>CM022297.1:465893000-467383000 GCA_011799875.1 Thinopyrum elongatum
CTCCCCTCCCCTCGTCGCGCCGCTCGCCACGCTCCGCCCCGGCTCGCCCGCGCTCGGCCCGCACGCGCCCGCGCTGCCGCGCCCAACGCCCGCGCGCCGCGCACACGCCAGCGCACCGAGGAGCCCGCCTCGCGCCCCGACCCCTCTCGCCCCGCTCGGCGCCCTGCGCCGCTACGCCGCGCCCTCCCCGCACTCGCCCGCTCCGCGCCGCGCCGCCGCTCGCCGCCGCCCGCGCTCGCCCGCGCGGCCGTGTGCTCCGGCGACCACCACCCGAGCCCCCCCCCTCGCCGTGGCCCGACTGGCCGCGTCCAGTTCGGGCGCCCCAGCGCCCCAGCGCCCGCGCGCACCGCGCGCCCGTCGCCCGCGCCTGTGGCCTTGGGCCACTGCCCGCTGGGCCCCGAACCCCCTAGCCACTGACAACGGGCCCCGCCCTAAAACGTTTCAAAAAAAAAAGAAATAACAATAAATAATTAAAATAATTAATTAATTATTTAGTTAATTAATTAGTTAATTAATCCTGATTAGGTTAATCTAATTAACTAATTAGTGTTAATTAAACAGTAATTAGTAATTAACTTAATTAACCGCTGACATCAGCATGAGGTCATGCTGATGTCATCATCAGCACTGTTTCGGATAATGTTGAATTAAATAATTAATTAAATTTCAAAAATTAATAAAAACTTTAGAAAATCATATTAAATAAACCGTAACTCCGATGAAAATATTTTATACATGAAACTTGCTCAGAACGACGATACGAACCCGGATACGCCCTCTGTATTCCCGTCAGACGCCCGCAACTATAAGAACGTTGAACAATTAGACCGATTTCGATAAATGAATAGTGTCCAACCCTAATTAAATAAATCCGAATAAATTCCTAAATTAACTAAATCATTTAGTTAGGCAGTAGAACACCCCGGCATATCATTTAGGCATGTCGTACATATTGTTTGCATTATTGCCGTGAAATTTATTGTTTATCTCCCCCTCCTTCTCTCTCGATAGACGCCGAGACCGACGACGCTGCACCAGGTTACGACTACTCTACCGACGAGCAGCCCGTTGACGACCTCCCTCTCTTGCCAGAGCAACCAGGCAAGCCCCCCCCCCTTGAGCATTCCAGACATCGCCCATTCTATTCTCCTGCTTGCATTAGATTTTGCTACTGTTAATGTATGCTCCTATTCTGATGCATAGCCTGCTGTTGTAACCTGTTCATTGCTACCTTACCTGCCTATGATAAACTGTTTAGTATAGGTTGGTATGAACCATCTGTGACCCCACCACCTTACTTTGTCGCCCCTGCTTGTTCATCGACGACTCGATCAACGTGATCGTCGATCAGAGACAGACGCCTCACTTCACATCCCCCTTAGTTGTACGACTCTGCTTAGTTACTATCGAGTGCCGAGGGTGATACCTCGTAACGCACTCCTGATGAATACTCTGCGGCATAGCTGTTCGGTCGTGGTCATCGAGGGTGATTCCTCCTTCTCCATGTCCGATACGACTCTGTCGTGCAACCCCTCAGTGTGAACCTCGAGGGTGATACCTCATACGTTCACCCTGATGATTATGACCACACGGTTACTTGACCTTTGTCACAGGCGGGTCCACCCTGGTGGGTACCCGCTGGGGATCTATGTTGTCGAGTGTGCCGGAAGGGCACTCGAGTGTGGTACTGTGGCGGAGCTTCAGAAACTCTGAATGTTTCCGCTTGTTACTAAATGAGCTGATCGGATTTGGGTGTGTGATCTGAGTGGGTCGACGTGCCCTATACGCACTACCACCACGCGGGATTATGGTTATGGGGCCCTCTGCGATGTACGTTTCTCCGAAAGTTTATCAGACGTCATGATTCACCGTGCGGGCTGATCGTCGGGATTGGGCTGGATACTTCACTGGCGAGTTCAGTGTCGCGCCTGCACCCCGGCCAGCCACGCAACGCGCAGGGTGCCCAGGGCGATGGCCCGAGACCCCTGGGTGCATAGGTTAGTCCGGCGTGCTGACCTATCTGCTGAGCCTAGGTAGAGCGCTGCTTCGTGTTGATCTTCCGAGGACAGGCATTACCCAGCAAGTATGTCCGGCCAGAGTTGATCGAGCGTGTTGGGTAACAGTAGTGCACCCATGCAGGGATGAATCTTCTATCGATAGCCGGTCCTACGGTAAAGGACGCTCAGTTTGTGTACCCCGATCTACTACTTAAATTGGATACTTGTTACTTAATTGAAGCTTCGGGACTACTTTCTCGCTGGGAGTCGAGGAAGGATCTTTGAGCTGTACTTCAACATGTTTGCTAAATAAAATGCTATTCTACTCTCTTCTACTGCTGCAAGATGATGGCTTTGAGAAGATGTTTGAAGATGCTAGTCTTCGATAGGACTAGGCCTTTCTCTCTATTCTGGCATTTCTGCAGCCCAGTCCACATATACAGCCTTTTTTCCATTGATAATGTTGCATATGTAGTATAGATCCTTGCTTGCTGAGTACTTCGGATGAGTACTCACGGTTGCTTTATTTTCTCTTTTCCCCCATATACCCCACCTTGATGATACACCAGACGATGGAGTCCAGTAGCCAGACGCCACCACCGGAGCCTACTACCAGGCGGGTCCAGAGGGCACGTACTACTGGATCGAGCCAGCTGACCAGGAGTAGGATCGGAGGCTCCCAGGCAGGAGGCCAACGCCTTTCGATCTAGTGTCGCTGTTTGTGCTAGCCTTCTTAAGGCAAAACTTGTCTAACTATGTCTGTACACTACAACAAGACCCCGCCTATAGCAACGCATTTTTCCGTATCTAAAAGTCCATATATGCGTTGCTAGGGTCTTTACCAACGGTTTGGGATGCGTAGCCTTATCCAGTGTTGCTAGCGCATAATGCAACGGTTATACTTCCGTTGGTAAAGGGAACCGTTGCAAGACTGCAACACATAAAACCAACTTATACAACACTCATATACGTTGGTGGCTAATGTACATGAATCCAACTCTCATTGCTTGGCAACAAAGAATTTGCAACGCTTCAGGTGTTTTACATATAAAATGTGAATAATATTTTATATATTGCCAGCAATTAAATTAATGCTCCACATGATGGTGATAAGTAAGTCAAGTCAGAAGACAAAATATACACACCAGAGGAAGAGATCATATATTGAAAAAAAATTGTGGGATTACAATAGTTGATATTACAGGAGGAATAATATCCAAATGTGATGCATAATCTAAATATTCTCTTGACAACGAAACTTAAACTGACAGCATCCATCAACATCCCTACAACTTAACTAAAACTTAACAGAGGAACATCATCCAACAGGAACAGCATCCCTACAACCTAACTAAAACTGAAAACAGCCATCATAACTAAAACTGAAAACAGACATCATCGTCATCATCGTGAACCGGAACATCATCATCATCATTGCAGTATACTTGCCATGCACCCATATAATCGTCCATATATTTTTTGAACCTACAAAGAAAATAACAAAATGAACTGTTAATACACAATGCATTGACATGATGCAAATAGTGACAGGTTGCCCAGCAAATAAGAAACATTACTTCTTACAAAGGGTCGTTACTTTCGAAACATTGGTTGCCCGGCTAGATTACGACTATTAAAAAGAAAAGTTGTGACCTGAAAGTATTCCCTTACAACTCAATATACTACTTCAGGTCACAAAACAAACATAAACAGACTCGGAGAAAAATAAACAGATTTAGTTGTGGCCTAAAAGCAAGCCACTAATAACATAGGACCTACTTAGTTGACGGGTTTAAAGCACAATAGACACTGCTCATATGGAACAGAGCAAGCGACATAATGGGAAATTCAGCAATGTACGAACCGTGAAAGCAAGAGTTCATGTGGGTAATTCAGCAATTTATTAATCAAAGTGGTGAGAGCTCAGTGGTCAGTTTAGCAATGTACGAATCAAAAGGGCAAGAGCATCTAAGAACATTACTTGCATTTCCGTCTTCACAACAGTTAAGATATGGGGATCATAGACAAGTACCAGAACTATGACTATGAACACTGCCGTATCTTGGACAAATCTACTAGCAGCTCCAGCCGTCCATGGTGTTGGCCTCCATCTCGAAAGTGCCGGAACGGATGAGTGTGGCGCCTCACATTAAATTACACACAACAATAGGTACACCATTGGGGAGTACATAAATAGTTAAATAAGAGCAGAAAAGGAGGCTGAAAAATGGTTAGAGTTAATCTAAGCAATAAAGGAATAAAACAAATATCCACCACAAACGGAAATTAGTATTAGTTGAAGGTAAAACTCAGTGATGTACTATGAATGTAGAGACTGGCACATTGAAAAGCACCGAATGGCATTGAGTATTTCTTTCATTGGAAACCTGCGCACAAACAAACAGTGAGCCTCTACTTAACGAATGACAAACATGATGATTAACAGTGAGCCACTGCCGGTGTATATGTGCGTGTGCTTGCTGCGAGCTTTAGTATATGCATGTTTGCACATGAAAAGGCATAAAGCTCAGGTGTAGGTTGCATCTAAGGGGTACTGGGATTCAGTTTTATTTTCACTATGATGTACAGCGGTAGTAGATAAGTACCTTTTTTTAGATTAGTAGATCAGTACTTGATATAGATGAATCCTCCGCGTTGACTTGACCCAAGTGCATATATAATAACTGCATGTTATGAGAGGACAATCACATAACCAAATGACAAGAAAATGTGTACTATCTTATGGTGAGTTTTTTAGATGAAGAGGCTAGCAAGACCGAGGAATTTAACTGGGGAGTTGCATAATAGCTTTTCAAACCGAAGGAAGAGAAGGACGTCAGTGTATCGAAATATAATTGGAAAGTAACAGTCAGTGGTAGAGCTACAAAGAAAAACCTGGGCCGGCCAAATTAAAAGAAACACAAATATTTCAACTCAAGCGATGGATGAAGAGCTGCTGCTGATAAATCTTTCTCAACTTTACATCTCTTTTTCTCTTGAAAAGCAAATTGATGCCGCGTTGATTAGCCTCGCTGTCAATGACAATTATCTAGTACCAAATTAAGATGTGTATTATCAATTGATTGAATTTCAAAGTGTTATAAGTTATAACCTACATTTTATACGAAAATTAGTACTGTCCGAGTGACGAGAGTTTTGGGGGTGCGCGTGTGCTTGTGCAGCAGTGCTCGTCGTCTAGGTTGCTACTCGCCCGGCTGGCCGCCGCTGCATGGGTCGCCCTTGGGCCTCCACACCGCTCGGCGCTGCTACTTGCTCCGGCGGTGCGACCGGTGACTCGACCTCCGCGGCTCCGCGCCACCTCTCTGTGGACCTCCCTGCGGCTGTACGCGTGGCTCGTGCCCTATCACCATTCTGCTACTCTACTGGATAGGAAGAGGAGTCAAGCAACAGAGGCCAGAGGCCAACAAAGAATCATGAAGAAGCGATGCTACATGCAAGCAAGGCAGTCGTGAGCTGGGCTACTCGTTTATTTGTACTACTACATGTATTTTTACCCCAAGGGCCGGGCGGGCCATGGCACGCTTTTGCCCTCACGAAGCTCCCCCAGTGGTAACAGTGTATCACATACTACAAAAAACAGTGTATCATTTGACGTGTTCATGAAATTGAATGTTTGTTACCCTGTAGCAACACACGAGTATTTAGCTAGTAATCCAAGTTGTGCAGAATAGTAAGAGCATACAACAATCAGTACATTAACAGGCGTGGAGGGAAGTATTTATCAGTGTTCTGAATCATATCAACAGCATCAAAGCAACATCATAGAAGAAACAATGTGGATTATTAATTCACCTGCTCACTAAAACAAAGGTGTCCGTGCTTCCTCCAACAGGTCCACGTCCTCTAGTATTTAAGCTGGACATGAAAGCCACCATTAGCAAGCTACTACCTCCACCTAAATAACCTGACCATCAGACTCCTGAAAAGTGTGAAATTGCAACGAAAAACTTCGATTAGTAACTAATCAAAACTGCCATACAGAGACCTATTAAGACTGGACCCCTCCTTAAATATTATAACTCTTGCAATAGACTATTTAATATGGGGTATGCATATATGAAGTGGTTCTTCTCTACATCAAACAAATTGAAAGGATTAACGACTCATCTATGAAGAATTTATGAGTTAGCAGCGTATAAGATTTTTTTAAAAATTTGATGCTCCATTGATATCTAATAATTACTAATTTAATAGAATAGCAATCAGTGCATGAACAACGGAGATCGGAAGTCAGTCTGCAGGCCTATCAGTGTTCGTCGCACAAGGGCCAAACTTTTTTGACAGGGATTAGCTGCAATAGAATCGGGGGTGCATACCTAGACCGTCTACAGGAGAAGAGAAGAACAGAGGTTAGAGAAAGGGGAAGAGAGAGAGGACGAAGCCAGGGGAGGGGATTCACTCACCGGACGAGAAGGACGACATGGCCACTGGCGCCGGCGCCGACGCCCGAAACCCTAGCCATCGCGGGAAGGTCGCGGGTGGGCTTTGGTAGCCGCGGGCCCCAGATCTAGCTGCATGGGAGGGCGCCGCGGTGTGAGGGGACCTCGGGCATGGCGGGATTCGCCGGACGTCGCCTGAATCAGCCGTGGATCCGGTAGCCTCCAGAGCAGCGATGTGGGAGGAACGGAGGGGAGGGCCGGCGGCGAGGTGGAGGACGAGGGTGACGAGGCGGTTGGTGGGTGAGATTTGGGAGAGATGAGGGGCATCGATGGCTCTGTTTCTCGCGCGTCCCTCTCCTTTATTTTATTTTTTTTCGTATGTATCCCACGATGGGATCAAGAGTTGCAAACCTGCAACGCATATCTGCAACCTTTAATATGCGTATCTATTGTGAATATTACAACGTATAGTGAAAATGTAGTAGAATGTGTGTTGCTTTATAAGGGGTATCCTTGTAGTGGTACCCAGATATTATTTGTATGACTGACTTATGTATTCGGATCTTCGGATCCCTGGTCTGTAATATTGTGGACCTCCGTTTATTTGTGTTTAGAGTTGTGTTGTGATATCTTCCCGTGAGTCCCTGGGCTTGATCGTACACGTTTGCGTGTATGATTAGTGTACGATTGAACCGGGGGCGTCACACTAGGCCACCCTGAGTTTCTTAGATGACGCCTGCCAAACGCTCCCTTTCCCACAGATCCCCATCCCCATCCCCCACTCCAGAGCGTCGCAGCCTAAGCCCGGCTATGCTTCCCGTGGAGCTCGAGGAGCGTCTGGCCCAAAGGAGGTGTATCGCGGTCTCTTCGCCCGACGTCGCCGAGGAAGCTGACGACCATTACTGGCCACAGACACTCAATCAGCGGGCTAGCGTATGCGGGTATGTCGCGGACGCCGGCTACGACATTGAGGTCATCAACAGCGATGGCCTGACGCGGGCTATGTCATAGGTTAAGTGGCCCACCCCCCAACCCCTCGGGTTCAACCGCCGTCGATCTCATCCATGGCCCTGCCGCTGATCTCCTCTGGCTCGCTGTCAAGAATTTGCCATCCTACATCGCCATCGAGCCCCTTTTGTCATTTCTGAAGGACACGTTCTGCGACGCTGGCTTGGGATCCACAGCTTCCAAGTCAGACCTCATCGACGGCGACCACGAGGAGGGCACCCTCTCCGGCTCTTCCACGGGGAAAGAGCCCATCTGCTCTTCCAAGGGGAAAGAGCCCATCTGCGACATCAGGGAGGGCACCCTACAGCCGTGCTCTTCTAAGGGGAAGGAGCCCATCTGCGACAACATGGAGCGTATCCAGGGTCCGTGCTCTTCCCAAGGGAATGAGCCCATCTGTGACAAGTGAGGAAACCCATGATTTTTTTTGCCGTGCCTCTTCACAGGGGGAACCCATGATTTGTTTTGTCGAGTCTCTTTTGTAGTGTAGTGAGAATATGTCCAGTTTTAATTGCTATATTTGGCTGTTTGCAGTATGCCTTGTTTATTTCAGTTGTTCACAATGTGATGCTCTATATGTGCAATTATTTACTATGCAGTACATTTCATCAATCCAGTTTTAAACATACCGATAGGAATGCATATATTTGCTTGCTGTTAAGCCTGTTATAGCTAGCATACGCCTCTTTTAAAGTTTTTTGATTGTTCGGTTGTTTGTAGTTAGCATATGTCCAGTTTCAAATGCTATCTTTGGTTGTTCGTAGTATGCCTTGTTTATTCCAGTTATTCACAACGTGATGTTCTATATGTGCAAGTATGAACTGTGCAGATCAATTTCATCAATACCAGTTTCAACACTACCACTATGAATGACTACATTTGGTTGCTGCATCTTGTAGTTAACATGCCTTTCCATTTTTATTTAACAATAACCAGTGTACTTAGACCGGCACAATACCAGTTTGAATGACTATGTTTGCTTGTTGTTAAATGTTAGGCCTGTTGCAGTTAACACACCTTTCCACTTGTTTTGCTTTACTAGCATGCTTAAACCTGCACACTAAAGCTATCTTTTGGAGATTATTTTGTCTGCCATGGATATATTTGGTTGATGTTTAGCCTGTTGTGCTTAACATGCCTCTCGATGTACCTACACAGGACAATTTTGGGAACAACTGTTGTTTTCCATCGAGGTTAGTTTCATCCCATGGATTATATATACTCACTGTTCAGGATATCGGTAGCTGGTACCATATAGGCCGGGGGCTGATAAGGGACTAATCGGTGAATCGGACTTTTAACTGAATATATCTGTAGGTTAACTAGGGCCATATGTAATATATCTGAGGCTACATAGCAACATGCACTGTACTTAATGTCTAAATATGCAACCCTAGGCTACATAAAAACAAGGAAGAGTGTTACCTTAATGTTCTGATGATGTCTAGATATACGTAGAAGAGCAGCAGCAACAACAACAACACAACCCTGTTTGGATACTCAACTTAGCTAGAGGTTAGAGTTAGTTTCTAGCTCATGACTAACCCTAAACCAACTCCATCCAAAGAGGTGTTTGGATGACAGGGTTAGATTGACAATAAATGCACTAGGAGAACTAGCTCCAATTAGCACCTCTTGGGTGGGATAGTTTTTTTGGGTGGGTTAGATGCAACTAGCTCAAACTAGCCCTCATGTTTGGATATACTTTAGGGCTATTTGAGCCCAAACTAGCTCAAACTAACTCTAACCCATGGATACAGCAGCAGTTAATCAGCCGATAATTTGTAAAAATGCAATAAACTCCTTCCGGCCCATAATATAAGATGTTAATTCATCTAATATGTGAGTATATTGGATGTTATAAGATATTATAAAAGAGTGTTGTAATATCATTGTGCAATTGCTGTTTAGCTTCTAATATTAACTTGGTGCTTTTAGGTACATATGTCATTGGTAAAGATCCGCGCTTCGACCCTTTCTACGTATGGGGCAATGAGATATCGATGAACCAGCATCAAGTGAGGAAGCTGATAAAGATTGTTAGTAAAATGGGTCAAAAGATGGCAATTAAACTATTTGTTTACACTTTATCCAAGACAACAGCGAACTGCAGGATGGTAAGTAAGAACTCTGCAGCCTTCTTTTTACTGCCCACAATGAGTTGTGTTAGATGACAATGTCTGAATCTTTTTCCTTTGCAGTGGTTCCCAAAGCAGTTTACTCAAGATTACCTCTCAAACTACATGATTGGTGGGCATGCAAACGTTAAAGTATTTCTACCAGAACATGATGATTATCTAGATGTTTTCATGAAGACCGTGAAGGATGGGCGGTCGGCCATCACAAGGGGTTGGACTAGAGTCGTGCGTGCCTTCTGCATGGAGGAGGGCACAATATGGGCATTCCGCTTCACCTTGTTCAGCAACCAGAATGTATTTCGCCTCTTTATTTACCGTCTTTAATAGTACAAGTATACAACTGTGGTTCATCATTCTTTATTTGGTTCTTATGTAATTCTTGAACATATGTACCTATGAATTGAATAATGCATTGGTTGTTTGAACCTGATGGATATGAATAAAGCTATAGCATACATTCAAATTCAAATCCGATACAATTTGAAATAGCAGCAATTAAATTACGATGAAATTACACTCTCCAGGTCGTTACGGCACACACGGTTGGTAAAACACAAACGTTTGCGATATACACCATAATCCGACATGGTTCACAGAGAGGAAACATGTGCAAGCATGCACACAGTTGCCGTTTGCAAAGCGTGTGCGATGTCAGACAATATCACAAACGGTGCGGGGCAAACTAAACGTTTGTGATAGTTGCCTTATCGTACATGATTCGCAACCATGAACTGTTTTTGTTGTGGTATGCATCGTAAACGTTGCACCACAGAATAGCGTGTGCGATAGTTGTCATGTACGATGATGTTACGACGGTCCAATGTTTCGTAATCCTGTCTGACACTCATACGATGATTAGCTAATCTTCTTAATTAGTTATCGCATACGGTTTGGGAAAAGTGAATGTGTGTGATTGTCTGCTTATCATACACGTTCTATAATCGTGAATCGTTTGTGATGGGCCGTGCATCGTAAACATAGCACCACAGAATACCGATTGTGATGGCAATGCGAGCACAAACGAGTTGCAAGGATGCAGCGTCTGGGTGGCTCCCTATCCCCGACGGTTTCTAGGTCGTGTGGGAAGGACCCCCCCTATCACAGTCACTCACTTGGCGATGGTTCCAAACGCCGTCGCGGAAAGGGGTTAAAAACCGTTTGTATAGCACCTCGCTGTACCAGTGGAAGATCATTGGATATTATAAACTTGATGCCTTGTAATAGTTTTGCGATATGGAGATAGTAATATGTGAGTCATGTTGGTGAGCAATTATGCTTAGTAAGAATATTGGTGTTAAGGTTTGTGATTTCCTATGCAAGCATGAAAGTCAATAGTCATGCAATGAAGTTACATCCTACTTGTGGTGCATTATTCAGTGTTAGTTATGTTTAATGCTCGTTTATGATCGTTTTTGTTTCTTGGTTGGTCGCTTCTCAATCTATTTGCTAGCCTTCATTTGTACTAAGTGGAAATACTGCTTGTGCATCCAACTCCTTAAACCCAAAGTTGTGCCAAATGAGTCCACCATACCTACTATATGCGGTATTTCCATGTCGTTCCTTGTAAATTTGTATGTGCCAACTCTAATTTTCAAAATGAATTTCCTTTTTGTGTGCCCGTACCGCTCATGAAGCGGCAGGGGGTGGCCAATATTTTCCATATTAGATATGTTATTCTCAAGATGATTGTTTATTCACTTGTCATTGCACGAGAGTGTGGCAGGTAAAAGGGATGCCCAGTCCCGAAATGAAATTTTTTTATTTATATGTTGTCAATAATAAATCCCTTGGAAAGTGTTGGTATGGAAGGCACCCGTGGATACGGCTAGCCATGGATTGTGAAAGAATGGTGGAAAAGGAAATTAACTTTATTTTATGTTTGGGAACCGCCTATGATTTATCTAGAATGGAAGATATTGGGAATTCTCGGTCGTTTTCGTTGACAGGAAAAGCATGCCTCTCAAAACAATTTTATCTCTCAATTTAAGCTATGAGCTCTGGCACCTCTACAAATCTCTGCTTCCCTCTGCGAAGGGCCTATCTATTTACTTTAATGCAGTTTTTATTTTTATTGAGTCTCCATCTTCTCTTATAAAGCACCAACTAGGGAACACTATTATCATACTTGTGCATTGGATATAGCTAATATTTGAGTGTGTTTCATGAATGGATCAATGATTGGGCATAATGGGCTAGGGATAGCTTTCTTTAGCGTTGATAGTTTGAAAGACATGGTTGCTTGTTGATATGCTTGAGTATTGACGTCCTCATGTCAATTATAGACTATTGCTTGAATCATCTAAAAGTCCAAATGTCCATGCTACAAAAGAATATTTGATGAACATGTTAGGTGATGACCCACAAGTATAGGGGATCTATCATAGTACTTTCGATAAGTAAGAGTGTCGAACCCAACGAGGAGCAGAAGGAAATGACAAGTGGTTTTCAGCAAGGTATTCTCTGCAAGCACTGAAATTATCGGTAACAGATAGTTTTGTGATAAGATAATTCGTAATGGGTAACAAGTAACAAGTATAACTAAAGTGCAGCAAGGTGGCCCAATCCTTTTTGTAGCAAAGGACAAGCCTGGAAAAACTCTTATATAAAGCAAAACGCTCCTGAGGACACATGGGAATTATCGTCAAGTTAGTTTTCATCATGCTCATATGATTCGCGTTCGTTAGTTTGATAATTTGATATGTGGGTGGACCGGTGCTTGGGTGCTGTCCTTACTTGGACAAGCCTCCCACTTATGATTAACCTCCCTCGCAAGCATCCGCAACTACGGAAGAAGAATTACGATAAATCTAACCATAGCATGAAACATATGGATCCAAATCAGTCCCTTACGAAGCAACGCATAAACTAGGGTTTAAGCTTCTGTCACTCTAGCAACCCATCATCTACTTATTACTTCCCAATGCCTTCCCCTAGGCCCAAACAATGGTGAATTGTCATGTAGTCGACATTCACATAACACCACTAGAGGAAAGACAGCATACATCTCATCAAAATATCGAACGAATACCAAATTCACATGATTACTTACAACAAGACTTCTCCCATGTCCTCAGGAACAAACGTAACTACTCACAAAGCATATTCATGTTCATAATCAGAGGAGTAATAAATATCATTAAGGATCTGAACATATGATCTTCCACCGAATAAACCAACTAGCATCAACTACAAGGAGTAATCAACACTACTAGCAACCCACATGTACCAATCTGAGGTTTTGAGACAAAGATCGAATACAAGAGATGAAGTAGGGTTTGAGAGAAGATAGTGCTGGTGAAGATGTTGATGGAGGTTGACCCCCTCTCGATGAGAGGATCATTGGTGATGACGATGGCTTCGATTTCCCCCTCTGGGAGGGAAGTTTCCCTGGCAGAACAGCTCCGCCGGAGCCCTAGATTGGTTCTGCCCAAGTTCCGCCTCAAGATGGCGGCGCTTCGTCCTGAAAGCTCTCTCCTAATTTTTTCCAGGTCAAAACCCTCCATATAGCAGAAGATGGGCACCAGAGACCTGCCAGGGGGCCCACAAGCCCTAGGGGCGTGCCCCAGGCTTGTGGCCTCCTGGTGGGTCCCCTCTGGTATTTTCTTCACCCAATATTTTTTATATATTCCAAAATAATTTGCCGTAAATTTTCAGGACTTTTGGAGTTGTGCAAAATAGGTCTTTCAGATTTGCTGCTTTTCGGTCCAGAATTCCAGCTACCGGCATTCTCCCTTTTCATGTAAACCTTGTAAAATAAGAGAGAAAAGGCATAAGTATTGTACCATAATGTGTAATAACAGCCCATAATGCAATAAATATTAATATAAAAGCATGATGCAAAATGGACGTATCAACTCCCCCAAGCTTAGACCTCGCTTGTCCTCAAGCGGAAGCCGAAATCGATAATCATGCCCACATGTTTAGAGATAGAGATGTCGATAAAATAAAATACGGACATGAAGACACCATGATCATCTTTAGAACAGCAACATATTTTGTCATATACTTTCTTATGCTAAAGTAACAATTCGTTCACAAGGTAAAGTATGAAACAAGAACTTTATTGGAAACTAACAAACTATGATCTCAATCATTGAAGGAATTGCAATTTATCATAACGTAGGAAAGAGTCAATGTAAGAGCTTTTCAGCAAGTTCACATACTCAACTATCATTTAGTCTTTCATAATTGCTACCACTCATGCGATACTTATGAGATCAAAGTTTCAATCGGACACAGAGAAAGATAGGGGCTTGTGGTTTCGCCTCCCAACCTTTTACCTCAATGGTAATGTCAACAATAATAGTTTATGAATATCTACATCCGAGTGGATATATATATATATATCTGGATCTCCCCCCAACATATAGTGCTTGCCGAAAATAAAATGTGTAAAAAGAATAGGTGATGATCACCATGACTCTTGCATTAAGGGTAGAAGATAAAAGTAAAAGATAGGCCCTTCGCAAAGGGAAGCAGAGGTTGTCATTCGCTTTTATGGTTGGATGCACAAAATCTTAATGCGAAAGAACATCACTTCATATTGCTGCTTGTGATAAAGAACTTTATTATTCAGTCCGTCGCTTTTATTTCTTCCATATCACAAGTTCATATAAAGCTTATTTTCCTCACATTAACAGATCATACATATTTTAGAGAGCAATTTTTATTGCTTGCACCGATGACAACTTACTTGAAGGATCTTACTCAATCCATAGGTACGTATGGTGTACTATCTTGGCAAACTAGGTTGAGGGATGTTTGGATGCACAAGTAGTATCTCTACTTGGTGCAAAAGATTTGGCTAGCATGGGGTGAGAAGCAAGCTCAACATGTTGGAGGATCCATAACAATATAACTTCTATTCGGATATGAAGAAACATAACCCATTATGATGTCTTCCTTGTCCAACATCAACCTTTTAGCATATAATATTTTAATGAGTGCTCACAATCACAAAAGATGTCCAAGATAGTATATTTATATGTGAGACCTCTCTTTCTTTATTACTTCCTATTAATTGCAACAATGACCAAAACTATGTTTGCCAACTAACAACAAGTTTCATGCGACATACTTCTTATATGTGAAGTCATCACTTCCATAAGATCATTATATAATCTTTTTATTTCTTTCATTCTTTATTTCTTTTTCTCATTATCATAGCAAGAAAGCAAAGCCCTCAACTTGAAACTAATCTTTATTATAACTCTCGGACTCGATTACATAGAGGGAACACAAAGCAAAACTCAAAGCTAGATCACACTAAAACTTTATTTTACTAAACAGAGATATAATCAAAAGGATCGAACTAAGAAAAATGATAAAGGTAAAGATGTGATGGTGAGACAATACCGGGGCACCTCCCCCAAGCTTGGCAGTTGCCAAGGGGAGTGCCCATACCCATGTATTTAGGTCTCTTTCTTCGGAGGTGGTGATGATGGAGTTGTTGCATTCTTCTTCTCCAGCTTGCGTCTGAGGCTAAAATTTCCTCCCTCAGATCCTCATTCTCGAGCTCGAGTCTCATTATCTTTTTGCATAAGGCCGCCTTGCTGTCCTGCAAAAAACGTGGTGGGATAGATTGGACCTTAGGAAGGCTTGACTTCTTGAATTCCACATGCATATCGCCAGGTTGAGGTAGTGGATCTTCATCTTCGTTAGAACTATCATCCCTTGTTCTCTCCATGTCGGAGTCTTCCTCCTCCTCCGTAGTTCAGCCATAATGCTCCACCTCCCCATAAGCCTTTGGGTTGTCAATGAAATCAGTGACATAGCTCTCTCCCTTCGAATCTTGAGACGACATATTTTCAGATCTGCCAGGAAAACAACACGAAACAAGAGCAGAGGATTTTGCCGTGGTACGGTGGTCAAAACCTTTGGGAGATTATATAATGAATTTTTACCGACAAAAGAAGTATTCCACAAGAAAACAGAGTCCGGAGGGCACACGAGGTGGCCACAAGCCAGGGAGGCGCACCCAGGGGGTAGGGCGCGCCCCCAGGGCTTGTCGCCTCCTCGTGTACCTTTCGGACTACTTTTAATTTTCCTAATTTTTTAAATATTCCAAAACAGAGTAAAATTGCCATTGGAAAAGTTTTGGAGTCGGTTTACTTACCGTACCACATACCTATTCCTTTTCGGAGTCTGAAACATTCTGGTAGGTCTCCCTTATGTACTCCTCCGGTGTTATGGTATTAATAATATTGGTTTCAACATTTATGAGAGTACCCGAGATATAATGTTTGATTCTGTACCCGTTTACCACCTTCGGGTTGGTGCCTTCGGCGTTGTTGATTTTGATGGCACCAGAACGGTAAACCTCCTCGATAATATAAGGACCTTCCCATTTAGAGAGAAGCTTTCCTGCAAAAAATCTTAAACAAGAGTTGTATAGCAAGACAAGGTCACCTACATTAAATTCACGCTTTTGTATCCTTTTGTCATGCCATCTTTTAACTTTTTCTTCAAACAACTTAGCATTCTCATAGGCTTGGGTTCTCCATTCATCAAGTGAGCTAATGTCGAATAACCTCTTCTCACCGGCAAGTTTGAAATCATAGTTGAGCTCTTTAGTTGCCCAATAAGCTTTATGCTCTAGTTCAAGAGGTAAGTGACATGCTTTTCCATAAACCATTTTATATGGAGACATACCCATAGGGTTTTATAAGCAGTTCTATAAGCCCATAATGCATCATCAAGTTTCTTAGACCAATTCTTTCTAGATCTATTAACAATCATTTGCAAGATCAACTTTATTTCTCGGTTACTCAATTCTACTTGACCACTAGACAGAGGATGATAAGGGGATGCAATTCTATGGTCAACATCATACTTAGCAAGCAATTTACGGAAAGCACCATGAATAAAGTGTGAAGCACCATCAGTCATTAAATATC
Source organism: Thinopyrum elongatum (assembly GCA_011799875.1). Lineage (NCBI taxonomy): Eukaryota > Viridiplantae > Streptophyta > Magnoliopsida > Poales > Poaceae > Thinopyrum > Thinopyrum elongatum. Next base: position 465,909,437 of record CM022297.1, read on the forward strand.
TAGGGACTCTAAACCTCGGGAAAATAACTTCTTTAAGCATTTTAATGGAAGTGTTATGATCAGCACTACTAGTTGGAATAGCTTCTACCCACTTAGTAACATAAGCAACAGCAACCAAAAATGTGTATACCCATTAGAGGAAGGAAAAGGTCCCATATAATCAAATCCCCAAACATCAAATGGTTCAATAACAAGTGAATAATTCATAGGCATTTCCTGACATCTACTAATATTACCAATTCTTTGGCATTCATCACAAGACAAGACATACTTACGAGCAACTTTGAAGAGAGTAGGCCAATAAAAACCAGATTGTAATACCTTGTTTGCAGTTCTATCTCCAGCATGGTGTCCTCCATAAGCTTCGGAGTGACACTTGCGTAGGATTTGTTCCTGTTCATGCTCAGGTACACAACGTCTAATAACACCATCTACTCCTTCTTTATAAAGGTGTGGGTCATCCCAAAAGTAATGTCTTAAATCATAGAAAAACTTTTTCTTTTGCTGGTATGTGAAGCTAGGTGGTATAAATTTAGCAACAATGTAATTAGCATAATCACCATACCAAGGAGCACTGCGAGAAGCATTTATGACAGCTAATTGTTCATCAGGAAAGCTATCATCAATAGGTAGTGGGTCATCAAGAATATTTTCTAACCTAGACAAGTTGTCTGCTACAGGGTTCTCAGCTCCCTTTCTATCAATAATATGCAAATCAAATTCTTGCAGCAAGAGAACCCATCTAATAAGTCTAGGTTTAGCATCTTTCTTTTCCACAAGGTATTTAATAGCAGCATGATCGGTGTGAATAGTTACTTTGGAATCAACAATATAAGATCTGAACTTATCACAAGCAAAGACAACTGCTAGAAATTCTTTTTCAGTAGTAGCATAATTTCTTTGAGCACTGTCTAGATTTTTACTAGCATAATGGATAACATTTAATTTCTTAGCAACTCTTTGTCCTAGAATAGCACCGACAACATAATCACTAGCATCACACATAATTTGAAAGGGTAGGTCCGAATCAGGTGGTTGAACAATAGGTGCAGAAATCAAGGCTTTCTTAAGAATTTCAAATGCTTCTACACAATCATCATAAAAAACAAATGGAACATCTTTTTGCAATAGATTAGTGAGAGGCCTAGAAATTTTAGAGAAGTCTTTAATAAACCTCCTATAGAAACCAGCATGACCAAGGAAACTTCTTATACCTTTGATATATTTAGGACACGGCATCTTTTCAATAGCATCTACTTTAGCTTTATCAACTTCAATATCTCTTTCAGAAATTTTATGCCCCATGACAATACCTTCATTCACCACAAAGTGGCACTTCTCCCAATTCAAGACAAGATTAGTTTCTTCACATCTCTGCAAAACTCGATCAATGTTGCTTAAGCAATCATCAAAAGAAGTTCCGTAAACGGAGAAATCATCCATGAAAACCTCAACAATCTTTTCACAAAAGTCAGAGAATATAGTAGTCATACATCTTTGAAAGGTAGCAGGAGCATTGCATAAACCAAAAGGCATATGTCTATAAGCAAAGGTACCAAAAAGGCAAGTAAAAGTACTTTTTTCTTGATCCTTTTTTGACACAGGTATTTGAGAAAAAATAAAATAACCATCTAGAAAGCAAAAGTGTGTATGTTTAGATAGTCTTTCTAGCATTTGATCAATAAAAGGTAGAGGATAATGATCTTTCCTAGTAGCTTTATTCAACTTTCTAAAATCAATAACCATTCTATAACCTGTAACAATTCTTTGTGGAATCAATTCATTCTTATCATTAGGAACAACAGTAATACCTTCCTTCTTAGGGACACAATGAACGGGACTTACCCATCTACTATCAACAATAGGATAAATTATACCTTCCTCCAGAAGCTTTAGTATTTCATTTCTTACCACTTCTTTCATCTTAGGATTTAACCATCGTTGGTGATCAACAACTGGTTTAGCATCAGGCTCCATATTAATTTTGTGCTGACATAGAGTGGGACTAATGCCCTTAAGATCATCAAGAGTATATCCAATAGCAGCACGGTGCTTCTTCAGAGTTTTCAATAATTTCTTTTCTTCATGTTCTAATAGGTTAGCACTAATAATAACAGGGTATATCTTCTTTTCATCAAAATAAGCATACTTCAGAGTATCAGGTAATTGTTTAAGCTCAAACACGGGATCACCCTTGGGTGGAGGAGGATCCCCAAGAATCTCAACAGGCAAGTTGTGTTTCAAAACAGGTGTTTGGTTAAAGAATATTTCATCTAATTCCTTCCTTTCATTCATGAACATATCATTTTCATGGTCTAGCAAATATTGTTCTAAAGGATCAATAGGAGGCACAGCAATAGAAGCAAGACCAATAATTTCATCTTTATTAGGCAATTCTTTATCATGGGGTTGTCTACGAAATTTAGAGAAATTAAAATCATGAGACACACCCCCGAAACTTACAGTAACAGTTTCTTTTTCACAATCTATTTTGGCATTAACAGTGTTCAAGAAAGGTCTACCAAATATAATGGGACAAAAATCATCTTGTGGGGAACCAAGAACTAGAAAATCAGTAGGGTATTTTATTTTCCCACACAAGACTTCAACATCTCTAACAATCCCAATTGGTGATATAGTATCTCTATTAGCAAGCTTAATAGTGACATCAATATCTTCTATTTCAGCAGGTGCAATATCATTCATAATTTCTTGATATAAAGTAAAGGAAATTGCACTCACACTAGCACCCAAATCACATAATCCATGATAACAATGATCTCCTATTTTAACAGAAACAACAGGCATGCCAACAACAGGTCTATGTTTATCTTTATCATCGGGTTTGGCAATTCTAGCAGCTTCATCACAGAAGTAAATAACATGCCCATCAATATTATCGACCAAGAGATCTTTAACCATAGCAATACTAGATTTAACTTTAATTTGTTCAGGGGGTGTAGGTGTTCTAGTATAACTCTTACGAACCACAGCTGAAGCTTTAGCATGTTCCTTTATTCTAACAGGGAAATGTGGTTTCTCAATATAAGCAGTAGGAACAACAAGATCAACATTATAAGTAATAGTTTCTTCTTCAGCTTTAATAGGTTCTACTACTTTCACTTCAATGGGAGGATGATATTTAAACCACTTCTCCTTAGGTAGTTCAACATGAGTAGCAAATGATTCACAGAAAGAAGCTACTATCTCAGAGTCAAGTCCATATTTAGTGCTAAATTCACGAAAAGCATCGGTATCCATAAAAGATTTAACACAATCAAACTTGAGGTTTATACCTGGCTCCTTACCTTCGTCGAGTTCCCAATCTTCAGAGTTGCGTTTAATTCTTTCCAATAAATCCCATTTGAATTCAATAGTCTTCTTCATAAAAGAACCAGTACAAGAAGTATCGAGCATGGATTGATCATTATGAGAAAGCCGAGCATAAAAATTCTGAATAATAATTTCTCTTGAGAGCTTGTGATTGGGGCATGAATATAACATTGACTTAAGCCTCCCCCAAGCTTGAGCGATACTTTCTCCTTCACGAGGCCAAAAATTAAAAATATAATTCCGCTCACGATGAACTAGATGCATAGGATAAAACTTCTGATGAAATTCCAATTTCAATCGGTTGTAGTTCCAAGTCCCAATATCATCGCATAGCCTATACCATGTCAATGCCTTCTCCTTCAAAGATAAATAGAGGACCTTCTTCTTGACCTCATCCTCGGGCAAACCTGCAAGCTTAAATAATCCACAAGCTTCATCCACATAGATTAGATGCATATCAGGATGTAATGTTCCATATCCTGCATAAGGATTAGCTAGCAGTTTCTCTATCATACCCGAAGGAATTTCATAATAAATATTTTCAGTAGGTTGAGGTGCAACTCTTTGCTCTTTCGGTCGGGGTGAAGATACCCCCAACAAACCCCTCAAAGGATTATTTTCCCTAGTAACAAGTGACAGTAAATTTCAGCACACTATATAAATGTTTCCTTACCAAATTCCACATACCAAAGGCGATTCACTCCCCAGCAACGGCGCCAGAAAAGAGTATTGATGACCCACAAGTATAGGGGATCTATCTTAGTCCTTTCGATAAGTAAGAGTGTCGAACCCAACGAGGAGCAGAAGGAAATGACAAGCGGTTTTCAGCAAGGTATTCTCTGCAAGCACTGAAATTATCGGTAACAGATAGTTTTGTGATAAGATAATTCATAACGGGTAACAAGTAACAAGTATAACTAAAGTGTAGCAAGGTGGCCCAATCCTTTTTGTAGCAAAGGACAAGCCTGGACAAACTCTTATATAAAGCAAAACGCTCCCGAGGACACATGGGAATTATCGTCAGGTTAGTTTTCATCATGCTCATATGATTCGCATTCGTTACTTTGATAATTTGATATGTGGGTGGACCGGTGCTTGGGTGCTGTCCTTACTTGGACAAGCCTCCCACTTATGATTAACCTCTCTCTCAAGCATCCGTAACTATGAAAGAAGAATTAAGATAAATCTAACCATAGCATGAAACATATGGATCCAAATCAGTCCCTTACGAAGCAACACATAAACTAGGGTTTAAGCTTCTGTCACTCTAGCAACCCATCATCTACTTATTACTTCCCAATGCCTTCCCCTAGGCCCAATTAATGGTGGAGTGTCATGTAGTCAACGTTCACATAACACCACTAGAGGAAAGACAACATACATCTCATCAAAATATAGAACGAATACCAAATTGACATGATTACTTATAACAAGACTTCTCCCATGTCCTCAGGAACAAACGTCACTACTCACAAAGCATATTCATGTTCATAATCAGAGGAGTAATAAATATCATTAAGGATCTGAACATATGATCTTCCACCAAATAAACCAACTAGCATCAACTACAAGGAGTAATCAACACTACTAGCAACCCACAGGTACCAATCTGAGGTTTTGAGACAAAGATCGGATACAAGAGATGAACTAGGGTTTGAGAGGAGATGGTGACGGTGAAGATGTTGATGGAGGTTGACCCTCTCTCGATGAGAGGATCATTGGTGATGATGATGGCTTCGATTTCCCCCTCCTGGAAGGAAGTTTCCCCGGCAGAACAGCTCCGCCGGAGCCCTAGATTGGTTCTACCCAAGTTCCGCCTCGAGACGGCGGTGCTTCGTCCTGAAAGCTCTCTCCTTATTTTTTCCAGGTCAAAACCCTCCATTTAGCATAAGATGGGCACTGGAGACCTGCCAGGGGGCCCACAAGCCCTAGGGGCGCGCCCCAGGCTTGTGGCCTCCTGGTGGGTCCCCTCTGGTATTTTCTTTGCCAAATATTTTTTATGTATTCCAAAATAATTCTCCGTAAATTTTCAGAACTAGTTGTATAGAGTAGGTCTCTCAGATTTGCTCCTTTTTGGTCCAGAATTCCAGCTGCCGGCATTCTCCCTTTTCATGTAAACCTTGTAAAATAAGAGAGAAAAGGCATAAGTATTGTACCATAATGTGTAATAACAGCTCATAATGCAATTAATATCAATATAAAAGCATGATGCAAAATGGATGTATCATTAGGCAGCATTCCACATCAAAAATTCTGTTTTTATCATTTACCTCCTCGAGGACGAGTAGGAATTAAGCTTGGGGATGCTGATATGTCTCCAATGTATCTATAATTTTTGTTTGTTCCATGCTATTATATTATCATTTTTGGATTTTTACAATCATTTTATAGAAACTTTATATCATTTTTGGGACTAACCTATTGACATAGTGCCCAGTGCAAGTTGCTGTTTTTTGCTTGGTTTTTACTTCGCAGAATATCCCTACCAAACGGAGTCCAAATGCAGCAAAACTTTTTGGAGATTTTTTTTGGACCAGAAGACAACTTGGGAGCTAAGGAAGCACCTGGGGGAGGCCCATAGGGCCCACAAGACACCAGGGCGCGCCAGAGGCCCCTAGTGCGCCCTGATGGGTTGTGGGGCCCACTGGGGTCTCCTCCACCGCCTCTCATCTCTATAAATACCCAAATATTCTAGAAACCCTAGGGGAGATGACGAAAAACAATTCCAACCGCCACAAGTTCCAGAACCACGAGATCCAATCTAGAGCCCTATTTCGGCACCTTGCCGGAGGGCAACACGATCACGGAGGGGTTCATCATCCTCATTGGTGCTCCTCCGATGATGCATGAGTAGTTCACCATAGACGTATGGGTCTGTAGGTAGCAGATAGATGGCTTCTTCTCTCTTTTTTATTCTCAATACAATGGTCTCTTGGAGATCTATTTGATGTCATGACTTTTTGCGGTGTGTTTGTTGGGATCCGATGAAGTTCAAGTTTATGATCAGATCTATATCCATGAATATTATTTGAGTCTTCTTTGATCTCTAATATGCATGATTATTTATAGCCTCGTATTTCTTCTCTGAATCTTTGGTTTAGTTAGGACAACTAGATTGATTTTTCTTTCAATGGGAAGAGGTGCTTTGTGATGGGTTCGATCTTGCGGTGTCCTCACCCAGTGACAGAAGGGGTAGCGAGGCACGTATGTATCGTTGCTATTAAGGATAAAAAGATGGGGTCTATTCCTACATGAATAGATCTTGTCTACATCATGTCATCATTCTTATTGCATTACTCCGTTTCTCCATGAACTTAATACACTAGATGCATGCTGGATAGCGGTCGATGTGTGGAGTAATAGTAGTAGATGCAGGCAGGAGTCGGTCTACTAATCTTGGACGTGATGCCTATATTCATGATCATTGCCTTGGATATCGTCATAATTATTTGTTCTTCTATCAATTGCCCAACAGTAATTTGTTTACCCACCGTGCGCTATTTTCTTGAGAGAAGCCACTAGTGAAATCTACGGCCCCCGGGTCTATCTTTTATCATATTTTCTTTCCGATCTATCTTTTGCCATATTTGTTTTCAGATCTATATTTCCAAAAACCCGAAAATACCTTGCTGCATTTTTTCTTTACTTATTTTATTTTGCATTTTATCAAGATCTATACATCCAAACTTATACAAATTTATCTATCTTTTTACCGAGGAGGGATTGACAACCCCTCTTACGCGTCGGGTTGCAATTATTTGTTCTTTGTCTGCAGGTACCGTTTACATAGCGTTGCTTTATTCTCCTACTGGATTGATACCTTGGTTTCAAAACTGAGGGAAATACTTACCATAGCTGTGCGGCATCATCCCTTCCTCTTTGGGGAAATACCGACGCAGTCTCTAGCCACGTCATGCCCCATAGTCATCACTACGAGCAGCATAAGCAACTACTTCTTCTGGTGGTGCATCCTTTGTGGGAGCATCACCCAGGGGCTGATCCAGCACGTACTCCTTCTTAGCACTCCTGAGAACAAATCTCAGGTTCCGGATCCAATCCGCATAGTTTCCGCCATTTGCAGCCAACTTTTCTTTCTCAAGCATAGGGGCTAAGTTGAACATATTGTGAGCCATTTAATCTACAATGATAAACACACAAATAATTTTAGACACAATTCATAATTAATATTGCACTAGTTATTAAAACAAATTTTAATTTAAAGTGCACTGATTGCTTGTATCTGTGTTGGTATTTCCCCGAAGAGGAGAGGATGATGCAGCACAGCAACGGTAAGTATTTCCCTCAGTTATGAAACCAAGGTTATCAATCCAGTAGGAGAACCAAGCAACACTATGTAAACAACACATGCACACAAATAACAAATACTTGCAACCCAACGCGTAAGATGGGTTGTCAATCCCTCCTCGGTATTGAGATAGATTAAATTGTATGAGATTGGATAAATAGATCTGACAAAAACACAAAATAAAATAAATATAGAAAATGTGCAGCAAGATATTTTTGGGTTTTTGGATAAATAGATCTGAAAATAATATGATAGAAAATAGACCCGGAGGCCGTAGATTTCACTAGTGGCTTCTCTCAAGAAAATAGCATACGGTGGGTAAACAAATTACTGTTCGTCAATTGATAGAAGAGCAAATAATTATGACGATATCCAAGGCAATGATCTTGTATATAGGCATCACGTCCAAGATTAGTAGACCAACTCCTGCCTACACCTACTACTATTACTCCACACATCGACCGCTATCTAATGACCCACAAGTATAGGGAATCAATGATAAGTAAGAGTGTCGAACCCAACGAGGAGCAGAAGGAAATGACAAGTGGTTTTCAGCGAGGTAATGTCTGCAAGTGCTGAAATCGTAAGTAACAGAGTAGTTTGATAGCAAGATAAGTTGTAACGAGCAAGTAATGATAGTAGTAACAAAACTGCAGCAAGGTAGCCCAATCCTTTTGAGGCAAAGGACAGGCCAAAAGAGTCTCTTATAGTAAGCAAAGTGTTCTTGAGGGTACACGGGAATTCCATCTAGTCACTTTCATCATGTTGGTTCGATTTGTGTTCGCTACTTTGATAATTTGGTATGTGGGTGGACCGGTGCTTAGGTGTTGTTCTTACTTGAACAAACCTCCTACTTATGATTAACCCCCTCACAATCATCCGCAACTACGTGAAAAGTATTAAGAATAAATTCTAACCATAGCATTAAACTTTTGGATCCATTCGGTCCCTTACGGAATAGCGCATAAACTAGGGTTTAAGCTTCTGTCACTCTCGCAACCCATCATCTAATAACTACTCCACAATGCATTCCCTTAGGCCCAAATATGGTGAAGTGTCATGTAGTCGACGTTCACATGACACCACTAAGGGAATCACAACATACATACTATCAAAATATCGAACACATATCAAGTTCACATGATTACTTGCAACATGATTTCTCCCGTGACCTCAAGAAAAAAGGTAACTACTCACAAATGATAATCATGCTCAAGATCAGAGGGGTATTAAATAGCATATTGGATCTGAACATATAATCTTCCACCAAATAAACCATATAGTAATCAACTACAAGATGTAATCAACACTACTAGTCACCCACAAGCACCAATCTATAGTTCCGGTACAAAGATTGAACACAAGAGATGAACTAGGGTTTGAGAGGAGATGGTGCTATTGAAGATGTTGATGGAGATTGCCCTCCCCAAGATGGGAGAGTTGTTGGTGATGATGATGACGATGATTTCCCCCTCCGGGAGGGAAGTTCCCCCGGCGGAATCGCTCCGCCGGAGGGCAAAAGTGCTCCTGCCCAAGTTCCGCCTCGAGACGGTGGCGCTCCGTCCCGAAAGTCCTCTCCTTATTTTTTCTTGGTCAAAATGACTTATATACCAGAAGATGGGCACCGGAGGTGGGCCTGGGTGAGCACAACCCACCAGGGCACGCCTGGGCTCCTTGGCGCGCCCAGGTGGGTTGTGCCCACCTGGTGGGCCCCCTCTGGTACTTATTTGCTCCAATATTCCTCAAATATTCCATAAAACATCTCCGTAAAGTTTCAGCTTGTTTGGAGTTATGCAGAATATGTGGCCTGACGTAGCTTTTCCAGGTCCAGATTTCTAGCTGCCAGAATTCTCCCTCTTTGTGTGTACCTTGCATATTATGAGAGAAAAGGCATTAGAATTACTCCAAAAAGCATTATTATGCATAAAAACATCATAAATAACAGTAGGAAAACATGATGCAAAATGGACGTATCAACTCCCCCAAGCTTAGACCTCGCTTGTCCTCAAGCGAAAACCAAAATCGAAAAACATGTCCACATGCTTAGAGAGAGAGGTGTCGATAAAAACAAAATACAGACATAGAAGCATCATGTAGATTATTATAACAGCAACAAATTTAAACATAAGACTTTTATCATAGAACTTTTATCATAGACTTCTCATGAATAAGTGACAGTTCATCACACAATTGAAGTATAAAGCATGAACTCTATTAGAAACCAACAAACTATGTTCTCAGTCAACTTTGCAACTACAATTCATCATCTCTTCAGGAAGGGTCACATATTGGAGCCTTTAGGCAAGTCCACATACTCAACCATCATATAGTCTTCTATGATTGCTAACACTCACCGCATACACATGAGCAAAATGTTTCAACTGGACACATAGAAAGATGGGGGCTTATAGTTTCGCCTCCCAACGTATTCACCTCAAGGGTGATGTCAACAGTAATAACTCATGCCACCCATATTCAACTAGACATATGTGCCTAGATCTTTCCTCACCACACGATGCTTGCCAAAGGAGAAAAATAAAAAGTAGTAGAGAGAAGAAACTTTGACTCTTACATAAAAGTAAATACATAAAAGTAAAAGATAGGCCCTTCGCAGAGGGAAGCAGAGGTTGCCATGCGCTTATTTGTTTGTATGCTCAACCCCTTAGTGCAAAATAAAGTCACGTTGTATTGCCCCTTGTGATGGCAACCTTTATTATGCAGTCTGTCGCTTTTATTCTTCACCATCACAAGTTCATACAATGCTCAATTTTCTCTTGCACTAAATGATCTCACACTTTTAGAAGCAATTTTTATTGCCTTATTGCACCGATGACAACTTACTTGAGGGATCTTGCTCAATCCCTAGGTAGGTACGGTGGACTCTTGAAAATAAGATTTGGGTTTAGGGGTTTTTGGATGCACAAGTAGTATCTCTACTTAGTGCGGAATATTTGGCTAGCAAAGATAGGGGGCAAGCACCACATGTTAAAGGATCTATGACAATATAACTTCTATGTGAATATGAACAAACATAAATCATTACCTTGTCTTCCTTGTCCAACGTTAACAATTTTGGCATATAATAATTTGATGGGGGCTCACAATCACAAAAGATTTCTAGGATAGTGTATTTATATGTGAATCTTCTCTTCCCTTATTAATTCTTTCATGAGTTGCATCATTGACCAATGCTATGTTTGTCAATCTCTAATAAAATTTTCTACTTATACTTTTCCTTATGTGGTGCCATCACCTACCATAAGATTAGCATATGATCTTTTTCATTTATTTCCTTTCTTTTTATTGCAACATGAAAGTAAAGAAAGCAAAAACTCAAACTAAACTGTATTATATATCTCGCACACGATTACAAGGATAAATCACTAAGCAAACTCTCGAAATGAAAGGATCGAACTAAACTTTTATTCATCTAAAGCAAAAGATCGAACTAAAATAAGTAAAGGCAAAAGATAGTGGGGATGATACGATACCAGGGCACCTCCCCCAAGCTTGGCGGAAGCCAAGGGGAGTGCCCATACCCGATACTCAATTTTCTTTTGGTGATAAAGAAGGTGGTGGTGATGAAGTAGATGTGATCTTGTCCTCGGGTTTCCATGGTAGAGGTCCACCATCGTAAGAGGAAGAATGAGTCTCACGGGTCCTGTAACTGGCAGCCAAACTCATACCTTTAAACCTCGCCTCATATTCAAAGACTTGGTTTTTAAGATCATATATTTGGCTTTGGAGGAAGTTGATTTGCTCGTTGAGGGTGAAGACGATGTCCTTAATGGACTTGCCATCCACCTTGAGATCACGGGTAAGGTCCATAATCATGAGGTGATTGGCATTGAGTCCATGCTCCACCATCCCCTTGCACCGGAAGATTTCCTGCTCCATAGCTTCAAGCCTGGCCTCCACGGTTCCCGTCCCCTTGGGTCCTTGCACATCGCGGATGTGCAGCACCCCCTCATGCATATGGATGGCCTGAGGGTACTACACCACCTCCCACAAATATGGGTTGATGACGTTCTTGAAGAACTTGTCCTTCGAGGAGCTTGAAGTGGCCAAGGTAGATGGGATCTGACAGAAAACAGCAAGGAAAAGAAAACAGAAGATTTCTCCGCGATACGGTGGTCAATGGTTTTGGGGGGTATATAAAGATTTTTTATCTTGGGAAACAAGCAAACGGAAGAAAAACGGAATCCGGAAGGTGCCCCAGGTGGGCACAACTCAGTAGTTTCTTATTTTCCTAATTTTCTAAATATTCCAAAACTGACAAAAAAAAATTATGGATTTTTCGGAGTCCGTTTACTTACCGTATCATGTACCTCCTCTTTTTCACGATTCTGGAGTGTTCCAGAAGGACTCTTTTATGTGTTCTTCCAGTGTCAATGTTAGGATAATATTACTTTCAACATTAATGGGCGTACCTGAGATATAATGTTTTATTCGTTGCCCATTGACAACCTTCGGGTTAGTACCTTCAGCATTATTTATTTTGATAGCTCCAGACCGATAAACCTCCTCGATCACATAGGGTCCTTCCCATTTGGAGAGGAGTTTTCCTGCAAAGAATCTGAAACGAGAGTTGTACAAAAGAACATATTCTCCAACTTTGAACTCACGCTTTCGGATTCTTTTATCATGCCATCTTTTAACTTTTTCTTTAAATAACTTGGCATTTTCATAAGCTTGGGTTCTCCATTCATCTAAGGAGCTAATATCAAATAACCTCTTTTCACCGGCAAGTTTGAAATCATAATTGAGTTCTTTGACTGCCCAATATGCTTTATGTTCTAACTCAAGAGGTAAATGACAAGCTTTTCCATAAACCATTTTATAAGGAGACATACCCATAGGATTTTTATATGCTGTTCTATAAGCCCAAAGTGCATCATCTAGTTTCTTAGACCAATTCTTCCGGGACCTATTGACAGTCTTTTGCAAAATTAATTTTATTTCTCTATTGCTAAGTTCAACTTGACCACTAGACTGAGGATGATAGGGTGATGCAATTCTATGGTTAACATCATACTTAGCAAGCATTTTACGAAAACCACCATGAATAAAGTGTGAACCACCATCAGTCATTAAATATCTAGGGACTCCAAACCTTGGGAAAATAACTTCCTTAAGCATTTTAATAGAGGTGTTGTGATCAGCACTACTGGTTGGAATAGCTTCTACCCATTTAGTAACATAATCAACAGCAACCAAAATATGTGTATACCCATTAGAGGAAGGAAAAGGTCCCATGTAATCAAATCCCCAAACATCAAATGGTTCAACAGCAAGTGAATAATTCATAGGCATTTCTTGACGCTTACCGATATTACCTATTCTTTGACATTCATCACAAGATAAGACAAACTTACGGGCATCCTTGAAGAGAGTAGGCCAATAAAATCGAGATTGCAATACCTTGTGAGCAGTTCTGTCTCCAGGATGATGCCCTCCATAAGCTTCGGAGTGACATTTCCGTAGGATTCGTCCCTGTTCATGCTCAGGTACACAACGTCTAATAATACCATCTACTCCTTCTTTATAAAGATGTGGGTCATCCCAAAAGTAATGTCTTAAGTCATAGAAGAATTTTTTCTTTTGTTGGTATGTAAAGCTAGGTGGTAAATATTTAGCAACAATGTAATTAGCATAATCAGCATACCAAGGAGTGTTATTAGAAACATTTATTGTAGCTAACTGCTCATCAGGAAAGCTATCATCAATAGGTAGTGGGTCATCAAGCACATTTTTGAGCCTAGACAAGTTATCAGCTACTGGGTTCTCAGCCCCTTTCCTATCAGTAATATGCAAATCAAATTCTTGTAACAAGAGAACCCATCGAATAAGTCTAGGTTTAGCATCTTTCTTTTCCATAAGATATTTAATAGCAGCATGGTTGGTGTGAACGATAACTTTAGAGTCAACAATGTAAGATCTAAATTTGTCACAAGAAAACACCACTGCTAGGAATTCTTTTTCAGTAGTAGCATAATTTCGTTGTGCACTGTCTAGAGTTTTACTAGCATAATGAATAACATTAAGTTTCTTATCAACTCTTTGTCCTAGAACAGCACCAACAGCATAATCACTAGCATCACACATAATTTCAAAAGGCAAGTTCCAATCAGGTGGTTGAACAATAGGTGCAGAAATTAAGGCTTTCTTGAGTGTTTCGAAGGCTTCTAAACAATCATCATCAAAAACAAAAGGAACATCCTTTTGCAAAAGATTTGTAAGCGGCCTAGAAATTTTAGAAAAGTCTTTGATAAATCTCCTATAGAAACCAGCATGACCTAGGAAACTACGAATACCTTTGATATCTTTAGGACATGGCATTTTCTCAATTGCATCAACCTTAGCTTTGTCCACTTCAATACCTCTTTCAGAAATTTTATGGCCCAAAACAATACCTTCGTTAACCATAAAGTGGCACTTCTCCCAATTCAAGACAAGATTTGTTTGCTCAGATCTCTGCAAAACTCGATCAAGATTGCTTAAACAATCATCAAAAGACTTCCCATAAACAGAAAAGTCATCCATGAAAACCTCAACAATCTTTTCACAAAAATCAGAGAATATAGCAGCCATACATCGTTGAAAGGTAGCAGGTGCATTGCATAAACCAAAAGGCATACGTCTATAAGCATAAGTTCCAAAGGGACAAGTAAAAGTGGTCTTTTCTTGATCAGGTTGAGAAACAGGTATTTGTGAAAAACATCAAGGAAGCAAAAGTGTGTGTGCTTTGGCAATCTTTCTAGCATTTGATCAATAAAAGGCAGAGGGTAATGATCTTTTCTAGTTGCTTTGTTTAATTTTCTAAAATCAATTACCATTCTATAGCCTGTAACAATTCTTTGTGGAATAAGTTCATTCTTATCATTAGGAACAACAGTAATACCTCCTTTCTTAGGGACACAATGAACAGGACTTACCCATCTACTATCAGCTATAGGATAGATTATACCTGCTTCAAGAAGTTTTAATATCTCCATTCTTACCACCTCTTTCATCTTCGGATTTAACCGACGTTAGTGATCAACAACGGGTTTAGCATCAGGTTCCATATTAATCTTGTGCTGACATAGAGTGGGACTAATGCCCTTTAAATCATCAAGAGTATATCCAATAGCAGCTCGGTGCTTCCTTAGAACTTTCAATAATCTTTCTTCTTCATGTTCTGAAAGGTTAGCACTAATAATAACAAGATATATCTTCTTTTCATAAAGATAAGCATATTTCAAAGTGTTTGGAAATTGTTTTAAGTCAAACACAGGATCACCTTTAGGTGGAGGAGGACCTCCTAGAGTTTCAATAGGCAAATTGTGTTTAAGCAGAGGACGTTGTTCAAAGAAAATATCATCTATTTCATTTCTTTCATGCATATGTAAATCATTTTCATGGTCTAGCAAATATTGTTCTAAAGGATCAGTAGGAGGCACAGCAATAGAAGCAAGACCAATTATTTCATCCTCACTAGGCAGTTCTTTTTCATGAAGCTTTCTACTAAACTTGGAAAAATTAAACTCATGAGACTCATCACCAAAGCTGACACCAACAGTTTGTTTCTTACAATCTATTTGAGCATTAACGATGTTCAAGAAAGGTCTACCAAAGATAATGGGACAGAAGTCATCTTGTGGGGAACCAAGAACAAGAAAATCTGTAGGGTATTTTATTTTCCCACACAAGACTTCAACATCTCTAACAATCCCAATTGGTGAAATAGTATCTCTATTAGCAAGTTTAATAGTAACATCTATGTCTTCTATCTCTGCTGGTGCGATGTCATTCATAATTTCTTGATATAAGGTGTAAGGAATAGCACTTACGCTAGCACCTATGTCGCATAAACCATGATAACAGTGATCTCCTATTTTAACTGAGACAACGGGCATGCCAACAACGGGTCTATGATTATTTGTTTTATTGGGTTTGACAATTCTAGTAGCTTCGTTACAGAAGTAAATAACATGCCCATCTATATTTTCTTCCAAGAGATCTTTAACCATAGCAACACTAGGCTCTACTTTAATTTGTTCATCAGGTTTAGGTGTTCTAATATAACTTTTGTTGACCACAGTTGAAACTTTAGCATGTTTCTTTATCCTAATACGGAAAGGTGGTTTCTCAATATAAGCAGTAGGAACAACTGAATCAACATTATAAAGTATAGTTTCCTCTTTAATTGGTATTGGTTCTTTAATTTCTTCTTTAATAGGTGGGTAATATTTAAACCACTTCTCTTTAGGGAGATCAACATGAGTAGCAAATGATTCACAAAAGGAGGCTACTATCTCAGAGTCAAGTCCATATTTAGTGCTAAACTTTTGAAAAGCATCGGTATTCATAAAAGATTTAACACAATAATACTTAAGCTTAATACCTGACTCTTTACCTTCATCGAGTTCCCAATCTTCAGAGTTGCATTTAATTCTTTCCAAAAGATCCCACCGGAATTCAATAGTCTTCTTCATAAAAGAACCAGCACAAGAAGTATCAAGCATGGATCGATCATTATGAGAAAGCCGAGCATAAAAATTCTGAATAATAATTTCTCTTGAGAGCTCATGATTGGGGCATGAACATAACATTGATTTAAGCCTCCCCCAAGCTAGAGCGATACTTTCTCCTTCACGAGGCCAAAATTTATATATGTAATTCCGATCACGATGAACTAGATGCATAGGATAAATTTTTTGGTGAAACTCCAATTTCAATCGATTCCAATTCCAAGCTCCAATATCATCGCATAGCCTATACCATGCCAATGCTTTTCCCTTCAAAGATAAAGGGAAAACCTTCTTCTTAACTTCATCTCCGGGTAAACCTGCAAGCTTAAACAATCCACAAATTTGTTCCACATATATCAAGTGCATATCAGGATGTTTGGTTCCGTCTCCTGCATAAGGATTAGCTAGCAGTTGTTCTATCATACCCGAAGGAATCTCATATTCAATATTTTCAGTAGGTGCAGTAGGTTGAGGGGTAGCTAATTGTGGTTCCGGTCGAGGTGAAGATACCCCGAACAAACCCCTCAAAGGATTGTTTTCCATAGTAACAAGTGACAATAAATTTCAGCACACTATATAAATGTTTCCTTACCAAATTCCACTTACCAAAGGCGCTTCACTCCCCGGCAACAGCGCCAGAAAATAGCCTTGATGACCCACAAGTATAGGGGATCAATTGTAGATCTTTTCGATAAGTAAGAGTGTCAAACCCAATGAGGAGCAGAAGGAAATGACAAGTGGTTTTCAGCGAGGTAATGTCTACAAGTGCTGAAATTGTAAGTAACAGAGTAGTTTGATAGCAAGATAAGTTGTAAAGAGCAAGTAATGATAGTAGTAACAAAACTGCAGCAAGGTAGCCCAATCCTTTTGAGGCAAAGGACAGGCCAAAACGGTCTCTTATAGTAAGCAAAGTGTTCTTGAGGGTACACGGGAATTCCATCTAGTCACTTTCATCATGTTGGTTCGATTTGTGTTCGCTGCTTTGATAATTTGGTATGTGGGTGGACCGGTGCTTAGGTGCTTTTCTTACTTGAACAAACCTCCTACTTATGATTAACCCCCTCGCAAGCATCCGCAACTACGAGAAAAGTATTAAGAATAAATTCTAACCATAGCATTAAACTTTTGGATCCATTCGGTACCTTACGGAATAGCGCATAAACTAGGGTTTAAGCTTCTGTCACTCTCGCAACCCATCATCTAATAACTACTCCACAATGTATTCCCTTAGGCCCAAATATGGTGAAGTGTCATGTAGTCGACGTTCACATGACACCACTAAGTGAATCACAACATACATACTATCAAAATATCGAACACATATCAAGTTCACATGATTACTTGCAACATGATTTATCCCGTGACCTCAAGAACGAAGGTAACTACTCACAAATGATAATCATGCTCAAGATCAGAGGGGTATTAAACAGCATATTGGATCTGAACATATAATCTTCCACCAAATAAACCATATAGTAATCAACTACAAGATGTAATCAACACTACTAGTCACCCACAAGCACCAATCTATAGTTTCGGTACAAAGATTGAACACAAGAGATGAACTAGGGTTTGAGAGGAGATGGTGCTGTTGAAGATGTTGATGGAGATTGCCCTCCCCAAGATGGGAGAGTTGTTGGTGATGATGATGACGATGATTTCCCACTCCGGGAGGGAAGTTCCCCCGGCGGAATCGCTCCGCCGGAGGGCAAAAGTGCTCCTGCCCAAGTTCCGCCTCGAGACGGCGGCACTCCGTACCGAAAGTCCTCTCCTTATTTTTTCTAGGTCAAAATGACTTATATACCAGAAGATGGGCACCGGAGGTGGGCCTAGGTGAGCACAACCCACCAGGGCGCGCTTGGGCTCCCTGGCGCGCCCAGGTGGGTTGTGCCCACCTGGTGGCCCCCTCTGGTACTTATTTGCTCCAATATTCCTCAAATATTCCATAAAAAATCTCCGTAAAGTTTCAGCTTGTTTAGAGTTGTGCAGAATAGGTGGCCTGATGTAGCTTTTCCAGGTCCAGATTTCCAGCTGCCGGAATTCTCCCTCTTTGTGTGTACCTTGCATATTATGAGAGAAAAGGCATTAGAATTACTCCAAAAAGCATTATTATGCATAAAAACATCATAAATAACAGTAGGAAAACATGATGCAAAATGGACGTATCACTATCCAGCATGCATCTAGTGTATTAAGTTGATGGAAAAATAGAGTAATGCAATAAGAACGATGACATGATGTAGACAAGATCTATTCATGTAGGAATAGACCCCATCTTTTTATCCTTAATGGAAATGATACGTGTGAGTCATGTCTCCTTCGGTCACTGAGAATGAGCACAGCAAGATCGAACCCATCACAATGCACCTCTTCCCATTGCAAGAAAACTCAATCTAGTTGGCCAAACCAAACCAAAGTTTCAGAGAAGAAATATGAGGCTATAAAGATCATGCATAAAAGAGTTCAGAGAAGACTCAAATAATATTCATAGATAGAACTGATCATAAACTCGCAATTCATCGGATCCCAACAAACACACTCCAAAAAGTCTTTACATCAAATAGATCTCCAAGAACATCGAGGAGAACATTGTATTGAAGATCAAAAAGAGAGAAGAAGCCATCTAGCTACTGCCTACGGACCCGTAGGTCTGTGGTAAACTACTCACGCATCATCGGAAGGGCAAGGGTGATGGTGAAGAACCCCTCCGTGATTGTTGACCCCTCCGGCAAAGTGCCGGAAAAGGCCCCTAGATTGGATCTCGTGGTTCTGAAACTTGCGGCAGCTGGAATTGTGTTTCGTTGACTCCCCTAGGGTTTTTGGAATATTATAGTATTTATAGAGCTGAGAGGCGGTGGAGGGGGTGCCTATGGGCCCCACTGCCCACCAGAGGGCGCCTGGTGGCCTTGGCTCCTTGGTTCCTAGTGGGCCCCCACAGGGCCCCTCTGGTGCACTTCTTGGGCTCCTGGATGTCTTCTGGGCAGAAAAAAATCTTGAAAAAATTTCATTGCATTTGGACTTTGTTTGATATGGATATTCTGCAAAGTAAAAAACAAGCTAAAAACAGCAACTGGCACTGGGCACTATGTCAATAGGTTAGTCCCAAAAAATGATATAAAGTTGCTAGTAAATGAATGTAAAACATCCAAGATTGATAATATAACAACATGGAACAATAAAAAATTATAGATACGTTGGAGACATATCAGCATCCCCAAGCTTAATTCCTACTCGTCCTCGAGTAGGTAAATGATAAAAACAGAATTTTTGAAGTGGAATGATGCCTGACATGTTCATCATGTATTCTTTTCTTTTGTAACATGGACATTTGGACTTTTAGATGATTCAAAGCAATAGTTTATAATTGACATGAGTACATCAATACTCAAGCATATCAACAAGCAACCATGTCTTTCAAAATATCAACACTAAAGAAATCTATCCCTAGCCCATCATGCTCAATCATTGATCCATTCATGAAACACACTCGAATATTAGCTACATCCAATGCACAAGTATGATCATAGTGCTCCCTAGTTGGTGCTCTATAAGAGAAGATGGAGACTCAAAAGTAAAAATAAAAATTGCATAAAGTAAATAGATAGGCCCTTCACAGAGGGAAGCAGAGATTTGTAGAGGTGCCAGAGCTCAAAGCTTAAATTGAGAGATAAAGTATTTTAAGAGGCATGCTTTTCCTGTGAACGAAAACGACTGAGAATTCCCAATGCTTTCCATGCTAGATACATCATAGGTGGTTCCCAAACATAAAATAAAGTTTATTCCTTTTTCCACCATTCTTTCACAATCCATGGCTAGCCGTATCCACGGGTGCCTTCCATACCAACACTTTCCAATGAATTTATTATTTGACAACATAAATAAAAAAATTCATTTCGGAACTGGGCATCCCTATTACCTTGCCACACTCTCATGCAATGACAACTGAATAAACACTCATCTTGAGAATAACATATCTAGCATGGAAAATATCGGCCACCCCCTGCCACTTCATGAGCAGTACGGGCACACAAAAAGGAAATTCATTTTGAAAATTAGAGTTGGCACATACAAATTTACTTCGAACGGCATGGAAATACCGCATATAGGTAGATATGGAGGACTCATTTGGCACAACTTAGTTTAAGGAATTTGGATGCACAAGTAGTCTTCCCACTTAGTACAAGGAAAGGCTAGCAAATAGATTGAAAAGCAACCAACCAAAAGGCAAAAACGATCATAAACGAGCATTAAGCATAACTAACACCGAATAATGCACCACAAGTAGGATGTAACTTCATTGCATAACTATTGACTTTCATGCTTGCATAGGGAATCACAAACCTTAACACCAATATTCTTACTAAAGCATAATTACTCACCAACATGACTCACATATTACTATCTCCATATCTCAAAACTCTTACAAGGAATCAAGTTTATAATATCCAATGATCTTCATGAATGTTTTTATTACATCCCTCTTGGATATCTATCACTTTGAGACTAGTTTCATATATTACCATTGCTTATAACAAGCCCTCGAACAAATTTAAGTGAAGAACATGAGCATAAATAATTTTTCATCTCTCAAAATAATATAAGTGAAGCATGAGAGAATTTCTTCAAAAAATTACTAACTCTCAAATTGATCTAAGTGAAGGATGAGAGTATTTCTTCCAAAATTAAAGCACCACCGTGCTAAAAAAGATATAAGTGAAGCACTAGAGCAATTCCATGGCTCAAAAAATTTAAGTGAAGCACGTAGAGCAATTCTAACAAATCATAGCATCATTATGGCTCTCTCAAATAGGTGTGTCCAGCAAGGATGATTGTGACAAACTAAAAATAAAAACAAGCAAAGACTCATATAATACAAGACGCTCCAAGTAAAACTCATGATATGTGACGAATAAAAATATAGCTGCAAGTAAAATTACGGATGGTCGTTAGAAGAAAGAGGCGATGCCTTCCGGGGCATCCCCAAGCTTGGTTGCTTGGTTATCCTTGAATATTACCTTGGGATGCCATGGGAATCCCCAATCTTAGGCTCTTTTCACTCCTTATTCCTTCATCCATCGTGATCTCACCCAAAACTTGAAAACTTCAACCACACAGAACTTAACAAAACCTTCGTGAGATCTGTTAGTATAGTAAAGCAAATCACCACTCTAAGTACTGTTGCAAACCCATTGATATTTTATTATTGCATTATACCTATTATATTCTAACTTTACCATGGCTTATACCCTCCAATACAATCCATAGATTCATCAAAATAAGCACACAATGCAACGAAAATAGAATTTATCAAAAATAGAATAGTCTATAGTAATCTAGACTTTGACCATACTTCTGTAAATCCAAAAATTCTAAACAATTAGGAAATCGTAGGAAATTTGCATATAAATCTTGTGTGAAAAATTCAGAATTTTTCGTCACTTCTGTGATTTTTAAAAATTCAGCTACTAGACGCAAAAGTTTCTGTTTTTCAACAGGATCAAATGAACTATCACCCAAGCCATCCTAAAGGCATTACTTGGTACAAACACTAATTAAAACACAAAAAACACAATCATAGCAGTAGCATAATTGTGTGAACACACTAAAACGGAAAGAAAAAGAGAAATAAAATAATTTATTCATTGGGTTGCCTCCCATCAAGCGCTATCGTTTTACGCCCCTAGCTAGGCATAATGCATAGGTTCAAGTATTGTCATCTTTCTTCTTATTTATGATTGATTTTTTTTTTGTCTGGAGGTTTATCAAATATAACTTGAAACACATTATCCATAGTAATTTTAGCATTATCTAGTTTTCCTTCTGCGTATCCCTTTTGATTCTCAGCTACAATCCAAGAACATTGTTGATTAACATCATTGAAAACTTGTTGGATCATATCTAAAACAGGAATTTCCTTTTTAAGGTTCTCATCAAAGATTTGATTATTACCAAGAAAATGCCTAAAAACACAGTCACTATTGTAAAGGATCACATCTATCACCAGTTTTTCACGGTTCATACCATAAAAGTCAAAGATCTCTCCAGCTTCCTGCACTATATGATCAAATTCATTCATAAGAACAAGGGTGGCTATCTTTTTAGCTCTAGGATCTTTTATAACAGGTAGCTCAGAAAACAATCTTTGTAAGGTAGTATGAGTACGAATAAATCTATTCTCAAGTTTAAGAACTAGTGCTGAAATAGATTCTGCATAAGTTTTAGTTCTTTTAAGTATAGGAGCATCATCACAAGTCAAAGTTCCAACGCAATTAAAGAATTCTTGTATGGCTCTTTTTCCTATAACATTCCCTTGTCCCAAAACAAAAGTTTTAGCATCCAGATTACCAGAACGTCCAATTTTAGGAGTCCTGCCATGATCTGTTTCTGCCATACCAAAATCACTCATGATGATAGGTTCAAAGCAAGCAAAGAAGCAAACAAGAAAAGGCAAACGAAAATGAAGGCAAATATTTTTGTGTTTTTGTAAAAATGTTTTAGAAGTGGGGGAGATGAAAACGAGAGGCAAATGGCAAATAAACTAATTGCAAGGAGATGAGATTTGTGATTGGGTACTTGATAGAAGTTGATGATGTCTCCCCAGCAATGGCGCCAGAAATTATTCCTGATTGCTTGTATCTACGTTGGTATTTCCCCGAAGAGGAGAGGATGATGCAGCACATCAACGGTAAGTATTTCCCTCAGTTATGAAACCAAGGTTATCAATCTAGTAGGAGAACCAAGCAATGCTATGTAAACAGCACCTGCACACAAATAACAAATACTTGCAACCCAACGCGTAAGAGGGGTTGTCAATCCCTCCTCGGTATTGAGATAGAGTAAATTGTATGAGATTGGATAAATAGATCTGGTAAAAACACAAAATAAAATAAATAAATAAAAAGTGCAGCAAGATATTTTTGGGTTTTTGGATAAATAGATCAGAAAATAATATGATAGGAAATAGGCCCGGGGGCCATAGATTTCACTAGTGGCTTCTCTCGAGAAAATGGCATACGGTAGGTAAACAAATTACTGTTGGACAATTGATAGAAGAGCAAATAATTATGATGATATCCAAGGCCATGATCATGTATATAGGCATCACGTCCAAGATTAGTAGACCAACTCCTACCTGCATCTACTACTATTACTCCACACATTGACCGCTATCCAGCATGCATCTAGTGTATTAAGTTCATGGGAAAACGGAGTAATGCAATAAGAACGATGACATGATGTAGACAAGATCTATTCATGTAGGAATAGATCCCATCTTTTTATGCTTAATAGCAATGATACGTGTGTGTCATGTCTTCTTCTGTCACTGAGAATGAGCACTGCAAGATCGAATCCATCACAAAGCACCTCTTCCCATTGCAAGAAAAATCAATCTAGTTGGCCAAACCAAACCAAAGTTTCGAAGAAGAAATACGAGGCTATAAAGATCATGCATAAAAGAGTTCAGAGAAGACTCAAATAATATTCATAGATAGAACTGATCATAAACTCGCAATTCATCGGATCCCAACAAACACACCACAAAAAGTCATTACATCAAATAGTTCTCCAAGAACATCGAGGAGAACATTGTATTGAAGATCAAAAAGAGAGAAGAAGCCTGATGTCTACTACGCAACCTTCTTCTTGTAGACTCGTGTTGGGCCTCCAAGCGCAGAGTTTTGTAGGACAGTAGCAAATTTCCCTCAAGTGGATGACCTAAGGTTTATCAATTCGTGGGAGGCGTAGGATGAAGATGGTCTCTCTCTAACAACCCTGCAACCAAATAACAAAGAGTCTCTTGTGTCCCCAACACACCCAATACAATGGTAAATTGTATAGGTGCACTAGTTTGGGGAAGTGATGGTGATACAAGTGTATTATGGATAGTAGATATAGGTTTTTGTAATCTGAAAATATAAAAACAGGAAGGTAACTAGTAGTAAAGGTGAGGAAAAATGGTATTGCAATGCTCGAAAACAAGGCCTAGGGTTCATACTTTCACTAGTGCAAAATCTCTCAACAATGAAAACATAATTGAATCATATAACAATCCCTCAACGTGCAACAAAGAATCACTCTAAAGTTTCTATCAGAGAATGTAGGACGAAAACGTGCATCAACCCCTATGCATAGATTACCCCAATGTCACCTCGGGAATCCGCAAGTTGAGTGCCAAAACATACATCAAGTGAATCACTATAATACCCCATTGTCACCACGGGTATCCATATGCAAGACATACATCAAGTGTTCTCAAATCCAATATTCAATCCAACATAACAAAGCCTCAAAGAGCAAGACTCAATTCATCACAAGAAGGTAGAGAGGGAAGAACACCATAAGATCCAAATATATTAACAAAGCTCGCGGTACATCAAGATCGTGCCAAATCAAGAACACGAGAGAGAGAGAGAGATCAAGCACATAGCTACTGGTACATAACCTCAGCCCCGAGGGTGAACTACTCCCTCCTCATCATGGTGGCCGCCGGGATGATGAAGATGGCCTCCGGTGATGATTTGCCCCTCCGGCAGGGTGCCGGAACGGGGTCCCGATTGGTTTTTCGTGGCTACAGAGGCTTGTGGCGACGGAACTTCTCATCTAGGGTTCTTTTGGGGGTTTTGGTATTTATAGGAATTTCTGGCGTCGGTCTCACGTCAAGGGGGTGCCCGAGGGGCCCACAAGCTCGGGGGTTGGGCGCGCCCCTCAGGCTTGTGGCTCCCTCGTCCACTTCCTGGCCCAGCTCCAGTGCTTCGGGGGTCTCTTTTGGTCCATAAAAAATCACCGTAAATTTTCAGCCTATTCCGAGAACTTTTATTTCTGCACAAAAAACGACACCACGGTAGTTCTGCTAAAAACAACATCGGTCCGGGTTAGTTCTAATCAAATCATACCAAAATGATATAAATTTTTTGTAAACATGGCATGAATACTTCATAAATTATAGATACATTGGAGACGTATCAGCATCCCCAAGCTTAATTCCTGCTCGTCCTCGAGTAGGTAAATGATAAAAGAAATAAATTTTTTTTGTGGTTGATAAAAGAAATAATTTATGAAGTGTGAATGCTAGCATAGTGCATAAATTTGATCAATGATAGCTCCAAACACTTTTTCTAGCATCATCATATATCATAAACAGTAGCTCATCTCATAAAACTTCGCATGATCAAGTAACAAGCTATTCACATGTTAAAGCATTGACCGTAAACTCTCTTGAAAACTAACAAACTAAGTTCTTTGTCATCAAACAATTGCAATTCATCTTATTTTCAGGAAGGGTCTATGTAAGAGCTTTGATTTAGCTAATTCCACATACTAAACTATCATATAGTCTTCCATGATTGCTGACACTCAAAGCATATTTTTAGAACAAATAGCATCCATCGAACACAAAGAAAGATAGGGGCTTAATGTTTCGCCTCCCAACATATTTATCATATAGATAATTGTCAACAATAGTAATTCATGATCAAATATATTTGAATGGCCATATATGCTTGGATCTTTCCCCACCATATGATACTTGCCAACTAGAGAATAACTGGGGTTGAAATGAGAAGGAATACTACTGACTCTTGCATAAAAGTAAAAGATAGGCCCTTTGCAGAGGGAAGCAGGGATTTGCAGAGGTGCTAGAGCTCGAAGCTTTTAAAACAGAGATGAATATAATTTTGAGAGGTATGCTTTCATTATCAACGTAACGACCGAGAGTTCCCAATATCTTCCATGCTAGACACATTATAGGCGGTTCCCAAATAGAAAGGTATAGTTTTTACTCCCCCTCCACCAACAAACACAAGCCATGGCGAGCCAAATCCTCGGGTGCCCTCCATACCAAAAACGATGAGGGGGAGTTTTGTTTCATTATTATATTTTGATTTTGATCATAGGACTGGACATCCCAATTACCAGCCACTTTCTCGTGAATGACAAGCGAATAAACACTCATCGTGAGAATAACCCACCTAGCATGGAAGATACTGACCGCCCCCTGTCGCTTCATGAGCGATTTGGGCATAAAAAACAGATTATTATTTGAAGATTTTGAGTTTGGCACATGCAAATTTACTTGGAACGGTAGGTAAATACCGCGTATAGGTAGGTATGGTGGACTCGTATGGAATAACTTTGGGTTTAAGGAAGTGGATGCACAATTAGTATTCCCGCTTAGTACATGTGAAGGCTAGCAAAAGATCCTAAGCAAGCACCACATGTTGGAGGATCCATAACAATATAACTTCTATACAAATATACCCAAACATAACTCATTGCGTTGTCTTCCTCGTCCAATTTCAACTAATTTACTCAAGTTTGAAATAATTAATGGGGCTCAAAATCATAGAAGATGTCCAAGATAGTATATTTATATGTGAAATCTCTCTTCCTTCAATATTCTTTCATGAATTGTTCAAGTGACCAATGTTGTGTTTGCTAACTTTCAATAAATTTTACCACCTATACTTCATATACATGAAGTCATTCCTCCCCATGGGTAAGCATATGATACATATATAATTTCAGATTTATGATATTCAATTCATTCAACCATTTACTCATAGGATATAAGTGAATCATGAGAATAAATGACAAACTACTCCAAAAAGATATAAGTTAAGATCAACGAGTAGTCAAATAATTAAGTAGCTATGTGAAGACTCTCTCTCATAAAAAAATTAGATCTTAAGTATTTTATTCAAACAGCAAGCAAAAAAATGACATTCCAAGGATAGCACATATCATGTGAAGAAGCAAAAACTTAGGCTCAACCAAAAGTGACCGATCATTGTTGAAGAAGAAAGGTGGGATGCCAACTGGGGCATCCCCAAGCTTAGATGCTTGAGACTTCTTGAAATATTAACTAGGGATGCCTTGGGCATCCCCAAGCTTGAGCTCTTGTGTCTCCTTAATTCCTCTCATATCACGGTTTCCCTAAATCTCAAAAAATTCATCCACACAAAACTCAACAAGAACTCATGAGATAAGTTAGTATAAATCAATGCAAAACCTTATCATTCTCTACTGTAAAAAATCACTAAAATTATTATTTAACATTGCATACTAAATGGCTCCGCATATTTAATACTCCTATCCTCAAATTAAATCATTAAACAAGCAAACATATGCAAACAATGCAAACATAACATCAATCTGTCTAAACAGGACAGTCTGTAAAGAATGCAAGAAGATTCATACTTCTCTAACTCCAAAAATTATGAAAAATTACCACACTGTATAAAATTTATCATAGCATACTGTGTAAGAAATTTCAAGATTTTATCATGTTCTGACTTTCTAGAAGAATTCATACAATAAAAGAAAACTTTCAGTTTTCAAAACAGCAACCTATAGACTTGAAAATAAGCATGGTAAAGGCTATACTTGACATTTTTACTGAAATAAAAGATACAAACATTATTATAAATAACATAAATCAAATATACACAAAATAAAATGACACTCCAAGCAAAACACATATCATGTGATGAATAAAAATATAGCTCCAAGTAAGGTTACTGATAATGTTGAAGACGAAAGAGGGGATGCCTTCCGGCGCATCCCCAAGCTTAGTTGCTTGGGTATTCCTTGAATATTACCTTGGGGTTCCTTGGGCATCCCCAAGCTTATGGTATTGCCACTCCTTATTCTCCTCATATCGATATCTCACCCAAAAACTTGAAAACTTCAATCACACAAAACTTAACAGAACTTCATGAGATAGATTAGTATGATAAAGACAAATCATTCACTTTGGTACTGTCAAGATAAGATTCATAATTGTTCTCACACAATGCCTACTGTACCCTACAATTTATATTGACCAATATAAGCCATAGAAACTATAAAACAAGCAAACTATGCATTGAAAACAGAATCTGTCAAAAACAGAACAGTCTGTAATGATCTGAACAATGACCATACTTATGTTACTCCAAAAACTCTGAAAAATTAGGAAAATGTAGGAAATTTGTATATAAATCATCTGTAAGAAATTCAGAATTTTTTGATGCTCCAGTGATTTTAAACAATTCTCCTACTGGATGCAAAAATTTCTGTTTTTGCACAGAATCAAGTCAGCTATCATCCACACTATCCCAAAGGCTTTACTTGGCACTTTATTGAAACAAAAGCTATAAAACATGATTACTACAGTATATTAATCATGTGAACACACAAAAACAGTAGGGTTAAATGTTGGGTTGTCTTCCAACAAGCGCTTTTCTTAATGCCTTTCTAGCTAGGCATGATGATTTCAATGATGCTCACATAAAAGATAAGAATTGAAACACAAAGAGAGCATCATGAAGCATATGACTAGCACAGTTAAGCCTAACCCACTTACTATGCATAGGGATTTTGTGAGCAAACAATTTATGGGAGCAAGAATCAACTACCATAGGAAGGCAAAACAAGCAATACTTCAAAACTTTCAACACATAGAGAGGAAACTTGATATTATTGAGATATGTAGAAGCACATATTCCCCTCTCATAATATTTTCAGTGGTATCATGAATGAATTCAACAATATAGCTATCACATAAAGCATTATTTTCATGATCCACATGCAGAAAAAAATTATTTCTCTCCACATAAGCAAATTTCTTCTCATTCATACTAGTGGGAACAAACTCAACAAAATAACTATCATGAGATACTTGATTGGCATAATCAAATTGAACATTAAAATCATGATGACAAGTTTCATGGTTATCATTAGTCTTTATAGCTTATATGTCATCACCATAATCATCATAGATAGGAACTTTGTTGTCATGATCAATTGAAACATCTTCCAAAATAGTGGATTCATCATTAAATAAAGTCATGACCTCTCCGAATCCACTTTTATCAATATTATGAAAAGATTCAACACCCTCCAAAATAGTGGGATCATTAACTAGAGTTGACACTCTTCCAAACCCACTTTCATCAATATAATCATCATAAATAGGAGGCATGCTATCATCATAATAAAATTGCTGATGAAAACTTGGGGGACAAAAAATATCATCTTCATCAAACATAGCATCCCCAAGCTTATGGCTTTGCATATCATTAGCATCATGGATATTCAAATAATTCATACTAACAACATTACAATCATGCTCATCATTCAAAGATTTTGTCTCAAATATTTTATTGAATTCTTCTTCTATCAATTGAGCACAATTTTCCTTTCCATCATATTCAAGAAAGACATGATAAAGATGAATAATATGAGGCAACCTCAATTCCATATTTTTTTGTAATTTTGTTTTATAGACCAAACTAGTGATAAAACAAGAAACTAAAAGATTCAATTGAAAGATCTAAAGATATACCTTCAAGCACTCACCTCCCCGGCAACGGCGCCAGAAAAGAGCTTGATGTCTACTACGCAACCTTCTTGTAGACTCGTGTTGGGCCTCCAAGCGCAGAGTTTTGTAGGACAGTAGCAAATTTCTCTCAAGTGGATGACCTAAGGTTTATCAATCGGTGGGATGCGTAGGATGAAGATGGTCTCTCTCTAACAACCCTGCAACCAAATAACAAAGAGTCTCTTGTGTCCCCAACACACCCAATACAATTGTAAATTGTACAGGTGCACTAGTTCGGCGAAGAGATGGTGATACAAGTGTAGTATGGATAGTAGATATAGGTTTTTGTAATCTAAAAATATAAAAATAGCAAAGTAACTAGTAGTAAAAGTGAGCAAAAACAGTATTGCAATGCTTGAAAACAAGGCCTAGGGTTCATACTTTCACTAGTGCAAAATCTGTCAACAATTAAAACATAATTGAATCATATAACAATCCCTCAACGTGCAACAAAGAATCACTCCAAAGTTTCTATCGAAGAACGTAGGACAAAAACGTGCATCAACCCCTATGCATAGATTACCCCAATGTCACCTCGGGAATTCGTGAGTTGAGTGCCAAAACATACATCAAGTGAATCACTATAATACCCCATTGTCACCACGGGTATCCATATGCAAGACATACATCAAGTGTTCTCAAATCCAATATTCAATCAAACATAACGAAACCTCAAAGAGCAGGACTCAATTCATCATAAGAAGGTAGAGAGGGAAGAACACCATAAGATCCAAATATATTAACAAGGCTCGCGGTACATCAAGATCGTGCCAAATCAAGAACACGAGAGAGAGAGAGAGAGAGAGAGAGAGATCAAACAAATATCTACTGGTACATAACCTCGGCCCCGAGGGTGAACTACTCCCTCCCCATCAAGGTGGCCGCAGGGATGATGAAGATGGCCTCGGGTGATGATTTGCCCCTCCAACAGGGTGCCGGAACGGGGTCCCAAATGGTTTTTCATGGCTACAGAGGTTTGCGGCGATGGAACTTCTCATTTAGGGTTATTTTTGGGGGTTTTGGTATTTATAGGAATTTTTGGCGTCGGTCTCACGTCAAGAGGGTGCCTGAGGGGCCCACAAGCTCGGGGGGCAGACCCCCCAGGCTTGTGGCTCCCTCCTCCACTTCCTGGCCCAGCTCCGGTGCTTTGGGGGTCTCTTTTGGTCCATAAAAATCCATCATAAATTTTCGGCCCATTCCGAAAACTTTTATTTCTGCACAAAAAATGACACCACGGTAGTTCTACTGAAAACAGCGTCGGTCCGGGTTAGTTCTAATCAAATCATACCAAAACCATATAAAATTGTTGTAAACACGGCATGACTACTTCATAAATTATAGATACATTGGAGACGTATCAAAGCCATCTAGCTACTGCCTATGGACCCGTAGGTCTATGGTAAACTACTCACGCATCATCAGAGGGGCAAGGGTGATGATGAAGAACCCCTCCGTATTCGTTGACCCCTCCGGCAAAGTGCCGGAAAAGGCCCCTAGATTGGATCTCGTGGTTCTGGAACTTGCGGCGGCTGGAATTGTGTTTTGTCGACTCCCCTAGGGTTTCTGCAATATTAGAGTATTTATAGAGCTGAGAGGCGGTGGAGGGGGTGCCTGTGGGCCCCACTACCCACCAGGGCATGCCTGGGGGCCCTCCCCTGGTGCCTAGAGGGCCCCACATGGCCCCTCTGGTGCACTTCTTAGGCCTCCTGGGTGTCTTCTGGGCAGAAAAAAATCTCCAAAAAAATTCACTGCATTTGGACTTGTTTGATATGGATATTCTGCGAAGTAAAAAACAAGCAAAAATCAGCAACTTGCACTGGGCACTATGTCAATAGGTTAGTCCCAAAAAATGATATAAAGTTGCTAGTAAATGAATGTAAAACATCCAAGATTGATAATATAACAACATGGAATAATCAAAAATTATAGATACGTTGGAGACGTATCATGGACTCCCACTCAAATTAATATCTCTCATAATTAATAGTGAGTGATTCAAGATCCAAGTCTAGTTCTCAGCCATTGATGTGGACATCACTGATGACGAGAATTTTGACAGGTGGGCAAACTTTTGCCGATCATATCTCCATATGACTCTTGTTCATCTTTCAATGCTTCGTGCTTCGAGATCAGAACAATTCTGCTAGAACTTCAAGACAATCGAGTGCTATCTACATACATGGTTTGACCATCCCCGTCTTACACCACACGTCCCATTTGTACTCATGTGGACATGACGCACTCTGGAACACTACGTGTTATAGACGGTTGCAACACTGGGAAGAGCACCTTTTAACTTGATATTTACTGTGAGAGATCACCATAATAATTGACTACTGCGCAATCAAAGGGTGCAAACAACAAATGGATAAACATCTTAGGAAATTCATAATAGCATGATATGGTATAGCCCTGGGTACCGGGAGTTTTCCATGATCGTCTTCAATCTCCAGTTGAAGCGACGTGGCGGCCAATATTTTGTTGTCGTGGCAGCAATCTCAGAAAACGTTGTCGTGGCAGCTGTTTCAGAAAATGTTGCCATGGCACCAAAATCTAAAATTCTGCTGTGGCACAAATGTATAGCTCCTTGTGCCGCACCTGGTACACCTTCTCCTCATTGGGGTCCTCCGTGTACGTCTTGCCATCGTCACTTGTAACCTATCTCTACAATATTTACATTAAGGTGGCAATCTCGGGGCTCTAGCCATCATGTTGTGACACGCAGGCCACTTAACATTACAACATATAACCATCTCATATATAAACTCATTATCATGATGAAGGCTATACCACATCATATGCAAACCCTACAAAACCAAGTTAGACGTCCTCTAATCGGTTTGGCAAATTTTAATTATGTGGCTACTAGGGTTTCCAGATAAACCTATCTACCTACATGCACACCATAAAGTGATAATCCTTGTTGCTAGATTAACTTTTGGGGTGTGTGGAAGAAGATACTTAATTAAAAATCTCGTTCCCCCCACTAAATTTCGTCTAATACGCATGACCCCCTAGAAGATCATCCATCTTCATTGCCCTCTTGCGTACACGACGGTTCACTATTCTTGACTATGGTGAACCCCAAGGAACTGTTAGCAGATCATCGACACCCAGAGCCGAGCGATTGTCAGAACCTTGTGAAAAGCGACACCATGCCGTCAATGAACTGAACCGAAGCAACACTCGAGGGAAGCATAGTAAGAACATCACCCTCACAATCACATGTGATCTAGATTGAAACCTGCATCTACTCATAGAAACACTCATGATGCCAATGTTGGGAAACGTAGTAGAAAAAAAATCGCCCTACGAACACCTAGGAACAATATGAAGATGCATATCGGGTTTGGATCAACGATCGTTACCGACTCCGGAGTGCAGCGGAAGTAGAGGAGTCGGTGTAGATTGTACTTGGAGTCCCTCGAACGTCCATGACGATCCCGCGAACCGCCCTCGAATGATCCCTCGAACAGAAGACCGAAAGCACGACCTCTCTACTTCGTTGCAAGTGTACGGTCTTCACGATTCGGTAGCGCTTCGCCATCCAGAGCTAATCGTTGTCGAAGAATTAGAGGGATAAGATTAGAACCACATGTGGCTTCTAATTATGAGGATTAGAGGTGGCTAGGGCTAGCTCTAATTAGTCAACTAGGACCAACTAGAACTAGACCAACTAGAGGAGGCTCCAAAACTTCTATCACATATGGTGGAAATCCTCTAGTATATATGGGTTTCAGGGAGAGGAGGGGCGCCAGAAAGGGGGGAAGGACCCCCATCCCCTTGCGCTGGCCAAGGAGGAAGGAGGAGACCTTCCCCCACTAGGATTCGGCCTCCCCATAGGGGAAAGGGGGTGATACGTCTCCAACGTATCTATAATTTTTTATTGTTCCATGCTATTATATTATCCATCTTGGATGTTTTATGTGCATTTATATGCTATTTTATATTATTTTTGGGACTAACCTATTAACCTAGAGCCCAGTGCTAGTTTCTGTTTTTTCCTTGTTTTTGAATTTTACAGAAAAGGAATATCAAACGGAGTCCAGACGAGCTGAAAATTTACGGTGATTTTTTATGGACCAGAAGAAGCCCACGGAGCATCGGAGTTGGGCCAGAAGAGTCCCAAGGTGACGGCAAGGGTGGAGGCCCCCCCCTTAGGGCGTGCCCCCCTGTCTTGCCGCTGCCTCGTGGACTCCCCTGACGTGAGACCGATGCCAAAAATTCCTATAAATCCCGAAACCCCTAGAGATAAACCTAGATCGGAAGTTCCGCCGCCGCAAGCCTCTGTAGCCACGAAAAACCAATCGGGAGCCCGTTCCGGCACCCTACCAAAGGGGGAAACCATCACCAGTGGTCATCTTCATCATCCCGGCTGTCTCCATGACGAGGAGGGAGTAGTTCACCCTCGGGGCTGAGGGTATGTACCAGTAGCTATGTGTTTGATCTCTCTCTCTCTCTCTCTCTCGTGTTCTTGATTTGGCACGATCTTGATGTACCGCGAGCTTTGTTATTATAGTTGGATCATATGGTGTTTCTCCCCCTCTACCTTCTTGTGATGAATTGAGTCTTGCTCTTTGAGGTTTCGTTATGTTGGATTGAGTATTGGATTTGAGAACACTTGATGTATGTCTTGCGATGGGATATCTGTGGTGACAATGGGATGTTCTATTGATTCACTTGATGTATGTTTTGGCACTCAACTCGCGGATTCCCGACGTGACATTGGGGTAATCTATGCATAGGGGTTGATGCATGTTTTCGTCCTACGTTCTTCGATAGAAACTTTGGAGTGATTCTTTGGTGCACGTTAAGGGATTCTTATGTGATCCAATTATGTTATCATTGTTGAGAGAATTTGCACTAGTGAAAGTATGAACCCTAGGCCTTGTTTCCAAGCATTGCAATACCCTTTTTGCTCACTTTTGTTACTTGCTACCTTGCTGTTTTTATATTTTCAGATTACAAAAACCTATATCTACCATCCATATTACACTTGTATCACCATCTCTTCGCCGAACTAGTGCACCTATACAATTTACCATTGTATTGGGTGTGTTGGGGACACAAGAGACTCTTTGTTATTTGGTTGCAGGGTTGCTTGAGAGAGACCATCTTCATCCTACGCCTCCCACGGATTGATAAACCTTAGGTCATCCACTTGAAAGAAATTTGCTACTGTCCTACAAAACTCTGAGCTTGGAGGCCCAACACGTGTCTACAAGAAGAAGGTTGCGTAGTAGACATCAGGGGGCGCCTCCCCTATTGGTGTAACTATTGAAAATTTGGAATGTTTTACAATTTTAGCTAAGCATCTATGCATTTCGTTTGAATTTGAGTGGCATTTGAAATTTCAGAGGCATTTTGAGTTTCATTTGAATTTGGGTTCAAATTGGCATTGAAATTTATTTCAAAAATACCTGACCAATACTTGTGCAAAAGTATGAGAGGATCTAACATGACACTCCAAAATGTCAGAAGAAATTTATGCCAAAAGTTTTGAATTAAATTTTGAGTTGTATTTGGAATTTTCAAAAAAAATGTTTTTTATAAAGTTTTTATTTTGCCTCCGGAAAATAGTTTATCTTTTAGGATTTATTTTTCTGAGAATTTTGATATATATATGTCCTATATAAATATATTATATTTCTATTTATTTATTTTTTTTCTCTCTGTCTAATTTCAAAAAAAAAAGAGAAACCCCGAGCTGGCCAGGCCAACCGGCCCAGCCAGCAGCGCCCGAGCCGCGGCCTGCTAGCGAGCCAGGCCGCCGGCCCACCAGCGAGCGAGGCCGCCTGCCCAGCGCCGCACGAAGGCGACCCCTCTCCCGATCGGTAGCCCGTTCCCTTTCTCCCTTCTCTCTCTCACTGACCGCAGGGCCCGCCCTCGTCTTTCCCCTCGCGCACGCCACGCCAAGCCGGAGCACGAGCACAGCGCGCCCGTCGCCGCGATCTTCCCAGGATCACGCTCCGAAGCCGCCCCCTCCCACAAGGCTATGCCCTATATATTCCCCTCGCTTTCCTCCCTCGAACCCCCTAAAACCCTAACTCCAAACCCCGCCGCAGCTCGCGCCCTCGCAAAACGCATCTCGCCGCCGCCGCCTCGGTTTGCCGCCGCTACCGACACCGGTGAGGACCCGCCTTGCTTCCAAGCACCTCCACCCGAACCCCCTCTTCATTCCACACCTCCCTGACACCTCCTTATTCCTCCAGAAGCACTACACCGTCGACCCCGAGATCGACCGCCGCCCGCCGGAGCTGCAGTTCACCAGGGAGTCGACATCTCGCCCCGAGCCACCTCCGACGTCCCTGAGCCACCTTGACATCACCACCGCCTCCGCCACGCTCCTCCACTTCGCCCCGACATCTCCACCGCCTTCCCCGACCGCTGGAGCGACGCCACCGACCACGCCCGAGCCGCCGCCGTCGTCCCCGTCCGTCGCCGCCGTCCACTGTAAGCCCGAGCCCCCTCTGCCGTTAGATCTCGCATCAACGCACGAGATTAGAACCCCGAAGGGGTACGTTTTTTCTATTTAGCCCGTAGACCTATGAGCCTATTAACCGCTTGAGCGTTGTTTAGTTTCCGGTCGCCCACCTGTTCGGCCCGTTAGCCGTTTATTTTATTTTTTTAGTTTTAGTTTTTGTTTTTAAAACAGAATAGTTCTGATCTTGTAAAATATATAACTTTTATGTTATGAAATATTTTTAGTTGATTCCTTTTGCTCTAGTTTGCAAATTTCCTAAAGTTTCTGTATAAAATAGTTTCGGCCATGTTTTACTTTTTAAAAATTATTTTATTTTAGTTTTAGTCAGATTAGTATTTCTGCTATAAAATGAGCTAGGATTAATTTTTTTAATGATTCTTTTTGCCACTGCTTTGTTTTGTCATTGCCTAGCAGTAGGATTTATTTGGGTATTTATAGCTTTTATTAAAATTAGTTTTACATGAAAACAATCCTATTCTAGTTATTTTATCTTGCTTTTCTGTTGTTTTAATTAATTTAAATATTTTTTGACCTCTGTTATAATTTTATTTCAGATTAGTTTCTGTAGTTATAGAGGGTGAACTTTTCTTTACAGGAAAAGAAAATGTTTTATCTTATTTTCTTACTAATTTTGTTTTAGGCATAAAAGGAGTTTTATAATAGCTTTTAATGCGTTTCTTTTTTTGCATTAAATTTATTTGCTGTTTTTCTTTCTGTCATTAAACAAAAAAACCTTATTTTGGCTCTGTTAAGAAAAATTTTAGTAGGATAAAACTATTTTCTAGTTGTTGCTTGAAGTAATGAAAACCTTGTTTTGAGTTCTTCGAGTTTTCTTTGGTTTTGGTATGATTGCTTGTGTGATTCACATTAGCTTGCCGTTATGTTATACCGTGTATGCTTATGTGTTTATTGTTTGCTTCGAATAGAATTTCCGGAGTGCGAAGCTTGCTATCACGAGTCACTAGCGTTCGAAGACCGTCAGCCAGGCAAGTCATTTGATCATGTTTTACAATACCTATGATTTGTTGCATTAGAATTATTCCTCCCCACCATGCATGCAGTAGGAGAATTTTAAGTTATGTTCTTGAGTAGTGTCATGTGGTAGGTTGAACCCAATTTCCCCTTGTTACCAATGCCCGGGACGATGTAGTTGATTGCTCTGCTTTCGTAGACGGGGTTGGTTGAGTGATTCATAAGGGAGATGTGAGAGTCAAGATGATGACAACCCCATGATTTCAAGATGCTCAAGATGGACTTCAAATTCACTACTGGGTGGAGGACGGAATTGATGGGCACCCTGGAGCAACCAGCGGATGGCCGGGATGCATGGAGAAGCGCCATGACATCTTGCGGAAAGCTTCACCCAGCCACGAAGAGACGGATGGATACACCTTGACCGGAAGCTTACCTGTGCAGCTGTAAGCCATTATGGGCTCTGGCTTGGTCGACCCTAGGCGTGACTCTGGCTAGACGGTGCTACGAGATGTAGAAGAACGGTAGGACTGGATGGGCACCGGCAGTGGCCTAGAGGAACTCTACGGAAGACCCTGTTTCGTTCGTCCCGTCTTCAAACACCATGCAGTGCGAGGACTCAAAGGAGGGAACGATTCTTGCGGGTAAAGTGCACAAGACTCTGCAGAGTGAAAACCTAATCGATTAGCCGTGTCCCCGGTTACGGACAAATGAGCCTCTGGAATTGGAGTATTTCGGAAATCTCAACACCGAACTTAATAAATTAATTGATGGGTTATTTAATAATTGGGAATGAGACATTGGTTGGTGGAACCATCTCAATAACAACCAACATTTTGTAGTAATTGCAAGCAAGTCCTTTGTTGTAGGAAAAATTTGTCTTTTTCGCAAAAACATCAAACTTAGAGCCCCATAGCCAAATTGCATATAGTGTTAGCATTATATTATTGTTCTCTCTATGACTTGCCGGCATATTCAAAATGCTGACCTACACGGCTGCAATGTCTCATGTTGCAGAGGAGTTTTCCGACCAGGAGTGAGGCTACGATCTACGCTCGGTGATTGCCCTATGGAGTCGGATGGACTCGCTTATCGTCTACGCTTCTGCAACTTTATTTTAGTTTATTTCTCATGAGTTGGCCTTCGGCCGAATTTATTATGATGTAATAAAGACTCGATATGAGAATCATGTAATAAATTCAGGTGTGATTGAACTTTGAATCTTTTCATCAATGTACTGTGTGTGCCAGCATGATCTTGGGATGGTACAGCTACACAGAGACTTGACCGATTTTCGGGTTGGGTCGCTACAGAGATGGTATCAGAGCACACGCTGACCATAGGACGTAACCCCTAGGATCGGAAAGCCATAGGAAGAAACTATTTATTTTATGTCTTTATTATTCCGTAATTCTCCCCTATTCATTTCTGACTTCCCTCCGATTTCAACATTCTAGATGGCCGTCATGTTCATCCCAGTTCTGCTCCCGGAGTTTTGCCAGCCAGATGAGACGATGCTTTTCGGCAGGAGGCTGGTCCAGATCACCAAGGAATTGAAGATTGCTCTGCCTTCTATCACCGGGACCCCTATCATGGCATTTCCAGAAGACCGTCGCTATAGGATTAAGGTGCACATACCAGGGAGGACTTTCGGAAACCTCTCGGCGCCCATTGACTTCAGGTTCACTGCCCCCACTTGGATCCTCGGGAGAGACATAGCAGTTCATAGTGCACTTGGACGCATCCAGGAGAAATACAGGGCCGAGCTCGTTGGATCAGACTACACCATGATTTCTCGCAGGACTGCAGATGGAGAGATCATCCGCACCATAAATGATGACTCCGCTCGCTCATATGTCCAAGACTTGGAGGCTCACATCAGGACTCTAGAGATTCAGATGCGCAGGAGCTTGAAGACGGTCCAAAAGTTGCAGCTTCGTGAAATTCAACTGGAGGATGAAGCACGTGAAGCCCATTATGAGCATGAGGATGAAGTCAAGGATTTCATGGAGAGAGTCGACAAGCTGAAGATTGATGTTGCCGCATTGGAGGAGAAGATGGACCTAGGAGAAGACCTTTTTCCGAGTGGAGATGATGGACCCCTCGTGAGCAATGACCAGGATTATGAAGAGAGCTCCACCGAAGGAAGCCGCAAGAAGAGGCGCCGCACCAGAGGACGCTGCACCAGAGGACGCCGCACCGGAGGACGCAAGGATAATTGATGAAGACATTTAGTCGACCACCATGTTTTATTTTTTTTCTTTCATCGATCAGTTAGGCCGTTATGTTTTTCGATTAGTCGTGAGATTTTGTAATCCGAGATTGAACTATGTTTGAGATGATTGAATAAATGATTGGTGTGATAATGTTTGTGCATTCATATGGGTAGTGCTATTTATTTTAGATCCTTGTTCTATTCTAATTTCTCACCCACTCCAAAACACCAGATGCCTCCGAGACGTGACCTCGGATACACTTTTCCGCCGGAGCTCACCCAGCTGATCCAGCAGCAGAATGCCTTGATGCAGATGCTCATCCAGAACCAAGGCAACAACAACAACAACAATCCACCGCCACCACCCCCTGTCGACAACCTGACCCGTTTCCTAAGGCTAAATCCGCTGGTGTTCTCTAGCAGCACCGAGCCGATTGTAGCTGATGATTGGCTCCGCAAGGTCGGAAGGGAGTTAGTAACTGCAGGATGCACAGATGCAGAGAAGGTGCGCTTTGCCGCACATCAGCTTGATGGACCTGCAGCCTCTTGGTGGGAGAACTACACCGCCACTTATCCTCTCGCCACCATCACATGGGATCAGTTCCAGCAAGCCTTCCGCACCGCTCATGTCTCAGCTGGAGCCATGGGCCTGAAGAAGCGTGAGTTCCGCAACTTACGCCAGGGAAATCGAACTATGGGGCAGTACGTGGATGAGTTCAGCCAGTTAGCTCGTTATGCCCCAGATGATGTGGCCACAGATGCCGCAAAGCAGGAGAAGTTCCTCGAAGGACTCAATGATGAGCTGGGAATGCAACTGATAGTGGCTACCTTCAACAACTACCAGGAGCTGGTAGACAAGGCCATCATCCTTGAAGGCAAGCAACAGCAGATTGACAGCCGCAAGAGGAAGTATAGCCAGGGGAAGTACAACTCCGGAGCTCAGCAGAAGCCCCGCTATGCCCCATACTCGGGAGGACACACCCATCACACCCATGGAGGACATAATCATGGAGGACATAACCATGGAGGGAATGGGAACAATCGCAACCACGACAACAACTCCAAGTCAGGTAATGGGGGCAATGGCAACCAGCACCGTCCTGCTCCGACTCAGAAGGATCTGAGTCACATCACCTATTTCAAGTGCCAGAAGACAGGACACTATGCCACCGACTGCCCGGAGGCCAAGCAGAGGAATGGAAACGGCAACGGCAATGGAAGCTCAGCAAAGAAGCCCAACCCTTTTCCCCGTGCTCAGGTGAATCACATTGACGTGGAGGACGTCTATGATCAGCCAGAAACTGTGGTTGGTTAGTTTTTATTAAATTCATGTCCAGTATTGGTACTCTTTGATTCTGGTGCAACGCATTCATTCATATCAAGGGTAGTTGTGGAAAAGTACGGGTTGCCCACTAGAACTCTTAGAAGCCCTCTTCAGGTTAGTTCCCCAGGAGGAGAGATGATGGCAGGCTTAGGCTGTCATTCGACCCTCAGCATCGGAAACCATGATTTCCCCACAGACCTCATAGTATTGGAATCCCAGAGCTTGGACGTAATCCTAGGAATGGACTGGCTGACGAAGTTTGAAGGAAACATTGACTGTGCCCGCAAGACGATTTTGCTCACCACCCAGGAGCAGAAGAGGATCAAGTATGTATCCAGACGCACACCGATGAAGAATCAGGCGAATTCCCTCACGGGAGTTGTTCAGGAGGAAGTGCCAGTAGTGCAAGATTTTCCCGATGTATTTCCGGAGGAATTACCAGGAATGCCACCGAACAGAGACATTGAGTTTTTGATTGAGTTATTGCCCGGCACATCCCCAATATCCAAGAGACCTTATCGAATGCCCCAGAATGATTTGGAAGAGATCAAGAAGCAAATTAATGAGCTATTGGAGAAGGGATATATTCGGCCAAGCTCGTCACCTTGGGGAGCCCCAGTTCTTTTGGTAGAGAAGAAGGATGGAACCCTGAGAATGGTTGTGGATTATCGTTCATTGAACGACGTGACCATCAAGAACAAGTACCCTCTACCGATGATTAATGATTTATTTGATCAGCTAGTTGGAGCCAAAGTATTCTCCAAGATCGATCTTCGATCAGGGTATCATCTGTTGAAGATTCGTGAACAGGATATACCCAAAACAGCTTTCACCACCAGGTATGGTTTATATGAGTATACCATCATGTCATTCGGATTGACTAATGCCCCTGCGTATTTTATGAGCATGATGAACAAGGTATTTATGGAATATCTGGACAAGTTTGTCGTGGTGTTCAGTGATGACATATTGGTTTTCTCCAAGAGCGAGGAAGAGCATAAGGAACATTTGTGTCTAGTTCTGGAGAAACTCCGAGAACATCAGTTATATGCCAAGTTCAGCAAATGTGAATTTTGGTTGAAGGAAGTCGGATTCCTGGGACATGTTATTTCAGGAGAGGGAATAGCTGTCGACTCCACCAAGGTTGAATCGGTCACCAAATGGCAGTCACCCACCTCAGTCAAGGAGATTCGCAGATTTCTCGGACTCGTAGGATATTATCGGAGGTTTATTGAGAATTTCTCCAAGATTGCCAAGCCCATGACTGAGCTATTGAAGAAGGAAACCAAGTACACTTGGACCGAGGATTGTGAAGCCAGTTTCCAGGAGTTGAAGAAATGTTTGGTTACAGCCCCAGTGCTAATTTTGCCAGACATACACAAGGATTACCAGGTATATTGTGACGCTTCTCGTCAAGGACTCGGAGGAGTACTCATGCAGGAAGGAAAAGTTGTAGCTTATACCTCTAGACAGCTACGACCTCATGAGATGAATTACGCCACACATGATTTGGAGTTAGCAGCCGTAGTGCACGCACTCAAGACCTGGAGACATTTCCTTGTCGGAAATAGTTGTGATGTTTACACGGATCATAAGAGCTTGAAGTATATTTTCACGCAGAAGGAGTTGAACCTCAGGCAGAGGAGATGGCTAGAGTTGATCAAGGACTATGACATGAGATTGCATTACCACCCAGGAAAGGCTAATGTTGTAGCAGATGCCTTGAGCCGTAAGAGTTATGTGAATACCCTTACAGCAGGAGGATTACCCCAGGAGTTAGTCGATGACCTCAGAGATCTTCGACTGGAGATAGTTCCGAAAGGACATGTTGCAGCACTGGAAGTTCAGTCCACTTTGGCCGAAAGAATTCGCGAAGCCCAGAAGTCGGACAAGGAAATTGCTGAGATAAAGGAAAGGATGAGTAACGGAAAGGCTAAAGGTTTTCATGAGGATGAATACGGAGCTATATGGTTCGAGGATCGTA
Organism: Thinopyrum elongatum; assembly: GCA_011799875.1. Taxonomy (NCBI): domain Eukaryota; kingdom Viridiplantae; phylum Streptophyta; class Magnoliopsida; order Poales; family Poaceae; genus Thinopyrum; species Thinopyrum elongatum. Next base: position 465,951,928 of record CM022297.1, read on the forward strand.
TTTATGTACCCAATGATCCCGAGCTCAGGAAGCTCATTCTTCAGGAGGCGCATGATTCACCGTACTCGATTCACCCAGGCAACACCAAGATGTATTTGGATTTGAAGGAAAGTTTCTGGTGGACAGGTATGAAGAAGGATATTGCCGAGTACGTAGCAGTATGCGATGTTTGCCAGCGAGTAAAGGCAGAACATCAGAAGCCAGCAGGGTTACTTCAACCTCTGCTGATACCCGAGTGGAAATGGGAAAAACTTGGAATGGATTTTATCACAGGATTACCCAGGACTCGTTCAGGTTATGATTCTATCTGGGTAGTGGTTGATCGCTTGACCAAGGTAGCTCATTTCATTCCCGTGAAGACCACCTATACCAGCACTAAGTTAGCCAAGATATACATGACCAGGATCGTATGCCTGCATGGAGTTCCAAGGAGTATCATGTCAGATAGAGGAACACAATTTACCTCAAAGTTTTGGAATCAGTTGCATGAAACTTTGGGTACGAGGCTGGAGTTCAGTACAGCTTTTCATCCGCAGATAGATGGACAGACCGAGAGAGTCAATCAAATTCTGGAGGACATGTTGAGAGCCTGTGCGCTAGACTATGGATCTAGCTGGGATGATAATCTGCCATACGCAGAGTTCTCGTACAACAACAGCTATCAGACCAGTCTGAAGATGGCCCCTTTCGAAGCCCTATACGGAAGGAGGTGCAGAACACCATTGCTGTGGGATGCTGTTGGAGACCGAAAACTTTTTGGTCCCGACCTTATCAGAGACTCCGAAGAGAAGGTCAAGCTGATTCGAGACAGACTTAGGGTAGCTCAGTCGAGACAGAAGAGTTATGCCGACAGTAAACGCAAGGAAGTAACGTACGAAGCGGGAGATCGAGCATATCTCCGTGTGTCCCCACTTTGAGGAATCAAGAGGTTCGGTGTTAAAGGAAAGTTAGCACCCAGATTCATTGGCCCGTACAAAATCCTTGAACGTCGGGGAGAAGTTGCTTACAAGCTAGAATTGCCGAAAGGATTGTCCGGAGTTCACGATGTCTTTCACGTTTCCCAGCTGAAGAAGTGCCATGCTGAGATGGCCGATATTCCTTTGAGAGATACAGTGCCCCTAGAGGCCATACAGCTTGACAGTGATCTGACTTATGAGGAGAAACCTGTCAGAATTCTCGAGACTGCGAACAGAGTTACCCACAACAAGATCATCAAGTTTTGCAAGGTTCTGTGGAGTCATCATTCCGAGGAGGAAGCCACCTGGGAGCGAGAAGAAGATCTCCGCCGAGACCACCCGCACCTATTTGCTAGCCAACCCAAATCTCGAGGGCGAGATTCATCTTAAGGTGGGTAGGTTTGTAACATCCCAAATTTTCAATTTGGAATGTTTTACAATTTTAGCTAAGCATCTATGCATTTCGTTTGAATTTGAGTGGCATTTGAAATTTCAGAGGCATTTTGAGTTTCATTTGAATTTGGGTTCAAATTGGCATTGAAATTTATTTCAAAAATACCTGACCAATACTTGTGCAAAAGTATGAGAGGAGCTAACATGACACTCCAAAATGTCAGAAGAAATTTATGCCAAAAGTTTTGAATTCAATTTTGAGTTGTATTTGGAATTTTCAAAAAAAATGTTTTTTATAAAGTTTTTATTTTGCCTCTGGAAAATAGTTTATCTTTTAGGATTTATTTTTCTGAGAATTTTGATATATATATGTCCTATATAAATATATTATATTTCTATTTATTTATTTTCTCTCTTTCTAATTTCAAAAAAAAAAGAGAAACCCCGAGCTGGCCAGGCCAACCGGCCCAGCCAGCAACGCCCGAGCCACGGCCTGCTAGCGAGCCAGGCCGCCGGCCCACCAGCGAGCGAGGCCGCCTGCCCAGCGCCGCACGAAGGCGACCCCTCTCCCGATCGGTCGCCCGTTCCCTTTCTCCCTTCTCTCTCTCACTGACCGCGGGGCCCGCCCTCGTCTTTCCCCTCGCGCACGCCACGCCAAGCCGGAGCACGAGCACAGCGCGCCCGTCGCCGCGATCTTCCCGGGATCACGCTCCGAAGTCGCCCCCTCCCGCAAGGCTATGCCCTATATATTCCCCTCGCTTTCCTCCCTCGAACCCCCTAAAACCCTAACTCCAAACCACGCCGCACCTCGCGCCCTCGCAAAACGCATCTCACCGCCGCCGCCTCGGTTTGCCGCCGCTACCGACACCGGTGAGGACCCCCCTTGCTTCCAAGCACCTCCACCCGAACCCCCTCTTCGTTCCACACCTCCCTGACACCTCCTTATTCCTCCAGAAGCACTACACCGTCGACCCCGAGATCGACCGCCGCCCGCCGGAGCTGCAGTTCACCAGGGAGTCGACATCTCGCCCCGAGCCGCCTCCGACGTCCCCGAGCCACCTTGACATCACCACCGCCTCCGCCACGCTCCTCTAATTCGCCCCGATGTCTCCGCCGCCTTCCCCGACCGCCGGAGCGACGCCACCGACCACGCCCGAGCCGCCGCCGTCGTCCCCGTCCGTCGCCGCCGTCCACTGTAAGCCCGAGCCCCCTCTGCCGTTAGATCTCGCATCAACGCACGAGATTAGAACCCCGAAGGGGTACGTTTTTTCTATTTAGCCCATAGAACTATGAGCCTATTAAACGCTTGAGCGCTGTTTAGTTTCCGATCGCCCACCTGTTCGGCCCGTTAGCCGTTTAGTTTTTTTTTTTTAGTTTTAGTTTCTGTTTTTAAAACAGAATAGTTATGATCTTGTAAAATCTATAACTTTTATGTTATGAAATATTTTTAGTTGATTCCTTTTGCTCTAGTTTGCAAATTTCCTAAAGTTTCTGTATAAAATAGTTTCGGCCATGTTTTTGTTTTTAAAAATTGTTTTATTTTAGTTTTAGTCAGATTAGTATTTCTGCTATAAAATGAGCTAGGTTTAATTTTTTTTATGATTCTTTTTGCCACTGCTTTGTTTTGTCATTTCCTAGCAGTAGGATTTATTTGGGTATTTATAGCTTTTATTAAAATTAGTTTTACACGAAAACAAGCCTATTCTAGTTATTTTATCTTGCTACTATTTTCTGTTGTTTTAATTAATTTAAAAATATATTTTTACCTCTGTTATATTTTATTTCAGATTAGTTTCTGTAGTTATAGAGGGTGAACTTTTCTTTACAGGAAAAGAAAATGTTTTATCTTATTTTCTTACTAATTTTGTTTTAGGCATAAAAGGAGTTTTATAATAGCTTTTAATGCGTTTCTTTTTTTTTTGCATTAAATTTATTTGCTGTTTTTCTTTCTGTCATTAAACAAAAAAACCTTATTTTGGCTCTGTTAAGAAAAAATTTAGTAGGATAAAACTATTTTCTAGTTGTTGCTTGAAGTAATGAAAACCTTGTTTTGAGTTCTTCGAGTTTTCTTTGGTTTTGGTATGATTGCTTGTGTGATTCACATTAGCTTGCTGTTATGTTATACCGTGTATGCTTATGTGTTTATTGTTTGCTTCGAATAGAATTTCTGGAGTGCGAAGCTTGCTATCACGAGTCACTAGCGTTCGAAGACCGTCAATCAGGCAAGTCATTTGATCATGTTTTACAATACCTATGATTTGTTGCATTAGAATTATTCCTCCCCACCATGCATGCAGTTGGAGAATTTTAAGTTATGTTCTTGAGTAGTATCATGTGGTAGGTTGAACCCAATTTCCCCTTGTTACCAATGCCCGGGATGATGTAGTTGATTGCTCTGCTTTCGTAGATGGGGTTGGTTGAGTGATTCATAAGGGAGATGTGAGAGTCAAGATGATGACAACCCCATGATTTCAAGATGCTCAAGATGGACTTCAAATTCACTACTGGGTGGAGGACGGAATTGATGGGCACCCTGGAGTAACCAGCGGATGGCCGGGATGCATGGAGAAGCGCCATGACATCTTGCGGAAAGCTTCACCCAGCCACGAAGAGACGGATGGATACACCTTGACCGGAAGCTTACTTGTGCAGCCGCAAGCCATTATGGGCTCTGGCTTGGTCGACCCTAGGCGTGACTCTGGCCGGACGGTGCTACGAGATGTAGAAGAACGGTAGGACTGGATGGGCACCGGCAGTGGCCTAGAGGAACTCTACAGAAGAACCTGTTTCGTTCGTCCCGTCTTCAAACACCATGCAGTGCGAGGACTCAAAGGAGGGAACGATTCTTGCGGGTAAAGTGCACAAGACTCTGCAGAGTGCACAAGACTCTGGAATTGGAGTATTTCGGAAATCTCAACACCGAACTTAATAAATTAATTGATGGGTTATTTAATAATTGGGAACGAAACATTGGTTGGCGGAACCATCTCAATAACAACCAACATTTTGTAGTAATTGCAAGCAAGTCCTTTGTTGTAGGAAAAAATTGGCTTTTTTGCAAAAACATCAAACTTAGAGCCCCACAGCCAAATTGCATATAGTGTTAGCATTATATTATTGTTCTCTCTATGACTTGTCGGCATATTCAAAATGCTGACCTACACGGCTGCAACGTCTCATGTTGCAGAGGAGTTTTCCGACCAGGAGTGAGGCTACGATCTACGCTCGGTGATTGCCCTATGGAGTCGGATGGACTCGCTTATCGTCTACGCTTCCGCAGCTTTATTTTAGTTTATTTCTCATGAGTTGGCCTTCGGCCGAATTTATTATGATGTAATAAAGACTCGATATGAGAATCGTGTAATAAATTTAGGTGTGATTGAACTTTGAATCATTTCATCAATGTACTGTGTGTGCCAGCATGATCTTGGGATGGTACAGCTACACAGAGACTTGACCGATTTTCGGGTCGGGTCGCTACAATTGGGCCCTTGTGGCCCAATTCCTTCTCCACCTCTTGGCCTTATTAGGCCCATTGATATTAAATTAAATATATATTTGTTCTAAACATTTTCAGAGCATTATATATATAATTTAACATCCCCAAAAACATTTTCACTTATATATATTACTCGGTAATACCCGGTATTACCCGATATTCACCGAAACCCTTCCGGAACCTCTCGGAACTATTCTAGATATTAATGAAACAGTTCCACAAATATATTCCCATTACTCCCGTAACACTAAAAATCAGCAGATCGTGATTACCTTAAGCTTGTGACCCCGTAGATTCGGTAAATCATAGACATGAACGAAACCCCTTTGTTCAATGACCGATAGCGGAACCGTGGACATCCATATAGATCCCTATGATTACACGAATGATATTCGAGTGAACCTTTGGTTATCATGTGACGTTCCCTTTGCTTCGCGATACTTTACAAAACTCGGTGTGCATCGGTATCCTCCTGAGTCATCACCATGCTCACTATACCGTTGCTCCCGTTACCTGTTTTGTTCTTCTTTCTCGTTAACGTGTTCCAGCATCCCTGTGACGTAGTCACCTGTGTCTGGCCAGCCGATGATGGATGTCGTCACACCAAGAGGGCCCTGAGAATATCTCTCCATCGTCGGAGGAGCAAATCCCACTCTTGAGCTATCCGGTCACTTGTCAAACTTTCCGGTGAACCTGAAAGTTGTCGTTATGATCACCTTGTTACATATGACGTTTGAGCAACCCCAAAGCCCACCGTCCAGTAGGAAGTGACCGATACACTCTCATGGTCCGAGGAACTAAAACACATGCTAACACTTCATGTTATAACACATGATTTCAGACGATATAACCACAAAGTATAACAGACAAGTATTGGGTCGATTCAATATGATCGTTCTTCTAACGTCATACCCTCAATGTTGTTTTAGGACTATCGTTACACTTAACGATATCCTAAGATTCGGAAAACATGATCACCAACAACACTTGAGCCAGTCTTAGAGGCGAGACCGGGAACCTATTGTTAACCATTTATCATTTCATACGTGCATATGAGTTTTCCATTAAATCGCATATTCCAGGATCATATCAGTTATAGCATGAAATATAAACTCTTAGTTATGAATAATGGAAATACAATAATACAATATTATGGCCTCTAGGCCATATTTCCAACAGAGATGTAGGAGGATCTCCCGTAGAATATCGTCGATGTCCGGCAGGGGCGCAGGTGCCTCCGGCGAGCTGCCGCGGCGGCTTCGGCTGCGGCGGATCATTCCAGCTCCGTCCTCACTCGCGTGGGTTTGGGGATGGAGGTGCGGGTTGCGTCAGTGGGCCACTCCGTCGCCCTCCTCACACGCGTCGATCTAGGAACCGAGGCGCGTGCTGCGGCGGCGGCCGGCTATTTCGGCATTCTTTTCAGCGCCGCTAAGAGGACACACGTGGACGTAGACGTGATGGAGCGGGCTTTTGATTTGCTTGAGGTTTTGGTCAACGCCCCTGACTGACAGAGTGATATTGGGCCTCGTTCGTTCGTTCAGCCAGCTCAACGTGACGGCTGCATCTACGAGAGTTTAGCAGGGTGCCCCTATATCTCGCTACAAGCGAACGAGAGCGAGATGGGCCAACCCAGCCACGCGGGATGCCATAGACTCGTTTTTTCTGTTTTGTTTTAATTTTTTTGTTTTCATTTTTTTGCATTTTTTTCTTTTGTTTATAATTTCAAATATTCCAAATATTCACCAAGCATTGCGTATAGAGAAAATGTTTACCACGTTCCTGCAAAAAAAAAAGAGAAAATGTTTATCACGTATACGAAATATGTATACAAAAAAATGTGTATGGAATTTTTTTGACCATGTATTTTAAACATTTTAATCAAGCATTTGAAAAATGTTGAACAAATACTTAAAAATGTTAATCAAGCATTTGAAAATATTATATATGTATAAGAAAATGTTGACCATGTATTAAAAATGCTGATTTTTTTATCATATATATATAAATGTTAATCAAGCATTTAAAAAATATTGAACAAATATTAAAAAAAATCTTATTCAAACATTTCGAAAATGATAAATGTGTATAGAAAATTTTTGGCCATGGATTAAAAAATAATGATTTTTTACCATGCATATGAAAATGTTAATCAAGCATTTTAAAATGTTGAACAAGTATTCAAAAAGTTAATCAAGAATTTGGAAAATGTTAATTGTGTGTAAAAAAGGTGACTATGTATTAAAAAACTGTTAATATTTGATTTGAAAAATATTAAATAAGCCTTTACAAATTTTAAAGTAAATAGAAAAAATGCTGACATGTATTAAAAAATGTTAATCTTGTATTGAAATATATTAATCAATGATTTGATAAAATGTGTATAGAAAAATGCTTATCATGTATTAAAAATTAATAAATTTGTGTTGGAAAAATGTTAAAAAGTTGTGCTTGACATATACAAAAAATACATAATGAAAACAAAAAAAATAAAAAGAAGGAAAACCCAAAAAAAACAATGAAAGACACATAGAAAAGCAAAAAAAACCAAAAAAAAGGAAAAAAAAAAGACAAAACTAAAAAGAGAGAAAACCGAATAAAATAGAAGAAAAAGAAAGAAAAGAAAGAATGAAAATAAAGAAAGAAACAAAGAAAACCGGTGAAAAAAGAAAGACAAAACAAAAACAAAAAGGGGGGAAACCAATGCAAAACCGCCTCTTTTACGCTCAACTAGGCTGCGCCCAAGTAGTTTACACGAAACGTGAGCTGGCTTGAGTAACCCGTCAGCCAGGATACCGGGGTTCAAATCCTGATTTCTTCCTTTTATTTCTCTCTTTCTTTTAAACGTGCGCTAACATGTCGACTCAATAGCTACAGCACCTTTTATTTCACACCTTGTAACAGAGGCAAGAACCCTTTCTTTGACTGATCCATTTTGAACTTCTTCAAAACTTTGTCAAGGTATGTGCTTTGTGAAAGTCCTATTAAGCGTCTCGATCTATCCCTATAGATCTTGATGCCTAATATATAAGCAGCTTTACCGAGGTCTTTCATTGAAAAATTCTTATTCAAGTATCCTTTTATGCTATCCAGAAATTCTATATTATTTCCAATCAACAATATGTCATCCACATATAATATCAGAAATGCTACAGAGCTCCCACTCACTTTCTTGTAAATACAGGCTTCACCGTAAGTCTGTATAAAACCATATGCTTTGATCACCTCATCAAAGCATATATTCCAACTCCGAGATGCTTGCACCAGTCCATAGATAGATCGCTTGCGCTTGCACACTTTGTTAGCACCTTTAGGATCGACAAAACCTTCTGGTTGCATCATATACAACTCTTCGTTGAGAAATCCATTAAGGAATGCAGTTTTGACGTCCATTTGCCAGATTTCATAATTATAAAATGCGGTAATTGCTAACATAATTCGGACAGACTTAAGCATCGCTATGGGTGAGAAAGCCTCATCGTAGTCAACCCCTTGAACTTGTCAAAAACCTTTTGCGACAAGTCGAGCTTTGTAGATAGTAACATTACCATCAGCGTCAGTCTTCTTGTTGAAGATCCATTTATTCTCTATGGCTTGCCGATCATCGGGCAAATCCACCAAACTCCATACTTTGTTCTCATACATGGATCCTATCTCAGATTTCATGGCCTCAAGCCATTTATCGGAATCTGGGCTCATCATAGCTTCTTCATAGTTCGTAGGTTCGCCATGGTCTAATAACATAACTTCCATAACAGGATTACCGTACCACTCTGGTGCGGATCGTGCTCTGATCGACCTACAAGGTTCAGTAGTAACTTGATCCGAAGTTTCATGATCATCATCATTTGCTTCCTCTCTAGTTGGTGTAGGCATCACGGGAACGGTTTTCTGTGATGTGCTACTTTCCAATTCGAGAGAAGGTACAATTACCTCATCAAGTTCTACTTTCCTCCCACTCACTTCTTTCGAGAGAAATTCCTTCTCTAGAAAGGACCCATTCTTTGCAACAAAGATCTTGCCTTCGGATCTGTGGTAGAAGGTGTACCCAATAGTTTCCTTAGGGTATCCTATGAAGACGCACTCCTCTGATTTGGGTTCAAGCTTATCAGGCTGAAGCCTTTTGACATAAGTGTCGCATCCCCAAACTTTAAGAAACGACAGCTTAAGTTTCTTGCCAAACCATAGTTCATACGGTGTCGTCTCAATGGATTTTGACGGTGCCCTATTTAACGTGAATGCGGCTGTCTCTAATGCATAACCCCAAAACGATAGTGGTAAATCGGTAAGAGACATCATAGAACGCACCATATCTAATAAAGTACGGTTACGACGTTCGGACACACCATTATGCTGTGGTGTTCCAGGTGGCGTGAGTTTTGAAACAATTCCACATTGTTTTAAATTAAGGCCAAACTCAGAACTCAAATATTTGCCTCCGCGATCAGATCGTAGAAACTTTATTTTCTTGTTACGATGATTCTCCACTTCACTCTGAAATTCTTTGAACTTTTCAAATGTTTCAGACTTGTGTTTCATCAAGTAGATATACACATACCTACTCAAATCATCTGTGAAGGTCAGAAAATAATGATACCTGCCGCGTGCTTCAACACTCATCGGACCGCATACATCGGTATGTATTATTTCCAATAAGTCATTAGCTCGCTCCATTGTTTTGGAGAACGGAGTTTTAGTCATTTTGCCCATGAGGCATGGTTCGCAAGTATCAAATGATTCATAATAAACTGACTCCAAAAGTCCATCTGCATGGAGTTTCTTCATGCGCTTTACACCAATATGACCTAAACGGCAGTGCCACAAGTATGTTGCACTATCATTATCGACTTTGCATCTTTTGGCATCAATATTATGAATATGTGTATCACTACGATCGAGATTCAATAGAAATATACCATTCATCAAGGATGCATGACCATAAAAGATATTACTCATATAAATAGAACAACCATTATTCTCTGATTTAAATGAATAACCGTCTCGCAATAAACAAGATCCAGATATAATGTTCATGCTCAACGCTGGCACCAAATAACAATTATTGAGGTCTAAAGCTAATCCCGAAGGTAGATGTAGAGGTAGCGTGCCGACGGCGATCACATCGACCTTGGAACCATTCCCGACGCGCATTGTCACCTCGTCCTTAGCCAATCTTCGTTTATTCCACAGCTCCTGTTTCGAGTTACAAATACGAGCAACCGAACCAGTATCAAATACCCAGGCGCTACTACGAGCATTAGTAAGGTACACATCAATTACATGTATATCAAATGTACCTTTGTTCACTTTGCCATCCTTCTTATCCACCAAGTATTTGGGGCAGTTCCGCTTCCAGTGACCGTTCCCTTTGTAGTAGAAGCACTCAGTTTCAGGCTTGGGTCCAGTTTTGGGCTTCTTCCCGGGAGTGGCAACTTGCTTGCCATTCTTCTTGAAGTTCCCTTTCTTTCCCTTACCCTTTTTCTTGAAACTAGTGGTCTTGTTAACCATCAACACTTGATGCTCCTTCTTGATTTCTACCTCCACGGCCTTAAGCATTGCGAAGAGCTCGGGAATCATTTTCGTCATCCCTTGCATATTATAGTTCATCACGAAGCCTTTGTAGCTTGGTGGCAGTGACTAAAGAACTCTGTCAATAACACTATCAATTGAAGATCAACTCCCAGCTGAGTCAAGTGGTTATGATACCCAGACATTTTGAGAATGTGTTCACTACTAGAACTGTTCTCCTCCATCTTGCAGCTATAGAACTTGTTGGAGACTTCATATCTCTCAACCCGGGCATTTGCTTGAAATATTAACTTCAACTCTTGGAACATCTCATATGCTCGATGACGTTAAAAACATCTTTGAAGTCCCGATTCTAAGCTGTAAAGCATGGCACACTGAACTATTGAGTAGTCATCAGACCGCGTTTGCCAGGCGTTCACAACGTCTAGATTAGCGGGAGCGGGTTTGTCACCTAGCGGTGCATCAAGGACATAATTCTTCTGTGCAGCAATGAGGATAATCCTCAAGTTACGGACCCAGTCCGTGTAGTTGCTACCATCATCTTTCAACTTATTAGCTTTCTCTAGGAACGCATTAAAATTCAGGGGAACGGTAGCTCGGGCCATTGATTTACAACATAGATATGCAAAACTATTAAGACTAAGTTCATGATAAATTAAGTTCAATTAATCAAATTACTAATGAACTCCCACTTAAATAAATATCCCTCAAGTTATCTAAGTGATACATGATCCAAATCAACTAACCCATGTCCGATCATCACGTGAGATGGGGTAGTCATCAATGGTGAACATCTCTATGTTGATCATATCTACTATATGACTCACGTTCGACCTTTCGGTCTCCAGTGTTTCGAGACCATGTCTGTACATGCTAGGCTCGTCAAGTTTAACCCAAATATTCTGCATGTGCAAAACTGTCTTACACCCGTTGTATGTGAACGTAGAGTCTATCACACCCGATCATCATGAGGTGCTTCGAAACGACGAACTTTGGCAACGGTGCATACTCGGGGAGAACACTTTTATCTTGAAATTTAGTGAAGGGATCATCTTATAATGCTACCGCCGTTCTAAGCAAAATAAGATGCATAAAGGATAAACATCACATGCAATCAAAATATGTGGCATGATATGGCCATCATCATCTTGTGCTTTTGATCTCCATCTCCAAAGCATCGCCATGATCTCCATCGTCACTGGCTCGACACCTTGATCTCCATAGTTGCGTCGGGGTCATCTCGCCAACTGTTGCTTCTACAACTATTGCTAATGCATAGCGATAAAGTAACGCAATTACATGGCGCTTGCATTTCATACAATAATTAAGAGACAACCCTAAGGCTTCTGATGGTTGTCGATATTACAAAACATGATCATCTCATACATCAACATATATCATATCATATCTTGACCATATCACATCACAACATACCTTGCAAAAACAAGTTAGACGTCCTCTACTTTGTTGTTACAAGTTTTACGTGGCTGCTACGGGCTTCTAGCAAGAACCGTTCTTAACTACACAAAAACCTGTGACGCCCCCGACTCAATCATGCACTAATCATACACGCAAACATGCATGATCAAGCACAGGGACTCACGGGAAGATATCACAACACAACTCTAACACAAATAAACGGAGATCCACAATATTACAGACCAGGGATCCGAAGATCCGAATACATAAGTCATTCATACAAATATAATCTGAGTACAGACATAGTTAGACAAGTTTTGCCTTAAGAAGGCTAGCACAAACAACGACTCTAGATCGAAAGGCGTTGGCCTCCTGCCTGGGAGCCTCCGATCCTACTCCTGGTCGGCTGGCTCGATCCAGTAGTACGTGTCGTCTGGACCCTCCTGGTAGTAAGCTCCTGAGGTGGCATCTGGCTCCGGGGCTCCATCGTCTGATGTATCATCAAGGTGGGGTATGGGGAAAAAGAAGTAACAAAGCAACCGTGAGTACTCATCCGAAGTACTCAGCAAGCAAGGATCTACACTAGATATGCAACATTATCAAAGAGGAAAGGCTGTATATGTGGACTGGGCTGCAGAATTGCCAGAATAGAGAGAAGGCCTAGTCCTATCGAAGACTAGCATCTTCAAACATCTTCACGAAGCCATCATCTTGCAGCAGTAGAAGAGAGTAGAATAGCATTTTATTTAGCAAACATGTTGAAGCAAGCCTAGAGATCCTTCCTCGACTCCCAGCGAGAAAGCGATCCCGAAGCTTCAATTAAGTAACAAGTATCCAGTTCTAGTAGATCGAGATACACAAACTGAGCGTCCTTTACCGTAGGACCGGCTATCGATAGATTATTCTTCCCTGCAGGGGTGCACTACTGTTACCCAACACACTCGATCAACCCTGGTCGGACACACTTGCTGGGTAATGCCCGGCCTCGGAAGATCAACACGAAGCAGCGCCCTACCTAGGCTCAGCAGAGAGGTCAGCACGCCGGACTAACCTATGCACCCAGAGGTCTTGGGCCATCGCCCTGGGCACCCTGTACGTTGCGAGACTGGCCGGGGTGCAGGCGCGACACTAAACTCGTCAGTGAAGTATCCAGCCCAATCCCGACAATCAGCCGCATGGTGAATCATGATGTCTGACGAGCTTTCGGGAGAAATGTACATCGCAGAGGGCCCCATAACCATTATACCGCGTGGTGGTAGTGCGTATAGGGCACGTCGACCCACTCAGATCACACACCCAAATCCAATAGGCTCATTTAGTATCACGCGGAGACAACCAGAGTCTCTGATGCTCCGCCACAATATCACACTCGAGTGCCCTTCCGGCACACCCAACATCATAGATCCCCAGCGGGTACCCACCTGGGTCGACCCGCCTGTAACAATGGTCAAGTAACCGTGTGGTCATAACATCAAAGGGGAAACCCCGAGGAATCACCCTCGGTGGATTCCACTCGACGAAATCATCAGGGAGAACGTAGGAGGCATCACCCTCGAGGTTCACACTGAGGGGTTGCACGACAGAGTCGTATCGGAAGTGGAGAAGGAGGAATCACCCTCGATGACCACGACCGAACAGCTACACTGCAGAGTATTCATCAGGAGTGCGTTACGAGGTATCACCCTCGGCACTCGATAGTAACTATGCAGAGTCGTACAACTAAGGGGGTGAGGTGATGTGTCGGTCTCTGGTCGTCGATCACGTTGATCGAGCAGTCGATGATGAAGCAGAGGCGACAAGGGTAAGGTGGTGGGGTCACTGATGGTTCATTACCAACCTATACTAAGCAGTTTAACATAGGCAGGTAAGGTAGCAATAAACAGGTTACAAAAGCAGGCTATGCATCAGAATAGGAGCATACATTAATAGTAGAAAAATCTAATGCAAGCAGGTGAAATAGAATGGGCGATATCTGGATGCTCAAAAGGGGGGGGGGCTTGCCTGGTTGCTCTGGCAAGAAAGAGGGGTTGTCAACGGGCTGCTCGTCGGTAGTGTAGTCGTACCCAGCTGCAGCGTCGTCGGTCTCGGCGTCTATCGAGAGAGAAGGAGGGGGAGAGAAACAATAAATTCATGGCAAAAATGCAAACAATATGCATGACATGCCTAAATGATATGCAGAGGTGTTCTACTGCCTAACTAAATGATTTAGTTAATTTAGGAATTTATCCGAATTTATTTAATCAATGTTGGGCACTATTCATTTATCGAAATCGGTCTAAAAGTTCCATGTTCATCTAGCTAGGGGTTTCTGACAGGAATACGGAGGGCGTATTCGGGTTCGTATCGAAATTCTAAGGAAGTTTCATATATAAATTATTTTCATCGGAGTTACGGTTTATTTAATATGATTTTCTAAAGTTTTTATTAATTTCTGGAATTTAATTAATTATTTAAATTCAACATTATCCGAAACAGTGATTGATGATGTCAGCATGACATCATGCTGACGTCAGCAGTCAACAGTGCAGTTGACTGGGTCAACCTGACAAGTGGGTCCCACCTGTCATACACTGTTTAGTTAATTAGGGTTTAGCTAATTAATTACTGTTTAATTAAACTAACTAATTAATTAGATTAACCTAATCAGAGTTAATTAACTGAATTAATTCACTAATTAATTAATTAATTAATAATTTTAATAATTACATTTTTTTATTTTCTTTTATATTCTAAAATGTTCTGGGCTGTGGGGCCCCCTAGTCAGTGGCACAGGGGCTTCGGGCCCCACTGGGCAGTGGCCCAGGAGGGCACAGCGAGCGCGGGCGCAGCGCGGCCAGGGGCGAGCGGGCGCTGGGCGCGGCCAGGCGCGGCCAAGGACGTGCGGGGTGGGTGCGGTGACCGCGGGCGGCGAGCAAAAGCAGGGACCGGTGGGCGCGGGGAGGCAGGCGACGGCGAGCACGCGGTGAAGCAGGGACGCAGTGGCCGACGCGGGGTGCAGGGAGGGCAGCGAGCGCGGCGACCGCGGGCGAAGACGAGGGTGCGCGCGGGCGAGGCCGCGGTGAGCGCGGGCGGGACGGCGCGGGCGCGCGGCGACCGAGGGAAGAAGGAGGGGGCGGGGCGACGGAGGCCGTGGCCTCACCGTTCGTTGCAGGGGAGAGGGGGCGGCGAGGCTCGGTGGAGCTCGTCGGGGGAGAGGACGAGGAGGACGGCGAGCGGCGACGAGGTGGCCTCGGCCGACGACGGGCGACGGTGCTCGGGGCGAGGGGCGTCGGCGATGGGGTCGGGGCGGTCGGGCTCGATCCCGATCCAGGAGGGGATCGGGGAGGGGGGAATGCGAGGGGAGTGGGTGGCTGTCGGCCAGGGTTTCGAGGTCTCTGGGGGGGGGCATATAGGCCGGGGGGGATGGGCCGGCCTGGTAGCCGCTGGCTGAGCCGTGGCCTAGCTGGGGCCAGGGGGGTTTCCTTTTTATTTTTTGTTTTATTTCTGTTTTGTCTTTTTCTTTTTATTTATTTCTTACTTTCTATTTTACAATTTGTTAAGCATCAAAATGACTTTTGTAAAATATGGCAATTGTTCCAATAAATGCTAGGCATTATTTACTACTGCCAAAAATTGGTTTGGAGACAATTGGAGTTCACAGAAATTTTATAATAAATAAAATGTATTAATCCTTGCTGTTTTGGTAATGTTAGAGTCACCTAATTAAGTTATTAATTGTTGGTTACAATTTTGGAATAGTCTCTGTAATATTTGTTATTTATTGAACATTTTAGTTTCTGTGTTTGAACAACTTTTATTTTCCATTTTAATTAAAATTTGAATTTGAGTTAGGAGTTGGAATGCAATATGATGCAAATGATGATTATGCACTGTTAAACTTGCTGACTTGTCATTATCAAAAGTAACTACTGTGGCTAATGACATGGGGTGTTACAATTCTCCTTATCTATCAAGAATTCTCGTCCCGAGAATTAAGAGGAAGACTGAAAGAAAGAGGGGTATTCTTCATGAAGACGATCCTCGCGTTCCCAAGTGGCTTCATCTTTAGAATGATTCGACCACTGAACCTTGAGGAATTTGATAGACATCTGATGAGTTCGACGCACAGCTTGATCAAGAATACGGATGGGATATTCTGGATAGGACAGATCTTCCCGTAATTCAAGCACTTCATGATCCACAGCTCGAATAGGATCCTTGAAGCAGCGACGGAGTTGGGATACATGAAAGACATCATGTACTTGTGAAAGATTTGGCGGCAATTGCAACTGATATGCCACCTCTCCTCGACGGGCAAGAATACGGAACGGGCCAATGTAGCGAGGAGCTAATTTGCCTTTGATTCCGAACCGATGAGTGCCTTTCGACGGAGTGACGCAGAGGTAAGCTTGTTCGCCAGACTGATAGACCATTTCCTGGTGCTTTCGGTCATAGTTGCTCTTCTGACGAGACTGAGCAGCTTTCAGATGTTCACGGACAATGCGGACTTGTTCTTCAGCTTGCTGAACAATGTCTGGCCGACAAGTGAGCGTTCCCCAGTTTCTGACCAATTCAGAGGGGTTCGACACTTACGACCATATAGAACTTCAAACGGTGCCATCTTCAGGCTAGCTTGATAGCTATTGTTGTAAGAGAATTCGGCATACGGGAGAGATTCTTCCCACTTCTTACCGAAGGAGATGACGCAAGCTCGAAGCATATCTTCGAGCACTTGATTAACTCGTTCAACTTGACCCTGTGACTGAGGGTGAAAAGCGGTGCTGAAAGACAGATGAGTTCCCATAGCTTCTTGGAAACTATTCCAGAATCTGGAGGTGAAGAGGCTGCCACGGTCCGAACTGATCTCCAACGGAACACCGTGGAGTGACACAATTCAGGAAACATACAAGTCTGCTAACTGACTAGCAGTGATTGTCTCCTTAACTGGAAGAAAGTGAGCAACCTTGGAGAATCGGTCAATGACGACAAAGATAGCATCATGACCCTTCTGAGATCTGGGAAAACTAGTAATGAAATCCATTTGGACCTTGTCCCATTTCGATTCAGGAATTTCAAGGGGTTGCAGAGTTCCAGTAGGCCTTTGATGTTCTGCCTTAATGCGGCGGCAGACGTCACACTCAGAAACAAAACGAGCAATGTCTCGCTTCATATTAGGCCACCAGTATCTCTGACAAATGTCACGGTACATCTTTGTGCTACCAGGATGAATTGACAGAGGAGTGTCATGAGCTTCTTTCATAACGTGTTCTCTCTCATCCTTGAACTTGGGTACGAAGAGACGGTGTTGGAAGAATAGGATCCCATCATCATCAAGATGGAATTCCGACGGCTTTCCTTTTTCGAGGTATCGCTTGATCCTTTCAACTTCAGAGTCATACCGTTGCATAGTCTTAATGTTGTGCTCTAATTCTGGTTCGATGACTAGGGTATTGAGGTAACCCTGTGGAACAATATGGAGGTTCAATTTGCGAAGCTCTTCATAAAGAACAGGTTGTGCTTCCTGAACCATAAGGTTGCTGCAATAAGCCTTGCGACTCAAAGCATCGGCCATTACATTAGCCTTGCTAGGGGTATATGAGATATTCATATCATAGTCGGCAATTGTTTCGAGCCATCTTTGTTGACGAAGGTTCAGATCTGGTTGAGTATATAAATACTTCAAACTTTGATGATCCGTGTATATTTCGCAATGATTACCGAGAAGGTAATGTCGCCATAGCTTCAGAGCGTAAATAACCGCAGAAAGTTCAAGATCATGCACTGGGTAATTTTCTTCGTGAGGACGCAATTGTCGAGAGGCATAAGCAATCACTTTACGCTCTTGCATTAGGACACAGCCTAATCCTTGACGAGATGCATCACAGTATATCACGAAATCCTTTTGGGAATCCGGGGGTGCTAGCACTGGGGCAGATGTTAACTTATCTTTCAGTGTCTGAAAGCTTTCTTGACATTTTTCTGTCCACTCAAATTTAACACCTTTGTGGAGCAGATTCGTCAATGGTTTTGCAATCTTGGAAAAATTCTCGACGAATCGACGACAATAACTAGCGAGTCCGAGAAAACTTCGGATTTGCTTGACATTCTTCGGGGGAGTCCAATCAAGAATAGCCTGAACTCGTTCGGGGTTAACAGTAATGCCATTCTTGGAAATCACATGACCAAGATAGGTCACTTCAGATAACCAGAATTCACACTTGGAGAATTTAGCATACAACTGATGTTCTCATAGCTTCTCCAATACAAGCCGAAGATGTTCAGCATGTTCTTCTTCATTCTTGGAATATAAAAGGATATCATCCAAATAAACCACGACGAATTTGTCGAGGTAATCCATGAAGATATAGTTCATCAACCGGGAGAAGGTTGCTGGAGCATTGGTTAAGCCAAATGACATGACGGTGTACTCATATGAGCCATATCGAGTAACAAAGGCAGTCTTCGGGGTATCCTCTTCACGAACACGGATCTGATGATAACCCAACCTCAAGTCGAGTTTCGAGAAGACAGAGGATCCAGCAAGCTGATCATAAAGATCATTGATCCAGGGTAGTGGGTATTTATTCTGGATTGTGGCTTGGTTAATGGGCCGGTAATCCTGAACCAATCGGTTAGTTCCATCCTTCTTCCTAACAAAGAGTGAAGGTGCTCCCCAAGCAGAGGAACTGGGGCGGATGAAACCTTTCTTAAGTGAATTGTCGATTTCTTCCTTGAGCTCGAGAAGGTGGTGCGGAGGCATCTTATAAGGACGCTTCGCAATAGGGACAGTGCCAGGCTTCAAGTCAATGACAAACTCGACAGCTCTAGCCGGGGGTATTCCTGGAAGTTCTTCTGGAAAGACATCCGGAAAATCTCGAACGACAGGAACATTCTCGATCCCTTCCAGAGGTGAGGCGTTCAAAGCATTCAGAACATATATCTGAGCTTCAGCGTTCCGAGTAATGCAGGCGGTGTAGTTCACTATCTCATCGGAGGGGTGAAGAAGTTGGACAACTTTAGTGGCACAATTGATCGAAGCTATGTGAGCTTTCAACCAATCCATTCCGAGTATAAGGTCTATGGTGGAAGACTTCAAGACGATGGGTGAGGCAAGGAATTCCAACCCATTAATTTCGACGATAACGTCTGGTGCTATCACATCAGCATGACAATGACCTCCTGGAGTTTTAACGACTAACGGAGTATGCATCTTCTCATATCGAATGCCATGCATGAATGCAAATTTTCCAGAGAGGAATGAATGTGATGCTCCTGAATCAAATAAAACAGAAGCAGGTACTGAGTTAACGAGAAGGGTACCCATCACAGTAGCAGGCTGATCTTGGACTTCTTCGATATCAATGTTGTAAGCGTATCCACGAGCAGGTGCAGCAGACCCAGTATTATAGTTGTGGGCCTGATTGTTGCCACGACCATTGCCACGGCCAGTACGAGGGAAAGCCAACTGATTATGAGTCTGGCGGCAGTCCTTAGCTTGGTGACCTAGTTTGCGGCACTTGAAGCACATACCATCTTCAGGACGAAGAGGAGCATTGTTTTGAATAGCTTGAGCTCTTGGCTACCTCGGTGGGGGAGGAGGCAGACGTGGTGCAGCATAGTTGTTCTTTTGCGCAGAGGTATTTGGACGGAACACGTTGTTAGGAATCCAGACTCGACGCTTCTGTGCTGAGCCCGAAGATGAGCCAGCATCACGATAGCGTTTCTGTGAGTCCTTATGCTTCAACTGAGCGGTCTCAACCACAATAGCCTTGTTCACAAGAGTCGAAAAGTCATTGAAGTCTTGAGGAGCAAGGGCAAGCTCAAGGTCTGGGTGTAGTCCATTACGGAACTTCTCTTGCCTACGGGCATCTGTGGCGATGTCTTCTTCAGCATAGCGGGAGAGGTCAAGAAATTCCCGCTGATAAGCTTCGACAGTCTTGTTGCCCTGAGTGAGGTTACAGAACTGGGTCTTCATCCGTTCCATAATTGCCTGAGGGATATAACGTGCACGGAAAGCAGCCTGGAACTCATACCAGGTAATGACTGTTCCAGCAGGCAGTGTACGCTTGTGTGTATCCCACCATTGAGCAGCGGGGCCCTTTAAGAAAAAGGCCGCGAAGATGACAAAGTTGGCAGGGGCGACATTAGCAGACTCCATCTCATGAGTGATGTCGCGGAGCCAGTCATCAGCATCCAGGGGCTTGTCAGAGTTGCGGAACTGAGTGGGGTTGAGTCGCATAAACTCTGTCAAAGTTATTGAAGCAGGGTTCTGGTTCTTGTTGTTCTGATGCGGAAACTGAGCCATGATTCCAGTCATGAACTGACAGTTAAGCTCAAACTGTTGCATCATAGCTGCCATATAGTCTGGCGGTGGTGGGCATTCAGGGGTACCACGACCACGACCACCTGGTCTAACCATCCTGCTAAGTATCAACAGGGGGTAGTTTAGTAAAAGCAATTGCGAGTGTTTAGCGACAAGCATGATGTAACTCAACAATTAAGTAGTGTAACAGATACATAACAGTAGTCAATTAAGACATACTGATCCATACACAGAGTCGGGTACATGCGGACAGCATAACGGCGCAAATTTAGAACTAGACATGCTAGGCGGTGCGCAGGCACACGGTAAGGAAGTACACAACGAGACATAGCAAAGGCTACATCAACGTCGGAGAAAACCACTGAAACGGGGCAACTGCGAGTGCGGACGACGAATGTTCGTCGTGGCAGGATCCTGTGCTCCATGTGCACTCTGATGCAGATCCCGGTCTTATCGAATGACACCTCGGAGTATAATACAACTCGGAGAGAAAGGTTAAACAAAACAATGGAAAGGAAAATGATTATCAGACTAATCAGATCAATGACAGGGAAATCGCACAGATATCCAGCTCTCCGAGTAGACGGGATTTACGAGATCCTAAGTGTCGGCGTTAGTAAAATTTATTTAACCCGAATAGAAGAGAGATCAGAGTCCCAGAGTATAGACGAGGAATAAAAGATCCTAATATCACCCAATTGGCGACGTGGGCCCGTAAGCCACACAGCCAAGTTAGTAAATTAGTTTTTTGATGTCTAGACTCAACTTCGGCCAAGGAATGGGAAGGAGGCTTCCTACAGGCAGTCGGCTCTGATACCAACTTATGACGCCCCTGACTCAATCGTGCACTAATCATACACGCAAACATGCACGATCAAGCACAGGGACTCACGGGAAGATATCACAACACAACTCTAACACAAATAAATGGAGATCCACAATATTACAGACCAGGGATCCGAAGATCCGAATACATAAGTCAGTCATACAAATATAATCTGAGTACAGACATAGTTAGACAAGTTTTGCCTTAAGAAGGCTAGCACAAACAACGACTCTAGATCGAAAGGCGTTGGCCTCCTGCCTGGGAGCCTCCGATCCTACTCCTGGTCGGCTGGCTCGATCCAGTAGTAAGTGCCGTCTGGACCCTCCTGGTAGTAAGCTCCTGAGGTGGCATCTGGCTCCGGGCTCCATCGTCTGATGTATCATCAAGGTGGGGTATGGGGAAAATGAAGTAACAAAGCAACCGTGAGTACTCATCCGAAGTACTCCGCAAGCAAGGATCTACACTACATATGCAACATTATCAAAGAGGAAAGGCTGTATATGTGGTCTGGGCTGCAGAATTGCCAGAATAGAGAGAAGGCCTAGTCCTATCGAAGACTAGCATCTTCAAACATCTTCACGAAGCCATCATCTTGCAGCAGTAGAAGAGAGTAGAATAGCATTTTATTTAGCAAACATGTTGAAGCAAGCCTAGAGATCCTTCCTCGACTCCCAGCGAGAAAGCGATCCCGAAGCTTCAATTAAGTAACAAGTATCCAGTTCAAGTAGTAGATCGGGATACACAAACTGAGCGTCCTTTACCGTGGGACCGGCTATCGATAGATTATTCTTCCCTGCAGGGGTGCACTACTGTTACCCAACACGCTCGATCAACTCTGGTCGGACACACTTGCTAGGTAATGCCCGGTCTCGAAAGATCAACACGAAGCAGGGCCCTACCTAGGCTCAGCAGAGAGGTCAGCACGCCAGACTAACCTATGCACCCAGAGGTCTTGGGCCATCGCCCTGGGCACCCTGCGCGTTGCGAGACTGGCCGAGGTGCAGGCGCGACACTGAACTCGTCAGTGAAGTATCCAGCCCAATCCCAACAATCAGCCCGCACGGTGAATCGTGACGTCTGACGAGCTTTCGGGAGAAACGTACATCGCAGAGGACCCCATAACCATTATCCCGCGTGGTGGTAGTGCGTATAGGGCACGTCGACCCACTCAGATCACACACCCAAATCCAATAGGCTCATTTAGTATCACGCGGAGACAACCAGAGTCTCTGATGCTCCGCCACAATATCACACTCGAGTGCCCTTCCGGCACACCCGACATCATAGATCCCTAGCGGGTACCCACCTGGGTCGACCCGCCTGTAACAACGGTCAAGTAACCATGTGGTCATAACATCAAAGGGGAAACCCCGAGGAATCACCCTCGGTGGATTCCACTCGACGAAATCATCAGGGAGAACGTAGGAGGCATCACCCTCGAGGTTCACACTGAGGGGTTGCACGACAGAGTCGTATCGGAAGTGGAGAAGGAGGAATCACCCTCGATGACCACGACCGAACAGCTACACTGCAGAGTATTCATCAGGAGTGCGTTACGAGGTATCACCCTCGGCACTCGATAGTAACTATGCAGAGTCGTACAACTAAGGGGGGTGAGGTGATGTGTCGGTCTCTGGTCGTCGATCACGTTGATCGAGCAGTCGATGATGAAGCAGAGGCGACAAGGGTAATGTGGTGGGGTCACTGATGGTTCAATACCAACCTATACTAAGCAGTTTAACATAGGCAGGTAAGGTAGCAATAAACAGGTTACAAAAGCAGGCTATGCATCAGAATAGGAGCATACATTAAAGTAGCAAAATCTAATGCAAGTAGGAGAAATAGAATGGGCGATATCTGGATACTCAAAAGGGGGGGGGGGCTTGCCTGGTTGCTCTGGCAAGAAAGAGGGGTCGTCAACGGGCTGCTCGTCGGTAGTGTAGTCGTACCCAGCTGCAGCGTCGTCGATCTCGGCGTCTATCGAGAGAGAAGGAGGGGGAGAGAAACAATAAATTCACGGCAAAAATGCAAACAATATGCATGACATGCCTAAATGATATGCAGAGGTGTTCTACTGCCTAACTAAATGATTTAGTTAATTTAGGAATGTATCCGGATTTATTTAATCAACGTTGGGCACTATTCATTTATCGAAATTGGTCAAAAAGTTCCATGTTCATCTAGCTAGGGGCATATGACAGGAATACGGAGGGCGTATTCGGGTTCGTATCGAAATTCTAAGGAAGTTTCATATATAAATTATTTTCATCGGAGTTACGGTTTATTTAATATGATTTTCTAAAGTTTTTATTAATTTCTAGAATTTAATTAATTATTTAAATTCAACATTATCCGAAACAGTGATTGATGACGTCAGCATGACATCATGCTAATGTCAGCAGTCAACAGTGCAGTTGACTGGGTCAACCTGACAAGTGGGTCCCACCTGTCATACACTGTTTAGTTAATTAGGGTTTAGCTAATTAATTACTGTTTAATTAAACTAACTAATTAATTAGATTAACCTAATCAGAGTTAATTAACTGAATTAATTCACTAATTAATTAATTATTATTAATTTTAATAATTTCATTTTTTATTTTCATCCCACAATACCGCCGAATCAAAATAAGACGTTGGTGGTAAGCAGTATGACTATCACCGCCCACAACTCTTTGTGTTCTACTCGTGCATATCATCTACGCATAGACCTGGCTCGGATGCCACTGTTGGGGAACGTTGCATGGAAAACAAAAAAAATTCTACGCACACGCAAGATCTATCCATGGAGATGCATAGCAACGAGAGGGAAGAGTGTGTCTACGTACCCTCGTAGACCGTAAGCAGAAGCGTTTAGTAACGCGGTTGATGCAGTCGAACTTCTTCGCGATCCAACCGATCAAGTACCGAACGTACGGCACCTCCGCGTTCAGCACACGTTCAGCTCGGTGACGTCCTCGCCTTCTTGATTCAGCAAGACGGTGAAGTAGTGGATGAGTTCCGGCAGCACGATGACGTGGTGACGGTGGTGGTGATGCTATCTCCGTAGGGCTTTGCCTAAGCACTCCGAAAATATGACCGAGGGACGAAACTGTGGAGAGGGGCACCGCACATGGCTAAGAGATTGTCGTGGGTTATGTGTAACGCCCCCTCCCACATATATATAGGTGGGGAGAGAGGGGAGGCAGCCAGGAGGCGCCCCAAGTGGGGCCGAATCCCACTTGGGCTCCTGCCCCTAGCCGCGCCCCCCTGCCATGTTTGTGTGCGGGAGGAAGGCAGGGGGAGGTGGCCCCCCCCCCCCCTTTTCCTTTCTCACATGAGGAGGGAAAGGCAGGAGGGGCCAACCCCCCCCCCCCCCCCCCCCCCCCCCCCCCCCCCCCCCCCCCCCCCCCCCCCCCCCCCCCTTCCTTCACTAGGGCCGGCGGCCAGGGAGAGGGCGCGTCAGCCCCCTTGTGGGCTGGTGTGTGGGGCAGCGGAAGAGGGCGGCGTCTGCGTGAGGGGCAGCGGCAGAGGGCTGCGTTGGGAAGAGGGTCAGCAGAGGGTCGGCTGCTCCTTGCCGCAGGTTTTTCAGGATCTATGCATTGACGGCTTGATGTGCCGCGTCGTGCGTAAATCGCCCAGAAATTATCGTGTGTGTGTGTGTAGCAGCGTTCCCTTGTGAATTGGTGTGCACCTGCAATGTGTTATGTTTGTAACAGGGTTGTGTCACAGCTTGCATACTAATTGAGGCTTGGGTTGCAAATTTGTGATATAACAGAGGAGAAATGGTGAGGGAGTAAGCGATAATTGCTACGGTCAAGAAGACCAATTGAGTATCAACTAAACAAGCATAAAAGTCTGTTTACACTCATGATCTTAACTCATGGTTTTATTAATTTTATGAATGGCAGCTTCAAGCCTTGGGGTTGAAGCTTCGAGACCTGTGGACGTTCCACAATACTGCTCCAGAAAATATCTTGGAGTTTGCCGAAACATTTGCTTGCATAGATGCTGAATCCGCAAATGAATTGACCAAGGAGAAGTCACTTTCCATGGAACTTATCAGTAAAGTAAGATCTTGGTAGCTTTTTTATGTTTATTCATGCCCAGTTTTATTTTTGGTCATATAAACTTGCGTTGTACACCTTGTTCTAAGCTGTTTGAATGTGTTTCATAGTCGCTGTGCCTAGTTTTATTTTTGGTCATATAAACCTGCATTGTACACCTTCTTCTAAGGTGTATGAATGTGTTTCATAGGCGCTGTGCCCAGTTTTATTTTTTGTCATATAAACCTGCATTGTACACCTTCTTCTAAGGTGTATGAATGTGTTTCATAGGCGCTGTGCCCAGTTTTATTTTTGGTCGTATAAACTTGCATTGTACACCTTCTTCTAAGGTGTATGAATGTGTTTCATAGGCGCTGTGCTGTTGCAAGGCCTGATCTGTAGCAAACACTGTTTATTTCTTGCTTTGTTATTTTTCTGCAATAACTGAATCTTGTGGACCCATGGTTTCATTTATATGGGTCCACCTGATGATCTGAAAAAAACTTGCGTTGTATACAGGCAACTGAAGAGATTAACATCTTGGAGGCTTCTATGGTTGCCAAACAGAAGAAGATGTACTTGGGTAAAAAACAGAAATTGCTGAAATTGCTTGAAGAAACCCACATGGTACCTGCTGACATGAAATTTGATCCCAAGAAACAAGGTACTCGAACATGTTGATGCAATTACTTCTATGGCATATAGATTATGCTCATCATTAATGCCTGTTTCGCAATCCCGGTTCCCTTTTTCGCTAAAACAAACCATGATCAGCAAATCTGCTTGGTGCTCCCGCTCTGGCTTCCCTATTGCATTGAGCAGGCCGGCCTCAGGCCCAATCCTAAAGCCCAGTTGGCTCAGCTAGGGTTGGAAGATTAGGTTGGGCTGAGCCTAGCTAGGCGTGACGAGATTTGTCCTGGCTGTGAATTGCCTCATTTTTCTTTGTTTTTTCAAACAGAGGTTTCTGCCTGTTTGCGATGAATGCTGAAATCAACACTGGTCTGCATAGATAATGAATGAGCTGATTTCGTTAGTCAAATCAGACTACTCTATCAGAAGGCTAAAATAAAATGGTTTGTCAATCACCTTGTCTTTAGGATTATAGTTTGATGGGATCTCTGGCTCTGTTCTGTTCTTGGTTTGCTGCAAGTTAACTGCTGGTCTAGTTCACCAAGCCTGCATTTGGCTAGTAATTTATTACGCTGTTAACCTGCATACTAGTTTTTTTCGTTAACCTGGTCCTTAGCTCATTGCTATCCATTAAAAAAAATGATCAGGTTATTCTTCAAGTGCCTAATTCTGTATTTTGGCGAGATTCTATTGAGTATTGTTATCTTATATCCAGAAAATTTTAAAGTTAAGATATGTGTTCCAACTGACATATAAACTTGTTAGAACTGCTAATCGTTTCAAATTTCGCACATATTCAGAGTGTTTAACAGGCAGATCATTGCACATAATGTTGCAGCCGGCGTTTGCTAGGGAGGTTGTAGTATGGGGCAATCGTTGGACGCAAGGGTCGTCGCCATGTAGGTGCTGTGATACAGTAGAGGGGTAGTGGGGAAAGGATGGGAGAATTAGGGAGGTAAAAGAGAAGCAGGGGTAGGGAATACATTATTTCATTACTTGCCCTCCTTACGAGGATACATCCTTATATAGACCCTTTAGGTTAGTTACTGTTCACTGAAAAGTAATTCCACACACCCTGGATACTTCTGGACTAAGATGGGTCCATGTAAGAGACAACTGGACTCTAAGATGACACAACATTACTCCCCTTCTCAGAGAAGCAGCTTGTCCTCAAGCTGCATATTTGCTAGAGCTGACTATTCCTACATGTCAGCTGGTCCCCTGTTCTTTCTTGTATAAGCCGGACTAGATGGTAACTGGAACGAAGGTCGAGCTTGGTGTATTTTCTTCTTCATTTGTTTATAGGGTAGTTTCTTCATCTGTTCATAGATATTTTGTGCCTGATCCACTCTGTTTTTATTTTCAGTAGAATCTGATTTCCCCAAGGTAATATCAGATTTGAAGATTTTGATTAAACAAGTTAAAGTACAAATTCTTCAAAGAAAAGATATTGTCATGCGAATTGAACTACTCCAGCATGCAGTGAATAATTCACTCTCTGTGAAAACATCTGAAGGTAAGAAATATGTTCTAGTTTATTCAAATTGAAAATAAACCAACGAATCATATGTAATTTTTCTCATATTTTATTTGCTAAACAGGGCTACTTCGCTCTTTGAAGAATTTGGTCCTCCTCGAAGACACATTTCTATTTGATGGCAAGGATGTGAAGGTTGTTATAATGCAATCGAAGGTGAAATGAAACCAGCTTCAACAAAGCCTGCGCTTCCACTAAAGAAGAAGATGAGTGCTTGGCTGACTGAGTTGAGGGACAAGGAGGAGTCCAATGCTGACCTGCCTCCCCCTCCCTATCCTTCACGAGTTCGCGATGGGAATAGGGAACGCAGGAAGGGGGTATGGGGCAAGGAATCCAAGAGGTGAGCATTTGAAATATAGATTGTCTTTTCAGCATAGCACCCTCTGAAAAAGAAACTTGGCATGCTCATATTTCTTGAGTAAAATATTCCTCTTGTTCCTTTTTGTGGCTGATGCATCTTGCATGAATGAATTTATGGCCATCCAAAACTAGTATGTGTTTCCAACAGCCTAAAGAGAGTCCATCCAAGACTAAAATGAAAAACGTCCCATACCGATGTATAATTTCTAGCTCTTCTCCTACAGTCAGATCTGGAACATTTAGATGAAGATGCTTAGGTACAAAGGGCTGCATGGACTGTGGTAACTTGATCAGAATGATGAAAAACAATAGGTATCCCAACACTGGAACTAGGATTGTTTCATCATGTCTAATTTTCCATGGCATTCAGTATGCACTGATGGGATTGTTCAGTAGTTCTGCCTACATGGCCACATGGGCAGAATACAGAGGAAAGCCTGGAAACTGTTGATGTAGATGCAATAAAGACATGCCAAGTTATTCGAAGTACGGGGATGGGTTTCTTATGCTGTCTGTTTTGAGGTGTTGAAACTAAGCCTAGTAGTTGAAGATATTTTTCCTAAGTGAAGTTGTCATTCACATTTGATGGGTCTCTCAAAGCAGGGCAATCCTTGTCTGAGCTGTATGATTGAGGTTTCTATACACGTGGTGCTGCACTCCCACTCCACATCACTGCATGATTGCAGTTGGCTTCCCGATAAGCATCTGACCTTTAAGTTGCAGATGTTGTCAGGTGAAAAGGCTTCATGGACGCCCGGTGCAAGGCCCTTGTCAACAAGTCAAGTACCGTCCCGACTCGTCTGTCCACGAAGATTGAGCACTTGTAAAGTTGTGTGCTTCAACACGAACTGTCTTCTCCTTTGAAGGCAGGACGCCCGTGACTGACAACAAAATAATAATGTGGCGAATAGTTTTTGCTGTGCGGACGTACTTGGTTTGTTGCTTCTGAGGATAACTAGATGCCATAGAAGATCTCCGCAGACCATTCCATGCGTACTGTCGTTTTACCTGGGAAAACAGTGGCCTCGACAGGAACCTTGTAGCCATATAATCGTGTCAAGTTCCCAACTGTTGTCTGTTACAGATGTAGATGGATCTAGGATGCCTGTTTTTGCTGATAGTCCTCGCTAATGAGTTGTTGGAACGTGCATATTAGAACCGTGTTGCGAGTATCCGTGGCCAGATGATTTGTTTGTCGTGGTATCGCCCGGCTGCATTTCGCCCTGTCACCATGTTCAAAGATGAGCATGCATGCTCTCACCCAAGGGCGTCACGCATTGTTCACTCCAGATCTACAACCTCCAATCAGTACCCATTGTTCACTCTTGCATAATACTTCCTCGTTCGAAAAAGCTTGTTCCTCAAATGGATGTATCTAGCACCAGGGACACCGAGTGATCTGAGCAGGAAGGACGAACGGGGCCCAATACCGTTATTATCTGTGTACTAATAAATGACCTTGGGCATTTCTAACCGATCCCCTAAAAGGCCATAAGGGAGTAAAAATTCGGTTATACTTTCTTACGGCGCATCTAGCCGATCCCCTAACCGGCATAGTGAAGTAAAAAAATTTACTCCAACTCTTAATATCCCCCAAATCTCCCTAAATATACTCACTCCCGCCGCGGCCTATTAAACTGGTGCCTCTCCTTCTCCCACCCTCGTGCCACCTGTCTCTCGTCGCCGCAGCCGCCACGTCCCGTCGCCGCCATCGATGACCGTCCGTCCTGCCGGAATGGATAGCCTGGCCCCTTCCGATCACCCTGCTGGCCACCGCCGCCGACTTTTCGCCACCGGAAATCTTGCTGGGGCTACCTTGGCTGAATGTCGGAGGACTGGCCGACTGGGTTGTAGGGCGCCGTCCGGTGGTGCGTAGGTGGGGGTTGAGGGCGTTGCCTACTCTGCCAGGATACATATGAAAAAGTAATATAGATATGAAGAGATGGACCGATGGGTTTCTTTTATCAGTTTTTACACTGGTTCATCGATTGTGGAAGACGGAACATGCCCACTTCAATTAATTACCGGAGTTTAATCACCTGGTTCGTGGAAAAAATGCTGAGGTGGCATGCTGCCGTTGTAGCGAGGTTGCAAACTAAATGATGAGATGGTATGATGATGATGTGGACAGCGCATATGCTGAGAGAATTGATAGTAGTGGGGATCAACTTGTTAAGAATGTAAGATTTATTAGCTAGCGGGTCACGGCCTAATTTCCAAGCGGGAATTCTCATTGTTTTGCGGCACCGAACATATCCATACTTCCTTTGTCTTTTAAAGAGTGCAATTCCAAGTTTGTTGGAAAGTCAAACCTTTTTATGTTTGACCGTATTTATACAATAATATGCCAATGAGGTAGTCCAGGAGCGGATGCAGATTATGGTCTGCATCGACGGCATCTGGAAGATGGTGGATCGTGTGCTGGGTTCGTGGTTCGTGGATGGCAAGTATGGTTTTCTCCTACGGCGTCTTAGTCGTGTGGGGGTGCCAGATCTGGAGTTTGATGGCGTGTCCGGGGTGTTGCCCCGGTCTGATTCGTTCAACGGTAATGGTTTCGCTTTTGGTGAACCACCTTGGAGGTCCACAAAGCTGCATATCAGCGATGGAGCCGCTTCAAGCTCGGGTGTGAAGGTGATCCGTCATTGTTTTCTTTGGTGGCTGCTATGGTGGTCCCAGAGGCCTGTGACGGGCGTTGATGTCAAGTTCAAAGGTTTCTTCGGTCTTGATTGTAATTTTACTTCTTGGCTGTTGTTTCTTTGTGCAAAGGCTATCGTTCTGCTGTCTTTTCAGTTTTGCCAGGTCGGTTTGTACGTGGCTTGTACTATGATCCTTATGATATAAATGAGGCACGTATTACTATGCAAAAAAAATAGTAGCATTAGATTCATGATAAAACATATTTTCATCGTATACCTATTTGGTTACACAAGCATTGATATATTTTTGCACAAATTTGGGCAAACTTTGAGATAGTACAAGATTTAAGGCTTCGAGCGTGAGCCGTCCCGCCGAGTGCTTGTAGCTCCCACACCCACAATACACATCTGTTCTACCAGAGCCGAACATTATGCGCTTCTCATTGAGAAACTTTTACAATTAATTAGGTGCGATGTAGCAAAATCCACCCCTATCCGGCCTGGGAGCTTGATTACGTCTAGAAAGAAAATGCGAATACCACAAACAAAGTTTATAGACAAGACTAACAATATTATATATCAAGAGTAAAAAAGGGCATGTTAAGGTTGGGAAAATATTACTTATATATCAAGAGTCGGAAAAATCATGTACGAGTAAAAAACTTTCACGCAAAGTTTAAAATGAAAAAAGCCTCCACGGGTACTGCTTTTTTTGGGCTCTGGCCTCTATATTTTTTGTGGGCTCTGGCCTCTTTTTTGTGGGCTCTTGGGCCTCTTTTTTTCCTCACTTTTTCCTCTCTTTTTTTTCCTCTCATTGCCGGCCGGCTGTGTCCACTCCCCGTGGAGGCAAAGCTTCGTAGGCAGGCCAGTAACGGCTCAAAAAAGAAATGTAGGCAGGCCAATAGATAAGCAGGGTGCATCGTGCCACAGCGGGCGATGTGGGACAATTTACGAAAGGCGGGTGCTAGACGCTATCCAGCTGTAGCTAGCCAAAATACATCCGCGTCGTCAGCCGTTGGATGCACACGATTTGAATCGTTCGTTCGTACTTCCCGCAACCACGGTTCAGTCATCGCCCACCATCAGCGCTTGACAGTTGACACCATCGGCCGCCACAGCAACTCCTCTCGCAGCATGACAGCATCGCGGCGGCGCTGTCGACCACCGGCTTGCTGCATGACGGCCATGGCAGCACCGGCTCACAGCATGCGGCCATGGCAGTGTGGCAGCACCGTCGCAGCACCTGCTTGCACCATGATGGCCAACTCATAACGGCCATGGCAGCACGGCGGCATCGTCGCGGCACCGGCTTGCAGCATGACGACCATCGTAGCACGAACTCATAGCATGCGGCCATGGCAGCACGGAGGCGCCGTCGCATCACCGGCTTGCAGCATGATGGTCGCCGCAGCATCGCATCACAACATGACAGCCATGGCGGCACGGCGGCGCCGTCGCAGCTCCCCTTGCAGTATCGTCTTTATGTGTCGCCCGTGACTGTCGCAGCAACAACTCAGTCGCTCCCTTCACAATATCTATTCCAGCCACGACTGGCCGCTCACGCAGCAAGCATGATGCCGACGACCACGCCCCCGCAACTCTGACGAGTTGCAGCCGTCGGCCGGCTCGGCTCGCAGCACCGGCAGCCTCTTTGCAGCACTAGCTCGCAGCAGCTATTGCGGGCTCGCAACTCCGCCGGACCCCGTGTCTCGCTGCAGCGGCGGAGCTGCTTCTCCGGCGAGATGCGAAAGGAGAGAGAGGAAGACGAGACAGTGATTTGGATAAAGAACGAGTGGATGAGGTGCTTCAGCTGGAGATGGGAAAAAAAAGATAAACGGTAGGTGGCCCTGCTGGACACGTGTCGCTCGCGCGATGCAGTTGACGATGCTGTAAGGCCCAGTTCTTTTGGGCGATTCCCCCAGAATCGCCCCTCTCCACAGCTTCTCCCAGAATCGGCACTTCATATATTT
Source organism: Thinopyrum elongatum (assembly GCA_011799875.1). NCBI lineage: Eukaryota > Viridiplantae > Streptophyta > Magnoliopsida > Poales > Poaceae > Thinopyrum > Thinopyrum elongatum. The sequence continues at coordinate 465,984,007 of CM022297.1, forward strand.
TTTACAATCCTATTTAGTTAAGGTCTAATTAGTTAGAATTGTAAAAAAAATATGAAGTGACGATTCTGTGAGAAGGTGAGGAGGGGGGCGATTCTCCCTAACGAATCAGTTTCCTTTACGAAACTACCAGGAGCGGCGCTCTCGTCCGCCCGCATTGGCCGGCTCGGAACAGTAACGCGAAACATAACCGGCCCATCAGTGGTTTCAGCGAAATAAAAAATGTTATTTACGCGATTGGTTTGCTAAAGTAGCCGGTCGAGAGATCGAACGCCCAACCTCGCATTATCTTTTTTTTTTTTAAATCTCGCATTTATCCATCGTTGTACGAGAGAGCTACTCATCACTCATTACTCTTAAAAAAAAATACGAGGGCGCTTTCTCCACAAGCCATGTCTACGTATCCCGCCACTCTCCCACGACATCCCCGCCGTCCGCCTGCAACCATTTGCACCGTAAACCATTAGCATAGGGCGAGAAGCATCCTCTGCTCATTCTTGGACCAATGCATTACTGTCCAAGGCAGGTCTTGGACGATGGGCAGAATACCTTTTGCCGGTGGCAGTAAGCACACGAACGAACGCTTTCGGAACATGGCCGGTTCGCTGTTGTAGTTCGTTCATCTGAAACCCCGCTGAAAGAGCAAATAGTTCCTGTCCTTTGACAATTTCCCTTCAGAGAAGGCTAGAGAGTTAGAGATTGTAGGTAACAGAAGAATTAATAAATAGGATAATGCAAACAAATATTTAGATCATGTATGTAGATGATGAAAATAAGACCTTCAGTATCTCGGTGAGCTTCGTCTTCGCCTTTTTCCGGATTTGACTAGCATCCAAAAGCATGTATTGTACTCACTCCGTCCAAAAAAGTTTGTCCCTCAAATGGATGTATCTATCACCAAGTTAGTGCTAGATACATTCATTTGAAGGGCAAGCTTGAGACAAGTTTTTTCGGACGGAGGAAGTATTGGTTTGGTTCAAACTACTAGAACAGTCAAGCCCTTGCAACAGGATGCCATTACAAAAGAGAAGGGACATGGCCACATGGGCATTGATAAAAGTATTCGCCACAGCATACAGATAAACAAGGACTAAATTTAACGCATACATACTGCTGCAGATGAACAAATAAATTCAGATATTACATAGGTGTACTACCGTCGACAAGTTCATAAATATTTTCAATCAGTTCAAGATGTACTCTTTGAGGAGGAATAAGTCACATTCTGCTAGTCTCCATGACAAACAAACGGAGAACTTCTGCGTCCAAGTGTGGTGGCCACAGTAATTCTTCATTTGGGAAATATTCTTGCCACTTCAACATGTAAAAAGAAGTGAAACATGATGAACATGAAGAAACGATTAATCTGAAAAATTAGTTGCATATCTTATCTAAGGTTTGAGTTTGACCAGTTGAAGAGAAGTACTGTATAAATTCATAAAACTACACATGTACCTCTTTTCTCTCTGATATAATTTAGTGTTCTCCTGGAACACAAAGCTTCAACAATAACAAAAGAAGAATCATTTGCAAAAATTTGTCCAGGCTTGGCTATCCAACAAACAAGAAGACATTTCATTGAGAATGAACAGGCTCATTAATAATGATTTCCTTTTGTATCTACAATCAAACAGATTTTCCATCTTTAATATTTTCAAATACATGTCATATGGCATGGCCCCGCCCATAACAAGATGAAACTCATCCCAGGACCAGAGATGACTCCAACAGTAGGATGACAGCACAGCAGGTGCAATGAAATACCTTGCAACACTGAACAACCTAAAATAGATTCATAGAAGTAGAGAAACATCAGTCACTACTCTTACCACCATATTGACATATTCGAAATCACACTTCCAGGGCAACATTGGGATGTGAGGCATGAAAACCATTGCTCCAAATTTATGACTGGATAAAACTGGGTGTATCTAAACGATAGAACCTGAAGCTACACAAATGTTCTTCACGCGCATACAGCACAAGACACTACATTATTCAAGGTACACAATTCAGATCTCGTATTGCAAAAACAGCAATAGATAAATTAAAGAGAACCACGAAGAGACATCACCCCGAGTCACCATAACCACATATGGTACCACCAAATTCCTCAGGTGGCTGCAAAGTCATTCACTTGCCCTCCCTTGCCAGCTTAGTCCACTCGGTGTGGAAAGAACCTGGGCGGTCAATGCGCTCATAGGTGTGTGCCCCAAACAAGTCCCTCTGTGCTTGGATCAGATTCGCTGGCAACCGGTTGCACCTGTAGGTATCAAAGTATGAAAGGCTCGCAGACATCCCTGGAGTGCTAATCCCGGCCTCTACTGCCCTGGCCACAACCCACCGCCATGCACCCTGCCTCTGCACCATCTCCCTGGCGAACTCCCTGTCCACAATCAAATTGGCCAGCTCAGGGTTCCTGTCGTAAGCCTTCTTAATCCTATCAAGAAACCTTGCCCGAATAATGCATCCACCCTTCCAAATCCTTGAAAGCTCGGCGAGGTTAAGATTCCACCCCTTCTCCACACTCTTGGCCCTTAGCAGATTCATCCCCTGTGCGTAGCTGCAAACCTTCGACGAATAAAGTGCCTGCCTCACCCTGTCCACCAGCACGTTCTTATCGACATTAATCTTCTCCAGAAGCCCAACTGGCATCCCCTCTTCCTCTAGCACACTTGCAGCTGCAACTCGCTCATCCTTGAGCCCCGACAAGTACCTCCCATCCAGCGAGGCTGCAATCGTGGGCGCAGCGACTGCAAGCTCCGCCGCCTGCTGCACCGTCCACTTCCCAGTCCCCTTCATCCCGGTCTTGTCAAGAATCTTGTCAACCAGCGCCCCGCCGGTGCTCCCGTCCAGTGGATCAGCCACTGTGAATATATCTGCAGTAATCTCAACCAAGAAGCTCTCCAGCTCTCCCTTGTTCCACTCAGCAAACACATCGGCTATCTCCGAGTTTGAGAGGCCACCAACACGGTGGAGCACGTCATATGCTTCGGCGATGAGCTGCATATCACCGTACTCGATCCCGTTGTGCACCATCTTGACAAAGTTGCCGGCGCCACCGGGCCCGACAAACGTGACGCACGGCCCGTCCTCCGTCTGAGCCGCGGCCTTCTCAAGGATGTCCCTGACGTTGCTGTAGGCCTGGAAGTCGCCGCCGGGCATGAGCGAGGGGCCGTTCCGCGCGCCCTCCTCGCCGCCGGAGACGCCCATGCCGAGGTAGAGTATCCCGCGGGAGGCGGCCTGGTCGATGCGGCGCTCCGTGTTCTGGTACCACTCGTTGCCGCCGTCGACGATGGCGTCGCCGGCGTCGAGGTAGGGCGAGAAGGCGTCAATGGTGGCGTCGACGGCGGGGCCGGCCTGGACGAGGAGCACCACGGTGCGGGGGCGCGCGAGGGAGAGCACGAAGTCGCGCGGGTCGCGGTGGCCGAGCACCGGGAGCGCGCCCTCGGCGGCGGCGCGGGAGAGCGTGGAGTCGACCTTGGCGGCGGTGCGGTTGTAGACGGAGATCGGGAAGCCCTTCTCGGCGATGTTGAGCGCGAGGTTCTGGCCCATGGTGGCGAGGCCGGCGAGGCCGATGCGGGGAGGCGGGGACTGCGCCGCGGCGGCCGCTGGCGGCGCTGGCGCCGGGGACGTCATCGGGCAGGGGTTGGAGGGGGTCGGCGGTGAGGCTGAGGTGAGGGTGGGCGAGGCGGCGGAGAACCGGAGGAGGGCGGAGAGATTTAGAGGGGAGGTGGCGGAGGGTTCCGGGGGATAGAAATAGATCTCCGCCGGAGGACACTCCGATGGGGCCAAAAGGCAGCTAGCCCTTGGACGGATCGAACGGTCACAGGGAGCCGGCTCGACCTGGGCTGCCTTCCAAGAGGTGTGTCGTTTTCGACCCGACCCTCACCCTTGCCTCCTCGACGAGTCCGCCAGCCACGTGACGACGCAGGTTGCAGCAGAGACACCTTAAAAAAATGGAGGAGGCTGCACTTTGCAAAATGCATCCCTGCCTCTATTATTTCCTCTAAAACTTAACTTCATGTTTCATCCTTATTTTTAACAGATTTGCTATTTCACACCTAGATGTGAGATATTATAATATCTCACATCTAACTCCCTCACCCTTAGGGACAAAACAAATCCATGGAAGACTTTTCAACAAAAAAAAAATCAAGGATGAGAGAGTTAGATGTGAGATCTCACATCTGGATGTGACATAGACAGACCCTATTTTTAATAGCTTCATGTATTCAAAAAAGGTTTTTTCGCCCCATTCTACATATACAACGCAACACGGTTGACCGATTGATGAGGAGATCCTTTTTTACAAATCAGATCAAAGGTGCTTTTATTTTCCCTCTCGCAAGGTGATTAAGGAAAAGCTTCCTCCTCTCGATCTTCATCGACGAGCCTGTGGATTTGCCTCCCCTTCGCCCGCCGCTCCGGCAGCCGGTGGCGGGGAGGGGATTTCTGGTGCCTCGGATCTCGGTGCTAGTAGATAGGTAGGGCTTTGATCCTCGCAGGGGCGGTGTTTGGATGGATGTCGGCGCTTCTTTTTCGAGTCAGTCTTCCGGGCTTCGATCCTCCTCAAGTTTCTCCATTGGGACGGATTAGACAGAGTTCCGGCGTAGATTCTACCAGCTCCTCGGGGCAGCGAGGTTAGGGTTTCTCGTCGTGCGCACGCAACGGTGATTTTTGTTGTCAGGTTCTTCACATCGATTCAAGGATTCAACGACGACGACGACTGCAGCTCCAGGGCACTGGTCCTTAGGGGCACGTGCATGAGAACTTCCCGACTGTCATCAACAAGGTCAGGATGGCTCCAGTATGGGAGCGGCAACAGCGGCGCGTGATACGTCTTCAACGTATCTATAATTTTTGATTGTTCCATACTATTAAAGTATCATTCTTGTATGTTTTATATTCATTTACTAGCAACTTTATATCATTTTTTGGGACTAAGCTATTGACATAGTGCCCAGTGCCAGTTGCTGTTTTTTGCTTCTTTTTTACTTCGCAGAATATCCATATCAAACGAAGTCCAAATGCAGCAAAACTTTTTGGAGATTTTTTTCTGCCCAGAAGACACCCAGGAGGCCCAAGATGTGCACCAGAGGGGCCCTATGGGGCCCACTAGGCATCAGGGCGCGCCCTGGTGGGTAGTGGGGCCCACAGGCACCCCCTCCACCGACTCTCAGCTCTATAAATACTCTAATATTCCAGAAACCCTAGGGGAGTCATCGAAACACAATTCCAGCCGCCGCAAGTTCTAGAACCACAAGATCCAATCTAGAGGCCTTATCCGGCACTCTGCCGGAGGGGTCAATGATCACGGAGGGGTTCTTCATCATCACTCTTGCCCCTCCGATGATGCGTGAATAGTTCACCACAGACCTACGGGTCCTTAGGCAGTAGCTAGATGGCTTCTTCTCTCTTTTTGATCTTCAATACAATGTTCTCCTCGATGTTCTTGGAGATCTATTTGATGTAATGACTTTTTGCGGTGTGTTTGTTGGGATCCGATGAATTGTGAGTTTATGATCAGTTCTATCTATGAATATTATTTGAGTCTTCTCTGAACTATTTTATGCATGATCTTTATAGCCTCGTATTTCTTCTCCGAAACTTTGGTTTGGTTTGGCCAACTAGATTGATTTTTCTTGCCGTAAGAAGAGGTGCTTTGTGATGGGTTCGATCTTGCGGTGCTCAATCTCAGTGACTGAAGGAGACATGACACGTATGTATCGTTGCCATTAAGGATAAAAAGATGGGGTCTATTCCTACACGAATAGATCTTGTCTACATCATGTCATCGTTCTTATTGCATTACTCCATTTTTCCATGAACTTAATGTTGGGAAACGTTGCATGGAAAATAAAAAAAATTCTACGCACATGCAAGATCTATCAAGGAGATGCATAGCAACGAGAGGGGAGAGTGTGTCTACGTACCCTCGTAGACCGTAAGCGGAAGCGTTTAGTAACGCGGTTGATGTAGTAGAACTTCTTAGCGATCCAACCGATCGAGTACCGAACGTACGACACCTCCGCGTTCAGCACACGTTCAGCTCGGTGACGTCCTCGCCTTCTTGATCCAGCAAGACGACGAAGTAGTGGATGAGTTCTGACAGCACGACGGCGTGGTGACGGTGATGGTGAAGCTATCTCCGCAGGACTTCGCCTAAGCACTACGAAAATATGACCGAGGGACTAAACTGTGGAGGGGGCGCCGCACACGGCTAAACAATTGTCGTGGTCCTGTGTGGCGCCCCCCTCACACACACACACACACACACACACATATATATATATATATATATATATATATATATATATATATATATATATATATATATATATATATATATATATATATATATAGGTGGGGGGAGGGAGGAGTAGCCAAGGAGGCACCCCAAGTAGGCCGAATCCTACTTGGGGTCCTCCCCTAGCCGTTTCCCCTCCTCTTTCCATATTTGCCGGAGGGGGGAAGGAAAGGGGGGAGAGGAAAGGAAGGGTGAGGCCAACTCCCCCCTTTCCTTCTCTCCCCAAGGGCTGCGGCCTAGGAGGGGCGCGCCAGCCCCTTGTGGGCTGGTGTGTCCCCCCCCTTTGGCCCATATGGCCCATTAACCTCCTGGGGTGTCTGGAACCCCTTCCGGTGACCCGATTTTTACCCGGTACATTCCGAAACTCTTTCGCTGTCCAAATATCATCGTCCTATATATTGATCTTTACCTCCGGACCATTTCGGAGCTCCTCGTCATGTCCGTGATCTCATCCGGGACTCCAAACAACATTCGGCAACCGAATCATATAACTCATATAACACTATATCGTCAACGAAAGTTAAGCGTGCGGACCCTACGGGTTCGAGAACTATGTAGACATGACCGAGACACCTCTCCGGTCAATAACCAATAGCGGAACCTGGATGCCCATATTGGCTCCTACATATTCTACGAAGATCTTTATCGGTCGAACCTTATGACAACATACGTAATTCCCTTTGTCCATCGGTATGTTACTTGCCCGAGATTCGATCGTCGGTATCTTTATACCTAGTTCAATCTCGTTACCGGCGAGTCTCTTTAATCATTCCGTAATACATCATCTTGCAACTAACTCCTTAGTCACTTTGCTTGCAAGGCTTCTTATGATGTGTATTACCGAGATGGCCCAGAGATACCTCTCCGATACTCAAAGTGACAAATCCTAATCTCGATCTATGCCAACTCAACAAACACCTTCGGAGATACCTGTAGAGCATATTTATGATCACCCAGTTATGTTGTGACGTTTGATAGCACACAAGGTATTCCTCCGGTATCCAGGAGTTGCATAATCTCATAGTCGAAGGAATATGTATTTGACATTAAGAAAGCAATAGCAATAAACTGAACGATCAATATGCTAAGCTAACGGATGGGTCTTGTCCATCACATCATTCTCCTAATGATATGATCCCGTTATCAAATGACAACACATGTCTATGGTTAGGAAACCTTAACCATCTTTGATCAACGAGCTAGTCTAGTAGAGGCTTACTAGGGACACGGTATTTGTTTATGTATTCACACATGTATTTAAGTTTTCCGATCAATACAATTCTAGCATGAATAATAAACCTTTATCATGAATAAGGAAATATAAAAATAACAACTTTATTATTGCCTCTAGGGCATATTTCCTTCAGTCTCCCACTTGCACTAGAGTCAATAATCTAGCATGAATAATAAACCTTTATCATGAATAAGGAAATATAAAAATAACTTTATTATTGCCTCTAGGGCATATTTCCTTCAGTCTCCCACTTGCACTAGAGTCAATAATCTAGATTACATTGTAATGATTCTAACACCCATGGAGTCTTGGTGCTGATCATGTTTTGCTCGCGGAAGAGGCTTAGTCAACGGGTCTGCTACATTCAGATCCGTATGTATTTTGCAAATCTCTATGTCTCCATCCTTGACCTTTTCACGAATGGAGTTGAAGCATCTCTTGATGTGTTTGGTTCTCTTGTGAAATCTGGATTCCTTCGCCAAGGCAATTGCTCCAGTGTTGTCACAAAAGATTTTCATTGGACCCGATGCACTTGGTATTACACCCAGATCGGATAAGAACTCCTTCATCCAGACTCCTTCATGTGCTGCTTCCGAAGCAGCTATGTACTCCGCTTCACATGTAGATCCCGCCACGACACTCTGCTTGGAACTGCACCAACTGACAGCTCCACCATTCAATATAAATACGTATCCGGTTTGTGACTTAGAGTTATCCGGATCAGTGTCGAAGCTAGCATCGATGTAACCATTTACGACGAGCTCTTCGTCACCTCCATAAACGAGAAACATATCCTTGGTCCTTTTCAGGTACTTTTGGATGTTCTTGACCGTTGTCCAGTGATCCACTCCTGGATTACTTTGGTACCTTCCTGCCAAACTTATGGCAAGGCACACATCAGGTCTGGTACATAGCATAGCATACATGATAGAACCTATGGCTGAGGCATAGGGAATGACTTTCATTTTCTCTCTATCTTCTGTAGTGGTCGGGCTTTGAGTCTGACTCAATTTCACACCTTGTAATACAGGCAAGAACCCTTTCTTTGACTGATCCATTTTGAACTTCTTCAAAACTTTATCAAGGTATGTGCTTTGTGAAAGTCCTATTAAGCGTCTCGATCTATCCATATAGATCTTGATGCCTAATATATAAGCAGCTTCTCCGAGGTCTTTCATTGAAAAATTCTTATTCAAGTATCCTTTTATGCTATCCAGAAATTCTATATCATTTCCAATCAACAATCTATCATCCACATATAATATCAGAAATGCTACAGAGCTCCCACTCACTTTCTTGTAAATACAGGCTTCACAGTAAGTCTGTATAAAACCATATGCTTTGATCATCTCATCAAAGTGTATATTCCAACTCCGAGATGCTTGCACCAGTCCATAGATGGATCGCTGGAGTTTGCACACTTTGTCAACACCTTTAGGATCGACAAAACCTTCTGGTTGCATCATATACAACTCTTCTTTAAGAAATCCATTAAGGAATGCAGTTTTGACGTCCATTTGCCAGATTTCATAATCATAAAATGCGGCAATTGCTAACATGATTCGGATAGACTTAAGCATCGCTACGGGTGAGAAAGTCTCATCGTAGTCAACTCCTTGAACTTGTCAAAAACCTTTCGCAACAAGTCGAGCTTTGTAGACAGTAACATTACCATCAGCGTCAGTCTTCTTCTTGAAGATCCATTTTTTTTCTATGGCTTGCCGATCATCGGGTAAATCCACCAAAGTCCATACTTTGTTCTCATACATGGATCCTATCTCAGATTTCATGGCCTCAAGCCATTTATCGTAATCTGGGCTCATCATAGCTTCTTCATAATTCGTAGGTTCGCCTTGGTCTAATAACATGACTTCCAGAACAGGATTACCGTACCACTCTGGTGCGGATCGTGCTCTGGTCGACCTAGGAAGTTCAGTAGTAACTTGATCTGAAGTTTCATGATCATTATCATTTGCTTTCTCTCTAGTTGGTGTAGGCATCACGGGAACGGTTTTCTGTGATGTGCTATTTTCTAATTCGAGAGAAGGTACAATTACCTCATCAAGTTCTACTTTCCTCCCACTCACTTCTTTCGAGAGAAACTCCTTCTCTAGAAAGGACCCATTCTTAGCAACGAAGATCTTGCCTTCGGATCTGTGGTAGAAGGTGTACCCAATAGTTTCTTTAGGGTATCCTATGAAGACGCACTTCTCCGATTTAGGTTCGAGCTTATCAGGCTGAAGCCTTTTGACATAAGCATCGCATCCCCAAACTTTAAGAAACGACAACTTAGGTTTCTTGCCAAACCACAGTTCATACGGTGTCGTCTCAACGGATTTAGACGGTGCCCTATTTAACATGAATGCGACTGTCTCTAATGCATAACCCCAAAACGATAGAGGTAAATCAGTAAGAGACATCATAGAACGCACCATATCTAATAAAGTACGGTTACGACGTTCGGACACACCATTACACTGTGGTGTTCCAGGTGGCATGAGTTGTGAAACAATTCCACATTGTTTTAAATGAATGCCAAACTCGTAACTCAAATATTCGCCTCCGCGATCAGATCGTAGAAACTTTATTTTCTTGTTACGATGATTCTCCACTTCACTCTGAAATTCTTTGAACTTTTCAAATGTTTCAGACTTGTGTTTCATCAGGTAGATATACCCATACCTACTCAAATCATCTGTGAAGGTCAAAAAATAACGATACCTGCCGCGTGCTTCAACACTCATCGGACCGCATACATTGGTATGTATTATTTCCAACAAGTCATTAGTTCGCTCCATTGTTCTGGAGAACGGAGTTTCAGTCATCTTGCCCATGAGGCATGGTTCGCAAGTATCAAATGATTCATAATCAAGTGATTCCAAAAGTCCATCTGCATGGAGTTTCTTCATGCGCTTTACACCAATATGACCTAAACGGCAGTGTCACAAGTATGTTGCACTATCATTATCAATTTTGCATCTTTTGGCATCAATATTATGAATATGTGTATCACTACGATCGAGATTCAACAAGAATAGACCATTCATCAAGGGTGCATGACCATAAAAGATATTACTCATATAAATAGAACAACCATTATTCTCCGATTTAAATGAATAACCGTCTCGCAATAAACAAGATCCAGATATAATGTTCATGCTCAACGCTGGCTCAACGCTGGCACCAAATAACAATTATTGTGGTCTAAAACTAATCCCGAAGGTAGATGTAGAGGTAGCGTGCCGACGGCGATCACATCGACCTTGGAACCATTCCCGACGCGCATCGTCACCTCGTCCTTAGCCAATCTTCGTTTATTCCGCAGCTCCTGTTTTGAGTTACAAATATGAGCAACCGAACCAGTATCAAATACCCAGGTGCTGCTACGAGCATTAGTAAGGTACACATCAATAACATGTATATCAAATATACCTTTGTTCACTTTGCCATCCTTCTTATCCGCCAAGTATTTGGGGCAGTTCCGCTTCCAGTGACCATTCCCTTTGCAGTAGAAGCACTTAGTTTTAGGCTTGGGTCCAGCTTTGGGCTTCTTCCCGGGAGTGGCAACTTGCTTGCCATTCTTCTTGAAGTTCCCTTTCTTTCCCTTGCCCTTTTTCTTGAAACTAGTGGTCTTGTTAACCATCAACACTTGATGCTCCTTCTTGATTTCTACCTCCGCGGCCTTAAGCATTGCGAAGAGCTCAGGAATTGTTTTATTCATCCCTTGCATATTATAGTTCATCACGAAGCCTTTGTAGCTTGGTGGCAGTGACTGAAGAACTCTGTCAATAACACTATCAACTGGAAGATCAACTCCTAGCTGAGTCAAGTGCTTATGATACCCAGACATTTTGAGTATGTGTTCATTGACAGAACTGTTCTCCTCCATCTTGCAGCTATAGAACTTGTTGGAGACTTCATATCTCTCAACCCGGACATTTGCTTGAAATATTAACTTCAACTCTTGGAACATCTCATATGCTCCATGACGTTCAAAACGTCTTTAAAGTCCCAGTTCTAAGCCGTAAAGCATGGCACACTAAACTATTGAGTAGTCATCAGATCGAGCTTGCCAGACGTTCATAACATTTGCATCAGCTCCTGCAGCAGGTCTATCACCCAGCGGTGCATCAAGGACATAATTCTTCTATGCAGCAATGAGGATAATCCTCAAGTTCCGGACCCAGTCCGTGTAGTTGCTACCATCATCTTTCAACTTAGCTTTCTCTAGGAATGCATTAAAATTCAGGGGAACGGTAGCTCGGGTCATTGATCTACAACATAGATATGCAAAACTATAAGACTAAGTTCATGATAAATTAAGTTCAATTAATCAAATTACTAATGAAATCCCACTTAAATAAACATCCCTCAGGTTATCTAAGTGATACATGATACAAATCAACTAACCCATGTCCGATCATCACGTGAGATGGGGTAGTCATCAATGGTGAACATCTCTATGTTGATCATATATACTATATGACTCACGTTCGACCTTTCGGTCTCCAGCGTTCCGAGACCATGTATGTACATGCTAGGCTCATCAAGTTTAATCCAAGTATTCTGCATGTGCAAAACTGTCTTACACCCGTTGTATGTGAACGTAGAGTCTATCACACCCGATCATCACGAGGTGCTTCGAAACGACGAACTTTGGCAACGGTGCATACTCGGGGAGAACACTTTTATTTTGAAATTTAGTGAAGGGATCATCTTATAATGCTACCACCGTTCTAAGTAAAATAGGATGCATAAAGGATAAACATCACATGCCATCAAAATATGTGACATGATATGGCCATCATCATCTTGTGCTTTTGATCTCCATCTCCAAAGCATCGTCATGATCTCCAACGTCACCGGCTCGACACCTTGATCTCCATCATTGCGTCGGGGTCGTCTCGCCAACTATTGCTTCTACAACTATTGCAAACGCATAGCGATAAAGTAAAGCAATTACATGGTGCTTGCATTTCATACAATAAAGAGACAACCCTACGGCTCCTACCGGTTGTTGATACGTACATTTTGCATCATGCTTTTATATTGATATTTTTTGCATTATGGGCTGTTATTACACATTATATCACAATACTTATGCCTTTTCTCTCTTATTTTACAAGGTTTACATGAAGAGGGAGAATGCCGGCAGCTGGAGTTCTGGGCTGGAAAAGGAGCAAATATTAGAGACCTATTCTGCACAACTCCAAAAGTCCTGAAACTTCACGGAGAGTCATTTTGGAATTAATAAAAAATATTGGGCGAAGAAAGCACCAGAGGGGGGCCACCAGCCATCCACAAGGGTGGAGGGCGCGCCCTACCCCCCTGGGCAAGCCCCCTGCCTTGTGGGCCCCCTGGCAGGCCTCCGGTGCCCATCTTCTGCTATATGACGTGTTTTGACCTGGAAAAAATCAGAAGGAAGCTTTCGGGACGAAGCGCCGCCGTCTCGAGGCGGAACCTGGGCAGAACCAATCTAGGGCTCCGGCAGAGCTGTTCTGCCGGGGAAACTTCCCTCCGGGAGGGGGAAATCATTGCCATCGATCCTCTCATCGAGAGGGGGTCAATCTCCATCAACATCTTCACCAGCACCATCTCCTCTCAAACCCTAGTTCATCTCTTGTATCCGATCTTTGTCTCAAAATCTCAGATTGGTACCTGTGGGTCGCTAGTAGTGTTGATTACTCCTTGTAGTTGATGCTAGTTGGTTTATTCGGTGGAAGATCATATGTTCAGATCCTTAATGATAATTAATACTCCTATGATTTTGAATATGAATATGCTTTGTGAGTAGTTACGTTTGTTCCTGAGGACACGGGAGAAGTCTTGTTATAAGTAATCATGTGAATTTGGTATTCGTTCGATATTTTGATGAGATGTATGTTGTCTTTCCTCTAGTGGTGTTATGTGAACATCGACTACATGACACTTCACCATGATTTGGGCCTAGGGGAAGGCATTGGGAAGTAATAAGTAGATGATGGGTTGCTAGAGTGACAGAAGCTTAAACCCTAGTTTATGCGTTGCTTCGTAAGGGGCTGATTTGGATCCATATGTTTCATGCTATGGTTAGATTTATCTTAATTCTTCTTTCGTAGTTGCGGATGCTTGCGAGAGGGGTTAATCATAAGGGGGAGGCTTGTCCAAGGAAGGACATCACCCAAGCACCGGTCCACCCACATATCAAATTATCAAAGTAACGAACGCGAGTCATATGAGCATGATGAAAACTAGCTTGACAGTAATTCCCATGTGTCCTCGGGAGCGCTTTGCTTTATATAAGAGTTTGTCCAGGCTTGTCCTTTGCTACAAAAAGGATTGGGCCATCTTGCTGCACCTTAGTTACTTTTGTTACTTGTTACCCGTTACGCATTATCTTATCACAAAACTATCTGTTACCGATAATTTCAGTGCTTGCAGAGAATACCTTGCTGAAAACTGCTTGTCATTTCCTTCTGCTCCTCATTGGGTTCGACACTCTTACTTATCAAAAGGACTATGATAGATCCCCTATACTTGTGGGTCATCAAGACTCTTTTCTGGCGCCGTTGCCGGGGAGTGAAGCGCCTTTGGTAATTGGAATTTGGTAAGGAAACATTTATATAGTGTGCTGAAATTTACTATCACTTGTTGCTATGGAAAATAATCCTTTGAGGGGCTTGTTCGGGGTATCTTCACCCCGACCGGAAGAACAAAGAGTTTCTCCTCAACCTACTGCACCTACTGAAAATATTTATTATGAAATTCCTTCGGGTATGATAGAGAAACTTCTAGCTAATCCTTTTGCAGGAGATGGAACACTACACCCTGATATGCATCTAATCTATGTGGATGAAGTTTGTGGATTATTTAAGCTTGCAGGTTTGTCCGAGGATGAAGTCAAGAAGAAGGTCTTCCCTTTATCTTTGAAGGAGAAGGCATTGACATGGTATAGGCTATGTGATGATATTGGATCATGGAACTACAACCGATTGAAATTGGAATTTCATCAGAAGTTTTATCCTATGCATCTGGTTCATCGTGATCGGAATTATATTTATAATTTTTGGCCTCGTGAAGGAGAAAGTATCGCTCAAGCTTGGGGGAGGCTTAAGTCAATGTTATATTCATGCCTCAATCATGAGCTCTCAAGAGAAATTATTATTCAGAATTTTTATGCTCGGCTTTCTCGTAATGATCAATCCATGCTCGATACTTCTTGTACTGGTTCTTTTATGAAGAAGACTATTGAATTCAAATGGGATTTATTGGAAAGAATTAAACGCAACTCTGAAGATTGGGAACTCGATGAAGGTAAGGAGTCAGGTATAAACCTTAAGTTTGATTGTGTTAAATCTTTTATGGATACCGATGCTTTTCGTGAATTTAGCACTAAATATGGACTTGACTCTAAGATAGTAGCTTCTTTCTGTGAATCATTTGCTACTCATGTTGATCTCCCTAAAGAGAAGTGGTTTAAATATCATCCTCCCATTGAAGTAAAAGTAGTAGAACCTATTAAAGTTGAAGAAGAAACTATTACTTATAATGTTGATCCTATTGTTCCTACTGCTTATATTGAGAAACCACCTTTCCCTGTTAGAATAAAGGATCATGCTAAAGCTTCAACTGTGGTTCGTAAGAGTAATATTAGAACACCTACACCCCCTAAACAAATTAAAGTTGAACCTATTATTGCTATGGTTAAAGATCTCTTGGTCGATAATATTGATGGGCATGTTATTTACTTCTGTGATGAAGCTGCTAGAATTGCTAAACCCGATATAAAAGATAAACATAGACCTGTTGTTGGCATGCCTGTTGTTTCTGTTAAAATAGGAGATCATCGCTATCATGGCTTATGTGATGTGGGTGCTAGTGTGAGTGCAATTCCCTTTACTTTATATCAAGAAATTATGAATGATATTGCACCTGCTGAGATAGAAGATATTGATGTTACTATTAAGCTTGCTAATAGAGATACTATATCACCAATTGGGATTGTTAGAGATGTTGAAGTCTTGAGTGGGAAAATTAAATACCCTACTAATTTCCTTGTTCTTGGTTCCCCACAAGATGATTTTTGTCCCATTATATTTGGTAGACCTTTCTTGAACACTGTTAATGCTAAGATAGAATGTGAGAAAGAAATTGTTACTTTAAGTTTTGGGAATATGTCTCATGATTTTAATTTCTCTAAGTTTCGTAGACACCCCCATGAAAACGAATTGCCTAGTAAAGATGAAATTATTGGTCTTGCTTCTATTGCCGTACCTCATACTGATCCTTTAGAACAATATTTGCTAGACCATGAAATGATATGTTTATGAATGAAAGAAAGGAATTAGATGAAATATTCTTTAATCAAGGGCCTGTTTTGAAACACAATTTGCCTGTTGAAATCCTTGGAGATCCTCCTCCACCCAAGGGTGATCCCGTGTTTGAGCTTAAACAATTACCTGATACTTTAAAATATGCTTATCTTGATGAAAAGAAGATATATCATGTTATTATTAGCGCTAACCTTTCAGAACATGAAGAAAAGAAATTACTGAAAACTCTAAGGAAGCACCGTGCCGCTATTGGATATACTCTGGATGATCTTAAGGGCATTAGTCCCACTCTATGTCAGCACAAAATTAATATGGAGCCTGATGCTAAACCAGTTGTTGATCATCAACGACGGTTAAATCCCAAGATGAAGGAAGTGGTAAGAAATGAAATATTAAAGCTTCTGGAGGCAGGTATAATTTATCCTATTGCTGATAGTAGATGGGTAAGTCCCGTTCATTGTGTCCCTAAGAAGGGAGGTATTACTATTGTTCCTAATGATAAGAATGAATTGATTCCTCAAAGAATAGTTACAGGTTATAGAATGGTAATTGATTTTTGCAAATTAAACAAAGCTACTAGGAAAGATCATTACCCTCTACCTTTTATTGATCAAATGCTAGAAAGACTGTCCAAACATACACATTTTTGCTTTCTAGATGGTTATTCTGGTTTCTCTCAAATACCTGTGTCAAAAGAGGATCAAGAAAAAACTACTTTTACTTGCCCTTTCGGTACCTTTGCTTATAGACGTATGCCTTTTGGTTTATGCAATGCACCTGCTACCTTTCAAAGATGTATGACTGCTATATTCTCTGACTTTTGTGAAAAGATTGTTGAGGTTTTCATGGATGATTTCTCCGTTTACGGAACTTCTTTTGATGATTGCTTGAGCAACCTTGATCGAGTTTTGCAGAGATGTGAAGAAACTAATCTTGTCTTGAATTGGGAAAAGTTCCACTTTATGGTTAATGAAGGTATTGTCTTGGGGCATAAAATTTCTGAAAGAGGTATTTAAGTTGATAAAGCTAAAGTAGATGCTATTGAAAAGATGACGTGTCCTAAAGATATCAAAGGTATAAGAAGTTTCCTTGGTCATGCTGGTTTCTATAGGAGGTTTATTAAAGACTTCTCTAAAATTTCTAGGCCTCTCACTAATCTCTTTCAAAAAGATGCCCCTTTTGTTTT
The DNA here is from genome assembly GCA_011799875.1 of Thinopyrum elongatum. Classification (NCBI taxonomy): domain Eukaryota; kingdom Viridiplantae; phylum Streptophyta; class Magnoliopsida; order Poales; family Poaceae; genus Thinopyrum; species Thinopyrum elongatum. The sequence continues at coordinate 466,001,046 of CM022297.1, forward strand.
TGATGATGATTGTGTAGAAGCATTTGAAATACTTAAGAAAGCCTTGATTTCTGCACCTATTGTTCAACCACCTGATTGGAACCTACCCTTTGAAATTATGTGTGATGCTAGTGATTATGTTGTTGGTGCTGTCCTAGGGCAAAGAGTTGATAAGAAATTAAATGTTATCCATTATGCTAGTAACACTCTAGACAGTGCTCAAAGAAATTATGCTACTACTGAAAAAGAATTTCTAGCAGTTGTGTTTGCTTGTGATAAGTTTAGATCTTATATTGTTGATTCCAAAGTAACTGTTCACACCGATCATGCTGCTATTAAATACCTTATGGAAAAGAAAGATGCTAAACCTAGACTTATTAGATGGGTTCTCTTGCTGCAAGAAATTGATTTGCATATTATTGATAGAAAGGGAGCTGAGAACCCCGTAGCAGATAACTTGTCTAGGTTAGAAAATGTTCTTGATGACCCACTGCCTATTGATGATAGCTTTCCTTATGAACAATTAGCTGTCATAAATGCTTCTCGTAATACTCCATGGTATGCTGATTATGCTAATTACATTGTTGCTAAATTTATACCACCTAGTTGCACATACCAGCAAAAGAAAAAGTTTTTCTATGATTTAATACATTACTTTTGGGATGACCCACACCTTTATAAAGAAGGAGTAGATGGTGTTATTAGACGTTGTGTACCTGAGCATGAACAGGAACAGATCCTACGCAAGTGCCACTCCGAGGCTTACGGAGGACACCATGCTGGAGATAGAACTGCACATAAGGTATTGCAATCTGGTTTTTATTGGCCTACTCTCTTCAAGGATGTTCGTAAGTTTGTCTTGTCTTGTGATGAATGTCAAAGAATTGGCAATATTAGTAGACGTCAGGAAATGCCTATGAATTATTCACTTGTTATTGAACCATTTGATGTTTGGGGCTTTGATTATATGGGACCTTTTCCTTCCTCTAATGGCTATACACATATTTAGTTGCTGTTGATTATGTTACTAAGTGGGTAGAAGCTATTCCAACTAGTAGTGTTGATCATAACACTTCTATTAAGATGCTTAAAGAAGTTATTTTTCCGAGGTTTGGAGTCCCTAGATATTTAATGACCGATGGTGGTTCACACTTTATTCATGGTGCTTTCCGTAAATTGCTTGCTAAATATGATGTTAACCATAAAATTGCATCTCCATATCATCCTCAGTCTAGTGGTCAAGTAGAGTTGAGCAATAGAGAGATTAAATTGATTTTGCAAAAGACTGTTAATAGATCTAGAAAGAATTGGTCTAAGAAACTTGATGATGCATTATTGGCTTATAGAACTGCTTATAAAAACCCTATGGGTATGTCTCCATATAAAATGGTGTATGGAAAGGCTTGTCACTTACCTCTTGAACTAGAACATAAAGCTTATTGGGCAATCAAAGAGCTCAACTATGATTTCAAACTTGCTGGTGAGAAGAGGTTATTTGACATAAGCTCGCTTGATGAATGGAGAACCCAAGCCTATGAGAATGCCAAGTTGTTTAAAGAAAAAGTTAAAAGATGGCATGACAAAAGGATACAAAAGCGTGAGTTTAATGTAGGTGGTCATGTTTTGCTATACAACTCTCGTTTAAGGATTTTTGCAGGAAAGCTTCTCTCTAAATGGGAAGGTCCTTACATTATCGAGGAGGTCTATCATTCCGGTGCCATCAAAATCAACAATGCCGAAGGCACAAATCCGAAGGTGGTAAACGGTCAAAGAATCAAACATTATATCTCAGGTACTCCCATAAATGTTGAGACCAATCTAATTAATACTATAACACCAGAGGAGTACATAAGGGATACTTTCCAGAACGTTTCAGACTCCGAAAAGGAATAGGTATGTGGTACGGTAAGTAAACCGACTCCAAAACTTTTCCAATAGCAAATTTTCTCCATTTTGGAATATTAAAAAAATTAGGAAAATTAAAAGTAGTCCGAAAGTTGCACGAGGAGACCACAAGGGTGGAGGGCGCGCCCTACCCCCTGGGCGCGCCCCCTGCCTTGTGGCCACCTCGTGTGCCCTCCGGACTCCGTTTTCTTGCACGATACTTCTTTTGGTCGGTAAAAATTCATTATATAATCTCCCGAAGGTTTTGACCACCGTACCACGGCAATACCTCCTGTTCTTGTTTTGAGCTGTTTTCCTGGCAGATATGAAAATATGTCGTCTCAAGATTCGGAGGGAGAAAGCTACGTTGCTGATTTCATCGCCAACCCAAAGGTCTATGGGGAGGTGGAACATTACGGCTAGACCCCGGAGGAGGAGGACTCCGACATGGAAAGAACAAGGGAGGATAGTTTTGATGAGGAGGACGATCCACTACCTCAACCTGGCGATATGAATGTGGAGTTCAAGAAGTCAAGCCTTCCTAAGGTCCAATCTATCCCACCACGTTTTTCGCAGGACAGCAAGGCGGCATTATGCAAGAAGATAATGAAACTCGAGCTCGAGAAGGAGGATCTAAGGGAGGAAAATTTTAGCCTCAGATGCAAGCTGGAGAAGAAGAATGCAATGACTCCATCATCACCACCTCCGAAGAAAGAGATATAAATACATGGGTATGGGCACTCCCCTTGGCAACTGCCAAGCTTGGGGGAGGTGCCCCGGTATCGTATCACCATCACACCTTTACTTTTATCGTTTTTCTTAGTTCGATCCTTGTGGTTATATCTCAGTTTAGTAGAATAAAGTTTTTAGTATGATCTAGCATTGAGTTTTGCTTTATGTTCCCTCTATGTAATCGAGTCCGTGAGTTATATATATAATAAAGAGTAGTTTTAAGTTGAGGGCTTTGCTTTCTTGCTATGATCTTGAGAGAATAAAAAAATAGAATAAAAGAAATAAAAATATTATATAATGATCTTATGGAGAGTGATGACTTTACATATAAAGGGTATGATGAATAAAATTTGTTGAGAGTTGACACACATAGTTTTGGTCATTGTTGCAATTAATAGGAAGTAATAAGGAAAGAGAGGTCTCACATATAAATATACTATCTTGGACATCTTTTGTGATTGTGAGCACTCAATAAAATATTATATGCTAAAAAGTTGATGTTGGACAAGGAAGACAACATAATGAGTTATGTTACTTTATATCCGAATAGAAGTTATATTATTATGGATCCTCCAACATGTTGAGCTTGCTTTTCCCTCTTATGCTAGCCAAATCCTTTGCACCAAGTAGAGATACTACTTGTGCATCCAAACATCCCTTAACCCAGTTTTTCCATGAGAGTCCACCATACCTACCTATGGATTGAGTAAGATCCTTCAAGTAAGTTGTCATCGGTGCAAGCAATAAAAATTGCTCTCTAAATATGTATGATCTATTAGTGTGAAGAAAATAAAATTTATACGAACTTGTGATATGGAAGAAATAAAAGCGACGGACTGCATAATAAAGTTCTTTATCACAAGCGGCAATATAAAGTGACATTCTTTCGCATTAAGATTTTGTGCATCCAACCATAAAAGCGCATGACAACCTCTGCTTCCCTCTGCGAAGGGCCTATCTTTTACTTTCTACCCTTATACAAGAGTCATGGTGATCTTCACCTATTCCTTTTTATACTTTTTCTTTTGGCAAGCACTTTATGTTGGGGAAGATCCATATATATATATATATATCCACCCGGATGTAGGTTATCATAAGTTATTATTGTTGACATTATCCTTGAGGTAAAAGGTTGGGAGGCGAAACCATAAGCCCCTATCTTTCTATGTGTCCGACTGAGGCTTTGAACTCATAAGTATCGCGTGAGTGTTAGCAATTGTGAAAGATTAAATGATAGTTGAGTATGTGGACTTGTTGAAAAGCTCTTAAATTGACTCTTTCCGATGTTATGATAAATTGCAATTGCTTCAATGACTGAGATCATAGTTTGTTAGTTTTCAATGAAGTTTCTGATTCGTACTCTACCTTGTGAATGAATTGTTACTTTGGCATAAGAAATTATATGACAATATATGTTGTTGTTCTAAAAGTTGATCATGATGCCCTCATGTCCGTATTTTATTTTATCGACACCTCTATCTCTAAACATGCGGACATATTTTTCGATTTCGGTTTTCGCTTGAGGACAAGCGAGGTCTAAGCCTGTGGGAGTTGATACGTCCATTTTGCATCATGCTTTTATATTGATATTTATTGCATTATGGGCTGTTATTACACATTATATCACAATACTTATGCCTTTTCTCTCTTATTTTACAAGGTTTACATGAAGAGGGAGAATGCCGGCAGTTGGAGTTCTGGGCTGGAAAAGGAGCAAATATTAGAGACCTATTCTGCACAACTCCAAAAGTCCTGAAACTTCACGGAGAGTCATTTTGGAATTAATAAAAAATATTGGGCGAAGAAAGCACCAGAGGGGGGCCACCAGCCATCCACAAGGGTGGAGGGCGCGCCCTACCCCCCTGGGCGCGCCCCCTGCCTTGTGGGCCCCTGTCAGGCCTCCGGTGCCCATCTTCTGCTATATGACATGTTTTGACCTGGAAAAAATTAGAAGGAAGCTTTCGGGATGAAGCGCCACTGTCTCGAGGCGGAACCTGGGCAGAACCAATCTAGGGCTCCGGCAGAGCAGTTCTGCCGAGGAAACTTCCCTCCGGGAGGGGGAAATCATCGCCATCGTCATCACCATCGATCCTCTCATCGAGAGGGGGTCAATCTCCATCAACATCTTCACCAGCACCATCTCCTCTCAAACCCTAGTTCATCTCTTGTATCCGATCTTTGTCTCAAAACCTCAGATTGGGTTCGACACTATCTGTTACTTTTGTTACTTGTTACCCGTTACGCATTATCTTATCACAAAACTATCTGTTACCGATAATTTCAGTGCTTGCAGAGAATACCTTGCTGAAAACCGCTTGTCATTTCCTTCTGCTCCTCGTTGGGTTCGACACTCTTACTTATCGAAAGGACTACGATAGATCCCCTATACTTGTGGGTCATCAGTTGTCGATATTACAGAACATGATCATCTCATACATCAACATATATCACATCACGTCTTGACCATATCACATCACAACATGCCCTGCAAAAACAAGTTAGACGTCCTCTACTTTGTTGTTGCAAGTTTTACGTGGCTGCTACGGGCTTCTAGCAAGAACCGTTCTTACCTACGCAAAAACCACAATGGTGATTCATCAAGTTTGATGTTTTAACCTTCTTCAAGGACTGGCCGTAGTCAAATTCGATTCAACTAAAGTAGGAGAAACAGACACCCGCCAGCCACCTTTATGCAAAACTAGTTGCATGTTAGTCGGTGGAAACAGTCTCATGTGTGTGGACATGTAAGGTTGGTCCGGGCCGCTTCATCCCACAATACCGCTGAATCAAAATAAGATGTTGGTGGTAAGCAGTATGACTATCACCGCCCACAAATCTTTGTGTTCTACTCGTGCATTTCATCTACGCATAGACCTAGCTCGGATGCCACTGTTGGGAAACGTTGCATGGAAAACAAAAAAATTCTACGCACACGCAAGATCTATCAAGGAGATGCATAGCAATGAGAGGGAAGGGTGTGTCTACGTACCCTCGTAGACCGTAAGCGGAAGCGTTTAGTAACACGGTTGATGTAGTCGAACTTCTTCGCGATCCAACCGATCGAGTACCGAACGTACGGCACCTCCATGTTCAGCACACGTTCAGCTCAGTGACGTCCTCACCTTCTTGACCCAGCAAGACGGCGAAGTTGTGGATGAGTTTCGGCAGCACGACGGTGTGGTAACGATGATGGTGAAGCTATCTCCGCAGGGCTTCGCCTAAGCACTACGAAAATATGACCGAGGGACTAAACTATGGAGGGGGCGCCGCACACGGCTAAACAATTGCCGTGGTCTTGTGTGGCGCCCCCTCCCACATATATATAGGTAGGGGGAGTGAGGAGCAGCCAAGGAGGCACCCCAATTAGGCTGAATCCTACTTGGGGTCCTCTCCTAGCTGCGCCCCCCTTTCCATATTTGCCGGAGGGGGGAAGGAAAGGGGGGAGAGGAAAGGAAGGGGGAGGCCGACTCCCCCCTTTCCTTCTCTCCCCAAGGGCTGCGGCCTAGGAGGGGCGTGCCAACCCCTTGTGGGCTGGTGTGTTCCCCCCTTTGGCCCATATGGCCCATTAACATCCCGGGGTGTCCGGAACCCCTTCCGGTGACCCGATTTCTACCCAGTATATTCCGAAACTCTTTCGGTGTCCAAATATCATCGTCCTATATATCGATCTTTACCTCCGGACCATTCCGGAGCTCCTCGTCATGTCCATGATCTCATCCGAGACTCCGAACAACATTCGGTCACCAAATCATATAACTCATATAACACTATATCGTCAACGAACGTTAAGCGTGCGGACCCTACGGGTTCAAGAACTATGTAGACATGACCGAGACACCTCTCCGGTCAATAACCAATAGCGGAACCTGGATACCCATATTGGCTCCTACATATTCTACGAAGATCTTTATCGGTCGAACCTTATGACAACATACGTAATTCCCTTTGTCCATCGGTATGTTACTTGCCCGAGATTCGATCGTCCGTATCTTCATACCTAGTTCAATCTCATTACCGGCAAGTCTCTTTACTCGTTCCGTAATACATCATCTTGCAACTAACTCCTTAGTCACTTTGCTTGCAAGGCTTCTTATGATGTATATTACCGAGAGGGCCCAGAGATACCTCTCCGATACTCAGAGTGACAAATCCTAATCTCGATCTATGCCAACTCAACAAACACCTTTGGAGATACCTATAGAGCATCTTTATGATCAACCAGTTACGTTGTGATGTTTGATATCACATAAGGTGTTGGGGATATAACCCCGTGGTGTGACCCGCCTAGGAGGGGCCGGGTTACACTGTTGGCGACTCAATAGAGAAAGCCTAAATAGGCCCAAGAAGAGAAGATATGAAGACTGGAGGTGGCTTATGAGGCGAGCCTGTTGGAGGCCCAAGACCAGGCGATGATGATGTAACCCGGAGAGGTGAACCGCCTAATGGCGACTTGTCTAGCAAGGCAAGGCGACTTAGAACCTGAGTTGGACACGTTGTGTGATCCGACTTGGACTCTTGTAAGCCCAGGGCCTCAACCTGTGTATATAAAGGCGAGATCCTGCCGCGGGTTAACTCAAGTTACAATCAATCGATAGCTAGGTCAAGCGATTCCGCTCCCTTGTAATCGATACTCAATCAATATAACACAAAGCAAGACGTAGGCTTTTACCTCGTGAGTGAGGGGCCGAACCTGGGTAAACTCGTGTCTCTCATCCCGTCCAACCCCTTCAAGCTAACCTACGTTGCGATGGCTCCACACCTAAGCCCTTTCACAAGGGCATCTGCCGTGACAAAACCACGACAGTTGGCGCCTACCGTGGGCCCAGTGCATGGTGGTTTCGATTTCTTGAAGGGCTCTTTCCCAGGGATCGAGAGATACGCCATTGGCAGGATGACTAAGAGTCGCTGCGGCAAGCTCTACATCAACGATGCTGGCTGGGGCCCTGAGGCCGACTCAATCGAGTACAGGTACCGGGTCCCCTTCGGCGGGATTCATGTCTTCATCGGCAAGATTGGCGGATCAGAGCCTGAGCCGGACATCTGCACTGACATTGTCGAGTCGGCTCGGCGTGCGCGACCCACCAGGATTCAACCTGGCCGGAAGTGTGTCTTCGTTGGGTTTGTGCATGGCACGGACCTTGCGGAGGATTCTGTGTCTAGAGGAGAGACTCTCATCTACTCAGGTGATGAGTCCTCGACTGGAAATACAGAGTCAATCTACCAGCTTCAAGACGGCGGGGCTGGTCCGATGGTGACAGTATTCTGGATCCCTATGAGCTGCCGTGTCGGGCTGCTATCTTTATGGATGGTACAGGGCCGGCTCTCGACTCATCAACAGCAGTGGCTATGACATCTGGATCGACTGCTGGTGCGACGGCTGGGGTCGGCAGGTCACCTCGGCCGCCGGCTCGGGTCTTATCGGAACTCTTGGTTACTTTGATGACCCTGTTAGCAACAGAGGTCACTACGGCGAATCAAGCACAACATAATTCAGAGGTTGCAAAGGTGCAAGATGAGGTAGCCAAGGCTCAGGAGGAGCTTAATGCAGAGAGCGCCAGGATGGTAACAGAACAAGCTCTGATGGACGCCGTGTCACAACGTATAAGGGCGGAGGCTTTTCACCTGAGTCTGGATCAGAATGTGTCCAATGCTATTCTTCGAAGGAGGTACCAAACCCGCTTGCCTTTGCAGTACGAGGCGCGGACCTTTTTAACACACCTGGGGCAGGGCCAAGTAACCCGCCAGGTACAGCCCAGGCAGCTGAAGTCCCAGGGAGCGGGACGGCGGCTCAGCCTCGATTACCAGACCCGCCCCGCAGGGATCAGACCCCGCCTCGTCGTTTTTCAACACCATCTGGCCATTATTCTAACCCGGTGGATAACATGATAGCGGTGGCTACCTGGCTCAACGCAATCCCTATTACGGATGAGACGCCTTTCACAGCTGAGGCGCGGAACGCAATTGAGCTCTTACAGACGGTGGTCGCACAGCAAGAGAAATATTCACACAGTCGTGAGCGGGTGCACTCGACCCCCCCTCCCAAGCCATAGTTACATCCGGCACATTGAGTCGCCGGCGGTTTCCAGTAGCGAACGACGTCATCAACTGAATCAGGATGACCCGCCCCGTGGGAATAACCTACCCCTTACTCATGCTCAAGCGATTGTTGACGATGCCAGAGCTCGCCGAGAGGCGGAGGCCGCAGTGGCGGCTCAACGTGGGGCTTATCAACAGCCTTCGATGACCCCTTCGGCGTCAGTAGGGGCTGGTGTAATTTCCAGGTCTATTGGGGTGCCTTGTTTAGTACCAGCTTTACGTAATGAACGTCTTCCTAAGGATTTCAAGGGTTCTCGTAAGGTGACTAACTATACAGCTGATCTCCCCCGTGAGGCCTGAATTGAGAGTTATGAGTTAGCCATGGAGATGCTGGATGTCAATGATGCTGTATGTGCCAAATATTTTACAATGATGTTGGATGGACCAGCTTGAACCTGGTTAAAAGGATTGCCTGCCAACTCCATCAATTCATGGGCAGAGTTGAAAGCACGGTTCATTCAGAATTTTAAAGGAATGTGCAAGCAGCCTTTGACGATTAGCGATCTTGATAACTGTGTGCAGCGTGAAGATGAGTCGGCTCATCATTGGGTCCGGTGGGTCTCGGCTATTATGCACTCTTCAGACAATATTGCGGCGGGTCAGTCGGTTCTGGTTTGGAAAATAACTATCACTTTACCCCCCTTAAGCAGAAGCTTGGGCGACTTAAACGTCATTGTAATGATATGGGTGAGCTTATGGCGGCTCTCATTAAGTATGCCGACTCTGATACCACCAAGGACCCTAGATCTGATGATGAGAAATCCAACAAGGGCAAGAAGGGTGGTAATGGTAAGGGTCAACAGCAGAATATGGCAGGGCATAATGGAAACAACCAGGGTAACGGTGGTAAGCGCAGACACCTCGAGGGTGGGTCAGATCTCGTAGCTAACACCAACATTGGATATAAAACCAGCGCCGTAACGGTAATGGTAAGCCATCCTTTGGAGGGAAAAACTTTAATATTGAGGCAATGATGAATGAAACGTGCCCAAAACACAGTCTGCCTAATAAGCTGGCGACTCATGCCTGGAAGGATTGTTTTATCATGCGAGAGTACAGGAATTACAATTTTAATCAGAATCATGGTAACAATAATGGCCCGCCCGGTGGGTCAGGATCCGGTTCACAGGGGCCCGGCTTTGGTGGCGGCAGTTCAAATTCTGGTTATCAAGGACAGGGCAGTCAGGGTGGTTATAACCAATAATCTGGATAGGATAACCAGCAGCAAGGTAATCAGTCAGGATATCGGAGTAATCCAAAATAGCTCAACAGTGGCCAGTATCATGTTTTCACCACAAGTCTTTGCAAACGAGATCAGAAGGTTCATAAGCGCGCGATTAATACAATTGAGCCGGCGGTGCCTCAATACTTGCGGTGGTCAGAGTATCCAATCACATGGAGTCGGGAGGATCACCCGCCCCAGGTTGAGAATCCGGGTCATCTGGCATTGGTGGTAGCCCCTCAGGTCGGGGGTTATAAATTCACTAAAGTGCTCATGGATGGTGGAAGTAGTATCAACATCTTGTATTATGACACCTTTCGTCGGATGAACTTAACTGACAAGGATCTTAAGCCGTCTTCTACAGTTTTCCATGGCATGGTGCCTCATAAGTCGGCGTATCCTATCGGAAAGGTTGCCCTGGAAGTTGCTTTTGGTGATGACTATGACTACAGAACAGAGACGCTATGGTCTGAAGTGGTCAAGATCAAGAGTCCATATCATGCCTTGTTTGGGCGGCCGGCTTATGCCAAATTTATGGCTCGACCTTGTTATGTTTATTTACAGCTTAAGATGCCAGGGCGTAAGGGCACTATTACGATCCATGGTGATCGGAAAATCGCTTTGGAGTGTGAGGAAGGAGATGCGGCTTATGCAGAGTCGGCTTGTGCCACTGAGGAGCTTAAATTTTATAAGGATAATGTTGACCCGACTGATATGACCCCTTTGAAGAATCCCACCACTGAGCAAGACCCTTTGTTGAAGTTTAAGTTGGCTGATGATACTAAGCAGATTGACTTTGTCCCTAGCGACTCATCTCAACAGTTCACAGTGGGGGCTAATATGGATCCTAAATAGGAAAGCGCGCTCATCGAGTTCATCCGTGAGAATCAGGACATCTTTGCATGGAAACCTTCTGACATGCCGGGTGTACCGAGAGAATTCGCTGAGCACACTCTTAATGTGGATCCTAAGTTTAAGCCCGTTAAGCAATTCCTTCGTCATTTCAATGAAGAGCGGCGTAAGGCTATTGGAGAGGAGGTAGCCCAGCTCTTAGCAGCTGGGTTTATTGTGGAAGTCTTTCATCCTGTGTGGTTGGCTAACCCTGTGCTTGTACTCAAGAAGAATGGCACATGGTGTAGGTGTGTTGATTACACAGATCTTAACAAGGCTTGTCTAGCTGATCCGTTTGCTCTCCCTCGTATCGACCAGATTATTGATGCCACGGCGGGTTGTGAGAGTTTATGTTTCCTGGATGCTTATTCTGGTTATCATCAGATCAAGATGGCAGCTAAGGACCAAGAGAAGACGGCTTTTATCACCCCTTTTGGAGCTTTCTGCTATGTTTCTATGCCTTTTGGGCTTAAGAGCGCTCAGGCGACTTATCAACATTGTGTTCAGAATTGTTTTCACAGTCAGATTGGGCGCAATGTGCATGCTTATGTGGATGATATTGTGATCAAGTCTAGAAAGAAGGAGACTCTCCTGGATGATCTGAAGGAAACTTTTGACAATCTTTGGGTCTATAAAATGATGCTTAACCCAGCCAAGTATGTTTTTGGTGTGCCTGCAGGTAAACTATTGGGTTTTCTGGTCTCAGAAAGGGGCATCGAAGCTAACTCGGAGAAGATCAAGGCCATCACCTCCCTTTCTAAGCCGGCGTGTGTCAATGACGTCCAGCGTCTGGCGGGTCGGATTGCAGCTTTGAGCCATTTTATAAGTTGCCTGGGAGAGAAGGCAATTCCCTTATACCAGATGATGAAGAAGACGGATCACTTTGTCTGGAGTGATGCTGCTAATGAGGCATTTGAGGCACTCAAGAAACAGTTGGCTGAGCCGCCCGTCCTTGCTGCTCCTATTGAGAAAGAGCCTTTGCTCCTGTACGTGGCAGCTAATAGTAAGGCTATCAGTGTGGCAGTTGTTGTGGAGCGCAAGGAGGTGGGTAAAGAGTACCCGGTTCAGCGGCCGGCTTATTATGTCAGTGAGGTGTTAATTGAGTCCAAGCAACGATATCCACATTGGCAGAAACTGGTGTATGGGGTGTTCATGGCGAGTCGTAAACTAAAGCATTATTTTCTTGGTCATCCTATTATTGTGGTCAGCTCTGCTCCTTTAGGAGACATTATTCAAAACAGAGAAGCCACGGGCCGGGTTGTTAAGTGGGCAATTGAACTTGGACCTCATAATTTGAAGTATGTGCCAAGAACAGCCATCAAGTCTCAGGCTCTGGTGGATTTTATAAATGATTGGACAGAGTTGCAGACACCTGAGGAAAAATCTGACAACACATATTGGACAATTCACTTTGATGGGTCCAAGCAGTTGGAAGGCTCGGGGGCTAGAGTTATTTTGACTTCCCCACGAGGTGACAAATTTTGTTATGTTTTAGGGCTAATGTTTCCTTGTACTAATAATGCAGCTGAATATGAGGCTTTACTCCATGGCCTTCGTATGGCCAAAGAGATGAATTTAAGCCGGGTCAGGTGTCTGGGCGACTCAGACCTTGTGGCTCAGCAAGTCTCAGGCAAGTGGGACTCTAAAGACCCGCTCATGGCGGCTTATCGCTGGGCGGTTGACAATATTGCTGGTCACTTCAAGGGTTATTAGGTGGATCACCTTGATCGACGGAAGAACGAGGCGGCTGATGCCTTAAGCCGGCTTGGCTCTCAATGTAAGCCGGTGCCTCCTAATGTGTTCCTCGATGTCTTACACAATCCTTCCGTCAAGTTACCATCTGAAGAAGACCTTGCTGTCCCTGACCCGGAGGCGCAGCTAGTGGCGGCTCTTCATGCTATTCCAGATTGGACTTTGCCTTATTTGGCTTATATGACCCGGGGCGAGTTACCCAAGGATGAAACTTTGGCAAGGCAAATAACCAGGAGGTCTAAATCCATGACTATCATCAATGGCGAGTTACACCGATGCAGTGTGACAGGCGTGTTCCAATGTTGTGTTTCTCCTGAAGAGGGTCATGAGATCTTATGAGAGATTCATGAAGGTGATTGTGGTCATCATGCTGGCTCTAAGTCTTTAGTGGCTAAAGCTTTTCGTCACGGGTTTTACTGGTTGATGGCTCACGCTGATGCAGAGGATATCATTAGCAAGTGCGACGGGTGTCAGAAATTTTCAAGACAGGCTCATGTGCCGGCTCAAGAATTGCGTATGATCCCAATAACTTGGCCGTTTGCAGTCTGGGGGCTTGATATGGTTGGACCGATCAAGAGGTCTAAGGATAAAAAGACCCACCTTTTGGTGGCGGTTGACAAGTTTACATAGTGGGTTGAGGCGGAGCCAGTCAGCAAGTGTGATGCGGAGACTGCAGTTCAGTTTGTTAAAAAGTTGATTTTCCGTTTTGGTTATCCTCACAGTATTATTACTGATAATGGCACTAATCTATCTAAGGGTGCTATGAAAGAGTTCTGTCAAGAGCATATCCGTCTTGATGTTTCTTCTGTGGCTAATCCACAGCCTAATGGTGAAGCAGAAAGGGCTAACCAAGAAATTTTGAAAGGCATTAAGCCCCGGCTTATGGTTCCTTTGGAACGGACGCCGGGTTGTTGGGTTGAGGAGCTACCTTCAGTGCTTTGGAGTATCAATACCACCCCCAACAGATCAATAGGCTATACGCCTTTCGTTATGGTTTATGGTGCAGAGGCGGTTCTCCCAAGTGACATCCATCATGACTCGCCTAGAGTGGCGGCTTATGTTGAAGCTGATAATGAGACAGCACGTCAGAACTCACTTGATGCTTTGGATATAACCTCGAGGAGTGACCTGCCTAGAAGGGGCCGGGTTACACTGTTGGCGACTCAATGAAGAAAGGCCTAAGTTGGCCCAAGAGGATGAAGTGTGAAGATGGCGGATCAAGAGGCGGGCCTGAAGGTGGCCCAAGACCCGGATGTGCGAACCGCCATATGGTGGCTTGCCTGGTAAGGCAAGGAGATTTAGAAACTAGGCCGGTCATGTTGTGTGAGCCGGCTCAAACTCTTGTAAGACGCCGGGCCTCGACCTGTGTATATAAAGGCGAGACCCGGCGGCGGGTTAGGAAAAAAAGGACAACAGATCGATAGCTAGGTCAAGCGTAATCGCTCCCTTGTAATCGAAACTCTAGCAATACAACTAGAAGCAGGACGTAGGCTTTTACCTCGATGAGAGGGGCCGAACCTGGGTAAACCTTGTGTCCTTCGTCCCGCTCAACCCCTTCAAGCTAACCTAAGCGCGATGGCTCCACACCTAAGTCCTTTCACAAGGGCATCTGCCGTGTTAAATCCACGACAGTTGGCACCCACTGTGGGGCCAGAGCACGGTGGTTTCGAGTTCTTGAAGAGCAACTTCTCAGGGATTGAAGGGTACGCCATGGGCTGGATGACCAAGAGTCGCCGCGGCAAGACCTACATCGACGACGCTGGCTGGGGCCCCGAGGCCGACTCAATCGAGTACGGGTACCAGGTCCCCTTTGGCGGAATTCACATCTTCATCGGCAAGATCGGTGAGTCAGAGCCTGAGCCGGACACCCGCACCAACATCATCGAGATGGCTCAGCACGCGTGACCCGCCAGGGTTCAACCCGGCCGGAAGCACGCCTTTGTTGGCTTTGTTCATGGGGCGGATCTTGAGGAAGGATATGTGTCCGGTGCAGAGACGGCCATCTATTCAGGTGAAGAGTCCTCTGTGACACCCCCAGCCCAATCGTGCACTAATCATACACGCAAATGCACACGATCAAGCCTAAGGACTCACGGGAAGATATCACAACACAACTCTAAAACATAAATAAAGTCATACAAGCTTTATATTACAAGCCAGGGGCCTCGAGGGCTCGAATACATAAGCTTGCGTACAAGCGTCAGCGGAAGCATCAGATATCTGAGTACAGATATAAAAGAAAGCACAGAAAGGCCTTTAGAAAGGCGAGGCAAAGTAAAACACTACGATCGAAAGGCAAAGGCCTCCTGCCTGGGACCCTCCGATCCTACTCCTGGTCGTCAGTCAACTCGTAGTAGTATCCATCCTCTGGGTCGAAGTAGTAGCGATCCTCGGCAGGGGCAACTGTCTCAGGGACTCCGTCATCTTGGTCACGACAAACTGATATGGGGAGAAAAGGAAAACAAAGCAACCGTGAGTACTCAGAAGTACTCAGCAAGCAAGGATCTACACTACATATGCAACATTTTCAAAGGGAGGCTGTATATGTGGACTGGGCTGCAGAAATGCCGGAATAGAGAGAAGGCCTAGTCCTATTGAAGACTAGCATCTTCAGAGGTCTTGCAGCATTAGAAGAGTGTAGACAGTACGATATAATGTAGCAGTATCATTAAGTCTCAACCTCACCCAGAGATCCTTTCTCGACTCCCTGCGAGAAAGCAATCCCAGAGCCATACAGTCATCAACCTCGTCCTGAGATCCCTTCTCGACTCCCTGCGAGAAGCAATCCCAGAGCCATAGTATCCAAGTATCCAGTTCTAAATTGTATCAATCAGGATACAACTCCGAGTGTCCTTTACCGTAGGACAGGCTATCGATAGAAGTTTTCTTCCCTGCAGGGGTGCACCAACTTACCCAACACGCTCGATTAACTTCGGCCGGACACACTTTCCTGGGTCATGCCCGGCCTCGGCCAAACGACACATCGCAACCCTACCTACAGCTCAGCAGAGAGGTCCCCGCCGGTCTACATCCTAAGCGCAAGGGGGTCTTGGCCATCGCCCCTCGCCCTCCGGGTCGTTGCGCACATGGCACAGATCCAAGCACCACCGAAATGGCGCCAATCACTCCATGCCGCACTGCTGAACTGGACGTCTGACAGAGCTTTCGGCTGATGCATACGATGCAGAACGCCCATACTATGCCCACGTGATGGTTAGTGCTATCAGACCAGAGGCCTGCTCGGATCAAATATCCAAATCGCTAGTTCCTTGGGCTTGCGGTAATGAGCAGAGACTCACGAAAGATGTGACCCCGTCTCCCCGTCTCGAGGACTTGCTGCAAGGGTTAAGAATGCCCGGCCGCGCCTCGTATTCATCACTCGGGCACCACACTGGCACCCGTCTTCACAACACTCGCCTCTCAGGCGCACGCGGGTACCCCTCAGGGTCGACCCGCCTATCCAAGTAACAGTGTAAAGTCCATGTAGCTGTGTGTCCATAACATCAGGGGAATCCGAGGTATCACCCTCGTTGGATTCCTACTCGATGTCTCCGTCAAGGTGAACTCGGAGGAATCACCCTCACTGGGTCCACACTTGAGGTGTTGTACGACAGCGTCGTTATCGAAAGCGGTGAAGGAGGAATCACCCTCGATGACCACGACCGAATAGCTACTCTACAGAGTTAACATCAGAAGTGCTACAAGAGGTTTCACCCTCGGCACTCGATAGTAACGCTGCAGTGTCGTTACAACTAAAGGGGGTGATGTGCGGTGTCGAGGCCTGGTCTTCAATCCCGTTGATCGGGTCTTCTGACAATCCAGCGCGGCAGTCGGGATAAGTGGGGTCACTGATAGGTCTCTACCCAGCCTATACTAAGCAGTTTAGGATATGCAGGTAATTATCAACAGCAGGTTACAATAAACAGGCTATGCATCAGAATAGGTAAAGCAGTAGCAGCAGCAATTCTAATGCAAGCATGAGAAATAGAATGGGCGATATCGGGATGATCAAAGGGGGGGCTTGCCTGGTTGCTCGGCGGCAAGGGCAAGGTCGTCAATGGTGTCTTCGGGATCCGGAGCTGTGTCGGTACCGGGAACTGCGTCGGGGTCTAACGAGAGAGAAGAGGGGGAGGAAACAGTATAAATATAGAGCAAACATAAGCAACACGAAGCAGGCTATGCTAACATGCAGTGCAGGGTTGCTTGAAGACATGTCTAAGCCATTTAGTTATTTTAGGAATTTGTTTGGAATTATTTTATTAAAGTCATGCACTATTCATTTAGCTGAAATAGGCAAAAAGTTGCATGTTCAGATAGTTAGAGGCATCTAACAGGTGTGTGGGTAGCGTATTCGGATTTGTCTCATTTTTCTGATCATTTTTCATATATAAATTATTTTCATCGGAGTTACGGATTAAAAGATATGATTTTCTAAAGTTTTATTGATTTTCTGGAATTTATTTAGTTATTTAAATTCGAAAATAAACTGGAAATTGCTACGGGTACCTAGTGGGTGTACCCAGCTGTTTAGCACAGTGGCTGACAGGTGGGCCCAGTCAACTGCCCAGTCAGCAGTTGACTGGACCGTTGACTGGTCAACTGGGTCCAGTCAGCAGAGGCTGACTGGTGGGTCCCAGTGCTGAGTCAGCACACTGACTCAGCGAGTCTTATCCACAGGAACAGTACAGTGGGCCCCGCCTGTCAGTTACTATTTAACTAAACCGATTTTTATTAGGTTAATTAACATACGTGGGGCCTGGCTGTCAGTCAGTATCTAGGGTTAGACTAATTAGGGGTTAGGGCTAATCTAAACAGGCGGGCCCACACTACAGTGGGTCAACCTACTGGTTAACGCGAGCGGGCGCGCGTGTGCCCGCTGGCGACGAACTACAGGGGTGGCGGCGAGGCCCTAGCGGCCATCTCCGGCGACCATTTGGTCGACCGAGAGGTCCTACGCGACGCGGGCGATGCCGCGCATCCATCTACGGCGGTGGCTCAGATGGAGGTGGCCGGCAGTGGCGACAACGGCGACAGCCGAACGGTGGCTAGCGGCGGTGCTTGATGGTTCGACGACTACGGGGCACAAGGACGAGAAGGGAGAGGCCAGGAGGAAGTGGGAGCTCACATCGAGCTCGATGACGTGCACGGGGAGGCCGGGGAGCTCGCGGTGGGGCAGATCGAGGAGGTCAATGGCAGCGGCCGTGATTCGGAGGAGACGGCGATGGCGGCGATGCGGGGTGGCTCCGGTCGAGTGGACCCCCGTAGACGACGTAGCCCTCGACGGCGGTCCCACTGGACATGCCCGCGCGGCACGGGGAGGCCTCGGTGCACGGCAACGACGAGGCAGCGGCGACGATAGCGTTCAGTGGCGACGGAAACGAGAGAGGAAGAGGTGAGCGAGGGAGGTAGGGTTCCAGGGGAGAGAGGGGCAGCACGGGGCGGCCTTATCCACCGGGGCGAGCTCCTGTAGAGCTGCTGTCGAACGCAGGAGAGGGGGGGGGGCCGGGGCGACGAGCGCGGGTGAGGCGACAACGTGCGAGGGGTGAGCAGGAGAAGGAAGACAGTGGGGGAGGGGGGGGGGGAAACGGGCTGGGCCGGCGCCTGTAGTAACTATAGCCCACGGGCACAGTAGCTAGGGCCCTCTTTCCTTTTCTCGTTTTCTGTTTTTCTATATTCTTTTTCTGTTTTGTTAAATGTTTAGGCACCCAAATGACTTTTGTAAAAATGGTGACCTGGTCCACAAATCACAGGGCATTGTATACCACTGCAATAAAATGGCTTGGTGCCCATATCTTTTTATTTGAATTTTATTTAATTGAAAATGGATTAAATAGTGCTGTTTTGCTACTGTTAGAGTCTCTTAATTAATTTATTATTTGTTGGTTACAATTTTAGAATGGTCTCTGGAATATTTTCCATTTAATGAACAATTTAGTTTTTATGTTGGACAACTTTTATTTTCCACTTTCATTTAAATTTGGATTTTGAGTTAGGAGTTGAAATGCAATATGATGCGAATGAGGTTTAGGCACTGATAATCATGATGACATGGCATAATCAAAATGGGATTACTGTGGCTAACCACTGGGGGTGTTACAAATCTCCTCCACTAATAAGAATTCTCGTCCCGAGAATTAAGAAGTAGAAGGAAAAAGTTCGGGGTATTCCGCACGAAGATTATCCTCGCGTTCCCAAGTGGCTTCATCTTCAGTATGATTTGACCACTGCACTTTGAGGAACTTGGTAACCTTCTGACGGGTTCGACGTTCAGCTTCATCGAGAATGCGGATCGGATGCTCCTTATATGAAAGATCATCATGCAATTCGAGCATCTCGTGATCCACAGCTCGGTGCGGAGATTCCTTGAAGCAACGACGAAGTTGCGACACATGGAAGACGTCATGGATATGAGAGAACTGCGACGGCAACTCCAATTTATAAGCCACCTGACCACGTCTAGCAATAATGCGGAAAGGACCAATGTAGCGGGGAGCTAACTTGCCCTTGATTCCAAAACGGTGAGTGCCCTTCATAGGAGTGACACGCAGATAAACTTGATCACCAGGTTGATAAGTCAAACCCCATCGTTTGCGATCATAGTTGCTCTTCTGGCGGTCCTGAGCCGTCTTGAGATTTTCTCGGACAATACGAACTTGCTCTTTGGCGTGTTGGATAATATCAGGAACCACGAGCGGTCGTTCCCCAGTTTCTGACCAATTCAGAGGGGTTCGACACTTACGTCCATAGAGTACTTCGAAGGAGGCCATTTTCAAACTGGCTTGATAGCTGTTGTTATAAAAGAACTCGGCATATGGAAGAGATTCTTCCCACTTCTTACCGAAAGAAATAACACAAGCCCGAAGCATGTCTTCAAGCACTTGATTAACTCGTTCAACTTGGCCTTGGGACTGGGGGTGATAAGCTGAACTCCAGGTAATATGAGTTCCCATAGCTGTTTGGAAACTTTCCCAGAATTTGGAAGTGAAAAGGCCGCCACGGTCCGAACTGATCTCCTTCGGAATACCGTTGAGTGAAACAATTCTGGAGATATACAACTCTGCTAACTGACTAGCAGTGATAGTTTCTTTGACAGGCAGAAAGTGTGCAACTTTAGAGAGTTGGTCGACAACGACAAGAATAGCATCGTGACCCTTCTGTGACCTGGGAAGTCCTGTAACGAAATCCATCTGAAACTTATCCCATTTCCATAGAGGAATAGGAAGTGGTTGCAGAATTCCAGCAGGCTTCTGATGTTCTGCTTTAACGTGACGGCAAACATCACATTCAGCAACATATCGAGCAATATCCTGCTTCATTCTAGACCACCAGTACCTTTGACGGAGATCACGATACATCTTGGTGCTACCCGGATGAATAGACAGCGGGGTATCATGTGCCTCCTTCATGACCTTGTCAGTCATAAGCTCAAAGCGAGGTACAACAATGCGGTTTCTGAAATACAAGGTTCCATCTTCAGACAGCGAGAAATCCCTGTACTTTACAAGGTGAAGGTCTTTCTTCATCAGATCAATTTTAGCATCTTTAGCTTGCGCATTCTTAACAGCTTTCTCGAGATCTGGTTGTATCACAAGGTTATTAAGAGAACCCTGTGGAACAATACGCAGATTCAGCTTGCACAGTTCTTCATAAAGACGAGGTTGAGCTCGCCTAACCATGAGGTTGTCGCAATAGGACTTGCGGCTTAAGGCATCAGCCATCATGTTAGCCTTGCCAGGGGTATAGGAAATACCCAAATCATAGTCCGCAATGGCCTCCATCCATCTTTGCTGACGGAGGTTTAGAGAAGGTTGAGTGAACAAGTACTTCAGACTTTTATGATCCGTGTAGATCTCGCAACGATTACCGAGGAGGTAATGTCGCCACAACTGCAATGCATAGATGACAGCAGCTAGTTCTAGATCATGTACCGGATAATTCTCTTCATGTGGGCGCAACTGACGAGAGCCATAGGCAATCACTTTACACTCTTGCACTAGGACACAGCCTAATCCTTCACGGGATGTGTCACAATAAATCACAAAGTCTTTGCGGGTATCTGGAGGAGATAGTACTGGGGCAGATGTCAGCTTGTCTTTGAGTGTCTGGAAACTTTCCTGACATTTTTTTGTCCATTCAAATTTAACGCCCTTGTGAAGCAGATCAGTCAAAGGCTTAGCAATCTTAGAAAAGTTCTCGACAAATCGACGGCAATAACTTGCAAGGCCAAGAAAACTTCTCACTTGCTTGACGTTCTTTGGAAGAGTCCAGTCAAGAATAGCCTGAACTCGTTCTGGGTTAACAGCAATTCCATCCTTGGAAATCACATGACTAAGGTAGGTTACTTCAGAAAGCCAGAATTCACATTTGGAGTATTTGGCATACAACTGGTGTTCTCGGAGCCTTTCCAGTACAAGACGGAGGTGTTCAGCATGTTCTTCTTTATTCTTCGAATATACCAGAATATCATCCAGATATACCACGACAAATTTGTCGAGGTAATCCATGAAGATATAATTCATCAGACGGGAGAATGTGGCTGGAGCATTTGTTAGGCCAAATGACATGACAGTGTACTCGTAGGAGCCATAACGAGTAACAAATGCAGTCTTCGGAATATCCTCTTCGCGAACACGGATCTGATGGTATCCCAATCTCAAATCAAGCTTAGAGAATACCGATGATCGATCAACTTGCTGGATCCTACTCTCCGTGTGCACTCTGATGCAGAATCCGGTCTTATCAAATGACAACTCGGAGTATAATACAACTCGGAGAGAAAGGTTAAACAAAACAATGGAAAGGAAAATGATTATCAGACTAATCAGATCAATATCAGGGAAATCGTACAGATATCCAGCTCTCCGGGTGGATGTGATTACGAGAACCTAATGTTGGAGTTAGTAAAAATTTTAACCCGAATAGAAGAGAGGTCAGATTCCCAGAGTATAGACGAGGAATAAAAGATACTAATACCACCCAATTGGCGACGTGGGCCCGTAAGCCACACAGCCAAGTTAGTAAAACAGTTTTTGGTTACTAGACTCAACTTCGGCCAAGGAGTTGGAAAGGGGGATTCCTAGAGGCAGTCGGCTCTGATACCAACTTGTGACGCCGCTGGCCCAATCATGCACTAATCATACACGCAAATGCACACGATCAAGCCTAAGGACTCACGGGAAGATATCACAACACAACTCTAAAACATAAATAAAGTCATACAAGCTTTATATTACAAGCCAGGGGCCTCGAGGGCTCGAATACATAAGCTTGCGTACAAGCATCAGCGGAAGCATCAGATATCTGAGTACAGATATAAAAGAAAGCACAGAAAGGCCTTTAGAAAGGCGAGGCAAAGTAAAACACTACGATCGAAAGGCGAAGGCCTCCTGCCTGGGACCCACCGATCCTACTCCTGGTCGTCAGTCAACTCGTAGTAGTATCCATCCTCTGGGTCGAAGTAGTAGCGATCCTCGGCAGGGGCAACTGTCTCAGGGACTCCATCATCTTGGTCACGACAAACTGATATGGGGAGAAAAGGAAAACAAAGCAACCGTGAGTACTCAGAAGTACTCAGCAAGCAAGGATCTACACTACATATGCAACATTTTCAAAGGGAGGCTGTATATGTGGACTGGGCTGCAGAAATGCCAGAATAGAGAGAAGGCCTAGTCCTATCGAAGACTAGCATCTTCAGAGGTCTTGCAGCATTAGAAGAGTGTAGACAGTACGATATAATGTAGCAGTATCATTAAGTCTCAACCTCACCCAGAGATCCTTTCTCGACTCCCTGCGAGAAAGCAATCCCAGAGCCATACAGTCATCAACCTCGTCCTGAGATCCCTTCTCGACTCCCTGCGAGAAGCAATCCCAGAGCCATAGTATCCAAGTATCCAGTTCTAAATTGTATCAATCAGGATACAACTCCGAGTGTCCTTTACCGTAGGACAGGCTATCGATAGAAGTTTTCTTCCCTGCAGGGGTGCACCAACTTACCCAACACGCTCGATTAACTTCGGCCGGACACACTTTCCTGGGTCATGCCCGGCCTCGGCCAAACGACACATCGCAAACCTACCTACAGCTCAGCAGAGAGGTCCCCGCCGGTCTACATCCTAAGCGCAAGGGGGTCTTGGCCATCGCCCCTCGCCCTCCGGGTCGCTGCGCACATGGCACAGATCCAAGCACCACCGAAATGGCGCCAATCACTCCATGCCGCACTGCTGAACTGGACGTCTAACAGAGCTTTCGGCTGATGCATACGATGCAGAACGCCCATACTATGCCCACGTGATGGTTAGTGCTATCAGACCAGAGGCCTGCTCGGATCAAATATCCAAATCGCTAGTTCCTTAGGCTTGCGGTAACGAGCAGAGACTCACGAAAGATGTGACCCCGTCGCCCCGTCTCGAGGACTTGCTGCAAGGGTTAAGAATGCCCGGCCGCGCCTCGTATTCATCACTCGGGCACCACACTGGCACCCGTCTTCACAACACTCGCCTCTCAGGCGCACGCGGGTACCCCTCAGGGTCGACCCGCCTATCCAAGTAACAGTGTAAAGTCCAAGTATCCGTGTGTCCATAACATCAGGGGAATCCGAGGTATCACCCTTGTTGGATTCCTACTCGATGTCTCCGTCAAGGTGAACTCGGAGGAATCACCCTCACTGGGTCCACACTTGAGGTGTTGTACGACAGCGTCGTTATCGGAAGCGGTGAAGGAGGAATCACCCTCGATGACCACGACCGAATATCTACTCTACAGAGTTAACATCAGAAGTGCTACAAGAGGTTTCACCCTCGGCACTCGATAGTAACGATGCAGTGTCGTTACAACTAAAGGGGGTGATGTGCGGTGTCGGGGCCTGGTCTTCAATCCCGTTGATCGGGTCTTCTGACAATCCAGCGCGGCAGTCGGGATAAGTGGGGTCACTGATAGGTCTCTACCCAGCCTATACTAAGCAGTTTAGGATATGCAGGTAATTATCAACAGCAGGTTACAATAAACAGGCTATGCATCAGAATAGGTAAAGCAGTAGCAGCAGCAATTCTAATGCAAGCATGAGAAATAGAATGGGCGATATCGGGATGATCAAAGGGGGGGCTTGCCTGGTTGCTCGGCGGCAAGGGCAAGGTCGTCAATGGTGTCTTCGGGATCCGGAGCCGCGTCGGTACCGGGAACTGCGTCGGGGTCTAACGAGAGAGAAGAGGGGGAGGAAACAGTATAAATATAGAGCAAACATAAGCAACACGAAGCAGGCTATGGTAACGTGCAGTGCAGGGTTGCCTGAAGACATGTCTAAGCCATTTAGTTATTTTAGGAATTTGTTTGGAATTATTTTATTAAAGTCATGCACTATTCATTTAGCTGAAACAGGCAAAAAGTTGCATGTTCAGATAGTTAGAGGCATCTAACAGGTGTGTGGGTAGCGTATTCGGATTTGTCTCATTTTTCTGATCATTTTTCATATATAAATTATTTTCATCGGAGTTACGGATTAAAAGATATGATTTTCTAAAGTTTTATTGATTTTCTGGAATTTATTTAGTTATTTAAATTCGAAAATAAACTGGAAATTGCTACGGGTACCTAGTGGGTGTACCCAGCTGTTTAGCACAGTGGCTGACAGGTGGGCCCAGTCAACAGTTGACTGGACCGTTGACTGGTCAACTGGGTCCAGTCAGCAGAGGCTGACTGGTGGGTCCCAGTGCTGAGTCAGCACGCTGACTCAGCGAGTCTTATCCACAGGAACAGTATAGTGGGCCCCGCCTGTCAGTTACTATTTAACTAAACCGATTTTTATTAGGTTAATTAACATACGTGTGGCCCGGCTGTCAGTCAGTATCTTGGGTTAGACTAATTAGGGGTTAGGGCTAATCTAAACGGGCGGGCCCACACTACAGTGGGTCAACCTACTAGTTAACGCGAGCGGGCGCGCGTGTGCCCGCCGGCGACGAACTACAGGGGCGGCGGCGAGGCCCTAGCGGCCATCTCCGGCGACCATTTGGTCGACCGAGAGGTCCTACGCGACGCGGGCGATGCCGCGCATCCATCTACGGCGGTGGCTCAGATGGAGGTGGCCGGCAGTGGCGACAACGGCGACAGCCGAACGGTGGCTAGCGGTGGCGCTTGATGGTTCGACGACTACGGGGCACGAGGAGGAGAAGGGAGAGGCCAGGAGGAAGTGGGAGCTCACATCGAGCTCGATGACGTGCACGGGGAGGCCGGGGAGCTCGCGGTGGGGCAGATCGAGGAGGTCAACGGCGGCGGCCGTGATTCGGAGGAGACGGCGATGGCGGAGATGCGGGGCGGCTCCGGTCGAGTGGACCCCCGTAGACGACGTAGCCCTCGACGGCGGTCCCACTGGACATGCCCGCGCGGCACGGGGAGGCCTCGGTGGACGGCAACGACGAGGCAGCGGCGACGATAGCGTTCGGTGGTGACGGAAACGAGAGAGGGAGAGGCGAGCGAGGGAGGTAGGGTTCCAGGGGAGAGAGGGGCAGCACGGGGCGGCCTTATCCACCGGGGCGAGCTCCTGTAGAGCTGCTGTCGAACGCAGGAGAGGGGGGGCCGGGGCGGCGAGCGCGGGCGAGGCGACAGCGTGCGAGGGGTGAGCAGGAGAAGGAAGACAAGTGGGGGAGGGGGGGAAACGGGCTGGGCCGGCGCCTGTAGTAACTAGAGCCCACGGGCACAGTAGCTAGGGCCCTCTTTCCTTTTCTCGTTTTCTGTTTTTCTATATTCTTTTTCTGTTTTGTTAAATGTTTAGGCACCCAAATGACTTTTGTAAAAATGGTGACCTGGTCCACAAATCACAGGGCATTGTATACCACTGCAATAAAATGGCTTGGTGCCCATATCTTTTTATTTGAATTTTATTTAATTGAAAATGGATTAAATAGTGCTGTTTTGCTACTGTTAGAGTCTCTTAATTAATTTATTATTTGTTGGTTACAATTTTAGAATGGTCTCTGGAATATTTTCCATTTAATGAACAATTTAGTTTTTATGTTGGACAACTTTTATTTTCCACTTTCATTTAAATTTGGATTTTGAGTTAGGAGTTGAAATGCAATATGATGCGAATGAGGTTTAGGCACTGATAATCATGATGACATGGCATAATCAAAATGGGATTACTGTGGCTAACCACTGGGGGTGTTACATCCTCGACCGGAGAAACCGAGTCAATCTACCAGCTTCGGGATGGCGAGCTTGGGGGTTATTCCGATGGTGACAGTATTCTGGACCCTTATGAGCCGCCGAGCAGAGCTGCTATTTTCATGGCTGGTACGCAACCAGTTCTAAACTCATCAACAGCTGTTGCAATGACATCCGGTTTAACTGCTGCTGTGACAGCTGGAGCGAGCGGTTCAGCACGACCGCCGGCTCAAGTTTTATCTGAGCTCCTAGGTACTCTGGCAACTTTGTTGACCACGGAGGTGACTCCGGCCAATCAAGTACAGCATAATGCGGAAGTAGCAAAGGTGCGAGATGAAGTGGCCAAAGCCCAAGAGGATATTAACGTGGAGAATGCCAGGATGGCAACGAAGCAAGCCGCGATGGAGGCCGAGTCACAGCAGATAAGGGCGGAAGCTTTTCACCTAAATCTGGATCAGAATGCGTCCAATGCTATTCTTCGAAGGAGGCACCAGAGCTGCTTACCTTCGCAGTTTGAGGGGCGGAATCTTTTTAACACGCCCGGGGCAGGAACGAGTAACCCGCCCAGTGTGACCCGGGCTGCTAAGGCGCCTAGGATCGGAGCGGCGGCTCAACCTCGTGTGCAAGAGCCGCCTTGTGGGGACCTAACCCCACCTCAACGAGTTCCAACACCTTCTGGCCATTACTCTAACCCGGTAGATAATATGATTGCTGCAGCCACACGATTGGCGGCTATTCCGATCGAGGGCGAGTCTCCAGCTGCGATAGAGACCCAGAACGCTGTGGAGCTTCTTCAGATGGCTGTGGCACAGCAGGCGGCCTACTCATACAATCTTGAGCGAATTCACTCAACGCCGCGCCAAAGTCAAAGTTACAGCCGACGCATTGAGTCGCCGGCGGTTTCCAGCAGCGAACAGCGTCGTAACCCGCCTCGTGATGATAACCCGCCTCGTGATGATAATAATGCTTAGGCCCTCGTGGATCAGGCTAGAGCCCATCATGAGGCAGAATTGGCGGCTCAATTAGGGGAACATCAGCAGTTTCAATTAAACCCTTCGGCGTCTGTGGAGGCTGGGATGACCTCTAGAACAGTTGGTGTGCCATGTCTAGTACCGGATCTACGCAATGAGCGTCTGCCTAAGGATTTTAAGGGCCCTCATAAGGTGCCTAATTACACAGCTGATCTTCCACCTGAGGCTTGGATTGAGAGCTATGAGCTGGCTATGGAGATGTTAGATGTTAATGATGCTGTGTGTGCCAAGTACTTTACCATGATGTTGGATGGACCAGCACGAACCTGGTTAAAAGGGCTACCTCCCAATTCTATCAATTCATGGGCTGAGCTGAAGATGCACTTCATTCAGAATTTTAAAGGAACATGTAAGCAGCCTTTGTTGATTATTGATCTGGACAACTGCGTGCAGCGAGAGGATGAGTCGGCCCACCATTGGGTTCGCCGGGTCTCAGCCATTATCCACTCATCGGATAGCATTGTGGTAGGCTCTGATGTTCTGATTTTGGAGAAGAATTGTCACTTCACACCTCTCAAGTAGAAACTGGGGCGGCTTAAGCATCATTGCAATGACATGGGAGAGCTCATGGCGGCTCTCATCAAATATGCTAAATCAGACAACACCAAGGACCCTGGATCTGATGATGAAAAATCCAACAAGGGGAAGAAGAGTGATAATGGTAAGGGTCAGCAGCAAAACGTGACAGGACATCATGGTCATAACCAGGGTAACGGTGGCAAGTGCAAACAAACCGATGGCGGATCTGATTTTGTGGCTAACACCAATGCTCAGCATAAAATCAGCGTCGTAAGGGTAAACCACAATTTGGGGGACCGAAATTTAACCTTGAGGCAATGCTTAATGATCCTTGCCCAAAGCATAGTCTGCCCGGTCAGCCATCAACCCACGCTTGGAAGGACTATTTTATCATGAAGGAATACATGAATGCTAACTTCAACCAGAATCATGGCAACAATAATGGCCCGCCCGGCGGGTCAGGATCCGGCTCACAGGGGCCCGGTTTTGGTGGTGGCGGTTCACACTCTGGGTATCAAGGGCAAGGCAACCAGGGTGGTTATAACCAGCAATCTGGCCAAGGTAATCAGCAGCGTCAGTCAGGATACCAGAGCAATCCGAAGCAGCTCAACAGTGGTCAGTATCATGTTTTCACCACAAGTCTCTGCAAACGAGATCAGAAGGTTCATAAGCGTGCGGTCAGTTCAATTGAGCCGGCGGTGCCTCAATACTTGCGATGGTCAGAGCAGCCAATTATATGGAGTCGAGAGGATCACCAACCCCGGGTTGATAATCCGGGTCAACTAGCATTGGTGGTAGCCCCTCAAGTTGGGGGTTACAAATTCACTAAAGTGCTCATGGATGGTGGTAGCAGCATTAATATCCTTTATTATGATACCTTTTGCAGGATGAATTTGACCGATAAGGAGCTTAAGCCGTCCTCTATAGTCTTCCATGGCGTGGTACCTGGTAAGTCGGCATATCCAGTCGGTAAGATTGCCTTGGAAGTGGCTTTTGGCGATGATTATGACTATAGGGCAGAGACGTTATGGTTTGAGGTGGTTAAAATAAAGAGCCCTTATCATGCCTTATTTGGATGGCCGGCTTATGCCAAATTTATGGTGCGACCCTGTTATGTTTATTTACAGCTCAAGATGCCAGGACATAAGGGTACTATTACAGTCCATGGTAATCAAAAAATTGCTTTGGAATGTGAAGAAGGAGATACTGCTTATGCTGAGTCGGCTTGTGCCACGGAGGAGCTCAAGTTTTATAAAGATAATGTTGACCCGGCTGATATGTCTCCTTTGAAGAAGCCGACCACTGAGCAAGACCCTTTGTTGAAATTTAAGTCAGCTGATGATACTAAGCAGGTTGACTTTGTCCCTGGCGACTCATCTCAGCAGTTCACCATCAGTGCTAACATGGATTCGAAATAGGAAGGCGCGCTCATCGAGTTTATCCGTGAGAATCGGGACATCTTTGCATGGAAGCCTTCAGACATGCCAGGTGTACCGAGAGAACTCGCTGAGCACACTCTTAATATTGATCCTAAGTTTAAGCCGGTGAAACAGTTCCTTCGCCGTTTTAATGAAGAGCGATGTAAGGCTATTGGAGAAGAGGTGGCCCGACTCTTGGCGGCCGGGTTCATCGTTGAAGTTATTCACCTTGAGTGGTTGGCTAACCCTGTACTGGTACTTAAGAAAAACGGCACCTGGCGCATGTGTGTGGATTATACAGACCTCAACAAGGCTTGTCCGGCTGATCCTTTTGCTCTTCCCCGTATTGATCAGATCATAGATGCCACGGCGGGTTGTGAGCGTTTGTGTTTCCTGGATGCTTATTGTGGTTATCATCAGATTAAGATGGCAGTTAAAGACCAAGAGAAGACAGCTTTTATCACACCTTTTGGGGCTTTCTGCTATGTGTCTATGCCTTTTGGGCTCAAGAGTGCGCAGGCGACCTATCAACGTTGTGTCCAGAACTGTTTTCATAACCAGATTGGATGCAATGTTCATGCTTATGTGGATGATATTGTTGTCAAGTCCAGAAAGAAGGAGACTTTGTTGGATGATTTGAAAGAGACCTTTGATAATCTCTAGGTCTATAAGATGATGCTTAACCCGGCCAAGTGTGTTTTTGGTGTGCCTGCAAGCAAGCTCTTGGGCTTTCTGGTCTCCGAGAGAGGTATTGAAGCTAACCCGGAGAAGATTACAGCTATCACTTCATTGGCTAAGCCGGCATGTGTCAATGACATCCAGCGCTTGGCAGGTCATATCGCAGCTTTAAGCCAGTTCATAAGCCGTCTGGGAGAGAAGGTGATTCCTTTATACCAGATGATGAAGAAAACAGACCGTTTTGTCTGGAGTGATGCTGCGAATGAGGCGTTTGAGTCACTCAAAAAATAGTTAGCTGAGCCGCCCGTCCTTGCGGATCCCATTGAGAAAGAACCCTTGCTCTTATATGTGGCGGCTAACAGTAGGGCTGTTAATGTGGTGATTGTGGTGGAGCGCAAGGAGAAGGGTAAAGAGTACCCAGTTCAGAGGCCGGCTTATTATGTCAGCGAGGTGTTAATTGAGTCTAAACAGCGATACCCACATTGGCAGAAACTGGTATATGGGGTGTTCATGGCCAGTCATAAGTTGAAGCACTATTTTCTTGTCCATCCTATTACAGTGGTCAGTTCTGCTCCTTTGGGGGATATTATTCAGAACAGAGAGGCTACAGGCCGAGTGGCTAAGTGGGCCATTGAGCTCAGTCCCCATGGTTTGAAGTATGTGCCAAGGACAGCTATTAAGTCTCAGGCTCTTGTGGATTTCATCAATGACTGGACGGAGTTGCAGACGCCTGAGGAGAAGCCTGATAACACATATTGGACTATTCACTTCGATGGTTCCAGGCAATTAGAAGGCTCGGGGTCTGGAGTTATTTTGACTTCCCCACGAGGTGGCAAATTTTGTTATGTTTTAAGGTTGATGTTTCCTTGCACTAACAATGCGGCTGAATATGAGGCTTTGCTCCATGGCCTTCGGATGGCCAAAGAGATGAATTTAAGCCGGGTCAGGTGCTTTGGCGACTCAGATCTGGTGGCTCAGCAAGTTTCAGGCACTTGGGATTCCAAAGACCCGCTCATGGCGGCTTATCGCCGGGCGGTTGATAATATTGCGGGTCACTTCAAGGGTTATCAGGTGGAGCATCTTGATCGAAGGAAGAATGAGGCGGCTGATGCTTTGAGACGGCTTGGGTCTCAACATAAGCCGGTACCCCCTAATGTGTTTCTTGATGTATTGCATAATCCTTTAGTCAAGTTACCATCAGAACAGGATCTTGCTATTCCTGACCCGGAGGCACAGTTGGTGGTCCCTCTCCATGCTATTTCTGATTGGACAGTTCCCTACTTGGCTTATATGACCCGGGGCGAGTTGCCATAGGATGAAACTTTGGCCAGGCAGATAACCCGGCGGTCTTAGTCTATGACTATTGTCAATGGCGAGTTACACCGATGCAGCGTCACAGGTGTGTTCCAGCATTGTGTTTCTCCTAAAGAGGGCCATGAGATTTTAAGAGAAATCCATGAAGGTGATTGTGGTCATCATGCCGGCTCTAAATCTCTGGTGGCTAAAGCTTTTCGTCATAGATTTTATTGGTTGACGGCTCATGCTGATGCAGAGGATATCGTCAGTAAGTGTGATGGATGTCAGAAATTTTCTCGACGGGCTCATGTGCCGGCTCAAGAGTTGAGGATGATTCCAATCACTTGGCCGTTTGCAGTCTGGGGGCTTGATATGGTTGGACCTTTCAAGAGGTCTAAGGATAAGAAAACCCATCTCTTGGTGGCGGTTGACAAATTTACCAAGTGGGTTGAAGCAGAGCCGGTCAGCAAGTGTGATGCTGCAACGGCAGTTCAGTTCCTTAAAAAAGTGATCTTCATTTTGGTTACCCTCATAGTATCATAACTGATAATGGCACTAATCTGTCTAAGGGTGCTATGAGAGAATTCTGTCAACAGGAGCATATTGGTCTTGATGTCTCTTCTGTGGCTCATCCACAATCTAATGGTCAAGCTGAGAGGGCTAATCAAGAAATCTTGAGAGGTATCAAGCCCCGACTTATGGTTCCTTTGCAGCGAACGCCGGGTAGTTCGGTTGAGGAGTAACCTTCAATAGTTTGGAGTATCAATACCACCCCCAACAGGTCAACAGGCTATACGCCTTTCTTCATGGTTTATGGTGCAGAGGCGGTTCTTCCAAGCGGCATCCGTCATGACTCGCCTCGTGTGGCGGCTTATGTTGAAGCTGATAATGAAATAGCACGTCAAAATGCACTCGATGCTTTGGATGAGGAGCGAGACCTGGCGGCGGCTTGTTCGGCGATATATCAACAAGATCTGCGACGCTATCATAGCCGCAGAGTGAAGACCCGGACGTTTCAAGAAGGCGACTTGGTGCTCCGGCTCATCCAAGATCAAACAGATATGCACAAGTTATCCCCACCTTGGGAAGGACCCTTTGTGGTCAGCAAGAACCTGAACAACGGGTCGTATTACCTCATTGATGTGCGTGAGCACAAGGATTCTCGCAAGTCGGAGGAGGAGACCCGCCGTCTGTGGAATATTGCACATCTTCGGCCATACTACACTTGAGCCACCAGCTCTTGCCTTTGTACATATTTTTCAATGTATATACTTTCTATGATCAATATAATAAAGCCGACATCCCTGAATTATGGGGCTTCTGTCGTTTCATTTCTGAGTATCTGAGTCTTTATTGATTGATCATAAGGTCACTTGGGGGCTTCCAATCATCAGGTTTGGCTTTCATACCCTCTTAACCCAGCTTGCATGCCACTTTTTATAGGTTTTTCCTGCATGTTTGCAACTGGCTACTCTACCAGCTGACCCACCGAACTCTTAACAGTTAATCTTTTTAAAAGACCCTGAACTAGTTAAAGTTAAAACAGCGGCTTGTGTCACGTGAGAGCCAGCCTACAGTGAGATAGGTAAAGCCACGGCTGTTGTGGCCTTGAAAGCAATCATGTGGTATGAGCGCCAAACGGCTATTGCGGCCTTGAAAGCAATCATGTGGCCTGAGCGCCAAACGGCTGTTGCGGCCTTGAAAGCAAACTTGAGGCCTGAGCGCCAAACGGCTGTTGCGGCCTTGAAAGCAAACTTGAGGCCTGAGCGCCAAACGGCTGTTGCGGCCTTGAAAGCAAACTTGAGGCCTGAGTGCCACATGGTTGTCGCGGCCTTGAAAGCAAATATGCGGCTTATAGGCCACCTTTTTTTGGCCATGCCTTAAAAGCTGGCCTCGTGAATTTCAAAATTTGAATATTTTCTGTTTGGATCTTCAGATGCTATTATGTTTTCACAAGTTTCGATTTTCAGATCCTTGAGTCGCCTGGTTTCGGGTCATGATATCTGGTTGATTATTTCGGGTTATAACCCGCCCGGGTTTTGACTTTAAGTCGCCAGTGTGTGGTGACTCACGCTTGAATATTTTCGGGTTGTAACCCGCCCTAGTTTTGGACATTGAGTCGCCAGCTAATTTTGACTTAAACAAAATTAGGATGATGATTTTTTTGGTCATGAAAGGCTAATACTATTGGGATTGTCACCCACCCTGGTTTTTGACGTTAAGTCGCCAGGGCATGTTTAAACCTCTTTTGGCAGGACATGCAGAGTTTTACACACAAGAGTGCTACTATGGCTGGTAAGAACAATCAGATCAAGCCTATCTTTAAAGATTAAACCTGGCATTTCAACAGTTAAACATGCACGATGGCATGACAAGGCGGATCATTGTTTCAAAAGACTACCCTATTACAAGGCTGTCATAAGCCCATAAGTTTGGAACCAAGTGTTTTTCTGGAGAGGAGTTCTTATACTTTAGCCTAAGAGCTGCCTGGATTGTCATCAGTTTTCCTCTTGACAAGTTGACGACTCCGGGTCATCCCGCTTTGGCTCTTCTTCGTCGATCATCTGGAGATCAGTCGTCGTCCAATCGATGCCGGTTAAAGCTTCGAAAGTGGCTTCGTCATTGAGAATAACAGAAGGATCGACTTCAGGAGCAAAGATGTGCTTACAACGGGGAGGAATAAGACTGGCAACGACATGGGCTGGCGGTTAATCTTCTGATTGTTGCTATCGTAAGCCGCCGTATAATTGTTCAGGTTCAGCTCCTCCACAAGTTTACAGGCCACAGGCCGCATCTCTCGAACACAGCTATTAAAGTCCCTCTCTTCAAAGGGGGATTGATCCTCTTTGAATTCTGGAAACCCGGTGGCTATCTCCTCCGGGTCAAGCTCCGATTGCCAGGCTTTGGCCCGGCCAAGTGCAAGGATGGCTCCGGCTCGGGCAGCTGATAATCTTTGTTCATCAATTTGGCTTGGCACAGTTGACAGATGATCCAACACGGCTTTGATATGGCTTGGCGGTTTTCTGTTGCCCCCCAAGGCCACAAGACTGCGGAGGGTGCCGTTGTACAACTGTTCAGTTAAAGAATAGATGGCCTTCAGCTTCAATAGCATGTCTTGGCCAAGGTTGGCACTTCTAGCGCCTGTTCAAGACAAGAGTCACCGGCGGGTTAGACTTTTCATACACATAAGAGCTGTCCGGAAGGTTAAAGAATTGAATTGACATGGTATACTTACCAAAGATGGCGGCCGTCATTTGAACAATATGTCACTTTAAGCCGGATAACTCTTCAGTCACTGGCTTAAGTGCAGCCTCGGCGTCTTCAGCCCTTTTCAACAGCGCAGCCTTCTCAGTCTCCCAGCCGGCTCTCTCAGTGTCAAAATCTGTTTTCAATCTTTCAGTTGCCTCTAACGAGGCCTTCAATTCTGACTTGACCTTGGAAGTTTCTGCTTGCTGGGTCTGGATGTTTTTCCTTAAATCGCCCACTTGTGATTCCTTCATGAATAATTCAGCCTGAAATACAAGGATGAAGTAGTGGTAACTATTGGTGAGGTTATTCTGTTCAAGTCCCAAGCACATTGCAGGCAATACACTTGGCACTTGGGGGCTAATGTAGGTCGCTTCGAAATTTCTTACGACCCGGCTCAACTTGTCAGTTTAAGCCGGCCCTTGGGGGCTACGTGTTTTGATCTTAAAGAATGAGTTGACTCGGAGATGTTACAATTTGAAGATTATTCTTAAGTCTACAGCATACTCAATTCTTTCCTATCCTCTAGACTTGGCGGCTAATATGAATACATATGGAAAGGGGTCAGTAGCGGACCTCATAGCGTTCCTTCATAAGGTTCACCAAGCCGGTTTCCATCTCACGGCTAGTGTGGAGGCAGTTTAAGTAACCTGTGTGGATATCGCTTGCCCTGAAGCCAGCATAGCTCTCCAGATCCAGCTTCAATTTGCCCTTGTCGGCGACTAAAGGTTCTTCCTTGGCGCTGTGTTTGGCCAAGACGGTAGGATTCCCTGGCTCTGTATAGCCGGTGCCAGTGATAATAACGTCATCAGCGGCTTTGTCAGAAGGAACCTCTTCATTAAGCTTGGCAGGGCTGGGCGGCTTAGGGCTCGGCGGGTCATGACTGCCGACTGGATCAGCCTCAGTGTGAGCCGGCTCAAGAACCATAACATCCACTTGCGGTGGTGGATTGCGGGCAACATCGTCAAAATCTTGGGTTGTGGCATCTGGGATTTCCGGCATTTGCTTCTCCGACTCATCAGCAGTTTGGGGATCTTTCAAAGACCCGCCCAACTTCTGTTTTTTGCCGGCTTTGGCCATGCCTCTGCGATGAAAATACAAGAGTATGAGTATATCATCATAATATATTGATCAACAAATGAAATATGTGCAGATACTTACCTAGGGGCGACTCTGAAGACAGGCATCTGGGTCCCGGTAGACTCGCCAGATGATGAATGAGTGGTTCCCTGATAGTTTGAATCGGAAGAGTTAAGTGGTTGACGTATGAGACCCGCCTTTGGAAAGGAGAGGGATGGATTGTGAGGCACCTCATTTTGGTGCTTGCGAGGGGCAGGTGTGTTGGGTAAACTAGTTGCAAGGTCACCACCACCACTGCTCCGGGTTGCACATTTCGCCTCGTATTGCTGTTTCTTCAAAATAAAGTTGGGATCCAAGTAAGCTAAAGGGTGAGAAAATCTTACTTTCCGGGTCACCTGCCGAGGTTTTTGTCTTGGCAAGGGCTCTAAGTCGAAGGAAATTTTAGTTACCTCTACGGCGTCTGTGTGGCTGGTCTCCGTATCGTCCTGAGAGGAGTCAGCGTCAATAAGTTGCATAAAAAGAAAGCTAAGAGAATCGAGTTCTACCTCCGATTCATTGTCAAGGGCAAATAAGTCTTCAGTGTCCTGTTTCTTCCCTTTGGCCTTTTTTGGAGCCTTGGACTTGGCTCTGGCCTTTTTGGCCAGCTTATCCTGCAGTTTCTTGGTCCAGAAGGGAGAGTCGGCCTAAAGACACAAATGATAATGAGAAGATGTGCAGTTCATGAGAAAGTGATAAAAGAGTTAAAAGGACTTAAAATACTTACATCGGGAGTGGGATTGGGAGCACAGAAAGGATTCAGCCCCGTTTTGCTGCAGCTTTCGAGGGTCTCCTCGAGCAATGACTTAGTTATTTCATTGATCTCTGGTTCCTCAAGACGTGTTTGATTATACCGTTGTGGGTCTTTCACATCGCATGTGTATTGGTACATTAAGCCAGTACAGCAGCTCAAAGGCAGGATCCTCCAGGCGACCCAGCATCGGACCAAGTCAACACCAATTAAACCATTGGCTAATAAGGCCCTTATTCTTGAAAAGGTTGGCGCGTACTTAGCTCATTCCGCAGCAGTGATCCGGTCAGGGAGTGGATGTCTAGGGCTGAGCCGGCAAGTGCGGAAACCCGGCAGAGGATTTTCACCCACCGGGGAGGTGTCTTGGCAATAGAACCAAGTCTGGTTCCAGTCCTTGGGGTGACTGGGCAGTGCAGCTGCAGGGAAGACGACGTCCCTTCGCCTCTAGATTGAAATCCCGCCAAGTTCAAGGCTAGGTCTGTATGTCATTTCAGTCTGGTGGTTCAAGTAATAATATTCTCTGAATAGATCAACGCTGGGCTCCTCTTGAAGGTAGACCTCACAGAAGACTTGGAAGTTGCATATATTTGACACATAATTGGGGCTAATGTCTTGGGGGTGTAGCTTGTAGAAATTCAGAACATCTCGAAAGAATTTGGACCCAGGTGGTGAGAACCCACGGAGAAGATGATCTGCAAAGACTATAACCTCGCCTTCCTTATGTTGAGGCGGAACTTCAGCTCCTGGGACTCGCAAGTGGATGACGTCCTTTGCTGGTAAAACACCCATCCCAACATACTCACTGAGAGATTGTTCGATGATAGTGGAAACAACCCAATCGCAAGAGGTGGTGGTCTTAGTCATTTTTTGACAGTGGGTACCTGTGAATAAAGTGTGGCAGGTTAACATTGAACTGAAGAGCCTCCCAGTAATTACAGAATTCATGTTTAAATTGGTTGTTTCCCTGGCGGGTTACAAGATCATGATTAAGTTGATAAATATGGGCCGGCCAACCTTGCCGACGGGTCATACAAGGTTCTGGATTTTTGGACAAAGTATGCGTTATGGTTAAGCCGGCTAAATTCTGGCGGGTTGCAGAGATTGTTATTTAAACTGCCAAGACAGTGAATGGCGGGTCAGTTGGCTATCAAATCAAGATGGTTGATATTTTGCTAAGTATGGGCAAACCAGTTTCATAAGTTGCAGTTATATTCACGGATCTACAGACCGTTCGAAAAAGAAAAATAATGATGAAAGCTAAAAGTAACAGTGGAAGAACTAGTGGGCTGAATACCGATTCTGGAGAAAAAGAGATCTATTGGGGATTCAGTATGGATGCTAAACTGGTTACCGCGTTATTTCTACGGTGTTTTTGAATTGAAAGACAAGATCTATCCAGCGTTATGAAGAACTGCGACGAACGCCGATGAACTGGCAAAAAGTTGGTGCCCTAATGTAGATCTGAAAGGGCCAGGAAGTAGTACCTGATTACGGTGAAGGTGAGCGGATGTGCGCCGCAGTTTTCTGGTTCATTCAAGTTGATGCAGCGGCCGGTGTTGAGGTCGCTGGAGAGGGACGGCGGCGGTGGAGCTCAGGTCGCGGTGGTAGCGCGAGGAAGATGAAGAAGAGAGAGGGACGGGGGTAAAAATGAAAAAGGACCCCCCCCCCCCGGTGCTTATTTATAAGGGAAAAGGTGAGCAGTAAAATGGCAGGTGCGAAAATCAAGGAGGCATTGTGATTATCTCAAACGGTGCGGGCGCCTCGATTCTCGGATGACCAGTTAATGCAAAAGATCCGTTGTGATGTCATGGATTTTTTATTTTGCGTGACATCATGGCGGGTTACAATGGTTTATTCAAGATTAAGTTTTGGGAAGATGACTCGCCAACTGAAGCGGTGAAGATTGACCCGAACAAGTTCAAGTCAACCTGGGGCCTAATGTTGGGGATATAACCCCGAGGAGTGACCTAGAAGGGGCTGGGTTACACCGTTGGCGACTCAACGAAGAAAGGCCTAAGTTGGCCCAAGAGGATGAAGTGTGAAGATGGCGGATCAAGAGGCGGGCTTGAAGGTGGCCCAAGACCCGGATGTGCGAACCGCCATATGGTGGCTTGCCTGGTAAGGCAAGGAGATTTAGAAACCAGGCCGATCATGTTGTGTGAGCTGACTCGGACTCTTGTAAGCCGCCGGGCCTCGACCTGTGTATATAAAGGTGAGACCCGGCGGCGGGTTAGGAAAAAAAGGACAATAGATCGATAGCTAGGTCAAGCGTAATCTCTCCCTTGTAATCGAAACTCCAGCAATACAACTAGAAGCAGGACGTAGGCTTTTACCTCGTTGAGAGGGGCCGAACCTGGGTAAACCTTGTGTCCTTCGTCCCGCTCAACCCCTTCATGCTAACCTACGAGCGATGGCTCCACACCTAAGTCCTTTCATAAGGGCATCTGCCGTGTTAAATCCACGACAGATGAAGAGCATGACCTTGCGGTGGCTCGTTCAGCAATATATCAACAAGACTTACGTCGCTATCACAGCCGTAGAGTTCGAAGTAGGGCCTTTCAGGAGGGCGACTTAGTGCTCCGTTTGATTCAAGACCAGACAGGGATGCACAAGCTTTTGCCTCCTTGGGAAGGACCTTTTGTGGTCAGTAAGAATCTCAACAATGGCTCATATTATCTCATTGATCTACGTGAGCGCAAGAAATCACACACCTCTGAGCAAGAGGCCAACAGGCCATGGAACAATGCTCATCTTCGGCCTTACTACACCTGAGCCACCGGCTCTCCCCATTGTACATACCTCTGTCGATGTATATATCTTTTTATGATCAATATAATAAAGCCAGCATCCCCAAAATTCGGGGCCTCTGTCATTTCATTTATGTGCATCTGAGTCTTTGTTATTTGATCATAAGGTCACTTGGGGGGCTTCCAACCCACCGGGTTTAGCTTTCATACCCTCTTGACCGGCATGAAACGCCACATTATGGGTTATACCTGCCTGTTTGCAACTTGCTACTCTGCCAGGTGACCCGCCGAACACTTGACAAGTCAAATTTTTTTAAAGACCCTGAACTCGTCAAGGTTAAAACGACGGCTTTATGTCACGAGAGAGCCGGCTTACAGTGAGCTAGGATAAACTCACCTATCTGTTTAGTGCTACTCCACTATATGGCCCGTCGTACTCTTAAGAGTCAATCTTTTTTAAGACCCTGAACTTATTAAGGTTAAAACGACGGATTTATGTCATGGAGGCCGGCTTACAGGGTAAAAACGGCTATGCGGCCTTGAAAGCAAAAGGCCTGTGAGCCGACTTTTTTTGGTCGTGTATTAAAAGTCGGCCTAACAAATATTTGAGATTTGTGTATATATCTCTTTTGGTTTTTTGGATGTTTTTATAATCTTAAGTTTTTGCTTTTGTGCAAATTGTGAATATCCGGGTCTCACGGGCTCCGGGTTGTGTTACTCATGTTTGAGTATTTGGGTTGTCACCCGCCTTGATTTTTGACTTTAAGTCGCCAGTCTATTTTTGACTGTACAGCCACTGGTATGATTTCTTTATGATGTGAGATTATGAGTCTTCGGGGTTTATTAACCCACCACATGCTTTTGGATATAAGTCGCCTGTGCGCGTACAGAACATACAAGACCTCAGTTGAAAACAGAGTCATGGCACGGCTCATATGAACGGTCAAATCAAGCATGCAACAAAGTTCATCTGCTAAGTTGGGATAAGCATGTACGAAGGCATGACAGGGCGGATCACTCTTTCAAGCTACCCTATTACAAGGCTTCAAATTGAGCCCAAAAGATTTTGAATCAAGTGTTTTGTGGAGCTGCACTCCTATAACCCGGCCTCAGAGCCGTCTGGTTTATGATCTCCACAGTCAGTTCTCTTCTTGACGCCTTGAAGGTTCCGGATCATCCTGCGCCGGCTCTTCATTGTCGTCCATCTGAAGGTCAACCGATGTCCAGCCGATGACGGTTAAAGCCTCGAATGTGGCTTCATCATTAAGAATAATGGAAGGGTCAAGGTCAGGGGCGAAGATATGCTTACGCCTTGGTGGTATGAGATCTACAACGTCATGAGCTGGCGGCTTAATCTTATTGTTGTTATCATCGTAAGCTGGTGTGTACTTGTTGAAATTTAGCTCTTCTATCAGCTTGCATGCCACGGGCCGCATCTGTCTGACACATTGGTTGAAGTCTTTCTCTTGAAAGATTGAGCCGTCATCCTTGAACTCTAGGCATCCAGTGGCAATTTCTTCTGGGTCAAGTTCTGATTGCCACGCCTTGGCCCGGCCTAGAGCAACAATGGCTCCGGCTCGGGCAGCTGATAGTTCAACCTCCTCAATTTGAGCCGGCACCGTTGAAAGGTGATCCAGCACAGTCTTGATATGAGTTGGAGGTTTCTTGCCACCTGACAAAGCGACAAGGCTGCGCAGGGTTCCAGCATACAACTGCTCCATCAAAAAATAAGCCGCTTTCAATTTGAGTAGTATATCCTGACCAAGATTGGCGCTTCTGGAGCCTGTTCAATTTTTTTCATAAGAATCGACGGGCGGGTTAAGGATTATATATTATGAATCGCCAGGCGGGTTAAAGAAATATCAACACGGGTGATGAATTGCATATGAATCTTACCAAAGATGGCGGCTGACATTTGAGTGATATGGTGCTTTAAGCCGGCTAGTTCTTCGGTTACCGGCTTAAGCTCAGCCTCAGCATCTTCTGCTCTTTTTAGCAGTACAGCCTTATCAGTTTCCCAGGCAGTTCTCTCAGCATCAAAACCCGCCTTGTTCTTTTCAATTTCTTCCAATGAAGATTTCAGCTTTGACTCGGCCTTGGAAGTTTCAGCTTGTTGCAGCTTTATATTCTTCTTTAAGTCGCCAAGCTGTGACTCTTTCACGTTCAACTCCTCCTGAAATACAATATTGAAGCAATGGTTACCACACAAGGAACAACTTTTAGTGATACAGTTACATTAAGTCCCAAGCACATTGCAAGCAATATACTTGGCACTTGGGGGCTAATGTAGGTCATTTCAAATTCTGTTAAGACCCGGCTCATCTTGTCAAAAGTTAAGCCGGCCCTCGGGGGTTACATAGTCAACATTTTTCCTATACTTCAGACTTGGGGGCTAGTATGGACATATGTATATGCATAAGGCTAAAGAGGGGTTGGATATGTTCATACCTCATATTTCTGTTTCATCAACTGGACTAACCCAGCCTCCATATCCCGGCTTGTGTTAAGGCGGCTTAAATAGCCCGCTTACACATCACCTGCACTATAATATGAATAATCTTCCAAGTCCGGCTTAGCTTTGCCTTTCTCCAGTGAAGGCGTTTCTTCCTTGGCTGAGTGCTTGGCTAGGACTCTGGAGACCTCGGGCGGCTTAAAAGCTGACCCAGTAATAGTGACGGCACCAATATCAGTAGCGGCAGGGCTCTTATCAGTGGACTTGGCAGGTTTGAGCGGCTTAGGACTTGGTGGGTCTTGATTGGCAGCCGGGTTGATCTCAGTATGCATCGCCTCAAAAATGGTGGTATCAGCTTGCGGTAGCGGGTCATTGGCAAGGTCCTCGGGATTTTGAATTGAAGCCTCAGAGGCCTCTGGCACCTGCCTCTCCAGCTCAGCATTTTTGGGGTCCTTTGAAGAGCTGCCCACCTTTTGCTTCTTACCCGCCTTTGCTATGCCTCTGTGACAAGAATATAAGAGTCCATGAGTATATCATTACAAGATCATTTATGAACAAATGAAAGTAATTACCCATGGGCAATCTTGAAAAACAGGCATTTGAGTTCCGGTTGAGTCACCAGAAGAAGGTGGTGACCCCTGGTAGTCAGAGTCAGAGGGATTAAGAGGATGTCTTATAAGACAAGCTTTGGGCAAAAGCAAGGTTGGATTGTGTGGTACCTTGGCTAGGCGTTTACGGGCAGAGGGCTCATTACTTACCCCGGCCAGTAATTCACCTGAGCCGCCGCTCCGGGTCTGGCGTCTCGTATCATGTTGAGCCTTCTTCAAAATAAAGTGTGGATCTAAGTGAGCATCTGGGTGAGAAAACTTTACTTTCCGGACAACCCGCCGCACTTTCTTTGAAGGGGTGGAGTCTGAACCGGATGAAATGGGAATTACCTCGGTATCGTCTGCCCGGCTTGTAGCAACCTCTTCCTGTGAGGAAAATGTGTCAACTAGTTCAATAAAGAGTCGACCAAGCGAGTCAAGTTCTACCTCTGATGGGTTGTCAACATCTGTTGACTCGCTTACAGCAGCTGACTTTGTAATAGTAACCGCCTTGTTCTTCTTCACTTTCTTGTTGGCCCAAGTCTTGGCCACCGCAATTTTTGGCTTCTTGGTCTAGAATGTTGGAAATATGCCCTAGAGGCAATAATAAAATGGTTATTATTATATTTCCTTGTTCATGATAATTGTCTATTGTTCATGCTATAATTGTATTAACCGGAAACCGTAATACATGTGTGAATACATAGACCACAGCATGTCCCTAGTGAGCCTCTAGTTGACTAGCTCGTTGATCAATAGATGGTTGTGGTTTCCTGACCATGGACATTGGATGTCATTGATAACGGGATCACATCATTAGGAGAATGATGTGATGGACAAGACCCAATCCTAAGCATAGCACAAGATCGTGTAGTTCGTTTGCTAGAGCTTTTCTAATGTCAAGTATCATTTCCTTAGACCATGAGATTGTGCAACTCCCGGATACCGTAGGAATGCTTTGGGTGTATCAAACGCCACAACGTAACTGGGTGACCATAAAGGTGCACTACAGGTATCTCCGAAAGTGTCTGTTGGGTTGGCACGAATCGAGACTGGGATTTGTCACTCCGTATGACGGAGAGGTATCTCTGGGCCCACTCGGTAATGCATCATCATAATGAGCTCAATGTGACTAAGGAGTTAGCCATGGGATCATGCGTTATGGAACGAGTAAAGAGACTTGCCGGTAACGAGATTGAACAAGGTATAGGGATACCGACGATCGAATCTCGGGCAAGTAACATACCGATGGACAAAAGGAATTGTATACGGGATTGATTGAATCCCCGACATCGTGGTTCATCTGATGAGATCATCGTGGAACATGTGGGAGCCAATATGGGTATCCAGATCCCGCTATTGGTTATTGGACGAAGAGGTGTCTCGGTCATGTCTGCATGGTTCCAACCCGTAGGGTCTACACACTTAAGGTTCCGTGACGCTAGAGTTGTTATGGGAAATTGTATGTGGTTACCGAAAGTTGTTCGAAGTCTCGGATGAGATCCCGGACGTCACAAGGAGTTCCGGAATGGTCCGGTGGTAAAGATTTATATATGGGAAGTCCTATTTTGGCCACCGGAAAATGTTCGGGATTTTTCGGTATTGTACCGGGAAGGTTCTAGAAGGTTTTGGAGTGGGGCCCACCTGCATGGGGGGACCCACATGAACGTGGGTAGTGGGGGCAAGGCCCCACACCCCTGGTCAAGGCGCACCAAGATCCCCCCTTAGAAGGAATAAGATCATATCCCGAAGGGATAAGATCAAGATCCCTAAAAGGGGGGATAACAATCGGTGGGGAAGGGAAAGGATGGGATTTCTTTCCTCCCACCTTTGCCAACGCCCCAATGGACTTGGAGGGCAAGAAACCAGCCCCCTCCACCCCTATATATAGTGGGGAGGTGCATGGGAGCTGCAACCCTTGCCCCTGGCGCAACCCTTCCCCCTCCTACTCCTTCTCCTCGGTAGTGCTTAGCGAAGCTCTGCCGGAGAACCACGAGCTCCACCGCCACCACGCCGTCGTGCTGCCAGAGCTCTCCCTCAACTTCTCCTCTCCCCTTGCTGGATCAAGAAGGAGGAGACATCCCCGGGCTGTACGTGTGTTGAACGCGGAGGCGCCGTCCGTTCGGCGCTTGAATCGGATCTTCCGCGATTTGAATCGCCGCGAGTACGACTCCATCAACCGCGTTCTTGTAACGCTTCCGCTTATCGATCTTCAAGGGTATGAAGATGCACTCCCTCTCACTTGTTGCTAGCATCTCCTAGTTTGATCTTGGTGACACGTAGGAAATTTTTGAATTATTACTACGTTCCCCAACAGTGGCATCATGAGCTAGGTCTATGCGTAGATTCTATACACGAGTAGAACACAAGTAGTTGTGGGCGATGATTTGTTCAATTTGCTTACCATTACTAGTCCTATCTTGATTCAGCGGCATTGTGGGATGAAGCGGCCCGGACCGACCTTACATGTACGCTTACGTGAGACAGGTTCCACCGACTGACATGCACTTGTTGCATAAGGTGGCTAGCGGGTGTCTGTCTCTCCCACTTTAGTCGGATCGGATTCAATGAAGAGGGTCCTTATGAAGGGTAAATAGCAATTGGCATATCACCGTTGTGGCTTTTGCGGAGGTAAGAAACGTTCTTGCTAGAAACCCATAGCAGCCACGTAAAACATGCAACAACAATTAGAGGACGTCTAACTTGTTTTTGCAGGGTATGCTATGTGATGTGATATGGCCAAAAGGATGTGATGAATTATATATGTGATGTATGAGATTGATCATCTTCTTGTAATAGGAATCACGACTTGCATGTCGATGAGTATGACAACCGGCAGGAGCCATAGGAGTTGTCTTAATTTATTGTATGACCTGCGTGTCAATGAAAATGCCATGTAATTACTTTACTTTATTGCTAA
Source organism: Thinopyrum elongatum (assembly GCA_011799875.1). Lineage (NCBI taxonomy): Eukaryota > Viridiplantae > Streptophyta > Magnoliopsida > Poales > Poaceae > Thinopyrum > Thinopyrum elongatum. The sequence continues at coordinate 466,045,518 of CM022297.1, forward strand.
GCGTTAGCCATAGTAGTAGAAGTAATAGTTGGCGAGACAACTTCATGAAGACACGATGATGGAGATCATGGTGTCATGCCGGTGACGATGGTGATCATGTCGCGCCTCGAAGATGGAGATCAAAAGCGCAAGATGATATTGGCCATATCATGTCACTTTATGATTTGAATGTGATGTTTATCATGTTTACATCTTATTTGCTTAGAACAACAGCAGCATAAATAAGATGATCCCTCACTAAAAATTTCAAGAAATGTGTTCCCCCTAAGTGTGCACCGTTGCGAAGGTTCGTTGTTTCGAAGCGCCACGTGATGATCGGGTGTGATAGATTCTAATGTTTGCATACAACAGGTGTAAGCCAGATTTACACATGCGAAACACTTAGGTTGACTTGACGAGCCTAGCATGTACAGACATGGCCTCGGAACACGAGAGACCGAAAGGTCGAACATGAGTCATATAGTAGATGCGATCAACATGGAGATGTTCACCGTTGATGACTAGTCCGTCTCACGTGATGATCGGACACGGCCTAGTCGATTCGGATCATGTATCACTTAGATGACTAGAGGGATGTCTATCTGAGTGGGAGTTCATTAAATAATTTGATCAGATGAACTTAATTATCATGAACTTAGTCTAAAATTGTCTTTACAATCTATCTTGTAGATCCAATGGCCCACGCTAATGTTGCCCTCAACTTCAACGCGTTCCTAGAGCAAACCAAGCTGAAAGACGATGGTAGCAACTATACGGACTGGGTCCATAACTTGAGGATCATCCTCATAGCTGCCAAGAAAGCATATGTCCTTGAAGCACCGCTAGGTGACGCACCCATTTTCCCAGCAACTCAAGACGTTATGAACGCCTGGCAGTCGCGTAGTGATGATTACTCCCTGGTTCAGTGCGGCATGCTTTACAGCTTAGAACCGGGGCTCCAAAAGCGTTTTGAGCAACACGGAGCATATGAGATGTTCCAAGAGCTGAAAATGGTTTTCCAAGCTCATGCCCGGGTCGAGAGATATGAAGTCTCCGACAAGTTCTATAGTTGTAAGATGGAGGAAAACAGCTCTGTCAGCGAGCATATACTCAAAATGTCTGGGTTGCACAACCGCTTGTCTCAGCTAGGAGTTAATCTTCCAGATGACTCGGTCATTGACAGGATCCTCCAGTCGCTTCCACCTAGCTACAAGAGCTTTGTGATGAACTACAATATGCAAGGGATGGAGAAGTCCATTCCTGAGTTATATTCAATGCTGAAATCAGCGGAGGTGGAGATCAAAAAGGAACATCAAGTGTTGATGGTGAATAAGACCACTAGTTTCAAGAAAGGCAAGGGTAAGAAGAACTTCAAGAAGGACGGCAAGGGAGTTGCTGCGCCCGGTAAGTCAGTTGCCGGGAAGAAGCCAAAGAATGGACCCAAGCCTGAGACTGAGTGCTTTTATTGCAAGGGAAATGGTCACTGGAAGCGGAACTGCCCCAAGTACTTAGCGGATAAGAAGGCCGGCAATGCCAAAGGTATATATGATATACATGTTATTGATGTGTACCTTACCAGCGCTCGTAGTAGCTCCTGGGTATTTGATACCGGTGCGGTTGCTCACATTTGTAACTCAAAACAGGAGATGCGGAATAAGCGGAGACTGGTGAAGGACGAGGTGACGATGCGCGTCGGGAATGGTTCCAAGGTCGATGTGATCGCCGTCGGCACGCTACCTCTACATTTACCTTCGGGATTAGTTTTAGACCTCAATAATTGTTATTTAGTGCCAGCTTTGAGTATGAACATTGCATCTGGATCTCATTTAATGCGAGATGGCTACTCATTTAAATCCGAGAATAATGGTTGTTCTATTTATATGAGAGATATGTTTTATGGTCATGCCCCGCTGGTCAATGGTTTATTTTTATTGAATCTCGAACGTGATGTTACACATATTCATAGTGTGAATGCCAAAAGATGTAAGGTTGATAATGATAGTCCCACATACTTGTGGCATTGCCGCCTTGGTCACATTGGTGTCAAACGCATGAAGAAACTCCATGCAGATGGACTTTTGGAGTCTCTTGATTATGAATCATTTGACACGTGCGAACCATGCCTCATGGGCAAAATGACCAAGACTCCATTCTCCGGAACAATGGAGAGAGCAACCAACTTGTTGGAAATAATACATACCAATGTATGCGGTCCAATGAGCGTTGAGGCTCGCGGTGGCTATCGTTATGTTCTCACCCTCACTGATGACTTAAGTAGATATGGGTATGTCTACTTAATGAAACACAAGTCTGAGACCTTTGAAAAGTTCAAGGAATTTCAGAGCGAGGTAGAGAATAAACGTGACAGGAAAATAAAGTTCTTACAATCAGATTGTGGAGGAGAATACTTGAGTCACGAGTTTGGCACGCACTTAAGGAAATGTGGAATTGTTTCACAACTCACGCCGCCTGGAACACCTCAGCGTAATGGTGTGTCCGAACGTCGTAATCGCACTCTATTGGATATGGTGCGATCTATGATGTCTCTTACCGATCTACCGCTATCATTTTGGGGTTATGCTTTAGAGACTGCCGCATTCACTTTAAATAGGGCACCATCTAAATCCGTTGAGACGACACCATATGAATTATGGTTTGGGAAGAAACCTAAGCTGTCATTTCTGAAAGTTTGGGGATGCGATGCTTATGTCAAGAAACTTCAACCTGAAAAGCTCGAACCCAAATCGAAAAAATGCGTCTTCATAGGATACCCTAAGGAAACTATTGGGTATACCTTCTACCTCAGATCCGAAGGCAAGATCTTTGTTGCCAAGAATGGATCCTTTCTGGAGAAAGAGTTTCTCTCGAAAGAAGTAAGTGGGAGGAAAGTAGAACTTGACGAGGTACCCCCTCTTGAACCGGAGAGTAGCGCAGCTCAGGAAGATGTTTCTGTGGTGCCTGCACCGACTAGAGAGGAAGTTAATGATGATGATCATGAAACTTCGGGTCAAGTTGCTACTGAACTTCGTAGGTCCACGAGGACACGTTCCGCACCAGAGTGGTACGGCAACCCTGTCCTGGAAATCATGTTGTTAGACAACGGTGAACCTTCGAACTATGAAGAAGCGATGGCGGGCCCGGATTCCAACAAATGGCTTGAAGCCATGAAATCCGAGATAGGATCCATGTATGAAAATGAAGTATGGACTTTGACAGACTTGCCCGATGATCAGCAAGCCATAGAGAACAAATGGATCTTTAAGAAGAAGACAGACGCGGATGGTAATGCGACCATCTATAAGGCTTGACTTGTCACTAAGGGTTATCGACAAGTTCAAGGGGTTGACTACGATGAGACCTTCTCACCGGTAGCGAAGCTGAAGTCCGTCAGAATCATGTTAGCAATTGCCGCATACTATGATTATGAGATATGGCAAATGGACGTCAAAACGGCATTCCTTAATGGTTTCCTTAAGGAAGAATTGTATATGATGCAGCCGGAAGGTTTTGTCGATCCTAAGAATGCTGACAAAGTATGCAAGCTCCAGCGCTCCATCTATGGGCTGGTGCAAGCATCTCGGAGTTGGAACATTCGCTTTGATGAAATTATCAAAGCGTTTGGGTTTATACAGACTTATGGAGAAGCCTGTATTTACAAGAAAGTGAGTGGGAGCTCTGTAGCATTTCTCATATTATATGTGGATGACATACTGTTGATGGGAAATGATATAGAACTTTTGGAAAGCATAAAGGCCTACTTGAATAAGTGTTTTTCAATGAAGGACCTTGGAGAAGCTGCTTACATATTAGGCATCAAGATCTATAGAGATAGATCGAGACACCTCATTGGTCTTTCACAAAGCACATAACTTGACAAGATATTGAAGAAGTTCAATATGGATCAGTCCAAGAAGGGGTTCTTGCATGTATTGCAAGGTGTGAGATTGAGCGCAGCTCAACGCCCGACCTCGGCAGAAGAAAGAGAAAAGATGAGTGTCATCCCCTATGCCTCAGCCATAGGCTCTATTATGTATGCCATGCTGTGTACCAGACCTGATGTGAACCTTGCCATAAGTTTGGTAGGGAGGTACCAAAGTGATCCCGGAATGGAACACTGGACAGCGGTCAAGAATATCCTGAAGTACCTGAAAAGGACTAAGGATATGTTTCTCATTTATGGAGGTGCCAAAGAGCTCATCGTAAAGGGTTACGTCGATGCTAGCTTTGACACAGATCTGGATGACTCCAAGTCACAAACCGGATACGTGTACATTTTGAATGGTGGGGCAGTCAGCTGGTGCAGTTGCAAGCAAAGCGTCGTGGCGGGATCTACATGTGAAGCGGAGTACATAGCCGCTTCGGAAGCAGCTCAGGAAGGAGTCTGGATGAAGGAGTTTATCACCGACCTAGGAGTGATTCCCAATGCGTCGGGCCTGATGACTCTCTTCTGTGACAACACTAGAGCTATTGCCATTGCCAAGGAGCCCAGGTTTCACAGGAAGACCAAGCACATCAAGCGCCGCTTCAACACCATTTGTGGATATATTCAAGATGGAGACATAGATATTTGTAAAGTACATACGGATCTGAATGTCGCAGATCCGTTGACTAAACCTCTTCCACGAGCAAAAGATGATCAGCACCAGAACTCTATGGGTGTTCGATTCATCACAATGTAACTAGATTATTGACTCTAGTGCAAGTGGGAGACTGTTGGAAATATGCCCTAGAGGCAATAATAAAATGGTTATTATTATATTTCCTTGTTCATGATAATTGTCTATTGTTCATGCTATAATTGTATTAACCGGAAACCGTAATACATGTGTGAATACATAGACCACAGCATGTCCCTAGTGAGCCTCTAGTTGACTAGCTCGTTGATCAATAGATGGTTGTGGTTTCTTGACCATGGACATTGGATGTCGTTGATAACGGGATCACATCATTAGGAGAATGATGTGATGGACAAGACCCAATCCTAAGCATAGCACAAGATCGTGTAGTTCGTTTGCTAGAGCTTTTCTAATGTCAAGTATCATTTCCTTAGACCATGAGATTGTGCAACTCCCGGATACCGTAGGAATGCTTTGGGTGTATCAAACGTCACAACGTAACTGGGTGACCATAAAGGTGCACTACAGGTATCTCCGAAAGTGTCTGTTGGGTTGGCACGAATCAAGACTGGGATTTGTCACTCTGTATGACGGAGAGGTATCTCTAGGCCCACTCGGTAATGCATCATCATAATGAGCTCAATGTGACTAAGGAGTTAGCCACGGGATCATGCGTTACGGAACGAGTAAAGAGACTTGCCGGTAACGAGATTGAACAAGGTATAGGGATACCGACGATCGAATCTCGGGCAAGTAACATACCGATGGACAAAGGGAATTGTATACGGAATTGATCGAATCCCCGACATCGTGGTTCATCCGATGAGATCATCGTGGAACATGTGGGAGCCAATATGGGCATCTAGATCCCGCTATTGGTTATTGGCCGGAGAGGTGTCTCGGTCATGTCTGCATGGTTCCCGAACCCGTAGGGTCTACACACTTAAGGTTCCGTGACGCTAGAGTTGTTATGGGAAATTGTATGTGGTTACCGAAAGTTGTTTGGAGTCTCGGATGAGATCCCGGACGTCACAAGGAGTTCCGGAATGGTCCGGAGGTAAAAATTTATATATGGGAAGTCCTATTTTGGCCACCGAAAAATGTTCGGGATTTTTCGGTATTGTACCAGGAAGGTTCTAGAAGGTTCTGGAGTGGGGCCCACCTGCATGGGGGGACCCACATGAACGTGGGTAGTGGGGGCAAGGCTCCACACCCCTGGTCAAGGCGCACCAAGATCCCCCCTTAGAAGGAATAAGATCATATCCCGAAGGGATAAGATCAAGATCCCTAAAAGGGGGGATAACAATCGGTGGGGAAGGGAAAGGATGGGATTTCTTTCCTCCCACCTTTGCCAATGCCCCAATGGACTTGGAGGGCAATAAACCAGCCCCCTCCACCCCTATATATAGTGGGAAGGTGCATGGGAGCTGCAACCCTTGCCCCTGGCGCAGCCCTTCCCCCTCCTACTCCTCCTCCTCCGTAGTGCTTAGCGAAGCTCTGCCGGAGAACCACGAGCTCCACCGCCACCACGTCGTCGTGCTGCCGGAGCTCTCCCTCAACTTCTCCTCTCCCCTTGCTGGATCAAGAAGGAGGAGACGTCCCCGGGCTGTACGTGTGTTGAACGCGGAGGCGCCGTCCGTTCGGCGGTTGAATCGGATCTTCCGCGATTTGAATCGCCGCGAGTACGACTCCATCAACCACGTTCTTGTAACGCTTTCGCTTAGTGATCTTCAAGGGTATGAAGATGCACTCCCTCTCACTTGTTGCTAGCATCTCCTAGTTTGATCTTGGTGACACGTAGGAAATTTTTGAATTATTACTACGTTCCCCAACATAGAAGGCGGAGTCAGCCTGTATGAGTGCGGAAAAGATTAGGTAAGCAAGGCATAATACAGAGTTAAAATATATTGAGCCAGATGAAGATGAACACTTACAGGTGGAGCTGGGTTTTGTTTAAAGAATGGCGGTAGGCCAACTTTGTTGCAGTTTTCTTGAGACTCACCAAGCAAGGTCCTCACAGTTTTAAAGACTTCTTCAGCTGTAAGTTGTCTTCAGTGTACCATTGAGGGTCATTTGGCTCACCAGAATACTCACACATTAAGCCAGGATGGTGGCTTAAGGGGAGTATCTTCCAAGAGACCCAGCACCGGGTCAAATCAACTCCAATTAGCCCATGAGCCAATAAAGCTTTAGCTCTGGAGAGAAATGGGAAGGCCTCTGCATGTTGTTCTGGGATAATTTTACTTGGCGGGTCAAAATCCGCTAGAAGACGTTCAACTCTAAACCTGGGCAGAGGGTTTCAGTTGCTGGAGCAGTATTTTTGCAGTAAAACCAGGTGGTCACCCATCCTTTGGGGTGGCTTGGCAAGACAGTGGAAGGAAAGTTGTTGTCTCTCCGTCTTTGAATAGAGACTCCACCTAATTCTTGACTTGGGCCATTTTGACATTCAGTCTGGCGGTTTATGTAAAAGAACTCTTTAAAGAGAGGAACAGTGGGTGCTATTTGCAGGTAAACCTCACAGAAGATTTGGAAGTGGCAAATGTTGGATATAGAGTTTGGACCTATGTCTTGAGGATGAAAGTTGAAGTAGTGGAGGAGGTCCCGAAAGAATTTAGACCCGGGCGGGGTAAAGCCGCTGAGTATATGATCAGTGAAGACTACAATTTCATCCTCAGTGGGAGTAGGGATTGTTTCCCTGTTGCTAACCCGCCAACCGATTTCCTGCTGAGTCGCCAATAGGCCTTGACCTACGAAGTCGTTGAGGATTTCTTTGGTAACCAGAGAGCGTTCCCAGTTGCAGATGGTCATATTGAGGAGCCTAAAGGTATGAAAGTAAATTAGAAATAAGACAAGATGATAAGGTACAGTAAATAACGGCGGGTTACAAAATTCAAAGTTAAGTCGCCCGTAAGGTGAAGGGCGGGTCAGCTACAATTGAGAGTTTACATATTCTGATTATGAGCTACCCTAGCCATGGAATGGAGTAATCCTGAGGTGGTGAGAGTATGGCGGATCAAGCTATAAAAGTATGAGCCGGCAAGGTATCTTTTGGAATTCTTGGCAGGTTACAAATTTATTATTAAGACGCCCTTGTAAGTGGGTAAGATGATTCTCAGGTTCATTGACAAGCTGGTGAGTTATAAAGTCATTATTTAAGCCGCCCGAACAAAGAATGGCGGGTCAATTGTCTATGGACTCAAGGTTGTTGAAATCTTGCTAAGTGTTGGACAAACAAGTTTTGTAGATTGCAGCTACAATTACGGATCTGCGGCAGTATGAAAAAAGGGGTATAATTTTTAAACCTAGAGTGCGGCAGTGGAAGAGTTAAACAGGCTATATATCAATTCTGAAAAGGAGGAGATCTATCCAGATGCAAGATAAAAGGCTAAAAACTGCTGATGCCCTACTTCTACCTAGTTTTGGATTAAACTACGTTTTTTGAGCGGGAGTTGGATGAACACCGATGAACTTTATGAATTAGGGTGGTCTAATGTGGATCTGAGAAGGGGGGAGAAGCATACCTGACGATGTTGGCGAAGAGCGGATGGACGCCGCAGTTTTCTGGTCTGAACAGGGTGATGCAGCGGCCTCGACGGGATGGTTGACACAGTTCAGCGGCGACGGCGGAGCTCCAGTGGCAGCAAGCGGCGCAAGGAAGAAGAAGAAGAAGAGGAGGCGAGGGGGGTAAAAAGTGGAAAAGGGGTCCCCCCCCCCCCCCCCCCCCCCCACGGCCCCCCCCCCCCCCCCCCGTGCCTATTTATAAGGAAAAAGTGAAACAGTGAAATGGCATGCGCGGAAATCAAGGAGGCATCATGATTATCTTAACTGAGGAGGCGCCTCGATTCTCGGACAACTAGTTAATGCAAAAAGATCCATTGTGATGTCATAGGTTTTTTCTAAATTTATTTTACATGACGTCATGGCGTGTTATGGTGATCTATTCAAGATTAAATGTTGGGAGGAATTAAAGAAGACTCGCCAACCAGAAGCAGTGAAGATTGACATGAACAAGTTCAAATCAATCTGGGGCCTAATGTTGGGGATATAACCCCGTGGTGTGACCCGCCCAAGAGGGGCCGGGTTACACTGTTGGTGACTCAATAGAGAAAGCCTAAATAGGCCCAAGAAGAGAAGATATGAAGACTGGAGGCGGCTCACGAGGCAGGCCTGTTGGAGGCCCAAGACCAGGCGATGATGCTGTAACCCGGAGAGGTGAACCGCCCGATGGCAACTTGTCTAGCAAGGCAAGGTGACTTAGAACCCGAGTTGGACACGTTGTGTGATCCAACTTGGACTCTTGTAAGCTCAGGGCCTCGACCTGTGTATATAAAGGCGAGATCCTGCGGCGGGTTAACTCAAGTTACAATCAATCGATAGCTAGGTCAAGCGATTCCGCTCCCTTGTAATCGATACTCAATCAATATAACACAAAGTAGGACGTAGGCTTTTACCTCGTGAGTGAGGGGACGAACCTGGGTAAATCGCGTCTCTCGTCCCGTCCAACCCCTTCAAGCTAACCTACGTTGCGATGGCTCCACACCTAAGTCCCTTCACAAGGGCATCTGCCGTGACAAAACCACGACACAAGGTATTCCTCCGGTATCCGGGAGTTGCATAATCTCATAGTCGAAGGAATATGTATTTGACAGTAAGAAAGCAATAACAATAAACTAAACGATCAATATGCTAAGCTAACGGATGGGTCTTGTCCATCACATCATTCTTCAAATGATGTGATCCCGTTATCAAATAAGAACACATGTCTATGGTTAGGAAACCTTAACCATCTTTGATCAACGAGCTAGTCTAGTAGAGGCTTACTAGGGACACGGTATTTGTTTATGTGTTCACACATGTATTTAAGTTTTCGATCAATACAATTCTAGCATGAATAATAAACCTTTATCATGAATAAGGAAATATAAAATAACAACTTTATTATTGCCTCTAGGGCATATGTCCTTCACTTAATACACTAGATGCATGCTGGATAGCGGTCGATGTACGGAGTAATAGTAGTAGATGCAGAATCGTTTTGGTCTACTAATCCTGGATGTGATGCCTATATACATGATCATTGCCTTGGATATCGTCATGATTATTCACTTTTCTATCAATTGCCCAACAGTAATTTGTTTACCCACCGTATGCTATTTTCTCGAGAGAAGCCTCTAGTGAAATCTACAGCCCCCGGGTCTATTTCCTATCATATTGTTTTCAGATCTATTATTTCAAAAATCCAAAATTACCTTGCTGCACTTTTTATTTATTTATTTTATTTTGTGTTTTTGCTAGATCTATTTATCCAATCTCATACAATTTAATCTATCTTAATACCGAGGAGGGATTGACAACCCCTCTTACGCGTTGGGTTGCAAGTTTTTGTGGTTTGTGTGCAGGTGCTGTTTACATAGTGTTGCTTGGTTCTCCTACTGGATTGATAACCTTAGTTTCATAACTGAGGGAAATACTTACCGTTGTTGTGTTGCGTCATCCTCTCCTCTTCGGGGAATTACCAACGCATATACAAGCAATCAGCGCGTCGGCGCCTCGTTCTGGCGGCGGCAGTGGTCGTTCGGTCCTCCATGGACCTCGGTGTAATTTTTATTATGTTTGAGGTGTTTTGTACTTCTGATGAATCTTTATAATAGATCAGATCCTTCTCGCAAAAAAACAGATCAAAAGTAAAAACACAAGATTACATGAGTAGCTACACCCTACCACAAAACGACATGGACTACTGACAAGAAATGGAACCATGCCTTCTTGAAAAACCGTCAGACATCGATGCACCGCTCGCACCAAGCTATCGCTGCCTTGCCCTCCCGCTCCAGAGCATGGAGCGTTGATCCTGCTAGTGGACAACGAGGACCCCTGAAAAAGATAAGGAGGCAAGTGAGGTCGTCTCACGCCAGAGTAGAAGGCACTTCGAGATAGGATTCAAACTTGTCTTTTGATGATGACTTAGCGCGAATGGAAGGAACCTGGACTCAACGACGACAGCCTCAGTAGGGTACAATGCAACGCGATGCCGCCGCCAAGACCGAAGAGTGGTCAGGAGTTTTCGCTTGGAGCAAGGGGGAGCTGAACCGGCCACACCTTTTAAATTGCCCGTTTGGGTATTTCAAACCGTTCTTCCATGATTAGATTATACATACATGGCTCTTCCATGATAGAGAATATGTCTAAAACAGAACAGTCTGTAGTAATATGAATAATGGCTATACTTTTGTAACTCTAAAAATTCTAAAAAATTGCCCGTTGCATAGTTTGATTGTTTTGATGAATTTATGGATTGTATTGGGGGGTATAAGCCATGGAGAAGTTGGAATATGATACGTCTCCATCGTATCTACTTTTCCTAACGCTTTTTCTCTTATTTTGGACTCTAATTTGCATGCTTTGAATGAAACTAACCCGGACTGACGCCGTTTTCAGCAGAACTAACATGGTGTTGTTTTTATGCAGAAATAAAAGTTCTCGGATTTGGACAAAACTTTTTGTAGAATTATTTTGGAATAAATGAAGAATAATGGAACCAAGACCCACTGGAGGGGGGCTGGCTGCCCACAAGACACCAGGGCGCGCCCCGGTGGGTGGTGGGGCCCTCGAGGCCCATCTGACCCTAATTCCGATGCTATAAAATCCTATTTTTCTAGAAAAAAATATGGAAGGAAGTTTCATCGCGTTTTACGATACGGAGCCACCGCCACCTCCTGTTCTTCATCAGGAGGCCGAATCTGGAGCCCGTTTGGGGCTCTGGAGAGGGGAATCTTCGATCTTCGTCATCACCAACCATCCTCCATCACCAATTTCATAATGCTCCCCATCGGGAGTGAGTAATTCCTTCATAGGCTCGCTGGTCGGTGAGGAGTTGGATGAGATTCATCATGTAATCGAGTTAGTTTTGTTAGGGCTTGATCCCTAGTATCCACTATGTTTTCAGATTGATGTTGCTATGACTTTGTTATGCTTAATGCTTGTCACTAGGGCTCGAGTGCCATGATTTCAGATCTGAACCGTTTATGTTTTCACCATTATATCTATGTTCTAGATCTGATCTTGCAAGTCATATGCATCTATTACGTGTTATGATCCGTAAACCCCAAAGTGACAATAGTTGGGATACTTTCCGATGATGACCGTAGTTTGAGGAGTTCATGAATTCACTATGTGTTAATGCTTTGTTCCGGTTCTCTATTAAAAGGAGGCCTTAATATCCCTTAGTTTCCTTATGGACCCCGCTGCCACGAGAGGGTAGGACAAAAGATGTCATGCAAGTTCTTTTCCATAAGCACGTATGACTATTTACGGAATACATGCCTACATTATATTTATGAACTGGAGCTAGTTCTGTGTCGCCCTAGGTTATGACTGATATATGATGAATATCGTTCAATGTATTCACCGATCCAATGCCTACGAGTTTTCCACATATTGTTCTTGCTAAGTTACTATTGCTATTGCTACTGTCACAACTGCTACAAAATCATTGCTATCATTGTTACCGTTACTATTACTGTTACCACTGCTATCAAACTATCATATTACTGTGCTACTGATCATTGTGATGCAGATATTTAATCTTCAGGTGTGGTTGAATTGACAACTCAACTGCTAATACTTACAAATATTCTTTGGCTCCCCTTGTGTCGAATCTATAAATTTGGGTTGAATACTCTAACCTCGAAAACTGTTGCGATCCCTTATACTTGTGGGTTATCAGAATATAGTAGGTATTATGCAATAATAAAATATAAATGGCTTCACAGCAGTACCTAAAGTTTGTGATTTGATTGTTATACTAATGGATCTCACGAAGGTTTTTTGTTGAGTTTTGTGTGCTGAAGTTTTTCAAGTTTTGAGTGAGATCGTGATGGATGAAGGAATAGGAGTGGCAAGAGCCTAAGCTTGGGGATACCCGAGGCACCCCAACGTAATATTCAAAAAGACCCAAGCATCTAAGCTTGGGGATGCCCCGAGTGGCATCCCTTCTTTCGTCCACCAACCATCGGTAAATTACTTGGAGCTATATTTTATTCATCACATAATATGAGTTTTGCTTGGAGCGTCGTTTATTATATGAGTCTTTGCTTTGTTTGCTTTTTAGTTTGCCACAATCATCTTTGCTGGACACACATTTTGAGAGGGATACACACTCATTCATGATTTTTTAGAGTACTCTTTGTGTTTCACTTATATCTTTTGAGCTAGGCGGTTGTTCTAGTGCTTCACTTATATATTTTTTTAGCACAGTGGTGGTTATATTTTAAAGAAATAGTTGCACTCTCATGCTTCGCTTAAATTATTTTTAGAGTCTTATAAAAGCAATGGCAATATGCACGGGTTATGAATTTGGTCCTAATATGATAGGTATTCAAGAAGGATATAATAAAAACTTTCATGTAGATCATTGAATATGATAAGTTTGATTCCTTGCAATAGTTTTGCGATATTAAGATGGTAATATGTGGGAGGTACTAGTGAATGATTATGGTTTAGTAAGAATATTGATGTTAAGGTTTGTGATTCCCGAAGCATGCACGTATGGTCTCTCACTATGCTAAGAAGTTGGAGCATGATTTATTATTGATTGTCTTCCTTATGAGTGGCGGTCGGGGACGAGCGATGGTCTTTTCCTACCAATCTATCCCCCTAGAAGCATGCGTAGTAGTACTTTGCTTCGAGGGCTAACAAACTTTCGCAATAAGTATACGCACTCTCACATTTTCGCAATTTGCTAGCCTCTTCGGTACCGTGCATTGTTTTTTCTCATCATGAGATGTGGTGGAAACTTCGCCGGTGCATCCAAACCCCGTGATATGATACGCTCTATCACACATAAGCCTCCTTATATCTTCCTCAAAACAGACACCATACCTACCTATTAAGGCATTTTCATAGCCATTCCGAGATATATTGCCATGCAACTTTCACCGTTCCATTTTTATGACACACATCATCACTGTCATATTGCTTTGCATGATCATATAGCTAACATAGTATTTATGGCTCAACCATTATTCATCATTTTTTATACATGTTACGCTAGCATCATTGCACATCCTGGTACACTGCCAGAGGCATTCATATAGAGTCATATTTAATTCTAGTATCGAGTTATAATTTTGAGTTGTAAGTAAATAGAAGTGTGATGATCATCATTATTCATTGTTAGAGCATTGTTCCAGTGAGTAAATAAAGAAAAGAGGCCAAAAGAGCCCAAGAAAAAAGAGGCCAAAAAGTGCCCACAAAAAAATGAGAGAAAAAAAGAGAAGGGGCAATGTTACTATCCTTTTACACACTTGTGCTTCACAGTAGTACCATGTTTTTCATATAGAGAGTCTTCTATGCTTTCATTGTCATATACTAGTGAGAATTTATCATTATAGAACTTGGATTGTACATTCCGATGATGGGCTTCCTCAAATGCCCGAGGTCTTCATGAGCAAGCAAGTTGGATGCACACCCACTTAGTTTTTATTTTTGAGCTTTCATACACATATAGCTCTTAGTGCATCCGTTGCATGGCAATCCTGACTCCTTGCATTGACATCAATTGATGGGCATCTCCATAGCCCGTTGATTAGCCTCGTCAATGTGAGAATTTCTTCTTTTTTGTCTTCTTCATATTAATCTCTACCACTGTACTCTATTCCACCCATAATGCTATATTCATGGCTTGTGCTCATGTATTGTGTGGGGTTAAAAAAGCTGAAGCGCGTTAAAAAGCATGAACTAATTGTTTGGCTTGTCATCGGGGTTGTGCATGATAAATACTTTATGTTAAGAAGATAGAGCATGACAAGACTATATGATTTTGTAGGATAACTTTATTTAGCATTTTTATTTTGAAAGGCATGATTTTTTGTTAGTATGCCTGAGTATTGATGTCTTTATATCAAGTTATAGACTATTGCTTTGAATCATTTGGATCTTAATATTCATACCTAAAAATATATTACATGATAGACATGTTAGATAGCATTTCACATCAAAAATTCTGTTTTTATCATTTACCTACTCGAGGACGAGCAGGAATTAAGCTTCGGGATGCTGATACGTCTCGAACGTATCTATAATTTTTTATTGTTCCATGCTATTATTCGTCTTTCTCCCTTTTTTATTTCTTTTTTTGTTTTTATTTTCTTTTCACTTCTCCGGTTTTTCTTTTTCTTTTCGTTTTTCTTTCTGTCTTTCATTGTTTTTATTGGTTTTCCTTATTTTTTTGTTTTTCTAATACATGTTTAACATTTTTTTAATACATGATCAACATTTTTCTATACATATTTGTTCAAATCATTGATTAACATATTTCAATACAAGATTAACATTTTTTAATACATAGTTAGCATTTTTTCTATACATTTTTTAATACATAGTTAGCATTTTTTCTATACATTTTTTAAAATGCTCCCAAACAAAATATTAATATTTTTTAATACATGGTCAACATTTTTATACACTATTAACATTTTCCAAATGCTTGATTCATATTTTTCAAATACTTGTTCAACATTTTTCAAATGCTTGATTAACATTTTTATATACATGACCAATATTTTTATTATTTTTTAATCCATGGCCAACATTTTTTTATACATATTAAATAATTTCTGAATGCTTGATTTACATTTTCTAAATACTTATTTAACATTTTTACAAATGCTTGATTAATATTTTTATATGCATGATAAAACAATTCATCATTTTTTATACACATTTAAAAAAATCAAATGCTTGATAAACAGCTTTCAAATTTGTGTCCAATTTTTTTTCAAATGCATGATTAAAATGTTTTAAATACATGGTCAAAAAAATTCACACACATTTGTTTTTGTCTATAGTTTTCGTATACGTGATAAACATTTTCTTTTTTTGTGGGAACGTGATAAACATTTTCTCTATACGCATTTAAAAAGTTTAAATGCTTAGTCAATATATTTAAAATGATTTTCTGTAGAGTGTAAAAAATAATGCAAAAGATGAAAACGTAAAAACAAAAACAGAAAAAACAAGGCTACGATATCCTGCCCGTCTGGGCCGGCCCATCTCGCCCTCATCTCGCTTGAGGTGAGACATAGGGGTGCCCCTCCTAAATTCTCACAGATGCAGGAGAACAACTAATCAAAGAGCGCTTCTTTGGAACCTCCCGGGTCACTTGGGGTGGGAAAGCGCGCTAGGTGCGCTCTCAGCCGCCGCCCCCATGTGTCGCGCTCTGGACGCTTCCTTCGGAGATTGTTTTTCATTTTTCTACACACGTTTTCGGCTTTTAGATGACTTTTTGTTTTTCTCAGCTTTTCGGTTTTCCCCCAATTTTTCTTAGGTTTTGGACCCAAAAAAGTCGCGAAAAAATTGACGCGCTTTTTTCCTTTCCGCGAGAAGCACGGATTTACTTTTCGTGGAGGCACGGATTTGCTTCTGCGAGAGGCACGGTTGTGCCTCTCGCAAAAGGGGAAAACGCGTTTCCTTTTTTTTTCCTATGACGAAAGGGACGGATTTACTTCTCCTATAGACACGGATTTGCTCCTGCGAGAGGCACGGCCGTGCCTCTCGGAAAGAGTAAAAATGTGTTTTTTTTCCTTCCGCAAGAGCGTGCCTCTCGCAAAAGGAAAAAATGTGTTTTTTTTCCTATGAGAGGTGTGCCTCTCGCAAAAGGAAAAAAAATATGTTTTCTTTTCTTTTTTCCCACGACGAGAGGCACAAATTTGTTTCTGCGGGGCGTGCCTCTTGGAAAGTAAAAAAAGACGTTTTTTTTCACGAGAAGCACGGATTTACTTCGTGTGGAGGGACGGATTTGATTGCATGGCCGTACCTTTCGCAAAAGGGAAAAACACGTTTTCTCTTTTTTCATACGATAAGAGGCACGGATTTACTTCTCGTAGAGGCATGGATTTGCTTCTGAGAAAGGCATGGTCATGCCTCTCGAAAAGGGGAAAACGTGCTCCCATTTCGGGTTTTTCGTCTGGTTTTTCCGTGAAAAGAAAAGTTCGTGGAAACCTATCAACATGAGATCTAGTTTTTGAAGATTTCGACACGGACAATCCAACAGCGGAAACGGTTTAAGATTTGGACGCACGGTTTGAGAGATAAGACATTTTGAATAAACGAATCTACGAAAAAAGAAAAAAATCACAGATTACCGCAAAGAGTGCGGCGGTCACGTTGAGCAGGCCGAACGAACGAACGAGAGGCCCAATATCAGGGGCCTTGAACAAAACCTCAAGCGAAGCAAAAGCCCGCTCCACCACGTCTACGTCCAGGTGTGTCCTCTTGGGTTGCTAAAAAATAACGTGTGTCCTCTTGGCGGCGCCGAAAAGAACGCCGGAATGGCCGGCCGCCGCCGAAGCACGCGCCTCAGTTCCCAGACCGACGCGGGCGAGGAGAGCAACGGAGTGGCCCGCCGACGCAGCCCGCGCCTCCATCCCCAAACCCACGCGAGTGAGGACGGAGCCGGAACGATCCGCCGCATCCGGAGCCACCGCGGCAGCTTGCCGGAGGCGCCTGCGTCCCTGCCTGACATCGACGATGTTCTATGGGAGATCCTCCTCCATCTCCCTCGGCAGCCATCCTCCCTCCCACGCGCGTCCGCCGTCTGCAAGCAGTGGCAGCGCGTCGCCACCGACCCCCAGTTCATCCGCTCCTTTCACGCCCACCACCGCCTCCTCGGCGCCTTCGTGTGCAGCGACCACGAGGTCGTGTTCACCCCCAGCAACCTGGACCCTCCTGGCCGCACCCGTCCGGAGCGCTTCTGCCTTGGACGCTATGGCCTCGGCGACCGCCGCTACGACATCTATTTCCTCGGGTACCGCCACGGCCGCGCCCTCCTCAAAGGCATGCTGCAGAAAGAGTTCGTTGTGTGCGACCTCGTCACCGGCGAACGGCGCTGCGTGGCTCTTCCACCGAACCTTTCTCTGAACAGAGGCTGCATCAATGGGGCGGTGCTCTGTGCTGCCGGCGACCAGGGTCACGTGCATGACGGCTGCCACTCCGGACCATTTAAGCTGCTCATGGTGTCCACCGGCAGAGACGACGACCGATCACTCGCTTGTGTTTACTATTCGCAGTCCGGCATTTGGGGCGATGCCAGCTCAACCAAGCCTTCATGTCCAAATTGTCATGCTTGTTCTCGCAGTAGTCCTAGCACCCTTGTTGGCAATGTCGTTTACTGGGTGCTCTCGCCGATCAACCACGGCATACTTGAGTTTGATCTGAACACGCAGAGCCTAGCTTTGATCAAGGCGCCTTGGTGCGCCGATGATTCGCACACACATCAGATCATCCAGGCAGAGGACGGCATTGTCGGTCTCGCCGCATTTTCTTACTCTAGCTTTCAAATGTGGCAAAGGGAGGTTGACATGCATAACATTCTTAGACTTCCTTCTCAGATTGAGTTAGCATGGAGAGAGATGGTAATACTAGGCTATGATGAGGTTAATGGTGTCATTTTTCTATATGCGGACCGCAATGCCTACATGGTTGAAGTTAAGTCAATGCAACCCAAGAAACTTACTGGAACCCATTATATGAATAAGTATCATCCTTTCACGAGTTTCTATATACCAGGTGATTGCTCATCTTTAATCATTATATTGCTCATTCAATGCACTGTTTCTCAAATACTCCCTCTGTAAAGAAATATGAAAATGTTTAGATCATTAAAGTACTGATCTAAACACTCTTATATTTCTTCACCGAGGGAATACCTTTGTTCTTCTTCTTAAGCATTCACTGATAATTTAAGCTTAGTTAGCAACTGTCCCGATGCTAGATATATAGTTGAACTTATAGCCGCAACGGATGCCAAATGAGTAAAAATGTAAAGTCAATTGTTAGATGTGTAACTCGGTTGGCATGTTTGAGCTAGTAATATTATGTTATCCAGTACTTTCATTTGTTTTTTTTTTTCGTCATCGATATTCCTAGGAGACATGGCCACAATTATGATATAGCTTTTCTCTCTGTTGATGGGCTGGTCATGAGTTCTAACACTTTAAACCCTTAAGTTGCATAGGTTCTGCTAGTTAGGTTCCGTTTGTATGTGGCTACTGACAGAGTGATGATTTTGTTTTCTTTAGGCGGAGGACCAGCTGCTGCAGTTTTCACCGAGTTTGTCGCATTGGATCAATGTGGTCTGAAATATTTTTATGTTGTCTGAAGGAACTTGCTGAACATGTGCCCTGGTCTACTCAAGTTCGAATGTAACAAGATGCTTCTGAACATTCAATCCAGGAAATTCCAGCTTCGCCTAGTAATATTTCAAGTCGGATTTGGTTGTATCTTAGTAGCTCCAGCTCTTATCTTCAGTGGTTAATCATCATCAGACATTAAAAAAGAAGCAAGAACGGTACCTCGATAAAGAAAAAGGGAAGAACATCACTCATTTCTCTGCAGATCCTGTTAGATATGAACAATTGATCCTCTTCTGAGGAGTTGGACTACACCTTTTATTCTACTTTTCATTTACAGGACGACCAATTTGGTCGGAAACACACACTCACACCCCAATCCCTAGTATGCATCAAACTGCCACCCCTATTTGCTTCTGTACATTCTGGTAACTTGTCTGAAATTACCGGCATTTCCCTTCGGCCATTGCGCCTTCAGCTAAGAACTGCATGTTCTCTCACAGTCCAGGGTTCTTCATTCAACAAGTGCTTTATCTCTCCAATAAAAGATGATCCTCTACCTCTACATTGGTGAATGTTAGAGGCTTCTGAAACTTTCTGTGGCATAAAACTTCAACCTTGGCCATGTAGACCGCGGACACCGGGCGGTGATCCGAAAGATTAAGCTCCACCCTTCTGTAAGTATCCAACCTGATGCCATTTCCATATGAAAGAATCCGATCGCACCTACAGAAGTTTGCAACATTTATTTATCCTGGGTTCTAATGCCCAAACATGAGCTATGATGGATCTTATCAGATTAAATGTGCGAAACAAAAAGGCAGGAGCTTAATTAGGCAGATAGCATACCATGCAGGTCTTCTTCTCGCGGATATTGGCTCGTCACTCGCATACTTATCTGAATTAAATTCGTATTTATATGTTGGGGGGAAGCTAATCACCCCTTCGATCCAACCGTCAAATGTGCGCCCTTTCATCAGTTCCCATTTTAGCTGTCACAGCAAAAGCGTGAGCTGGAAATACTACAGGTGGTAATTTATGTACCAAACCATTAAATCACCTGATCATTGTCAAACAATAAATCCCATTCCTGTCTGGAGATAAGTTCATGTGTTCTTTCATATGATAGGTTGATTCGGTAGTTGAGATCCCCAAACCATATAATATTTCTGAAATTTATGAAATGGCTGAATATGTAAGCAATTGAGAAAATGATTCCATTGGAGGATAGCGAAGATTCAGGCGACACAAATTTGCCGACTTACTCATGGTCATGTATTCCCTTAGGCATGCCGACTCTATGAACTGGGTTGAATACCGTTCTTCGAAGGATTTCTTCAACATCTGCATTTCTCTTTGTTAGATTTCCATCCTTTTCACCAGATGTCAGGTGGCAACATACAAAACAAAAGGGTGTCTGATATATAGACATGCTGACTGATATTGATCCCTGGAGCATTGCAGAAACAAATGTTATCAGATGATTTTGTAAATCGGATAGTATCCGACAAGTGTAAGAACTGATATGAGATGACAAGGCAAGTCAATGAAATGAAAACTTAGGCATGAAGTACAAATGAAAGATGACAGAAAATAAGATCAAGTTTGGCACTTGCCTTGTTACCAATGTAACCCATCGCGCCTACACCTACAGTTGATACTCTCAAATTCTGAATGTGCCTCCTAAGGCCTCTCTGAACCCACACCGAAAGATATATTCCCACCATTTGCTTGCTTATTATTCGTACAAAATTTGGCTTTTTCCTTTTAACGACTCTATTATCGGTACTAACATCATGGTCTAAATTATCTTCTGGAAAACCATTAGAATTCTCATGTCTCAATTTGAAAGACGCAGAAGCTGTTAGAGTCTTCACTGAAGTAATTGATGTGTTGTCCTGAAGAAGATGAACCTGCATATCCAATTGTTGTTCAGGCCAAATCATTCCAGGCCTTTCCAAGTGACCGCCTTGGTTGCTCGGTTCTTTCAGATTAGATCTAAAAAGCGTACGACTTGAGTTGTGGGAGTGATGAGAAGTATTTACTGGAAGCATCTTGCTGAAGTCTTCGGCTTCGTGAACTCTTTCACTGGAAGCAGAGGTGGAGTATTCATATGTTTTACAAACGCCACTATCATTAGTAACTGGATTAATGTCTTGTTCAATCAATGGATGAAGTTCCCCCTCACTTTCATTGTCGGCCTCACTAAGAAAATCATCTTCCATCACAAGATAATCTGATGGATTGAACTTTGATGGTGAAGGAGGATCACTGACACATTTATGCTTTGGTTTATATGGACATATCTTATTCAAAGTTTCACGAATGATATGTTCCCAGACTGCAACTGGATGGTCATCTTCAGCACCAAATATATTCCCAGCATTTAGTGGGACAATTTCTTGAAATCTGAAAGATGGTCATAAATTTCATGGTAAATATAAACTAAGGGAATGTTTGGTGCCGCTTGAACTGTGGCTTTAATAAAAGCAGAGCCATGGGCCTTCCATCTAAAATAATGGCAGTAGTGCACAACAACAAATCACATCTTGGCCAAATAATAAGCTAAAGTGTGACACGGATGAAAAACTGATTAGATACCAGCCGATAATCAAATAATTTTCAGATACTCCCTCTGTAACTTAATATAAGACATTTTCTGACAATGTCAGACACTATGACAGTGTTAAAAAACATCTTATATTAAGTTACAAGGAGTATGTTTTAAGTGGATGATCCAGAAACAGCTTTTTAAGTTTTCCCAAGATTGCAACTGCTATGCCTATGTCAGATTGTGACAGCTTATTTTGTGTGAATCTGTGCCACATATCTTCTTCCAAAATAAGAAATGAAGATTCGTGCAATTGAAAGTTTGTTAGCAGTGATTTACCCGAGAACATAAATATCAGCTGGCTCCTCCATCGCCAGCCATTCTTGGATGTCAAAATCAGTAGGTGGAACTCTGCCTCCAACATTCCATGTCCCTACGAAAATCCTGCATGTAAAACCTCGAAGGTTGGAAGCAACACACAACCATAGTAGTAGCATTTATTAGCCTAGTTGCAGCTAGGTTCAATTAGTTAGTATTAAATCTTCTGAAATGTTTTATGTGGCAGAAACCAGGCATATTGAGCGTTTTATTTCAGTAACCACACAGGATGTTATGAAAATACTGTCATAAAGGCCAAAGGATAAGAGGAAACAATCTGTAAGACTTGCCTGAGTTCTGCGACATCGATATACTGAGCACGAAGTGTTTCTGAATTGCGCCTTTTAGGCTTGTCAGGCACAGCCTTCAGTTGATTACCTACAGATTATAGTATGCATCAGCATATAAAGCAACTTCCAACCCAGGTCAAACAGGTGTATGTGTCAGCATGTAAGGCGTGTCAACCAATGCATTACCAGACAGTCGTTTAATGTAACAAAATGGGCTTCAGAGTAAGTCGAAACGCATACTGAAAGGCATCCAAGTGCTTCCTAATGTCCCATCAGTTGCGCTTATATTAATTATCATGCATGAATTTCTTTGAAAAAGTTGGCTTTATGTAAAGCCAGACCATTTGTTCTTTATCATAAAAGTTGCTTTCAAATATTTGCTAGCAAAGAGTGGAAAAGCACGATCCACATTTTTTGGCATTTTTATCACCACCACCCAATGCATGTTTCCTGGTATGGATATCAAATAGGAGCCATTCATCTTACGGCAAAATTATGTAGATGAACATGGAATAGCCAACAGCTAAACATGCCGCTCCTGTGCCTTCTCGAGAAACTGTGATATAAAATTAAAATTACCAATCGTGCCCGCACCAAGTCCGCGTAATCTCCTTTCTTGGTCAAACAGCTTGTGTTCCCAACAGCAACATTTCTCTGCAAAAATGAAGCAAACATAGCAGTCAGAACATGTATGATCATTGATATCAATCTGCAGATTTAAGATGAATATAAATCTATGCATATAAAGCGCTATGGATTTCCCCTTTTATAAAAGATTTAGATCCTCTCTTACAAGGCACAAAACAAATTAGCAACCATTCTTTGCTCTTTTCCCCTTTCTGCATAAAAAAAAGGGGACAGCCTCGAAAAGGCGGTGTTCAAAAGCGGCCAAACTTTTTCCCCCACATTTTGCTAACCCTTTTGGCTCAAGCAGGCTTTGAGACGAAACAAAAAGGTATCAGGAATTTGGAATTCTCGAACTCCTCGACCAAACCTTTCTCTTGGTTAAAAAATGTCGAGCATGGCAACATGCCAAACGAAACCGGTGGTCTGCAGAAAGTAGATTAGCAGCCGGACATCGCGGTGGAGGTCTCTATCGACCAGGGAGATGACCCGCACGGCACTCATGGCCATACCCATACGAAACTGAACTGGTGGCGCTCATGAGTCATGAACCCAGACGAGAAAGCGAGCAATGAACAATTGAGCTGGGAAGTTATCCATTGTGAGGCTATCTGCGTTGCAAATTCGCAATGTTGGTTGTCTGAACTCCAATCCGCACACAAGAAATCCCCCAGCTTGCTCCCAGCGGATCGAAGCAGAGCGGCTCGTGCGCAGGAAATGGGGGAAGGGATCACCGAAAAGAAGAGATGGGCAGACGGACCTTGGTGGCCGGGCTCGTCGTCGTCGGCCTCGGCCTCGGACTCGTCGGCGCTGAAGTCGGAGTCGCCGGACCCGGCGCCGACGTTGAGCCACTTGCGCAGCACCACCCTGCGCCACAGCCGCTGCGCGTCGCCGCAGCACAGCAGCATCGCCTCCGCCCAGCTCCGCATCACCCCCTTCGCAGCACAAACAAGAAGCCACCGATTTCATCAGCAATCTATCACAAGCTAAGTTCCCAACTGAAATCTACCGCAGCTGAAATCGCCAAGAACCAGTACCTGCTCCTGCCGACTCCCGCCGTCGCTCCGAGCAGCCGCGTCGTCCCGGTCCTCGTCATCTTGCCAAGGCCGGAGCAACGGAGCCGCCGGGGAGGAGGAGGACGCCATTGCCGTCGCGTCCGCCGGTGGACAACTGCTACTGCTGCGCGGGGTCGTCGTGACCTCTCTGCGGGGTCATCTGTCTGGGTTTTGAAGCGGGGCGCCCCGACGACAGCCGTATCTGTCGCGGAAGAGTTCGTGGGGCAATTGACTGCCGCATCGTCGGCGGCGATGATGGATGGTTAAGACAGCGAGGAGTACCGGCGACCCGTTCGGCTCGTCGCCCGTCATCTCTTTCTCAACTGTTTTGCCTTGCTCCTAACCGTATCATTATCCTATCTCTGTTTTTTTATATAATTTATCTCTGTTCTTTTTAAGGGTATATCTTAATAACGACATCTTCAACTCGAGAAAAAAAATCAAACAACGACATTTTTTATTTTTCTTCTACAAACCGGTTTCGAGTATTTTCAGCATAATTTTTTGCCGCCATGTGCATTTCTTTTTTTTTTTGCCGGGGGCGCCATGTGCATTTCATTCAGGAAGGCATACTTTGTTGCTGGATATATTTCTGAAATATTTGTCGTAAATCTTTTTTTATGCCCACGTGTCGTGGGAAGCAGAAACGCGACGTAATTTAAAGAAGAATAGAGTACACAAAAGACCCACACGAGATTGACGGGATAGTTGCTGTTGTCATTTCCTTTCCTTTGCCTCCGTGGCTTTCAGAACCTGGTTTTAGTCCATATGTTTTGTATGGTTGTCGTGGTTTCGTTTCTATGAAATGGAGCCGGAGAGGCTCCCCTTTGATCGAAAAAAATGATTCGACGGGAAATGCGGTAGGCTCTGTTTGCAGTTGTTGAGCTGTAGCGTACTATACTAAACTTATTTTATAATAATTTGTTATAAAAAAAAGGTCGTGAAACCAATGATCTGGTTAGCCAAACAGAACAATTGACAGAAAACTGATTGGAAAAACTGGATTGTTATAATCCACCGCAATCAGCCTTAACTGACCTAACTGCCTAAGCACATTATTCTACAGCAGTAGTGTGCTGGATTTGGCCCAATCGTGCGAGTTAGTTGTAATTTCCAATGAGTTCCAGAAAAAGAAAATTACAAAGAGATTCTCAATGATTGGGCGACATGTCCCGGGCATCCCTCCAACATGATTAAACTCGAAGCAAAATACTACTCTCTTTGTAAAAAAAAATATTAAAGCGTTTAGATTGCTATTTTAACGGTCTAAATGCTCTTATATTTTTTTACGGAGCGAGTACTACATGTACGTGGACTTTGGCACAGGATGAAATCGTGCAGGAAGCGCATGCTTATTTTCCTATTCAGGAGATGACTACACGTCCTCTTGCTATGGTTGAGGGTCATTTCTTCTCTTGTGTACATGTACTATTCTGCTGCGCTGACTATTAGCTTGCGTTTTTATTGATGAAAATTGTGGTGGAAACAATGCTTCAACCAGTTAATGATCATCTTCTTCTGTGCCTGCAGATGGTGGAAACCCAATAATGATAGCTGATAATGGCTATAGTTAAGTCATCTCGATATGATTAATTAGAACAGTCCAATATCTCGATGATCGCAGCCCTTGCCTAAGAGCATCTCTAGCAGACCCCGCAAAATCCCAACCCGCATAAGCCGTTTACAGGTCGACGAAGATCTCATTTGCGGGGCGAAAACGTGCGCGGCAGAACAGAAACCGTATATGAAACTGCATAATTTGAAAAAAAGTTTCGCGGGAGAAATTGCAACCATAGTAGTTCATCACATACTACATATACTACATGATCATACACTAATTCATTACAAACACTAGTTCATATTACATACTACATTCACTACTAGTAGTAGGGGGGGTGGGGATCTCACGGCGGCGAGCTCGCGGCCATGGACGACGCGGTGGAGGAGCTCAATCCTCCTCGTCGGAGCTGCCGAGGTCCATGTACTTCTCCTTCTGCTCCTCGCGGATGCGCCGCCACTCGTCGTCCTTCTCCTTGGCGGCAAGGTTCGCCGCGACCGCCTGCTGGAACACGAGGTCTTCGAGCTCCTCGTCGTGGCGCCGGCGCTCCGCCTCCTCGCGCAAGCTGCGTTCGGCAATAGCGGCCGCGACCGCGTCGACATCGGCGACGAAGTCCTCGCGCTCGGGGTCGCGGCGACCGCCGGAGCCGCGGCCGAAGCTCCACATGGCGTTTCGAGGCGGATGCGGGCTCACCGGCGGCGAGAAATGCGAGGGGGCAGTGGGGAATCGCGGTGGAACGCGGCGGCGAAGGGATAGCAAACCCGTAGATATACCGCTTCTGTTGGGCGGTTTGCGGGCCGCGGTAAAAAATTTTACAGGCCGGACAAGTATACGGGCTCTGTTCTGGCCAGAAAATTGGGCCGAGCCCGTATACTCGCCGGACTTATGCGGGTTTGCGAGATTTGCGGGGTCTGCTAGAGATGCTCTAACGCCAATAATCAAACCGCTTCTCCCGATTACTTCTTCTGATTATCATCACAGACCTGAACCGTTCCGAGCCAATAAGCAGCAATTTGAAAGATATTATAAAAGGGAATTAGGCAAGTGGCAACAGAGGTCGGCAAAGAGGCACGGCCACACGCAACACAGGTCGCCGTGGCGAATGGACAAGGTGATGTTGAGCTGGATCGGATCCTTTTGCAGATAATACTACCAACGCTTATCAGCTGGACTTTTCTTTTCTTCTCCATAAAACGTGAAGCATGGATCAACCAGCACTACTTTTCCCTTCATCAGTAAGAGACCATCGAACGAGCAAAAAACAGGCATCATAAACCATCTACATTGCTAAAAGCAAACAGGCGAGAAATCGGGAACGTCGATAAAAGGGTTTGGGTTGAATCCCCAGGTTAAGCGACAGCAAGTGCATGGTTTGCAAAAGATCTGATGTATCCTCTCAAGCAACAAAAAGGAGCTTTCTTCTTGCCCACACAACAAAACAAAAACCGTTCGATAGATTATTTTGCTGTCAGTCACAGGCCCCTTGCCTTCAAAGGAGAAGCAGATAGCGCGCGCATGTTAAAAGTAAACAGACTTAGAATCATCCACCTGTCAAGCCTCGTGATGGACAGGCGGACGACTAGCCCGATGGCGCGTCCACAGCCGGAGAGGAGTCGGCGCTTTTCTGGGCTTCCAGAGCTGCAAGTCGCTTGTCGAGAGCCTTGTAACGGGCGTCCACATGGTCGTGGAGACCTTTCACCTGGAAAAGTTGTGATTTAAAGATCAGATGCTTATCTTCAACCCAACCAGTACATGCAGTGTATAGTGGAAATGCAGAGGGAGCATGATTAACACCACATGTATAGAAACCTATTTCTTAAAGCCCAGACAATGATTACACTGCTTAAAAGCCCATAACATGTGAAAGACAACTTCACTTATGAAAAACGTCCTCAACTAAGATTTACCTCAGGGAATAAAAACATCCTCAACTAAGGTTAGTTCCAACCACTCAAAAATAGCATAAAAAGCACATCCCCACATTTCAAGCAACTTCTTATGGGAAATCTATACGAATATGTATTTTTATCGCATCTACCTAGACAATGTTCAGACGGGACAACTGAACAACCCCATCAGTTCATACGGACTGCCCATGGTAAATCAGACATGATGAATTATCCTAGTGTTCTTCTCAAATTCAATGTCAGGATACCAGAAGGTAGAAAAACCACCAACATTCTTGTTGCTGAGACGAACAGGCCAGTTTGAAGAGTTATGATATATGTAATGTCTACAATGTAATATAGTCTAGACTTAGTTTACTCTGGAAAAAAGCATCTATGTTTGTGCTAATATATGTCGGAACTTGCAAATTCAACAATAATAAATGGCATGCTGTTAACACTAGATGCATCTCCAAATTCATGATCGCTTCCATTCTACGTTGTCAAGACATGATCGTCTTGTTATGTGCCAAGGGACTGCAGACACAATGTTTTCACTTACCAAGCAAATAGGCATTTCAGTGTGTGGTATGAGATAATTATAGAAACACTACATATCCATCGAACCATCATCCGGAGGTCAGGTTGCAGCAAACTAGTCACGTGCAGTTAGACACGACAACACATCACTAGAGAACTTCAGAAGTACACCAAAAGATATTGACTCTCTCATAGGCAGTCCCATATCCAATTGCTTGCCTGAAACTATGAACAAAGTACGACGACCATGCATCCTTGTAACATTGTACCTTGGATCTTATTCAAATCATTGTACCCCACGATTACCCCTAAGATCAGAGCAAGCTACAAACTACTGAACTGCCAAACAGACCATTAGCTTGGTAAGCCAAGAAACTACATCACACGAAATGGTACTGGAACTGTCAGCCATAGAGGTCAAACTCAAAACGGCATTTCTGGTTACCCAACCACGGCTTGCAGAAACTAGACATGGTGATTTGTAGGCAGGCAGAACACAAGTTGTAATAATCGAATAAAATGTGGCACCACAGGCATCCCCAAGTATATAATCCGCGAACAACATGGGATATCTATCACCGGATAAGTTCTCCTGGTGCCTATCCAAGGTCGATGCTGGCGTAAATTTTCAGGGCAGACCAATGATGCCAACAGCAACATGAATACATGATCTAATACAAACAAGTGGTTTCCTTGACCCGTGTCAGGAAATCAGCAGTGCGATTCATCCTTCACAGACGACGCATCGAGGAGGGGGGGTTTCCCCATTTCCCCCGTTCTACTTCCTAGACGCGGGGCGCAGAACCGTGGGCAGATGCGCTTGGGGTGGTGCAGGGTCCGAGATCTGGGGCGGGGAGGGGCGCGGCCCGTACCTGGAGGGCGGTGGAGTCGTGGGCGAGCTTGTAGTCCTTGTAGAGGAAGTAGCCGCCGCCCGCCGCCGCGGCCGCCGCGCCCGCGAAGAAGGAGGCCAGCCTCACCCGCAGCATGAACCCCATCTCCCCCTCCTCCTCCGCCTCGCCGCCTCCTTGCGCTCGTTCGTTCCCCTTCCTTCCGCCGCCGCCGCTCTCTGGCTTCCTTGCTTGCGCCGACTGCGACGGACGGACGATTCGGGGGCTCGCGTCAGACGGCTCGACCTAGGCCTGACACCGGGTCCCGCGTGTCAGTGGGACTCGACATTACTGGGCCAGGCTCGCCGCGATGGGGAATGGAAACATGGGCTGGTATGCGTCTTCATTGCTGGGCCGGGCCGACTCGTTCACTAGCGCGAACGGATGAGAAATTTTCTTTGCTAAAAAAAAGGATGAGAAATTTCTAAAAAAATATCCCCGCGAGGAGATAGAGCTGGAGCAGCACAGCCGCTGACCGCCACGCCGCTCGCTCCCCGCGAGCTCGCCTCGCCTCGCCATGCCGCCGGCATCCCTCCTCTCCCTCCTCCCCGCCGCGTCGGTCTCCCCGCGGACACGCCGAGCCAAGCGCAGAGCCCCTGCCGCCAGCCACCGCCTCCATTCCCGCATCCCCGTCCTCCTCAGCGGGCGAGCTCCCTCGCCGCTCCGCTCCTTACCCGCCTCCTCCGATGTGGTCGAGGGCGGGGGTGGTGGTGGTGGTGGAGGAGGCGAGGAGCTCCACCTGCTCGACAAGCCGTTCCCATCCCCGTCCGCCCCGGAGGAGGACGAGCCCGAGCCAGAGGCCGCCCCGGCGCCGTCCACGGCCGAAGCGCTCGCGCCCTACCTCAACTTCTTCCAGGTGAAGGGCGCCGACGCCGGCGAGGGCACGTCCGAAGCCTCCGCCGGGAAGCACGCCTCGGAGGACGGAGCCGTGTCGGCCGGACGCGGGGTCATCTACTACGACCCCAAGCCCGGGGACCTGGTCGTCGGCGTCGTCGTCGGGGGCGACGCGAGGGCGCTCAACGTCGACGTCGGCGGCGGGGGCGAGCCGGCGCTGATGCTGACCAAGGAGGCGACGCCGGCGTCCCCGGAGGAGTTCGCTTACCTGGCGTGCGACGTCGCGTCGGGCGGCGCGAGGGAGTTCGCCGCGGAAGGCAGGGTCGGCGTCGCGGCCGGCGGAGTGGGTGCGAGGGTTGGGAGGACCGGGAAGGAGAAATGTGCGCCGGTGGTGGGCGTTGGCACGGTGGTGTTCGCCGAGGTCCTCGGTCGAACACTTGGCGGGCGCCCGTTGCTGTCATCGCGAAGGCTGTTCCGGCGCGTCGCGTGGCACAGAGTGAGGCAGGTCCTCTATGACTCTCCTCTCTATTGTTGTTGTTGGAATTTGTTGAGCTGATCTATTAGCCATGATTTGGTCGTTCAATGTAGTATGTTTTAATGTGCACTGTCAGTAGTTCAGTACCAGATACAGATATACAGTAGTTTGTTTCAACATAATGCAGTACAGATACTTCAAACACCACTACTAATGTAGTGTGTATGATTAGTATCAGGAGTAGATCTGCAACCCCTGAGTCACAACCGCCGTCTTGCTTGTACCAAGTAGATTTTTCATATATACTGGCTGGCCTATCTAAAAGCTCGAGCTATTAAAGCAGTGTGATATATATCTTGCTTTTAGGTTAATAGGCAATTATGTACTATCATAGCTTGCTCCTTGGTTAATACACAACTTTGTCTTCAAGGTTCTTAGCATGGCATGAGTCAAAATCATTTGGTGTTGCAGCCAAAAATAGAGCATCTCATGTTTTTGTTAAGAACGTAGAGTGATTTCATGCTTAAGTACATGGAGAAATGATTGGTATTATATGATCATGAGACCTTGTAATCTTCCAACTAACAACAACGTTCATGCATCCGTCATTTAGCCTATTGTATTGTAAAATTGATGTTTCGAATCTTGGATGCAGAGCAGTGCAATGGAAAATTTTGTAGGATGGAAAACCCTTGTTTTCGTCATGTTTTTCCGATGACAGTGGATGATTAGACATGACTGTGACCTATGAAGTTTTGAGTTCGATAGCTATTATTTTTATTCGGAATGTTTTATATATGACAATTTCTGTACATACTGATGTCCAGATAAAGCAGCTAAATGTACCTATCAAGGTTAAAATTTCTGAGTGGAATGCTGGAGGCTTGTTGTCAAGAATTGAGGTACGAGTTACTCATAACTTCAATGGATTACATTGCAGTCCACTTTTCAAAATTTGTAGCTAAAACTCACATCCATTATTCCATCATTTAGGGGCTCCGGGCCTTCCTACCTAAGCCTCAGATAATGACTAGACCAAGAAATTTTACAGATCTAAAGAACAATGTAAGACGCATGATCCCTTTTTTTGTCAAATTATTGTCAGTAAAATGGCTGTTACTTGTGAATTATATTGTTTCTTCTGCACAGGTTGGTCGACAGGTACATGTCTGTATTACAAAGATTGACGAAAGGACTAATGAATTGATAATTAGTGAAAAAGAGGCTTGGGTAAGTTAACTGCATGTTTACATGGGCCTCTGTTCAGTCTGTTGTCCTTACCTGCAGCATTCACTAACGTATTGTTTACCAGGATATCATGTGTTTTTACCATAGTTTTAAATAGCCGGCTATAGCGGAGCTATAGCCTTTTTAGCAGGGTGCCGCTAAATGGTCGCCTTCACAAATAGCCCGCTATAGCCCACTATAGCTGATTTGGAGGCCCGTCCGCTATTTTTCATAGCCCGTTTTTACTGTGGCTCTTCATAGTAGAAATCTTGGTCCATCAACTTATTGAATTGCCTAAAGACACAATGCAAGAAATGTTTATTTAAATAGCTTTTGCTACAGTCTACAACTCGTGATAAATACACTTGAAGTATCTATATCAATTGAATTCTGCAGCACATTGGTCAGGTTTTGACTTGTATGAGACAACAATGAGTACCCTTGAGTTCTTCTGAATAATTTTGATTTTCGGTACTTCTTTTAGGCAATGTTATACCTTAAAGAAGGGGCTCTCTTGGAAGGGACAGTCCGCAAGTTGTTCCCATATGGTGCACAAATTAGGATTGGGGAGACTAACAGAAGGTAATATCACTAAACTGAGCTAAAACCACAACACTTATTTTGGAATGGAGGGAGTACATACTAAATATGGCATTTCTTCTTTTCTGCCAAAGTTCATTTTACACTTGAAAGTTGAAGGAGCATACCTTCCAGTTCCATCATTTCATTAGTAGCTGCTGATAAGTTTCTTTTTGGCCATATTCTCTTATAGTCGTGCATATGTTTTAGTATGGCTTACTCCTATTTTACGACAAACAAAAAATAGGTTTACCAAATAATTTAGAAGGTGGCTGTTGCCACAATATGTTTTAAATCTTGGCAACATTGATGATGCTAAGTCTTGACTAGATTGTATAAATATAATTGTCAATCTTGCTCCTTTTGACATTCTTAACTGGATTACCTGAACAAAAGAGTGATTGTTAATTTTAGTGAAACATGAGATTTACTGACTAGCCTTCACACTGATGAGTTCCATTGGAAATTCTAATAACTCGCCAGATAATGAGGTCTCTCTTCTTTTATCAATCTCCTGGCTTAGATTGTGAGCGATTGCCCTGTGCTCTAGCAAAGGGCTCGTCTTGTTCCTTTGGAATATGTACTTTCAAGTATTTACATGTCATGCTTCACTTCCATTTATAATAGATCTTTCCTTTCAAAAGGCACTCCCTCCGTTCCAAGATGTTCTAATTTTTTTTCTGAATCAGATGTATATTGACGCGTTTTAGTGTGTGTGTTCACTCGTTTCAGTCCGTATATGTAGTCCATATTTGGAATATCCAAAACATCTTATAATTCGGAACGTTGCTATAGTATTATCCATCTTGTATTGTTGCATGCCCGAATTCAGTTTGGACCCCATCCAGTCTCATTGAACCATAGACATCATTCTGTTCACTTGGCAAGCTTGTGAACAATCTAGAGGTGGGAACATTTCGGATGTTTAATTTACAGCTTCTGATGCTTCTGCAGTGGTTTGCTGCATGTCTCAAAGATAACACACGGTCAGCTGAGATCCGTCAGTGACGCGCTCAGAGTGGGCGAGAGAGTGAAAGCGCTTGTGATCAAGTCGACGACTCCAGACAGAATTGCTCTTAGGTACGCTGAAAAAAACTCGCAGAAACTAAAAACCATGTATGTGCAGCACTGAGAGCTCACGTGCTTCGGCCCTGGTGCAGTATTAGGGACCTTGAGAGCGAGCCTGGGCTGTTTCTCTCCAATAAAGAGGTAAGAACACCGCCTCTTTGGTTCTTCAGTTTTACATACTATATGTGTCAAGCTGCCGATGATCAAGGTAGTCACATTTTCCACTGCCTCTGGTTTCTGCAGAAGGTGTTCGCCGAGGCTGAAGAGATGGCGCGAAGATACCGGGAGCAAATGCCGGCGACGCCTCGGTCCGGCGAGGCGCTCGACGACGGCGACGACGATACCGTCCCGTTTGAGGACGAAGCGGGGTCCTACGCCAACTGGAAGTGGCTGAAGTTCCTCAAGTCCGACAGAGCAGACTGTGACCCCAGCAGCACCGAACCATCGGGGTTGTAACGCACGAATATGACTGGCGCAGCAGAAATTTTGTTCAGTCCAGCACGTACCCGCGCCTTGTCAAACAGGGGTTTGGTTGGCGAGGGGCTTTGCTTTGCGAAGACGGATGTGGTGGTCCGATCGTGATCGGATCACGCTTCTCGCGAGTGCATCACAAGATGAGCTCAAAGGTATCGGTGAGCGGCACGCGGCACCCTGTTGATCGATCTCACACCCACAGGTCGCTGTTGGCAGTGCCTTTGCTTGATCTGACGCGCACTGCTCATCTGCTTGTCGCCGTGTGTTCCAAGCCTGGTCATCGTCGTGTCTATTTATCACAGCACAGGGAAGGAGAACGTCGCACAGTGGCCGACTGACAACCCTTGGAATAGTCTGCCGGCGCGTCCAACAACCCAAAGCCTATATAGCAGCCGACCTGTCGTGTCAACAGACGATCGATCTGGATCGGAGCGGCCCTTTATTCGCCTCCGGAAGTCTGGATGAGAGCGACGGCTCGGCTCCATGGGAACACCGGCCGACAGGTTTCGACGTAGTTAGCCACTTCATTAGCGTGCTAATCCTGTCGCTGGCGGACATGATTTGGTCGTTACGGACTAGTTTATGCATCAGATGGATATAAAGTGTCGCGAGGGGATGTGATGTCGTCGTCGGGGAATTCTTTGGACCCGGACAACCGCTACATCGAGATAAACAAGCATGCAGCCGCGAATTGTTTTATTTTATGGTGATGAGTGATTCAGTGGCTTCGTAAGAGACGAAAGCGAGATCCTAACTCGATCGAGGCTAAAGTTTGTTCTTGTTGGGCCTATCTGTCATCGCCGGCCACTGAGATTCCTCAGATGTCACGTCGCAAACACTTCGGTTCGGTTCAGTTCAGGCTTCTCAACAAAGCTCCATCTGCGTCCCTACTGATTAATTTATGGGGGAAATGCCAAGGGCGTGCTCCTCGTCCCTGAGATGGTGAGATACACCACCGACCTTCCTTGATCATGCTATATGGACGAGTATGAAAGTGGATTAAGGCGGGAGCCGTGAGCGGGAAAAATACTGTAGCAAACATGACGCTAGAGAATATACGGAGTAGTACATCGCAATCGTCTTCACTCTTGCGCCCTCGCGTACTGATAATCAGCTCTCATTTTTTGACACCAACGTACTTACAATCAGCCAGCTGTATCCTGTAGCTCCCATTGATCTGTTCGTGGTTCACCTTTCCTAGTGGTTAAATAATAGTATGACTACAGTACCCATCGTAGAAAGAAAGGTAATATACAGTACAGTCGGTATGATGCACGTACGTGCCCAGTTGGGAGATTGAAGATGGGCACCGTTAAACTGTGGTGGCACGTACCGATCGAGTGATTTACCGCGAATTAATTGGGAGATCAGGGTGGTACGCTACGCATATATGAGTATTCGGGTATGGGGGGCAACACAAGGTACAGTTTTTGATTTGGTGAATGGTGAACGAGCTCTGCTCCATCCCCCTCCTCGTGTAAAAGAAGAAATAGAGGATGGAACCGGCCGGCCGGACTCCTCTTTAGCTTTCAACCTGGATGATGGCTTCTCCTTTTACACTAGTATCTATCTATGCCATGCTAGCATTGACTCTCTTTTTCAGTTTTCCAGACGAGTGGTTGATGCGTCTTGTTTTCTTTCTTGATACGGAAGCAGGCAGTTGGCCGTTTCATCCACCAGGAGGAGGCGGGTACTCCTGGTAAGGCATTTCATCGATGGAGTGCCTCCCTTACTGACAGCTCAATCTCCCTGGCCATAGCATGCGGTAGGTTCCGGTGCTGGAGTATTGTGTCGATCGTACGTACACACGTGGAATTGATTTCCAGCACGTACCCGCCGGACTGCCGGAGGGTGAATTGAACCAGACCGGCTGACAGCGGCTAGCTGGGGCCATTTATATGCACGCGTCGCCGGGGCAGTCCACTCGAGCGCTCCACCGAGCAGCACGCCGTCGCGTCGCTGCTCATGTGCTCGCCATACCACACGACGTGACACCGACGTATCATGGTGTACACCAAGTCACCAACCACTGAGCTCACGGTCGCGCGCCGTTGCATCAAAGGTTCAAAACCGAAGGCCATTTGGCTGGGCCCGTCGCGTTGCCTGCCGGCGTGCCTCGCCTGGCCGTGAAACGACTCGCGCGCGTCGACCTCGACTTCCCACTGGCCGCTGACGATAGAGCTACCCGTCCGTCCCGCATGGACGCGCACCTCCAGGTAGCGCCGCGAGGATTAGGACGCCTCTGCTTACCTGCATCGTTTTTTTTCCCATTTACATACTTGTATCAGTTGGACTTGGTTCAGCGTATGCAGGCAAAAAATCAACATCTGCATATTGATTGATTGCCTACATGTCCTCTTCCTGTATCGTAACGATGCCTCTACACACCGTGTTTGGTCGCTCGCATTGTATGTGGTCAGATGAGTGCACGTTGTTTGGTTGCCAGCACGGAATATGATTAAGACTTAACAGCTACCCATAACACACGGTGCCATGGCGATTGCGATAAACTATGACGAGGACACAAGCAACTAGTTCGTCGCGCCGCCGTTGGGCTGGGCGCCGAGGCCACCGCCCACCGCCGCGGGCTCGCCCGTGCGGAAAGCTGGCCTCTTCGACGGCGTCGAGGCCGCCGCCCACTGTCGTGGGCTCGCCCTGCGGAACACCGACCTCTTCGGGTCGGTGAACTTGCGAAGCAGCTCGTCCGAGGAGGCCTTGGCCACGTGCTGCACCAACACCGCCTCACCGGAAGCCCGCGTGCTCCTCCCCCACTTCGCAACAGCCATGGCGGCTCGCCCCACAGGCACGTGTCGGGACCTGGTCGCCCGAGGCACTTGGCCTCACCGGTCGCATCGCAGAGCTCTGCCTCGATCAGGCCGCGTCCCATCTCCCCTCCTCCTTCGTAGAAGTAGCAGCAGCCCGGCCGCCTCCGCCCCGGAGCGCAACAACAACAACAACTCGCGAGGGCTCTCGCTCGCAGCAGCAGCAGCCCGGCCGCCTCCACCCCGGAGAGCAGCAGCAGCAGCAGCAACTCGCGGGGGCTCCCGAGCAGCAGCTGCCCCGCCGCCTCCATCCCGGAGAGCAGCAACAGCAGCAACTCGCGGGGGCTCCCAAGCAGCAGCTGCCTGGCCGCCTCCATCCTGGAGAGCAGCAACAGCAGCAACTCGCGGGGGCTCCAGAGCAGCAGCTGCCCTGCCGCCTCCATCCCGGAGCGCGAGTAGCAGTAGCAGGCAGCAGCTCGACCCAACGACGGCGCTTGCAAATCGATGAATTGGTCGATGCGGGGGCTCTCGACCGGCGGCGGGTGGCCCGGCGGCAGTGGGGAATTGGCAAGGGAGGCAGTGAGGCGCTGGATCTGGCCGAAGTTGGCAGCAGCATAGAAGGATCTGGCCGGATTGGCAGCAGCATCAGAGAAGGGACTCGCCTCTACGGTTGACGAAACCATGAATCGATCGTCTGAATGGAACCGTGACATCGATGTGCATCTTTTTCGTATAGACCTTATCTCGAATCGAAGTCCCGTTGTGCAGATTAGAAGGGATGAAGAAAGGAGATTAGGGAGGAGGTTAGTGAAGGTAGGAGAAGAAAGCACGTACAGAGCTCGCATCCCTCATGTATTCCCTGGTGTAACTGGACCCACCGCATACGCTAAAGTTGGCTCGACTCAGCCTGGCTCGCGAAAAACGGCCGAATCGGACGTTCCTCCAGAGCCAGGCCCAGGCCTGCTTTGAGGTTCGTACGGGCCACGATTCGCATGCGACTCAGGCAATCAAACGGGCCAATTTCTTTCCGCGCGGATCTGGCCCGACCTAATGCGACCTACCAAACGCGTCCTTAGAGGATGCAAACATGCCCTGATTTTTTTTTTGAGTAATAAACGTGCCCTGATTAATCAGCTTCCCGGCCGGCGCTACACGCTAGCCCAGCCCCAGCCCCGCGATCGATCGATCGGCCCGGCCGGAGCGACGTAGGTCCTTCCATCTCAACGGCTCCTGATTCCTTCGTTGTCGCACTTGGATTTGCCAGTCATCATAATCCTAAAGTGGTTAGTTAATCAAGTACGGGGTACCCACATTATGGCTTCCTCCGGCCACCTCACTTTTTTTTGAACAATCACCGGGGGGGGGGGGGGGGGGGGGGGGGGGAGGATCCCCACCTGAATATATTACTCAAAGGCCCAAAGGGCAGGTTACATCAGTGGTTACAACGAGAAGAGAGGTATATGCGCCAAGACATGGCCGCCTCCCTCGTAACAGGGTCCTTAAATCTAAAGGCCCAGAGCGTAAAATCCGAGATGATGTTACGGAGAGTATCAGTGGGTGAGTGGATCTCGTTGCGAAAGACACGAGCGTTCCTGGAGTCCCACAACTTCCAGAGGATGGCGAGGGTGACGGTGGGCCAAATGTTGATGTCGAGGCCCGCCGGCATAGGAGTAGCCCAAACGAGGTCGATGGAGTGAGGGGGGTCCAGTCCTAGGAGGGACCAAACCTGGGCCGCGTGTGGG
This sequence comes from Thinopyrum elongatum, assembly GCA_011799875.1. Taxonomy (NCBI): domain Eukaryota; kingdom Viridiplantae; phylum Streptophyta; class Magnoliopsida; order Poales; family Poaceae; genus Thinopyrum; species Thinopyrum elongatum. The sequence goes on from CM022297.1 coordinate 466,083,172, forward strand.
CAGAGAATGGCTAGGTGCGTCGCGTCCTCTAGCCTGAGGGCGCACCGAGGGCATGACGAATCCGAGGTAATGGTCTTGCGATGCAAGTTAGCCATCGTGCTCAGCCTGTCACGACAGAGAAGCCAGCCGAAGATCTTGACCTTGATAGGTGCGTTGGAGCTCCAGGTGTGCTTAGCGTTGAAATCTATCTCGTGGTCGGAGGAGAGCAGCGAATAAGCGCACCTCGAGGTGAACAAGGAGCCGTGGGTGAGGGACCTGTCGTCGGGCGCGTCGTTGGTGATGACATCCTGCAACAAAGACAAAACAGACGCAAGCTCTACAGAAACAACATTGGTTAGGCGGTTCCGCAAAGTAGCGAGTAACCCATTCAGCATGACATCCGACACCAGGACAGAGGGCGATGTGGAGTGGGAGAAGAGGTGTGGGTAAATCTGTGCGAGTGGAGCGGAAAGAAGCCAAGTGTCTAGCCAGAAGAAGGTGGCAGTGCCGTTGTTGGTAAGGACGAAAGAGATTTTTCGGAGGGAGGGAAGTTGGTGGTTTACGATTTTCCAGAGGTAGGAGGGGTTGTGAGGTTTATTTGCGAAGTCAAGGGAGTAGTGTTGGAAGAACCATTTGACCCAAGGCAGGTCTGATTTTTGGAGAAGCTTGAAGGCAAATTTCATGAGGAGGCAGTTGTTTTGGAGAAGCAGATTTTTTATACCGAGGCCGCCCGCAGCTTTGGGTTTGCAAATGTTTTTCCAAGCGATAAGGCATTTGGCCCCCGAGCAAGTTTCCTCGGCGGCCCAGAAGAAGGATCTACGGATGGCGTCTAGTTTTTTGATAATCTTCTTAGGGATTCTAAAGACGGACATGAAATGAGTAGTAAGGGCGTCCAGAGTAGAGGAAATGAGAGTGAGACGAGCGCCGCGGGAAAGAAGCTTGGCCGCCCATCCAGGGAGGTACTTTAGAAAACGTTGGATGATAGGTTCAAAAGCGGAGGACGGGAGGCGTGTGTGAGATAGAGGTAGATCGAGGTAGATTTGGGGGAAGGAGAAAAGTGCACGGCCGAAGGTGAGGGCGATATTTTGGTTAGTGATAGTATCCGTGTTGAGAGGCACGAAGGTAGTTTTGTGAAAGTTGATGGCAAGACCAGTAGCGAGGGCAAACTTGTCAAGGATATCCTTGAGGGTGGTCACGGCTTGGGGGAAGGCGTGGGCTATGATTAGCGTGTCGTCGGCGTATTGGAGCACAGATGCAGGACGATTGTTGTAAATCGGATGGCAAAGCTGGCCGGGAGAAGAAGCTTGAAAGATTAAGCGTTGAAGCAGGTCGGCAACGATAAGGAATAGGTAGAGGGATAAAGGGTCACCCTGCCGGAGACCATTAAGTGAGGCGGCCACCTCACTTAATTCGCACCTCTCGCTTCACAAGCTCGTATTAGTGTTTTGTCTTTGTATTTCATCCAGTGGCGATTTCACCGTGCGGCCCGGGCTCGAGCGCTCCGAATTTTACGAGCAGCCGGAGTCGATCGCTGAAGAAAACGTACGATGTTTGGGCGTTGGACGTTGACTGCGTTTTGGGGCTTACTCACGTGGTCACGCAGCATAAGCCCTATCCCTATCAATTAACTTTTCTTACATGGGCCACAACAGGTAATGAACTCGTACAATGTGAATATGCTCAATCCATCGACCAGGTTAGCTCGCTCGCCTCGCCTGTTCGGCGGCCTCCTCGGTCGCCTGTTTGTTTGTGCGCCGCGCCGCACGACCCCACGACCCACGACGTGCCCTTGGCGCTAGGCCCTAGCAACTCCAGCGTTGGAGGCGGCGGCCGGCGAGGTGGACTGGCGGAGCATCGATGGCCGGCAAGACCGCAAGACATGGTGCACGGCCTCCATGGCTCTAAGGCCACACGAGACGAGGCAAACCGGCGGCACAACCGACAGAAGGCAAGGAAACCTAATCCCCTGTGCGCCCTGAGTCACAAAACGAAGGGGTATTCTGATTACGTCGCGCACAAAATTGTAGTTGTCTTTTGTCGTCGCTGCCCATCTGTTGGTAACCTATGAGGGAGTTTCGGTGGTCTTTATTGTAAAAAAAATCTTCGCATCCCCCCTCAAAAAAACTTCACATTCCGAGTGATCTAAATCTTCCAAAAAAACATACGAGTATAGCAGAATGAGAGTAATCCTAACTTTTATTTTCCTTCTAAAAAAAGAGTAATGCTAAACATGTGTGATTTTTTTTACATATGAGACTTACATGGTGATGTGGAGGCCCACATTTGAAATCAGGGGCCCATGGTGAAAATAGGAAGGGGGGGGGGGGGGGGAGGTTAAAGACATGCAGACGCAGATCCAATCCGTAAGTTAAACTCTTACTAGTAGAACGCCCGTGCGTTGTCACGGGCTCTTAATTTTTTTTATTGTATCTATGAATACAATGCATATCAAATTTTGCATGTATAGATTTTATCTGATTGTGTATATAATGTATATTATATTTTGTATGTAGAGAAAAGATAGCCTGCAACAATTAAAAAATAATTGAAATCCATTTCACCTGCAATGTAACTCGGCGATATATACAAACAATGATCCAAATAATTATATGTTACGAACTAAGATCTACTTGATGTGATTAAGATATTACCTTACAACGTCAGGTATGTTGTCTTAAGCTTCATTTGCACGGTACTTTAGCGAATGTAATGAAAAAAATTATTTCTCAACTTATAACCATCCTGCACAAGCAATATATATTATATGCCGAACATAAAGCTTTGGAAGTATAAAACACATCGTTGGACGTCGTTGTTAGCCGCACACCGTTGTCCGGATGGATGCTGCCCTCTGCGAGGCCGTCGTCGTCCGCCATGTTGTCGCCGTCGTCATCTGGATGAACCTCACCCTCCGCCAGCAGACCATCAGGTGGACGATGCCCTCTGCGAGCTATCCGTCCTCGCATGTGTGGACGCCGGCATCCAGGAGCACGTCATGGACCAGTTGTAAGCCGCCCTCCATGAGCAAGCCCTCGTACGCGTGGCCGCCGCCATCCTGATGGTTGTCTCTATGGTCGAGCACGTGGACCACGCCGTTGTGAGCAAGCTGTCGTGTGGGAGCTGGCTGCCCTCTAGATGTTGGCTCTCTACCCACACCCATGGATGGATCTCTCGTCCATGGCGATCGACGAGATTGGGACATGGAGGGAAATAGAAGGTAGGGGGGACCAGCGGAAGAGGGTGAGAAGGGAGGGAAGGAGTAGATTGGATCGGTAGACGTGAGAGGAGACGAAGAGATAGGAAGGAGAGGGGTGCATAGTTGGAAAGAATCGCTAAAAAATCATGACCGACAGATCTCTTTTCGAAAAAGGTTAAAATCGATGGAGGGGGTGATTTCCTTCTGTGAGGGATTGTTTCTTCGATCGGTGGAGGTGGTGGACGAATGAACGAAATGACTTACGTACTCCTCCTTTAGGAGTAAAGATACTTTAATGAGATAGGAAATTGTCCGTGCGTTACAATGGGGACAAACATATCTAGTGGTTCAACACTAATCTTGTCAAATACTCCCTCCATCCCAAAATAAGTGTCATGGTTTTACTTCAAATTTTAACTACACTTATTTTGGAACAAAGGGCGTATATCTTTTGGATCTTAGCACACACCTTGCATGTGGATTTTTCTGACGATTATAACTCGTATTTCTTCCTTCATCCACTATCTAAATCTCCTCAATCCTATCTTGTCACCATCATCAGTTGCAAATCCAACTACAGACAAGGGAAGGGGAGAAATGAGGAAGAGAGTAATGGATATGATATCCACATGGAAACAAACATCACAATTCTAATCCAAATGTGTATTAGGAACAAAATACAATAAGAAAAATAAATATCCATTGGACAAAATGACATTGTAAACTATGCAAAACAAGAAAAAAATGTTGAAAAACAATCAATAATAATGATCCATAATTTAACCGTACAATCTACATGATACTCCCTCCTTCCATATGTACAAGTCCCCTCTCAACAATCTCAGACACCTAGAAAAAATAAAAATAAATTATTAATGCTTGTTTCAGGGGCCTTACATACATGGAGGAAGTAAAAGAAATTCATGTTAGCTAGATTATAAGGTGCCTCTAGTCAAAACAAAGATGTATAAGGGAAGGGGCAGATACATCTTTTAGAGCCATGATCTGCCACAATGCTAACCCACTACTTGTCGACAGAGTATGCGAGTCATCTTTTCCTCTCCTCATCAGATGTGCCATGTTCAAGTTCCAATGTCAGTGCACAGTTTGTGAGATTCATAAAAAATGTCAGTGCACAGTTTGGAATAATTCAGTGAAAGTGAAGCCAAATTAGAGAAGTGTACATGTTACATCACCATCATTAGTTGAATAATAGCATATAAAAATTCAACTATTTGAAAGGAACATGTGTATATGTCAGGACTGCGCATGCAATATACTCACAAGATGTGATAGATTTGCCATCGATGCCCATGAGTAAGGCTGCCGGCCACCCAATGCACCTGTGTCGTCAGTGACCCTTCTCGTCATCTTGTGCTATTGTAATTGGCCTGTTAGCAGACCTCGCTTATGGAAGCCATGGTAGAGTTGATGAACTACAACACCCATGTTGTGGCCGCTTCGAGAGTAAAAAATGTGACTAATTAGTTTTCCAAAAGAATCAAATCAAGCCAACTAATTTCACTTTGAATACCCACATGAACAATACCTGAGTTGCCGTTTGGAAAGCTTTGCTAGGGATATTTATACCCTACCCTTGATCACAAACCAATTTGTCTTCTGTGAGTCAATGGATCATTGCTCTGAAGGGCTCTCTGAAGAAACCTTTTCACCATGAGTTGATCATCCTTGGCTGCTGGAGCATTTGGACCACGAGAAACGCATCAATCTTTAAAAACAATCAGGCCAAGTGTTTACAAATGCAAATAAGGACATTAAGGGTTGCTAGACCTGCTGCTTCACATACCTGCTGCTTCACGGTTTGTCTGGAACAATACACGCAACTTTATCTTCTAACCCGAATGAAAACCTGGCAGGAGGCTTATTTGGTCTTAATCTTACTTGTTCTTTCCTGCCATGACCAACACATAACGCTTATTTACATTCTTGCAAGGAACAATCTTAGCTTAATACACTGTTGTATCCAGGCCTGGGCAGACACTTTTGTATAGCCTATAGGTTCTTTCCTATACATACCCTAGATCTAGTTTTTCTTTTCCTTTTGTAAATATTAATATATGCAGTACATAGTGATGTGCTTCGTAAAAAAAACCTGGGTCGCCGCCGGAGCTGGCCTAGGTCCGGCCGCCGTTGCTCTTGATCCAAGGTCGTTGCCACGTGAGAGAGATGAGAGGAGCTTCAAGACCATGACGAAGCCGACGAACGGCTGACGCCATTGGAGAAGTAGCTCGGGGCTTCGCATCGAGTCGCTGGGTCGCAGGCGGTACATCGTCATCGCAGTTGTGCAGCGTCGGTGGGTGGGTGGCGCATTGCTGGAGGACAGCCATGTCCTGACGCTCGTGAGAAGATGGAGGAGGGTAGGCGACGTTGACAATCGTGGCGGCGGCCATATTGGGATGGGCATAGGGCTTGGTCAGCGAGAGAAGTTGGATCGGGAGGGATCCTATTTTTCTCGGAGGGATTTTTTTTACGAGGGGCTATCGACGTGGGGGTGAGGGGGGAAGGAACCAATCGTGGGGGTGGGTCGCCGAAGGGAGGGCAGGACGCGGTCATTGGCAGGAATAGTAGAGATTTATTTGTTATGATTTACACATTAATTTCCTTAAAATCGGTTATTTGTTTCCTAATTAATGTGATTGAGCGATTTAAGGTAAGACTAATTAATTTTGATTTGATCTTTAGAGATTGATCGTGATTGATTCTTTCATATAAAGACATTACTAAATAACATGTGCCAGCATGGAAAGTTTTGATCCGTTCAGATTTTTTTCGTTGTGTGAGAGGGTGACGTGAAACTAAACCGGTGTAGTTGGGGGAGGGGACAAAAAAACAGCAAAAAAAACCGGACGAAAGTGGTGGGACAAAAAAAACCTGGACGCAATCCTACCAACTGCTCCATTAGGAGTAGAGATAAGTTTATCATTTGTTCGATCCAACGCTAGACCAACATATCTATAATAGGGGGCGGGGGCAAGTGTCATAGAGGAATAATGTCAAAGTGTAGAGAGTGCCAATATTGTTCAACATGGATAGGGCGAACACAACTCGACATATGCCAATGATAGCAATGAAGGTTGTTGGCCTTCTAGAGTTGATCGTGCTCTCGAAGAGTAGCCGCCCAAAATGTTTGACCTTGTTAGGTACCCTATTACCCAATATCATCCCATCTTCGTCTTCATGTGGTGTGTAGGTGCCCTTATTGTAGAATGATCGAGCCGTTGATGAGGAACTAATCGTCATTTTCATTGTTGCATTGAGAAATCACACAATAAAGATACTGACACAATCAACTTTGCAAAAGCAAACTGGAGCTATGTGATTTCAAAGGTTAAATTCCAACCCATTTTCACATGATTAATGCAACAATCGTTGGCGTTTCTAGGCCTCCTTTGGTTTATAGGATAGAAATATCATGAGAATAGGAAAACCATAGGAAATGTAATGACATGTGTCTCAATTCCTATAGGGAAAGAGACATCATTTGATTCATAGGAAGAACTTTTTCATTGGGTCTAGGGTAATATTTTTTATTCCTTTGACATGTGAAAGATTGGTTCCTATCCTACATTGAAATACATATCTATTCCTACAAACCAAAGGGCTTCAAAGAGTTTTTTCCTACAAACTTCATATCCTTTAGAATTTCTACAAAATTCCTATAAACGAAAGGAGGCCCTAGAGTGGCAGAAAAGGTTCAGGAAGGTATTTGTCAAAGGTAAGCGGTGATGCTAAGATCTAGCAAATCATGTGATGTGTCATATTTTTGGTAGGAGAAAGAAAATATATTGAATGGTTTGTTGTTTTGCAAATTAATGAGGGGGTAGGTGTGTGGTAAGGCTAGGACGTTTTGGTTTTGTAGGTGGAATGACTTGACCCAAAGTGTGTCTAAGGCAAGAAGTAACTTGAAGAGAAAATAAGTATGAGTACGCAGATAACAACATGGAAATTTTAAATGTCTGGAGCCCCCTCCACTCTGCAACACCCCTGTGTAATAGCCACTGTGGTTACATGCTAATAATGCCAAGTCATATCCTTTGCAGTGCTTAGTCATAGTGGTTAACCAAAACAATTCAAACTCTATTCTGGAAATCACCTCAAATTCAAAAGTGCAAAATAAATTTGCTCAAACACAATGGGAAAAATGTTCACTAGTTAGCAAATATTCCAGAAGCACTCATAAAAATATAAACAATGGTGATGGAGTTAGCTAAGTGACTCAAACCACATGAAACAGCACCAAATCAGCATTATTTAATTCCTTTATAATTAAATTAAATTCAAGTGAAATCCAACTTTGCCCAAACCAATTTCTGGTGAAAGGTAATATTGCATTGTAATATTGGGACCAACTCTCACAATTTACAAAAGCGCAAAAGTGGCCTAACTATTTCAAAACAGAAAATAAATAAAGAAAATAGAAAACAGAAACAGAAAAATAAAACGAGGCACTGTGCACTGGGCCTAAGTGCACAGTGCCCCGAAACGGCCCGCCTGGCCCAACCTCCCTCTCTCTCCATCGCCGTGTCGCCGCGCCCGTGGCTGCGCGCGCGCGCACCGGCGAGCGCGCGACACCGCGGCAGCCACCGACAGGCGAGGGAGATAAGGGCGAGGCCGTGCTTTCCCCCTGGCCTCCCCCGTCATTCTCCCCACTTCTCCCTCGCTCGCCTCTTCCCCCTTCTCCTCCAGATCCGCGGCGCCCGAGCGCTGTCGTCGCCGCGCTACGCCACCGCCGTGACCAACGGCCTCCCCGCGTCGCCTGAGTGTGCCAGGGAGGAGCGCCGTGGTCGACCACGTCCCCTGGAGCCGCTGGAAGGAGCTGAGGAGCCCGGCGTCGACCGAACACGTCGTCTTCTTCCTCGGGATGCCGTCGATCTCCTCCGTATCCGGCGAGCCTCTGCAGCTACTAATTCCCCAACGGCCTTACGTGCTTGCCGCTCGGTGAGCCTTTCCGTCCCCTGCTCCTCCCCTTTGTCTCCCGCACGCGCCGTAGCTAGCTAGTCGACGAGCCCGAGCTCCGGCTGCCGCAGACCACTTCGCCGCCGTGGCCAAGGGCCCTGTCGTGCTCGCCTGAGCACGGCATCGAGCTCCTGGTGCTCACAGGAGCCAAGTGAGCCCGGTTGCGTGCCTCCCCGTGCCGTGTAGTGTCGTCTCCGACGAAGCCCGAACTCCGACACCGTATTTGCTCGACGCCGGCGACGAATCCGACCGATTCCGGCGAAACCACCACCACCACTGGACGCGGCTCGCTCGACTCGTTCGAACGCACCCCCGCGCACGCCAAATGGCCGCCTGTAGGCGAAATCCGACGAGGCCCGAGCGCCTCCGCCGCGTTTTGGCGTCGCCGCCGGCAAGACGCCGGCCACCGCCACGCTGGCAGGCCTGGGGCCACCCCCAGTGACCCTGCCAGTGGGTCCCAGGGGCCCAGCTGACCCGTTGACCTCGGTCAACTATGCTGACTGGGCAGCACAGTGTCACTGACACGCGGGCCCCACCGCCCTGTTAATTAACTGAAACATTTTATAAATAAAAAATAAACTAAAAATGCTAAGTAGCCTATGACATGTGGGGCCAGCTGCTAATTAACTCTCTGGATTAATTTTAATCCACTCTGTTAAGCTGCTGTCACTGACATGTGGGTCCCACTGGACCCACATGTCATATTTGACTCTGGTCAGCCGATGTTGACTTGCTGACATCATCATTGCCTCATCCTGATGTCATATTTAATTTTCTGATAAATTATATAATTCCAGAAAATCAATTAAATCTTTGAGAATTAATAACTTTTAAACCGTAGCTCAGATCAAAAAACTTAAAACATGAAAGTTGCTCAGAACGACGAGACGAATCTGATCGTGTCGTCTGTTTCCATGTCAGAACCTCCTACGTAGGAGAACCCGTAACTTTTAGTCCGATTCCGGTAGATGAATAGTGCATAATCACCGGTAAATAAATCCCACCTTAATCCTATAATAACTAAAATGACCCAGATGCATCTTTAGGCAACCCTGCACTGCATTGTAGCATAGCATGCCCCGTGTTGCATTTGATTGCATTATGTTTACCTGTTTCCTCCCCCTTTTCCATCTCGATTAGACTCCGACGTTGACGTAGCTCCTGAGGCAGACGCCGCTCCGGAGTACGACTACGTCCCCAATGACCAGCCACTTCCCCCAGAGCTTGCAGGCAAGCACCCCCATTTTGAGCATTCTGATATCACTCACTCTCTTCTCTCTTATGCTTGCATTAGAATCTGCTGCTATTACTGTATCCTATATCTGCTGCATAGCCTGTTTACTTGTAACCTGCTGTTGATACTTACCTGTTATCCTAAAATGCTTAGAATAGGTTGGGTAGAGACCATCAGAGACCCCCACATATCCCGATTGCCTCGCTGGATGATCAGAAGACCCGTGCGACGGGATTGAAGACCAGGTCTCGACACCGCACGTCACTTTCCCCCTTAGTTGCCGACACTACTGGGTTACTATCGAGTGCCGAGGGTGATACCTCGTCAGCACTTCGGATGATAACCTTGTAGGTTAGTTAATCGGTCGTGGTAAGCGAGGGTGATTCCTCCTACACCACCCCCGAAACTGACACTGTCGTGCAACTCCTCAAGAGTGGACCTCGAGGGTGATTCCTCTTACGTTCACCTTGACGGTTATGTCAATTGGGGATCCAACGAGGGTGATGCCTCGGATTCCTTCTTGATGCGGTAGCCACACGGATGACTTACATTACTGCTATTACTGTTCATACTGGATAAAGACGGGTCGGCCCTGAGGGGTACCCGTGCGAGCTTAATAGCGAGTGATGTGGAATCGGGTGGACCTGGATGGTGCCCGAGGGTTGAACACGAGGCGTGGCTAGGCATTCCTCGCCCTTGCCGCAAGTCCTCGAGACGGGGCGACGGGGTCACATTTTTCGTGAGTCTCTGCTCGTTTCCGCACATCCAACACACTAACGGTTTGGATATTTGATCCGAGGGGCCTCTGGCCTGATAGCACTAACCATCACGTGGGCATAGTATGGGCGTTCTGCGTCGTATACTTCAGCCGAAGCTTAATGGACGTCAGCGACTGAGCGGCGCGCGTCGAGTTGGACTGGTTACGCAACTGCGCTTGTATTAAGGGGTTGCTAGGTCTGCTCTCGGCCACCCTCGCAACGTGCAGGAGTTCCCGGGGCGATGGCCCAAGACCCCTAGGGGCATAGGTTTAGTCCGACGTGCTGACCTCTCTGTTAAGTATTTGGTTGGGTTGCGACGTATCGTTTGGCCGAGGCCGGGCATGACCCAGAAAAGTGTGTCCGGACGGAGTTAATCGAGCGTGGTGGGTAACTTGGTGCACCCCTGCAGGGAAGAAAACATCTATCGATAGCCTGTCCTACGGTAACGGACACTCGGAGTTGTATCCCGATCGGTACAACTAGAACTTGAGATGAAATGGATAGTATGGCTCTGGGATTGCTTTCTCGTAGGGAGTCGAGGAAGAATCTCTGGCCGAGGTTGTTGATACATTACTACTACTTTACATTATGATAATCTGCACTCTTCTAATGCTGCAAGACCAATGAAGATGATTGAAGATGCTAGCCTTCGATAGGACTAGGCTTTCCCCCTCTACTCTGGCATTTCTGCAGCCCAGCCCAGCCCAGTCCCTTTGAAAATGTTGCATATGTAGTGTAGATCCTTGCTTGCTGAGTACTTCGGATGAGTACTCACGTTTGCTTTATTTATTTTCTTTTTCTCCCCATATCCAATTGACGCCACCAGATGACGGAGCCCCTGAGATAGCTGCCCCCGTCGACGACTACGGCTACTACTACTACCCTCCCGGCGAGTACTACTACGAGGAGCCGACAGACGACCAGGAGTAGGATTCGGAGGGTCCTAGGCAGGAGGCCTATGCCTTTTGATCGTAGTATTTTATTTTGCCCCGCCTTTCTAAAGGCTTATCTCTATTTCTGTAATATATCTGTACCCAGATATCTGATGCTTCCGCTGACACTTGTATGCCATCGAGCTATGTATTCGAGCCCTCGAGGCCCTGGCTTGTAATATAAAGCTTGTATGAATTTATTTATGTTTTAGAGTTGTGTTGTGATATCTTCAAGTGAGTCCTTAGGCTTGATCGTGTGCAATTGTGTGTATGGTTAGTGCACGATTAAGCCGGGGTCGTCACACACTCCCACCCTAAAAAATATCCACTTGAAAAAAACATGTTCCGTGCGATTACATCGATATCTTTGGTCGCATTAGTATGAAGCCTAAAGACCAAAATTTCATGTTTTTCTGCGGAAATCCAACCTGAATGTTGGGAGCATATGCTCCTGCGCATAAAAAATGTTTTATGTAAATGTAAAAAAAGTTTGAAAAAATATATGTTCTCATTGTCACACCCAAATTCTATGCTTAAGCATTTTGATCTATGCAAAAAAAAGTCGGACGCCAAATGTTACCTCCAATGTTACACTTAATTTTGTTTCTTTTTCACCGACGAAGCACAACTATCCCATTTCGCATGAAAAAATTTCAGGCACACTTGTTACACTAACAATAACATCTACAAAAAAATTAGATTTTTTAAATTTTAATTACTATTTGTTTTGAATTTACTGTTCAACTGGGAGCATTTGCACCCCAGAGCCAAAACAACCATCCCGTTTTCTAGTTCGCTCATTCAAAACAACTGTCGAATATTTGTGGCACTGCAGTGAGTTCAAAGTCCTATTACCAGCAACAAACACATTGAAGATAATGTTAATCATGCTCGCGAAGAGAAGCCAAGCAAAATGTTTGGTCTCGTTAGGTACCCTATTTCTCGATTGAAGGAAATATGCCCTAGGGGCAATAATAAAGTTGTTATTTTATATTTCCTTACATCATGATAAATGTTTATTATTCATGATAGAATTGTATTAACCGGAAACTTGATACATGTGTGGATACATAGACAAAACACCGTGTCCCTAGTAAGCCTCTACTAGACTAGCTCATTAATCAAATATGGTTAAGTTTCCTAACCATAGACATGTGTTGTCATTTGATGAACGGGATCCCATCATTAGGAGAATGATGTTATGGACAAGACTCATCCGTTAGCTTAGCATTATGATCGGTCAGTTTTATTGCTATTGCTTTCTTCATGTCAAATACATATTCCTTCGACTATGAGATTATGCAACTCCCGGATACCGGAGGAATGCCTTGTGTGCTATCAAACGTCACAACGTAACTGGGTGATTATAAAGATGCTCTACAGGTATCTCCGAAGGTGTTTGTTGGGTTGGCATAGATCGAGATTAGGATTTGTCACTCCAAGTATCGGAGAGGTATCTCTGGGCCCTCTCGGTAATGCACATCATAAGAAGCCTTGAAAGCAAAGTGACTAATGAGTTAGTTACAGGATGATATATTACGGAACGAGTAAAGAGACTTGCTGGTAATGAGATTGAACTAGGTATGAAGATACCGACGATCGAATCTCGGGCAAGGAACATACCGATGGACAAAGGGAATAAAGTATGTTGTCATAACGGTTCGACCGATAAAGATCTTCATAGAATATGTGGGAGCCAATATGAGCATCCAGGTTCCGCTATTGGTTATTGACCGGAGAAGTGTCTCGGTCATGTCTACATAGTTCTCGAACCCGTAGGGTCCGCACGCTTAACGTTCGATGACGATTTAGTATTATATAAGTTATGTGATTTGGTGACCGAATGTTGTTCGGAGTCCTGGATGAGATCACGGACATGATGAGGAGTCTCAAAATGGTCGAGAGGTAAAGATTGATATATAGGACGATGGTATTCGGACACCGGAAGTGTTCCGGAGGGTACCAGGTACATATCGGGTCACCGGAAGGGGTTCTGGGCACCCCCGGCAAAAAATATGGGCCTAATGGGCCAAGAGGGGAAACGCAGCAGCCAGCAGGGGCTGCTGCGCCCCCATATGGGCCGCACCAGAGGAGAAGGAAAGAGGGGAAGAGAGAAGGAAAGGGAGGGATTCGGCCTCCCCCTTCCTTCCCTCCTCCCTCCTCTTTCCTTCCCCCTCCGGTAAATAAGGAAGGGGGGGGGGGCGAATTGGGATAGGACCCCAAGTAGGATTCCTCCTACTTGGGGTGCCCCATGGCTGCTCCCCTCCCCCTCCCACCTATATATACATGGGGAGGGGGCGCCTAGAACACACAACATCAATTGTTAGCCGTGTGCGGCGCCCCCCTCCACAGTTTACGCCTCCGGTCATATCTTCGTAGTGCTTAGGCGAAGCCCTGCGCGGATCACTTCACCATCATCGTCACCACGTCGTCGTGCTGACAGAACTCATCTACTTCCTCGACACCTTGCTGGATCAAGAGGACGAGGGACGTCATCGAGCTGAACGTGTGCAGAACTCGGAGGTGCCGTACGTTTGGTACTTGATCGGTCGGAGCTAGAAGAAGTTCGACTACATCAACCGCGTTGTCAAACGCTTCCGCTTTCGGTCTACGAGGGTACGTAGACACACTCTCCCCCTCTCGTTGCTATGCATCTTCTAGATAGATCTTGCGCGAGCGTAGGATTTTTTTTGAAATTGCATGCTACGTTTCCCAGCAATGATGCAGACTGGTTTCGTGATCTGAGGATTATCCTCATTGCTGCACAGAAGAATTATGTCCTTGATGCACAGCTAGGTGACAGACCTATTGCAGGAGCAGATGCAAACGTTATGAACGTTTAGCAAGCTCGATATGATGACTACTTGATAGTTTAGTGCGCCATGTTTTACGGCTTAGAACCGGGACTTCAAAAACGTTTTAAACGCGACGGAGCATATGAGATGTTTCAAGAGCTGAAATTGGTATTTCAGACTCATGCCCGTGTCTGGAGGTATGAGACCTCTGACAAGTACTTTGCCTACAAGATGGAGGAGAATAGCTCAACCAGTGAGCATGTGCTCAGAATGTCTGGGTACTACAATCGCTTGAATCAAGTGGGAGTTAATCTTTCAGATAAGATAGTGATTGACAAAGTTCTCTAGTCACTATCACCAAACTACTAGAACTTCGTGATGAACTATAAAATGCGAGGGATGACGAAAATGATTCCCGAGCTCTTCGCGATGCTGAAATCAGCGAAGGTGGAAATTAAGAAAGAGCATCAAGTGTTGATGGTTGACAAGACCACTAGTTTCAAGAAAAAGGGCAAGGGAAAGAAAGGGAACTTCAAGAAGAATGGCAAGCAAGTTGTCGCTCCCATGAAGAAGCCCAAAGTTGGACCCAAGCCTGAAACTGAGTGCTTCTACTGCAAAGGAAATGGTTACTGAAAGCGGAACTGCCCCAAATACTTGGTGGATAAGAAGGATGGCAAAGTGAACAAAGGTATATTTGATATACATGTTATTGATGTGTACTTTACTAGTGTTCATAGTAGCCCCTGGGTATTTGATACCGGTTCAGTTGCTAAGATTAGAAACTCGAAACAGGAGTTGCAAAATGAACAGAGACTAGTTAAGGACGAGGTGACGATGTGTGTTGGAAGTGATTCCAAGGTTGATAGGATCACCATCGCACATTCCCTCTACCTTCGGGATTAGTGTTGGACCTAAATAAATGTTATTTGGTGTTTGCGTTGAGCATGAATATGATTGGATCATATTTATTGCGATACGGTTATTCATTTAAGTCAGAGAATAATTGTCGGTCTGTTTACATGAATAAAACCTTCTATGGTCATACACCCAATGTAAATGGTTTATTGAATCTCGATCGTGGTGATACACATATTCATAATATTGATGCCAAAAGATGCAAAGTTGATAATGATAGTGCAACATATTTGTAGCACTGCCGTTTAGGTCATATTGGTGTAAAGCGCATGAAGAAACTCCATGCAGATGGGCTTTTGGAATGACTTGATTATGAATCATTTGATACTTGCGAACCATGCCTCATGGGCAAGATGACTAAAACTCCGTTCTCCGGAACAATGCAGCGAGCTAATGACTTATTGGAAATAATACATACCGATGTATGCGGTCCGATGAGTGTTGAAGCACGCGGCAGGTATTGTTATTTTCTAACCTTCTGTAACATCCCCAGCATCACACCACAGTAATCATCCTCAGTTATTGACAAGTCATCATGATCATCTTCATAAAATGGCATTAGGAAATAAGTCAACTTCAATTCAAAAATTCAAATTGCAAGTTAAATATTTATTTCTTAAAACAGCCAAACAGAAATGTTCATACTGTTGCAAATAATCCCAGAACAATTGTAAAACTAAAACCAACCTCAAGTAAAATCCCAGGTGAACCCTAGCAACAAAACAGTGGACCAACAGCTCCTTTTCTCTCCTTTTAAATTCAAATCAAATTCAAATAAATTCTTTTGGGTCCCAAACTTATTTCGGTACTACCTAATATTGCAACTTAATTATTGCGCCAGGATCCACGTTTTTGCAAAATGATTTGGAGGCTCAAATAAATGTTTTTGCTCTCTGGATAAAAGAAAGCAGGAAAAAGGAAAAAGAAAAGGGCCTGGGGGCACTGTGCCAAGTGCACAGTGCAGCCCAGCCCACCTCCACTGCGCCCCCCTCCCTCTCTCCTCGCGCGTGTCAGCACGGCCGTGGACGCGCCGGCGCGTTCCGGCGAAACGCTGACACGACGACTCCACAGGGGTTGCGGAGGGGATAAGGTCGACCCCTCCACTTCTCCGCCGTCCTCATCCACTCCATTTCTCCCCCTCTCCATCGCCATCTCCCTCTCGTTCCACCGAAGCCGCCGCTGCCGCCGCCATGCCCGCTGCGGCCCCGCGGCCACCGGCGCCCCTGTGCTCCTCCGGCAAGTCCAGCCGCTCCACCAGAGACTACCTCTTCTGCCACGACCCCACAGACGAGCTGCAGGCCGATGCAACGCCCGAGGCCAGCCGTTTCCCACCACGGATCACAGGAGCTCGCCGGCGTCGATCCCCTGCACGGCAGCTCCTAATTATTTCGCCGGCCTTTCGTGCGCCGCTCGGTGAGCACCGTGCCTCCCCTCTCCTTCTAGCCCGTCTAAGCTTGCCGTAGCTCGCAGCCAACGCCGCCGCACCATGACAGCTCGAACAGAGCTCCGCCGCGTAGCCGCCATCGACGCCTTGGTCCACTCTCCGCCCGCGAGGCCGCCGGGAATGGATGCGCGCGAACACCAGCTACCCGTAGCCGCAAACCGTGCTCGAAACCGTCGACCGTAGCTCCGTCCGGCGAGCTCTCGCCGCGCAGCGCCGCTGCTGCTGAAACTGCTGCCGCCACGCTACAGTAACATTCAGTTACTGTAGCGTGAGCTAGCTTTTGTAAACTCACACTGATCAGCCCTATTGATAGCCTCGAAACAACATCTAAACGAAGTCTAACCTAGCTGAAGTTAATCTGTGCTGATAGTTCACATGACAGGCTCCAACTTACTCCATTGGACCAAACTTAGATAATGCATGGATAAATTCCTATAAAAATGACAAAATGCTAAGTTCTGTTAGTGGACAGACAATTAACCAGTTTCTGAAATTAACAGCGAGTGGCACTTTTCAAGCAAAGGTTTGGTTAAGCAAATGAACTCTATCAGTGATGAAAATGATACCATCTTGTAGATCACAGAAAATTGATCAAGATTGGTAAAGGGCACTAACCCATAGGATGAATAGAGCAATAGCTACAAGCTCTGGAAACCAGCTAAATATTGTTAAAACCTGAGGACTTAGCAAATTTCAGTGATCTCAGAAAATTCATTTAAAACTTCGGAAAATCATAGAAAAATAACGGTAGCTCGGATGGAAAAACTTTATACATGAAAGTTGATCAGAACGATCCCACGAATCTATCCATGCTATCTGTTGCCATGTCGGAACTCTCTACGTAGAAGAACTCGTAACTCCGGACCCGAATCCGGCAGATGAATAGTGCACACACGTCGGATATTAAATCCCAGATTAATTCTAAAAATAACTAAAATGACTTAGATGCATATTTAGGCAACCCTGCATTGCATCATAGCATCACACGCACCATATTGCATTTGTTTGCATTATGTTTACCTGTTTCTTCCCCCCTCTTCTCTCTCGGTAGACCCCGACGTTGGCGTAGCTCCCGAGGCAGACGCAGCTCAGGAGTACGACTACGTCCCCGACGATACCACTGAAGACCTTGTCCTTGCCCACGAGCAAACAGGCAAGCACCCCCATTTTGAGCATGCCTATATCGCCTATTCCCTTCTCTCTTATGCTTGCATTAGAACTGCTACTGCTACTGTTTTCCTATATCTGCTGCATAGCCTGATTATTGTACCCTGCTTTGTTACCTTACTGGTTATCCTAGACTGCTTAGTATAGGGTGGGTAGAGACACGACAGAGACCCCCACTTGATCCCGACTGCCCTGCTGGACATCAGAAGACCCGATCATCGGGATTGAAGACCAGACCCTGGCACCGCACATCACTACCCCTTAGTTGCCGACACTGCTGGGTTACCGTCGAGTGCCGAGGGTGATACCTCGTTAGCACTTCTGATGTTAACCTTGTAGGTTAGTTACTCGGTCGTGGTAAGCGAGGGTGATTCCTCCTACACCACCCCCGATAACGACATCGTCGCGCAACCTCTCAAGTGTGGACCTCGAGGGTGATTCCTCCTTCGTTCACCTTGATGATAACATCGAGCGGGAACTCCATCGAGGGTGATTCCTCATGGTTCCCTTCGGTGTCAGACACACAGTTACCTTGGATATTATGACTTGACTATGAACCACGATACTAAAGACGGGTCGGCCCTGAGGGGTACCCGCGCGAGCTTATTGCGAAGTGATGTGGAGTCGGGTTGACCTGGATGGTGCCCGCGAGATAACTACGAGGCGTGGCCGGGCATTCTTAGCCCTTGCCGCAAGTCCTCGAGACGGGCGACGGGGTCACATCGATCGTGAGTCTCTGCTCGTTTCCGCGCGCTCCTAATCCACTACGGTTTGGATATTTGATCCGAGGGGCCTCTGGCCCGATAGCACTAACCATCACGTGGGCATAGTATGGGCGTTCTGCGTCGTATACTTCAGCCGGAGCTTAATGGACGTCAGCGACTGATGCGGCACACGCTGGGTTGGACTGGGAACGCAACCGCGCTTGTATAAGGGGTTGCTAGGTCTGCTCACCGGCGGTGCACGTAACGTGCAGGAGTTCTCGGGGCGATGGCCCAAGACCCCTGGGGGCATAGGTTAGTCCGGCGTGCTGACCTCTCTGTTAGGTATTTGGTCGGGTTGCGGCGTGTTGCTTAGCCGAGGCCGGGCATGGCCCAGAAAAGTGTGTCCGGCCAGAGTTAAGCGAGCGTGGTGGGTAAGTTGGTGCACCCCTGCAGGGAAGAAACTTCTATCGATAGCCTGTCCTACGGTAACGGACACTCGGAGTTGTATCCCGATCGGTACAACTAGAACATGTGATGAGAATTGGATAGTACGGCTCTGGGATTGCTTTCTCGCAGGGAGTCGAGAAAGGATCTCAGGTCGAGGTTGATGATACTACTACTAGTACTTTACTTATGTAATCTGCTCTCTCCTCATGCTGAAAGACTGCTGAAGATTGTTGAAGATGCTAGTCTTCGATAGGACTAGGCTTTCCCCCTCTATTCTGGCATTTCTGCAGCCCAGTCCACATATACAGCCATTCCTTTGACAATGATGCATATGTAGTGTAGATCCTTGCTTGCTGAGTACTTCGGATGAGTACTCACGTTTGCTTTATTTTCTTTTTCCCCCATATTCCATTTGATGCCACCAGACGACGGAGCCCCTGAGCCAGAAGCCCCAGCCGACGACCAGTACTACTACCCGCCTGGCGAGTACTACTACTACGAGGAGCCGTTCGACGACCAGGAGTAGGATCGGAGGGTCCAGGGCAGGAGGCCTACGCCTTTCGATCGTAGTATTTTATTTTACCTCGTCTCTGTGAAGGCCTAATTCTCTCTATGTAATATATCTGTACCCAGATATCTAATGCTTCCGCTGACGCTTGTATGCCATCGAGCTATGTATTCGAGCCCTCGAGGCCCTGGCTTGTAATATTAAGCTTGTATGACTTTATTTTATGTTTTAGAGTTGTGTTGTGATATCTTCAAGTGAGTCCTTAGGCTTGATCATGCACATTTGCGTGTATGATTAGTGCACGATTAAGCCGGGGTCGTCACACCTTCACAGATGATTTAAGCAGATATGGGTATATCTATTTGATGAAACACAAGTCTGAAACATTTGAAAAGTTCAAAGAATTTCAGAGTGAAGTAGAGAATCATCGTAACAAGAAAATAAAGTTTCTACGATCTGATCGCGGAGGCGAATATTTGAGTTACGAGTTTGGCCTTCATTTAAAATAATGTGGAATAGTTTCACAACTCACGCCACCTGGAACACCACAGCGTAATGGTGTGTCCGAACGTCGTAATCGTACTTTATTAGATATGGTGCGATCTATGATATCTCTTACCGATTTACCACTATCATTTTGGGGTTATGCATTAGAGACAACTGCATTCATGTTAAATAGGGCACCATCTAAATCCGTTGTGATGACACCGTATGAACTGTGGTTTGGCAAGAAACCTAAGCTGTCATTTCTTAAAGTTTGGGGTTGCGATGCTTATGTGAAAAAAGCTTCAGCATGATAAGCTCGAACCCAAATCGGAGAAGTGCGTCTTTATAGGATACCCAAAAGAAACTGTTGGGTACACCTTCTATCACAGATCCGAAAGTAAGATCTTTGTTGCTAAGAATGGGTCCTTTCTAGAGAAGGAGTTTCTCTCGAAAGAAGTGAGTGAGAGGAAAGTAGAACTTGATGAGGTAATTGTACCTTCTCTCGCATTGAAAAGTAGTTCATCACAGAAAATTGTTCTCGTGATGTCTACACCAACTAGAGAGGAAGCTAATGATAATGATCATGAAACTTCAGATCAAGTTAGTACTGAACCTCGTAGGTCGACCAGAGCACGATCCGCACCAGAGTGGTACGGTAATCCTGTCCTGGAAGTCATGTTACTAGACCATGACGAACCTAAGAGTTATGAAGAAGCTATGATGAGCCCAGATTCCGACAGATGGCTTGAGGCCATGAAATCTGAGATAGAATCCATGTATGAGAACAAAGTGTGGACTTTGGTGGACTTGCCCGATGCTCGGCGAGCCATAGAGAATAAATGGATTTTCAAGAAGAAGACTGACGCTGATGGTAATGTTACCGTCTACAAAGCTCGACTTGTCGCAAAAGGTTTTCGACAAGTTCAAGGGGTTGACTTCGATGAGACTTTCTCACCCGTAGCGATGCTTAAGTCTGTCTGAATCATGTTAGCAATTGCCGCATTTTATGATTATGAAATCTGGCAAATGGACGTCAAAACTGCATTCCTTAATGGATTTATCAAAGAAGAGTTGTATATGATGCAACCAGAAGGTTTTTGTCGATCCTAAAGGTGCTAACAAAGTGTGCAAACTTCAGCAATCCATCTATGGACTGGTGCAAGCATCTTGGAGTTGGAATATACGCTTTGATAAGGTGATCAAAGCATATGGTTTTATACAGATTTATGGTGAAGCCTGTATTTACAAGAAAGTGAGTGGGAGCTCTGTAGCATTTCTGATATTTTATGTGGATGACATATTGCTGATTGGAAATGATATATAATTTTTGGATAGCATAAAAGGATACTTGAATAAGAATTTTTCAATGAAAGACCTCGGTGAAGCTGCTTACATATTGGGCATCAAGATCTATAGAGATAGATCAAGACGCTTGATAAGATTTTCAATGAGTACATACCTTGACAAGGTTTTGAAGGAGTTCAAAATGGATCAGTCAAAAAAGGAGTTCTAGCCTATAATGAAAGGTGTGAAGTTGAGTAAGACTCAAAGCCCGACCACGGCAGAAGATAGAGAAAGAATGAAAGTCATTCCCTATGCCTCAGCCATAGGTTCTATAAAGTATGTCATGCTGTGTACCAAACCTGTTGTGTACCTTGCCATGAGTTTGTCAAGTGGGTACAATAGTGATCCAGGAGTAGATCACGAGACAGCGGTCAAAATTATCCTTAGAGGACTAAGGAAATGTTTTCTCGATTATGGAGGTGATAAAGAGTACGTCGTAAGGAGTTACGTCGATGCAAGTTTTGACACTGATCTAGATGACTCTAAGTCTCAATCTAGTTACATATTGAACGTGGGAGCAATTAGCTAGAGTAGCTCCATGCAGAGCATTGTAGACATAGAAAATTTGCAAAATACATACGGATCTGAATGTGACAGACCCGTTGACCAAACTTCTCTTACAAGCAAAACATGATCACACCTTAGTACTCTTTGGGTGTTAATCACATAGCGATGTAAACTAGATTATTGACTCTAGTAAACCGTTTGGGTGTTGGTCACATGGCGATGTGAACTATGGGTGTTAATCATATAAAGATGTGAACTATTGGTGTTAAATCACATAGCGATGTGAACTAGATTATTGACTCTAGTGCAAGTGGGAGACTGAAGGAAATATGCCCTAGAGGCAATAATAAAGTTGTTATTTTATATTTCCTTACATGATGATAAATGCTTATTATTCATGCTAGAATTGTATTAACCGGAAACTTGATATATGTGTGGATACATACACAAAACACCGTGTCCCTAGTAAGCCTCTACTAGACTAGCTCGTTAATCAAAGATGGTTAAGTTTTCTAACCATAGACATGTGTTGTCATTTAATGAACGGGATCACATAATTAGGAGAATGATGTGATGGACAAGACCCATCCGTTAGCTTAGCAGTATGATCGTTCAGTTTTATTGCTATTGCTTTCTTCATGTCAAATACATATTTCTTCGACTATGAGATTATGCAACTGCCGGATACTGGAGGAATGCCTTGTGTGCTATCAAACGTCACAACGTAGCTGGGTGATTATAAAGATGCTCTACAGGTATCTCCGAAGGTGTTTGTTGGGTTGGCATAGATCGAGATTAGCATTTGTCACTCCAAGTATCGGAGAGGTATCTCTGGGCCCTCTCGGTAATGCACATAATAAGAAGCCTTGCAAGCAAAGTGACTAATGAGTTAGTTACAGGATGATGTATTACGGAACGAGTAAAGAGACTCGCCGGTAATGAGATTGAACTAGGTATGAAGATAACGACGATCGAATCTCGGGCAAGTAACATACCGATGGACAAAGGGAATAAAGTATGTTGTCATAACGGTTCGACCGATAAAGATCTTCGTAGAATATGTGGGAGCCAATATGAGCATCCAGGTTCCGCTATTGGTTATTGACCGGAGAAGTGTCTCGGTCATGTCTACATAGTTCTCGAACCCGTAGGGTCCGCACGCTTAACATTCGATGACGATTTAGTATTATATGAGTTATGTGATTTGGTGACCGAATGTTGGTCGGAGTCCCGGATGAGATCACGAACATGACGAGGAGTCTCGAAATGGTCGAGAGGTAAAGATTGATATATAGGACGATGGTATTCGAACACCGGAAGTGTTCCGGATGGTACCGGGTACATATCGGGTCACCGGAAGGGGTTCCGGGCACCCCCGGCAAAAGATATGGGCCTAATGGGCCAAGAGGGGAAACGCAGCAGCCAGCAGGGGCTGCTGCGCCCCCCATATGGGCCGCACCAGAGGAGAAGGAAAGAGGGGAAGAGAGAAGGAAGGGGAGGGATTCGGCCTCCCCCTTCCTTCCCTCCTCCCTCCTCTTTCCTTCCCCCTCCGGTAAATAAGGAGGGGGGGGGGGGGCGAATTGGGATAGGACCCCAAGTAGGATTCCTCCTACTTGGGGCGCCCCATGGCTGCTCCCCTCCCCCTCCCACCTATATATACATGGGGAGGGGGCGCCTAGAACACACAACATCAATTGTTAGCCGTGTGCGGCGCCCCCCTCCATAGTTTACGCCTCCGATCATATCTTCGTAGTGCTTAAGCGAAGCCCTGCGCGGATCACTTCACCATCATCGTCACCACGCCGTCATGCTGACGGAACTCATCTACTTCCTCGACACCTTGCTGGATCAAGAGGACGAGGGACATCATCGAGCTGAACGTGTGCAGAACTCGAAGGTGCCGTACATTCGATACTTGATCGGTCGGAGCTAGAAGAAGTTCGACTACATCAATCGCGTTGTCAAACGCTTCCGCTTTCGGTCTACGAGGGTACGTAGACACACTCTCCCCCTCTCGTTGCTATGCATCTCCTAGATAGATCTTGCGTGAGTGTAGGAAATTTTTTGAAATTGCAAGCTACGTTTCCCAACATCAATATCATCCGATCATCGTTTTCTTCATGGAGTGTGTAAGTGTCCTTAGTGGAGGATGCTCGAGCCGTTGATGAGGAACCAGTTGTTATTGTCATTGTTGAACTTGGAAATGACACAACAAAGATATCAACACAATCAACTATGTACAAGCAGTTGAGGTTAATCGACACATGATCAAGACAAAAATTACATTGACGTTTCTAGAATGGGAGAAAAGGTCCAAGAAGGCATTTGTCAAGGGTAAGTGGAGATGTCAAAGATCTAGCAAAACAAGGTGATATGTCATTATTTGGCAGGACAAAGAAAATATGTTAAAGGGGTTTGCTGTTTTACAAATAAATAAAGGGTAGGTGTGGGGTAAGGCTAGAAAGTTTTGGCGTTATAGGTGGAATGAACTAATCCAAAGTGTGCCTAAGGCAAGAAGTATCTTGAGGAAAATTTATAGGAGTAAACAGCTTTCAACAAGCACATTCTAAATGCCTACCCCCCACTCTCACCCAAAAAAAATTCTTCATCTGAAAGACATGTTCCACGCAATTACGCATTTTACCGGTGCAAGATTCGTTTGTAGCATAGAAAAAGGGCCGTCTAATTGCATGAATATCTTTGGTCACATTCCTAGGAAGCCTAAAGGCCAAAATTTAGTTTTTTTCTTCAAGAGTACATATTTCGTGTTTTTCAGTTCATTCATTCCTATAAACCGTTGGATATTTTGTGGCATCACGGTGAGCTGGCGAGTTCAAAACCCCATGACGGCAACAAACACATTCATGATAATGTTCACGAGGAATACAAAATCCAGCCACGGAGCCTCGTATCAATAGCCTCGCTCGTACTGACATAGTACACGCGTGAAACGCATACACATTTTTTCTATAGAAAAAATAGAAAACAAAACACATGCATGTTTTTGTACTTGATTGAAAACACATGCGCATTTTGCTATGATGGCCATGGAGGTCAATGGTCGACCCCCCCTCAAAAACAAAGAAAAAAGATTCCCCAGGGCATCTAAACCGTCGTCCTAATCCACAATCATGATATCCGTTTAAGGCGTTAATCACCGCCCATGCCGCGGGGCCCCACCCCCGGACGCGCGCGTGACCAACCCCCTCTCTCCCCACTACGCCCACCACACGGTCCACGCAGCGACACTGACTGACGCGTGGCCCACCGCCACTCCCGTCGCTCAGCCGGTCAGGCGGGACGGGGACGGGGCTGACAGCTAGCCGGTGAGAAAAAAAGGCGAGGCCAGCCAGCTTTCTCCGCGGAACGGACCACGGCGGGATATACCCCGACCCCACTGGCCGGTGGCCCCGCGCTGGGCTCGGCCCCACCCCACCCCGCCCATCCTCCTTTTCACCGCGCAGCGCGATTCAAAACTCACCGCACGCACGCACGCACGCTCCTTCCCGCACCACCGGCGTGCCGACGCCAGGCGCGAGACCCACCCAGCCCGGGCCCACGCGTCATGGAGTGAGACGCGTCCTGGAGCCTCACATGTCATCGAGAAGCACTGGTTCTGTTGGGGAGGTGGGTCCCGCGTTTCACTGGCTCACTCTCACTCACTCATCACTCACTGGCTCACACTCCCTTCTTTTTCTCTTGCACTTCATTTTTCTTTTCCGCTTGTGTGCTGCTCCTTTTCTTTTCTTTTCTTGCTGTCGCCGTCACCTCACCTCGCTGCTGCAGCTACCACACTACCAGCCAGCCAGAGGCAGAGTCAGTGCCAGTGCCCAAGTCCTTGGCCACCTCTCCCTGGAATGGAGGCGTAGGAGGGCGTCCGAGCTAGACAGACAGAGAGCGGGAGCTAGGGTTCCGCCGCATCATCCTCCTGCTCCTCCTCCGGTGAGTGACCCAGCCG
The DNA here is from genome assembly GCA_011799875.1 of Thinopyrum elongatum. Taxonomy (NCBI): domain Eukaryota; kingdom Viridiplantae; phylum Streptophyta; class Magnoliopsida; order Poales; family Poaceae; genus Thinopyrum; species Thinopyrum elongatum. The sequence goes on from CM022297.1 coordinate 466,108,523, forward strand.
TCGCTCCCCAGATCCGTCTGCCCCCCGCCGCCCCCTAGATCTGCGCTAGGAGCTGCTTCGAGCGTTTTCTCCGGCCGGGTCCGAGGCTCCCGGCGCCGCATTCGGGGGTGGAGTTCCCCGCGAACCGTCCGGGCCGCGGATCTCCGCGCCCCCTTCCTTTTCTGTGCCTCGTTTGATCCGTTTCTGTTTTTCATTTCTTTTTTTGAAATTAGTTGCCGTGGTTGCTTTCCTGCGACAGTGCTCATGATCTCGGGGGTTTGGGTGGATGCTGCGGTTTCTGGCGGGTTTTCTCTGCTTAACAATTAGCTGCAGCGTAGATCTGCGCTCTGACGTGTCCGGCGGTTCGGCTGCAGGGTCCGAGACCTCCGGCGGGCGGCCTGCGGCGGGCTAGGAGGCGGCTCCGATGGGGAAGTCCCCGGCCAAGTGGCTCAAGTCCGTGCTCTTCGGGAAGAAGACCTCCAGGTCTGGCTCCGCCAAGGCCAAGGATTTATCGGTATGTTAATGCTTGGAGGTGAAAATTGAATTTTTCCGAGGATTCTGCGGAATTGCCTGCTATGTGATTGCAACTAGAGAGCAGAGATCTGGTCACTGCAACTGATGCTTTTGTTATTTTCCATATGTAGAAGGCCGGGGGCAACAGAGGGTATGTTGCTGCTGGGAAGGAGCCCGGGTTCTCGGAGAGCTCCCCGGTGATCTCCGAGCCAGTGCTTGTCACCCCGCGCAACAATGACGCCGTGCCGGAGGTGGGGAAGGGTGAGAATTCCAGCTCGCAAGGCGAAGCGGCGGTGCAGCAAGAGGTGAACCATGATTTGGAGAAGCAGAGCACTGTCGGGTCTGATGTGCTGTCCAATGATCCGGAGAGGTTGAAGGAAGAACAAGCAGCCGTCAAGGCCCAAGCTGCCTTCCGAGGCTACCTGGTAATGCTTATCTTGGTGTTGAAATTTCTTGTGTGTACATCTTAAAATGATCAGAAAAAGGGCAAAAATTATTGTGCACACCTTTCTGGTTATTCATGATTTAATAATATTCCTATTCATTTGGATTACTGCATACACATTTCACTCTCTTAATTATCTTATTAAGCTGCTACAAAAGAAATTCTTCCATAGACACTTTGCCTGTTTTGCTTTACAACCATGCTAATTTTAGCATCACATTGGTCCAGGCACGTCGGGCTTTCCGTGCACTGAAAGGAATCATACGACTTCAGGCGCTGATTCGTGGCCATCTTGTAAGGAGGCAAGCTGCTTCAACTCTCCGTGCTACATGGTTGATTGTGAAGTTCCAAGCTATTGTTCGTGGTAGAAATGTCAGACTTTCTAGTGATGCAATTCAATTCAGTTGGAAGCTTGCCGAGCAGAAGTCTGTGGTAAATTCCTTGCTCATTCTAGTTCATCCAATACCTGATATATTGTTCATCATGAGAGCAAACGAATGCTCCTTTTTATCTGTACAAACTTTATAATCTTATCGAATATGGATGCTCATGATTTTATTAGTGTGTGTTGTGTTGAGGAACGCAAGATATGAGATATGGTTAAGCTAAAACAAGAATAAATAAGTTTTCATTAAGGCCGTTAAAGCCATGTAAGGCCAATTTGTACTTAGTTGACAGATTGGCATGATTCTCCTTCAAGCGTCATGAGGATTTTGTAACTTGTTTGCATACAAATGTTAAATTCAGCTCATTGGATAATTGTAGTTCAATTGGAATAATGATATTGTATTTCATTTTTTTCACATTAGATATCTTTATAGTTGAGTTACGATGATTTGTAAAGACAATATGGTTGGTGGTTAACTTGCATACTATTCTGTTGTAACTGGACTAAAGGACTTTGTTATGCTACTTAATCATTTTTTTTTTGTGGGGATCAGCGCAAAAACAATTCTTTTTGTTGCTATTGCATTGAAGATAAAGCTATAATTCTGTACATTGAACATTAGGATCATTAGGATAAAGCTATTCAGGTTACATGGATGTTTCTATATATTTCTAAATGCCTGCCCCTTCTGGTTCATTTTAACCAAACAATAACACTACAATGCCAATTGTGAAGATTGTGGCCAGATTCTTGGATCTTTTAATGCTTTCATTTTCATTTGTATGAAATGTTGATGAAAACCGAAAAGATTTGCATGCATGACCTTATATTTGGTATCTTTACCAAAATTGTAAATACACAATTCTTGCCTTTCCTCTAAAAAAACACTTGCCTTTCCTCAGGGTGCTAAACCAGATGCATGGAGGGAGAGGTTAGCTTCAAACGCATTTGCCCGTAAGGTATACATGCTCAAACTCTATATATAGTTATTTGAGGGCATGGATATACAAAACAAATTATCCTGACCTGTTGTCTGGTCTTTGTGCTCGTTCATCGACCAAATACATGCCATCCTCACATCTAGCTCTTTTGCTGTCTGTCTGCAAATTAACCTTTTCCTTTGTATATGTTGTAGCTTCTGGCTTCACCGATTCTGGTAGAGGCTCTTCACTTTCAGTATGACGAGAGGGATCCCAATTCAGCCTTCAACTGGTTAGAGAGATGGACCATAAGCCGTGTCTGGAAACCCGTTTACCAAACAAAGAGAAATGCTATTTCTGATGCCAAACCGCAGACAAAGAGGGCCAGTTACGCTATGGAAACAGAGTCAGGGAAATTGAAACGCAATGCTCGGAAGAGTTCTGCAATGTCAGTTGAGCCCACCCCTCCGACAAACATGCCGTTGGAAACTGAAAAAACAAGAAGGAACCCACGGAAATTCACTAGCACTCCTGCTGATTCAGTGCCTGATAGCCAATTAACTGAACTCGAGAAGGTTAAGCGTAGCCTTCGGAAGGTAACTAATTCCATGGCCGAAGCCTCAAAGGTATCTAGTCCTGCAACTGATACCCCTGACCACCCAGAGATCCAATATGAGAAACCACAGCATACTGCACAGGAAATTCCAGTTTATCCTGAGATTCAAGAACCTCACCATGATGATCTTTTGGAAAATGCGAAGGTGGATATCTTTGTACCTGATCTCAAACCTGAAGTGGAAGTTACTCCATATGCAGTCACAACTGAAGAAAAACTTGATGAGCCGACCGTTGTTGCTACAGCAGCTGAAGTTATGCCTCTGCAAGACATTGACAATGAAGAAAATGCTTTGGTGAATGATGCGGAGCAGAGATCCAGAGAAGAACCTCTCTCCGCAGAAAGCCTTAAAGGTGGTAACAGGAGGTCTTCGTTCTCAACGAAGCCAGAATATCCAGAGAACGGCTCCAAAAACTCTCCAGCTGTGCCCAGCTACATGGCTGCAACAAAATCTGCAAAGGCGAAGCTGCGGGGACAGATATCACCTAGACTTAGCGCTGATTCAGCAGAAAAAACTGTCTACACACGCCGCCATTCCCTCCCTTCCCCTGCCAATGGTAAGCAGAACTCACACTCGCCGCGTACGCAAAGGCCAATCCATCCTGGTACCAAAGAGGGAGCGAAAGTTGACAAGTCTATGCTGTCATCAAGAGACGCAGCCGGTAAGTAGTAGAGGATCATTGAATACTCATGTTTACAATTGTAAGATTGTTTGATGCCTTGTCAGACTTCCGTATCTTTAGTACACATAATATGTTTTTGCCTACTTCAAAGCATTGTTTTTAAGGCGTCCCTAAGGCGTCGCTTAGGCGACGCCTAGGCGTCAGGGCGCCCCCAAGAGCCAAGGCGTCGGCCTTGCCTTACCTGTGTGTCTAAGGCGTCCGCCTTAGTCCATAAGGCGTCCAAGGCGTCCGCCTAGGCGCCACTCTGCCTGCCTTAGGCAAATGAGGACGCCTTAGACAGGGCTGGGAGGTTCAGGCGGGAAACAGAGATCTGGGAGGGAAGAAAAGGGCGGGAAAGTCTATTTTGGCGCCAACAGTTACTAGCAGGGAGAGAGAGAGAGAGAGCTGTAACCAGTTTCAGTTTCCCCCCACCCCCACCTCAGGCTGGATCTGAGCTTCTCCCCCTCCTCTACAGCAGCTTCCCCCCTCCTCTCCGGCAGATCCCCCTCCCCCTCCTCTCCTGCAGTTCCTCCTCCCCCTCCTCTCCTGCAGTACCTCCTCCCCCTCCTCACCTGCAGCTTCTCCCTCCTCCAGGACAGCAAGCAAGCAGCGCCTCTCCAAGACAGCAGGCAGCAGCAAGCTGTGTATGGCTGTATGCCTAGTTGCCTAATGCCTACCAAATTCTACTTAATTCTGTTGCATAGAACTCTCTAAGGCGTCGCCTCGCCTTATGCCTTAACGCTTAGGCAGTGAAGCGCCCCCCCAGCGCCTCGCCTCGCCTTACCGCCTTAAAAACAATGCTTCAAAGTAACTTTTCTAATTGATAATTAGGTTGTTGTTAGAAGCCAATTATTGTTATATACATCATATTCCGTCGTCTTTGTTTGCTATAAAAATTGAGACGAAGTGTTCCATGCCCCAATTGTATGAAACTCATATATCCTTTTTATTTGGTTCGACAAAAGTAATCAGATAATTGACTAGTATTATCTTTATTTAGCTCCACTATAAATAACCAGATAAGCTAACTGAGCTTGAAGCTTGCTTGCACAAACACAGTGGCATCCATGAATAAGCATGTGAGCCAATTTTCTGAATCGGGTCTAGGTTCCAAGGAATAAGCATCAAGTCATATTTATTTTTGGTGCTTCATTTGGATGGTATTTGCTACAGATAATTGGATTGTGTATCATATTTGCCACTTGAGCTCAACTTGCCTTGTTCTAACACTAAATCCTGTGCAGAGAGACCAATGAAAGCCGAATGGAGACGGTGAAGACGTGGATCCTCTGTTCCATTTGAGTAGCGTGGCGATGGACGTTTGGGTGGACGGCAGCTTGCTCCTCTGATTGTTTTGCTTCTGATGTAAAAAATGTTCTCTCTGGTCTGCTGCCGCGACATCAAGGGGACCTGCTTAATTTGTTGTGGTGTTGCCTACCTAGTGCCTGAGTTTGACTTATTTTTATAGGGTTTTGCGACGGTCGTGCCACCTTTGGCTTGTGTCTTGTATAGCTGAAGTTTGTTCCCCAGTTTGTTTTGGTTCGCCTTTGAGATACCGTGCGTTGTTAAGTGAGATTGAGAGACAGACAAGATGCTGATGTTAGCGAGTCCCTGGGCTGTTTGGTTGGTTGGTTGGCTTATCCCTGATGCGTTTTCTTAGCTGACAGTGAGTGTGATCCATGACATAATTTGGTTATCCATCCCCTTGTTTTCCTAGCTGCATTTTCTTGTCAGTGATGATTTCCTTGTCATAGTCATATTTCCTTGTCACAGTCATTAGCTGTGAAATCTTCTGTTAACAAACTTTTTTGAGGGAGAGCAGAGTGTCCAGCTTCGTTAGCCTGAACATTTTTTCCGCAGCTTAGCCCTATTATGATGTGTGTTTTCTCAGACATGTCCCTGGCCAGGTGAAGCAAAAATCACCGCCGTAAAATGACCCAGTTTAGCTCGAGCAACCCCAACGCTCTGATGCATACTGTCCGCGCGGACAAAAAAAAACGTTGTCCAACGCATAGACCCATTCCCATTTTTTGTCCACTCGGATTCATTTTTGACGCAAATTTAGGCCAGATTTGGGTCGGAGGCGACACAAAGCGGACGTTGTGTCCTCTTCGTCCCTGCCGGCGCCAGTTTCCGCCGATGCTCGTACCCACAGGCGGCGCTCGTACCTGCCGGTAGCCTCTTGTTTTTTTTTTCAAAAGAAAATGAAATGTCCGCTTCAAATGGGTCGCTCGAATTGGGTGCACAAACCATGTCCGGTGTCTGTTTTGCCGACCCAAACGGACAAAACGTTCGAAAAATGGACAGGATTTGGGTCGCTGCGTTGGAGTAGCCCTAAGTTGCCTGTAATTTGAATTCAGGCCAGTTGATTTTGTTTCTGAAGGAAGGGAAGGAACAAAGAGGCACATCGAAGCACCGAGGACGGTCCTGAGAGGAGCGTAGCTGGAGGCGGAGACAGGCCTATGGCAAGTGGGGTGGGGCTATAGCCCTATGCCTAGTAACGATGGCCTTTGTAATTTCTTCTTACAAAGTACAAAAAAAAATCATCAGTGTATCATTCAAGGTGCTTAGCCCTAGGCGTAATCCGATGCTAGCTCCGCCTCTGAGCGTAGCATGCCCGACCACACCAGTAAGGCCTAGGCCAGGAACAAGCGGTAGCCGGCAACGAGCTTGCGGACGTGAGTTTGAAGGTTGACGTTTTGGGGATGGGGGGGGGGGGGGGGGTGCACGTTGGTGCACTTTTCAGAGGGATGGCGCCAACACGACAATGGGCGGCGGTGAGCGAAGGGTAGGGCAGAGCGGCGAGGATGGTGCAGGAGTGCCGTTGTCCGCGGGCGATGGAGGCATGCGGGTGATGAGTGGAGGAGGAAGGTGGAATAAGCCATCTAGCCGTTTGCTTTATATTGGACAGTTCAGAAAAATTCGATTGACCTATTTTTTATTTCTTTGAGAAACACCTATAGTATTTTTTTTTCTAGTCAGTTTGACTCTGGCCAGGCCCAAAAGGACCATCTTTCTGCCCAAGAAACGGAGGAGAATGGACACGGCTACAACGACCACCAACCGGCCGCATATTCCTCTCCCCAACAACAGCAGCCATTTTTCATCTTTTTCTTGAAGAAAAAGAAGGTCGCCAGCGATAATCTCGACCCGGCCCGCGGCAGATCAGGGCCATCCATCTAAGCCCCACGCACCCGCCGATAAAACCAGAGCCCCTCCGTCCCATTCATCGTCCCTCACGGTCTCCGCCCCCCAAATCGCATTCCTCTCCTCCCGCTCCTCGCCGCCGCCGCTCGCCATGGACGCCCCCAAGCCCGCCCCGGCCCCCGCCCGCCCCGCCGGCCCGGGGCTTTACGCCGACATCGGCAAGAAGGCCAGAGGTGGGGGCACCTTCTCTTCTCCTCCTCCTCTTCCCCGCCGGGGCTTTGATTCGGTAGCTTCGGTGATTGTTTGATTTGCTGACGCTTGTTTCTCCTCTGGTGGGATCTGCAGATCTCCTCAACAGGGACTACACCACGGGCCAGAAGTTCACCTTCACCACCACCGCCGCCAACGGAGCCGTGAGTGCCTCCCTTCCGTTCATTCTCAGTCCCATGCTACAGCTTGTCCTGTTGCTCATGTGCTGCTTGCTGTGGTTGCGGCGGCGTTTAGGCGGGTAGGCGATTAGGGTTTAGGGTGGACTCGGGAATGGTCTGGTTTTGCTTGCCGAGAGACCCGATTCATGTTGGTGACTGTCCGTGGTTGCCCTGCTAGTCCCCTGTTGAAGATTCGTGTTGACATGTGGTGCGATTGGTATCGTATTTACCGGTTTACATGTTGTTATTGTGTGGGTTTTTTTGTTTAGTGTGTAGCAGCCCTTCTGAACCATTGCTGTAAGAGGGCTTTGTTCGCTTGTCAGGCCCCACTCAAGGTTTTGGTGTTTAGAGTGGATTTGGGTTGTCCGATGACTTCCTAGCTGACACTATGCTTGCAGTGTTTGGACTTTGGAGGTTAATGCACTTTCGGTGTATCTCCAGTTTAAGTTTTTAGATGTTTAGCCTTTGCGTGTACTCCCTCCGTACACTAATGTAAGACGTTTTCCAGATAAATAAATAAATAAATGTAAGACGTTTTTGCAGTTCTAATTGCAGATTAATTCTGTTCCATCGTTGCCTGGTTGGTATTACCAATGTCAGTTGGTTTTGCGTTTGCTCACATGAAGTGACATGATTGTTGTAGTACATGCATGACTATCTAGGAAGTTTTTTCTATTGGATTTACATGTAACTTCAGTTTCTGTATATCTGATGAAGTTTGCCCTGGTTGTAAAAATCTCTTGTGACATGCCGTTGGTTCCTGTTCTACTTGATTTGCTAATGCCATTTCATTCCAAACATGATACACTCCGGATTTTGTTTTAGACAAGTTGTATGTGTTTGTGAGCAGACTTAATTCATTCAGCAATAATGTGGTCTTGAGTTGAAATAGTATCTATTACTCCTTACAATTTATTTGCTTGGGTTAGAAGCTGTATACTTCTTGTTGAATTTTACCAACCAGTATTCATTGAATTTATTCTGGTTACCTGATGCATGCCTAGAATGTGCCTTTTCAATTTTATTTATAGCTTTTGTAGATTAAAATCTTCGGTGTTATTGGTTCTACCACTGTGGTGTGTTTGATCATGGGTCACTGACTATGTTGTCTAACGATTATAATATCCTGATGGGCACTGAGCTAAGATGGTCTCAGTTATGTTTTCGTGGAGCTACACCTAGCATGACCTAAACCGGAGAATTAATTACGTTATTGTATTATATTATTTTCTGAGTCACTCTCTTGAATAAAGAAATTTACATACTGTATTGTTGCGATGGTATGCTAAGTTATGGCCATCTTTGTTTTCTTGCTAATTATGTCTGCGAACACAATCTTTGTCATTGTTTCTAAACAAATATGTAGTGCTGTGCTTGAAAACCTTTATAGTGTTGTACTAACTCTTGTTCTCATCTTTCTAGACAATTACCAGTTCAAGCACAAAGAAAAATGAAGCTATCTTGAGCGACCTCCAGACCCAGGTGAAGATTAAGAATTGCACAGTGGATGTGAAAGCAACTTCAGACTCAAGTGTAAGTTCTTTTCTTTTCCCTTTGTGCTTGTTACTTGCCTAATACCATGTCTTTCATCGATGTTTACATCTCCTGAAATCGGAGTCCCCAGTTTCTGTATCAGTTACATTAGTTTTTCCCTTTTACCAGGTTGTAACTACAATCACTGTTCCTGAGCTGTACACACCAGGCTTGAAGGGAGTTCTTTCTCTTCCTTTCCCCTACCAGAAGTCTACCCCTGGGAAGGTATTGTCACCTTTACTTTTGTATCTTGAGTGTTGAACTATCTTTCTGATCTCCTCTTAGTGTCCATCTAGGAATGTATTACCAATTATCACTTTTGTAGCTTGATAGATATTTAGAAGTTAATCTGAATTCTCGTGGTTTCAGGCTGAACTCCAATACTTGCATCCCCATCTTGGCATCAACGGCAGTGTTGGCCTGAATCCAAACCCTCTTGTTAACTTTTCTGGCGTCATTGGGACTAAGGCTTTTGCTTTTGGTATTGATGTTGCATTTGACACTGCCTCTGGTGACTTCACCAAGTACAATGCTGGATTGAGCCACACTAATCAAGATCTTACTGCTTCGTTGAATCTGTAAGTTGTTTCTTCCAGTGCTTTGCTGTATTGTGTAATTGTTTGATTTCTGGTCTTAACGTGTACTCCCTCTGTAGAGAAATATAAGAGCGTTTAGAGCACTTAAGTAGTGATCTAAACGCTCTTATATTTCTTTACAGGGGGAGTACATTCTACAATTCCCAATTGACCTTAGCAATCTTTCTTGTTAGCTTCTGAATCCGATTATTTTATTAGCTCTCGTTTCTGTCTTTGCATTATCTTCTGCATGATGTAACACTAATTTGGCCTATAGAGTATTCATAAATGTGGTACTTATGGTGTTTAATTATCAATTTCAGGAACAACAAGGCAAACACCCTGGCTGCTTCCTACTACCACCAGGTGCAGCGCACCACTGCTGTGGGAGCAGAGATCGCTCACAGCTTCTCGAGCAACGAGAACACCATCACCGTCGGGACGCAGCACGAGCTGGACCCCCTGACCACCGTGAAGGGGCGCTACAACAACTTCGGCATCGCAAGTGCGCTCATCCAGCACGCGTGGAGGCCCAAGTCTCTGATCACCTTCTCCACCGAGGTCGACACCAAGGCCATTGAGAAGAGCCCCAAGTTCGGGCTGGCCCTGTCACTCAAGCCCTGATGTGGGATTCGCGGGTGCGTTAGGATGCTAGCATTTTGGTACTATCAGCCCTTGGTCCAGCGAACAAAGCTTGGACAGACAGAACTTGTAATGCCCAACTTTGGTGATGCGACAAACTTATCTGTCGTTTTTTAGCCTGTTCTACCTGAGGGGGTTTTCTACCCAGTTGATCTGTGCTACTGGTCGATATGCACGGGCGTATTGCGAATTTGCGATGTCGTGAAATCTGAATGCCACTTGGATGTTCTATGTGTTTGTGTTTGTTTTGTTATGCAAAATGCTTCCCAGAGAAATCACAACGCAAGTAAACAATCAGGCAAACCACTTTTGCCTATGGTTTGCTTTGAGACCCATATTTGCCAGATGCAATCAACCATCGAGTTCTGGGGCCCTTTGGATTTTGGCTAATTAGATACTCCTGATTCATATTAATTTGATGCTGCATTGGTACAAATTTGTACGAAAGCAGTCAATTAATATGGATTGGAGGGAGTAATTTAATTGTTATAGGGAGAAAAATGACTTCTGCCCTGTACCCATATTTGCTAGAAAGAATGTACTACTTGGCAATTACAGGACTCCTTACCTGACTTCTCCCCTTATAGAGATTCCAATATCATACGGAGAAAAAAATGAATGAATTTACACTCTAAAATATGTCTATATACATCTATATTGAAATCTCTAAAAGGGCTTATATTTAGAAATGAAGGGAGTACTTTGGATAGTATAGACAGTTATTCATATTGGCGAGTGTTCTCCGACGTTAGAATTTTCTGTTACGACTTGCATTTCCTTGCCGCAATGACGTTTGCTGTACAGCACACTGCCCATAATGAAATCTCTAAAAGGGCTTATATTTAGAAACGAAGGGAGTACTTTGGATAGTATAGATAGTCATTCATGTTGGCAGTGTTCTCCGACGTTAGAATTTTCTGTTACGACTTGCATTTCCTTGCCGCAATGACGTTTGCTGTACAACACACTGCCCTTGAGGACTCATGAACCATAATAGGTTCATAGCAGTGGCGAATCTAGGGAAAAAACGGAGGGCATGCTCAAAGTTAACGAACCAATGATTCTGGACGAGTATAAGCTGGATCGTGACTGTGTGGGCTGCCGCTGATTGCCTGGGCTGGGCCTAATACTAAAAAGTAAATTGAATCCCTGTAGGGGGGGGGTGGGGCTCGAGCCTGTTAAAGCCCCCGTAGATTCACCCCTGGTTCATAGTGAGTTTGATCTTGAGTTGATAACTAAAATTTTCCAAAACAGCACACAATCGTTGCTATCACTAGTATAGAATAGTCCTGCGATAGTTTTACTTTCCGACTGTATACAACAGTCGATGTACATAGACCATGTGTGCCAACCCATCTTCTGTAAAGAGGGAGCCGTTTACATGTTAGTATGCATCTCCTAATGGAACCTATGTTCCTTGTGTTTTTAAACTTGTAGAGTTCTTTGCATTCACTTAGCAGGAGGCTTTCATATAGTTTGTCAAGTCAAGAGATGTGAATCATATTTTAAATTCTTCAACTTATCAAGGCTGGCACACCAGCTCTTGGCAATGAGGTCACTAAATCTCGTCGAAATACTTCCGCTCTTGGCTTTTGAGACCTGTACTGGACACTTGGTGGTGACAAAGTTCTTGGATATATTTTTTCTAGTGGACAAGCCGAAAGGTGTGTAATCCCTCTAACGAACTGGTTATGTTTGCACCACGTTGATTGACAAGAGCAACTGGTTAATTTTTATAAGACATAAGTGGTTCCTCTTTAAGAAGAGGTATATATGTTTTCCCAAGGGGAAATTTATCGAAAGGTTGAAGTTCCATCATTACGAGTGTACAAAATTCTAGTTGATTTGCCAACACATTTCCATTTAATCACACATAAATCAAATTTATCATTGTCAATTTTGCACTCGTGATATGTTTTGTCATGACCAAAACCTACACAAGAATAAACATTGTCTGGTAATGAAAAAATGGTTGTACTTATAAGTTATAACCATGAAAAAGTAACAATTACTTCCTACATAACAATTTGTTCCTCGAAAAATAAGAAGATCAACATATGGTAACACCAGTTATCCATCTTGCACGTGCTAGGGGATATATAATGAGTTCTTGCCAAAAGAGTTCTAGCAAAATGATACTATAATTAAATTTGAGCAAGAACGATGGAGTAATGTAATTGCATTTTATTAGAGAACTAAAATATTTAAACCTATGTAAATAAGATCTCAATCATCCATAGTAGTAGCATACTAAGTCACAGTTGGTCTACGAAAATTCTAAGTGCCACCATATCATCACTGGTTTTTGTAAGCTTCTTGCCCATTAGAATAGAAATCCTCGCCAGCGCCCTCCCGCATTGAAGCATAGGCCATGCAATTGGACGGAGGAGGTGTATAAAAGTAGGAGGCGACCATGGCCATTAGTTGGAAGGGTGCAAATGAGAAAGGCATAGGGAGAGGGGATGAGGCTATTTGACAAAGCATGCTCGATGTGAGGCGGTATCTCGTGAATATCAAAGGTGGCATAGGACCCCCCCTCTCGCACGTGAACTAGTATGAGGTTTCTCTAATGCTCGATAGAGTTCGATCCACACTGAAAGGAGGGCGAAATAGCATGGCTGCAGGGTGGGGCCATTAAAATGATATCCAACCCATCAACGATAAACATTGCACCCATGATTGCAAAGCAATGCAGTAAACACGACCGAGCAGCTCCCATCGCTCAAGTTCCCTAGTAGACACTGAGTAGTGTAGCGACACTTCTTAACCAAAGTAACTTCTGTATGTAGATAACGATGGGCCACAATGATTATATAGTTCAGTAACAAGGAAAGTTAAACATATGAATCTCTCTATTAATTCATATCCGAGGAGTTGCTTAATAATACACACCATGCATCTCCTGAAACAGTGCACAGGAAAACAAATACCTAATTGGGAAAATGACAAGGGCATAAAGAATGATCGAGCATGTCTCCTTCCTTGGTCAAAAGCAACCTCTTTTTTGGCATAGCTCATCGATAACCGAAGAGGTTCTTTGGCACCTCTACCACATTATCTTGGACTAGTCGGCACCTCCCGCATCGTCATCTTTGCCTCCAACTCATTGTTATCAAGGGATTTCTATTTTGGTGCCCTCCTTCCTTAGTTGTGCTCATTTTTGCCCATGCCATCTAACTTTCCTCACTTATCCATTCCACCACTCGACCCATTCTCATAAATGCCCAAACGGAGCCATACCGTCGGATCGAAGCAGTTGACCATTATCTGGCTCAGTTACCGACACGTAAGGATGGGTATCTTATCACATGTGGGCCGAGGCCGCTTATGATGAGTGGGACCCGACTGGATGAGCTATCACTGTCTCTTACCTAAAATGGCCTGACCCCGAGCAACCTCATCCCCCACATAGCCCCACACAACCCCACGCATCTACATGCGTCGTGCCCCGAGTAGCCCCGCCATCACTCTGTCTGTCCGCCTGAGGGGAGCTCTGATGGTTCAGCGATTGGTGCAATGACGGTGCCCTTCAGCCCATCGACTGGGTCAATACAAGATGTTGGTCGCGCGAACGGTAAGTTTCAGATCATAACCCTAGAAATTAGGACTCATTTATAAGTTGATTGAATGGGCGATTGAATTGTTGTTTGCGGAGTTTGTTTGCTTGAGTTTGTAAATAAGATCTACGTCCATTTAGGATTGGATTCGTGCTAGTGGTACTCGTGCCAACGATCTTGCAAATAGAAAACCCTAGAAATTAGGATTTGTTGATAGGACCCCATTTTATAGATTACGTTGGAACTAAGGTATCCAGTGCCCGATTATGAAAAGTTTCGTAATTTTAATCTGAATAATTGAGCGAGTTTTGCATTCTTTGATTTGTAAATTTAAATAATGATTCTGCTAGCAGGTTTGGGATGGAAGAGGGAGATGGATGAATTTTGCGCCGGAGATGAGGTCTTGCTGGCAAAGTGCAAGGAGATATGCTCCTGGTTTCCGAGATCGAAAGCTCTCATGGTGCATGCATTGGGCCTGACCTTGGAAGTGACGAGGAAGGAGCTGGAGCGGATGGTTCCTGAAGACAAGGGGGGAAATCCAATTGGGATTCTCCTCTAGGCAATGGAAGAGGTGATGGAGTCTCCAGGTCCTTGACAGCGAGCTCACTGGCATGAGTATTGTTCTCGCCTCTCCTTGCCGAATCCAGAGGCCGAATGGTCGGTGAATTTTTGGATTATATAGGTCATTGACGAGGAGACAGAGGAGGAAGATAGTGACGAGGAGGAGGATGCAGAGGAGGAGCAGGAGGATGCTAATTGCGGTTATTAGGGTATGCAGAAGAGGGGGGCTACCAAGGGAGTTTGGAGATCATCACATATATAGACTAGGGATGTAGATTCATGTGGACGATGAGGATGAGCAGATGGTTGACCAGGAGCCCTTGGAGGTAGATGTCGGCAAGGATATGGCGTTGGTCACCTTCCACCCCAAGCCAGGCTGCAAGACTGCCCCAATAGTCACTGGTACAACGAGGTGCTATACAAACGGGTTTTAACCCTTTTCTGCGACGGCGTTTTGAACTGTCGCCTAGTGAGTGACTGCGATAGGGGGTCCTTCCCACATGACCCAGAAACCGTCGGGGATAGGCCCTCCGGTCACACATGCTCGGCAAAGTGAGGTCGTGTGCGACGGGCGAGCGATCAAATACGGTTATACGTACAGTTGTGCTAAAAAAATACAATTATACAGGCCAAATCGTTTTCGGTCGTAAGTACATCCCACATAGTCAGTCCCGGCTAAACGTCTCCGTTCGTATGTACATTCCACACAGTCAATCCAAGGAATACGTTTCCGTTAGTATGTACATCCCACACAGTTAATCCAAGAAGTACGTTTCCGTTCGTATATACATCTCACATAGTCACTCCAAGGAAAACGTTTCCGTTCGCAGGTACATCACACACAATTTTCCCCATTAAATCGTTTGTGATAGCGTTGCCATTGCAGACGATATTAATAATTTTTATCGTTTGCGTTATTGAATGCATCACATACGGTGCGTAGAAGAAACTGTGTGGCAAAGACTGTCCATCACACACACAATTTATGTGGTAAACGTTTGCGCAAGGTGGCCTAACGCAAACAGTTTTCAAGAGGATGTCGTGTGTGATTGTTCATTAATCCAACACGGTTTATTCCTAGAAACTGTGTGCGTTACCTGAGGTCATCGCCCACGGTATTTTCTCAATAACCGTTTGCAATAGAAAAACCCAATTAGCAGGCTAATTATCCTATTATTAATAATTCATTTATTAATCTAATTGACATTTCATATTAAGCACACAATATATTTCATTTTCATATTAAGGAAGCAGGATTTCATAATTGAAATACATCAGAGTACAACATCATATAGCTTCAGCACTCAGCTACCCCATTACACAACTGCAGCAGCACCAAGTTTCACATGCAACATCTATAACCTTTCGAAATTAGCATCATAGACGGTATATAGACAGATGAATCTCATTTGGGAAACTGCTGAAGCGGAAGGCGAATATTGAGCCTTCATTGATGTTGAAGGTCTTTGCAACTTTAGGCCAGTGCCTGTGGATGATTGACCGTCCATCCTTCGTCCTTTTCAGAAACACTTCAATATTGAACCATGGGTGTTGTATGAATACCTTCCTCGCCTCCTGACCATGCAGGTGGTTTGAGAGGTAATCATCAGTGAACAGCTTTGGAAAGGCCTGAAAACAAGGATGTGCATAAATATATTCTCTATATTGGAATGGGGCAAAGGAATAAAAAGGCAAGGTATAATAGTTAGTACCATCCTGTAGTGAACTGATGTCTTCTTCATTGTGCAGACAAAGATCTTGTTGTTTTTTGTCGCTAATTTCTTTATTCTAACAATCTTTCTGAGTTTCTTGACTTGACTGATATTCATGGACAACTCATTTCCCCATATGCAAAATGGTCGAACAATGGGTCAAAACCTCTGACAGCAGGACCTACATGTGCAAGACCAAATTGTTAAAAACCTAAATATTAGAATGGTTCCTGCAATTGCACAATAATGTGCTATTAGACAAAGGACCATGCATGTGCAAACCTCGATTGTAAACCTCAGTGCTTCCCATTGTTTCCCTGCAACACATATAAGGTAGTTAGTGATCAGGTTAAGTGAGGGTTCGCATGCTATCAGTAAAATATGTTGATGAAAAATAAGCACATTGCAGATTCATCAGATTAATTCAAACCACATGGAAAACCCATTTATCCAAACCAAGCATGATTAAGAACTATGAATTATAGCAATTGTATATGTTTCTCATGTATTAAGTGCAGCTAAATTTGATTTATTCCTCACATGCACAACAATACAAAATTCTATCCACGACAACTAGACATCGCATTGCAGAATTGAACCAAGCAGTTAACTAAACACCACAACAAATGAACCAAACATTAACTGAGCACCACATTGCACAATATAACATACTCCTAATAGAAGATCAGACAGTTAACCAAACCAAGCATGCTTAACAACTTGAAAATATAGCAATTGTATTTGTTTCTCATGTATTTAGTACAACCAAATTCGATTTATTTCTCACATGGTATATAATAACAGAATGCACCCACAACAATTGAACATCGCATTGCAGAATTGAACAAAACAGTTAACTAAACACCACAACAAATGAACCAAACATTAACTGAGCACCACATTGCACAATGTATAACATACTAGAAGATCAGACAGTTAACCAAACCAAGCATGCTTGACAACTTGGAAATATAGCAATTGTATTTGTTTCTCATGTATTTTGTAAAGATAAATTCAATTTATTTCTCACATGGAAGACAATACAAAATTGCACCCTGAAAAATTGAACATCACATTTACAGAATTGAACCAAACAGTTAACTGAAGACGACAACTAATTAACCAAATAGTTAATAAGTGAGCACCATATTGCACGACATATAGAACATATACACTAGAGCAACAGATTGCATGGTAAAAGTAGATAGGACAATTCACTAGAATTTGTTAAGGAAAGGCAGGAGCAGCACATGCAACGGGTAAACCAAGCATGCTTAACTGGCGTAGCTAGCAAACTGAACATATGTCCTTATAGTGAGCTAATAAGACAAGCTACTCCTCATCGTTGGAGATGTCGATGATGATTGGCTCCTTGGACATGGAAGAGGGCGAGGCCTCCACATCGTGGGTGCCCTCGATGTAGTGGTGAGTTGCCTGAGCCACTCCGGGCACCAACCTACTGGCTCTTGAGTTGAGGTAAGCACGGGCACGCTGAGAAAACACCTCGTAGTCTTTGTCGAAGGCACCGACGGTGGCCTCGAGAAAACGCCACGAACTATCGTTTAAAGCAGCCAACCGCGTCGCGGCATCGGCGCGCGAGGCGTCGACGGTGGCCTCGATGGCGAGGTGCTCCTCCAAGATCTAGGGGTCGACACGAATGGCAGCCATCATGACCTCATCCGCGTGTGCGGCCGCGATTTGCTTCTCCGCTGCCAAATGCTCCTTGAGCTCCTGGCTATACTGCGTGCACCATGGCTTAGGGCGGCGCTTATTTGGGGAAGGGGTCGGTGATTTGGGTGGAAGGTGTCGCGCCGGTGGTCGGGGCATGTGGGATGTGGAAGGAGGAGGAGGATGGGGGTCGGGCGTGGATTACCACTACTAGGAGAAAGCCTACTAGTAGCGCTTGAAATACTTATAGCAGTAGCGCTGGATCCAGCGCTACTGCTAACGCGCTACAGCTAAGTTGTAGTAGTAGCGTTGCCCGGACCAACGCTACTGGTAAGTATGGTTAGCAGTAGCGCTGCTTTGACAAGCGCTACTGCTAACTATCTGTAGCGCTGCAACAAAGCAAGCGCTGCTGCTAATCCAGCACTGCCGCTAGATGCCTACCAGCGCTACTACTAGTTTTCCTACTTTCACAGATTTATTCCCCCTCTACGTATTTGTGATGTATTTGTGCATGCTCTATACAGTAGTTTCATCAGATCATAATAAACATACACTATTCTCATCATATCATACACATACAGTAGTCTCGTCATACCATCATCATCATTCAACACAAATATCATCACATCTCGAAAATAGCGATACACAAGTCATGTCATGTCTCGAATAAATGCAACTGCATGGTCATGGCACACACACAAGTTTCATCATCTCTATCTAAACATGAGCAAGAGCGCGACTATGTAGTACTTGTTGAGGCACCGGCGGTTTCGCTCCTGCTCTTGCCGGAGCGTCCACCTCAAGTAACTATTTTCCACTTCGGCTCTGCTGTTGAACCCTCTGTGGCTAGCACCAGGGTACTTGTCCACCTGGGCCTGAGCGTCTGGCCAGTGGTCGTATACTCCTGGAACCCTCCCAACGAACACGGCGTAGCAGTCCTTCGCCATCTCTGATCTATGTACCTGCATTGTCAGTTGATGAATTCAACGATAATATGCAACATAATGTACTTAAGAAAACAAAGAGGCATAATTAGCAAAATACAAGCAACCTATAATAAACATAAATAATGAAGTTCCTCATACCCAAACTAATTAACTAGAGTGATCTACGCTAGTTCAGGAGGACGGTTTAATTACATCACAGAGTTTCGCCGTGCATAAATTCAAAGTTTTGCCATAGAAAGACAGTAGTGATACATTGTCATCGACAATCAGTCCTCCATGTCGGCGGTCCAATCTTCATAGTCAGGGAGGAAGCACCCGAGCTTGTTGAAAGGCTTCAGGTCCAGACGCTGAGCGCATAGCAGTGTTCGGACATCATCCTGCGTGATTGGCCCATGGTAGAACATCCCTGTTGGTTCGAGGACATCCGTCATGATCACTTGGGCAAGTTCACACTGTACGTGATAAAACTCAGCTCGGATTCGATGATCCGGTGTCTTTCCTATGCTTGTGTCCCAGTTGACAATCTCGGCATCGTTGGTAGTAGCTGACATGCGAAGGCGTTGATTATCCCTTCTGTACTCGATCAGGTGATGCATGAGGTAGAATCCATCAGCCTTACTGGTGTACGGTTGCTGGATGCAGCAGAAGTCGGTCTTATGGCTGAAACCCAGCCTGTTCTTCCTGTGCTTTTTCACCTTGATATATCCACCAGACAGGCTGAAGGTGAACAGGGCACTATCGAGAACACTCTTTATGTGCGTGTAATCCTTTTTCTTGATGTTCTTCGATGAGTCCAAGTACATAGCATGGGAGTATTCTGGGTACAGAACGATGAGGACGGTGCCCACCCCCCCCGCTGCGCAAAATAATTAAACCTCAAATTAGCCTCCATGCCTGCAAAGGAATGATTAAAACTTACGAAAGGATATCCATGGATGACTTATGTGGGATGGTAAGGCAGGAGAATCGCTTCCTTGTCCTTATTAGCGCACATGAACTTGGCGATGTACTTGCTCGCATAGTCACGGTGCTCTTTGCAAACTTCCAAGAAGCTCTCGTGCATATAGTACGGGTCCGCGACGCAGATATATTTTATGTTCTCGAGCCTGATGAAGTAGTTGAGATACAACGCATACATGCGGATGAACTGGAAATCCAGCTTGATCATGTGGAACATGTCGTAGATGTAGTCAAATCGTAGGATGAACTTATTCGCGGGCCATCTCTCGACGTACAACTTCCCGCTTGGCACCTGAGCCGCGTAAAGCGGGTATCCTGGTTTTTCCGCGATGAGAAGGCTTTTCTCTCTGGCCAGCACATCTTCATGAAGCCTCCTTAGATCATTGTTCAGTATGTGCTCTAGCGCTTTCGGAGGTAGGATTGGGTTGCCGGCGACATGGAAATGGTCCGCACCTTCGACAGGTATTCTGTCTACCTCCCGAGGCTTCAGAGGCGGCTGGCTGCTTGAAGCAGCTCTGGCGCC
This sequence comes from Thinopyrum elongatum, assembly GCA_011799875.1. Taxonomy (NCBI): domain Eukaryota; kingdom Viridiplantae; phylum Streptophyta; class Magnoliopsida; order Poales; family Poaceae; genus Thinopyrum; species Thinopyrum elongatum. Next base: position 466,128,299 of record CM022297.1, read on the forward strand.
TTTAGGGCCTTTCTTATCCGGTCTCCTCCTTTGCTTCTTGGCGGGTGGCGGTAGTGAGCCCACCATACCTTCCCTAACCACCACCACCAGTGTCGTCGGGCTAATCAGTGGACGGCCCTCGGGTTGTTGCTGGGTAGAGGCGGCATCTGGAGGCGTCTCCTGCGAGGATCGCATGAAGAGAGACTTTTTGCATTCCACCTTAGGACGTTCCGGCTCCGGCAAATCATGCAGCATCAAGTCATCATCTCCACGCTCATAGCCTGAGTCATAGTCCCCAGCCATCAATCCTCCATCGTCATAGGCGGTATTGATATAATTGAGAGGGTGATCATCCTCCTCCTCCATGACATCATCAGCATTTGCTTCTTCGATGGGGGCGACGTTATCTGGTACTAATGGAGGCTCTCCCTCGCGTCTTCCGCTATCACCCGCCACGACAGGTGCAGGTAATTGGGTAGGTGGGATGGTGTTCATACCTTCTTGAGAAGCTGTCGTTGGTGTGATACTGGGCGCCTCGACACGAAGAAGAGTCTTCGGCCAAGGCAAGAACCAGCTCTTGCATGCGCCAATCCGTTTAGGGGTCTCCTCGTCATTGACTGGTACTGGAGGAGGCAAATCCTCGAAGCCTGCTAAGACACTGGCCATGTTAACCTTGAAGACGCCATGGGGCATCTCTCGGTTGTGGAACATGCGGTCCTTCGGCTTCACGATCCTTGCCTTTCCCACGGCCACCTTCTGGCCCTTGATGTCGTACAGTAGGGTGCACGGGGTATCGTCGGCCTACGAAGACATGTCTGCGACGTCAAACATCCGAAAGGCAACTGAAACGGAAGACTATAGACATGCTGGTGAAAAGGGTATGACGCGTAATTACCGTGAGGGCGTCGAGCTCAGCCATAGACGAAGCCCCGCCGAGCATGCTAGAGACAAAGGTCGGGCTGCTATGAACATGAGCAGGACCTTTTGCGGTTGCTTGAGCAGGTGCTGGTGGTGTGATGTTCACCGAATTGCTCCCGACGTAGCTGGGAATGGGAAAGTCCGCTGACCCTTTATCTGGATTGCTCTTTGACCAATCGATAATTGTCGGAATCAAGCTGGTAATAATTGAAGATTGGAAGTGAGCTGTGACGCCAGCCACCGCTTCATTGACCGCTGCATTGACTACCCCGAGCAACTCTTCTTTGGTCTCAGCTTTGGTCTTATTGACCGCAATCTCGACCTTCTCGTCGATGGTCTGTTGAGTAAGCAACCATCTCTTCCTTCTTTCCTCTGGCTGCTCGTGGTAGCACGTCTTCCACGAGGCGCCATCTCTGACGCCGTGCACACATCCATAGGATGGCGGTTTGTCCTCCGGGACCTTTTTCAGTATGTTCAGGGCCCAGTTGAAAGGGGTGTCCCACTTGGGCCTCGCCGACGACTGTGACGACTCGTCGCTGTCGGCTGCCTTTTGGTGCTGCTCTTTCTGCAAAAGGAACGTGGATGGTTTACTAATTTGACAAAACTTGTAGTCGAATTGATTGGAAGCTAATATAATAAGGTGGTAATATAACAATTACCAGAAGTCTCATGAACTCCCTCGTGTTCGGGTCCGTGTAAAAGATCTTATTGACGCGGTCCCACTTGTACCAGGCCCTGATCCAGCCACTCTCCAGCGGGTCGGTGAACTCCACCAAGGGGTCTGGGATTCCGTGACTTTCACGTTCGGCGTCCTCCTTGGCCCATACGTGCCTCTTCCCCTTGTAACCACGGCTTCCGAGGCGGTGGGGAGGCGTGTTCCTGGCCTGGAGTGCCTTCATTTTCTCCGACCTTTGCTTGACTTCTTCTTTAGCGCAAGTCTCCTTGAATTTTTCAAAGTCTGGTTCCTTTAGTGATGGATTGTCAGCATGAATCTTGGACCACGGTTCATTCTTCGCAATCGCTTTTTTCACCCTAACTTTCCAGGCGGACAAGTTGTTGGTGAACGTCACCATCGCCTTGCTGTTTATCTTTGTCATGGCGTCGTCGTCCCATGGACGTTTGCTTTCATCCCGGCCGGGGAACAGGAACCTATTGTGCAACTTCTTTAGGAGCATGTGCTCCATATGTGGTATCTTCTTCAACTTCTCGTCGTTGATGTTGGCGGTTTCCCTGAGGATGCATCCTAGTTGATTGTCCCAGCACGAGCGCGCTTCCTCTGGCGCCGTTGGCTCTAATTTCTTGGGGTGCATCTCCGTGACCACAATTTGTCCGATGCCGAGCTCATTTGGTCTTCGTGTCCTCTTCTGCTTCGGTGCTTTACCAGCTACGACAGCATCGTTGCCGGTCTCAGGGGTGGTGTCGGTGCTGGTGCCGGTGCTGGTGCCGGTGTCGGGGTTGGTGCCACTACCGCCACCCTGCACCCGCAACTGGTGTTCGTCCAGGTAATCAAAATAATGATTTGCTGCCTCGATGGGGTCTTCTTTGAGGTGACCAGAACCCCCGACTTCGGCATGGCTAGACATGTTTCCTATTCAATAATTGTAAATAAAAGATATAATGAAGAGAAAAAAGGGGCCTATATTTGGTCGGAATGTTGATTCATTCCCCCCGGCAAATCCCGGGCACTCCATATGTCCTAGTTTCTAGCACAAGTCATGTCGAAAATCATGGAAATTTTCGGCATGACCTTTGCTAAAAAGTGGACATATGGAGCGCCTGAAATTTGCCGGAACGGAAATGAATCAACATTCCGGCAAAACATAGGCCACTCGGATATTCTTCTACATTCAACCAACAATGCAAAATCATATAACATCAATGACATATATCATTTGCAAAATATATCATTCAAGCAAGTACATAGAGTGAAATGACCTCACTAAACATTACAAAATAGTGGTATTTTCAAAAACCAAAAACCTTTGCAAAATGACCTCACTAAACATTTGCTACTGTTTTTTTATTTATAGCTATTATATATACCTACAAAAATTCCTAAATGCTCTGTCTCTCTGCTACTGCCCTGACCAACTAAATTGCCCTAAACTAATTTGCTACTGTTTCTTTCCCTAGCTAAATGCCCTAGCTAAATTTGCTAAAAATGCCCTAGCTAAATGTCATAGCTAATTTTCCTAGCTAAATGCTACTATTTTTTATAGCTAAATGCCCTAGCTAAATTTTTTTCCCTAGCTAAATTTGCTAAAATGCCCTAGGTAAATTCCATAGCTAATTATTTTCCCTAGCTAACTACTCTCTGTTAACTCAAAATTTTACTAATTTTGTTTAAAGCAGCAACAACATCACCTAATTGTTGCGGTTAAAGAAATTTCTATAACTTTTGACATATGAACCCTAGAACCCTAGAAATTTTCTTTGCTAATAAATATTTTGTCCTAATAAAAATTCCTAAATTGAACCCTAAAATTGATTCCTACTGCCTACCTAATTGAACCCTAAATTGAAAACCTAGTTTCATTTCTAAAAAAAAAGAAAACCTAATTGACAAAGAGAGGGGGAGGTGGGGGGGTCGGCCAGTACCTGAAGGGAGGCAGAAGGGCACGCTGGCTATCGGGGTGAGGTCGACGGCGGCGGCGCAGATGAGGAGGCCGAAGCAGCGGCGGCGTGGACGAGGAGGAGGTCGGAGCGGCAGGCAGGGGCTCGGGCCGGCGTCGAGGCCGAGGGCGGGCAGGGGCTCGGGCCGGCGTCGAGGTCCAGGTCAAGGGGCGGGCAGGGGCGACAGCCGGCGGGCAGAGGCGACGGCGGCGCGCGATAGCAGCGAGGAGGGGGAGAGGTGGGAGAGTGTGTGGGGGGGGGGAATGGGACTTGGCAAAATTTTGAGCCCGCGTGGTGGTTAACTCAAAATAGCAGTAGCGCTGGATTAGGATCCAGCGCTATAGCTAACTTAGCTATAGCGCTGGATCCTAATCCAGCGCTACTGCTAACTTTTCCAATTTTTATTTTTTAATTCTAAAATACAAATAGCAGTAGCGCTGGATTCTAATCCAGTGCTATAGCTAACTTAACTATAGCGCTGGTTCCCAATCCAGCGCTACCGCTATTTTTCTTTTCTTTTTATTATTTTCCTTTTCTAGTTTTTAGTTTTCTTTTCTTTTTATTATTTTCCTTTTCTTTTCTATTTACTTTTCTTTTTCTTTTGTATTTCTTTCTCCCTTTTTTTTTGTTTTTTTCTCCCGACGACGGTGTCTCCCTCCCACACTGTGCGAATATCTCCGGAACCATGCATGTGGTGGTAATTGAAGGGGATACGATGTATACATCATTTGACCGATAATAGTTACTTGAGTGCGTAATGATGGTTTCTCAGCTGCGTCGATGATGTTTCACATTGAGCTTCTTTCCTTTCTTGTTCGTTGTTGAATAATTGAGCCCCTCCTTGTGACTTTTCCGGTACCATGGAGTACGATCTTTCTTCGGTAATGTAGTATTGATTCTTCTTTTCACGTATGCTTCATCGTCATTGTCATCTTCCCTCATTGGGTTGCCGTATTGGTCGTAGTCTTCCTCGTTGGCGACTCCATCCATTTCGACGATGCTCCTTTTGCCTCTCCTCACGACAACACGGCTGGGATTGGTCTGGTCGGTTATGAAGAAGCATTGTGTCACGTGCTTAGCGTGTACCCATGGCTCAGTTTTGGCGATGATGTTAACGTTGGTAGCGCTCTTCGCGTCGGGTATAGACATGGTAGTGAAATACTTGTTTTTCTCTTATGACGTCCTTAGCCCATCTGACACGAAACATCGTCGCATCATGCATTCCAGCATAGTCAAGCTCCCAGATCTCTTCGACCCTTCCGTAGAATCTTTCAGTTGTGCCGTTGGCGTCGGTCACGCATTCAATCATCACCCCTGAGTTCTGGTAATCATTGTCCATATCTTTGGCCGTGTAGAACGTGTACCCGTTGATATCGTATACCTGATAGGTCGCGAGTTTGGGTGCGGGGCCATGTGCTAAGGCGTGTATGAGCAATCCGTCCGAACTGCACTCTTCCGGGGGATTAGCAAGAACTTCCTCTTTGAACCAACGCAAGAAAGTGGCGTTGTGCTCTACAGTAACTTCGTCGTCCGTCTTGAGCATCCCCTTATCACGGTACTTCTTTGCGATGGTTTCTTTGTGCCATGTCACATAATCATCTACCACATCTAGGTGTTGTAGCACTACTAAGTTAGCCCTGTCAAAGTCGTTCCATCGATCCGAGTAGTCCACATGCAATTCCCTCCGGCCGTTGTCGTGACCCTCCTCCTCCGAGCCTCCCATCGTGCTTCTTGACGGGCAAACCAACAACAGGGTCTCCGACGCCTATATAATTCTTGCAAAAGGAGATGCACTCATGCGTCAGATACCCCTGGACGATGCTCCCATCGGGACGGGACATGTTACGAACGAATCCTTTGATGACCCCATTCATCCTCTCGAATGGCATCATGCTGTGAAGGAATGTCGGCCCGAGGTTGATGATGTCGTCCACGATGTGGACACACAGATGCACCATGACGTCAAAGAACGCGGGCGGGAAGTACATCTCAAGCTCACATAGTATGACAACGATCTCTTCCTGTAGCCTTCGGAGCTGCTTCACACTGATGGACTTTCGAGAGATAATGTCGAAGAAGTTGCAGAGACCAGTAAGCGTGTCACAGACGTGCTTGTCCATTATCCCTCTAATGGCAACCGGGAGTATCTGCGTCATCATCACGTGACAGTCATGAGACTTCATCCCGCTGAACCTTTTCTTCTTGGTGTCTAGAAATCTGCTTATCTTCCCATAGTAACCGGAACTGACTTTGATTCCTGTAAGGCACTTGATGAATTGATCGATCTCCTTCGCACTTAAGGTGAAGCAAGAAGGGGGGCAATAATTCTCCTCCTTCTTGTTGACTTTTCTGCCCCTTTCCCCCTCCTTCGTCTTCGTCTCCTCCATTGACTTTTTACGGGGCGGCATGTGGAGATCTTTTCTGATCTTCAAATCTTCCAAGTCTTTCCTTGCCTTCGGCCCATCCTTGGTCTTCTCCGGCATGCTCATCAGTGTGCCAAGCAAGCTCTCGAGGAAATTCTTCATGATATGCATTTGATCAAGGCAATGAGGCGTGTCGTGATTGAGCCAGTACTCCAAGTCCCAGAAAACAGACCTCTTTTTTCATACCTTCAGCAGCTGCTCCGGCGCCTTTTTCATCTTTCCCAGCGCGGGGCACTGTTCCCAGTTTTTCAACAGCTCGTTGATTTCGGCGCCACTCCTCTTACGTGGAGGTCCTCGATGCTCAGCCAACCCATTGAATAGATCTCCACGCTTTCTCCACGGGTCATCCTTCTCGAGCCATCTACGATGCCGCATGTACATGATTTTCCCAGACCCGCCATCTTTCGTTGACGTAAGCTGCTGAGACGTTGTATCATCCATGCACCTCGTGCATCCGCAGTATCCGTGGCACACCTGGCCTGAGGTGTACCCGTAACCGAGATAGTCGTGCACCGTCGTCATCAGCGCGACTCATATAGAAATACTCTTCTTTGCTGGCGTCCCATGTCCATGCCAGTGTTTTCCATAACGTGTCTAGCTCCTCTTTTAGAAGCCCCATATATAGGTTAATATTATTTCCCGGTTGTTTTGGCCCTTGAATCAGCATGCTCATGTGTATGTACTTTGTCTTCATGCACTTCCATGGGGGAGGTCGTACATCCATACAAAGACGGGCCATGTGCTGTGGTTGGTGTTCTGGTTTCCAAACGGATTCATGCCATCGGTACTCGCACCAAGCACAATGTTCCTTGGATCTTCTGCAACAAATCCATATACGGCGTTGAATGCTCTCCACTGGCTACCATCTATGAGGTGCCTCAGCTTCGGATCATCTCCATCGCCGGGCTTCTTCCTCTCCGCATGCCAGCGCATGAGCTTTGCTTCCTTAGGATCTACGAAATACCGCTGCAGACGGGGAGTGATCGGAAAGTACCATACAACTTTCTGAGGAGCTTTCTTTCCTGCCTTCTTGTATCGAGAAGCATTGCACACTGGACAGCTGGTTTTTTCCGTGTGCTCCCCCTGATAAATGATGCAATCGTTGATGCATGCGTGGTACCCAACGTGCGGTAAATCAAAAGGGCAAACGATTTTCTTGGCCTCCTCGACACTAGTAGGACACAGGTTCCCCACGGGGAGAACTTTATTATGTAGATACTTCAAATGCTCATCGAGGCTTTTGTCTGTCCATTTGTTTTTGGCCTCCGTCTTTAGAAGTTCGAGCGTGAAACTCAAGCGGGTCACCTCGGGATCGCAACCTTCATACGATGGAGTCTTCGAGTCTACTTCAAGTTGCGCCAGCTTGGCCTCCTCTCTAGAAGCAACTCTCTTGCTAGTCGTACTCTTGCGAAGGAGGTCACGAACATGAGGGTCCTGCACGACTGCACTTAGTAGCATCGAAGACTGCGGCGTGACCGCCGCCTCTTCTCCGCCATGTTCGAAATCTTCTTCGCCGTGTCCGGAATCTTCTCCGCCGCCGTCATGTCCGGACTCTTCCCCGCCGCCATGTCCGGCGCCATCATCTTCGCGTCGATCGGTCATCTCTTCGTCTAGCCCCATGTCGTTATTCCCTGCCATGTGGACGTCCTCATCATCATCTTCACTTATCCACCGAGTATAGCCATCCATGAAACCATTCATCAGCAGGTGCGCCTTCAAACTGCCACGATCAAAAGGGTCCAAAAGGACTCCTTCTTTGCATCTTGTACACGGACATCTAATCCTAGTCCGATTATTTGCATACATGTCCATCACCGCGGATTGCAAGTATCGCTCCACCTTCCATCCACTCACCTTCATGACCGAGACTGCACAGTATAACAAGCAAAAGGGTTATAAACAAAATGCACATGCATGCATAAAAGTCATATAAAAATTTGGCATGACCTTGCCTAAAAATAGGACATATTGAGTTTGCTCGAAATTCACCGAAACGGAAATAAATCAACATTTCGGCAAAACATAAGCAACTCGGGGGCATGTCACTCGCACAAATCTCTCCATATCCCAAACACACATATTCCCATTCTTGAAATGCACAACTTTTTACTCACCTATCTCCCGACAGAGACCGAGCACGGTTAGATGAGGCCTTTCGCTACCTATAGGGATCGAAAGTGTGGATGGCTAAATAGCTAGCTAGATCTAGTTGTTGGGGAGGAGAGATGACTCTAGCTAACTAATGGAGAGCGAGAGAGATGAGCTAGCTTGATCTATATCTATGGAATGGAGGGAGAGCCAAATAAATGAGGTAGCTAGATAGAGATGAGAAGGCCATTTATGGAGGAGAGTTATGGTGGAGGGGGGCATTAATGGGGAGAGAAGAGAGGTAGGAGGAAGAGAGAAGAAGGGCAACAATGGTGGAGAACTAACTTAGAGAGGGGAGAGGGGAAAGGAGTGAAGGAAATATGCCCTAGAGGCAATAATAAAGTTGTTATTTATATTTCCTTATATCATGATAAATGTTTATTATTCATGCTAGAATTGTATTAACCGGAAACTTGATACATGTGTGAATACATAGACAAAACAAAGTGTCGCTAGTATGCCTCTACTTGACTAGCTCGTTAATCAAAGATGGTTAAGTTTCCTAACCATAGACATGTGTTGTCATTTGATGAACGGGATCACATCATTAGGAGAATGATGTGATGGACAAGACCCATCCGTTAGCTTAGCATAATGATCGTTAAGTTTTATTGCTATTGCTTTCTTCATGACTTATACATATTCCTCTGACTATGAGATTATGCAACTACCGAATACCATAGGAACACCTTGTGTGCTATAAAACGTCACAACGTAACTGGGTGATTACAAAGATGCTCTATAGGTGTCTCCGAAGGTGTTTGTTGGGTTGGCATAGATCAAGATTAGGATTTGTCACTCCGAGTATCGGAGAGGTATCTCTGGGCCCTCTCGGTAATGCACATCATGATAAGCCTTGCAAGCAATGTGACTAATGAGTTAGTTACGGGATGGTGCATTACGGAACGAGTAAAGAGACTTGCCGGTAACGAGATTGAACTAGGTATGATGATACCGACGATCGAATCTCGGGCAAGTAACATACCGATGACAAAGGGAATAACGTATGTTGTTATGCGGTTTGACCGATAAAGATCTTCGTAGAATATGTAGGAGCCAATATGAGCATCCAGGTTCCGCTATTGGTTATTGACCGGAGATGTGTCTCGGTCATGTCTACATAGTTCTCGAACCCGTAGGGTCCGCACGCTTAACGTTCGATGACGATTTGTATTATGAGTTATATGTTTTGGTGACCGAAGATTGTTCGGAGTCCTGGATGAGATCACAGACATGACAAGGAGTCTCGAAATGGTCGAGAGGTAAAGATTGATATATTGGAAGGTAGTATTCGGACACCAGAAGGGTTCCGGAGTGTATCATGTACATACCGGAGTACCGGAGGGGTTACCGGAATCCTCCGATGGAAGATATGGGCCATATGGGCCATAGGAGGGAGGCTAACCAGCCCACAAGGGGCTGGTGCGCCCCCCACAAGGGAGGAGGCCGAATTGGACTAGGGAAGGGGGTGGCGCCCCCCTTTCCTTCTCCTTCCCCCTTTCCACCTCCAAGAGAAGGAAAAGAAGAGGGGGCCGAATCCTACTTGGACTAGGAGTCCAAGTAGGACTCCCCCCTTGGTGCGCCCCCTCTAGGCCGGCCACCTCCTCCTCCCCTCCTTTATATACGTGGGCAGGGGGCACCCCAAAGGCACAACAGATATTCTCTTAGCCGTGTGCGGTGCCCCCCTCCATAGTTTACTCCTCCGGTCATAGCGTCGTAGTGCTTAGGCGAAGCCCTGCGCGGATCACATCACCAACACCGTCACCACGCCGTCGTGCTGACGGAACTCTCCCTCGACACTTTGCTGGATCAAGAGTTCGAGGGACATCATCAAGCTGAACGTGTGCTGAAATCGGAGGTGCCATATGTTCGGTGCTTGATCGGTTGGATCGCGAAGACGTTCGACTACATCAACCGCGTTAAGCTAATGCTTCCGCTTTCGGTCTATGAGGGTACGTGGACATGCTCTCCCCTCTCGTTGCTATGCATCTCCTAGATAGATCTTGCGCGAGCGAGGGAGGCCGAGGCCGATGCCTCACCGGCGTCGTGGGGAGAGGGGCGGTGAGGCTCGAGGAGGTCCGACGAGGGGGAGACGGGGAGGCGTTCGGCGACGGCGACGGCGACGACGATGAGGACGAGGCGGCGACGGGGTGACGGCGACGGGCGCGAGCGCGGCGTCGACGGGGCCGGTCGGGGTGGATCCACCCGATCCAGATCGGGGTGGGAGGGACGAGGGGGGAGTGTGGGGGGGGAGTGGATAGGGTTAGGGTTTCTGTGTCGCTCGGGGGGGGGGGGGAGGTATAGGGGACGGGGAGGGCCAGCCTGGCTGGCTGGTTGGCCTGCTGGCCGAGGCCCAGTTGGGGAGGGGGTTTGTTTTCCTTTTACTTTGTTTTTTTCTCCTTTTCTTTTTATTTATTCTTATTTTCTGTTTTATAAATAGTTAGGCCACCAAATGACTTTAGTAAAACATGTGACTTGCACCATTAAATGTTAGGCATTATTTACTACTGCCAAAAATTGTTTTGGAGACAAACGGAGTTCACACAAATTTTATATTAAATAAAATGTATTAAACCTTGCTGTTTTGGTAATGTTAGAGTCACCTAATTTATTTATTTATTGTTGGTTATAATTTTAGTATGGTCTCTGGAATATTTATTATTTAATGAACATTTTAGTTTCTAAGTTAAGCAACTTTTATCTTCCACTTTAATTTAATGTGAAGTTTGAATTAGGAGTTTAAATGCAATATGATGCAAATGATGATTTGGCACTGTTAATCATGCTGACTTGCCATTATCAAAAGTGATTACTGTAGCTAACCACTGGGGGTGTTACAAATCTCCTCTACTAACAAGAATTCTCGTCCCGAGAATTAAGAGGTAGAAGGAAAAAGTTTGGGGTATTCCGCACGAAGATTATCCTCGCGTTCCCAAGTGGCTTCATCTTCAGTATGATTTGACCAGTGCACTTTGAGGAACTTGGTAACCTTCTGACGGGTCCGATGTTCAGCTTCATCGAGAATGCGGATCGGATGCTCCTTATAAGATAGATCATCTTGCAGTTCGAGCATCTCGTGGTCCACTACGCGGTGTGGAGATTCCTTGAAGCATTTACGAAGTTACGACACATGGAAGACGTCGTGGATATGAGAGAATTGCGGCGGCAACTCCAATTTATATGCCACCTGACCACGTCTAGCAATAATGCGGAAAGGACCAATGTAGCGCGGAGCTAGCTTGCCCTTGATTCCAAAACGGTGAGTGCCCTTCATAGGAGTGACACGCTGATAAGCTTGATCACCAGGTTGATAAGTCAAACCCCATCGTTTGCGATCATAGTTGCTCTTCTGGCGGTCCTGAGCCGCCTTGAGATTTTCCCGGACAATACGGACTTGTTCTTCGGCATGTTGAATAATATCTGGACCCACGAGCGGTCGTTCCCCAGTTTCTGACCAATTCAGAGGGGTTCGACACTTACGTCCATATAGAACTTCGAAGGGGGCCATTTTCAAGCTGGCTTGATAGCTGTTGTTATAAGAGAACTCGGCATACGGGAGAGATTCTTCCCACTTCTTGCCGAAAGAAATAACACAAGCCCGAAGCATGTCTTCAAGCACTTGGTTGACTCGCTCGACTTGGCCTTGGGATTGGGGGTGATAAGCTGAACTCCAGGTAATATGAGTTCCCATAGCTTCTTGAAAACTTTCCCAGAACTTGGAGGTGAAAAGGCCGCCACGGTCCGAACTGATCTCCTTCGGAATACCGTGGAGTGATACAATTCTGGAGATATACAACTCTGCTAACTGGCTAGCAGTGATAGTTTCCTTGACGGGCAGAAAGTGTGCAACTTTAGAAAGTTGGTCGACGACGACAAGAATAGCATCGTGACCCTTCTGTGACCTGGGAAGTCCTGTAATGAAATCCATCTGAACCTTATCCCATTTCCATAAAGGAATAGGAAGTGGTTGCAGAATTCTAGCTGGTTTCTGATGTTCTGCTTTAACGCGACGACACACATCACATTCGGCAACATAACGAGCAATGTCCTGCTTCATTCTAGACCACCAGTACCTTTGACGGAGATCACGATACATCTTGGTGCTACCCGGATGAATAGACAACGGGGTATCATGTGCCTCCTTCATGACCTTATCAGTCATGAGTTCGAAGCGAGGTACGACAATGCGGTTTCTGAAATACAAAGTTCCATCTTCAGACAACGAGAAATCCCTGTACTTTTCTAGGTGAATGTCTTTCTTCATCAGATCAATTTCAGCATCTTTAGCTTGCGCATTCTTAACAGCTTTCTCAAGATCTGGTTGTATCACAAGGTTATTAAGAGAACCCTGTGAAACAATACGCAGATTCAGCTTGCACAGTTCTTCAAAAAGACGAGGTTGAGCTCGCCTAACCATGAGGTTGTCGCAATAGGACTTGCAGCTTAAGGCATCAGCCATCACGTTACCCTTGCCAGGGGTATAGGATATACCCAAATCATAGTCCGCAATGGCCTCCATCCATCTTTGCTGACGGAGGTTTAGAGATGGTTGAGTAAACAAGTACTTCAGACTTTTATGATCCTTGTAGATCTCGCAACGATTACCGAGAAGGTAATGTCGCCACAACTGCAATGCATAGATCACAGCAGCTAGTTCTAGATCATGTACCGGATAATTCTCTTCATGTGGGCGCAACTGACGAGAGCCATAAGCAATCACTTTACGCTCTTGCATTAGGGCACAGCCTAATCCTTCACGGGATGCGTCACAATAGATCACAAAGTCTTTGCGGGTATCTGGAGGAGATAGTACTGGGGCAGATGTCAGCTTGTCTTTGAGTGTCTAGAAACTTTCCTGACATTTTTCTGTCCATTCAAATTTAACGCCCTTGTGAAGCAGATCAGTCAAAGGCTTAGCAATCTTAGAAAAGTTCTCGACAAATCGACGGCAATAGCTTGCAAGGCCAAGAAAACTTCTCACTTGCTTGACGTTCTTCGGAGGTGTCCAGTCAAGAATAGCCTGAACTCGTTCTGGGTTAACAACAATTCCATCCTTGGAAATCACATGACCAAGGTAAGTTACTTCAGAAAGCCAGAATTCACATTTGGAGTATTTGGCATACAACTGGTGTTCTCGGAGCCTTTCCAGTACAAGACGGAGGTGTTCGGCATGTTCTTCCTTATTCTTTGAATAGACCAGAATATCATCTAGATAAACCACGATGAACTTGTCGAGGTAATCCATGAAGATGTAATTCATCAGACGGGAGAATGTGGCTGGAGCATTTGTTAAGCCAAATGACATGACAGTGTACTCGTAGGAGCCATAATGAGTAACAAATGCAGTCTTGGGAATATCCTCTTCACGAACACGGATCTGATGATAACCCAACCTCAAATCAAGTTTAGAGAATACCGATGATCCAGCAAGTTGATCACACAAATCATTGATCCGAGGAAGCGGATATTTGTTCTGGATGGTGGCTTGGTTAATGGGCCGATAATCCTGAACCAATCGGTTAGTTCCATCCTTCTTCTTAACGAAGAGTGAAGGTGCTCCCCAAGCGGAGGAACTGGGGCGGATGAAGTCCTTCTTAAGTGATGCGTCGATTTCCTCCTTAAGTTCAAGAAGGTGGTGTGGAGGCATTTTATAAGGACGCTTCGCAATAGGGGTAGTGCCAGGCTTCAAGTCGATGACAAACTCGACAGCTCTAGCAGGGGGTATTCCTGGAAGTTCTTCTGGAAAGACATCTTGAAAATCACAAACAACTGGAACGTTCTCGATGCCTTCAAGAGGTGAAGTGTTCAATGCATTCAGAACATATATTTGAGTCTCAGCATCCTGAGCTATTCGAGCTGAGTATTGTACTTTCTGGCCAGAAGGGTGAGTGAGCCGGACTGATTCAGTGGCACAGTCAATCAAAGCTTTATAAGGCTTCAACCAGTCCATACCCAGAATAATGTCTATGTTGGAGGTCTTGAGAGCAATGAGTGAAACGGGGAACATCAATCCTCCGATCACAATGTGGTTACCGTGGCTTACCCTGGTAGTTTGCCAATTAGCCCCGGGTGACTGAATTACCAAAGGGGTGGACATCTTCTCGAAAGGGATATCATGACTTCGTGCAAAACTTTCGGACATGAAGGAGTGCGATGCTCCAGAATCAAAGAGTACTGAAGCTGGGTTTGAATTCACTAGAAGGGTGCCCATCACAATTTTGGGGTCCTGTCGAGCTTCTTCAGTCTTGACATGGTTAACATGAACAAGCTGACTAGCAGGTGGTCTGGCATTACGATTTCTGCTAGGATGGTTTCGTCGGCCCTTTTTATGGTCAACAGAACAACGTGATGAATTCTGCGGCTGAACCTGAGGACAGTTGAAAGCACGATGCCCTGGCTGTCCACACTTGCGGCATAAACCATCATTATGGGGAGGAGCTTCAACATTGGGTTGTCCACCCTGAATCGTCAGCTGCCTCGGTGGTGTAGGCAGACGAGGTGTAACATAAGGTGGCCTGGGTACAGGGACAGGTCGGTGATGAACATTGTGTGGGATCCAGACTCGACGTTTCTGAACAGGCTGACTCGAGGTTGAGCCAGCTTCATGAGTGCGCTTGAGCGACTCCTGGTACTCAGTCAGAGCTGTTTCAACTTGGAAAGATTTGCTGACAAGCGTTGCGAAGTCTGTGAAATCATGGACAGCAAGTGCAAGGTTTATATCAGTGCGTAGTCCTTCACGGAATTTCTCCTGCTTGCGTGCGTCGGTGCAGATGTCATCTTCAGCATAGCGGGACAATTCAAGGAATTTCCTCTGATATTCATCCACAGTCATTATTCCCTGTGAGAGTTTGCGGAACTCCTGCTTCTTTTGGTCCATCAGACCTTGAGGAATGTAACGTGCACGAAAAGCTAACTGAAATTCCTGCCAAGTGGTTTCAGTCTCAGCAGGTAACATACCCTTGTGGCTTTCCCACCATTGAGCAGCGGGAACTTTTAAATGAAATGTCGCAAAAGTGACGTAACTGTTAGGGGCAACATTAGCTGACTCCATTTCAAACAGGATGTCACGAAGCCAATCATCAATAGGATTGGTGGAGTTGCGGAAAACTGACGGGTTGAGGCGCACAAATTCTGGCAGAGTTATTGGAGCATTCTGCTGTTGAGCATTCTGAGTAGGGAACTGGGCCAATATTCTGGTCATAACCTGACGGTTCAGTTCAAATTGCTGCATCATTGCGGCAATATAAGGTGGAGGTGGAGGATCATCAGCCATCCTGCCAAATCAACAGGAGCAGTTTAGCAAGAAGAACTGCAGGTGTATGGAATGATTCATGAAGTAACACGCACAACAGAAGGAGGTGCAATAGATACTTCATCATATTCGCACCAGACATTCGAATCCGCACATAGCCTCGATTACAATCCGGCAATACGACAGCTGAAAGGGGAGGGCTAGACATCTAGGCGGCGCGCAGGCACGCGGTAGGGAAGTACACAACGAGACATAGCAAAGGCCACATCAACGTCGGAGAAAACTATTGGAGCGAGGAATCTGCAAGTGAAACACAGGGTGCCCTCGATAAAAGGATCCTGCAAGCAGAACCTGGCCCACAATCTTGAAGAAAGGGGGAAATTTCAGAACTCCGGGTGGATGTGATTACGAGAACCTAAGGTTGGAGTTAGTAAAATTTTAACCCGAATAGAAGAGAGATCAGAGTCCCAGAGTAAAGGTCGAGGAGTAAAAGATCCTAATACCACCCAATTGGCGACGTGGGCCCGTAAGCCACACAGCCAAGTTAGCAAAACAGTTTTCGGTTACTAGACTCAACTTCGGCCAAGGAGTTGGAAAGGGGGATTCCTACAGGCAGTCGGCTCTGATACCAACCTGTGACGCCCCCAGCTCAATCATGCACTAATCATACACGCAAATGCACACGATCAAGCCTAAGGACTCACGGGAAGATATCACAACACAACTCTAAAACATAAATAAAGTCATACAAGCTTTATATTACAAGCCAGGGGCCTCAAAGGCTCGAATACATAAGCTTGCGTACAAGCGTCAGTGGAAGCATCAGATATCTGAGTACAGATATGAAACAGAAACAGAAAGACCTTTAGAAAGGCGGGGCAAAATAAAACACTACGATCGAAAGCCGTAGGCCTCCTGCCTGGGACCCTCCGATCCTACTCCTGGTCGTCAGTCAGCTCATAGTAGTATCCATCCTCTGGGTAGTAGTAGTAGTCGATCGATGGGGCATCTGTCTCAGGGGCTCCGTCATCTTGGTCACGTCAAACTGATATGGGGAGAAAAGGAAAACAAAGCAACCGTGAGTACTCAGAAGTACTCAGCAAGCAAGGATCTACACTACATATGCAACATTTTCAAAGGGAGGCTGTATATGTGGACTGGGCTGCAGAAATGCCAGAATAGAGAGGAGGCCTAGTCCTATCGAAGACTAGCATCTTCATAGGTCTTGCAGCATTAGAAGAGTGTAGACAATACCATATAATGTAGCAGTATCATTAAGTGTCGACCTCACCCAGAGATTCTTTCTTGACTCCCTATGAGAAAGCAATCCCAGAGCCATACAGTCATCAACCTCGTCCGGAGATCCCTTCTCGACTCCCTGCAAGAAGCAATCCCAGAGCCATAGTATCCAATTCTATTTGTATCAATCGGGATACAACTCCGAGTGTCCGTTACCGTAGGACGGGCTATCGATAGAAGTTTATTTCCCTACAGGGGTGCACCAACTTACTCAACACGCTCGATTAACTCTGGCCGGACACACTTTCCTGGGTCATGCCCGGCCTCGGCCAAACGACACACCGCAACCCTACCTACAGCTCAGCAGAGAGATCCCCGCCGGTCTACCTCCTAAGCGCAAGGGGGTCTTGGGCCATCGCCCCTCGCCCTCCGGGTCGTTGCGTGCCGGGCGAACCAGGCTCCACCCCTCAGGATGGTGCCGGCCCAGCCCGGCCGCAGTGCTGAACTGGACGTCTGACAGAGCTTTCGGCTGATGCTATGATGCAGAATGCCCATACTATGCCCACGTGGTGGTTAGTGCTATCGGCCAGAGGCCCTCTCGGATCAAATATCCAAATCGTTAGTGGACTAGGGGCTTGCGGTAACGAGCAGAGACTCATGAAAGATGTGACCCTGTCGCCCCGTCTCGAGGACTTGCGGCAAGGGCCAAGAATGCCCGGCCGCGCCTCGTATTCATCACTCGGGCACCATCCAGGCAACCCATCTTCACATCACACGCGGGTACCCCTCAGGGTCGACCCGCCTATCCAAGTAACAGTGTAAAGTCCAAGTATCCGTGTGTCCATAACATCAGAGGAATCCGAGGTATCACCCTCGTTGAATTCCCACTCGATGTATCCGTCAAGGTGAACTCGGAGGAATCACCCTCGCTGGGTTCACACTTGAGGTGTTGTACGACGGCGTCGTTATCGGAAGTGGTGAAGGAGGAATCACCCTCGATGACCACGACCAAATAGCTACTCTACAGAGTTAACATCAAAAGTGCTACAAGAGGTTTCACCCTCGGCACTCGATAGTAACACTGCAGTGTCGTTACAACTAAGGGGTGGTGATGTGCGGTGTCGGGGCCTGGTCTTCAATCCCGTTGATCGGGTCTTCGGATAATCCAGCGGGGCAATCGGGATAAGTGGGGTCACTGATAGGTCTCTACCCAGCCTATACTAAGCAGTTTAGGATATGCAGGTAATTATCAACAGCAGG
Organism: Thinopyrum elongatum; assembly: GCA_011799875.1. Lineage (NCBI taxonomy): Eukaryota > Viridiplantae > Streptophyta > Magnoliopsida > Poales > Poaceae > Thinopyrum > Thinopyrum elongatum. Next base: position 466,146,131 of record CM022297.1, read on the forward strand.
TTACAGTAAACAGGCTATGCATCAGGATAGGTAAAGCAGCAGCAGCAGCAATTCTAATGCAAGCATGAGAAAATAGAATGGGCGATATCGGTATGCTCAATGGGGGGGCTTGCCTGGTTGCTCGGCGGCAAGGGCAAGGTCGTCAACGGTGGCGTCGGGCTTCGGAGCTGCGTCAGTCTTGGGGACGACGTCGGTGTCAGGGTCTACCGAGAGAGAAGAGGGGGAAGAAACAGTAAATACAAAGCAAACAAGAGCATGTTATGACAATACGCAGCGCCGGGTGTGTCCTAACGTATGGTTACACGTCACCGAGGAAGGGGGAATCCATCCGGAAATGTTTTCCCGGTTCCGGAAATTTGTCAGACAGATGGCCGGAGGGGAACGGTTCCATGTTCGGATAGTTAGGGAGATGTGGCGGACAAACGGACCGCGTATTCGGATTCGTCTCGTCGTTCTGAGCATTTTTCATATATAAAATATTTTCATCGGAGTTACGGTTTATTTTATATTAAATTTCAAAGATTTAAACAAATTCTGGAATTATTTAATTAATTAAATTCGAAATATCCAAAATAGTATATGCTGACGTCATCATGACGTCAGCAGCATGTTTAGTTAATTAACAGTAGTTAATTAGGTTAATTAAATCATTAAGTTAATTAAACTTAATTAGTTATTTAAACAGAATTAATCAGGTTAATTAATTAATAATTATTTTTATTTTTAATATCTTTTTTTTCTTTTTTTTATTTTTCTAAACTTTTGGGCGTGGGCCCCGTTCGTCAGTGGCACAGGGGCCTTAACGGGGCGGGCGAACGGGCGCAGCCACGGGCGCCTGACGGGGCGAGCCCGGGCGCTGGCCGTGGCGATGTGCGGGCGCGGCGAGCGGCTGCGGGGCGCGGCGACTGCGCTGGCAGGCGGGGCCGTAGCGGGCGAGGCGGGGCGACGCCAGCTGCAGCAGTAGCAGCTGCAGAAGCGGGCGAGCGGGGAGGTCAGCGGCAGCAGCGAGCCGGGGCACGCGCGCAGGGCGGAGCGGGAGGAGGCCACAGGCGGGCGCGGGCACCAGCGGCGAGGCGAGCGGCAGCCGGGCGCGGTGCGGCGTCGGGACGGAGGAGCAGCAGCGGGCACGGGGCCACGGCGAGCGAGCACGGCGCGCGGAGGTGAGCGATGGAGGCCGAGGACGAGGCCTCACCGGCGTCGTGGGGAGATGGGCGGCGAGGCTCGAGGAGGTCAGAAAAGGGGGAGACGGGGAGGCGTTCGGCGACCGTACGGCATGAGACATCGGCTGGGCGACGGCACGGGCGCGACGTCCGACGGGCCTCGGGGTGGATCCCGATCCAGATCGGGGGAGTGGGAGAGCAGGGGGGAGTGGGGGGGGGGGGGGGCGAGTGGATAGGGTTAGGGTTTCTCTGCGTCGCTCGGGGGGGGGGGGGGGGAGGTATAGGGGACGGGGAGGGCCAGCCTGGCTGGATGGTTGGCCTGCTGGGCCGAGGCCCAGTTGGGGGAGGGGGTTTGTTTTCCTTTTACTTTGTTTTTTTTCTCTTTTTCTTTTTATTTATTCTTATTTTCTGTTTTATAAATAGTTAGGCCACCAAATGACTTTAGTAAAACATGTGACTTGCACCATTAAATGTTAGGCATTATTTACTACTGCCAAAAATTGTTTTGGAGACAAACGGAGTTCACACAAATTTTATATTAAATAAAATGTATTAAACCTTGCTGTTTTGGTAATGTTAGAGTCACCTAATTTATTTATTTATTGTTGGTTATAATTTTTGTATGGTCTCCGGAATATTTATTATTTAATGAACATTTTAGTTTCTAAGTTAAACAACTTTTATCTTCCAATTTAATTTAATGTGAAGTTTGAATTAGGAGTTTAAATGCAATATGATGCAAATGATGATTTGGCACTGTTAATCATGCTGACTTGCCATTACCAAAAGTGATTACTGTAGCTAACCACTGGGGGTGTTACAGAGCCGGTCTCGGTGGAGAGCTCCATTCAAACTATGGAGCAGTTGCTTGCTGAGGACAAGTACCAAGTGGTCGGCTTCGACCTCGAGTACACCATCGGTCGTGCCGGGCACGATCAGAAGGTTGCCGTCGCCCAGTTGTGCATGTAACATGACGTCCTCATCTACCACTACCACCTGGTTTCTCCAGGTTTATCAACAGCTCCGACTATAGTTTCGCTACGGTGGACACCACCAACGATCTAAAAGCTCTCAAGGTTTTGGGCTTGAAATGGCAGAATCTTATCAACATCCAGGACCACTACAAGGTCTGGGTCAGCGACAACAACAAACAGAACTCCCTGGTTGACCTCGCCTTGGCCATCATCGACCCCTACTACATGAAGATGAAGGATGAGAACAAGAAGGACAAGAACGCCTGGCACAGTGTCTGGCATCAGAGACTGGATGAACATCACATCAAGTACGTGGCCAAGGACGCGTACACAAGCTACGAGATGTACAGGCAGATCGTTGACATGAGGAAGTGTCTTCTTCCTGCCCCAGACGAGGGATCGAGCCACAGAGCAGTGGCGGGAGCGTCACAAGAAGTAGATGACTAGACGATCGTTTCTCCTAGTTTAGAATGCATGCAATTGTTTATTGAGGTGTGTGCGAATGATCTGTATAGTCACTTATGTAATTGGACGTTTATTTCAGTTATATATATATGTTATTCTTCTATAGACAGAGCAAATCACACAGCTCATTAGCAGCAATCGTCTGTGTTATTATTGGTCTTCGCACACATTTCTTATTACGGACCTGTTTGCCGCGTATCACACACATCTTGTTCAGTCGAACTGTTTCTGTTGTCTTGGCTCATCGCAAACAGTTCATCCGAGTGAACTATATGCCCTCCATCGGACACACCTTGATCTGGCTGACCGTTTCTATTGTGTTGCCTAATCACACACAGATCATCCTAGTGAACTGTATGCCGTATATCGTACACACCCTCATCTGGCTGCCCGTTTCTGTTGTTCTGCCTCATCGCAAACAGTTCTGCTGGATTAACCGTATGCCATGCATCGCACACGCAACTCTAATCTAAACCGTGTTTGATGTCACCGCCATCGCAAACGTTTTGTCTCTTTTTTGACGGTTTTATTACATCACCGTTTGTGATTAATGCATCGCACACAGTTTCGTCGAAGGGTCTCTGATTGGACTGTCGCATTTGGACCAACCTGCAGTAGTGAGTGGTGGAGAAGTATGAGCTCTCTGCTCAGTTTGAGCAAAATTCTGAACGCTCCAACCACCGTCTGGCTCACCATCTTAAAGCGCCTCCAATATATACTTATTTTTGTTGCTTGTAGTGCTAAGGATCCGACATGTGGATGCCTGGTGGTAATTGAAACTAGTATGCTCATGCAATACTTATTTATGTGAATATGCTTATTCAGTGGCAATCGAGTGAGTTATGCTATGCTTAATTGTGTTGTAAAATGTTATGTGAATATGCTTATTCTGTTAGTGTATGCTATATTTTGGATTTCCTATGTCCAGTGGGTCTTGCATGTTGAAAAATAATGCACCATGTAAAACTTACAAAAAATAGCACAACATGCAAAACTCCCAAAAAAGTGCAACATGCCAAAACAACCAAAAATAGTCCAACATAGAAGGAGAGTAGCATGCACTTGCAAAACTTACCAAAAAGAATGCAACATGTCGAAAATTAGTCCAACATAGAAGGCATTGCAGGTTTATCATTTTCCCACTAACTAGTGCACGTAAAAGGGCTCCATGCAAAAGGATTTCAAATTTTGAGACTTGTCTCATTTTCTTTAATTTTCTCCAAAATTTGGTCAAACTTGCTAGGATGGCCATTCTTATCAAATGTTTGAGAAATTCAACTTTGATTGTGCCCACCGCATACACTACCAATATGAAAGCTTGAAATGATTTTTGCCAATTTTTCAGGACCAAACTGCATCACACTTGTAGTTCAATTTGAGCTAGTTGTGGAAACATTCCCTAGAAATTTGTTAAATCAATGAATATAGCAATGAAACTTTGAAATTCATGAAATTTGAGCAGTGAGCATCCAATGTGGTCTACTTTGGATGAAAAATACAAAGGCCCAATTTTTAAACTTATTTGAGGTACTTCTTGCACAAAAAATGCCATTTTTGGCACTAGGAAAATGAAATAATTATAATTACAAATCCCCCTATCCAAGAATTCATTTGATTAACCAGTTAATTTGCTAATTAATCCCTACTCGCAGGGTCACTGAGTAGCCGATACTGATAAATTGTCCGATTGACTGATTATGTGGCCAATTAACCTATTAATCCCCTACTCGTCAGTTAACCAAGCATCTACCAGTTAACGATTTTCTCAAAAATGCTAATTCCTATGGCAATATTGCTTACAATGGTAATCCACATGCTTGTGCCAAAATTGGTCTTGTTATGGACTATGCCATGGATGTGGCCATGGTCATGTCCGTATGGCTTGAAAACCATGCATGTTCATACTAGAGTGAAGGTTTTTTAAACGGTATTGCAAGTTTATCATTTTCCCACTAACTAGTGCACATAAAAGGGTTCCATGCAAAAGGATTTCAAATTTTGAGACTTATTTCATTTTCTTTAATTTTCTCCAAAATGTGGTCAAACTTGCTAGGATGGCCATTCATAGCAAATGTTTGGGAAATTCAACTTTGATTGTGCCCAGTGCATACACTATCAATATGAAATATTGAAATGATTTTTGTCAATTTTCACGACCAAACTACATCACACTTGTAGTTTAAATTTGAGCTAGTTGCGGTAAATCCCTAGAAATTCACTAAATCAATGAATATAGCAATAACTCTGAAATTCATGAAGTTGACCTCGATTTTATCATTTATTTGAGATTTTTTGGCTTGGCAACACATGCAATTGTAGACATCAAGTGTTAGAGACAACACACGCAGGCCTGTTGAGTATGGATAAATTTCAATCTTGCTAGAGAGCACACACCAATATTGTGCATGAGTGACATATGTGCTCCTCTCATCGTAGAGTGTAAGACTGAAATCATGGTCTCCGCCACGAGCACATATGCATTGCACACATGATTTTCATCCTGTTTGGTTATCGGTGGCCCATATATTATTGGCCTTTTGTTGTCTACGTACATATGTCAATGGCATTTTGTTGTGTACATACTTGCAAATAATCTATTAATATCTTCCACCGAGTAACTATGCTACACATATGATCCACTCATTACGAGTGAATGTAAGCATATTTTTTCTCTTAATGTTGGTGATCACTCATTCCGCACACAACACATGAAGTTCCATTGATAGGCAATGGGTCCATTGAAACCAATTAATACATGGTCCATTAACATATACGTATCTACATATGTTCATACATACATTTTTAATAGCCCATGAATTTGACAATTTTGACACCATGATCTTGTAACCCCCCTCTCTGGCTCTCCAAATAATTTCAAGATTTTGTACATGATATGACATTAATATGATGTATTGTTTTCTAGATATGGTCACTATTCAATAAAACTATAAACACAATAGTTGACAAACGAATATATGGCTGCTTCATGCAACAAAATCTAACTATCATATGGGACTATGTGCATATCCTGGACTCATATGGCAACATCTAAATCACATCCAGCGATGCGTTTTGCCTCCAAGTGTATGTATCATTTAGTAATATGATTAAAAAAGTCTTTGCTCTATATTAATGATGACCAACTTGATACGTCTCCGTCGTATCTATAATTTTTGATTGTTTCATGCCAATATTATACAACTTTCACATATTTTTGGCAAATTTTTATATGATTTATTGGACTAACCTATTGATCCAGTGCCCAGTGCCAGTTCTTGTTTTTTGCAAGTTTTTTGTATCGTAGAAAATCCATATCAAATGAAGTCCAAACGCGATAGAAATTTATGGAGAATTATTTTGGAATTTATGTGATTTTTGGGAGGTGGAATCAACGCAAACGGGGGCCCACAGTGCCCACAACCCACCAGGGCGCGCCCCAGGCCTCAGGTGTGCCCTGGTGTCTTGTTCCCTCCTCGAACATCGGTTGGAGCCCTTCTTCTGGCGCAAGAAAGATATTTTATGGAAAAAAATTGTGTTAAAATCTCAGCGCAATCGGAGTTACGGATCTCCGGGAATTTAAGAAACGGTGAAGGGCCAGATCTGGGAACGCGAAAAAAAAGAGAATAGAGAGGGAGATCCAATCTCGGAGGGGCTCCCGCCCCTCTGCCGCCATGAAGGCCATGGACCAGAGGGGGAACTCTCCTCCCATCTAGGGGGTAGGCCAAGGAAGAAGAATAAGGAGGGGGGCTCTCTCCCCCTCTCTCCCGGTGGCGCCGGAGTGCCGCCAGGGCAAGGATTGTGACGGCGATCTACATCAACAATCTTGCTACTGTCAACACCAACTTTCTCCCCCTCTATGCAGCGGTGTAACACCCCTTCTCCCCGCTGTAATCTCTACTTAAACATGGTGCTCAACTCCATATATTATTTTCCAATGATCTATGGTTATCCTATGATGTTTGAGTAGATCCGTTTTGTCCTGTGGGTTAATCATGATCTTGGTTGGTATGATTGTATATTTTATTTATGGTGCTGTCATACGGTGCCCTCCATCTCGCACAAACGTGAGGGATCCTCGCTGTAGGGTGTTGCAATATGTTCATGGTTTGCTTATTGTCAGTGTTGCGGGGGATGACAGCAGCCCAAATGCGGATAAGTGGGTTATGGCGTATGGGAGTAAAGAGGACTTGATACTTAATGCTATGGTTGGGTTTCACGACCTTAATGATCTTTAGTAGTTGCGGATGCTTGCTAGGGGTCCAATCATAAGTGCATATGATCCAAGTAGAGAAAGTATGTTAGCTCATGCCTCTCCCTCATATAAAATTGCAAGTATGATTACCGGTACTTGTTATCGATTGCCTAGGGACAAATGACTTTCTTGTTGACAAAAGCTATCTACTTTTATTACCTTGCAATTTATTCATAGTTTTATTCTCGCAAAGTACTCATAGTTTTATTCTTGCAAAATAGTTTCATACTTGTTTTAGGTAAAGCAAACGTCAAGTGTGCGTAGAGTTGTATCGGTGGTCGATAGAACTTGAGGGAATATTTGTTCTGCCTTTAGCTCCTCGTTGGGTTCGACACTCTTATTTATCGAACAAGGCTACAAACGATCCCCTATACTTGTGGGTTATCAAGACCTTTTTCTGGCGCCGTTGCCGGGGAGCAATAGCGTGGGGTGAATATTCTCGTGTGTGCTTGTTTGCTTTATCACTAAGTAGTTTTTATTTTGTGCTCTTGTTTTCTATCTCTAGTTATGGGTAGGAAACGCAAAATACCAAAAAAATTAGTTGTACCCGCTAAACCAATGGTTGAAGAACCACCCAAAATCTATCATACTACTGAAGCTTTCTACTTGGATCATCTTCGATCCATTTGTGCTCGTGCTGAAAACCCAACTAGCTTAGTTGAGGGAAAATCATTAAATGAGCATGCTTATTATGTGCGACACCACTTATCTCAAAAAGGGAAACTTTTGTGGCATCATATTAATAGTTTGTATTGCTATGCTTTGAATTTATGTGAAATACATGATTTTACTTGTTGTTCTGAAGACCCTAAAAAACACCTTCCCTTCCAATGTGAGTTTAAGGATAATGGAATCGTATCTTCTTATGCCAAATGTGTTTATAATTACTATGATGTTGAACAAATTAAAGAATTTTTTGCTTTTAAGGGTGCTTATGAAATTGCTTCTTTGATTGAAAAGTATGATGCTACTCTTTACAAATCTGAAAATTTTGCCATACTTAAACATTGCTATGAAAACTATGCTTCCAATGCTTATGTAAAAGAATATATTGAGTACTTCTCCGCTGTCCAAGAAGAGACTAACATTTTGCAGGAGTCTATGGAAGAAGAAAATGATGAAACTATGAGCTCATTGGATGAAAAAGATGATGAGGAGAGCGAAGAACAAACTGAGGAAGAGCGGATTGATCACCCGTGCCCACCTTCTAATGAGTGTAACTCTTCAACTCATACATTGTTTAATGTCCCTTCGTTCTTACCGAAGGATGAATTCTATGATAATTGCTATGATCCCATTGATTCTTTTGAAATATCCCTTTTTGATGAACTTGATGCTTGCTATGCTTGTGGCCTTGATGCCAATATGAATTATGTTTATGGAGATTAACTTGCTATAGTTCCTTATGTTAAGAATGAAATTGTTGCTATTGCACCCACACATGATAGTCCTATTATCTTTTTGAATTCTCCAAACTACACTATATCGGAGAAGTTTGTTCTTATTAAGGATTATATTGATGGGTTGCCTTTTACCGTTGCATATGATAATTTTGATGAATATAATATGCATGTGCTTGTTGCTCCTACTTGCAACTATTATGAAAGAGGAACTACATCTCTGCCTCTCTATGTTTCCAACACGATAGAATTGCAAGAAATTGCTTATACTATGCATTGGCCTTTACTTGATGTGCATGAATTGTTCTTGTATGACATGCCGATGCATAGGAAGAGAGTTAGACTTCGTCATTGCATGATATATGTTGCTTTGTGCTCACTACTAAATGCCGAATCATTGTTAATTAAAATTGGCTTTGATATACCTTGGGATCCGGGTGGATCCATTACTTGAGCACTTTATGCCTAGCTTAATGGCTTTAAAGAAAGCGCTGCCAGGGAGACAACCCAGAAGTTTTAGAGGGTCATTTCTTTCTATTGAGTGATTTTATAAAGTTTAAAAACAAAAAAATATAGAGGGGAACTTAAAAACCTTTTCACAAAAGAGAAGCGATTGGAAGTTGTGCATTGGAGAAGTGAGGGTCGACCTTGAACACTTGTGTTCGTGCTCATGGAAACAATGTAGAATTTTTCATGAAGATTCTCACAAAAATAATTATCCCCTTGTACAAATACATTGTATTATAAAAATAATGTGCCAAGATTTGCCTTTAGGATGATTAGATTGCTTGTTGGTATGTGCGGTGCAAAAACAGAAACTTTAACTGTAGTGCGTGATTTTACATTTTTTACTGGAACGTCAAAAGCTTCTGAAACTTTTTGCAGAGTATTTCTATACAATTTTTTTAATTTTTCCTAATTTTTCAGAATTTTTGGAGTAGAATAAGTGTGGTAGGTTTTCAGATTCCTACAGACTGATCTGTTTAAGACAGATTCTGTTTTTGATGCATTGTTTTGTTTGTTTTGATGAAACTATCGATTCTATCGGTGGTATAAGCCATGGAGAAGTTATATTACAGTAGCTACAATGCAAAAACAAAATATGAATTGGTTTGCAACAGTACTTAGAGTAGTGATTTGCATTATTATACTAACGGATCTTACCGAGGTTTCTGTTGAGTTTTGTGTGGATGAAGTGATCAAAGATCGAGGAGGTCTCGATATGAGGAGAAGGGAGAGAGGCAAGAGCTCAAGCTTGGGGGCCCAAGGAACCCCAGGTAAATATTCAAGGAGACTCAAGCGTCTAAGCTTGGGGATGCCCCGTAAGGCATCCCATCTTTCTTCAATAAGTATCGGTATGTTTTCATCTTCGTTTCGTTCATGTGATATGTGTAAATCTTGGAGCGTCTTTTGTGTTTATTTTTCATTTTTCTTTTATGCACCATGATGGTATGATATAGTCCATGGTTGATTTATAGAATGCTCATTGCACTTCACTTATATCTTTTGAGTATGGCTTTATAGAATGCTTCATGTGCTTCACTTATATCATTTGAAGTTTGGATTGCCTGTTTCTCTTCACATAGAAAACCGTTATTTGTAGAATACTCTTTTGCTTCACTTATATTTATTAGAGCATGGTCTTTTGTAGAAAGAATTAAACTCTCATGCTTCACTTATATCTATTTAGAGAGTCAACAGGAATTGGTCAATTGCATGGTTAGTCATAAAATCCTACATAAAACTTATGGATCACTGAATATGATATGTTTGATTCCTTGCAATAGTTTTGCGATATAGAGATGGTAATATGTGGGAGGTACTAGTAAACGGTTGTGGTTAGTAAGAATATTGGTGTTAAGGTTTGTGATTCCCGAAGCATGCACGTATAGTCTCTCGTTATGCTATGAAGTTGGAGCATGATTTATTATTGATTGTCTTCCTTATGAGTGGCGGTTGGGGATGAGCGATGGTCTTTTCCTACCAATCTATCCCCCTAGGGGCATGCGTAGTAGTACTTTGCTTCGAGGGCTAATAAACTTTTGCAATAAGTATATGAGTTCTTTATGACTAATGTGAGTCCATGGATTATACGCACTCTTACCTTTCCGCAATTTGCTAGCCTCTACGGTACCGTGCATTGCCCTTTCTCACCTCGAGACGTGGTGCAAACTTCGCAGGTGCATCCAAACCCCGTGATATGATACGCTCTATCACACATAAGCCTTATTATATCTTCCTCAAAACAGCCACTATACCTACCTATTATGGCCTTTTCATAGCCATTCCGAGATATATTGCCATGCAACTTCCACCGCTTCGGTTTTGATGACTTGAGCATTCATTGTCATATTGCTTTGCATGATCATATAGCTGACATAGTAGTTGTGGCTCATCCACCGTGCATCATTTTTTTATACATGTTATGCTAGATCATTGCACATCCTGGTACACTGCCAGAGGCATTCATATAGAGTCATATTTTGTTCTAGGTATCGAGTTGTAATTTTTATTTCTTTTGAGTTATAAGTAAATAGAAGTGTGATGATCATCATTATTCATGATTAGAGCATGTCCCAGTGAGAAAAGGATGATGGAGACTATGATTCCCCCACAAGTCGGGATGAGACTCCGGACAATGAGAGAAAAAAAAGGAAAAAAAGAGAAAAAAGAAAAAAAAATAGAAAAAGAAAAAAAAAAGAAAAGAAAAAAAAGAGAAATAAAGAGAGAAGGGGCATGCTAGTTCCATACTTGTGCTTGAAAGTAGCACCATGTTTTTCATATAGAGAGTCTCCTATGTTGTCACTTTCATATACTAGTGGGAATTTTTCATTATAGGATCAGATGCACACCCACTTAGTTTTCATATTGAGCTTTCATACACTTATAGCTCTTAGTGCATTCGTTGCATGGCAATCCCTACTCCTCACGTTGATATCAATTGATGGGCATCTCCATAGCCCGTTGGTTAGCCGCATCGATGTGAGACTTTCTTACTTTTTGTCTTCTCTATATTTACCCCTATCATTATACTCTATTCCACCCATAGTGCTATATCCATGGCTTGCGCTCATGTATTGCGTGAGGGTTGAAAAAGTTGAAGCGCGTTAACAAGTATGAACCAATTGCTCGGCTTGTCATCGGGGTTGTGCATGATAAATACTTTATGTTAAGAAGACAGAGCTTGACAAGAGCTTTCTTTAGCGTTGATATTTTGAAAGACATGCTTGTTTGTTGGGATGCCAGAGTATTGATGTCTTTATGTCAAATTATAGACAATTGCTTTGAATCACTCTTGTCTTAATATTCATGCCATGATTAGACATATGATCAAGTTTATGCTAGGTAGCATTCCACATAAAAAATTAACTTTTTTATCATTTACCTACTCGCGGACGAGCAGGAATTAAGCTTGTGGATGCTGATACGTCTCCATCGTATCTATAACTTTTGATTGTTTCATGCCAATATTATACAACTTTCACATATTTTTGGCGAATTTTTATATGATTTATTGGACTAACCTATTGATCCAGTGCCCAGTGCCAGTTCCTGTTTTTTGCATGTTTTTTGTATCGCATAAAATCCATATCAAACGAAGTCCAAAAGCGATAAAAATTTATGGAGAATTATTTTGGAATTTATGTGATTTTTGGGAGGTGGAATCAACGCAAACGGGGGCCCACAGTGCCCACAACCCACCAGGGCGCGCCCCAGGCCCCAGGCGCGCCCTGGTGTCTTGTGCCCTCTTCGAATGTCGGTTGGAGCCCTTCTTCTGGTGCAAGAAAGATATTTTATGGAAGAACATCGTGTTAAAATCTCAGCGCAATCGGAGTTACAGATCTCTGGGAATTTAAGAAACGGTGAAGGACCAGATCTGGGGAACGTGAAACAAAAGAGAACAGAGAGGGAGATCCAATCTCGGAGGGGCTCCCGCCCCTCCACCACCATGAAGGCCATGGACTAGAGGGGGAACTCTCCTCCCATCTAGGGGGGAGTCCAAGGAATAAGAAGAAGGAGGGGGGCTCTCTCCCCCTCTCTCCCGGTGGCGCCGGAGTGCCGCCGGGGCAAGGATCGTGACGGCGATCTACATCAACAATCTTGCTACTGTCAACACCAACTTTCTCCCCCTCTATGCAGCGGTGTAACACCCCTTCTCCCCGCTGTAATCTTTACTTAAACATGGTGCTCAACTCCATATATTATTTTCCAATGATCTATGGTTATCCTATGATGTTTGAGTAGATCCGTTTTGTCCTGTGGGTTAATCGTGATCTTGGTTGGTATGATTGTATATTTTATTTATGGTGCTGTCCTACGATGCCCTCCGTCTCATGCAAATGTGAGGGATCCTCGCTGTAGGGTGTTGCAATATGTTCATGGTTTGCTTATTGTCAGTGTTGCGGGGGATGACAGCAGCCCAAACGCGGATAAGTGGGTTATGGCGTATGGGAGTAAAGAGGACTTGATACTTAATGCTATGGTTGGGTTTCATGATCTTAATGATCTTTAGTAGTTGCGGATGCTTGCTAGGGGTCCAATCATAAGTGCATATGATCCAAGTAGAGAAAGTATGTTAGCTCATGCCTCTCCCTCATATAAAATTGCAAGTATGATTACCGGTACTTGTTATTGATTGCCTAGGGACAAATGACTTTCTTGTTGACAAAAGCTATCTACTTTTATTACCTTGCAATTTATCCATAGTTTTATTCTCGCAAATTACTCATAGTTTTATTCTTGCAAAATAGTTTCATACTTGTTTTAGGTAAAGCAAACGTCAAGTGTGCGTAGAGTTGTATCGGTGGTCGATAGAACTTGAGGGAATATTTGTTCTGCCTTTAGCTCCTCGTTGGGTTCGACACTCTTATTTATCGAAGAAGGCTACAAATGATCCCCTATACTTGTGGGTTATCACAACTTCACAAGTTTTTCTAGCAAAGGTTGAAATAGAATACACTATTTTTATACTAAATTCAACCAATTATTTTACCATATTGTAAATGGTAATTTGTAGGAGCTTCAAAATTGACAGTAACATATTGACTTTAGCTTATAGTGCTGGAAAACTTAGCCAAATTACTACACTGATGTAGTAAACCATGTCGACAGGTTGTGGGTTTCTTTAGTACATAGCATGGCTACTCGGCGGTGGCTAGGTCCAGCATGTCGGCAATGGGTCGCAACTTCTCTTACCGCTAGTCGCTGCTCCTCGTGCGGCCTTTCACAGCTCTTGGTGTGGGTTGTTACAGCACCACGTAGCATCAGATTGCAGCCGGGAGAGGGGGGGGGATGCAAGGAGCACTGGCCTTAGTTTGCAATCCCTTGCAACAGGAATGGGTGCGCCATGACTTGTGTGGTGCGATGGCTACTTATGGTGGTGGCAACCGATTTGCAGCAAGGGAAGATGAAGCTTTCAGGTGGCGCAAGTATGAACTTGGGGAATCCATGGCAGATATGAGCTTGGGAATCCGAGGGGGGGTGTGCTTTTAGGAAGGATGGAGGTCAACAACCGAGGGCGATGGGAAAAAGAAGGAGAAAGTTATGAGAGGTGGGGGACCCACGAGGATGGAATGAGTGGATGACAACATTTCATCTAAAGATAAGATAGGTGCGCGTGGTGCATGCATGAGCATCTAATCAAGGTTTTATCAAGCAACTCTCATGCGACTGCCATGATGCACGTCCAATATTTTGAACATATCGTTTCCCTATATGTAGTCGGATATGCAGTTACAGGCAAATCCCCACAGTTCTTAGCTCGTGAGGCATAATTCTTATTCATTTTGGGAAGTTAGGGTAGAAAGTTATTCATGCGAGGGAGTGTTCTCTAACGGTAGAATTTTATGTTGTGACTTGCATTTCATTGCCACAAAGAAAAGATGTGTTTTGATTAGAGAGTGGTAATGTAAACGGTAAGGGAATTAGATCACGCTGGTAACGCGAACGTAATGGATAAATCTTATTTATGTTTGGTTGATGCCTATAAAGTAATCAGAGTTATGGTGTATCCTTCGGTGTCTGCGGCCGGTGGCCACATAGGAAGGAGAACCGATAAGGGATGGGAAGGATAGTAGATAAGGGAGGAGGATGGAGGACTGATCACAGAAGGAGGAGGGAGGAGGGAGGTGTCGGTGTAAGTAAAACTGGGGTATTACTGAACCGGCAGGAGGAGCCTTGGCTGTGAAGGTAAAGATATTTCCCCTTTTTAAGGGATGCGCTTGGAGACCCTGGCGGACCCACCGGACCACAACCTGGATGGTCAGGTGGGATAAAGGGGGACATCAGCGGGTCGTCTCCGGGAGCTCCCTTTCCGGGGCCCTTCCGGGAAGGCACTTGAACAAGTCCTCTTCCCGTTGAGAGGGCTGGTTCATATCCTGGTAAGCCACACCTGAACCTGTACCTATGAACATTGCTGCCGGCGTGAGGAAGGCTACCAAGGTCCAATGACTGGTCTTCGTGTGTAAGGTCTCCGTAAGGACCCTTGCAGCCCAAGTCATCTACGATGGCCACAGTAAGATTCACCTAGTACCTACAACCACTACAGTGGCGATACTTCGTCACCGTCCCACGAATGCCGAAGGAGGCAGGTAAGTGTCCGGACGGTAAACCGCTGCCCCGGAAGGACATCATCATTGCTCACACAGGCATGCTATGGGCGGCCATGCCCGACGGTACAAGCTACACAAGTCTACTCTAATGTTTATTCAGCCAATCGATGCCATGGCAAGGTTCCCCTGGGCACTATAAATAGGGGAGGCCGAAGCCGCACAAGGGGTCGATATTTTGGAGAGCAAGAGAAGAGTAGTAGAGGTCGACCAGTTGATCTTGTAAGAAACACATTGTAGCTCCGTACCATTGCAATACAAAACAATGCAGGAGTAGGGTATTACACCAAGAAGGTGGCCCGAACCTGGGTAGTTCTATGTGTTCCTGCATAGCTCATTCACCACATTCGCTCATGACTTAGGATCACTGGGCGTGTTTAGTCCCTGGCCGAACTCTCAAAGAGTTGTTTCTCACAACTCATATGTAGGTTGTTAGAAAACCGTCATTTGGCGCGCCAGGTAGGGGACTGAGATGTTTCTAGCAATCTTTGTCTGTTTTCTCGATCGTCCAAGCGTCAGCTTCGACAAGTGTTCCACTGAAGATAGTCCGAGGCAGGAACCCTCGCCACTCGGCGCGTGCCTGATGACCCACAAGTGTAGGGGATAAATCGTAGTCCTTTCGATAAGTAAGAGTGCCGAACCCAACAAGGAGCAGAAGGAAATGACAAGTGGTTTTCAGCAAGGTATTTTCTGCAAAGCACTAAAATTATCGGTAACAAATAGTTTGATAGCAAGATAATTCATAACAAGTGACAAGTAGAAATAGTAACAAAGGTGTAGCAAGGTAGCCCAATCCTTTTTTATAGCAAAGGACAGGCCAGAACATTCTCTTATAATAAGCAAAGCATTCTCGAGGACACATGGGAGTTCCTCTAGTCAGTTTCATCATGTTCATTTGATTCGCGTTTGCTACTTTGATAATTTGATATGTGGGTGGACCGGTGCTTGGGTGCTGTTCTTACTTGAACAAACCTCCCACTTATGATTACCCCCTCTCGCAAGCATCCGAAACTACGAAAGAAGAATTAAAATAAATCTAACCATAGCATGAAACATATGGATCCAAATCAGCCCCTTCCGGAATAGCGCATAAACTAGGGTTTAAGCTTCTGTCACTCTAGCAACCCATCATCTAATTACTACTCCACAATGCCTTCCCTTAGGCCCAAGTATGGTGAAGTATGATGTAGTCAACATTCACATGACACCACTAAGGGAATCACAACATACATATCATCAAAATATCGAACGAATACCAAATTCACATGATTACTTATAACAAGACTTCTCCCATGTCCTCAAGAACAGAAGTAACTACTCACAAATCATATTCATGTTCAAGATAAGAGGAGTATTGAATATCATTAAGGATCTGAACATATAATCTTCCACCAAATAAACCAACTAGCATCAACTACAAGATGTAATCAACACTACTAGCAACCCACATGTACCAATCTAAGGTTTTGAGACAAACATTAAATACAAGAGATGAACTAGGGTTTGAGATGAGATGTTGCTGGTGAAGATGTTGATGAAGATTGGTCCTCGCACGATGAGAGGATCATTGGTGATGTCGATGGCTTCGATTTCCCCCTCCCGGAGGGAAGTATCACCGGCGGAATCGCTCCATCGGAGAGCAAAAGTGCTCCTACCCAAGTTCCGCCTCGAGACGGCGGTGCTTTGTCCCGAAACCTTCCTCTTTATTTTTTCTAGGTCAAAACCCCTCATATAGCAGAAGATGGGTTTCGGAGGCCTGCCAGGGGCTCCACAAGTCCAGGGGGCGCGCCCCCAGGCTTGTGGCTGCCCAGTGGGTCCCCTGCTGATGATTCTTTCGCCAATAATTTTTATATATTCTAAAATAATTCTCCGTCAATTTTCAAGTCATTTGGAGTTGTGCAAAATAGGTGCCTATGATATAGCCCTGTCCTGTCCAGAATTCCAGTTGCCGACAATCTCCCTATTCATGTGAAACTTGCAAAATAAGAGAGAAAAAGCATAAGAATTGTATCATAAAGTGAAATAATGACCCAAAACATAATAAATAACAATATGAAAACATGATGCAAAATGGACATATCAACTCCCCCAAGATTAGACCTCGCTTGTCCTCAAGCGAAAACCGAAATCGATAATCATGACCACATGTTTAGAGAGAGAGGTATCGATAAAAACAAAATACGAACATGAAGGCATCATGATCAGTATTATAACAACAATATATTATCATAAAACTTCTCATGAATAAGTGACAATTCGTTCACAAGATAAAGTATGAACCATAAACATTATTTAAAATGAACAATCTATGATCTCGGTCACTGAAGCAATTGCAATTTATCATATTATCAGAAAGAGCCTATGTAAGAGCTTTGTTTTGCAAGTTCACATACTCAACTATCATTTAGTCTTCTATGATTGCTGACACTCACGACATATTTATGGAGCAAAAGTTTTAGTCAGACACATAGAAAGATAGGGGCTTATAATTTTGCCTCCCAACTTATTTACCTCAAGGGTAATGTCAACAATACTAATTCATGATCAGCTACATTCAACTGGATATATATGCCTAGATCTTTCCCCAACACATGATGCTTGCCAAGAGAGAAAATAAAAATGGAATAGAGAAGAATGCTATTGACTCTCGTATAAAAGTAAATACATAAAGTAAAAGATAGGCCTTCGTAGAGGGAAGCATAGGTTGTCATGCGCTTTTGTTTTTGGATGTGCAAGCCCTTAATGTAAAGGAACATCACTTTATATTGCCCCTTGTGATAGCACCCTTTATTATGTCGTCTGTCGCTTTTATTTCTTCACCATCACAAGATTGTACAAAGCTTACTTTCCCTTACAATAAAAGATCATACATATTTAGGAGCAAATTTAATTGCTTTTGCACCGATGACAACTTACTTGAGGGATCTTATTCAATCCATAGGTAGATATAGTGGACTCTCATGACATGAAACTGGGTTTAAGGATTTTTGGATGCACAAGTAGTATCTCTACTTGGTGCAGAATTTTGGCTAGCAAAAGATAGTGAGCAAGCACCAAATGGTAGAGGATCCATGACAATATAACTTCTATGTGAATATAAGCAAATATAACTCATTACGTTGTCTTGCTTGTCCAACATCAACTATTTGACATAGAATATTTTAATGGGGGCTCACAATCATAAAATATGTCAAAGATAGTATATTTATATGTGAGACCTCTCTTTATTTATTAATTTTTCATGAATTGCAACAATGACCAATGCTATGTTTGTCAACTTCCAACAAATTTTATCAATTATACTTCTTTTATGTGAAGTCATCACTCTCCATGGGATTAGCATATGAACTTTTTATTCTCTTTATTCTTTTTGTCTCTAAGATTGAGAAAGAAAATAAAAAAACTCAACTCAAACTACTCTTTATTATATAACTCTCACACTCGATTACATAGATAGATAGATCACTAAGCAAACACTCAAAAATAGATCGAAGTAAAACTTTATTCTTCTAAAACATGAAATAACTAAGGATCAAACTAAAATAGATAATGATAGCAAAAGTGATGGTGAGACGATACCGGGGCACCTGCCCCAAGCTTGGCACAAGACAAGGGTGGTGCCCATACCCGTGTACTCAAGTCTCCTTCTTCAGTGGTGGTGGTGCAATATTCTTGGCGATGATGCCCCTAAGGATGCGATTCTCCTCTTCAAGCTTATTAAGTTGACGCTTGAGATCCATGATTTCTTTCCGGAGCTTTCTGGTGACGGTCAATGCACCATCCACCCAAGGATGCATCCTTGCTGAAGAAGATGAAGCAACACTCCTTTTCAAGTTTTGATAAGAAATAAATCGGGTATTGGGAGGTTTAACCGTATCCAGCAAGCTTGATTTCTTGAATTCCACATGCATATCTCCAGGTTGAGGTAGCGAGGTTTCTTCCTGCTCCTCGCCCGTGGAATCCATCCTCTTTAAGTCAGCCTCCACCTCCTCATCGGTCAACCACCCATAAGGGTCAACATCACCGTAGATTCTAGGATTTGATGTAAGGTGGGAAACATGGCTCTCCCCATCCGAGTCTTGCGACAACATAGCACTCCAAATCTGCCAGAAGAATAGCTCGAAACAAGAACAGAGGGGAATTTTGTGATACCGTGGTCAAAATATCAGGGCGTATATATACTATTTTTTTGTGCGGGACAAGTAATATGGAAGAAAAACGGAGTCGGCAAAGTCCATGACGGCGCCACAAGCCTGGTAGGCGCCCAGGGGGGTAGGGCGCGCCCCCTGGCTTGTCGCTCCCTCGTGCACTATTCCGACTGTTTATTGTTTTCCTAATTTTTTATATATTCTGAAACGACCAAAAAGTACTTTTATGGAACCTTTGGAGTTGGTTTACTTACCGTACCATGTACCTACCCCTTTTCAGGGTTCTGAAGCGTTCTGAAAGGTTGCCTCTATGTGCTCTTCCGGTGTTATAGTTTGAATAATATTGGTTTCAACGTTAATGGGGGTACCTGAAATATAATGTTTAATTCTTTGCCCATTAACCACTCTCGGATTAGTGCCTTCGGCGTTGTTGATCTTAATAGCTCCAGAGCGGTAAACTTCCTCGACGATATATGGTCCTTCCCATTTAGAGAGAAAATTTCCTGCAAAGTGTCTTAAACGAAAGTTGTATAATAAAACTTGATCACCTACTTTAAATTCCCATTTTTGAATTCTTTTATCATGCCATCTATTAACCTTTTGTTTAAACAACTTGGCATTTTCATAGGCTTGTGTCCTCCATTCATCTAGTGAGCTAATATCAAATAACCTCTTTTCATTGGCTAGTTTAAAATCGTAATTAAGTTCTTTAATTGCCCAATAAGCTTTATGTTCTAACTCAAGAGGTAAATGACATGCTTTTCCATAGAACATTTTGTATGGATACATACCCATAGGATTTTTATAAGCAGTTCTATAAGCCCACAATGCATCATCAAGTTTCTTAGACCAATTCTTTCTAGATCTATTAACGGTATTTTGCAAGATTAACTTTATTTCTCTATTACTCAATTCAACTTAACCACTAGATTGGGGATGATAAGGTGATGCAATTCTATGGTTAACATCATATTTAGCAAGAAGTGTACGAAATGCTCCATGAATAAAATGTGAACCACCATCAGTCATTAAATATCTAGGGACTCCAAACCTCAGGAAAATAACTTCTTTAAGCATTTTAATAGAAGTGTTGTGATCAACACTACTAGTTGGAATAACTTCTACCCACTTAATAACGTAATCAACAACAACTAAAATATGTGTGTACCCATTAGAGGAAGGAAAAAGTCCCATATAATCAAATACCTAAACATCAAATGGTTCAATAACAAGCGAATAACATTTCCCGAGGTCTACTAATATTACCAATTCTTTGACATTCATCACAATAAAGGATAAACTTACATGCATCTTTGAAGAGAGTAGGCCAATAAAAACCAGACTGTAGTACCTTATGTACAGTTCTGTCTCCAGCATGGTGTCCTCCGTATGCCTCAAAGTGACACTTATGTAGGATTTGTTCCTGTTCATGCTTAGGTACACAATGTCTAATAACACCATCTACTCTTTCTTTATATAGATGTGGGTCATCCCAAAACTAATGTCGTAAACCGAAGAAGAAATTTTTGGTATGTAAAACTAGGTGGTATATATTTTAGCAACAATGTAATTAGCATAGTCTGCATACCAAGGAGTATTACGAGATGCATTTATGATAGCAAGTTGTTCATCAGGAAAATTGTTAGGACTGAGAGTATATCGACCAGAGGGGGGGGGGGTGAATGGGAGATTCAAAATTTCTTTCGAAAGGTTTGAAACAATACCCAATCACAGCAGCGGAATAGAGTACTGAAGGAAATAGACTGAATCAATCTTTTTTGTCAAAAGCATATTCCTCGATGAACGATGTAATGATAGATCGAGTACGGGAAATGATAGGTTTAACTACGATGAGAGTAATGTAGCATACAAACAGATGCAGTAGAACAAGACATAGCATGGCGCACACAAAAAACAAAAATATGACAAATAATAACTCAACCTATGAATAATACAGAACTCTGAGAGATATGATGAAGGAAATGCAGCAGAGAGAATCAGATTAGATAATGGTCATCACAGAGCACACATAATAGTCGACGAAAGTATTGCAATGAAGAAGAATAGAACCAGGGGTGCTCGATGGCGACAGATAGATTTGGTAGACCAGTTCACCCTTCTGCCAAAGGGCTACGTCTGGTTGGAGGGGCTGTGACTTAACACGGAAGATAAACTCTCTTCACCCTATTCTCCTTCAACACAGAGCTGATCATACTCAGGTTGATTTCACTTGTGGTAGATGCTTGTCTGTGATCTCCAAACCTTCGGTCGACCTTCGCGAACCACAAGCACTCTTGGTTGCTGAAGATCTGGCTCGGTGAAGACAACAACTCTTCAACACTCGAAGCCGAAACCTATCCGTCTACAGCTCTCAAGAGTAACAGGTACAAGAACTCTCACTCAGAACTACTGTGATGCTAAACCACTGTCTAAGTTTGGGCTCTTGGTTTTTCCCTCGGTGGATCTTAAACTCAAATCACTCGGAGAGGGGTTGCTCAAATCAATCTTCTCAGAAATATCAAGCAGAGCAGCCAACGGACAACGTTGGAGCGGGGTGGCTATTTATAGCCGCAGCCTTCCCTGATGGGAAAAGACCAAATTAGACATCGGGCTCAGCCAATGGCCGAATGACACGATTCCAACGGTCGGATTTGAGCACAACGGTAACATTTCTTGCGGAGCAAGAAATGCTAACTCCTCGGTCCGAGGCAAATCTCTCGCAGCAAAGAAGATCACAATCTCTTGCTAGCAAGTATTTGCTCGGAACGCAAAGAGATTTCTCTCACAACTTTCATAGGTTTTGGCTAAGCATCACAGCGGATCTAAGCATCGAGAACCTATACCCCTCTTAATAGTACGGAGGTCCTATGACTCAAAAGAGTGAAAGAAGAACAACTAAATGAATGCTACGTCTTCACATAGTCTTCGACTTCCATCGCTGTAGTCAATTTCTTCGGACGATAGTACCGAATCAAGACACGCTTCGCTTCTGCAGTAAATCTTCGAGGGGACGATTTCTTCTCATCAATCTTCTCGACTCTATCATTCCAACAAATATAGCTCATTCTTCTCTGCAAAGCAGATGTACTTCAGTGAAGTTCCTCGAACTCAGCACCGGAGACAGCATATTATTGGGTTGTGTATGAACTTTTTCTCTCTGTATGCACTAGCAAACAAATCAGTCCATACCTGTTTCTATCAACAATCTCCAAAACAAGAGGTAGGCAGATATTGCACCAACAAAAACTATCATCAATAGGCAGTGGGTCATCAAGAACATTTTCCAATCTAGACAAATTATCAGCTATGGGATTCTCAGCTCCCTTCCTATCAATAATATGCAAATCAAATTCTTGTAGAAAAAGAACTCACCTAGTTAACCTAGGTTTGGCATCTTTCCTTTCCATAAGATATTTAATAGCAGCATGATCGGTATGCATAGTTACTTTAAAATGAAAAATATAAGATCTGAATTTATCACATGCAAACACAACCGCTAAAAATTCTTTCTCAGTAGTAGCATAATTTCTTTGAGTACTGTCTAGAGTTTTACTAGCATAATGAATAACATTTAAGTTCTTATCAACTCTTTATCCTAGAACAACACCAACAACATAGTCACTAGCATCACACATAATTTCAAAGGGCAAGTTCCAATCAGGTGGTTGAACAATAGGTGCAGATATTAAGGGTTTCTTAAGTATTTCAAAGTCTTATACGCAATTATCATAAAAAACAAATGGAACATCTTTTTGCAAAATATTAGTAAGAGGCCTAGAAATCTTAGAGAAATCTTTGATGAACCTTCTATAGTAACTAGCATGACCAAGGAAACTTCTTATACCTTTAATATCTTTAGGACATGGCATTTTCTCAATTGCATCAACTTTAGCTTTATCAACATCAATACCTCTTTCAGAAATTTTATGCCCAAGCACAATACCTTCATTTACCATAAAGTGGTACTCCTCCCAATTCAAGACAAGATTAGTTTCTTCACATCTCTGCAAAACTCGATCAAGGTTGCTTAAGCAATCATCAAAAGAAGTCCCATAAATGAAAAAATCATCCATGAATACCTCAACAATTTTTTCAGAAAAATCAGAGAATATAGCAGTCATACATCTTCGAAAGGTAGCAGGTGCATTACTTAAACCAAAAGGCATACGTCTATAACCATAAGTTCCAAAAGGACAAGTAAAATTGGTTTTCTCTTGATCTTCTTGTGATATTGGTATTTGAGAAAAACCAGAATAACCATCTAGAGAGCAGAAGTGTGTTTGCTTAGACAACCTTTCTAACATTTGATCAATAAAAGGCAAGGGATAATGATCTTTTCTAGTAGCTTTATTTAATTTCCTGAAATAAATTACCATCCTATAAATGGTTACAATTCTTTGTGGGATAAGTTCATTTTTATCATTAGGAACAACGGTAATACCTCCTTTCTTAGGGACACAATGAATAGGACTTACCCATCTACTATCAGCTATAGGATAAATTATACCTGCCTCCAGGAGCTTTTATATTTCAGTTCTTACCACATCCTTCATTTTAGGATTCAACCGTCGTTGATGATCAACAACTGGCTTAGCATCAGGCTCCATATTAATCTTGTGCTGACATAGAGTGGGACTAATGCTCTTAAGATCATCAAGAGTATATCCAATAGCAGCACGATGCTTCCTCAGAGTTTTAAGTAATCTCTTTTCTTCATGCTCTGAAAAGTTAGCACCAATAATAACATGATATATCTTCTTTTCATCAAGATAAGCATATTTCAATGTATCACGTAATTGTTTCAATTCAAACACGGGATAAACATCTATTTCATTCCTTTCATTCATATGCATATCATTTTCATGGTCTAGCAAATATTGTTCTAAGGGGTCGGTAGGAGGAACAACAATAGAAGCAAGACCAATAATTTCGTCCTTAATAGACAATTCTTTCTCATGTGGTTGTCCACAAAACTTAGAGAAATTTAATTCATGAGATACATCACCAAATTTAACTCTAACCTTCTCTTTAACATAATCAATTTCAGCATTAATGTTATTCAAGAAAGTTCTACCAAATATAATGGGACAAAAATTATCTTGTTGTGAGCCAAGTACTAAGAAATCAGTAGGGTATTTGATCTTGCCACACAAGACTTCAACATCTCTAACAATCCCAAGTGGTGATATAGTATTTCTATTCGCTAGCTTAATAGTAACATCAATATCTTCAATCTCAGCAAGTGCAATATCATTCATAATTTCTTGGTAAAGAGTAAGCAGAATAGCACTCACACTAGCACCCATATCACATAAACCATGGTAGCAATGATCTCCAATTTTAACAGAAACAACGGGCATGCCCACAACGGGTTTATTTTTAGGGTTTTTTACATCTGTGCCCCTGGTTCCTTAGCTGTACTCATTCATCCCCATGCTCTTAACTTTTGCTCACTTTTCCCCACTCTCTTGTCCGAAACCCTCAGAAATGGTCACAAACGGTGGATGCCGTCGGCTCAATGCTTTGACCGTTAACTCTAACAAGTGGGGCCGCACTGGACTATGTCGCCCGTTAGACCTGACAATCCGGGCTGCGTCAGACGGTGGCGCTGTTCGACCGTTGGGCCGTGGTTCCTTTAGAGGGAACCCTTCTTTAGATAGTTGGGCCGTTGCATGAAAGGCCTGCATGCGCCGCCACGACAGAAGCCTGCTATGCATGCACGACATGTCCAGCTAGCCTGCTGTGCATGCACCCAGCTAGCCTGCCTGCATGCGCCGATGCCCACTGCCACGATGTGCTAACCGAGCCTCTTTCCTGCACACGAGCCGCCACAGACACAACGACGGTCGCTGCCGCTGGTTCGTCTCTTTCTCGCACGCGTGTCTCCTCGATTTAGAGCATCGTTTCAGCCTTTTTGATCCACTCGCATCGATTCAGCGTGGCAATTAAAACCGGTTGGCAATTAAATTGGCATATTGATCGACACGGCTCGTTTGAACGTAGCAAATCCAGAGCACGGCTGGTGCCACTCCCCTTATTTAAACCATCCACCCCTCCACCTATTCTCCACACACATCCATTTGAGCCGCCCCCTTCTCTTCTTCACTCAAATCCAGAGCACTCTCGAAGCGAGGCGAGGATGCAGTACTGCGGCCCCACCTTCTAGCTGCCACCGACCATGCCAGAGAGGCGGTACCCCACCGGCGTCATCGTGGAGATGATGCTCCGTGTGTGGGAAATCTCATGCTGGAGGGGTGCAAAGGAGTTTGCCCAGTGGTTCCTCGGTGCGGGCTTCGCCCACCTCCCGACGGGCTCGTCAGTGATGTTTCGACTGGATGAGGTGCGTCCAAACTCCAGCACTCCGGCGATAGGGCTCATCACCAACTTCACAAACAGATTTGATGCATACTACCTCCTCGGCAAGGTGTTTTGGTGTGGGTGCTAGTTCATCGCATTCACCACCTACAACATCTTCACGAACTTCGATAGCATCTTCCCCACCCGTAACGGTATGCACAGCCTCCCCTACTACTTTGGCGAGGACGGCATGGAGGAGGAGCAGTGAAGAGGAGGCACAGTGAAGATGGTGGTGAAGGTCCAGTCTTGTGAAGCTTGTCTTGCCCTAGGGTGTTAGGGCTTTTTATACATTTCTATCTTAATTATATCATTGGTTGTACCGTGAACTTTTTATCTCTGTCGTGTTATATCATGTTGGGAACCCTATCATGTTTTATGTAAGAACTATGTTATGCTTGCTACTATGTCGTTGGTTATCTGTGTTTTGCTTGCTAATTTTATATGTCGTTGCTTGTACCCTTATTTGACGTGAGATATCGCTAGATGGATATGGTGCCGTAGCCGAGCCCTAGATGGCTACATGTAAACTCTCTTCCAACATACCCCTTTTTGTAATCTCTCCTTCTGCTAAATCAATGAAAGGGTATCCCTCAATGAAACCAGCAAGCACTGGATATTAAAAAAAAATTGTCTAAAAAAATGGAAAAATGTCACTCCCTCCAAGTTTTGGGGTTAGCCTTGTAAAAAGGGAGTAAAAATGGTTGGAGGGTAGCCCATTCGGCTTGTTATATTCATGTTGTGTAATATTTGTATTTTGGCCCTTATATTTTAGGGTCAAGTTTTGGTATGCGCGGCCAATGGACTAGTTGAGGTGTCAAAAAGGAAACTAAAGCTAGAAAAATGAGCCATGTTGATGTTGAAAAGAGGAATGAAAAAAGCTATGTTTTTTGAATTGTTGGTGGCCCTATATATTGTATGAACAAAAAGAAGCTAATTTTTGAATAGTTTGTGGCCATTTGGCATGATGAAAATAATTTTGGCCATTATATTTTAGGTTTTATTGGTTCCAAGTTTTGGCACGGGCGGCTAATGGACTAGTTGAGGTGTCAAAAAGGAAACTAAAGCTAGAAAAATGAGCCATGTTGATGTTGAAAAGAAGAAAAAGAAGCTAAATTTTTTGAATTGTTGGTGGCCATATATATTGGGGCCCTATATATTGTAGGATACCTACATTGTATGAACAAAAAGAAACTAATTTTTGAATAGTTTGTGCCCATTTGGCATGATGAAAATAATTTTTGAAGGGTAGCCCATTTTTTACTTGTTGGTGGCCATATTGCATGAAACAAAACGCTAATTGTTGGTTTGTTGGTGGCAATATCAATTGTTGTGTAATTTCAAATGATGTAACCTATTTTTGTAATGTAACCAACATGCACTCAATCTCTGTAGGTGCAATCAAAACAATCAAGCAAAAAAACAGGGAAAAACAGAGCCAGCGCGTGCACTATTTTCTAGGCCTCTTTTATCTTTGTGGGCCTTCGACAGTCAACGCAATGCGACGGCCCAACTAGAGCTTGGTTTCATTTTGGGCCCAAGAACTGTGTTTTTTTTCTCTTGCACTCGGTGTTGTCTGACGGAACTGAAGAAACTGAAAGTGTCAAAAACTAACACCTAGTTTAAGCAACACAGAGAGCACATGATCCACAAATTAAGCAACACAGAGAGCACATGATCCACAAACCCTTAAGCAAATCTTAGAGCACATGACATGACACAAATAACATCTCTAACGAGTGATGACCAGCAAGTAAGCAAATCCTAGAGCAACTATACAAAAATAAAATCCTAAAGCTATCAGATTCACCTGCTTATTCAATTGAATCATCTGCCTCAAGTTCTTGTTCATCTTCTTTAATTCCCCCTTCAGATCCACATCCCCAACTATCGGAGCAGCACTTTCAGAGACCAAATTCCGAGTGGTTGACGGCAGATTGAGCTCCCGGGTTCCGGCCCCATTGAATTGAGGGTTGAATTGAAGCAAGCCCTCCCCTTGAAGCCTCCGAACGTAGTCATCCAGCCATTCAAAATGTGTGCATTTCTTCATGATCTGAAATGAAATCCTGAACCCTAAATCCCAGATCCAACGAAAAAGAATTAGAAGCAAAGAGAAAGAGAAATCAGAGAAAAATCATGAGATCTAACCTGCCCCTCTGGCTTGCTCTCGCATTTCACGAACTCGCGCCCAAAGTTGCCATTCTTGTCCTCCCTCGAAGTCAACCTTTTCAGTGGCGCAGTGCGTGGGCAGTCAGGACATCGCTCCATGGGCAGTGGACCATACTGGAGCTACGAGGGGCGAGAGGCTGAAGTGGAGCTCGACATATCTAGTCACTAGAGAAGAAGAAGCAGACGAGTGGCTCCTCTGGTCTCTGCAGAAGAAGAAGCAGAAGAAAGAGGAGGCAATGGTGGGCGAGCACAACCAACCTCTCGCGGATCGCCCAAGGATCCAACGATGCGGAGCCGTCCATGTGATCCAACGGCGCGGAGCCTGCACGCGGTCTGGCCTCGAAATTCCTTCTAGAAGACCATATCTGAGGGATGTCACTTGGCGCTAGGGTATTATCGGACGGCTGATGTTCGGAGCTAGGGTTAGGCGAAACCCCGCGGGGTTTAGAGGGGTTTTGAGTTGGTCAACGGGGTTATTTAGGGTTTGACCAATATTCAACAGAGGATAACTAATTTAAAAAAATCCAAAAAATATGAAACCTTCGCCATTCGTCGTTTCATAAGACACACTAACGAGGAAAAACACTAAACTTGGTCTACGGACATTTAAAAAAAAACCTAGCTGGCACGATCGTGGTCAAATGAGCACCATTAATTTAAAAAAAATCAAAAAATATAAAACCTGCGCACAATATTGTCTTATGTGACATGTTACCAACAAAAAATCATAAACTTGTTCTATGGACATTTCATGAAAAAACCTTCACACATGTTACCAACAAAAAATCATAACGTTGCAGAGAGTTCAAGGAGAGGAGGTAGGGTTTAGGTTTTTGAGAAATAAAAAAAATCAAAAAAAATCACCAAAGCTTCATTTCAAAGTTAATAAGAAGGATCTGAACTTAGTTTTCCATTTTCATATTTTAAACATGTTTTTAATGGTTTTCTATTAAAGCACATTTTTTTCAAAAAAATGTAAAAATGTGAAGATTAATTCAATAAATAGTGAGACTTCGGATCTACACTATATAGATTGAATAGGTGTTAATAAAAAATATTTTGCTCATTTAGAGTAGGTCTAAAAAAACTTGATTACAAATGGGACTGTTTACCCTAGCTTCGGAGCTCATTTGGAGCACATTTCCCATGACTATAAGTTTTACCACCCAAAAGGGATCGGATTGATCACCTAACGTTTATAATAGTTCAGCAAACATTGCAACATCACACCATAGGGCAATGGAGTTCAAGTGTTGGTTCAAATTCAAATTTTGCCTAAAATTCAAATTTTGCCTAAAATTCAAATTCTGCCTAAAATTCAAATTTTGCCTCAAATTTCACATCAAAGTACAAATAGCATTATTAAACCTTACAAGTTTTCACAGTTGTTCAAATTGACCACAGAAACCTTAGTACAAATCCTTAAAGTTCAAAGTTTACAACTTGCATTCAATATTCGAAGTTCACATCTTTGCCTTGCTCCTTGTGTTCCGAGACAGCTTAACAGCCTTGCTCCTAGTTTCCCTAGGTGGGATATCCACCTTTTTCTTCTTCCTTTTGATCTTCACTTCAGGTGGTGGCTGTCGAGGTGCTGACGGAGAACTTCCACTGGCCAGTTGACGGGGTTCAAAACCTTCATAAGCCATGGCTTCATATTCTTCAAATTCTTTCTCTCTTTGCCTTTTCTCTCCTTTTCCTCTCATTTTCCTAGAGCTAGGTCAAACAGAAAAAAGATTATAAGCCATCGATAAAAAGAGAAGAAATGCACAAAAAAGGGAAGGCTGTTGCACACATACCAAGCTGCCGACAGTGCTAATTCAGTTGCTTCATTCTCCTCTGCATTAGCTGCAATCTGCTTTGCTACTTCATTCTCCTATGCATTAGCTGCAATCCGCTTTGCTGCTTCATTCTCCTCTGTATTAGCTTCAATCTGCTCTAATGCTGCATTCTCCTCTGCATTTGTTGCTACCCATTGTTCCTCTTCTCCAAATGAAGCATCCACTGGATTGGTACATAGCCTAGCAATGTGCCCTAGGGTTCCACATTTTTTGCACTTACGCTGTCTTTTTACATGACCCTCTTCACCTCTTCTGATCCTGTTCTTCCTTGGTCTTCCTGGTGGTCTAGTCAGTACAGGAGAATGTAGTTTGAACCCTGGATCTACTATGTTCCATTGGTCTTTTCCCAAGAGTGCAGACACATTGAAAGCATAAGCAACCCTGAATTTGGCAACAGAAAAATATTCAGAGATGTATTGATCAACTTCACCATCTTCACCACCTATAACAGTCATCAGATGTAGGGCATGTATGCATGGCTTCCCACAGAGCTGCCATTGCCTACAACTGCATTCCCTAGTTTCTAGGTTAACTGGATATCTCCATTCCCTGTTTTTACTATCAGTATATGTTACCTCAGCCTCGTGTGTTGCCGCTCGAATGCATTTCATGTTCTGTCCTCTTGCCTTGGCATGCAATGCCTTAATAAGAGATGGGAGCATAAGATGGCCAACATATTCTGTTTCTGCAATTCTTTTGCGAAGAGCCATCTTTATCATGATCATTTGCCGAATCTTATCAAATATTTGCCATATCAGAAGCCCTTTCAATGACTTGATCTTTGCATTGAGGCTAACCCGGAGAAGATAAAGGCCATCACTTCACTTTCTAAGCCGGCATGCGTCAACGACGTCCAGTGCCTGGCGGGTTGTATTGCAGCCTTAAGCCGGTTTATAAGTCGTCTGGGGGAGAAGGCCATCCATGTATATCAGATGATGAAGAAGACGGATCACCTTGTTTGGAGTGATTCGGCTAATGAGGCGTTCGAGGCACTTAAAAAGCAGCTAGCTGAGCCGCCCATCTTGGCTGCTCCTATAGACAAAGAGCCTTTGCTCCTGTACGTGGCGGCTAATAATAAAGCCGTCAGTGTGGCAGTTGTCGTTGAGCGCAAGGATGCGAGTAAAGAATACCCAGTCTAGCGGCCGGCTTACTATGTTAGTGAGGTTCTGACTGAGTCCAAGCAAATATATCCACATTGGCAGAAGCTGGTGTTCGGGGTGTTCATGGCTAGTCGCAAGTTAAAGCATTATTTCCTTGGGCATCCTATTACAGTGGTCAGCTCTGCTCCTTTATTAGATGTCAATCAAAATAGAGAGGCCACTGACCGGGTTGCTAAGTGGGTAATTGAGCTTGGACCACATCATCTAAAATATGTGCCTCGAACAGCTATCAAGTCTCAAGCCCTAGTGGATTTTATCAATGATTAGACAGAATTACAAACACCTGAGGAGAAGCCTGACAACACATATTGGACAATCCACTTTGATGGGTCCAGGCAGTTGGAAGGCTCAGGGGCTCGAGTTATTTTAACTTCCCCACGAGGTGATAAATTCTGTTATGTTTTAAGGCTAATGCTTCCTTGCACTAGCAATGCAACTGAGTATGAAGCTTTGCTCCATGGGCTTCGTGTAGCCAAGGAGATGAGTTTGAGCCGGGTCAGATGTCTGGGCGACTCAGACCTCGTGGCTTAGCAAGTTTCAGGCAAGTGGGACTCTAAAGACCCGCTTATGGTGGCTTATCGTTAGGTGGTCGACAATATTGCTGGCCACTTTAAGGGTTATCAGGTGGATCACATTGATCGACGGAAGAACGAGGCGGTTGATGCACTGTCCCGGCTTGGGTCTCAACGTAAGCCGGTGCCCCCCAATGTGTTCCTCGATGTGTTACACAATCCGTCGGTCAAGTTGCCTTCTGAGGAAGATATTGCTATACCTGCCCAGAGGGGCAGTTGGTGGCGGCTCTTCGTGCTATCCCCGACTGGACGCTGCCTTATTTGGTTTATATGACTCGTGGCGAGTTACCCGAAGATGAGACTTTGGCGCGGCAAGTCACGAGGCGATCAAAGTCCGTGACTATTGTCAATGGCGAGTTACACAGATGCAGTGTGACTGGTGTTTTCCAACGCTGTATTTCTCCTAAGGAGGGCCATGAGATCTTACAAGAGATACATGCAGGCGACTGTGGTCATCATGCTGGGTCCAAATCTTTGGTGGCCAAGGCTTTTCGTCATGGGTTTTACTGGTTAACGGCTCATGCAGATGCAGAGGATATTGTTAGTAAGTGTGATGGGTGTCAGAAATTTGCACGACAAGCTCATGTGCCGGCTCAGGAGTTGCTGCCGGGGCCGGGACACGATACATCCCAAAAATTAACCCCTCGTGTCATCACCAGCCCAGGATTACTGTTACTGGTGGACACGTCCTTGTTACAGAATACCAAGCTATTACAAGAATTGAATACAAGACCATAAAGGTCCAATGATACAACAGTGATTCCAGTGGTGGATGATGGAAATGACTCGTGGTTCTCCAATGCCGATGGGGCACCATTCCCACAGGAACAGCTGACCCGGATAATTCCTATCCACGTGGCTGCTATCCTAGGCTCCGCACGGACGTCGTTGTGGTACTCCTCGTAGAACTCCTGACCTGGCCAAGTAAATAGCCAGGGACAAGCCTGTGAGTACATTTGAATGTACTCGCAAACATCATGAACAAAAGATATACCGAATGCAACAATTAAATTATATGATCATGATGAACCACACTATATGCGCATGCTCATGATGGACTTAAAGGCATGCTGTCTGGAATTAAATCATGGCATGATAACATATTAGCATGTGCAAATAACTGGATATATAAAAATATTAGTGATAAACAAGGAACGTTAAAGGAAAATAAAATTAAGGAAATGCCGGTCGGATGTCTAAAATGACACCACGGTAGGTCTTGAAGAGAAATGCCAAACGGGTGTCTAAAAGAGAAATCGGACGAGACAGGACCATCCGAGAACTCAGGCGACGCCACGAGAGGTCTTGAAAAGAAATGCCAGTCGGGTGTCAAGTGACGCCACGGTCGGACTTGAAGAGAAATGCTAGTCGGGTGTCAAGTGACGCCACGGTCGGACTTGAAGAGAAATGCCAATCGGGTGTCCACAAGAGTAGTGGCGGAACCGCCTGTTAACTCGAGAGACGCCACGAGAGGTCTTGAAAATAAAATTGAGTGCCCGGGGTAGTCTAGCCAGCCCCTGAGACACTCAGGAAAAATTCAAAATAAGAGACACGGGTTAGTCCTCAATATTATGCATAACCATAATAATATTTAACAAGCATAAAATATTCATGGTAGCAATAGGGTGACAATAATTATTCCGCAAAATAATTCAGGCTCAATTTAATTATTTTCCTCCGAAGACCGACACTAAGACCGACACTTGACCAACCCAGACTATAGCCCTTAATCGCGGACACGGCTATTCGAATAGGTTTAAACTCTGCAGAGGGTGCGCTCTTTACCCACAAGTAAAGGATTTCTTTAGTCAGTACCGTGACGCCGACTAATTCCCTTTACGGTCTTTGGGTTGAAAACACACCTAACCAGCACACACCAGATTATCTTTCTGGATGCCAGGAATCACCCAAAGCATCGTTCAAGAAAAACTTTAAGACGGAGAGACCAACGTCCTGCATGGGATCACTATTAATACACGCGGATTACAAGGGGTGCCCCCCTCTCAGTCACAACTGGAAACACCCATGCCCACTGACCCGATGACAGGATTTAGTCCACCAACATGGAAACCCTCATCATAGCCCTCTATGTGGTGTGTGCACGGAAAGGGGTTAACAACTTACTGAACCATACCCCACCTGTGGCAGGGACAAGTGGCAGCATGAATCAAGTATGGGGGTTACCGGAACAAGACTCGATCAACGGTCGACTCAGGAGGTTCAAGTTTTCCTACAGTGGTTAGCACAATATATTCCTTGGTGATACCCAACAGCATCACCACCCAGCATGTCCCGACATGCCCTTACTGATCATTCTCGTCACCACGAGAAATTTCAGTCTCACAGTCACTTTACTCGTGACTGATTCTTCCTGCAGATTAGTCCGGACTAGCACAGGCATATGTGACAAATAAAATAGCCCTGCTTACTCATACTACAAAGATGTCAGCAAAATGGTCATGGATCATGCATGCCAAAATAGCTATATGCCAAATTTTATTTGAATTCAAATTATTCATAACACTACTATTCATGCAAATAACCAACCATGCATTCACCATATCAAGTGTTCAAGATGCTTGCCTTGAGCATTCAGAAGTGTGGGGTGCACTCCAAAAGTTTTAAAATTTTTGTCTTCCCTCCAATTCCTATTTGCAAAATATTTAAATTACCACATAATTCAAAAACAGTGCCAAAAATTATTTCAAATATTTTTGAAATAAATACTAAAATAAACTAGATGAAAAATGATAAATAACAGAGAAAGAATCAATTCATTGGGAGTTAATGTGAATTACTTATGGAATTTCTAAACTGGAATAAACAAGGAAAATGACTACTTAATATATCCAGTGGGGACAAGGCTTTAGGAAAAATGTTCACATAATCTTGATAAATAGAGCATAATTTTATGAGACTGCAGAAATTTGAATAATCAGTTTTGGATTAGAAATGGATTCTGTGGAAATATTTGAAACTACTAGAAAAAGAAAAAAAAACAAAAAGGCAGAGGAGCGCCTTGAGCGCGGTTTAACCGAGTGGTGACACTGGGCCAGGCCCATCCGTCTGGCCGCGCGGGAGGGGTGCCACGTCGAAGGCGTACTCGTGGAGTGCGCCTCCACTTATGCTGAGCTGGAGGGCTGTGGTCGCTGACAGTGGGGCCCGCGGGACCATTGGTCAGGTTCGACCAGTCACCCACGCGCGCCCTCTCCTCCGGCCGAACAAAGGCGGCGCTCCGGCGAGGCTCGCCGGCGAACGGCAATGCCGTTCGGGGAGCCGAGGCCACCGTTGTGTTCGGGGGTGAGAGGCGGTTCGTCCGGTGCTCGCCGTGGTAGTTGGGATGGACGGAGTTGCCGGCGATGAGGTCCTCGGCGGACGGCGGCGTCAGACGAAAGGGGGACTCCGGCTGCGGTGCATCTTCGGTGGAATTGAAGATAGGGATGGGTTCGTGGATGCTCCAGGAGACCATTGGTGGAGAGAGTGGAGAGGGAGGGGCTTTGGTGGCACCAGAACCATCCGAACGATGGCGGTGATAGTAACTGCCGGAGACAGAGGAGATGACCTCGCCCGGTCGATTGGGTGTACGGGGGAGCTCATAGAAGGGAGTAGGAGAGGCGTATTCACTGAGGCGAGCTCGGGGAGGCCCTTTTATAGGAGAGGGGAGGCGGTGCCGCGGCTTCCAGAGAAAGCCATGGCGGCGGCGGCCATTAATGGTAAACCACGGACGGTGGCGAGGTGGTTGAGGGCGGTGGAGGTCGGTGGGGAGGTCGGTGAGGGGCGGTGGTCATCATTTAAGGAGGGGGTGCGTTGGCGAGGTCGGACGGCTCGGGCGGTGCCGTGCCCGAGCAAATGACGGCGGCGATGGCTCGGGTCGGTGTGGGGCAGCGCCAAGGGAAGAACTTCGGTGCGGGGGAGGCTGCGGCTAGTGCAGGTGGCCAGTGGAGCATGCGGGGCAAGCCCGGGGAGGCTGGAGCAGGGCGGCAGGGACTCGGGAGCCGTCGGGGTGCAGTACGGGAGCTCTGTCCATGCCCAGTGCACGCCCGCAGAGTGCTCGACGCAATGCCAAGGGCACCTACAGGGATTCGTACAAGACACCAGTTGGCAGGGTAATGCTCCTGGGCATGGGAGGGGTTATGGACATGCTGGTTTGACCAGAAGTGCAAGTGCCCAGTGTAGTTTAGAGAGATGCCAATTTCCTGTCATGCCCATAAGCTGTTTTACAGAATGTTTTGGTGGTCTAGGTGGCTCTGTTGGTTTTGAATTTTGGCAGGATGGTGCCTCATTAGATGGTGGATATGGTGGTGGAGTTGGTTTGGAAAGAAGGGAAACTTGCTAATGCAAGTTTTACCAGAATTCATTTCTGGACAAAAGCTACAGAGGGATATTTGGTGGACTAAAAAGATTCCTTTGGAGCTAAAATTTTGGACTTAAGGGTTTGGTTGGAAGGACTATAAGTGGGAAAAATTTCAGAATTTTTGGAGCAAGGAAAAATGAGGTTGTGGTGCAAAATTGGATCTGGACCAGAAATGAAAAGAGCTTGTTTCACTCAAAATTTTCAAAAGACCAAGTTGGGTTTTTGCATAAAAGTGATCTGTAGGCATCACATGACCTCCCACAATTTTTGTGGAATTTTAAAAACATTTATTTAAAATAGTTGTAGTGCAACAGAGGCATTTAAAATATAGAAATAGCTATTAAAAGAATTGTTTTGGGGCAATTTTTATTATGAAAATAATTCCTATTGTTATTAAAGTAGTAATGAAATGGTTTAAGAAAACTCCCAAAGCCACAATATTATTTCCAAAAATTTCCATATGGAGGGAAGAATTTTGAAAAACAGAGGGCGAAAAATATTCCGAAAATAACAAAGGACTTAATATACTTCAAAATTTTATTTCTAGCCAAATTTTTTACTTAGTAAAAACATGATTAAATTTTTGGGGTGTTACAGTTGCGCATGATTCCAATCACTTGGCCGTTTGCGGTTTAGGGACTTGATATGGTTGAACCATTTAAGAGATCTAAGGACAAGAAGACCTACCTTTTGATGGCAGTTGACAAGTTTACCAAGTGGATTGAGGCAGAGCCAGTTAGCAATTGTGACGCAGTGACTGCAGTTCAGTTTGTCAGAAAGCTGATCTTCCGCTTTGGTTATCCTCATAGTATCATCACTGATAATGGTACAAATCTGTCTAAAGGCGCTATGAAAGAGTTTTGTCAAAGAGAGCACATCCGCCTTGATGTCTCCTCGGTGGCTCATCCACAATCTAATGGTCAAGCACAACGTGCTAACCAGGAAATTTTGAGAGGGATCAAACCCCGGCTTATGGTTCCTTTGGAACGAACACTGGGTTGCTGGGTTGAGGAGCTCCCTTCAGTTCTTTGGAGTATCAGAACCACCCCCAACAGATCAACATGCTATACGCCTTTCTTCATGGTTTACGGTGCAAAGGCGGTTCTCCCAAGTGATATTCGCCATGACTCGCCTAGGGTGGCGGCTTACGTTGAAGCTGATAATGAGATGGCGCATCAGAACGCACTTGATGCCTTGGATGAAGAACGTGATCTTGCAGCAGCCCGATCACCGATTTATCAACAAGACCCGCGTCGCTATCATAGCCGCAGAGTTAAAACCAGGACATTCCAAAAGGGCAACTTAGTGCTCTGGTTGATTCAAGATCAGACAGGCATGCATAAGCTATCACCCCCTTGGGAAGGACCTTTTGTGGTCAGCAAGAATCTAAACAATGGGTCATATTATCTCATTGATATACATGAGCATAACAAGTCACGTACTTCTGAGGAGGAGACCAACAGGCCGTGGAACATTGCTCCTCTTCGGCCTTACTACACTTAAGTCATGGGTTCTCGTCATTGTACATACCTCTGTCAATGTATATATCTTTTTCTGATCAACATAATAAAGCCGACATCCCCAAATTCGGGGCCTCTATCGTTTCATCTCCTATTTTCTTTGCATGAGTCTTTGTTGATTGATCATAAGGTCACTTGGGGGCTTCCTACTCAATGAGTATAGCTATCTTACCCTCTTGATCGCTTCCATGCCATATTATGGGTCACTTGGGGGCTTCCTACTCAACGAGTATAGCTATCTTACCCTCTTGATCGGCTTCCATGCCATATTATAGGTCACTTGGGGGCTTCCAACTCAATGAGTTTAGCTTTCATACCCTCTTGACCGGCTTCCATGCCATATATGGGTTAAACCTGCCTGTTTGCAACTTGCTACTCTGCCAAGTGACCCGCCGTACTCTTGACAGTCAATCTTTTAAATAAGACCCTGAACTTGTCAAGGTTAAAATAACGGTTTATGTCACATGAGAGCCAGCTTACAGAGAGCTAGGATAAACTCACCTGTCTGCTGTTGTTTCTCCGCTATGTGGCCCGTTCGTACTCTTAACAGTCAATCTTTTTAATAAGACCCTGAACTAGTTAAGGTTAAAACGACGGATTTATGTCACGTGAGAGCCAGCTTACGGGATGAAAGGATTTCATGCCAAGCTTCTTTGAAGCAAAAAATTGAGTTTTTCAAAAAATAAAACAAGAGCTGGTCTCTTTTGGTCGTGCCTTCAAAGCCGACTTACAAATATTTGAGATATACAGGTATATATTCTCTGTTTCTTGTTTTTACAGGAATTTTTCATCATATGAAAATTATAAGTCCTTGGATCACAGAAGATCCGGCTTAGCATTGCTCATCAATTGAGCTTATAACAAGTCATGACCCATCAAGGGGATTGTTCAAGTATTTTCAGAACATGAGTCGTTGGTTATTAACCCGCCCTGGCTTGATTTATAAGTCGCCAGTACAAGCATTGATGGACCTTTGCAGATTATATGTCAAGACTCAACTAAGAACAGAGATATTGACATGCAATACATGCATCAACAGCTTCATTAAATATGCAAAGAGGCTTAAGTTGATGGAGCACAAAGTTGATAAGAACATGCACGAAGGCATGGCAGGACAGATAGCTGTCTTAAACTACACTATTACAAGGCTACAGCTGAGCCCAAAAGTATTTTCGACTAAATGTTTTTGGAGTTACATCACTCCTTTGAGCCGGCCTCAGCGCCATCCAGGTTATGACCAGCAGGGTTAATGTCATCATGGCGCCTTGAGGTGGAGGCCTTCGGGTCATCCTATGCCAGTTCTTCATCGTCTGCCATCTGGAGATTATCCGACGTCTAGTCAATGCCAGTTAACGCCTCAAAGGTTGCCTCATCATTAAGGATAAGAGAAGAGTCAATGTCAGGGGAGAAAATATGCTTACGCCTTTGAGGAGTTAAGTCCACAATTTCATGAGAGGGCTCCTTGATACGGGTGTTGTCGCTATCATAAGCCGGCTGATACTTGGACAGATCCAGCTCTTGGGCGAGTTGACATGCTAACGGCCTCATCTCTTTGACACACTTGGCAAAGTTGGCTTCACTGAAGGTCATTCCATCATCATTAAATTCAGGACACCCGCCAGCCATCTCTGACGGGTCTAGCTCTGATTGCCATGCTTTCGCCCGACTTATTGCAGTAATGGTTCATGCGCGGGCGGCTGACATTTTCAGCTCCTCAATCTGCGATGGCACCATTGATAGAAAATCCAGCACACTTTTGATGAGTGTTGGAGGTTTCTTGCCATTTGATATAGCTACAAGTGTGCGCAGGCTTCCAGCGTATAACTTTTCTGTTAATGAGTAAACAACTTTAAGCTTCAGCAACACATTTTGGCCAAGGTTGGCACTCCTGGCACCTGTCATACAGTCAAGGAACAAGTCAGATGGGTTAGAAATCAAGTATTTTGAGTCGCTAGGCGACTTAAGGCCACTTCACTGGTTTATGAGTTGCTTCAGTTGCGTACAAGGCTTAAACTTACCAAAGATGGCGGTTGTCATTTGAGATATGTGTTGTTTTAAGCCAGCAAGTTCTTCAGTGATCGGCTTAAGCTGCTTTTCAGCGTCTTCTGCACGCTTCAACAAGGCAGCCTTTTCAGACTCCAGAGTAGCTCTATCAGCATGAAAGTTGGATTTCATTTTTTCTAAATCCTCGAAAGCAGCCTTCAGTTTTAATTCGGCTTTGATGGTTTCAGCTTGTTGAAACTCTACATTTTTCTTTAAGTCGCCAAGCTGCGACTCCTTCTGGCTTAAAGCTTCCTGAAAGAAGAATTTGAAACCATGGTTATAGATCAAAGTATTGAGCAGATTGGTTATGATAAGATTACTTAAGTCCTAAGCACATTGCAAGCAATATACCTGGAACTTGGGGGCTAATGTAGGTCATTTCAATTTATATTGAGACCCGGTGCAAAGATAAGCCGGCCCTTGGGGGCTACATCCCTTTTTAACAAGTGCTATAAGACCCGAATTATCTCTTAAAGATAAGTCGGCCCTTGGGGGTTAAGTGCGGATTTTTATGAAGTGATTATTTGGAAGATCCGGCTCATCTTTTCAAGATAAGCCGACCCTTGGGGGTTACATGAGTATATATATGAGTAAGACGGAAAGGGGTTAAGTTTATACCTCATATTTTTGCTTCATCATATTTACTAAGCCGGCTTCCATGTCGCGGCTTGTGTGAAGGCGGCTTAGATAGCCCGCGTGCAACTCGCCCGCACTAAACTCTGCATAACTCTGCAGATCCAGCTTTGTCTTGCTTTTCTCCAATAAAGGTGCCTCTTCTTTAGCTGTGTGCTTAGTTAGCACAGTGGAGGCTCCTGGCGCCGTATAACCCGTTCCAATGATGGTAAAATCATCAGTGGTCTTCTCAGAAGGGATTTCTTCAACTGGTTTGATAGGGAATGAAGATGGTACAGGACTCGGCGGGTCATGGCTATCTGCCGGGTTAGTATCAGTGTCCATGGGCTCAGAAGTGGCAGCATCAGTCTGTGGAGGCGGGTCAGTTTGCTGGTTGACAGGATCTTTAGGATTTTGGACTAGAACCTCAGGGGTTTCCGGCACCTGTTTCTCTGGCTCAGAGACTTCGGGAGCTTTGGAAGAGCCGCCCACCTTTGCCTTTTTACCAGTTTTTGCCTTGGCCCTGTGACAAGAATATGAAGGCTTATGAGCATATGACAACAAGTTTTTGTTAACAAATGAAAACACTTACTTTGGGTTAATAAAAAAGGCAGGAAGCTGGGTCCCAGTTGAGTCACCAAATGACGGAGGCGTTCCCTGATAGTTGGAATCAGAAGGGTTAAGAGGTTGCCGTAAGAGACCAGCTCGTGGAAGAGATAGAGTCGGACTATGAGGCACCTCATTGCGACGTTTCCGAGGGACTGGTGTGTTGGATAAGCCGGTCATAAGATCTTTAGCACCGCCGCTCCGGGTCTGATGCCTAGACTCATACGGCTGCTTCTTCAAAATAAAGTTTGGCTCTAAGTGCGCGTCTGGATGAGAAAATGGAACTTTTCGGATGACCCACCTGATTCTCTTTGGAGGTGGCGAGTCTGAGCCGGAAGAGATGGAAATTACCTCAAGGTTCTCAGCCAGGTTAGATGCACCCTCATCCTGAGAGTAAGAGGCGTCAGCTAAGTCATTAAATAAGCGACCAAGAGAGTCAAGTTTTACCTCTGACTGGTCATCAACGTTCACCGACTCGCTCACAGAAGCCGGCTTAGCCACAGCAGCAGCTTTGTTTTTCTTTGGCTTTGGGCCAGGCTTATTTTTTTATCATGGTGGACTTTATTTTTCTCTTCCAAAAAGGAGTATTGGGATGTTTAAGAGGAAAGGGTTAACAATTGAGATACAGACAAAAAATTAAAAATGTGTAAGCCGGAAGTAAACAATGCTTACAGCCAGGGCCGGGTTGAGCTTGAAAAAGGGTTGGTGCCCAATCTTGTTGCAGTTTTCTTGCGATTCACCAAGCAAGGAGTTAACAGCTTCAAGGACCTCTTTAGCAGTAAAGTTGTCAGAACTATATCGCTGCGGATCATCTGGCTCGCCTGAGTATCCAAACATTAACCCGGGACGGCGACTTAGCGGAAGAATTCTCCATGAGACCCAGCAGCAAGCTAGATCAACTCTAGTTAGTCCGTTGGCTAGCAAGGCCCTAATTTTTGGATAATATTGGAGCGCCTCAGTGTGTTCTTCAGGGATAAGCTGACTTGGCGGGTTGAAGTTGATGGGGAGATGGTCAGCCCTATAACCCGGCATGGGGTTTTCATTTTCTGGGGCAGTGTTCTTACAGTAGAACCAGGTCTGTAACCATCCTTTGGGATGACTTAATAGTTTGGCAGCAGGGAAGCTGCCATCCCTGTGCCTTTGGATTGAGATCCCGCCCAGTTCTTGAGTCAGGCCATCGGCGCACTCGGTCTGGCGGTTTAAGTAGAAGAATTCTTTGAAAAGAGCAATGTTGGGTTCCATTTGCAGATAGACTTCGCAGTAAATTTGAAAATGGCAGATGTTGGTTACAGAATTTGGGCCTATGTCTTGAGGATGAAGATTATAGTAATGAAGGATGTCACGGAAGAATTTTGACCCGGGAGGCGTAAAGCCTCTAAGGATATGGTCAGTGAGGACTACCACTTCTCCTTCTTGGGGGTTAGGGAAAGCTTCCCCTTTACTAAGTCGCCAAACAATTTCTTCTTGACTCGCTAAAAGGCCTTGATCCACGTAATCTTTGAGGATCTGTTCAGTGGTCAGTGAAGGACCCCAATTGCAAAGGGTGGTTTTTGACATGCTGATTCGCTTCAAAATGACAGAAACTGTGGAAAATAAGATACGGCGGGTTAATTAAAGGAAATAATAACTCGCCATCATGACTACGAGTTAAGCAGCAAAGGAAAGTCGCCTTGAATAAAGGCGTATTATACAAACAATGCGGATTAAAGCGCTGGCGGGTTAAGAGTATATGGTGAGTCACCCAAGATACAATGGCGAGTTACTCAAGGCGCAGGGTCGTGGCAATTTTTGCTAAGTATGGACAAACAAGTTTCACACTCTACAGCTATATTTTCGGATCTATGGCAGTTTAGAAAAAAGGTGAATAATTGCTAACCCTAAAAAGCAGCCATGGAAGAACTAGCAGGCTGTGTACTGATTCTGAAGAAGAATAGATCTGTTTAAATATACGAGATGAAGGCCAAACTGCTACCGCATTACTCTTACGATGATTAGGGATTGAAATATGAGTTCTGTTCAAAAGTAAAGATCAACTAAGATGAACGCCGATGAACTCTGGGAACTTGGGTGACCTAATGCAGATCTGAGAAGACAGAATCATGGTACCTGACGGTGATGGAGATGAGCGGGCACGTGCCGCAGAGTTCTGGTAAAAATAGGGTGATGCAGCGGCCTCGTTGGGAGCGGCTGGTGCGGCTCGACTGATGCGGCGGAGCTCCGGCCGTGGCAGGTGTCATGAGGAAGAAGAAGAGGAGGAAGCGACAGGGATGGAAAGTGAAAAAGGCAAGTCCTGTGTGCCTATTTATAAGGAAAAAGATGGGAACAGTGAATGACATGTGCGAAAATCGAGGAGGCACAATAACTTCTACATTAAAAGGGCGCCTCGATTCTCGGAATGGTCGATTAATGCGAAAGATCCACTATGACATCATAGGGAGTTTTCTGAATTTATGAAGATGACGTTATCTTTTCTTATGGCGGGTTATGAAGATCTGTTCAAGGTTAAACATTCAGAAGAACCAAGGAAGACTCGCCAACCAGAGGCATTGAAGATTGACATGAACAAGTTCAAATCAATCTGGGGCCTAATGTTGGGGATATAACCCCATGGTATAATCCGCCCTAGAAAGGCCGGGTTAGACTGTTGGTGACTTAATATGAAGCCCAGAGGCCAAGACATGGAGCCAGAGAGGCGACTTACAAGGTGGGCCAGATGAAGGCCCGAGGCGAGAAGACGGTGCGTGACTCAGGAGTTGTAAGCCGCCCGATGGTGACTTGCCCAGCAAGGCAACGCAACTTAGAACTAGGACCGGTCACGAAGTATGACCCGACCCGAACTCTTGTAAGCCTAGGGCCTCGACCTGTGTATATAAAGGCGAGTCCCTGCGGCGGGTAAACCTAAGTTACAATCAATCGATAGCTAGGTCAAGCAAATCCGCTCCCTTGTAATCGATACTCAAGCAATACAACTAAAAGCAGGACATAGGCTTTTACCTCATCTTGAGGGGCCGAACCTGGGTAAACTCGTGTCTTTCGTCCCGCTCAACCCCTTCAAGCTAGTCACCGTAGTGATGGCTCCACACATAAGTCCTTTCACTAGGGCATCTGCCGTGACAAAACCACGACACATTGCTTGTTTACTGACAGTATCTACAAGATCAGGGAACATATTCTTATCCTCATCATCATTTCGAGGCACCTCTTCGTCTGGCTTTGCATCTTGCTCTACATCGGCTGCAACAGCGATATAAGAAGCAGCAGCAGACATATTGTGACTTTCAAAACCACTAGCTCTGCTTGGTTTCGACCTACAAGGAGTGCCGGGGTGCTCGCTATTAGCAGAGACAGAAGATTTCTGAACAACCTTCCCCTTGTCACGTTCATTGCATGGCTGAAGCACCTCAATAAGGATTTTACCGATGCGGCTTTCAACATTCAAAGTAAAGAGCAATCCAAGATGCTCATCATAAGTTAGTGGGAGAAATTTTTACTCGGTACTGCTGAAAAATTTCAGTTCAATAGCATCGGCAGGGCTCTACCCATATGAAGAATTTTGGAGTGCCGCGAGCAAATCTTTAAACGACATACTTGTTTCTACCACCTTCGGATAGAAAAATCCAGTAATCATATGCGGTTTTCTACCGCGCAGCACACAAACTTCCACCCTAACCGCCAGCGGGAAAGCAAGCGCAGGATCAATCCTATTCGATTCAAATAAGGAAAGGTTGCAGTTAGGCAGGGAACAATTCAGCAAAATTTGATCGATTCACGTGACTAGGTGTCAACTAGGGCCGAATTTATGAATCATCAAATCAATTAGAGAGGAAGCGACACTTACCCAGGTGTAATCCATGAATTGTCCGCCGCCAATTCGACCCAATCCTCTGCACGGTCGATGGGCTTGAGAGCCTTCTCCCCCAACATTGCTGCTTAACCCTCCCCTAATCCATATGGGGATGTGGGGGTAGATCTGGCGGAGGGCACGATGGCGGCGGAGGCGGAATGGGGTTAGAGGTTGGAGGGCATGACGGCGGCGGAGGCTGCACGACGGCGACATAGGCGGGGTTAGAGGGTGGAGGGCACAACGGCGGCGGAGGAGAATAGGGTTAGAGGGTGGAGGGCACGACGGCGGCGTAGGGGAACAGGGTTAGGGGTGGAGGGCACGGCGGCGGCGGAGGCTGCACGATGGCGGCGGAGGGGGCGGAGCGGCGCGGTGCTGTAGTGGCTCGAGCTCGAGGTTCAGACTAGCCCATCCGACGTGTCTCAATGCGGCCCGACACGTCATAACGGTCAAAGGAGGACCCATTCCAACACGGCCCCACTCGTCAGTGTTAACGGTCAAAGCATTGACCCGATGGCATCCACCGTTGTGACCATTTATGAGGGTTTCGGACAAGGGAGTGGGGAAAAGTGAGCAAAAGTTAAGAGCGTGGGGATGGATGGTTACAACTAAGGAACCAGGGGCATAGGAATAGAAATCCCTTATTTTTATCTAGCATATCACGTTCATTTCTAACAGGTTTAGTAATTCTAGCAGCATCATCATAGAAATAAATAACATGCCCATCAATATTATCGACCAAGAGATCTTTAACCATTTCAATATTAGGTTCAACCTTAATTTGTTCAGAGGGTCTAGGTGCTCTAATATTACTTTTATTAAGTATGGTTGTAGCTTTAGCATGTTCCTTAATCTTAATGGGAAAATGAGGTTTCTCAATATAAGCAGTAGGCACAACATGATCAATATTATAAACGATT
Source organism: Thinopyrum elongatum (assembly GCA_011799875.1). Lineage (NCBI taxonomy): Eukaryota > Viridiplantae > Streptophyta > Magnoliopsida > Poales > Poaceae > Thinopyrum > Thinopyrum elongatum. The sequence continues at coordinate 466,191,127 of CM022297.1, forward strand.
GTTTCATCTTTAGCTATAATAGGTTCCTCAATTATTTCTTCAATAGGTGGATGCTATTTAAACCACTTGTCCTTAGGGAGATCAATATGAGCAGCAAATGATTCAAAAAAAAGTAGCTACTATCTCAGAGTCAAGTCCATATTTAGTACTAACTTATGAAAAACATCGGTTTCCATAAAAGATTTAACACAATCAAACTCAAGATTTATACCTGACTCTTTACCTTTATCGAATTCCCAATCTTCAAAGTTGCGTTTAATTCTTTCTGTTGGGGATATAACCCCGCGATATAACCCGCCATACTGGGCCGGGTCATACCGGTGGTGGCTTAGAGGGCATGACCCAAGGCGGGCCACGGCGTCCAGGAAGCAAGACCAGAAGGGAGGGTCACAAAGTGGGCCGATTCAAGGCCCGGTGTCCGAAGATGGTGGCTCATGGCCTGGAAGTGTAAGTCGCTTGGAGTTTCCTTGCTTAGAGAGCAAGGCAAGTTAGAAACATATTAAGTCACGAGTCATGATACGACCTGGACTCTTGTAAGCCCAGGGCCTCGACCTGTATATAAAGGTGAGTCCCCTGAGGTAGAAAGACTAAGTTACAATCGATCAATAGCTAGGTCAAGCGAATACGCTCCCTTGTAATTGATCATCCAACAATAAACAACAAGCATGACGTAGGCTATTACCTCGATCGTGAGGGTCCGAACCTGGGTAAATCCATGTCCCGATCAGCCTCGACAAGCTAACCGCCCGGTTGCGATGGCCTCATGAATAAGTCCTCACACTAGGACATATGCCGTGACAAAACCATGACAGTTGGCGCCCAACATGGGGCCAGCGCATGGTGGTTTAGAGTTCTTGAAGGGCTCTTTCCGAGGGATCGAGGGATACACCGTTGGCAGGATGACGAAGAGTCGCAGCGGCAAGCTCTACATCGACGCCGCCGGCTGGGGCCCCGAGGCCGACTCAATCGAGTACGGGTACCGGGTCCCCTTCGGCAACATCCATGTCTTCATAGGCAAGATCGGCGGATCAGAGCTTGATGTCGGTGTCAAAACCGGCAGACCTCGGGGTAGGGGGTCCCGAGCTGTGGATTCTCGGATCAATGGTAACAGGAATGAGGGACACGATGTTTTACCCAGGTTCGGGCCCTCTTGATGGAGGTAAAACCCTACATCCTACTCTTGTTTATATTAACGATGGGGTATCAAGTATAGAATTGATCTACCTCAAGATCGTATGTTGTGGTCTAAACCCTAGGGGTGTGATGATGAATGTCATAATGATCTAGCATATGAGATGTCATAGTGATCTATTGACTAGCCTGGCCTCGGCTTATATAATGTACCGGAGGCCTAGGTTAACAAGAGTCCTAGTAGAATATGTCGATTGAGCGGAGTCCTTGTCTTGATCACCAAGTCTTGTGGAATCTTCCTTGTATGCGGCATGGGCTGCCCGAAGTGGCCCATGAGAGAACCACCATGGGGGTCCTCGGCCCGATCTAGCTGGTCGGGAGACGACGTGGTGAGTACTCCCTAGTCCAGGACACCATCAGTAGCCCCCTGAACCGGTCTTCAAGTTGGGGACGATCCTCGGTTCTTTCAAACTGTTCTTCATCTTCGGTCGTCGGTCTTGAAAACTGGTTCAACAAATCTTCCCATCTCCGATCTTGAGGATCGCCAAGCTGAATCCGAAGAGTTCACACGTCAGGCATCCAAGGAGCCCTTTTAAGTTCTCGGCCTCTATCAATGCCTTGTTATTTTTACGCCACACCTCGGGTTTGAAGTGTTTCGCGTGCGGCAGTGTCCTCTTGCATCCGAGCTCCAATGCGGGACTGCATTCGAGGTATCCTCCTGCGTCTGAGCTACAATGCCGAACTGCATCCGAGGTGTCTATTTGCAGCCGAGCTCCAACGCCGGACTGCATCCAAGCTCAAACGCCGGACTGTATCCAAGCTCCAATGCCGGACTGTATCCAAGCTCCAATGCCGGACTGTATCTGAGGTGTCAGAGATCGCCTTGGTTCAAAAAAGTTGAAGGAGTTCAGCCAAGCTTAATGCCGGAAATTCCCTCTATGGAGCCAGACACTTGTATTTGAGCTTTATGCCGGACTGCTTCCGAGGTGGTGCACTACCTCGGGCATGGGCTGATTTTTTGTGGATATATTTTTATTGATTGGTGCAATTTATTCTTTGCCGAGATATGTAACCAGTAGCCCTCAAGGTGTGTGTCGGTCTAAAACCTGAGATGCACCCGAAGGAAAACATGAAACCACTGATCCTAGTAGCCCCTGAGACTCAGGTCGATTCGAGAAATCGGCCTGAGGATCAACTCCTAGATCGGTAGCATACGTAGGAATAGAAACACGGTGTAATATTTTAGAGAAGATAGTGATCGGTGGACGCACCCTTGAGAGAGGGTCTTCGAGAAGTCGCCGTAATACATTAGCTTGATACCGGATAGGTCACATATGGTACATATTGTTGTCCGAAGACGCGTTTTCCCATAGCTCTGTCAAGCCAAACATTGGGCATGCAATTTGAATTTTCTGCATTGAATAGGCAATGCAGTAGCCCCCGAGCCACTGGTCGGGTGGCGACACCAGATCAGGGGATCAATGTACCCCATTAATGGCTTTTAAGTGAGAAGCGCGAAGCCAATAGCCCTCGAGCCATAACTTGGGCAAGGGTGGCCGAATTAAGGATCAATATCAGGAGTAAATTGACTGTAATCACAATTTATGTGTAATGATTCTATGTATCCAAGTACTTTACATCATTAATGCTCGGATCCGCATTGTACAAAACTTTGTTGACCGACCATCGGCTTCAACCGCCTCGTCCAGTAGCCGAGGAGTGTTTTCCTACTTTATAAAGCCATTATAAGGGCAAAGATTTATGGAAAACAAGGCAATCCGGCCATACAGTTTTATAAACAAAAGTACGCAGAGAGATATGTTATATTACTATTAACGTAAGAAACATCTTCCAAAGAAAATAGTCCCGCTATCGGTTCCTTTCTTTGGGTTGTCATGCTGATCATGATCATTAAACCTCACCTCCGATCACTGTGGGAGGATAATATTGAGGATTTAGTTCGGAGAAAGTTCCTGAACTCTATGGTCTAATGAACCGAAATTTTCACTTCCGTCGTTGCCGACCAATTATATCCTTTAAGATGGCTAGCTTTCAGCTTCACCCAGTCTAAGGTACTAACCCAGATGACCCGGTAGTAACAATCACAGAGGTGCTGCCTTTACCGTCTAGCCAAACAATTGGGAACGTAGGGGTAAGCACAGGAGCCAGGCAACCCGGCTTGGCCAAAATCTTAAGTCAAATTGATGCATATTTATGGCTTTATAACGATGATTACGGAAGGCAGTTCTTGTATATTAATACAAACGCTGATGATATATGTTTATTTTGACTCCGTTGCGACTGTTTATAATCTGAAAGTGGCCCATCGTCGGCTTCTACCCCTTTGTAGATGCTACGCAGGGTGTTTCCTGATAACCCACAAGTATAGGGGATCGCAACAGTTTTCGAGGGTAGAGTATTCAACCCAAATTTATTGATTCGACACAAGGGGAGCCAAAGAATATTCTCAAGTATTAGCAGCTGAGTTGTCAATTCAACCACACCTGAAAGACTTAATATCTGCAGCAAAGTATTTAGTAGCAAAGTAGTATGGAAGTAACGGTAACGGTGGCAAAAGTAACAGTAGCAGTTTTGTAGCAATTGTAATAGTGGCAACGGAAAAGTAACGAAGCAAAGATCAATATGTGAAAAGCTCGTAGGTAATGGATCAATGATGGATAATTATGTCAGATGGCATTCATCATGCAACAGTTATAACATAGGGTGACACAGAACTAGCTCCAATTCATCAATATAATGTAGGCATGTATTCCGAATATAGTCATACGTGCTTATGGAAAAGAACTTGCATGACATCTTTTGTCCTGCCCTCCCGTGGTAGCGGGGTCCTATTGGAAACTAAGGGATATTAAGGCCTCCTTTTAATAGAGTACCAGACCAAAGCATTAGCACTTAGTGAATACATGAACTCCTCAAACTACGGTCATCACCGGGAAGTGTCCCGACTATTGTCACTCCGGGGTTGCCGGATCACAACACGTAGTAGGTGACTATAACTTGCAAGATAGGATCAAGAACACAAATATTTTCATGGAAACATAAAGGGTTCAGATCTGAAATCATGGCACTCGGGCCCTGGTGACAAGCATTAAGCATAGCAAAGTCATAGCAACATCAATCTTAGGACATAGTGGATACTAGGGATCAAACCCTAACAAAACTAACTCGATTACATGGTAAATCTCATCCAACCCATCACCGTCCAGCAAGCCTACGATGGGATTACTCACGCACGGCGGTGAGCATCATGAAATTGGTGCTGGAGAATGGTTGATGATGACGACGACGACGATTTCCCCTCTTCGGAGCCCCGAATGGACTCCAGATCTGGTGTCCCGAGGAAGAACAGGAGGTGGCGGCGGCTCCGTATCGTAAAACATGATGAATCCTTCTCCCTGATTTTTTTTCTCCCCGAACGTGAATATATGGAGTTGGAGTTGAGGTCGGTGGAGGTCCAGGGGGCCCACAAGGACAGAGGGCGCGCCTTGGGGGTGGGCGCGCCCCCCACCCTTGTGGACAGGGTGTGGGCCCCCTTCAGTTGATTCTTTTGCCAATATTTTTTATTTATTCCAAAACTGATCTCCGTGAAGTTTCAGGTCATTTCGAGAACTTTTATTTCTGCACAAAAATAACACCATGGCAATTCTGCTGAAAACAGCGTCAGTCCGGGTTAGTTCCAATTCAAATCGTGCAAATTAGAGTCCAAAACAAGGGCAAAAGAGTTTGGAAAAGTAGATACGATGGAGACGTATCAACTCCCCCAAGCTTAACCCATTGCTTGTCCTCAAGCAATTCAGTTGACAAACTGAAAGTGATAAAGAAAAACTTTTACAAACTCTGTTTGATCTTGTTGTTGCAAATATGTAAAGCCATCATTCAAGTTTTCAGCAAAGATTATGAACTAACCATATTCACAATAACATTTAGGTCTCACATTTACTCATATCAATGGCATAATCAACTAGAGAGAAATAATAATAAATCTCGGAAGACAACACTTTTTCAAAACAATCATGATATGATATAACAAGATGGTATCTCGCTAGCCCTTTCTGAGACCGCAAAACATAAATGCAAAGCACCCTTGAAGATCAAGGACTGACTAGACATTGTAATTCATGGTAAAAGAGATCCAGTCGCAGTCATACTCAATATCAATTTATAGCAAAGCATACAAATGACAGTGGTGCTCTGTAACTAGTTCTTTTTATAAGAGAATGATGACTCAACATAAAAGTAAATAGATAGGCCCTTCGCAGAGGGAAGCAGGGATTTGCAGAGGTGCCAGAGCTCGAGTTTTTGAAACAGAGATGAATATAATTTTGAGCAGTATGCTTTCATTGTCAACATAATGACCAAGAGATCTCAGTATCTTCCATACTACATACATTATAGGCGGTTCCCAAACAGAAAGGTAAAGTTTTTACTCCCCCTCCACCAACAATCACACTCCACGACTAGCTGAATTCACGGGTGCCATCCATACCAACAACTTTCCTGGGGGAGTTTTGTTTAATTATTTGAAATTTTGTTTTTGATCTTTTGATCATAGGACTGGGCATCCCAATTACCAGCCATTTTCTCGTGAATGATGAGCGGAGTCCACTCATCGTGAGAATAACCCACCTAGCATGGAAGATACCGACAGCCCCCAGTCGCTACATGAGCAATTCGGGCATAAAAACAGATTATCATTTGAAGGTTTAGAGTTTGGCACATGCAAATTTACTTGGAACGGCAGGTAAATACCGCATATAGGAAGGTATGGTGGACTCATATGGAATAACTTTTTGTTTATGGAAGTGGATGCACAAGCAGTATTCCCGCTTAGTACGAGTGAAGGCTAGCAAAAGACTGGGAAGCGACCAACTAGAGAGTCACAACAGTCATAAACATGCATTGAGAGTAACCAACATTGAATGCAAGCATGAGTAGGATATAAATCACCATGAACATAAATATCGTGGAGGCTATGTTGATTTTGTTTTCAACTACATGCGTGAACATGTGCCAAGTCAAGCCATTCGAATCATTCAAAGGAGGATACCATCCTATCATACTACATCACAACCATTTTAAAAGCATGTTGGCACGCAAGGTAAACCATTATAAACCCCTAGCTAATTAAGCATGGCATGAGTAACTATAATCTCTAATTGTCATTGCAAACATGTTTCATTCATAATAGGCTAAATCAAGAACGATGAACTAATCATATTTACAAAAACAAGATAGGTCGAGTTCATACCAGCTTTTCCTCATCTCAATCATTTCAGCATATATCATCATTATTGCCTTTCACTTGCACAACCGAACGATGTGAATAATAATAATAGTGCATGTGCATTGGACTAAGCTGGAATCTGCAACATTTATTCAAAGGAGAAGACAAGGTAGTATGGGCTCTTCGTTAGATCAACAATAATACATATGAGAGCCACTCAACATTTTCATCGTGGTCTTCTCTCCTCGATCCCCAAAGAAAAGAAAAGAATTTCAAAGAAACACACTGAAATGTTTTTGTTTTTCTGAAGAAAGTAAAACAAGAACGAGAAAAACTATTTACACGGGAAAGCTCCCAACAAGTAAAAGAAGAACGAGACATCTTTTGGGTTTTCTTTAATATTACAACTAAGCATGGAAAGTAAACTAAGCTACAACTAATTTTTTTTCTCAAAGGTTTTTAAACACTCAAGAAAAAAGCGGGAAAAAGAAAATAAACTAACATGGATAATACAATGAAAAAGTATGAACACCGACAACTAGAATGAGTGTGTGAACATGAATGTAATGTCGGTGAGAAATACGTACTCCCCCAGGCTTAGGCTTTTGGCCTAAGTTGGTCTAGGGCCACCACTGGCCCAGATGATATCAGAAATCGTAGTTGGGGTCGTATTGTGCTGCGGCAACTACTGCTTGGTGAGCTGCCTCCTGGAGGCGAGCAGCCTCCGCTGTTCTCTCATACTCGTTTGCCTCCTCTCTAGTTATAAAATATCTCCCATTTACCTAAAAGTTAAAGAAGGCAGGAGCAGGAAGGGTAATATGGACGGCACGCCGTCTGTCAAAGATTAGCCGGTACTGGAGGGACTGTTCGTTCCTCTCAAGAAACTGATAACGCACCAAAGCATCATAATCAAGAAAAGCAGGTGGCAACACCATGTCATTCTCCCTTATGGGTACTCCAAGATAATTAGCTAAACGAGTTGCATAAATCCCACCAAATAAATCTCCCTCTTTAGCATTATGATGTAACCTACTCGCAATAATAGCCCCCAAGTTATAACGCTTATCACCTAACACCGCACACTTGAGGACACTAAGATCTGGAACGCAAAGGTGGCAATGCTCATGCTTACCATTAATGCATCTACCTATAAAGAGAGCAAAATAATGTATGGCAGGAAAGTGAATGCTCCCTATGGTAGCTTGTGTGATATTTCTAGTTTCTCCCACAGTGATGCTAGCAAGGAAATCATTGTATTCAGCTTTGTGAGGCTCACTAAGAAGGCCCCACTGTGGGATTTTGGAAGCAGTATTAAAATCTTCAAGGTCCATGGCATATGCTTCATCATAAAGATCAAATAAAATAGTATGGGTATTATGCTTAGATGAAAATTCAAACCTCCGCACAAAGGAATTGGTGAGGTAGTAGTATTGTCGGCACTTATCTGACACGAAGTCCTCAAGGCCGGCATTTTGTACATATGCATCAAACTCATCCTTGAAACCTGCATGAACCATGAATTCATCCGACGGCCATTCACAAGGCCGCACTTGAGCTTCCCTTGGTGGTTCAAGGTCCGGCCCACGTATCACGAGCCTGGGTGTTTGCTTCCTCGAAGAACCACCTTGGTACATTTTCCTAGACATTTTTCTTCCTCTGAAAAATTTCTGAAATTTTTAGTGACTCAAAATAAAAGTGAACCAAACTCAACAAAATTGATAGCAACTACTCCTACAAGTGCCTAGAGGCTATATCATGCATCAAAACTACTTTGGACCATATAAATTTGACATGCAAGCTCAAGAACAGGGTCACCACAGCAGCAAAAACTTGCAATAAATAAAGCACTAGATCAAAAACTAATTGGACCATTGGAGGAGTCACATACCGAAGAACAATCCCCCAAAACAGTTTTGCAAATGGAGCTTTACACAAGGAGATCGAAAATGGTAGCAAAATGAGCAAGAACACGAGTTTGAGCTATGGGATGATTTTTTCTGGAGGAAGACGAAGTGGATGGGTGCTGGAATAAGTGGAGGGGAGCCACGTGGGACCCACAAGACTGGGGGGCGCGCCCAGGGGGTAGGGCGCGCCCTCCGTCCTTGTGGACAGGTGGTGGGTCCCCCTAGTGTGTTCTCAGTGCCAGAAATTCTCAAATATTCTATAAGAAATCATACTAAATTTTCAGGGTATTTGGAGAACTTTTATTTTCGGGACATTTTTTATTTCACGGATAATTCAGAAAATAGACATAAAATACTATTTTTGCTTTATTTATTTTAAATAACAGAAAGTAAAAAGTAAGTACAGAAAGTTGTGCCTTCTAAATTCATCCATCTCATGCTCATCAAAAGGAATTCGTTAACAAGGTTGATCAAATCTTATTAACAAACCTCTTTCGAATAGCATGAAACCGAAGAATTTTTGAATAACACTAAGTTACCTCAACGGGGATATGCATGTCCCCAACAATAAGAATATCATATTTCTTTTTGACAGTAGGGAGAGGGAATTCTAAACCTTCGATAGTAATAGTTGAAATTTTTCCAATAGAATTGATACTATGAACTTGAGGTTGTTTCTTCGGAAAGTGTACCATATGCTCATTACCATTAACATGAAAAGTGACATTGCCTTTATTGCAATTAATAACAGCCCCTGCAGTATTCAAAAAGGGTCTACCAAGGATGATCGACATACTGTCGTCCTCAGGAATATCAAGAATAACAAAGTCCGTTAAGATAGTAACGTTTGCAACCACAACAGGCACATCCTCACAAATACCGATGGGTATAGCAGTTGATTTATCAGCCATTTGTAAAGAGATTTCAGTAGGTGTCAACTTATTTAATTCAAGTCTATGATACAAAGAGAAAGGCATAACACTAACACCGGCTCTAAGATCACATAAAGCAGTTTTAACATAGTTTCTTTTAATGGAGCATGGTATAGTTGGTACTCCTGGATCTCCAAGTTTCTTTGGTATTCCATCCTTAAAAGTGTAATTAGCAAGCATGGTGAAAATTTCAGCTTCTGGTATCTTCCTTTTATTTGTAACAATATCTTTCATATACTTAGCATAAGGAGGCATTTTAAGCATATCAGTTAAACGCATACACAAAAAGATAGGTCTAATCATTTTAGCAAAGCGCTCAAAATCCTCATCATCCTTTTTCTTGGATGGCTTAAGAGGAAAGGGCATGGGTTTCTGAACACATGGTTCTCTTTCTCTACCATGTTTTCTAGCAACAAAGTCTCTCTTATCATAACGTTGATTCTTTGATTGTGGGTTATCAAGATCAACAACAGGTTCAATCTCTACATCATTATCATTACTAGGTTGAGCATCAACATGAACATCATCATTAACATTATCACTAGGTTCATGTTCATCACCAGATTGTGTCTCAGCATCAGAAATAGAAATATCATTTGGATTCTCAGGTGTGTCTATAACAGGTTCACTACAAGCATGCAAAGTCCTATCAATTTTCTTTTTCTTTTTATTAGGACTAGGTGCATCAGTATTAATTCTCTGAGAATCTTGCCCAACTCTCTTAGGATGGCCCTCAGGATACAAAGGTTCCTGAGTCATTTTACCATCTCTAGTCATAACCCTAACCGCATTATCATTTATCTTACTATTCAACTCATTAAGCAAATCATCCTGTGCCTTAAGTACTTGTTCTACTTGAGTTGTAACCATGGAAGCATGTTTACTAATAAGCTTAAGATCATTAACAGTTCTACTCATATAATCACCCAAGTAATCAAGCATATGAGCATTACATTTGAATTGTCTACTAACATAAGCATTGAAATTTTCTTGTTTAACAATAAAATTATCAAACTCATCCAAGCATTGACTAGCAAACTTATTATGAGGAATATCACCTTCATCAAATCTATAAGGAGAATTTACCTCTACTACCTGCATCGGGTTATCAAGACCATGTATTTCTTCAATAGGAGGTAGATTCTTAACATCTTCAGCTTTAATACCTTTTTCTTTCATAGATTTCTTTGCCTCTTGCATATCTTCAGGACTGAGAAATAGGATACCTCTTTTCTTCGGAGTTGGCTTAGGAGTTGGTTCAGGAAGTGTCCAATCATTATCATTACTCAATATATTATTCAATAGTAATTCAGCTTGCTCAACAGTTCATTCCCTGAAAATACAACCAGCACAACTATCTAGGTGGTCCCTAGAAGCATCGGTTAGTCCATTATAAAAGATATCAAGTATTTCATTTTTCTTGAGAGGGTGATCAGGCAAAGCATTAAGCAATTGGAGAAGCCTCCCCCAAGCTTATGGGAGACTCTCTTCTTCAGATTGCACAAAGTTAAATATTTACTGTAAGGCAGCTTGTTTCTTATGAGCAGGGAAATATTTTTGAGAGAAGTAATAAATCATATCCTGGGGACTATGCACACAACCAGGAGCAAGAGAGTTAAACCATAACTTAGCATCACCCTTTAACGAGAAATGAAACAACTTAAGAATATAGTAATAGCTAATTTTTTCCTCATGAGCAAATAGGGTGGCTATATCATTCAGTTTAGTAAGATGTGCCACAACTGTTTTAGATTCATAACCATAGAAGGGATCAGATTCAACCAAAGTAATTAACTCAAGATCGATAGAGAATTCATAATCCTTATCAGTAACAAAGATAGGTGAAGTAGCAAAATTGGGACCATATTTCATTCTAGCATTCAAGGATTTTTCTTTCAGCTTAGCTAACAGTTTTTTAAGATCCTCTCTATCATTGCAAGCGAGAAAGTCTCTAGCAGTTTCTTCATCCATAATATAACCCTCAAGTACAAGAGGTAATTCATATCTAGGGGGAGAATCAGAATATTCAGTTTCAATAATATCATCAGTTTCAGTAATTTCCTTCTCTCTAACCCTAGCAAGTTGTTCATCAAGAAATTCACCAAGTGGCACAGTATTATCAAGCATAGAAGTAGTTTCATCATAAGCATCATGCATAGCAGAAGTGGCATCATCAATAACATGCGACATATCGGAATTACTAGCAGGTGTAGGTGTCGCAAGTTTACTCAAAACAGAAGGTGAATCAAGTGCAGAGCTTGATGACAGTTCCTTACCTACCCTCGTAGTTGAGGGAAAAATCTTGGTTCTAGTATCTTTCAAATTCCTCATAGTGATCAACAGATATAAATCCCAAGTAACTCAGAGAATAGAGCTATGCTCCCCGGCAATGGCGCTAGAAAAAGGTCTTGATAACCCACAAGTATAGGGGATCGCAACAGTTTTCGAGGGTAGAGTATTCAACCCAAATTTATTGATTCGACACAAGGGGAGCCAAAGAATATTCTCAAGTATTAGCAGCTGAGTTGTCAATTCAACCACACCTGAAAGAATTAATATCTGCAGCAAAGTATTTAGTAGCAAAGTAGTATGGAAGTAACGATAACGGTGGCAAAAGTAACAGTAGCAGTTTTGTAGCAATTGTAACAGTGGCAACGGAAAAGTAACGAAGCAAAGATCAATATGTGAAAAGCTCATACGCAATGGATCAATGATGGATAATTATGTCGGATGGCATTCATCATGCAACAGTTATAACATAGGGTGACACAGAACTAGCTCCAATTCATCAATATAATGTAGGCATGTATTCCGAATATAGTCATACGTGCTTATGGAAAAGAACTTGCATGGCATCTTTTGTCCTACCCTCCCGTGGCAGCGGGGTCCTATTGGAAACTAAGGGATATTAAGGCCTCCTTTTAATAGAGTACCGGACCAAAGCATTAGCACTTAGTGAATACATGAACTCCTCAAACTACGGTCAGCACCGGGAAGTGTCCCGACTATTGTCACTCCAGGGTTGCCGGATCATAACACGTAGTAGGTGACTATAACTTGCAAGATAGGATCAAGAACCCAAATATATTTATGGAAACATAAAGGGCTCAGATCTGAAATCATGGCACTTGGGCCCTAGTGACAAGCATTAAGCATAGCAAAGTCATAGCAACATCAATCTTAGAACATAGTGGATACTAGGGATCAAACCCTAACAAAAATAACTCGATTACATGGTAAATCTCATCCAACCCATCACCGTCCAGCAAGCCTACGATGGGATTACTCACGCACGGCGGTGAGCGTCATGAAATTGGTGATGGAGAATGGTTGATGATGACGACGGCGACGATTTCCCCTCTTCGGAGCTCCGAACGGACTCCAGATCTGGTCTCCCGAGGAAGAAGAGGAGGTGGCGGCGGCTCTGTATCGTAAAACGCGATGAATCCTTCTCCCTGATTTTTTTCTCCCCGAACGTGAATATATGGACTTGGAGTTGAGGTCGGTGGAGGTCCAGGGGGCCCACAAGGATAGAGGGCGCGCCCTGGGGGGGGGGGGGGGGGGGGGGTGGGCGCGCCCCCCACCCTTGTGGACAGGGTGTGGGCCCCCTTCAGTTGATTCTTTCGCCAATATTTTTTATTTATTCCAGAACTGATCTCCGTCAAGTTTCAGGTCATTCCGAGAACTTTTATTTCTGCACAAAAATAACACCATGGCAATTCTGCTAAAAACAACATCAGTTCGGGTTAGTTCCATTCAAATCATGCAAATTAGAGTCCAAAACAAGGGCAAAAGAGTTTGGAAAAGTAGATACGATGGAGACATATCATTTCCGTACTAACAAGGTAACCCTTAGCCGACGTCTCGGTGCCCGGAGGCGGTTGTGTTAGCAGAAACAAGGCAATCAGATATCTAGGCTTTATAACTTTCACTTAGTCATAGGAGCTCAAAGTTGGGAGGCCAGTTACTAGCCCGCGGTTAGTGTTCGACACTGACCGAAGTCTAGCCATTAACACTTCGGCCAATGTTATGAAAGGCCCATCGTCTAACACGGGGTAATCACCATCGATCTATAGTTTGACACCGTCATCAGATCGCTAACCAGTTTACACCCATTGTGACAGTCAGTTTTCGGCTTCCTCCACTGAGGCGCTTAACCATTCGAGCTGGAAGCACAATCGCAGTGGTTCTCCCTTTGCACACCTAGCTGAACAAAGTGGAACGTAGGAGGCAAGCACGGGAGCCGGGCAACTCAACTGATGACCGAAGACACAATTCAAAACTGATGCATATAATGCAATATCCGAGAATGTTTTGCCGAGGAGTCCATGGAGTACCTTGGCTTTTGGTGGGTTCGGCTCTAGTCGTAATCCGTGTTGATATTGCTGAAGCTTTAAAGGTGTCCGGCATTGTACTGTGAGACTTATGCTGGAAACACACAAATAGGTTAAAAGTGCCATAAGCTGGGAAAACCAAAAACTTTAGTAAAAACTTTATGTCCGAACTAAAACAAGTTTTTTGTGCCAATCCGAAATTGGTCTTAAATTTTGTGTGTGCTTATGTCGTGCTTTAACATGACACATCCGATCTCTAAACTTCAAGTAGGTCAGCCTTCGGCTTCAACCTCCTTATCCCTAAGGCGGAGTGCTTCTCCGAGGCCAGTTTAGCGAACTAAACTCAAGCGGCTTTAGAGAGAAGCCAGGCTATCCGGCTATTAACCATAAACTCGAGTCAAAAAAGGAGTGGTAGAAAAAGACTTTGCAACGACTGAGAAGAAAAACATTCATTATAAAATGGCTCGTATAAATTTTAAGGGCCCCCAGTTAACCTAGGAAAAGAAGTGTTTTTAACAAACAACGTATGTGAGCATGGTCGAACCGAACACAAATTAAAAATGTAAAAACTTTGAGCACGAAAGCGACTTAGCTGGTCAATGTGTTCGGCGTTGATGATGTGTGGGCCGAGCTTGCGGCGGATTGAGGTCCCAGCCCCCAAGCTGGTCCCGAGGTGCCCGAGCGAAGAGCTCGGCTCGATGAAGTGGCGATGTCGCACGATCGATGTGTTAAGTAAACTACAAGTCGCATCTCAAGATTCCCATATTCGATGGGACGGACTATCCCTTCTAGAAGGAGAAGATGAAGATCCCTATCCGAGCCATTGACGATGACATGTGGAACGTGGTGCAGTTTGGATTCACGATTGAAATACCTCAAGCCCCCACTAATGCCGAGAAGAAACTCATTCAGATGGATGCTCAAGCTAAAGATGAAATTGGTGGCCATCTCTCTCATGCTCAATTTCTTCGCTATCGACAGTGTGAAACTGCGAAGGAATTGTGGTACATTCTAGAGAAGATGAACGAGGGTGTTTCATCTCAGAAAGAAGCTTGCATTGATACTCTTCGAGCAAAGTTCAATCGGTTCAAGCGCATTGGAAATGAAAGCTGTTAGCAAACCTTCGATCGTCTGAGTGACATCGCAAATGAGCTGCAAGGCCTCGGCGCCTAAGACATCACTGACCATGAGGTTGTGAAGAAACTGCTCCGATCTCTTGATAGTTCATTCGACACACTTGTTCTGATGATCAGGGAACGAGCTGATTTCAAAGATCTCGACCCTGTTGATATCATGGAGAGGCTAAACACCCATGAGGAACAAGAAGAAGAGAAGAGAGATCTATATGGTTCAAGCCATCGCAAAAACCATGCTCTCAAGGCTTTGGCTGACTCTTCCTCCGAAGAAAATGCCGAAGAAGATTCTGATGACCCTGAAAGGATCAACAAAGATCTCGCACTAATCACGAAAAGATTCCAGCGCTTTAAAAAGAAGAGTCAGTTCCAGAAGAAAGGTTCAAGTAACTCTGGAGGTTCAAAATCTTCATCAAAACCTACTGGAGAATACACATGCTTCAAGTGCAAAAAGCCTGGACACTTTATTTCGGACTGTCCTCTCTGGGAAGCAGAAATCTGTGCTAGTGGAAGATATGATTTAGGCAACTATCGAGGCAAAAGCAAGAGCAAGAACTACGACTTCGATGATGAGAAGAGAATGAAGAAGTTCTTCAAGAAGAAGGACAACTCCTCTTCAAAATCTTCATCAAGATCTTCCTCAAGAAATCCTTCCAAGTCCTCCTCCAACCGCAAGAATAACCCTCGCAAGACCAAGGCGTACATCGGCAAGGAAATGGATTCTGATGAAGAAGAATCGTCAGACTCTGAAGAAGCTGCTGAATCCGATGAGGATTCTGTCTCTGGCATGGCTGGCATTGCATATGCTTCCTCCCCTGCAACAAACTTCTTCGGGAATCCGTCAAGCGATGATGGTCTCTTGCCTACTGCTTCATGGCCAAAGCATCCAAGGAAAAGGTATCCTCCAAAAATCACAAGGTTCACTCCAGTGATCAATATTCTTCTGATGAGGATGACCATGCTAAATTGATCAAAATTGCTAGTATTCAACAAAACTCACTTGAGAAAATTGAGAAAACCCTCAGGAAATCTGAAGGGTTGTTGGTTGAGGAGATGGAGAAAAATCTGTCGTTGACCGAAGAGTATTCCACTCTCAAGTCACGAATGGAACAACTGACAAATCGTCATGATTTTCTCTCAGCTGACCACGAAAGATTGACCTATGATTACCTAAAAAGGAAACAAGAACTCGAGGCGCTGAGAGAGGCTCATGAGGATTTGATCAGAGAAAATTCTCTTCTCACCCAACAACTTAAGGAGAAACCCGAAGTGTTTGTTCCACCTTGCTTAAAATGTCTTGAACGAACCAATGCTGAATCAAATGCTGAATCATCTGTGAATGCTAACCCCTCTGTCAAGGAAAATGGTTCTATTTCTGATGAAAATGCTAGGTTGAAGGATCTTCTTCAGACAGGAATGTTCAAATCTCTCAAAGGGCATCAAACCCTTTGTGAAGTTTTAAAGAAATCCATTCTTCACAAAAATCCCAGGAAAGAAGGCATCGGTTTCGAAAGGAAACTAAATGAAAATGGCTCCTACTGGGAACCTGATCAATATCCTCGCACTATATGGGTGCCTGCCAAGAGCAAAATGCTCGATCCAGCCTGGCTTTCGGGACATAATTCTCCCATTCCTGAATATCCTGATGATGATTCTCCGGACAACTATAAGTTGTTCAAAAACCAATATGGTGAAGCTGTTGCTCACTATGTTGGACCAAACAGTAGGAATGGCCCCCCAAAGAAAGCTATATGCGTGCCAAAGAAAACTATTGAAGCATTACCTGTTACCACATTACTAACCATGCAGGCACAAAATGCTCGTTACTCCTTGAAAAAGTTCGACAGAATGAGTACATGCATGCCTCATCAAATCACTATACTCATTCGTCTGGAAGGAAGTTCAATGCTTATTCCTTCGATTATGCTTGCACCTCCACGAGCAACAATTATGCTTACCGAAAGAAATCATATCCTGCTCGCTCTACTGTTTCGAAGCCACCTGCAAAGATGTGGGTGGTTAAGAAAGCCTAATTTTTCTGTAGGACTATGTCTCCGGGTGTACAGAATGGATAATGGGTAGTGGATGCACTAGTCATATGACCGGAGACAAGTCGTTGTTTGTCGACCCCAACTTAACTACTTCACCTCTGAAGTATATCACTTTTGGCGACAACAACAAAGAAAAGGTAATTGGGCTAGGTAAAATTGCCATATCCAAAGAGGCAAAGACAAGTCCATTGATGATGTTTTACTTGTTCAGTCTCTTGGATTCAATCTTATGTCAGTTGGCAAGCTATGTGATCTAGGCATGCTAGTTCAATTTTCCATATCCAAATGCATTGTCTTTATGGCCTCTGACAATTCCTTCATCTTTGAGCGAATTAGAAAAGGTGATCTATATGTTGTGGATTTCTCTAAGGGTCCCTCAGTCCAAACTTGTTTGCTAGCAAAAGCAACCGAAGGTTGGCCATGGCACCGTAGGCTTGGTCATGCAGGTATGAGAAATTTGCAGACTCTGGCCCCTTATCTTTTGGAGTTTGTTGACATAAATAGTATGGGACTTATGTGTTAGCTAGTGCGCACAGAGTAACAGGTCCCTGAGATCACGAGGAGTTTGAGCTAAACGACGAAGGTAATCTCCCTGCACTGTAGTGAAGATTATCACCGAAGATTATGATAACAAGAGTGACCCCTCAAAATTGCTGAAGTGAAGCAATTGGTTCGGTGCCTGTTCGAGGAAAATGACTGCGTCCGAGGAGATTGAAGATGAAGTGAAGACGTAGCATTTATTTCGTAGTTCTTCTTCTCTTTATTGAGTCATAGGACCACCGTACTATTAAGAGGGGTGTAGTGTTCGAAACTTTGATTTTCTGATGCTAAACCCAAATCCTATGAAAGTTGCGAGAGAAATTTCTTTGTGTTCTGCGCAAATACCTGCCAGCAAGAGACTGTGATCTTCTTCGCTGCGAGAGATTTGTCTCCGACCGAGGAGTTAGCATTGCTTGTTCCTCAATTAATGTTACCGTTGCTCCCAAATCCGACCGTTGTAAAAGTGTCGGTTGGCCATTGGCTGGACCGCATGTCCAAAATGGTCATTTCCCACCAGGGAAGGCTGTGGCTATAAATAGCCACCCCGCGCTGGTTTTGTCCGGTGGCTGCTCCGTTTGATTCTGAGAAGATTGTTGAGCAACCCCCTCTCTGAGAGATTTGAGTTTAAAATCCATCGAGAGAAAACCCCTAGAGCCGAAGAATTAGATAGTGGTTCAACATCACTCAAATCTAATTCTAGTACGCTTTGCCTGCTACTCTTGAAAGCTGCAAACTCTCTAGATGGTTAGGTGTCAATTTCTTGAGAGACCAAGAGTGATTGTGGTTCTCGAAGAAGTCTGTAAAGGTTTGGAGATCGCCTCAAGTATATACCATCGGCATTGGTTGACGAACCAATTGTCGAGGAGAATAGGGTGAAGAGAGTTTATCTTCCGTGTTAAGTCACAGCCCCTCCAACCAGACGTAGTCCTTGTGCAGAAGGACGAACTGGTCGAACAAATACCTTGTCGCCATCGAGCATCACTGGTTACCTCTGCTACCCATGTTTACATTCGATATGTTTTCCTTCATGTGATTTGTCTCGATGCATGATTTAGTTTCCATTCGGTACTTAGTTATAGCTCGCTGTAGTTTGTTTTTCATTCACTCCGCTGCTGGGTTTTGAGAGTTTTGATATATCCGAAGAAATTTTAAAACTCCCATTCACCCCCCTCTGGTAGACATACTTCGTTCCTACAAACACTATGTAAACAACACCTGCACACAAACAATAAATACTTGTAACCCAACACGTAGAGGGGTTGTCAATCCCTCAACGGTTACATCGGATCCCAACAAACACACCGCAAAAAAGAATTACATCGGATAGAACTCCAAGAACATCAAGGTGAACATTGTATTGAAGAACAACGAGAGAGAAGAAGCCATCTAGCTACTAACTATGGACCCGTATGTCTGTGGTAAACTACTCACGCATCACGGGATGGGCAGCAAGGATGATGAAGAACCCCTCCGTGATCGTTTCCCCCTCCGGCAGAGTGCCAGAAAGGGTCCCTAGATGGGATCTCTCGAGAACAGGGGCTTGCGGCGGCGGAAAAAGTATTTTGTGGACTCCCTGGTAGGTTTCCTGATTTTAGAGTATTTATAGAGGTAGAGTTAGGTCAAACGGAGGCTTGTGGGCCCCACTATGTACCAGGGCACGCCCCAGGCCCCTGGTGCGCCCTGATGCCTAGTGGGCCACTCCTTCGTCTTCTCATTCCTTCCCGAAGCTTCCAAGGTCTCTTATTGCCAGAAAAAATCTCCAAAAAGTTTCGTGGCATTTGGACTTCATTTGGTACTAATATTCCGCAAAGTCAAAAACAAGCAAAAAACAACAACTGGCACTGGGCACTAAGTTAGTAGGTTAGTCCCAAAAAATGATATAAAGTTGCTTGTAAATGTATGTAAAACATCCAAGATTGATACTATAATAGCATGGAACAATCAAGGCAGTGATGACTAGGTGGGACGTAAATTTCCCTCTCGTTGGCTTTAAGTCTGATCTTGTCATAGACTGAAGTCTGATCGTTCGAGATTGCTAGACTCTGAATGCGATATAATATCTCATTAAGGTGAGACAGATCCTCAGGGTCCATGGACTGGCTAGAGGCCGGGCAAACTTGAGGCATGATCCGCTCGCCGCTTGATGCGAGCTCGTCGTGTTGGTCGGCCCGATCTAACTCTAGGCCACCAGCTGGGGAGAACGGATCCATACTTGACGTAGGGTTCGTGTTTGAACTCAGATTGGGGTTGGGTCTCGACTCAATGTCGAGGTCCCCGCCTGTCATGGACATGGACGATTCCTCGGATGGGACCGAACCCTTCTGGAGATTGGATCCGAAGTTCAGATAGATGGTCGGCTCCGGGGTTGACCCCGTGGCAACTGAAAGGTCCTTGATCCATTCTGGGTCCCAGACGGAGAGAACAAGCTCGCCCCGGGAATCCGCACTGTATTCGAAGCATCCGGAAGTGACCGTCTAGTCTGGAGCGAAGTTCTCGATGGGTGCAAGATGGCCCGTCGAGTCGCCGTGGAAGACCATACTACCGAACAAGAATAGTTGGCCAGGGACAAAGATGCCACTCTGGCCAGCGTCGCAGTTGATCTGCAAATTAGCCATAGACCCTTTTCTGATCACACAGCGGAACTCTCAATGAAAGCACCAATGTCGGTAGTAAAAATGGCAGACCTCGGGGTAGGGGGTC
The DNA here is from genome assembly GCA_011799875.1 of Thinopyrum elongatum. Classification (NCBI taxonomy): domain Eukaryota; kingdom Viridiplantae; phylum Streptophyta; class Magnoliopsida; order Poales; family Poaceae; genus Thinopyrum; species Thinopyrum elongatum. The sequence continues at coordinate 466,211,097 of CM022297.1, forward strand.
CCGAGCTGTGGATCTCGGGTTGATGGTAACATGAGACAAGGGACACGGTGTTTACCCAGGTTCGGCCCTCTCGAAGAGGTAATACCCTACGTCCTGCTTTGATTATATTGATGGTTGTGTATCAAATACAAGCTTGATCTACCTCGAAATCGTAAGTTGTGTTCTAACCTATGGCTAGGTGAATGATGTGTTGATCCTCCCCTCTACCGGCTAAACCCCTTGGCTTATATATATATATGCCATAAGGACACCTAGGGTTACATGATCGGTTGCGGATTTAAAGATGTGTATGCCGGCGGCCGAAGATATCCTTGGAGTACACGTCAAGTCTGTGGTAGAGGTTGTCTTCATCACATCGAGGTGCGAGGCTTCTAGAGTCCTTCCTTATGATAATGAGGGCCCTCAGGCCCGGCCAGAGAACTATGGGCTGACTAGGTCGATACCGCCTAGTCTAGGACACTGTCACTCGACCAACATGACAGTGACACCAGAGAAGGGTACAGAATCTTCAAACCCAACTGCCCCCAGAGGCAACCTGCCCATGCCACAATCTTTAGACGACGAGCTTCGCGAGATCTTCACACCAGGGGTGGCAAGGCACGCATAGATAAAGGCAACAACACGTCCATGAGGTGAAATGATCAACAACACCCAAAACCTAATAGCGCGAACCCGCCACATAGGCCACCAAAGCAACATGGAGGCTGGCGAAGACGAGCCCCAGAAGGGTACGAGTCAACAGAGTTCGCTACACCAGCCCAAAGTATTCAGGAAGTACTCATGTTGGTCGACAGGCTAAGGGTCACATCCACAGACCCCGGGATCCTGGCCGACCTCAGCAAAGCGATACCCAGAACAGCCAAGCTCCAAGAAAGCCAGATGAACAACGCACATAGCACCATATCACCAATACACGAGAAGCCGACGCTAGGGGAACAAAACCCAAGTTGCACGGAGGAACACGACATGGCGCTAGACACGAATGACCTCTGTCATACAATACAAGTCGCGAAGGCAAGGAACCAGAACGGGTCGGTCAGTGACCGCCTTGGTTTTCGACTAGACCTCCACGACCATCTACGAGCCTGAGCTATGGAATGCTACAGACTATAATATGAAGCCCCGATACCTCAGCTGACATCAGGCATCTCGCCCGCATGTTTTGGCTATGAGGTCATCATACACCAATTCCCGCAGCCCTTCATTGTGCACGGGGTCGACAAGTATTCGGGCAACACTAAACCTGACCTCTGGCTCAACGACTACCTGACATCAGTCGAACTATCACACGGTGCTATCGGCAACACCCTCCACCACATCCCACTATGCCTATCGGGATCCGCATGCTCATGGCTCAACGGGCTCCCACCGAACTCTATCCACAGCAGGACAAACTTCGAGCATCAGTCCCTTAAGCACTTCGAAGTCACGTACCACAAGCCAGGCAGCGTCATAGACCTCCACAACATAATACAAGGAGACCAAGAACCAGTCTGCAACTACATCGCCCATTGGCCCAGAAAGAAGAATGCAATACCAAACATTTCGGAGGATACGACCATTGTAGCATTTGTCAATGGGGCGCTCGACCTAATGCTGAGACACAAGATCGGTCGAAAGAGGGCGCATGGTTAGTTGCCCAACATGGTAGCCCTCATGAAGATCGCGAACGTCTTTGCTACAGGCGAGGAAACCGCTTGTGCAGGTTGCCACCACAAACAACCAGAAGGACTGGTGGATGCGCGCGACAACCATGGCCACAGCCGCAAATGGAAGGACTGGCCGCAATCGGTGGCCGCCACAAGTGAGGCCGCCGGACAGAGCGACAAAAAGATCAAGTACGAATGCAAACCAAGCCATGCATCCCGAGCATACGAGGCAATCATGAGTGGCCCCTGCAAGTACCACAACCATGGGGCTTACAAAGCGCTACACTCAACGCGCGAATGCCACCTCAATGAGCAGCTCACCCAAGAGAAGAACGTAAGGGACAGAGACATCTCAGACGCCGAGGATGATTGACGTCCACGTACGACCTCCAAGAGAACTCCAAAAGGAGGCTGGAGGGAAAAAACCGATACACAAGCGATGAACATGATCTTCCGTGGCTCGGAGTCGAAACGAGCTCAGAAGCGAACATTACGGGAGGTCTACGCACTCATGCTCGGAGTGCCACAACTTCTGTACTAGTCTAATCATACTACTCCCTCCGTCCCAAAATTCTTGTCTTAGATTTGTCTAGATACGGATGTATTGATACATCCGTATCTAGACAAATCTAAGACAAGAATTTTAATACATCCGTATCTAGACAAATCTAAGACAAGAATTTTGGGACGGAGGGAGTATATCCTTTGGAATCAACGACCACCTGCATTATATACCCAACCCAGGGAAGAACGCACTCGTCGTTAACCCTATCATCGGGGGCTGCCAGCTATCAAAGGTACTCATGGAAGGCGGGTCCGGCCTCAACATTATGTACGCCGCAACAATGCAGAAAATGGGCCTCCCCATAACAGGTCTATGACCTTCACCGACGCACTTCCACGGCATAGTTCCGGGGAGAGAGTGTTTTTTTTTAGGCTGAGCTCCATGGTACCATCTATCATGTCCGTCCGTCTTCCCTCGAGATCTGAGCCATTCACTACTATTGAGGGCTGGTCTGGTAGTGATTAGCAGGACGAACAGTGAAGGTTTGTCATTTTCCGGGTTGAGTGCTGCACTCGAGTGGATGTGACATGTGAGGGAACTGTTCATGACATGAGCTTGCATGTGCCCCTGACTTTCTCGCTCTTCCCGTGCATGCTCTCTTTCTTCCTTTATGCTCTCTTCTCTAGTACTCTCTCTCCTCTCACTTTTTGAAATTCATGTCATGAACAGTACAGTATCACGCCCTGGTAGTCAGACCTTTTCATGAGAGAGAGTTGTGAGAGAAGGAGGGTGAGGAGAGAGAGAGAATGCTTGTACATGCATGTCAGATAACTTTTCTTGTCAGATAATTTCATTGAGAAAGAGTCGAAGTGTGAAGAATGCCCAGAAATAAAAAGAACATGAAAACATCAAACTGACTCCTTTAGCATCTAAGCTAAGACTGTATAACTAGATAAAATATAATTATATCTTCGTCTGTACATGCATCTCTGGAAGTAAACAGTGGAGTTTAATAAACATACTAGCATCTCAAACACCGTGAAAGAGATAGAGCTTCTCTACTGCATGCGCATGCAGAAATATTTATGAGAGGGCGAAAGACACGAGTGAGGAGAGAGAGAGAAATGTCCAGCAGACGTTGCATATGGATGCAGAATATTTTATGAGAGGATGAGACAAGACGTGAGGAGAGACAAAAATGTCCAGCAGAGATTACTGTTCACGCCGAGAGGGTGAGACAGCTAGTCTGCTAATTGTCTGACCCCGCCTTTGACCACTGCACATATCTCGAAGAAAACTGACGCTGGTGATAGTGGGTACCGTGTAGCTAGGCCTAGGAAGGAACTTTGCGTTCCTGGGAAGAAGGCCGAACAACTCAGCCAAGTCACCCTAGAGGTCATCTTCGATACAGAAGACAACTTCTGTGCCGAAAAACTATGCTTCGAGGTGGTCCAGTTCAAAGGTGGAAACCATGCTCTGCTAGGAAGACCTGCTTTCGTCAATTTCATGGCTATCCCATGCCATGCCTACATGAAGCTCAAGATGCCTGGCCCAAATGGGGTCATCATCGTCTCTAGTAACACCAAAAACGCCCATGCAACGGAGGTCGCCCACCTGGAACAGGCAGAGGCTGACCTCCCAGAAGACGAACATGAATGCACAGACGTCCACTCTGGGCAATTTAAGAAACTGATTGACGACTCAGTAGAAAACGCTCAGGAGCCACCGGCAGACCCCTCATGCTATAACTGGCACGAAAGGGGGGCACGGGGCTAAGAGGCCAGAGGTAGAAGCTCAATAGCACACGAGAGTGCTCGCACACGGTAGCTCCAAGCAAGCTACGTTACCTTTTCCCTTTTTTTAATTGATTAGATTTGTTTTACGAACAAACTCTCAAACAATAAAATAAATACTTTTACTACCCTCCGGCTTGTCATACAAAGCATTGATGCGATGGCGTTATAAATACACATTAGTGCCATAATTAAATCAAACTTTCTATCCATGTCCCACGATACTATAAAGAACCTTGTATTGACCGCACCGTGTCACGATTTGAGGGGAGTCACGATCCCTATGTGAGATGGGTATGGGGGCTGCATCGTTTGTCATACCGCCCCGGCCCCAATAGGAGCTGTATCCAACGGCCACTCAAATCTTGCTCGGGAGATATATCACAGTACAACCCGCACCAGAGCTTTCCTAAAAGGAAAGTCTCCCGTGTGGTTAGGCTTACGGCCACCCTTTCCTATTTCGCCTTCGAGTTCCGCAACGATATCCTCACCAGCTGAGAATCCTACCCTAGCCAAAAGGTCTGCAACGATTTACGATCGTCCTGCGATTGCCAGGCCCAAACAGGGGCCTTCCACAAACACGTTGACGCCTTCGGCCCAACGGGGTCGCATTTCTCAACAGCTAGCTTGGATGTTGTCCAACACACAGGCAAGAGACACACATAAACAACAAAAACATATGTATAAGAATACATATACCACAGTTACACTGTTTAAATTACATGAGGCCTACGCATCCTCTCCCTCCTCAGCGGAACACCGTTAAGTATTTTGTCCAGCTTGCAGGCGTCCGCGACGTATTCAGCTTCCGCTCTGACCTCCACGGAGGAGGGCTCTGGGATAGGTCGATCGGACGAGCCATGAATGATAGGGCGCAAGTCAACATCATGGAGCTGTGACCTCACTCCAGCCAAGACTCTCATTGCACCCTCGTATGCTGCAGAATATTGCCAGTCGAGAAGTCGAGCAGGACCCCACGCCAGCAGCTTGACCACGCCATCTAAAGTGTCGTCCAAGCCATCCTCGTCGCGGTATAAGATACTGCATGCCTTCCTAAGGGCAGTACGCATCCGTTGAGTGAGGTCGGCGACCTGCCGGACCCACGTCATCACATCCTCATGGACGATGTCCGGAAGTGGCACTGCTACAAGGAAATCGAGGAAAAGCTAAGCAAGGGCCTCCAAAGCGCAATATCAATGAGAAGATAATAACTCACATGCAGTGGAGGCCTCCAAAGCCTGGAGTTTCTTCCCCGGTTGTTGTGCTCAGTCCTCAGCAGCAGCCCGAGCCTCAGAGAGACGCTATGCGGTCGCCTCCTTCTGCGTTATAGCATCGGCATGCTTTTGTAGCTTGTCCTTCTTGCCCGCTAGCGAGCTCTCGAGATCGGCCACTTTACGCCGATACTCCGCCAGCTTGCTATCAGCGACGCCCACCGCAGCCTGGAGCTCGCGATGTGAGGTCCCTAACTCCTGCAGTTTCTGCCGCAGAGCCGCGACCTCCTCAGCGATTGCAGTGCAAAAATCGCAAGAGAACATTACACATCTAAGCTACTACAAAGCTTATCAAGTCAAATGAAGCCAGGAAATTAAACAAGGCACCTGCCGTCAGCGTCTAGAGGTGCGCGACCTCCTGCTGCTGGGCCTCTAGCTGCCGCCGTAGGTCACCCACCTCGCCCTCTAGGCTGGTCACCCTCTGCAAAAAGATCTAGCCTCAAACATGGATAACAAAGCCTGGATGCGAGTCCACAACGGATGTCACACCCAGCCTCAGGGGCTACTACCTATATTATCCCATACGTTGCATAAGGTCGGCGTGAGAGCCTTACCTGACAGCTGGCCTCATCAGCAAAATTGCCAAGCCCGTCCAGCTGGACGGTTAAGACGTCCTTCACACCTGCGACTGCAGCTGTCCACGTTGCAACCGTCAAGGGGGTTGCAGAGGCGGCAGATAGGCTCTCGTCGGCCTCTCCCGTTGTTCTCCCACAAGGGAGCTTGACCCCCGAAATGACAACAGCATCAGAGGCTCGTGCAACACCAACACTGATCAGAGGCTCGATAACAGCCTCCGCAGTTTTTTTTTTTGAAAAGGAGGATAGCCCCCGGCCTCTGTATCGAGCGATGCATACAGCCAATTTTATTAGATATTAAGCAGAGTACATACTAAAGGCAATCATTGCCTGAACCATTACAAGATATGAAAGAAACACCTACGACTAAGTCGACTTGTTCCGCAGCAACGCCTTCAAGAAGGAATAAACGCCCTTGTGCCATCGTCATCACGTCCGACCAAAGATGGCCTAGACAGGGATTTTCATCCTGGTTGCCGAGATCAGTCAATGAAGACCAGTACAACAACAAGTAGTAGATAACGCCTTCAACAAGGCAATGACGCAAGTTCGTCGCTGCTGTGCCCAACCAACAAATTTAGAAACAAGAGTTTTCACTTTGGACATGAAGCGGTGTTCCAAAATCATTTGGAAAACAAAACACAACCCAAGAGGTGAAAAGAAGCTCTAAACAGGGCAGTGGACACAGAAGCTCTTACCCGTGACAAGGGGGGCAATCTCCGGCGGAATAGCCTGGTGATCACCGAGTGGCCCCTGCACGACCACCTCTGCTGCGTCAAAGGCCGGAGCCTCAGAGGCCGCAACCTCCCTGCAGAGGACTGATGACCCACAAGTATAGGAGATCTATCGTAGTCAGTTCGGTAAGTAAGAGTGTCGAACCCAACGAAGAGCAAAAGGAAATGACAAGCGGTTTTCAGCAAGGTATTTTCTGCAGGCACTGAAATTATCGGTAACAGATAGTTTGGTAGTAAGATAATTCGTAACGGGTAATAAGTGACAAGTGTAACAAAGGTGCAGCAAGGTGGTCCAATCCTTTTTATAGCAAAGGATAAGCCTGGATGAACTCTTATATAAAGCAAAGTGCTACCGAGGACAAATATGAATTATTGTCAAGCTAGTTTTCATCATGCTCATATGATTCGTGTTCGTTACTTTGATAATTTGATATATGGGTGGACCGGTGCTTGAGTGTTGTCCTTACTTGGACAAGCCTCCCACTTATGATTAGCCCCTCTCGCAAGCATCTGCAACTACGAAAAAAGTATTAAGATAAATCTAACCATAGCATGAAACATGTGGATCCAAATCAGCCCCTTACGAAGCAACGCATAAACTAGGGTTTAAGCTTCTGTCACTCTAGCAACCCATCATCAACTTATTACTTCCCAATGCCTTTCCCTAGGCCCAAATAATGGTGAAGTGTCATCTAGTCGACGTTCACATAACACCACTAGTGGAAAGACAACATACATCTCATCAAAATATCGAACGGATACCAAATTCACATGCTTACTTATAACAAGACTTCTCCCATGTCCTCAGGAACAAACGTAACTACTCACAAAGCATGCTCATGTTCAAGATCAGAGGGGTATTTAATATCATTAAGGATCTGAACATATGATCTTCCACCAAATAAACCAACTAGCATCAACTACAAAGAGTAATCGACACTACTAGCAACCTACAGGTACCAATCTGAGGTTCTGAGGAAAAGATTGAATACAAGAGATGAACTAGGGTTTGAGAGGAGATGGTGCTGGTGAAGATGTTGATGAAAATAGACCCTCCTATGATGAGAGGATCGTTGGTGATGACGATGGCTTCGATTTCCCCCTCCCGGAGGGAAGTTTCCCCGGTAGAATCGCTCTGCCGGAGCCCTAGATTGCTCCTGCCCAGGTTCCGCCTCGAGACTGCGGCGCTTCGTCCTGAAAGCTTCCTTCTGATTTTTTCTAGGTCAAAACCATCCATATAGCAGAAGATGGACACCGGGGGCTGGCCAGGGGCCCCACAAGCTCTAGAGGCGCGCCCTGGGGGTAGGACGCCCCCAGGCTTGTGGCCACCTGGTGGGTCCCCTTCTGTTGTTTCTTCGCCCAATATTTTATATATATTCTAAAACAATTCTCCGTATAGTTTCAGGACATTTGAAGTTGTGCAGAATAGGTATCTCATATTTGCTCCTTTTCGGTCCAGAATTCCAGCTGCCGGCATTCTCCCCTCTTCATGTAAACCTTATAAAATAAGAGAGAAAAGGCATAAGTATTGTATAATAATGTGAAATAACAGTCCATAATGCAATAAATATCATCATAAAAACATGATGCAAAATGGATGTATCAACTCCCCCAAGCTTAGACCTCACTTATCCTCAAGCGAAAGCCGAAATCGATAATCATGACCACATGTTTAGAGATAGAGGTGTCGATAAAATAAAATACGGGCATGGAGGCATCATGATCATCTTTAGAATAGTAATATATTTGTCATATAACTTCTTGTGCTAAAGTGACAATTCATCACAAGGCAAAGTATATACCACAAACTTTATTGAAAACTAACAAACTATGATCTCGGTCATTGAAGCAATTGCAATTTATCATAGTATCAGAAAGAATCTATATAAGAGCTTTTATTGGGAAGTTCACATACTCAACTATCATTTAGTATTTCATAATTGCTAACACTCATGCTATACTTATGATCAAAGTTTCAGTCAGACACATAGAAAGATACACTACAAAAAAAAGACACATCCGTGACATTTTGGCCCGAACGAATTTTTTTGTCATGCTTGTGACACTTCTATGACGATAATTATGACAAAAGCACGTATCATAATAGATGTGGTGGGCTCCTACTTCTATGACAAAAAATCATGACAGAAAATGGGCTTTTTGTCCTGGGCAGGCCGGTGACGCACCTGCATGACATTCTTTGGGCCGTCCATGACGGAAAAAATCGTGGTAGAAGCGAGGGTGAGGAAAATTTCGGGGAGTTCCCGGTTACGGTGGGTGGTCGGGGCCGAGCGATGCACGGAGGTTTGCGCGTTTCTCTCATAGACGTACGTGCATGTGTGCGAGGCGTTGAGCTCTAACTAAACCCGAGCGAGGCGTTGGGCTCTAACTAAACCCGAGCGAGGCGTTGGGCTCTAACTGAACCCGAGCGATTGCACTAGCTACGTTACTGAACCCCGATCGATCCCTTGGCTGTTAACTGAACCCGAGTGATTTCTTCGCTACTGCTGCTAACTAAAGCCGATCGAAGCTGCCTCTTGATGAACAGTCCCCGGTGGGGTTTGGATGAACAGTTCCCGGTGGGGGTTGGATGAACAGGATCCCGTGATAGTAGAAGCCGTTGTCGCTGGATGAACAGGATCCCGATCGAGGAGGTGGTGGTGGATGAACAGTAGCCGGTGGAGGGACCCCTTGGAGGGCTGGTTGAATAGGGCCCCGTGGAGGGCTGGTTGAACAAGACCTCGTGGAGGGCTGGTTGAATCGGATCCCGTGGAGGACTGGTTGAATAGGAGCCGGTGGAGGCTGGATGAATAGGACCCCATGGATGAATGGAGGCAGGAGGAAGTTGACGGTGGATGAACAGTAGCGGGTGGAGGATGGAGGAGGTAGACGGTGGATGAACAGTAGCCGTGGAGTCCCGTTTTGCGGTACTCCACACCCCTCCCGATGAACAGGATCCCATTTCGACCGTAGGCGCTCCAACACAAGTCCGTTTCCTTCGTTTTGCGGTACGCCACACCCCTCCCGATCAACAGCACCCCGATTCGACCGTAGGAGCTCGAACACAAGTCCGTTTCCTCCGTTTTGCGGTACGCCAGACCCCGTTTCGACTGTTCCGTCCCAGCCGGTTGGCTCCCGATGAACACGACGCATTCCGACCCAGTCTGTTGCCTCCCGATGAACACGACGCTGTTTCTCCGTTCCGACCCAGTCGGTTGGCTGCCGATGAACAGGACGCCGTCGCTGTACGTGTTCGAGACCCTGCCCGTATGTATGTACGTAGTCGTATTTACTTTCTTGCAGCGTGGCTGTACGTACGTGTACACGATATAGACGGGACTGCCTGAACAGCTACCGCTCCTTACTGGGCCACGGTTCATCGTGGCAGAAAGACCGATGGACCAGTATGTACGTACATGTTTGCGACCAGAATGACAACGCTACGTACGCTTCGACAGGGTGGGTCCCGGCTGTAAGGGAGGATAAGGAGGCACTTCCTTGTGTGCGAAGATATTGATGGTGGGTCCGAGCTGATAGGGGGAGGATTCTTTTTTTTTTGCGCGTAATAAGGAGGCACTTCTTTGCGTGCGAAGATGTAGCTGGTGGGTCCATCTGTCAGCCTCACTGCGTACAGTCCTCTTCCAATGGCTGTCGTTCGTTGACCACGTTGACCACGCCGCGCGGACAGCACCAGGCGGTGGACGACGGTGAGGCAGGGAACGACGCGGAGCCTGGGAACACATGAAGGGTAGTACCAGGGTTGACTGGTTCGGCTGCGGTGTGAGGCTGCCGTCGCCGCAGAATAACAGGGGGTGTGGGTGAGTAGAGGGATGGCCTGGCCAGCGGTGGGAGTAGTAGGGGGCGGTGAGGCCTGCGCGGCAGCACAGCCGGCCACGGGAGGCAGGAGCACGCGGTGGTTTGGACGACTGGAGCAAGAAAATCAGAGGTTGAAGAAGCAGGACAACCGTTGGATGTTAACAATCCAACGGTCACTGGTGATAGAATCGTTTGTTGACTAAGTTGACAAAGCCCTGCGTACGTGTCAACTTAGTAGGGCCACAAGTCAGCCTCCAAATCTGGTGGGCCCCAGCTGTCATGGGGAGCACTCATTATTTTTCGCTTAATAAGGAGGCACTTCTTTCCGTGCCAAGATATAGCTGGTGGGTCCCAGCTGTCATTGGGAGGATTCATTCGTTTTGGCGTAATAAGGAGGTACTTGCTTGCGTGCGGCCATGGACCATGTGGGTCCCAATTGTCAGCCTCTCCATGTACATCCCTTTTCCAATGTTGTCGTTTGTTGACAATGTTGACCACGCCGTGCCGAGAACACCAACGCGATGGACGACGGCGAGACCCATGAAGGGAATGACCCGGAGGTGGCGAAGCCACAGCAGTGGAGGGATGTGAGTGAGTAGAGGGATGGCCTAGCCAGCGGTGGGAGTAGTAGGGGCGGTGAGGCCTACGCGGCAGCACAACCGGCCATGGGAGGCGGGAGCAGGCGGTCCCGCCGGCGCTGGATTTGGCGGCTGGAGCAAGAAGATCAGAGATTGAAGAAGCACGACGGCCGTTGGATTGACATCCAACGGTCACGTCTGCTAGAATCGTTTGTTGACGTATATAATAAGTAAAAAAATCTTGCATATGCGTCAACTTAATAGGCCCACAAGTCAGATCATTCCCTATTTTTTTTAATAATTTACAGCTCATTGCAACTTCTTATGCAATTATTGCAGTCCATTTTTTTGTTGGCCAGGGCCAGGGTTAAAAATTTAAACGAAATTTTACATATTTTGGTGGGGTCCAAACTATTTTTAATACCGAAATGTCGAGCCAGATTTAAAGTACTTTGAAGATATATTTAAATTAGGTTAAAGCCCAGTGAAATTGGAATCTGAAAATGTGAAAAAATTCAGAAATTTGAAAGTAATTGCCAATTTGTCGTCTGTTTTTTATATTTACAGCCCATTTCATATTACATTCAAGATCTGCAGCCGTCTTGAAAGAGTTGCAGTCTAGCAGGGCGTAGAAAAATAAGTAGGCCTGGATTGGGTATTCTTCAGAAAAAATAAACTGGACTCATTTTCACAAAGAAAAATAGCTGGGCTAGTCATGTGGTGAACGTAAAATAGAAGCCTGGGCTAGATGGGCCACAGCCCAGTTGAAACCCTGCTCCGTCTCAACAATAAAAAAAAACTGCTCGAGCAGCTACATCCCAGGTGTCAGCCGATCTTGTGCTGTTCTCTTGTCTATTGACTATACGCTGACAATGTCGTGGGTCCCAGATGTCAGCAAACCACTAGGAGGAAGCATTTTCTTTTTCTATACGCTGACAATGGAGTATATAACAAAAAATGAGGAACTTGCTTGCGTACGGCCATGGACATGGTGGGCCCCTACTGTCATCCTCTCCACGTACAGTCCTCTCCCGATTCCTCTTGTTTGTTGACCATGTTGACAATGCGAGAGGGCGGCGCCGCGGCGAGCGCACCAAAGTGCGCGAAGGACGACGACGAGGCCTCGTACGTCAGCGTTAACGATTTAGGAGACGGCGGGGCGGCGATGTGTGCGCTGAGGCGCAGCCAGCCGTGGGAGGCGGAAGCAAGTGGCCCCGCCGGCGCTGGTTTGGTTTTGGCGGCTGGAGGAAGACAGGACTGAAGAAACATGACAGACTGTAAAAGCAGCAGGAGTACTTAACAACCTTAACTGAAACCAGCAGGGGCACTTAACAACCATAGCTGAAAGCAGTATGAGTACTTATACAGGTTGAACCGTACAAAGCACGCCTCGAACAGTGCTACTTTGCCTACAGTTAACCAAGGGTGAGGCCACCAAGCCCCAGGACAAGGCCCAGGCGCCACCCCGCGCATCCACAACCTTCTGAAAGCGGCTTCATCTCGCAATGTGGTCAATAAACAGGATATTCACTTTAGAGTCATGGAAAAGCATGAGCATAACCTTCTGCCCTATTCTCCAAGATGGGCGGGCCTTCATTATTTGAGACCACCCATGAATAAGTATCTTTTCACCTCCAAGGGAAATGGAGTAGGTCGACATAAACATCATGTTGTGACCAAGCGCAAGTCTGACCCGATAATGGTCAGGCATCTGTATAGGAACAATAGAACTAGGCAGTTTCTGTTTCAAGAAGATCACAGCTATAAAACTGTGTATAAGCAAGAGTTTATGAACAACATATATAACAAAAAACAGCTCGTACCATAAGTTTCTCGACACAGTTGGACCTGTTCAACATGTGCAGCAGTGGCACACATATCCCACGTGGCCTTCCACCATTGAAACACCCCACAAGGACCTCAAGACGATCAATAAAGTGTAGGAACTGGTGGATGTCGTCCCAGTCAACTTCAGTGCCATCAGTAACAGTCGAGTTCTTATAGAATAACAAACGAGTAGCATGCTTAACTTTGAAATAACCTACACGTGCCACCAATTATAAGAAATATTAGTTAGAAGTAGCATCTTCGTGAGAGAAGGGAATCACAAATCATTGCTACTTCTAAAGTTAAATTGTGATTAGTTAGACAGAATAGGTGGATTAAGAAGTAATCGAGGCAACATGTAAGAACCAGATACAAAACTAACATGGATGAACCACTGGAACAACGTCGGGGTGGAAGATCACAGTGAAGATGAGACCAGGTTCTGCTATTTCCATCAACATTCGTGCACCAACTTTCAGTCCGTAACACTAGAGAAAGTTTATCCAACTTCGGCCATAAAAAAAGCAGCGATCTTTTTGGTTCATGAACCCAACTCGGAACTTATATCCATGGCTTGCCTTCAATGTGACCATTAAACTGGTGTATTCAGTTATGGCAAGGCCGACCATCTTGAGTACATGTGTTTTGGCAGAGCAAGGAATGCACTGCAGGAAAAATAATATGAGAACACAATGTATTTGCTATCCAAATGTGAAATAATTTCCTCCTTCACGTCAGTGTTGACCATGGTACTAGTACCTTTTATCCAAATATAGCAATCCAAATTTCCAAATTAGTCGACAGCATGTTCAAAAACCCCCACCCTCCCGGATAGAAAAGAGGATTCTAGGAACATACTGTGCGCGTTTTAAAATCATGTGTTAAGATGAGAAGGAACAAGTGTGGCGTCTCGCTGAGGGCGCAGAAACCTGTAGGGTCCTAGGCACTGCAAATGAAACACACTAGATTCAGTAGGAAGAAAAATGCATCAACGGCGGCAACTGCCATCCTAGGATTACCCGCGACCAAGGGACTAGGATTTATCGGGGATGGATGAAGAATTCGTACCTGGTTCTCGATGAGAAAACCCTACGCAATCGCCGAGAGGGGGTTTTCTCTGAGCAAGCAGATGAGGGAGAAGGGGATTCAGGCCCAGTGAAATATTGCTGCTTTGTACATCCAGCTTACTGCTAAAGCTGGAAAGGTGGGGGTTTTTGTGATTTGATGGCTCATTGGGCATTACTGCGGCGCTACGACCGGGGTGAGCCTACCGTGCAGTTGTGCACTCTAATTTGGTGCATGGCACGTGGACCCCGTTGCCGGATGCCCCACATATCAGCGAAAGGAAGTAGAAAGGCAGGAGTAACTAGTTACACATAAATATATTTTTGACAGAGAGATACTCCCTCTGTAAAGAAATATAAAAATCTTTTATATCACAACTTTATACATAAGAAAAATCAAGGGGAATATATATAACATAATATGGGGGTTCAACTGAGAATATAATACTCAGACAAGCTCATGGTTCTGGACTTTGGGCCATAGGCCGGTGGGCCTGCATGTTTGGGGGCCCGTGTGTTCTAACTCAGCGCATTTCATATTGCAAGCGATCGGTACGACGCTAGTTTTAGATGCTGTCGCAAGGCGAATATAGAAAATTAAATAAAGCACGGCAGTTGTTAGAATGAAATCGAACGACAGTTCCTAACCAGCAATCAGAGTTGCAATTCTTTCACGATATCCTACGTGATAAATAATACTGTCGTACTACTTATACACACAAGACACTTGTTTCACCATGCCATATTATTACATCAAAAGCCCTCGGAGGATAGATCAGTTCGGCAGTTGCGTGCTACTACTAAAGAATTTCAAAGTTGATTTGGACCAGCTCTCCTTGCCAAGAAAGTTCGATTTTGACATCATCCCCTACCGCAAGATTTGATAGAGTTTTGAACCTTGACCATTCTTTAGCATCAATCATCATGCGACCATCCTTTGTACTTACGGTATATTGAGCAGGTTCATTCACACCAAGGCTGCGCATGGTAAGAGAAATTTGGTCACGGTCGCCTGGATTATTGAACGACTTCCTCGTTGCTCTAGGAATTCTCTGTTTGCAAACAAGAAGACATACACAAATAGTTAGATCAACACAGTGAATCATGTGGAAAGAACATGGAAAGAAAAAAGAATGAAGCACTTGGGCGGCCAATGCTTACCAAGAAGGTGGAGATGTCAGTTTTTGTAAGGACTTTGGTATATGCAGTGCGAACTGCAGCCCAGTCTGTTGCTGGTGCAACTGCTGGTTCCGTTGCCGCTACACGGGCCGGAGCAGATGCAAGTGCAACTTCAAGTGTTGGTGCAGGTGCTGGAGCCGTTGCCCGTTCCGGTGCGAATGGTAGTGCCGCTGCTGCTGCCAGAGATGGTGCTCCTTGTGGAGCTGGTGCCGATGTCGAAGCAGGTGCCCGTGTCGGTGTCTGATCCTCTGGTAGATTAGCCTGATCCGCTGACGCGGTCGGTGCCCAATCCTCTGGTGGATGAGACTGAGTTGCTGCCGCTATCAGTGCTAGAGCCAGTGCCGTCTGAGAAGGTGCCGGTGCTCGATCCGATGCGAAGGTGGTACTGATGTGCGAGACAGCAGCGATCATCTCTGGTCTGCTATGATTTCATACTTCAGCTTTCTAACTTCATTAGGCTCCGTGACCTTGATCCAGTCTTTTTCTTCACTTCATTTAAACACCAGAAGGACTAATTGTGGCGTGTTTGTTAAACCAAACTGCAGTTCATCATAGGGTTTCAGATTGTACTCAGACAACAGACTGATCCAATTGTGTCCAGTAATATAAGTGATGGACAGTGCCTTTGTTACTGACACGACATAAGAAGTGAAACCTGCAAAAATAACCATCATAGAGCAAACCAAATAGTTTATTCTGTAACGAATGTCACATGGCAAAACCTGCATCGTAAAATTGCAGCAGAAGTAAGAAAACATGACAGTAAATCAATAAGATTTACTTGATGTGACACGAGTGAATCCTTACCAGGAAATCACTATGTTCAAGTTCTAAACAGAAGGTTGATCGTCCAATTACGGGTGGCATGCAGGGCCCCCGGTTACTTCCACAAGCAGGACAGTCCAAAGGTCGTGACAAATTGTATGGACCGAACATCCATGGGACTAGAAATCCTGGTGGGTGCGATAAACCCTGCAATGCATACAGATATTGGAGTGTAACCATAATTGATAAACCGTCCTCACAAAAAAGATGATTTGGATACTTTAAAATATACAGACTGAATTGAGTGGACAGACATTAACATAGACTATTCTCAGGACTCACCACACAACAAAAGTGGCAGTACTAAACAATACAGGGTTCACACACACAAATCAAGTACTGAACAATAATACTTACTACAGACAAGCAAAGTTGCAATAATTAAACTTTGCAGACTATTTCTTGCCACAGACCTACGGGATGTACCCCACATAACTGACTAGGCCATGGATTTCGTGAGAGATGTCTACCGGCACCATCGCCAACTCGTCAACCTTGGAGAACCTAACAGAGTGGTCTTTCCACTCATAAACATGACGATGAAGACAGTCCGCATTAGATTTGTCGGGAAGCTTTACAAGAACCACACCCTTCGTAATCGAAGGCACAGCTAGGAAATTATGTGGTGAAGTACACCCTCGAGAACACGCCCGACAACAATGCTACAGGCAAACACTAGTTCACGACACGTGGCGACAAGGACATAACAGCTGGATAGTTTAGTAGTAGAACTCATCCTCAGGTCTTCCAGTTCACACGGCATGACTTTGAGAACTTCATCTCCACCGCGGACCTGGTTCTAATTCAAACAGAAACTAAATATTTTATTACTACCTCTGTTCAGAAATATAAGATGATTTTCGATATTTTACTGCATATACGCACAGAAATGAGTGAACAAAGACACTAGAACATGTCTTCAAAGGCATGAGAGCAGAGGGATTACTTGCAATATCCATAACACAAGTTACTGAGGCTAATATACTCTCTTCAAAGGCATGAAAGTTAAAATCTTGCATTTTCTATAGCTAGCATTGATGTTCATAAAGTAGTTGAAAGTAATCTATAAGAAATCAGTGTTATGTGAAATAATCATATGTATGTCAACCTCTCGCATGTTTTGGTCAAAAGAGCAATTTAGAACCGTCATTTGGCACACAAAAATCACATCCAAGATCACCCAGAAAGTTGTACTACTAGCAGTACTAGTACTGCGTGTTAGATGAAAAACACGATCAAGATCGCCAAAAAGATCGTCAAGAAGAGATATTACCTGGACTTGCTTAATGAGGGATCCCGGAGAAGGGGGCTTGGACAGGGCGATGGCCTTGAGCTTGTCTGCAGTAGTCTTGGCGGGGTGCTTGCGCTTCTTCGTACCCTGAGCCTCGACGGTTTTGGCCAGAGTCATAGACATCACTTCGGCCGGTTCTCCAGGGTCCATCAAGAAACTGTCAAATAGAAATAAAAGAAAAGAAACCATAATGACAAACCCAAAAGAAGAATAGAGAGGGAGTTATAGGATCAGTCGCGGGGTTGCAAGATAGGGCCTTGGCCAGAATCAACACCATTGATGCGCTCACCTTTCCTTCTTTGGGAGAGAAGAACAATGGCAGAAGCGTGTCGGGGTTTTCTTGAAGAAATGAGGAACAAGATGAGGGAGAAGCGAGTTGGGGTTTTCTTCAAGAGAGGAAGCTGAGGGAGAAGAGTGAAATGATGGTTGCTTCGTCCGTCCAACTTACAGCTGGAAAGATGGGGGTTTTGTGATTTGACGGCTCATTGGGTATTACTGCGGCGCTTCGACCGGGGTAGTCTATCGTGCAGTTGTGCACTCTAGTACGGAGTAATTTAGTGCATGGCAAGTGGACCCCGATGCTGGCTGTCCCACACGTCGGCAAAAGTGAGTAGCAAGGTTCCCGACGATCGTCGAGGAGGATCCGCACGGTAGAGCGTGTCCACTGTTTCTGAAGAAAAAAAAAATGATTACAGCAAGCGTTTCCACTCTTACGACGGAGGAGTGCGAAACACGGCAGCCACTTGAACTTACACAGTACTCCTACTACTAGGCATGTGCAGTGGTTCATACGTCAGTTCTACATAATCTTGTTGCTAGTGTAGTAAGATATGACGATAACAAATGATGTTGTGCGCATGTCAACTATATGAACAGTAATGTAACATACCCCATTTTGACTGTCCGGTCGAGAATGAACGGTGAGATCAATGTTAACAGAACTAGGTCTACAGCACACGAAGATTACGGTGCTACAGTACTCCACGGAACATGAACCATATGAAGCACGAATTAGTGTTAGGCAGGGTGTATGAAGGGTGCATGGGATGGGAGCAAAAGTTCCCTTCTCGACCCACTTTTGGGTGTTTGGCAGAGTGCATGAAGGGTGCATGAGTCCACACTAGTAGGTTAGCACAAATACACTAGGAGCATACATGAAGAGGGGTGCTGAGATGAGCATGCACGAAGAGGGAACAACTATATTGAGATGAGAATGCAACCAAACACACCCACACGCTTTGTGCTACAGTGATTGATTTGCACCGTCTGAGTTTGATCCAACGGTCATGTTGCGCCGAGACATGGACATGCCCATGCAGAGGACACCTAAACACCACCAAAGTCTCTCTGCTTCTCGAGGCGCATGACATTGGTGATGCAGGGTGCCACCGCCCATAGAGCCCGCTCCCGACCGACGGGAGCCAGCTCGTCAAAGACGGTGTCCAATGGCACGAATGGATTCAGGTGACGAAGCCCTGAGAGGATTCGCGCGGCAACGGCGATGGTAGCCTGCAACCCCTCCTTGTCCAGCTCCGCCCCACCATCGCGCGGAGACGACTCAGCTCCTTGGAGATATAGGTGAAGGAGACCAGGTCAGGAAGCCACAGCTCGTTGAAGTCGACGGAGTGGTCGAACGGGTTTAGCCCGATGGCTGGCATGGTCGCACTGGCACGACAATAGGCATCGCGCAGCCGCAACACGTGCATGGCAACATGGTCCACCAAGTGGTTGAGGCGATCCTGGACCTCGTCACGATCAGCCCGCTCGCGCTCCAGCCGGCTCGCCTGACTGCCTATCGTATCTCCCGCTTTCTGCAGCAACGCCGCCAATGCCTCGAGCATCTTTGTGGTGGACGCCTGCCGCTTTTGAAGCTCCGTGAACTCCCGCACATAAAGGAGGAGCATGGCACTCCTCTCCTCCTTGAGCTCACGGAGCTCCACGTCCTTGGCCCTGAGCTCCGCATCCTTGGCCTGGAGCTCCTGTGTCAGGCGCCTCACCTCAGACTCCGTGATTTGGTGCGCCGCCATGGAACCAAGTAGAAGCAATGGGTAGAGGAAGCAAAGGGGGCGAAACGGCTAAAAGGCAATGTAATCTATAGGAAGGCGGAGGGAGCCAGCCGAGGAGCGGGGTGAATCTTTTGGTTTTCACCATGGGAAAACACCAGTCGATGACTTTTCACATCAGGGAGCAGTGGGTTTTACAGGCGGAGTCATCATGACTAATTGCTGCCGCGCCTGCTCCCGTCAATCAAAAAAATAAAAATCCTGGCGCGCCTGCCGCACCCAAAGACCACAGCAACGCCGCGGTGGATATTTAAATTTACCTGCCGGCAAGGAGAGAAAAAAAGGGGTGAAAAAATAAATATGGCGGCGGCCTAGCTAATCGGTCGCACTAGCCCAACTAGCTAGCCACCGTGCTTCACTGATGTACTCGGCGGGAAAGGTGGGCTATTGTGATTTGACGACTCATTTACTTGCTTCGGCGCTAGGACCGAGGAGGACCCAGAAAATGCGCGGTAGGGCGTCCCACGTCTCAGCAAGGAAGAAAATATGCTTGCACCACCCGGGAGGACCCTGAAACCGCGCGGTAGGGTGTGCCACGTCTCGGCACGGAGGAAAAATATGCGTGTAAAAATATACTGTATCAGACGTACTACCTATGGTTCGACCTCGGGACCCAGCCAGTCGGTCGAAAACACCCCACCAGCCACACAGCTTCATCATGCTAACGTGGCACGGAGGATAGGTGTGGTTAGCTCCGTCTCGACCAGCCACAACGTCTCTTGTTCTAGGCGATTCTTCTATTTCCCAAGCATATTTTTAGTTACTAGCAATGTGCCCGTGCGTTGCAACGGATCCAAAGTAGAATAGTACTTGTTCACAAACTTGAAAGAAAACACTCTTGTTTTGATATACATATATACCACTAAAAATATATTACTTTTCACTCAAAATATATTTCTCAGGCTATTTTGATGAGGTGAGGGAGGGATGTGGTTGCTTATAAGATAATAAGGGGTTTTCTGCAAATTGGAGCAGAGAAGTGGGCTATTGTTGCAAAAATGCCACAACTTACCTCACAGCCGTTAGATGCAGATCTAATGGTTAGAAATGACGGATGGCAGACACACCATCATCACCAACTGAGTCTTTTATAGGAGTAGAGATAATAACACCACGGCAAGCTCGCGCCGCTCTTCGTGTGTGCTCGTGCGTCTAAATGTTAGACGATGGAGAGGAGAGAGAGAGAGATCTCAGACATGAGACCCACCAGTAAGTAAGTCAACGGTCATGCACGTGTTGACGAGCCACTCCCTCTACTCTACTCAACGTAATACTGTATAAAATCAAGTTATGCGACAAAGCCAACAACCATTGCTATTTCAGGCTATCGACTTACGCTTTGTATTCCAGGTTGCCAGTTCGAATCTCGTCTTTCATATTTGTTAGTTTTAGGTCCAAATTTGATCAATGACAAGTGGGACCCCTGTGTGTTGTTCCGATATTTCAGTGTAGGATGGTTTTTTTGCATAAATACTTTGCGCGGTTAGACAAGTAACGACACCAGTTACAAGTATTTTGCAAGTTTAGGAACAAAAATGACAGCGACATAGAATATCACATCCACCCCGCAGCTTAGATGCTATGGTGATACGAGTTTTTACGTCGTTGGATCTGAGATCCAATGGCTTGGGAGTAGTCTTTGTAATTATGCACAATTTCCAAACTCTCCAAGGGTTTTTTTGCAAATAAAATATTCAGGCCTCGTGTGTGCCGCTGCATCTTGGATCCAACGGCTCCCAGTAGCTCATATTAGGTGCCCCTAGTAGCTTGATTAGCCACTACGGTGATACGAGCATCTAGGTCGTATGATCTGTGATCAGATGCCACATGCGTAGTACTTGTACTTTCTGCGCAATTCCCAAACTCTTTGAGGCCTATATTGCAAAAACATTCAAACCTCCTACCGTGAGCCGTTAGATCTCCCGGGAACTCGTATCACCATAGAATCTACGGTGCGGGAGCACCTCATATTCTCGCATGCGAGAAAACATCAGGTGCTCTCGCAGCTTGGATGCTACAGTGATACGAGCTTCGAGGTCGTTCGATGTGAGATCCAATGGCATCTGAGTAGTCTTTGTGCTTGTAAGCAGTGCCCGAACTCTTTGGGGGCTTTTCTGCAAAAAAACATTCGAACCACCAAGGAGTTGTTGGATCACAAATCCAACAGCTCCGAAGAGCTTGTATCACCAAAGCATCTAAGGTGTGGTAGCACATGATATTCTTACATACAGAAGAATATGAGGTCCTCCTTCATCTTAGATGCTACGGTGATACGAGCTTCGAGGTCGTTGGATATGGGATCCAAGGGCATTTGAGTAGTTTTTTGTACAAATTGTGTGCAATTCTCAAATTCATTAAGGTTTCCTGTAAAAATATTAAGACATCCTATGAGCTGCTATATCTTAGATCTACAAGCTCCAAGGAACTCATATCAGCATATAGCATCTAAGGTGTGGGGGCACCTGATATTCTCCCGGGGAGGGGGGGTGCACAACCAATCGGTGTTTGGGAGGGTGGGGACAAATATAATGTTCAAAAAATATAATCTAAACAATCCTAAATAGAGCTTCACAATTTTATCTAAGGTCGAGGGGTAACCCCCGACAATCTACATAGCTCCGCCTATGCAAGAGGTGTAGTGCGAGCGTCTATGTGTGAGAGAGACGACGCGAAAAAGCGAGGTCAATCGAATCATTTATAGAGGGAGAGATTGAGGGAGTGTGGCCTAGCGTACACTCGAATGTTAAAGATGATACACCGAGATATTGTGCGGCAAAGCTGTGGTGATGGCTGGAGGGAGATAGTTACCGAGAGAGTGGCCTAGATAGACTTTGTCTGTGCGCGCACGGTGAAGGTGTTTTACAAAGGCAACACATGTGTCTTGAGAGAGAGAGAGAGGGAGCGTTTGTCATGGAGGTCACGACGAGGTTGTGTGTGAGAAATACATTTGTTGAGAGTGCGAGGGCGGGAATGACATAAATGGAGATCGAAACATGAAGAGCAATAATGAGCGCGCGTGTGTCGGATACCAGTAGCTCTATTAACAAAGAAATGAACATCAATGGATACATGAAGTATGTGTGTGTGTGCGTGGGGGTGGGGGGGGGGGGTCGATGGAGAGACCTAAACACAACATTCGCATGTATGTAGTACTAGACTTAATATTCATGTTTCAGTTTCCTGTTCATTTTAAATATTGAATTGAGGACCATGCATGGCTTACATTTTACTCCCTTCGTTCCTAAATATTTGTCTTTTTAGAGATTTCAAATGGATTGCCACATACGGATGTATATAGACATATTTTAGAGTGTAGATTCACTCATTTTGCTCCATATGTAGTCACTTGTTGAAATCTCTAAAAGACAAATATTTAGGAACAGAGGGAATATTTTTGAATTCGTGTCATACATGCATGGTTTGGAAAAATAGATGCACTATACTTACTGGATTGTTGTTGTATTCGTGTGTGTGTGTGTGTGTGGTCATATGCTTGATACATACAAAGTTTTCTCACCACCATACCGTTCGTCTTATATATTTGAATTTGCAATGAAAAACTTACTGGGGATATCATGAAATGTGAAATCCACGTTGAGATCACTATATCACAAACTCACTCTAATTCAAGAACTCGTCATAAATCAATTACCGTGCCTTTTGGAATGACCAGTAATTTGCGAGGAAAATACGGGCATTGTAATACATATAGATTCGTTCGGCAATTTAAAAGATTCCTTTCGTATTCTCGAATGGTAGCACCAAACGGCGTACCAGCCAGACCCGGGCTCGTGTTGATCCTCAAAAAAAAAAATACCGGGCTCGTGTCCTTCTGGTGGCGTGCGTGGTACGCATATTAGCCAACCCCAACCACTCGAGCCTCAGCGTTTCGAGTCAAAATATCTGGCAGCCAGAATTCCAGCCCTAGGAAATTCCCCTCATGTCCCCGGTCCATAATGACCACCGATGAACAATGGAGGGATGCTTTAGTAACTAGACAACGGTACCTACCGTGCCGAGCATGGTTCAATTCCCTCGGTCGCCGCTACCCAAGGTCACTCGTCAACTCCATTGCCTAGTACTAATAGGAGTACTACACCAGGATGAGCACAGAATTGAGCCCCGTTTGTTCGTGCCTAGTACTTGAGTTAATATATGAGGCAATGCACTGGTACAGAGAGATTATCCTTTTACTCTGCATATATAACTTGTCTGAAGTCTAACTAAGCAAAATGTTTGACAAATCCTTTCTTAAGAAATATTAACATCTACAACAGTAAAGATGTATCGCTTGAAAATTTATTGCATGATGCAGGTTATGATATTGTTTCGAATCCTGGATTTTAAATTTCAGAAAATCCAAAAGTGACCTGAAATTCATGAAACTGAGCATGGTCTCGTGATATGGCACAAATATGCTGTCGTAATTTTTTTGTTCAATTTGAGACAAGCTGCTTATGAGAAGTTGCACAAATGAAGAGCCAAGGTATTTTGGAACATAGACCTGTCACGTTAACGCGAACGCTTTCACTATTCAAACCGTGGGCGTTTACGTGCCGCCACGAGTCCCGCTTCTCATCGGTAGGTGCCGTCCGAGCAAGCGTGTGAGTCGACGGGAGGCGTGCGAGCAGACCGCTGCGCCGGCTGACCGGGAGGCGTGCGAGCAGGCCGCTGTGTAGGCTCACCAGGAGGCGAGCCCTTTGACCAGGCTCCGCCGCCACCTTCGTCCCTACTTCCCCCACTTTTAATGGCACCAGCGCCGCAGTTTAAAATCACCCCCCGCACTACCCGGTATCGCTACAATCTTCTCTCTTCCTCTCCGATTCTCCTATCGTCTACCTCCAACCAGCCTGACCTAACCGTATGCCATGCCGCATCACGATGGTCTGCCCTTAGTCTTCCAGTTTCCTGAGGAAGACACCCAGCCGGAGTCTCAAGAACATAAGGCGCTTTGGGACGAGCTTGAACTGGCCTTGCGGGAAGACGCCGCACCTGTCCCCGCTCCCGTTCCGGCTCCCGTCGCCCCAACTGCGCCAGCGCCCATCCCCGTGGCATTGATGGGTTGGGAGCCGCACATTGTCGCCGAGCTTGATGCCACGGGGTTCCATGAGGTCCCCGCCAACTTTCACGCGCCCGTGCACCTGCCAGCGCATGCGCCAGCGCGTGCACTGACGCGCGCGCCTGTGCCGATGCCCGTGCACCTGCCAGCGCATGCGCCTACGCGTGCACTGACACGCGCGCCCGTGCCGGTGCTCGTGCACACGAATTTCTCCGCCGTGCCGTTGCCAGCGCCTGTCCCCGCGCGGGTGCCAGTGCCCTCCTCAGTGGCATGGATCGTCGCCGTCGATCGCTTCCTTGCACCAGCGCCAGTCGCCTCCTCCCGCCAGTTGACTCACTCCTGGAGACCGAAGTACAGAACATTTTGGCCTTCCTTGAAGCTAGGGCCAACGTCTAGGAGTACGCCAACAACGGCGCAAGACACCGCCATCGCCATTGCCGTTGGTCAGTGGCCCGACGGCACACAAAGCACGGCAGAGGAGCCGCTTCCCATCGCAAGATGCCGTCGCCGCCGCCGCGTAATCTAAATTTGCCATGAAAAACGTTCGGATTGCCATGCTTAAAATCCGAACGTTTGGGATTTATCATTTCCGTTTATTTTAGTTCGATCGTCGTATGAATTTAAAGTCGGAGTCAGACTGAATGAAATCTATGGTTTGATCGATTGAATGTTCTGCTAGAGCCGTACCAAATTAAATATAAAACGTCATCAAGCCACATGTATTCCTTCTCGTCGCAAACATTTCATATTAAATACCACGTCAATTCCAATTATTTTTTTAGGGAAGTCAATTCCAAATACTTGTAGGGCGCGACCAGTCCCCTTGTTCGAGCACTAGGCGATACATCTATTTATCCACGCATTTAATTTTGACGGAGTAGTAGATAAATAGTACTACAACTAGCCTAACTTGTCCGTCACGGTCACTTTTGTTCCTAAACTTGTTACATGTATAATACTACTAGTACGTGAAACTGGTGCCGTAACTTGTGAACGCGTCCAGATATGGTCAACGGCAACATCGCTCGCGCGTTCTTCGTGTTTGCCCGTGCGTCTAAACGTAGAAGGGGAGGAGAGAGAGAGAGAGAGAGAGAGAGAGAGAGAGAGAGAGAGAGAGCAGACATGGAACCCACCAGTAAGTGAAGGCAAATAGTACGTGCTAACGAGCCGGTCCCACTAATGTACTATTATTAATATTAAAACATGTTATCCATTAAATAGGATGTGGTAATATAAAAACATTATATCAACAATGGGGGGTACAACAAACGTTGCTACTATGTTGCCTATTGACGTGTGGCTTGAAGGCCCTAATCGCATGTTCGATCCTCGTCCTTTTTCATTTTTAGTTTATATATGGGTCCAAATTTGTTCCATGACAGGTGGGCCCCTCGGTGTGTAGTTTGTAGCACTTTAATTTGTGGGTCGAAATTTGTTCCATTACAGGTGGACTATCGGTGTGTAGTTTGTAGCTTATTTGTAATAATTAAAGAGAACAATAGAGTTTTTTGCAACGTGGTGCGACGTGGAAGGTGAAAAAGGACGTGCGAGAGAGCGGTGATCGAGTCAGAGGGAAATCAATTGGGGGAGGTGCGGGGGTTGCAACGGTGTTTGGACTAGTTGTGGGCCGAATGCTACGAAAATATAATCTAAACCCACCGGAATAAATGCCTTCACAAATTAATCCAAGGTTGGAGTCCCCCTCGCAATGTAAATAGCTCCGGCTCTACGAGGGATGGAGAGGTAGCTTCAATGCGTGGAAGATACGGCGTGAGAAAGCGAGGTTAATTGAGACACGGATAGATAGAGAGACAAAGTGAGTGTGGTTCGACATTTGTTGAAAAGATATATATGCTCTGGAGAGCTATTGTCCGATTGAGCTTTTAGGAAGGGTGAGGGCTGTAAGATAGAGCTTGAGAGATGATCCAGTCACAGACATGTAGATATATTTTGTGCGTGGGAGGAAGCAAGGTCAATCGATACATAGATAAAGGGAGAGAGATTGAGCGAGTGTGGGTCGTCATGCGATCAAAAGAGTGAAACTGGTTGGAGAGAGTGACCTAGATAGACAATGTTCGTGAGAGAGTATACAATATGAATATGTATAATTGGGCTCAAACATGGAGATATATCATTTGTGTCTGAGAAAGAGTGAGGTCAATCGAGACATACATAGAGAGAGAGAGAGATTGAGTGAGCGTGGCCTGCCATGAGGTCGAAACAGTGGGGGCGGCTTGGATGGACTGACCTAGATAGACAATCTGCGTGAGAGAGTATAGAGTGTGTCGATCGAGGCCTGAACAGGGAGATATATCATTTGTGTGTGAGAGAAAGCGAGGTTAATCGAGACTTAGATAAAGAGAGTGAGATTGAGCGAGTGTGGGCCGCCGTGTGGAAGAAAGAGTGAGACAGTCTCGAGAGAATGACCTAGATAGACAATGTGCGTGCGTGCGCACGAGAGGGGGGGGGGTCTAGATAGGCAATGCATGTATCTAGCGAGAGAGGGTGGGAGGGAGGGAGAGAGAGAGATAGATCTCGCATGGATTGCAATAGCGGTGTGTGAGAAGATACATTTGGTAACAGTGTGGAAAAGGGGGTTGTTTAGTTGAGAGAGTTAGAGATCGAAACATGGAGAGAAGAATGAACGTGTGTCGGAAACCGATAGCTTTCTAAGGTGGTTAGAGGAAGATTGATCGATACATGAAGTATGTAGTTTGTGTGCCGAGGGGGGGGGGGGGTGGGGCTAAAAACAACATTTGAATGTAGATAGTACGAGACTTAATATCGATGTTTCAATTTAGTGTACATTGTAAGATTTGAATTGAGGACCATGCATATGGCTTCCATAATTATTTCGAATTCATGCCATACTAGGTTTGGAAAAGTTGACATTGACTCGATTGTTGTGCTATTTTGTAGGTCATATGTTTGAATCCATTCAAAGTTTTCTCACTACCATGGTGTTCATCTTATACATATGAATTTGTATTAAAAAAGTAGCGTCGATACCGTGAAATGCGAAATCCATGTTAGAATTGGAGATCGCTATGTGACACACACTCTAATTCAAATAACTCCTCATTAATTAATTTATAGTATCTCGTTTCGAATGACTAATTATTTGCAAGGAAAACACGGGCATAGTAATACATATAGATTCGTTTGCAAATGAAAGAAGATTCGTTTGCATTCTCAAATGTAGGCGCACCAGGCAGACCAGGGTCGTGTCGTGGTGGTCGCGTGTGTCGTACGGACGCTAGGACCGAGCCACCCACCCCCTCCCTCCCTCCCCCCGCCCCCCAAAAAAAGAACGACGACAAAAAAAGTTCGTGCTTCCACGTTTCGGATTGAAATATCTGGCGGCCCCAATTCCAGCCTAGCAAAATCTCCCTTCTCCACCGTCCCCTTCCACGCCCAGAGCACTCAAATCCCTAATTCGCCGCCAACCCAAGCAAAGTTCGAATCGCCCCTCGTCTCATCTCTTTCCACACCTCTGTGCCGGACGATGACAACGAAGACGACGGTCGCGCTTCACCACCGCACCGGAGCTACCTCATCTACGCCCTCGTCCACCGCACCGGGTGGTCACCGACAACGTCGGCTGCCGCAACCGACGTGCCTCACAGACACCGACTTCCACCGCATCAGGTGCGCTTCATCGACGCCGTCTCCCATGTAGCGCCCAAGATGTGATTCTATCCCAATCACGTGATGAATTCATGATTGGGGCACAATCGCATTTCGAGCGCATAGCAAGGTGGATATCATTACAACATACCATGTACTGAATAGATGAGAATACAAGATAAAGTCTTACACTCGCCACAAGCTACAACATGAATACAACAGTTCATCAATACATAGCAATCACCATACAGAAGAGCAGGATCCGACTACGGATGAAACCAAACGAAAAAGAAGAACGACATCCACCCTGCTAATCCTAGGCTCCCGACCCAAAACCTATCCCTTGATCGAAGAAGAAGAAGCAGAAGAACTCCAAACAAGCAAGCATCGCACCCGCGTCAGACCATCGCATTACCTGTACCTGCAACTGTTGTTGTAGTAATCTATGAGCCACGAGGACTCAGCAATCCCATTACCATGGGTATCAAGACTAACAAAGCTTAATGGGTATGGAATGGATAAGTGGTGAGGTTGCAGCAGCACTAAGCATTATATGGTGGCTAACTTACGAGTACAAGAATAAGAAGAGAAACTACGCACAACAGTCGCAAACTACTAATGATCAAGAAGTGATCCTGAACTACTTACAAGTCAAACATAACCCCACCGTGTTCTCTTCCTGAACTCCCTCAAAAAGAGACGGTCACGGTTACACACGCGGTTGGTGTATTTTAATTCGGATCTGGTGTCAAGTTCTCTACAACCGATATTAAAAACTCCCATCTGCCACATAACAGCAGGCACGGCTTTCAAAAGATTAAACCCTGCAGGGGTGTCCCAACTTAGCCCATGATAAGCTCATGATCCGCGGAGACAATCCTCCATCTCGGAACACCCCGATCAAGCTCAGGATCCCGGTGCACAAGACATTTCGACAATGGTAAGACAAAACCAGCAAGACCTCCCGATGTGCCGACACCCTGATAGGAGCCGCGCGTATCTCGTTCTCAGGCCACGATCGGATAAGCGACGCGTACAGGTGCCAAAATAACCCAGGTTGCCCCGGTGCGGCCCCGCACAGTGCTCTAGTTTGGACCAACACTCATGAGGAGCACTGGCCCGGGTTGTTGATTAATTATCCTCGGGGTCCGAAAAGTCCCTATGCAAGTTTTAGTTGTTATTAGGCAAAAGGTAAAACCAAAGTTGGGCCTTGCTGGAAGAGTTTTATTCAAAGCGAACTGTCAAGGGGGCCCATAAACCCCGACCATGTTAGGAACGCAAAATCAAGGAACATAAAACCGGTATGACGGAAACTAGGGCCGCAAGAGTGGAACAAAACACCAGGCAAAAGGCCGAGCCTTCCACCCTTTACCAAGTATATAGATGCATTAATTAAATAAGAGATATTGTGATATCCCATGATATCCATGTACCAACATGGAACAACCTGCAACTAGCAACGCTATAAAAGGGCTGAGCAAAGCGCTAACATAGCCAAACAACGGTTTGCTGGGAGGGTGAAAAGGTTAGAGGCTATTTCATGGCAATTGGGAGGCTTGATAAACAAGTGGTAGGTAGCGCGACATAGCGATAGCATCGAGACAACTAGCATAGAAAATATAGTAGTGGTATCCAGGGTAATGATCATCTTGCCTGAAATCCCGCTAGGAAGAAGACCGAATCCATGAAGAAGACAAACGGGCATAGTCGAACGGATCCTCACAATCGCAACATAACCGGAACTATCGAGAAGAAGAACAACTGGAAAGAAGCAAACAACAAGGTAAACAACCATCACATAAACATGACATGATGCGCAACCAAGTATGATGCATGTCCGGTTTAATGATTCATGGCATGGCAAGTGCAACAAACAATACTACAAATTAAGTGGAGCTCAATATGCAACGAGTTGTATATTGACGAAACACCACATTCGATTATTTTGTTCACTCTTGTTTATGTACCCAACAATATTAAATATTGTTTAACATGGCAAGAGGTGAAGCATAAGTAAACTAACTATTTAGGCAAGTTCAAATGAGGCTGGAAACAACAAACAACAATTCCAGAAAATCCTCATATGCAATATTCGAATTTGCTACTGTTCTGCCCTATACACAATTTTAGAGTTGTTAAACATGCAAAGTAATGCCACCATGTTAATCTATGCATTTTTCTACCCCATTTACATATAAAGTTTATTTAATTCGAAGCTACGGTTATAGTTATGAAATAAATCATTTTATCATGTTATTTGAGCAAATTAATGCAAACAGCAATTTTAAACATTTTAACATGGATGAAAGTTGCAAATTATGAAACTATATGAAATTCTAAGCATTTTACATATATAAAATATTTACATATGATGCACGGATATTTAGTTATTATATGCATGAACATGAGGGACTTTTCTGTAAAACAGGCGCTCTCTGGATAATTGAACAAATTCGCAGACAGGGAAAAAACTACACTGGGCCAAAACAGAAGCTGGAGCAGGCCCGACAGTAGAAAAAAAGGAGGTGCTGGGGGTAGCTCACCTTGGGCCACAGCCCAGCTCGGTGGAGAGGTAGCAGCAGGCCGGCTGCAGGAGGCGACTGGGCCTTGGGGAGACCGCGGTGGTCAATGAGTGGGCGAGTGGGCACGCTCGATCCCGAACTGCTGCTCGAAGTAGGGGAAGCAGAGGCCGACAGCGAGGTTCGGTGGGGGAGGCAGGCAACAACGTCGGTGGCCTGCTGGCGGGCGAGGGAGGTGGTTCACGTGGCGAGGCTGGTCAATGCGAGGCAGGGGCGTGTGCGCGAAGCGGAGGCTCTCGGCGCGGCAACGACATGGGTCTTGATCTCAAGATGAACAGGGGCGCCCTCCTCGTCAGGAACTGTCGAAGACGACGGCGGCAGGGAGCAGCGTGTTGCACGGAGGCGAGGAGGTCGTGGGAAAGACCGGCGAGGTGGATTCCTGCGGCGGTCTGAAGAACTTGAGGCGCTCGGGCGCCATGGCCGCTCCAACTCCCTGTGAGCAAACAGAGAGAGATGAGAGACCGAAGGGAGAGCAAAAGAGACAAAGAACCAACCGGAGGAGGAGAACGAAGGGAGAGAGAGGGACGAGGCCGGTCCTGGTCGACGGGGAAGACGGGGCGCAGTCCAGGTGGTTGGGTTCGCCGGCAGTGATGGCCCCATGGAGGGAGGAGCTTGGTGACGGCGCAGAGGTTGGAGAAGCTCGAGCATGAGCAGGGGATCAAGCCCCTGGCTCTCTCCTGCGAGAGCGTGGGCGCTCGTGCGGGCAGGGGAGCTCGGGGTGAGCTACGCCTGGACCGGATGGATGGATGGCTGTGGCGATTGGACGGCGCTGAAAATTAGGAATGAGGGGACTGGCTGTTTGGATCGGGGAAGGAGGAGGTTGCGGCTGGCTGGGCAGATTGGTGGATCGGGAGGGATCCCAAGGAAGGTGGAAGCTGGTCGGGGAAGGATCCCGAGGAACAGGGTAGTGTGGGTGGCGGAGCAAGGGGGAATAGGGTTAGGTTAGGGTTGGACTGATTTGGTATGAAGTGGTTTGTATACAGGGAAATAGGATTGAGGTTGGACCCTCCGATTAGATCGGACGGTCGAGAATAAATAGGCTAGGGAGTCCAAATAAAGAACCAAAGATATTTTAGGGATGTTTGGGGATGATCCGGACCCATCGGTCACGACTGCCCGGTTCGGGTTCGGGACTGCTTTCGGACGCACGCGAGGGGTTTGACAAAAGGCCATGGAGACAAGGGGGTTTGATGGGTTCAGAAAAGAGAGAGAAGAGAGCGGTCCGGTTGATCTGAGAGAAGGTCAACAGAGACAAGAAAGAAGCGGCAACTACGAGCGGATGCAAGTTTTATGAAAACATGCGGATGCGATGCTCATGATGCCATGATGAATGCAACAAACAAATGAAACACACAGCAACCATGAAAATAACTTGAAGGCTTCTGGAGCGTCGGTCTCGGGTCGTTACATCCCACCTCACCGGGGCTACTTCACTGAGCACATCGTCGCACCTCCACCCCCCGAGGCCGTTGGGGCTTCACCAACGGTCTCGTCCACCGCATCATAGCACTCTGCTGCCGCTCAAGATCTGCATCCGTGCGCGGCCAGCCAACGCCAGCGCATCACCCTCAACGGCTCTGAAGTGACCCACACTCTAGCTAGGCGAGCATTCCCAAACGCCGGCCCGAACTAGGTATCCACATATCGCTCTCTTGTGCACTGTTCCGACAATGTTTGAATATCCTTTTACTGCTCTCTTAGCTTACACGCCTATGCAACTCTGACTTTAACTCTTATTTCTTCTGGAGATATCATCTGAAACAAGCAAAACCATTTTTTAGTAAAGCATGACGGCGCTACGGGATCTGGTACACATCCTGCACACCAGTATAACCTTGTAAGTACATGTCCTCCGGTACAACAGCAAGGTCGATTCCTCTTATTTGATCAACCATTCACCGTGTCAAAAATGCAGAGGGGGATGCAAGGAGCACAAGGCCTGCACATCCAAGCAAGTGGTAACATGGACTTGTACATGGAACATCCCAAGCGCAAGCAGAGCTGCAGTGAGCCTGTACAACGAGCTAGCGTAAGTCCCTGCATTTCATTTAATTCGTACTGGCCTGTGTGTATGATTTGTGTGTAGTGGCGGATCCACGAATTCAAGTTACCAGGGGCGAAATTTTTACTTAAAAAATACGAAGGCACTTGCACTCCAGAAATCAACATAACTTGAGAAATGTGAAGCTACATGCACTTTGAAAACCAGCTAATGATCCAAAGTAGTTCCAGATTATAAAACACTAAATGATGTAAGCACCAAAAAACACGAAATGCAACATGGTGTACAAGGACTACTAACTTGGACTGTGTAACACCCCTGCGTAATGCCACAGTGATCAACTGCTAATAATGCCAAGTCATATCATTTGCAGTGCCTAGTCATAGTGGTTAACCAAAGCAATTCAAACTCCATTATGAAAATCAACTCAAATTCAAAAGTGCAAAATAAATTTGCTCAAACACTGTTGCAAAAATGTTCACTAAATAGCAAATATTCCTGAAGCACCCATAAAAATATAAACAATGGAATTGGAACTAGTTAAATGGTTCAAACCACATGAAACCGCACCAAAACAGAATTATTTAACCTATTTAAATTCATTTCAAATTCAAATGAAATCCAAATTCACCCAAACCAGTTTTTGGTGACAAGGAATATTGCATTGTAATATTTGGGCCTAGTCTCATATTTTACAAAAGTGCAAAAGTATCCTAACTAATTCAAAATAGAAAATAAATAAAAGAAAAATGTAAACAGAAACAGAAAAAGGAAACGAGGCACTGTGCACTGGGCCTAAGTGCACAGTGCCCCGATCCAGCCCACCAGGCCACGCCACTCTCTCTCTCCCTCGCGCTGTCACCTTCTCTCTGGCCGCGCTGGCGCGCGTCGACGAGCGACCGACACCACGGCGCCCCACCGACGGGCGAGGGGATAAGGATGAGCCCAATCCATTCACCCTGGTCTCCTCGTCCACTCCTCCTCTCCCTCTCTCGCTCGCCCCGCCTCCCTCCTCCTCACATCCGTCAAGGCCGACCGCGCTCGCCGCCGTTCGCCGTTGTAGCCACGGCCTCAGTCACCACACCACCCCACCGACGTATCCGTCGCCTTCGACTACGTCTTCCGCATCTTCTGGTGGTCATAGCGGGAGCCGGGAGACCGCACCGCGCCAGAATTCCTTTGCCCCCGTCTCCGAACGCCGACGATCTTCTTCGCCTCCGGCGCCGTCTCTGCTGCTACAAATCTTTCCCGGGCCTTCGGCGTGCCGCACGGTGAGCTACTCCACTTCCTGCTCTTCCCCATTGACCTCTCGCGCACCGTAGCTGCCCGTCGCCGTTGCCGTCAGTTCGTCGCCGCGAATCGCCTCGCCGCCGTGGCCGTGGGCCCTGTCGTGCTTGTCCGAGCACGGCATCGAGCTCCTGGTGCTCCCAGGAGCCCGACGAGCTCGAGCCCGTGCCTCCTCGTGCCTCCTATCACTGCAACCCCTAGCTCCCGAACTCCACCGCCGCCGTCACTCATCGCCGGCGCAGTTCCGTCCATCTCCAAGCCCAACCGACCTCACCACGTGATGCGGCATCGAGCACTCGTTCGAACGCAACAGACCGCGCACAAAATGGTGCCCCCTAGCGCGATCCCGACGAGCTCCGGCGGCGCGCCGCCGTTGTTTTGGTCGCCGGAGCAGCTCCAGCGCCGGCCGCCGATGTTGATCGGTGGGCGCTGCCCTGGGTCACTGACCGTGGGCCCTGGGGGCCCCAGTAGACTGGGTTGACCCAGTCAACTGCGCTGACTGGGCAGCCCAGCCACTGACATGTGGGACCCCCTCTGACAACTAACCTAATAAACGTTTAAATAAATAAAAACTGATTAATTAGACTAATGTCTCACTGACATGTGGGGCCCACCCCTCTAATCACTCTGTTAATTTAAATAATCCACTGTTAGTCTTAACAGAGGCTGACATGTGGGTATCACTGGACCCACATGTCAGGTTTGACTGGTCAGCCGACCGGTTGACCTGCTGATGTCAGCATTACCTCATGCTGACGTCATATATCATTTTCTGTAAATAAAAATAATTCTAGAAAATCATTTAAACTTCGAAAATTCATAACTTTTAAACCGTAGCTCGGATTGAAAAACTTAAAACATGAAAGTTGCTCAGAACGATGAGACGAGTCTGATCGTGTCGTCTGTTTCCATATCGGAACCTCCTACGTAGGATAACTCGTAACGCCGAGCCCGATTCTGGTATATTAATAGTGCACACACTCTGATTAAGAAATCCCGTGTTAATCCTATAGTAACTAAAAATGACTTAGGCATACTTCAGGCAACCCTGCACTGTATCATAGTCGTAGCATGCCCTGTATTGCATCGTTGCTGTGTATTTACTTGTTTCCTTCCCCCTCTTCTCTCTCGGTAGACCCCGACATTGACGTAGCTCCCGAGGTCGACGCTGCTCAGGAGCCCGACGACACCACTGAAGACCTTGCCCTTGCCGCCGAGCTTCCAGGCTAGCACCCCCATTTTGAGCATTCCGATATCGCCCACTCTCTTCTCTCTTATGCATGCATTAGAAGTTGCTGCTGCTACTGTTGTCCTACATCTGCTGCATAGCCTGTTTACTTGTAACCTGCTGTTGATACTCATCTATTATCCTAAACTGTTTAGAATAGGTTAGGTAGAGACCATCAGAGACCCCATTTATCCTGACTGCCCCGCTGGAGGATCAGAAGACCCGAGCAACGGGATTGAAGACCAGGCCCCGACACCGCACGTCACTTCCCCTTAGTTGCCGACACTACTGGGTTAATATTGAGTGTCGAGGGTGATACCTCGTCAGCACTTCTGATGATAACCTTGTAGGTTAGTTAATCGGTCGTGGTAAGCGAGGTTGATTCCTCCTACACCACCACCGATACCGACGTTGTCGTGCAACATCTCAAGTGTGGACCTCGAGGGTGATTCCTCCTTCGTTCACCTTGACGATAACATCAAATGGGATTCCATCGGGGGTGATTCCTCAGGGTTCCCTTGGTGTCAGACACACGGAGACTTTGGTTACTATGACTGAACACTGAATCATGATACTAAAGACGGGTCGGCCCTGAGGGGTACCCGCGCGAGCATGAATGCGAAGTGATGTGGAGTCGGGTTGACCTGAGAGGTGCCCGCGAGATAACTACGAGGCGTGGCCGGGCATTCTTAGCCCTTGCCGCAAGTCCTCGAGACGGGGCGACGGGGTCACATCGATCGTGAGTCTCTGCTCGTTACCGCGCGCTGTTAAACCACTAAACGGTTTGGATATTTGATCCGAGGGGCCTCTGGCCTGATAGCACTAACCATCACGTGGGCATAGTATGGTCGTTCTGCGTCGTATACTTCAGTCGAAGCATAATAGACGTCAGCAACTGAGCGGCACACGCTGGGTTGGACTAGGAACGCAACCGCACTTGTATAAGGGGTTGCAAGGTCTGCTCACCGGCGGTGTACGCAACATGCAGGAGCATCCGGGGCGATGGCCCAAGACCCCTGGGGGCATAGGTTAGTCCGGCGTGCTGACCTCTCTGTTAAGTATTTGGTCGGGTTGCGGCGTGTTGCTTAGCCGAGGCCGGGCATGACCCAGAAAAGTGTGTCCGGCCGGAGTTAAGCGAGCGTGGTGGGTAAGTTGGTGCACCCCTGCAGGGAAGAACTAATCTATCGATAGCCTGTCCTACGGTAACGGACACTCGGAGTTGTATCCCGATCGGTACAACTAGAACTGGTGACTTGAGATGATACTGGATAGTATGGCTCTGGGATTGCTTTCTCACAGGGAGTCGAGGAAGAATCTCTGGCCGAGGTTGATGATACTACAACTACTTTACATTATGTTATTCTGCACTCTTCTAATGCTGCAAGACCGCTGAAGATGATGAAGATGCTAGTCTTCTATAGGACTAGGCTCTCCCCTCTATTCTGACATTTCTGCAGCCCAGTCCACATATACAGCCTGCCTTTGAAAATGTTGCATATGTAGTGTAGATCCTCGCTTGCTGAGTACTTCGGATGAGTACTCACGTTTGCTTTATTTTCTTTTTCTCCCCATATCCAATTGACGCCGCCAGATGACGGAGCCCCTGAGTTAGCTGCCCACATCGATGACTACGGCTACTACTTCTACCCTCCAGGCGAGTACTACTACGAGGAGCCGACAGACGACCAGGAGTAGGATTCGGAGGGTCCTAGGCAGGAGGCCTACGCCTTTCGATCGTAGTGTTTTATTTTGCCCCTCCTTCCTAAAGGCTTATCTCTATTTCTGTAATATATCTGTACCCAGATATCTGATGCTTCCGCTGACACTTGTATGCCATCGAGCTATGTATTCGAGCCCTCGAGGCCCTGGCTTGTAATATAAAGCTTGTATGACTTTATTTATGTTCTAGAGTTGTGTTGTGATATCTTCAAGTGAGTCCTTTGGCTTGATCGTGTGCATTTGCGTGTATGGTTAGTGCACAATTAAGCCGGGGTCGTCACAGGTTGGTATCAGAGCCGACTGCCTCTAGGAATCCCCCTATCCAATTCCTTGGCCGAAGTTGATTCTAGTGGTCTAAAACTATTTTACTAACTTGGCTGTGTGGCTTACGGGCCCACGTCGCCAATTGGGTGGTATTAGGATCTTTTATTCCCCGTCTTTACTCTGGGAATCTGATCGCTCTTCTATTCGGGTTTAATAAATTTACTAACACCAACACTTAGGATCTCGTAAATTCCATCCATCCGGAGAGCTGGATTCAGTGCGATTTCCCTGTCATTGATCTGATTAGTCTGATAATCATTTTCCTTTCCATTGTTTTGTTTAACCTTTCAATTCGAGATCTTCTATATTTCTCGCTGTCGAATGACAATCCGGAATCTTCTCTGTTTCAGATGGACCGTCTGTTTCCCCCACGCCCTATGACGCAGCTTGTGCTTCGCACCTGGGCTCGAGACATCCCTGGGTTTCCAGCTGTTCTGATCGCTCTCTTGACCAGGTTGGGTTACCACTGGTACCCCGAGTACATGGTCTACGAGGTTTATCGTGAGTTCAACCAGGAGCAATACTATGGTGATGTTCGCATCTACGATCAGCAGGATGACTCTGACACTGAGCTACACCTTTTCCACGGTATCAGCGTGACGATTGAGATGGCAGTCCATGATGCCGCCTACTCTGCTGTCGCACGTCTCAGAGGAGAGCAAAGCGCCAGCTTGGATGCTTCTGAGTATCGGTACATCCCGTATGCCCCTGCTGGAGATGCTACTGGATACTACACAGCTGTCTGTGCCCCATACGAGCCTCGTCGCTACGACCAGCGAGTTCTGATTCTGTGTACTCAGGCTCTGGATTGCACCGTTCACGCTCTTGCTGTCGAGTTGTTTGACACTCGAGCACGACTCTATGAGGCTATGACGCAGTTGCTACCAGCTATTCGTGCAGGGATACATCCGAAGCACATTCTTTACCCGAGCAGGACCGAGATGCCATCAGGGATCGATTGGCCTGCTGTGGGAGGTCACATGCCTGCACGTGGACCTCTTCTTTTAGCTCGAGACCGGGTTCTGCATCAGAGTGCACATGGAGCGCAAGATCCTTCTGCGACGAATGTCCGTCGTCCGCACTTGCAGCTACCCCATTTCCCTGGTTTTCTCCGCCGTTGATGTAGCCTTTGCTATGTCTCATTGTGTACTTCCTTACCGCGTGCCTGCGCGCCGCCTAGCATGTCTAGCTTTTGAATTTGCGCCGTTATGCTGCCCGAATGTAACCGACTCTGTATGGATCTGTATGATTTAATGACTACTATTAAGCATCTGTTGTACTACTTAAATTCCGTCGAGTTGCATCTTGTTTGCTCCTAAAATACTCGCCGTGGCTTCTGCTAAACTACCCCTGTTGATTTAGCAGGATGGGTGATAACAATCCACCTCCGCCGCCACCGCCTGACTATATGGCTGCGATGATGCAACAGTTTGAACTCAACCGCCAATTCATGACAGGAATTATGCAACAGTTCCCTCGTCCTGATGCCAATCAGCAGCCACCTTCCATCACCTTGCCAGAGTTTATGAGACTCAACCCGTCGTTCTTTCGCAACACAGTCAACCCACTAGATGCCGATGACTGGCTGCGTGACATCTCCTATGAGATGGAGTCTGCTGATGTCGCCCCGGCCAATTATGTCACCTTTGCGACATACCTTCTGAAGGGTCCCGCATCACAATGGTGGGCCACTCACCGACAGACCCTACCACCTGGTACCGTCGTCACTTGGTCAGAATTCAAGATTGCTTTCTGTGCCCACTACATTCCTCAAGCTGTCATAACCCGGAAGAAGGCCGAGTTCCGTAGTCTCGTTCAAGGTAACAAGACTGTGGAAGTTTATCAGCGTGAGTTTCTTGACTTGTCTCGCTACGCTGAAGAAGACATCCGCACTGATGCCCGAAGGCAAGAGAAGTTTCGTGAAGGGCTGCATCATGACATTCAGTTAGCTCTGCTCGTTCAAGACTATCCTGATTTCGCCACCTTGGTGAATAAGGCTATCATGGTCGAGACTGGTCTGAAGAAGCACAAGGAAGCGACCAGACGCACTCGTGAAGAGGGTTCATCTTCGGGCTCGTCTTCCCAGAAGCGCCGCATCTAGATTCCGCAGAGCATGTACCGTCCAGCAGCTCCAGTGTACAGGCCTGCTTATGCCGTACCTCGTCTGCCTCCTCCACCACCGAGGCAGCCTCTGCAAGCTCCAACACCTAGAGCTCCTGCACCTCGTCCTGACAGTGGACTATGCTTCAAGTGTGGCCAGCCAGGTCACCGTGCTAGAGATTGTTCTCAGAAGCAGAATCAGTTGGCTCTTCCTTCTGCTGGCCGTGGTAATGGCCGTGGGAATCCTCAGCCTCGCTACAGCAATGTCAGGCCTTCTTATGGTCGTGGGCAGGCCTTCCATGTCAACATGAATGAAGACCCCGAACAACCAGCAACTGTGATGGGTACACTTCTTGTTAATTCAGTACCTGCAACTGTTTTATTTGATTCAGGAGCATCGCATTCATTCATGTCAGAACATTTTGCACTCTTGCATGACGTTAAGTGTGAAACACTACACCATCAGTTAGTTGTAAACACTCCCGCGGGTCGGTGCCAAGCCACCATATTCAGCCCCGAAGTCACTGTTGTGATTGAAGAGAGAAAGTTTCAGGCCTTCCCCATAATTCTGAATAATTCCAACATTGACCTTATACTGGGAATGGATTGGTTGAAGGCTCACTACGCCTCAATCAATTGTGCCACTAAAGTTGTACACCTCCTTCATCCATCAGTTGAGTTAGTGAATTATCATGCTCATATCACTCAGAACGCCGAGGCTCAAATTTATGCCTTGAATGCATTGAACGCTTCTCCACTTGAGGGGATCGAAAACGTTCTAGTTGTCTATGAATTCTAGGATGTTTTTCCAGAAGAACTTCCAGGAATACCCCCTGCTAGAGCTGTCGAGTTTGTCATCGACTTGAAGCCTGGCACCACTCCTATTGCGAAGCGCCCTTACAAGATGCCACCACATCACCTTCTCGAACTTAAGGAAGAAATCGATAAATCACTTAAGAAGGGCTTCATCCGTCCCAGTTCCTCTGCCTAGGGAGCACCGTCTCTCTTTGTCAAGAAGAAAGATGGTACGAATAGGTTGGTCCAAGATTACCGTCCTATCAAGCAGGCAACCATTCAGAATAAATATCCACTTCCTCGGATCAATGACTTATATGATCAACTTGCTGGATCTTTGGTGTTCTCTAAACTCGACTTGAGGTTGGGTTATCACCAGATCCCTGTTCGTGAAGAGGATATTCCGAAGACTGCATTCGTTACTCGTTATGGCTCCTATGAATACACCGTCATGTCATTTGGTCTGACGAATGCTCCAGCTACGTTCTCCCGCCTGATGAATTTTATATTCATGGATTACCTCGACAAGTTTGTCGTGGTATATCTGGATGATATCCTAGTATATTCGAAGAATAAGGAAGAACATGCCGAACATCTTCGCCTTGTTCTAGAGAGGCTTCGAGAACACAAGTTGTATGCCAAGTACTCCAAATGTGAATTCTGGCTTTCTGAAGTGGCCTACCTTGGGCATGTCATTTCCAAGGATGGTATCACCATTAACCCGGAGCTTGTTCAGGCTATTCTTGACTGGACTCCTCCGAAGAATGCCAAGCAAGTCCAAAGTTTTCTCGGTCTAGCCAGTTATTGCCGCCGATTCGTCGAGAACTTCTCCAAGATCGCCAAGCCCCTGACTAATCTGCTCCACAAAGGCGTTAAGTTTGAGTGGATAGACAAATGTCAGGAAAGTTTCCAGACCCTCAAGGACAAGCTTACTTCTGCTCCAGTGCTTAATCCTCCTGATTCTCGCAAGGACTTTGTGATATATTGCGACGCCTCTCGTCAGGGATTAGGCTGTGTCCTAATGCAAGAACGAAGAGTAATTGTGTATGCTTCACATCAATTGCATCCTCATGAAGAAAACTATCCAGTGCATGATCTTGAACTTGCTGTAGTGATCTATGCATTAAAGTTTTGGCGACATTACCTTCTTGGTAATCGGTGTGAGATTTATACCGATCATCAGAGTCTAAAATACTTGTTCACTCAACCGGATCTTAATCTCCGTCAACAACGATGGTTGGAAACAATTACAGACTATGACTGTGGTATTTCATATACCCCTGGCAAGGCTAACATGATGGCTGATGCCTTAAGCCGCAAGTCCTATTGCAACAACCTCATGGTTAGGGGAGCTCAACCTTGTCTTTATGCAGAACTGACTCAACTGAATCTGCGAATTGTTCCCCAAGGTTCTCTTAATAACCTTGTGGTACAGCCAGACCTTCAGAAGGCTGTTAAAGAAGCGCAAGCCAAAGATGCTGAAATCGATTTGATGAAGAAAGAGCTTCACCTTGAGAAGTATAGGGATTTCTCGATTGCAGAAGATGGTACTTTATATTTCAGAGACCGCATTGTAGTACCTCGCTTCGAGCTTATGACTGACAAGGTCATGAAAGAAGCTCATGATACACCGCTGTCTATCCATCCGGGTAGCACCAAGATGTATCGGGATCTCCGACAGAGGTACTGGTGGTCTAGAATGAAGCAGGACATTGCTCGATATGTTGCTGAATGTGACGTATGTCGTCGCGTGAAAGCAGAACATCAGAAGCCTGCTGGAATTCTTCAACCACTCCCTATTCCTCTGTGGAAATGGGATAAAGTGCAAATGGATTTCATTACTGGTCTTCCCAAGTCTCAGAAAGGTCACGATGCTATTCTTGTCATCGTCGACCAACTTTCCAAGGTTGCTCATTTTGTGCCTGTCAAGGAGACTATCACTGCTAGCCAACTAGCAGAGCTGTATATCTCCAGAATCGTTTCACTCCATGGTATTTCGAAGGAGATCAGTTCGGACCATGGCGGTCTTTTCACGTCCAAGTTCTGGGAAAGTTTCCAAGAAGCTATGGGGACTCACATTACATGGAGTTCAGCTTATCATCCTCAATCCCAAGGCCAAGTCGAGCGAGTTAACCAAGTGCTTGAAGATATGCTTCGGGCTTGTGTTATATCATTTGGTAAGAAGTGGGAAGAATCTCCCCCATTTGCCGAATTCTCTTATAATAACAGTTATCAAGCCAGTTTGAAAATGGCCCCCTTCGAAGTGCTATATGGACGTAAATGTTGAACCCCTCTGAATTGGTCAGAAACTGGGGAACGACCTCTCGTGGGACCGGACATTATTCAACACGCCGAAGAACAAGTCAGAATTGTCCGAGAAAATCTTAAGGCGGCTCAGGACCGTCAGAAGAGCAATTATGATTGCAAGCGATGGGGTCTGACTTATCAACCAGGTGATCAAGCTTACCTTCGTGTCACTCCTTTGAAGGGGACCCGTCGTTTTGGAATCAAGGGCAAGCTAGCTCCACGCTATATTGGTCCTTTCCGCATCGTGGCTAGACGTGGACAGGTGGCATATAAATTGGAGTTTCCACCACAATTCTCTCATATCCATGATGTCTTCCACGTGTCACAACTCCGTAAATGCTTCAAGGAATCTCCGCACCGAGCAGTGGATCACGAGATGCTTGAATTGCAAGATGACTTATCTTATAAGGAGCATCCGATCCGCATCCTTGATGAAGCTGAACGTTGAACTCGTCAGAAGACGACCAAGTTCCTGAAAGTGCAGTGGTCGAATCATACCGAAGATGAAGCCACTTGGGAACACGAGGATCATCTTCGGGAAGAATATCCCGACCTCTTTCCTTCTACCTCCTAAATTCTCGGGACGAGAATTTGTAACACCCCTGTGTAATGCCACTGTGATCAACTGCTAATAATGCCAAGTCATATCATTTGCAGTGCCTAGTCATAGTGGTTAACCAAAGCAATTCAAACTCCATTCTGAAAATCAACTCAAATTCAAAAGTGCAAAATAAATTTGCTCAACCACTGTTGCAAAAATGTTCACTAATTAGCAAATATTCCAGAAGCGCTCATAAAAATATAAACAATGGAATTCGAACTAGTTAAATGGTTCAAACCACATGAAACAGCACCAAAACAGAATTATTTAACCTAATTAAATTCATTTCAAATTCAAATGAAATCCAAATTCACCCAAACCAGTTTTTGGTGACAAGGAATATTGCATTGTAATATTTGGGCCTAGTATCATATTTTACAAAAGTGCAAAAGTGTCCTAACTAATTCAAAACAGAAAATAAATAAAAGAAAAATGTAAACAGAAACAGAAAAAGGAAACGAGGCACTGTGCATTGGGCCTAAGTGCACAGTGCCCCGATCCAGCCCACTAGGCCGCGCCACTCTCTCTCTCTCTCCCTCGCGCTGTCACCTTCTCTCTGGCCGCGCCGGCGCGCGTCGACGAGCGACCAACACCGCGGCGCCCCACCGACGGGCGATGGGATAAGGATGAGCCCAATCCATTCCCCCTGGTCTCCTCGTCCACCCCTCCTCTCCATCTCTCGCTCGCTCCGCCTCCCTCCTCCTCAGATCCGTCGAGGCCGACCGCGCTCGCCGCCGTTCGCCGTCGTAGCCGTAGCCTCAGTCACCACACCACCCCGCCGACGTGTCCGTCGCCTTCGACTACGTCTTCCACATCTTTTGGTGGTCACAGCGGGAGCCGGGAGACAGCACCGCGCCGGAATTCCGTCGCCCCCGTCTCCGAACGCCGACGATCTTCTTCGCCTCCGGCGCCGTCTCTGCTACTACAAATCTTTCACGTGCCTTTGGCGTGCCGCACGGTGAGCTACTCTGCTCCCTGCTCTTCCCCATTGACCTCTCGTGCACCGTAGCTGCCCGTCGCCGTTGCCGTGAGTTCGTCGCCGCAAATCGCCTCGCCGCCGTGGCCATGGGCCCTGTCATGCTTGTCCGAGCACGGCATCGAGCTCCTGGTGCTCCTAGGAGCCCGACAAGCTCGAGCCCGTGCCTCCTCGTGCCTCCTATCGCTGCAACCCCTAGCTCCCAAACTCCACCGCCGCCGTCACTCGTCGCTGGCGCAGTTCCGTCCATCTCCGAGCCCAACCGACCTCACCACGTGATGCGGCGTCGAGCACTCGTTTGAACGCAACAGACCGCGCATGAAATGGTGCCACCTAGCGTGATCCCGACGAGCTCCGGCGCCGGCCGTCGACGTGGCTCGGTGGGCCCTGCCCTGGGTCACTGACCGTGGGCCCTGGGGGCCCCAGTAGACTGGGTTGACCCAGTCAACTGCGCTGACTGGGCAGCCCAGCCACTGACATGTGGGACCCCCTCTGATAATTAACCTAATAAACATTTAAATAAATAAAAACTGATTAATTAGACTAATGTCTCACTGACATGTGGGGCCCACCCCTCTAATCACTCTGTTAAT
This sequence comes from Thinopyrum elongatum, assembly GCA_011799875.1. NCBI lineage: Eukaryota > Viridiplantae > Streptophyta > Magnoliopsida > Poales > Poaceae > Thinopyrum > Thinopyrum elongatum. The sequence goes on from CM022297.1 coordinate 466,255,464, forward strand.
TTAAATAATCCACTGTTAGTCTTAACAGAGGCTGACATGTGGGTCCCACTGGACCCACATGTCAGGTTTGACTGGTCAGCCGACCAGTTGACCTGCTGATGTCAGCATTACCTCATGCTGACGTCATATATCATTTTCTGTAAATAAAAATAATTCCAGAAAATCATTTAAACTTCGAAAATTCATAACTTTTAAATCGTAGCTCGGATTGAAAAACTCAAAACATGAAAGTTGCTCAGAACGATGAGACGAGTCTGATCATGCCGTCTGTTTCCATATCAGAACCTCCTACGTAGGAGAACTTGTAACTCTGAGCCCGATTCCGGTATATGAATAGTGCACACACTCCGATTAAGAAATCCCACGTTAATCCTATAGTAACTAAAAATGACTTAGGCATACTTCAGGCAACCCTGCACTGCATCATAGTCGTAGCATGCCCTGTATTGCATCGTTGCTGTGTATTTACTTGTTTCCTTCCCCCTCTTCTCTCTCGGTAGACCCCGACGTCGACGTAGCTCCCGAGGTCAATGCTGCTCAGGAGCCCGACGACACCACTGAAGACCTTGCCCTTGCCGCTGAGCTTCCAGGCAAGCACCCCCATTTTGAGCATTCCGATATCGCCCACTCTCTTCTCTCTTATGCTTGCATTAGAAGTTGCTGCTGCTACTGTTGTCCTATATCTGCTGCATAGACTGTTTACTTGTAACCTGCTGTTGATACTCATCTGTTATCCTAAATTGTTTAGAATAGGTTGGGTAGAGACCATCAGAGACCCCATTTATCCTGACTGCCCCGCTGGAGGATCAGAAGACCCGAGCAATGGGATTGAAGACCAGGCCCCGACACCGCACGTCACTTCCCCTTAGTTGCCGACACTACTGGGTTAATATCGAGTGCCGAGGGTGATACCTCGTCAGCACTTCTGATGATAACCTTGTAGGTTAGTTGATCGGTCGTGGTAAGCGAGGGTGATTCCTCCTACACCACCACCGATACCGATGCTGTCGTGCAACATCTCAAGTGTGGACCTCAAGGGTGATTCCTCCTTCGTTCACCTTGACGATAACATCAAATGGGATTCCATCGGGGGTGATTCCTCAGGGTTCCCTTGGTATCAGACACACGGAGACTTTGGTTACTATGACTGAACACTGTACCATGATACTAAAGACGGGTCGGCCCTGAGGGGTACCCGCGCGAGCATGAATGCGAAGTGATGTGGAGTTGGGTTGACCTGAGAGGTGCTCGCGAGATAACTACGAGGTGTGGCCGGGCATTCTTAGCCCTTGCTGCAAGTCCTCGAGACGGGGCGACGGGGTCACATCGATCGTGAGTCTCTACTCGTTACCGCGTGCTCCTAAACCACTAAACGGTTTGGATATTTGATCCGAGGGGCCTCTGGCCTGATAGCACTAACCATCACGTGGGCATAGTATGGGCGTTCTGTGTCGTATACTTCAGCCAAAGCTTAATAGACGTCAGCAACTGAGCGGCACACGCTGGGTTGGACTGGGAACGCAACCGCACTTGTATAAGGGGTTGCTAGGTCTGCTCACCGACGGTGTACGCAACATGCAGGAGCGTCCGGGGCGATGGCCCAACACCCCTGGGGGCATAGGTTAGTCCAGCGTGCTGACCTCTCTGTTAAGTATTTGGTCGGGTTGCGGCGTGTTGCTTAGCCGAGGCCGGGCATGACCCAGAAAAGTGAGTCCGGCCAGAGTTAAGCGAGCGTGGTGGGTAAGTTGGTGCACCCCTATAGGGAAGAACTAATCTATCGATAGCCTGTCCTACGGTAATGGACACTCGGAGTTGTATCCCGATCGGTATAACTAGAACTGGTGACTTGAGATGATACTAGATAGTATGGCTCTGGGATTGCTTTCTCGCAGGGAGTCGAGGAAGAATCTCTGGCCGAGGTTGATGATACTACAACTACTTTACATTATGTTATTCTGCACTCTTCTAATGCTGCAAGACCGCTGAAGATGATGAAGATGCTAGTCTTCTATAGGACTAGGCTCTCCCCTCTATTCTGGCATTTCTGCAGCCCAGTCCACATATACAGCCTTCCTTTGAAAATGTTGCATATGTAGTGTAGATCCTCGCTTGCTGAGTACTTCGGATGAGTACTCACGTTTGCTTTATTTTCTTTTTCTCCCCATATCCAATTGACGCCGCCAGATGACGGAGCCCCTGAGTTAGCTGCCCCCGTCGACGACTACGGCTACTACTTCTACACTCCAGGCTAGTACTACTACGAGGAGCCGACAGACGGCCAGGAGTAGGATTCGGAGGGTCCTAGGCAGGAGGCCTACGCCTTTCGATCGTAGTGTTTTATTTTTCCCCGCCTTCCTAAAGGCTTATCTCTATTTCTGTAATATATCTGTACCCAGATATCTGATGCTTCCGCTGACACTTGTATGCCATCGAGCTATGTATTCGAGCCCTCGAGGCCCTCGCTTGTAATATAAAGCTTGTATGACTTTATTTATGTTCTAGAGTTGTGTTGTGATATCTTCAAGTGAGTCCTTTGGCTTGATCGTGTGCATTTGCGTGTATGGTTAGTGCACAATTAAGCCGGGGTCGTCACAGACTGTACCTGCTTGAATTATTCATTCTCTGGCTGAAAATATCGAAGTGTAATTGCAGCTATAACCAGTGCGCAAACTACATATCAGTATATCTATCTAGCACAAGTATGCCAATAGTTTCAAACAACAGATTAGAAAAGTATTTATGCTACGTTGTCATGATACGGGGACTTTATGGTAGATGGCCTTGATGTTTCCTCAAGCCATGAAAATGTACTATAATTTGCTTGTCATCAATTCCTGCAAATCTCTATCTCTGTCTCTCAACATAGCAGATCATCATTAGACACTAAATCCTTCAATGGGAGCTTGCAAAATGCTTGCATTAGATCCCTCATTAGACACTATAAGTTCATCACCAGGAGCATGTAAAATGTTTGCATCAAATCCTTCATTAGCAGTCTGTTCATTAGACACTTCAGGCTCAAGAACAACATGAGCTTGTATGTTTGCACCAGAAAATTGATTAGACACATCAGGTTCAGTCAGTTCAGTATTGATTGGGGGAGTTATAAAATAAGCAGAAATTGGTTTCATTTTCTTATAGATTCCCTACATACAAGCAGTTTTACAACACTGCCAGGTTTAACTATTGCCCAGAAATTGAACAGTTGAATTAGATATAATCAGGGATGTGATGTACCTGCTCGTTGCGCATGCTGCTCTTGCAAGCTGCGACAGCCCGTTTGCGCAAGCTCGATGCCATGCCTGTGCTGCCGCCGCTGCCTCCCACACAGGCTATACCCAGGGTTGGATCTTCATCTTTTTGTCTTTCCATTCGCTTGAAGTCCGGCGACCGACGTCCAATGAGGGCGCGAGGAAGTGTTGTGTCGGTCTGTCCAGCAGCGGCTAGGTTAGGAGCGAACCAGACTGGAGGCTGGAGCGAATGAATTGGGATTTTTCCTGCTGTCGATCGATATGGGTGGCGCTCGTTTGGGCCGCGTGCCTGCTATAGGGCCTGCCTTGCACTTACATTATTGGCCCATCCAAATTGAAACATTTTTCTTCATTTTTTACATTGTCTGCTTGTGCGCTGGGATGAACAAAACTAGCCCGGGCCAACTTGGACGACTCAAACTAGGTGCACACTTTCCAGCCACCCGAGGCGGTCGCCCATACTAGCCCCTACGGTGGCGTTGCCCCTTTTTGCGTGTATGATTGGGGTAGTGAAAAATATTCTAGTAGCGCGTTTGATTTACCCACATAATGGTTGAATTGCTTGTTTCTATGAACTGAGTTCGCCAATAATGTGAAGGATGCTAGTCTTTTCATCCTATTGTAGATTGCTTAGATCTCGATATGCCAAATGTAATCACATGAAATATACAGTAAAAGCCAGTGTGATGTGTGTTTCTACAACTAGTCTGACAACCCGTCCTCATATAACATATCAAGGACGCACCATCTTATCAGATGAACCATTCGACTTATCAATGCAGTGTGGGAAGAAAGAAGTATTGGGACTGCGTATCCAAGCAATTGATGCCATGGACTCCTTCGTAGAACCTTGTAAGCGAAAAAGAAGTTCCAGTGTGCCTGTACAAAGAGCTAGCGTAAGTTCAGTTACCTGCTTCTCGGAATTTTAGTTAGCCACTTATTGCAAAATTGTTCAATTACGTTGCTTGGCTTAATTTAGTTTGGTACTGATTACATAATGCCATATCCTGTTAATCCTATTATAGACTGCGCCTATCTATGTGTTTGATACTTACTGTTAAGAATTACCTGTTTGCCTGAACTTAAATAGTTACTTGAGCACGTAGATAGCTGGTCATATGTACTTCTATGGTGTAGTAAAATTCACGCGTAATTTACGTTCTGATACCCTATTTGTTTAAATGGTTTGTTGTTATCACTTGTAGCACTAGTAATGTTTGCATGTTCATAGATAGACAACTGTCAGGTTTATATGAGGGACACCATCTTTTTAACTTATATATATATGTGTGTGTGTGTCGGAATCATTTTGCTTACATCAAAGAAATTTACAGATGTCTGTGTTGCTGGTAAACGGTACCAACTTGTTACTTTAATACGTTGCCAAGAACTTGTTAATTTTACTAGTTCATGTGTAATTAAATATGTTGCAAAAACTGGTTAGTTTTACTAGTTTGATGTTAGTTTCTTATGGCTCTTGCAACACTTTATTTATGATTGCAAACATTCAAGTTTGCAGGATCCAACTGAAACTCTGTTGGCACAACAGGTATGTTTTCAGAAACTTCCTTGTTTACCTGGTTTGCTGCTGTAACTTGTTGCTGTAATCATCTTACCAACTTCAAGTTTTCAGGATCCAATTGGAAGTCCAATTGCACAACAGGTACATTTTCAAAAATATATTTGTGTAACAGGTTTGCTGCTGTAACTTGTTGCTCTAATCAAGTTACTGACTACTCAACTTTTTAGGATCCAAGAGAAACTCCAATGCCATAACAGGTTCCTTTTGCAAAACTTGTTTGTTTATCTGCTTTGCTGCTGCAACTGGTTGCTCTAATCATGTTACTGGCTACTGAACTTTTAAGGATCCAAGAGAAACTCCAATGCCACAACAGATACCTTTTGCAAAACTTGTTTGTTTAACTGCTTTGCTGCTGCAACCGGTTACAATGGTGTTAATAACTACTTTTCAGCATCCAATCGAAACTCTTTAATTCCTTGTTTGTTTAACTGGTTTGCTGTTCTAACTCCTAGTTGAGATGTTTTGCTAACTTCAACTTTTCAGAATCCAATCGGAACTTTAATGGCAAAACAGGTTAGCCCAAGATGAAAGAGCGAGGTCCCCATGGACGTTGTATCATCCCACAGCAGCGGCACCGGCCCAATCATGCATCATGAATTGCCAACTACTGATGCTCTAGAGGCTAAACTATTGGTAGAAAGAGATTCTGCTTCTGCACTTAGAGATGAAGTTGACATGTTGAGGAAGCAAACAGCACAATCACAAGCAGTACTCAAGACAACCATTAAATATTTGGTGGATTTCAAAATGAAGCAAGCTGAGACTGACCGCACTGTTAAGGTCCTTAAGGAAAAAAGGAAATTAAATTCCCACTTGGTAAATCATAGGTGAAATGTTTTTTCCATCGTTGAATAACCTTTGTGTTGTTTGTTCATGTAATCGATCAAACCATTTGTTTTAGAGATCATGTAATAATTGTTTTTTGTTTTTTGGTTTGTAATTTTTTTAGCACGAGTCTGTATTAATTGATAAGACTCTGAGACATTTCATTTTGATTGCTGTACCAGACCTACAAATATGCCAATCGGGCTGAATGTGCATTCAACAATAATAGTAGTATAGATGGTCCTTAAGTGGCACCCATCTGAAAGGGCCAAGATGTTGTACTAGCTTCGCTAAAAAAATGATGCTCTTCTAGCAAAAGAGTACAGCGGCCTGGCTTATGTATGTTAGTTGATATTATTGATCCATATACTCTATAAGTGTTTATATGTTTGTTAGTTTTGTACATTATTGGTTGATTGACTCAGTATTTTGAATCTTGAGACATCGCTTGTGTACATATCTAAATGGGAGTGCACATTATGTTGCGTGTGACACTTGAGTTGGACATAAAGTGGTTTCAAATATTTGAATTCACCTTAAACTGGATTCTAGCTTCTGAATTCGAGTATTGGCGTTTGTAAATCATATTCATATATCACAGTGGAATACATCTTTGTTTTGCTTTTGAAGATATATAAAAACACATAGAAAGATTTATAAAGATCCGTCTAAGAATACAAAATGGATTCAAATTTAGTTGCCAGGGTAAACATGGATGCTTATTGTCCCAAAATTCGAAAGAAGCGGCAAAATATCCACTCCCACGTCAGCTGCCCGTAGCCAGTGTTTGCGAGATGGAAATTACTGTATACCCCTTACACGGACAATCCATCGGCCCGATTTCCACTGCTCTCAATAGGGGTAGGTTAGTAACTTCAATTAGACGTGACATGACCGCCTCTGAGCCCATTCAGACACGGTGGGCACCAAACGTGGGCGCCAAAACACATTTGATTCAAGCTCATCCGAAACACCTCTGTCTCTCGCTCCATTTCCCCATTCATACACGGTGGGCGGCAAAACAAACTCGACTCGGCCGAAATCGATGTAGGCAAATATTTTCAATAGGGGCAGGTTTGTAACTTCACTCAGACGTGACACAACCGTCCTACCTGGTAGCCTCGTTCATACACCGTGGGTGCCAACCGTGGGCGCCAAAACACCCTCTCGTCGCCCGAAATCGCTCTGGGCAAATATTGGGGAGCTGCGAGATTACCGTCCTACCCCAACCGACGAGACGCCCAAATTTTGAATGGGGGCTAAGTTCGTAACTTTCCCATATTTCAGACAGGCGTGTCCCAAAAACATGGTTCCTCGTACCTCTCCCTCCATTTTCCCATTCATACACCGTCCGCGCTAGAACACCATCCCCACACCAACCTCCTCCGTCCGCCACTCCATCCATCGCCGCCGTCCTCCACCCCATCCATCGCCGCCGTCCTCCACCATGCTGAAGCGCCTACCAAGACCGCATCGTCCACTGCTAGAGATGGACGTTTCTCATCCACGGCGATGGACCAGGAGCCTTGCATCACGTCCTCTCGCTTCATCGGCGCCGTCATCCTCCTTGCCGGGGCCGCTCCCACGACCTTCTCGTCCGCCGCAATGGGACATATCCCCCGATGCACCCGTCTACCGTCGCAGATCTGCTTCAACGCCACCGACAGCCATCACACCCCCGATGCCTACACGGCGCCGCAAGAGAGGTGGTACTACTTCATATCTGCTCAACTTTTTGATCTCAACCAGAAAATAGATCTTAACTTGGTTACTGTACTTTCTTTTCAGCTCTTAAAATTTAGTTCTTAGTTCGAAGCAAACAATGGTTGCTAAATAGCATTTCTGTGGTTTGCAACTTCAAATCTGCCATGGCACAGTCATAATAGGGTTTAACTGATCATGCTTAGGGTTTCCCCCCTTTTATGATCACTATACGATCAGCATACGTGCTTCGTATCATAATAGCACTGCTCCACCCATCAAGCTAAACAAGCTTAGTTGTTCAAATACGAATCTGATATTATTAAAACATAGTCGTTTAATTGGTCGGCTAAATGTTCCTAATTTAGTTTCGAAAATGCATGTACGCCGCTCGGGTGTGGATCTACATGGTGCCCACGGTGGGCCGCGGCCCACCCTGGGATTTTGGGTCGGCCCAGGCCCCGATTCCCCTCTGTTCTGCTGCGCTTCCGATCTCTACTCGCCCCCAGCCGCCTGCCTCGCCGATGACTTGCCGTCCCTGGACGGCATGACTCTAGGAGGAGACACCGGACTAACAGGAGGTCAGGAGCCGCTCGCCCAACAGCGTCACCGCTGCCCGGGCGCGCCGCCGTGCCTACCTTCCCAGTTAATTCAGGGCTCAGGCGTGTAGCAGCCACTATGCCAACCCGATTTATCCTGAGATACGTCCTCAACACTCAGCAGCCACTCCTCATCGCCCATTTTCTAATTGATTCATTACTCATTAGGCAGGACTGTCATTAGGGTTTGTTGTGTACTGAGTGCTACCTACACTTAATGTTTCAGATGTATTTCAGTAATCTTTAGTACCTGTAAAGTTCACAGGGTTTCAAAATTCCGGCTCTAGGAATAGACACTAGTCATTTTGGATTGTTGGTCATAGTGACATTGACCCAGATTACTACTGCAGGCCAGGTTTGTTGACAATTTTACTTGTCTTTCTTCCTCATTCGATATGATATCCAATTATTCACGTCGATTAGTTGCAAACAATAAGTGCTAGACCAAGTTCTTGATTCTGATTTTGGACGGTCTCTTACTGTAGTTACAATTCTGCATAGTTGTCCTAGTAAGCTCACAAGTAATGATTGATTCACTACCTCTATGCTTTCCTTGTCATATTGGTTGTCAATATTCTTTTAGGGTGGACCACCCTGTTTCAAAATACTGGAACCGCAGACATGAGTGAATAGTATTTCTCTGTGTGATCTCTTCCATCATGTGTGGGCAACGAACACTGCATTGTATAGAAAGAAAGTGTCATATCCACCTTTTACATAGACTACGATCTTTTACATGGAATACAATCTGCCTACTTGCTTTGTGTCGCACTACCAGCACTCCACCCTTGAAGCTAAACATTATGTCACTCATAATTCCTTAGTTTATTTGTTCAAATACGAATTTGATATGATTCTAATATTCCTACTTCAGTTTTGAAATGTGTGTCTGCCTGTTATAGAGACATAAGAGGTTTGTATTTCTGTGTGTGGTCTGATCAGCACAGTTGGGGGGTGAACTTTGCATATGCAGGGGTTTATAGGGAGACACTCTTCGAGTTGAATCCGCAATGCATTCCATAGATAAGCTGACTACTTTTTATGTTTTCATGAATCTCAGATACTGAACAGCATCATAATGATTATGAGCTTGCGTGCATGAAAAGAATAAAGCAGAACAATGCCATGGCTGTCAAACTTGGTATTAAGGGACTGAAATCAAGTCTGGATGCAATGCAATGAAAACGCTCTCCACCTACAGATTAATGCTCAGAATATGATCCTAACAGTGATTCTGAGCTAGAGGGAGACCTAAGTCAATGTAGCTCCCTAGTGGAGGAGTCAGAGGCAGATGCCCTATCTTATTCACCCATCAAGGTGCTTGCTCTAACTTTCCAAGGTTATATTGGTCGCACATATTTTGCAACTAATGCTTTGCATTGCTTCTACTTTGTTGCACTGCCATTAGCTTAGTTTACACATCGTGTATGTGAATACGCCCTGCCTATCCATTTTCAGTACATATTTCATCTGTCATCATACCATACTTATCCATTCAAATGCTATTCTTGTGTATCAGACGTTCAAAAGGAAGAGGGCGATTGCTGATCGCGGAGGAGCACGGACAAAGTATTTGGAAAAGGTAGTGACACCTAATAAATCAAATAGCCCATTAGGTGTAGTTGCAATATCACCAGACCCAGAAAACACGGCCACAACTCTAGCAGACTCTAGCCCTACGACACTGGCCATCTCTGATGCCCCAACTCAGCAGACCCCAACTGCCGCAAACAGTATGATGATGCCAGTTGACATAGCACCAGCTCTACGACACAAAACCCCCATTCCAGCAAAGAGTACACCAAATCCAGTTGCCAAATCCCTTTTCGAACGAGAGAAAGCCCGAATTGCAGCAAATAGGACTACTGTTCCACTTCTTCCCAGTTTAGAAGACGAAGCTTATATTGTTGTCAGGAACTTTGTGCGCATATTTCCTTCATGGAAAGATTATACCACAGACAAAGAACAATTTCCAATCTTCCTCCACAACTTACGCATAAGTAATGTACTAATGTTATTCATGGTAATTATTGCATATGTTTCTGCTAACAGAAGACATAAGATTTCATTCTTTTAAATAGGCGAGGACCAAACTGGATAGTCAAGACGAGCAAGGGTTGGTTGCGCAATTCAAGCACTCGTTGATGAAGTATCGTTCCTACCTGAGGCAAGCGCACTTTGATGGCAAGCCTCTAAACGAAATTTCTGTAAAGTCTCCGGTGCTACATTTATCAGACAGTGACTGGAATTATCTTATTACCCATTGGTCTCTTCTGCAGCGTAAGGTACTGTCTATGATATCACATCACAATTTGAACTATATTTCTGCATGTGCCTTAATGTCTCACTTGTACGAAAACTATTTGCAGAAGAACATTCATTCTCAAGGGACCACAGAATCTCACAACTATACTACACACTGCATTGCTCTTGTGAGTACCTCTTGCCTTGTATGACCATACTTACTTTCATAGCTGGTTGATTATGTAGCATCACTGCACATGTTAGCCTCGTTATCCTCCATTTGGTGGACATTATAAGATCCGTATCGACTCTTACATTAATTTAGAATTAACCCAATGCTTTTGAAGAGGTTTAGCTCTGTAGTCCTCTTGTAAGGACTGAACGTCGTCTATCACTGTACTTACATTAACAGCTACTCCCTTCGTCCCATAATATAAGAGCGTTTTGTACAGTACACCAGTGTTCAAAACACTCTTATATTATGGGAAGAGGGATTGGTTCATTGTGTATCATTCTGCATCTTATCTCCCTCGCCCACCATTTACTAAAAAATATCAGATCTATATTTAATCTTACCAAAAAGTTGAATACACACACAATGGCAGTGCAGAAGTGTAGCCCATTGCTCTTGTCAGTATATTTTGTCCTGTAACACTTGTACTTCCAGGGATTGGTAGTTGATTATGTAGCATCAATCTGCATCTTATCTTCATTATCCTCTATCCCTTCCAGTATTATCATATCTATAATTACTCTCTACAAAACGTAGAGTACAGGCAATGCTTATGAAGAAGATTCTGTGCTAAAATTCTTGAGTTATCCTTCCCTTGACATGGAGAAGGGCATTATAAAGCCGGTGTTAAATGTTAATGTAAGTCAGTCCTTCTAAAGCCTTTATCCTCAACTGCTGTTCAATTTGCTCATACTCCCTATCGTCAACTGCTGTTTAGTTTGCTGTTTCTATCAAAATGCATGTTCACAACAACTGTAAGTTCCAAGTTTTACTTGTAAAACCAAATTCCTTATTCATACCATGCACATTACTCAATACCCCCTATATGTATGCTTGTTTTTGTGGATCTATAATCCAGTGTGTGGTGAAGCAGCCCACGTTTGCACCTTGTCATCTCCTGTTTTATCTTGCTAATGTGGCTGATGATATGAACAACATGCCATGCACATCAACCAAAATAGATACAATGATTGTCTTTGCCCTTTATCTATGCTTGTTTTGTTGACATGGTAATCTAGTAGTGTGGTGAAGCTCCCCGCATTATGAACAATGCCAAATTATGCTATTGATATTTTGAACTTACTCTTTATTTTCTAATTTGAAAATGGATGGAATTGACAGCACAGTTACCATCTTTGTTTATACACGTGCCAAACCTGTCATCTCTCTGCTTGTTTCAGGGTGATATGCCTGATGGCATGCACAAGTCTGCTGAAGGCTGTGAGACAAACCCAACATATATTGCAGCAAAGAAGGCAAAACATCTTGAAGATAGCGAGACAACCCCAAAGTCTTGTCTTGATGCAGTGTTCAAGTTACTTGAGACTAGCAGTCAGACAAGCTTACAGAATTCGCTGTCTGAATCAGTTCGACTTCTTCAGTCCCAAGTTCTAGCAGAAAGGCATTCTGCAACTCAACTTCGACTTGAAGTCCTATCTCTAAGAAAGATTGCGGAGAACACCAATGAGAACCTCATTGCTAAACAGCTACACCTAGAAGCAATGACCGACATGCTAGGCTGGTCTCATAGCCTTGCTCAGCAGCTTGCGCAGCAGTTCCCCCGCAAGGCTAACCTTTCTTGAACTGTCTTGGAAGTGGTCTTTGTTCAGTATTATTTTGTTACGCTGCAATGGCACCCAGTTTTTGTAATCTGCTTCTTCGTTGCGCTTTATGATCACTGGTGGCGAACTTCGATGCCCAATGGATGTAATATACCATAAATCCTTTATTGTATAGTGTAGGTTTATTCTAAGTTACTATGCCATAATTTCTTTTTTGTATAGAGTAGGTTTGTTCTTAATTCCTACTAGTTACCGTATATGCCATCATTCGCTATCTGAAAAAAAACGGTGAAAATCTGATGTAGTCGACCAGGTCGAAACATTTACCTCTAACGGGCCTGCATTTTAGCGGGCCACAATTGGGTTGGCCTGCTACTTTCTTCGGCCTGAAAGGCCATTGGGGCCTTCACACTTTGCGCCAGGCCCACAACTTACACGGGCCTTTATTCGGCCCAAAGTTTAGTTGGGCCTTTAGTGGACCCAGCGCTTAGTTGGGCCCATGTAGCTTCGGGCCATTAACAGGCTGAATATTCTGCTGGCCTGTTACGGCCCAGAAGAAACCATGGGCCTTTAGCAGGTCGAAATGCATGTTGGGCCTCAATTTTCACTAGTCGTCGACGGGCCTTCAGCAGGCTGAAATGTAGACCGGGCCATTATTGGCCCAGTTATATGACGGGCCATTACCAGGCCGAAACATATCTCGGGCCTTAGTTGGCCCACTGATATCATGGGCTTTTAAGAGGCCGAAAGCTTAGTAGAAGCATCAACGGGCCGAATTATACGACATGCCTTTAACAGGCCCAAAGTCACGTTGGGCTGAACTGTTGCCACCTTGATCACGGGCCGTTAGAGGGCTGGATGTCGCGTCAGACCATATATGGCCCATGGGCAGCACGGGCCATTCCCAGGACGAAAGACACACCGGGCTGAAATGGGCCCATGTCTACATCAGGCCTCTAACAGGCCGAAATGTCACTGGGCCATAATTGGGCCCAAATATTCGGCAAACAATTAACGGGCCAGATCTGGCTTTAGGCCGTAAATGGGCCATGTTTAAACATGCCGTTAGTGGGCTGGCCCACTAGTACCTGAGTAAATACTATGGGCCTTTGACTGGGCCGGCCTTTTTAACGTATATGGGCCTCTGTTCGGCCCTGCCACATGTCGACGTATCATATGCACGTCTCCTCCATTAGACGGACGACATCTGGCCCACCGAGGAGCCGACACGTGTTTCCTCTAGCCAATGATGATTTTACACGTGGAAAATCCCCATTGGTCCTGGCTGTTAATGGGTTATCGGATCCAAACCGGAACCCGATAGCTCAACGGCGACCCGTTACGATGGATGCCACGTGTTGGTTACCCTTGACGAAAGCACTTCCATGACGCGCCATTTATCGTCAAGGAAGTGGACACTTCCGTGATGATAATTTTGGTATTGTCATGGAACACTTCTACGACAGCACAGGTATGACTATCTTGATTCTGTCATAAAATCGTCATGGATGTATATGCATGACAAAAAACGCGACCTACTGTGACGAACACATATCATCACGGAAGTGGTATTTTTTTGTAGTGATAGGGGCTTATAATTTCGCCTCCCAACCATTTACCTCAAGGGTAATGTCAACAATAATAACTCATGATCACCTACATCCGAGTGGATATATGTGTCTAGCTCTTTACCCAACACATGATGCTTGCCAAAAAGAAAAAGGCGAAATAAAGGGAATGGTGAAGATCACCATGATTCTTGCATAAATGTAAGTACTAAAAGTAAAAGATAGGCCATTCGCAGAGGGAGGCAGAGGTTGTCATGCGCTTTTTGTTTGGATGCACAACCCTTTAATGCAAAGGAATGTCACGTTGTATTGCCCATTGTGATAGCAACCTTAATTATGCAGTCCGTCGCTTTTATTTCTTTACCATCACAAGTTTGTACAACGCTTATTTTCCCACACTAAACGATCATACATATTTGGAGAGCAATTTTTATTGCTTGCACCGACGACCACTTACATGAAGGATCTTACTCAATCCATAGGTAGATATAGTGGACTCTCAAGGCATCAAACTGGGTTTAAGAATGTTTGGAGGCACAAGTAGTATCTCTACTTGGTGTGGAATTTTTGGCTAGTATGAGGTGGAAGCAAGCTTCACATGTTGGAGGATCCAAGACAATATAACTTCTATTCGGATATAAGAAAACGTAACCCATTATGTCGTCTTCCTTGTCCAACATCAACTTATTAGCATATAATATTTAATGAGTGCTCACAATCATAAAAGATGTCCAAGATAGTATATTTATATGTGACCACTCTTTCTTTACCACTTCTTATTGATTGCAACAATGACCAAAACTATGTTTGTCAACTTTCAACAGGTTTAAGGCATCATACTTCTTATATGTGAAGTCATCACTCTCCATAAGATAATTATATAATCCCTTTTATTACTTTTATCCTTTTTCTTTTCAAAGATCCAAGCAAGAAAGCCAAGCCCTCAACTCAAAACTAATCTTTATTATATAACTCTCAAACTTGATTACATAGATAGGACCCAAAGCAAAACTCTAAGACTAGATCATACTAAAAACTTTTATTCTACTAGATAAAGATTTAACCGAAAGGATCGAACTAAGATAAACGATAAAGATAAAGTTGTGATGGTGATATGATACCGGGGCACCTCCCCCAAGCTTGCCACAAGCCACGGGGAGTGGCCATACGCGTGTACTCAAGTCTCCTTCTCCGGAGGTGGTGGTGATGAAGTTGATGAGGCGGCGAGCTTCTCCAGCTTACGTTTGAGGCTGAACCTTTCCTCCCTCACATTATCATTTTCTTGCTCAAGCTTTAATATCCTTTTGCATAATTCCGCCTTGCTTTCCTACAGAAAACAGGACGGGATAAATTGAACCTTAGATTTGCTTGATCTGTTCGGAAGGCTTGACTTCTTGAACCCCACATGCATATCCCCTGGTTGAGGTAGGGGGACATCATCTTCTTCAGAGCTAGCATCCTCCGTTCCCTTTGGACCATCTTCTGATTCTTCCTCTGTGGTCCAACCATAATTGTCCACATCTCCATAGCTCTTTGGGTTTGTGAGGTAGTGGGAAACATAGCTCTTTCCATCTGAATCTTGTGACAACATATTTTTAGATCTGTCAGAAAAACAACACGAAACAAGAACATAGGATATTGTCGTGATACGGTGGTCAAAACCTTTGGGAGATTATATAATGAATTTTTACCGTGCAAAACAAGTAATCTAGGAGAAAACGGAGTCATGGGGGCACACAAGCTAGCCACAAGCTCGGGAGGCGCGCCTAGGGGGTAGGGCGTGCCCCCCAGGCTTGTCGCCTGCTCGTGCACTTTTTGGACTACTTTTTATTTTCCTAGTTTTTTAATTATTCCTAAATGGAGTAAAATTGCCTTATATTAGAGAAACTTTTGGAGTCGGTTTACTTACCATATCACATACCTATTCCTTTTTAGGGTTCTGGAAGGTTTCCTTTATGTACTCCTCCGGTGTTATGGTATGAATAATATTAGTTTCAACATTTATGTGCGTACCTGAGATACAATGTTTGATTCTTTGCCCATTCACCACCTTTGGGTTATTGCCTTCGGCATAATTAGTTTTGATGGCACCGGAGCGATAAACTTCTTCGATAATGTAAGGCCTTTCCCATTTGGAGACAAGTTTTCCTGCAAAAAATCTTAGATGAGAATTGTATAGCAAGACTTGGTCACCTACCTTGAATTCTCGCTTTTGTATTCTTTTGTCATGCCATCTTTTAACCTTTTCTTTAAATAGCTTAGCATTCTCATAGGCTTGGGTTCTCCATTCATCAAGTGAGCTAAAGTTAAATAACCTCTTTTCACCGGCAAGTTTGAAGTCATAGTTGAGCTCTTTGATTTCCCAATAAGCTTTATGTTCTAATTCTAGAGGTAAGTGACATGCTTTCCCATAAACCATTTTATATGGAGACATATCCGTAGGATTTATATAAGCAGTTCTATAGGCCCATAATGCATCATCAAGTTTCTTAGACCAATTCTTTCTAGACCTATTAACAGTCTTTTGCAAAATTAATTTTATTTCTCTATTAATTAATTCTACTTGACCACTAGACTGAGGATGATATGGAGATGCAATTCTATGGTTAACATCATACTTAGCAAGCAACTTACGAAAAGCACCATGAATAAAATGTGAACCACCATCATTCATTAAATATCTAGGGACTCCAAACCTCGGGAAAATAACTTCTTTAAGTATTTCAATAGAGGTGTTGTGATCAGCACTACTAGTTGGAATAGCTTCTACCCACTTAGTAACATAATCAACATCAACCAAAATATGAGTATACCCATTAGAGGAAGGAAAAGGTCCCATATAATCAAATCCCCAAACATCAAATGGTTTAATAACAAGTGAATAATTCATAGGCATTTCCTGACATCTACTAATGTTACCAATTCTTTGACATTCATCACAAGACAAGACAAACTTACGAGCATCTTTGAAGAGAGTAGGCCAATAAAAACCAGATTGTAATACCTTTTGTGCCGTTCGGTCTCCCGCATGGTATCCTCCATATGGCTCAGAGTGACACTTATGTAGGATTTGTTCATGTTCATGCTTAGGTATACAATGTCTAATAACACCATCTACTCCTTCTTTATATAGATGTCGGTCATCCCAGAAGTAATGTCTTAAATCATAGAAAAACTTTTTCTTTTGTTGGTATGTAAAACTAGGTGGTATAAATTTGGCAACGATATAATTAGCATAGTCTGCATACCATGGAGTACTATGAGAAGCATTTATGACAGCTAGTTGTTCATCAGGAAAACTATCATCAATAGGCAGTGGGTCATCAAGAATATTTTCTAACCTAGACAAGTTGTCTACTACGGGGTTCTCAGCTCCCTTTCTATCAGTAATATGTAAATCAAATTTTTGTACAAAGAGAACCCACCTAATAAGTCTAGGTTTAGCATCTTTCTTTTCCATAAGGTATTTAATAGCAACATGATCGGTGTGAACAATTACTTTGGAATCAACAATATAAGATCTGAATTTATCACAAGCAAACACAACTTTAAAGAATTCTTTTTCATGTGTAGCATAATTTCTTTGAGCACTGTCTAGAGTCTTACTAGCATAATGGATAACATTTAATTTCTTATCAACTCTTTGTCCTATAACAGCACCAACAGCATAATCACTAGCATTATACATAATTTCAAAGGGTAGGTTCCAATCAGGTGGTTGAACAATAGGTGCAGAAATTAAGGCTTTCTTAAGTATTTCAAAGGCTTCTAAACAATCATCATCAAAAACAAATGGAACATATTTTTGTAGAAGATTAGTAAGAGGCCCAGAAATTTTAGAGAAGTCTTTAGTAAATCTCCTATAGAAACTAGCATGACCAAGGAAACTTCTTATACCTTTGATATCTTTAGGACACGGCATTTTTTCAATTGCATCAACTTTACCTTTATCAACTTCAATACCTCGTTCCGAGATTTTATGCCCCAACACAATACCTTCATTAACCATAAAGTGGCACTTCTCCCAATTCAAGACAAGGTTAGTTTCTTCACATCTCTGCAAAACTCGATCAAGGTTGCTTAAGCAATCATCAAAAGAAGTTCCGTATACGGAGAAATCATCCATGAAAACCTCAACAATCTTTTCACAAAAGTCAGAGAATATAGCAGTCATACATCTTTGAAAGGTAGCAGGTGCATTGCATAAACCAACAGGCATACGTCTATAAGCAAAGGTACCAAAAGGGCATGTAAAAGTAGTTTTTTCTTGATCCTCTTGTAACACAGGTATTTGGGAAAAACCAGAGTATCCATCTAGAAAGCAAAAATGTGTATGTTTTGATAGTCTTTCTAGCATTTGATCAATGAAAGGTAGAGGATAATGATCATTTCTAGTAGCTTTATTTAATTTTCCAAAATTAATTACCATTCTATGACCTGTGATAATTCTTTGTGGGATGAGTTCATTTTTATCATTAGGAACAACAGTAATACCTCCCTTCTTAGGGACACAATGAACAGGACTTACCCATCTACTATCAACAAAAGGATAGATTATACCAGCTTCCAGAAGCTTTAATATTTCATTTCTTACCACTTCTTTCGTCTTTGGATTTAACCGTCGCTGGTGATCAACAACTGGTTTAGCATCAGGTTCCATATTAATTTTATGCTGACATAGAGTGGGACTAATGCCCTTAAGATCATCAAGAGTATATCCAATAGCGGCACGGTGCTTCCTCAGAGTTTTTAATAATCTCTTTTCTTCATGCTTTGAAAGGTTAGCACTAATAGTAACAGGATACATCTTCTTTTCATCAAGATACACATATTTCAAAGTATCAGGTAATTGTTTAAGCTCAAACACATGATCACTCTTGGATGGTAGAGGATCTCCAAGAGTATCAACAGGCAAATTGTGTTTCGGAACAGACATTTGTTTAAAGAAGATCTCATCTATTTCATTTCTTTCATTCATATGCATATCATTTTCATGGTCTAGCAAATATTGTTCTAAAGGATCAGTAGGAGGCACGTCAATAGAAGCAAGACCAATAATTTCATCCTTACTAGGTAATTCTTTATCACGAGGTTGTCTATGCTACTTCTTGAGCTTGCGTTGGTTTTTCCCTTGAAGAGCAAAGGGTGATGCAGCAAAGTAGAGATAAGTATTTCCCTCTGTTTGAGAACCAAGGTATCAATCCAGTAGGAGACAACGCACAAATCACCGAATACCTGCACAAACAATCAAACAACTTGCACCCAACGCGATAAAGGGGTTGTCAATCCCTTCACGGTTATTTGCAAAAGTGAGATATGATAGAGATAGATAATCGATAAAGTAAATATTTTTGGTATTTTTGTTTTATAGATTGGAAAGTAAAAGATTGCAAAATAGTAGATCGGAAACTTGTATGATGAAAAGTAGAAGATTATATGATGGAAAATAGTAGATTGGAAACTTATATGATGGAAAATAGACCTGGGGGCCATAGGTTTCACTAGAGGCTTCTCTCAAGATAGAAAATAATACAGTGGGTGAACAAATTACTACCGAGCAATTGATAGAAAAGCGCAAAGTTATGACGATATCTAAGGCAATGATCATGAATATAGGCATCACGTCCGTGTCAAGTAGACCGAAATGATTCTGCATCTACTACTATTACTCCACACATCGACCGCTATCCAGCATGCATCTAGAGTATTAAGTTCATAAAGAACAGAGTAACGCATTAAGTAAGATGACATGATATAGAGGAATTAACTCAAGCAATATGATGAAAACCCCATCTTTTTATCCTCGATGGCAACAATACAATACGTGCCTTGCTGCCCCTACTGTCACTGGGAAAGGACACCGCAAGATTGAACCCAAAGCTAAGCACTTCTCCCATTGCAAGAAAAACCAATCTAGTTGGCCAAACCAAACCGATAATTCGAAGAGAATTACAAAGATATCAAATCATGCATATAAGAACTCAGAGAAGATTCAAATAATATTCATAGATAAGCTAATCATAAATCCACAATTCATCGGATCTCGGCAAATACACCGCAAAAAAGTATTACATCGAATAGATCTCCAAGAACACCGAGGAGAACATGGTATTGAGAATCAAAGAGAGAGAAGAAGCCATCTAGCTACTAGCTATGGACCCGTAGGTCTGTGGTAAACTAATCACGCTTCATCGGAAGGGCAATGGTGTTGATGTAGATGCCCTCCATGATCGAATCCTCCTCCGGTAGGGTGCCGGAAAAGGTCCCTAGATGGGATCTCACGGGTACAGAAGGTTGCGGTGGTGGAAAAGTCTTTTCGTGGATGCCTTTGTTGGTTTGGGGATATATGGGTATATATAGGCGAAAGAATTAGGTCAGGAGGTGCACGAGGGGCCCACAAGTGTGGGGGGCGCACCCTACCCCCCTGGGCGCGCCCTTCATCCTTGTGGCCGCCTCGTGGCTCCTCCGACTTCATCTCCAAGTCTCCTGGTTTCCTTCTGGTCCAAGAAAAATCATCACGAAAGTTTTATTCCGTTTGAACTCCGTTTGGTATTCCTTTTCTGTGAAACTCAAAAACAAGGAAAAAAACCGAAACTGGCACTAGGCTCTATGTTAATAGGTTTGTCCCAAAAATAATATAAAATAGCATATTAATGCGTATAAAACATCCAAAACATATAATATAATAGCATGGAACAACAAAAAATTATAGATACGTTGGAGACGTATCAAGCATCCCCAAGCTTAATTCCTGCTCGTCCTCAAGTAGGTAAATGATAAAAATAGAATTTTTGATGTGGAATGCTACCTAACATATTTATGCATGTAATTTTATTTATTGTGGCATGAATGTTCAGATCTGTAAGATTCAAAACAAAAGTTTAATATTGACATAAAAACAATAATACTTCAAGCATACTAACAAGGCAATTATGTCTTCTCAAAATAACATGGCCAAAGAATGCTTATCCCTACAAAATCATATAGTCTGGCTATGCTCCATCTTCATCACACAAAATATTCAAATCATGCACAACCCCAATGACAAGCCAAGCAATTGTTTCATACTTTTGATGTTCTCAAACTTTTTCAACTTCCACGCAATACAAGAGCGTGAGCTATGGACATAGCACTATAGGTGGAATAGAAGGTGGTTGTGGAGAAGACAAAAAGAGGGAGATAGTCTCACATCAACTAGGCGTATCAACGGGCTATGGAGATGCCCATCAATAGATATCAATGTAAGTGAGTAGGGATTGCCATGCAATAGATGCACTAGAGCTATAAGTTTATGAAAGCTCAAAAAGAAACTAAGTGGGTGTGCATCCAACTTGCTTGCTCACGAAGACCTAGGGCAATTTGAGGAAGCCCATCATTGGAATATACAAGCCAAGTTCTATAATGAAAAATTCCCACAAGTATATGAAAGTGACAACATAGGAGACTCTCTATCATGAAGATCACGGTGCTACTTTGAAGCACAAATGTGGTAAAAGGATAGTAACATTGCCCCTTCTCTCTTTTCTCTCATTTTTTTATTTGGGCCTTCTCTCATTTTTTTTGGCCTCTTTTATTTTTATTTTTCGTCCGGAGTCTCATCCTGACTTGTGGGGGAATCATAGTCTCCATCATCCTTTCCTCACATGGGACAATGCTCTAATAATGAAGATCATCACACTTTTATTTACTTACAACTCAAGAATTACAACTTGATTCTTAGAACAAAATATGACTCTATATGAATGCCTTCGGTGGTGTACCAGGATGTGCAATGAATCAAGAGTGACATGTATGAAAGAATTATGAACGGTGGCTTTGCCACAAATACGATGTCAACTACATGATCATGCAAAGCAATATGACAATGATGAAGCGTGTCATAATAAAACGGAACGGTGGAAAGTTGCATGGCAATATATCTCGGAATGGCTATGGAAATGCCATAATAGGTAGGTATGGTGGCTGTTTTGAGGAAGGTATATGGTGGGTGTATGGTACCGGCGAAAGTTGCGCGGTACAAGAGAGGCTAGCAATGGTGGAAGGGTGAGAGTGCGTATAATCCATGGACTCAACATTAGTCATAAAGAACTCACATACTTATTGCAAAAATCTATTAGTCATCGAAACAAAGTACTACGCGCATGCTCCTAGGGGGATAGATTGGTAGGAAAAGACCATTGCTCGTCCCCGACCGCCACTCATAAGGAAGACAATCAATAAATAAATCATGCTCCGACTTCATCACATAACGGTTCACCATACGTGCATGCTACGGGAATCACAAACTTTAACATAAGTATTTCTACAATCCACAATTACTCACTAGCATGACTCTAATATCACCATCTTTATATCTCAAAACAATCATAAGGAATCAAACTTTACATAGTATTCAATGCACTTTATATGAAATTTTTATTATATCCCTCTTGGATGTCTATCATATTAGGACTAAATTCATAACCAAAGCAAATTACCATGCTGTTTAGAAAGACTCTCAAAATAATATAAGTGAAGCATGAGAGTTCAATAATTTCTACAAAATCAAGCCACTGCCGTGCTCTAAAAAGATAAAAGTGAAGCACTAGAGCAAAATTGCCTAGCTCAAAAGATATAAGTGAAGCACATAGAGTATTCTAATAAATCACGATTCATGCGTGTCCCTCTCAAAAGGTGTGTACAGAAAGGATGATTGTGGCAAACTAAAAAGTAAAGATTCATATAATACAAGATGCTCCAAGCAAAACACATATCATGTGGTGAATAAAAATATAGCCTCAAGTAAAGTTACCGATAGACGAAGACGAAAGAGGGGATGCCTTCCGGGGCATCCCCAAGCTTAGGCTCTTGGTTGTCCTTGAATATTACCTTGGGGTGCCTTGGTCATACCCAAGGTTAGGCTCTTGCCACTCCTTATTCCATAGTCCATCAAATCCTTACCCAAAACTTGAAAACTTCACAACACAAAACTCAACAGAAAATCTCATAAGCTCCGTTAGTATAAGAAAATAAATCACCACTTTTGGTACTGTTGTGAACTCATTCTTTATTTATATTGGTATAATATCTACTGTATTCCAACTTTTCCATGGTTCATACCCCCCGATACTACCCATAGATTCATCAAAATAAGCAAACAACACAGAGAAAACAGAATCTGTCAAAAACAGAACAGTCTGCGAAGATCTGAATTGTTCTAATACTTTTGTAATTCCAATATTTTTGAAAAATTAGGAAAAGATAGGAAATTTGTATATAAATCTCGTGTAAAACATTCAGTGTTTTTAAATGCTCCAGTAAATTATTAAAATTCTGTGACAGGATGCAAAAGTTTCTGTTTTTCAGCAAGATCAAATCAACTATCACCGTAAGCCATCCCAAAGGTCTTACTTGGCACAAACACTAATTAAAACATAAAACTACATCTAACCAGAGGCTAGACGAATTATTTATTGCAAAACAGAACCAAAAAAGCAAAAACCAAAATAAAATTGGGTTGCCTCCCAACAAGCGCTATTTGTTTAACGCCCTTAGCTATGCATAAAAACACGAATAGATCTAGGTATTATCATCTTTGGTATGCAATTCTTCAATTGCACACTTATAATTTTTAGGAGATTCTTTGGTATGCAATTCATAAGTAGCTCTCATAATAGATTCATATGGCAATTTAATTTTATTTCTAGGAAAGTGTTCCATGCCCTTCCTTATTGAAATCTAATGTTTCATTCTTTCATGTCAATAATTGCACCAATCGTTCTAAGGAAAGGTCTACCAGGAATAATAGGACATGTAGGATTGCAATCTATATCAAGAACAATGAATTCTACGGTCACATAATTCCTATTTGCAACAATAAGAACATCATTAATCCTTCCCATAGGTTTCTTAATAGTGGAATCCGCAAGATGCAAATTTAAGGAACAATCATCAAATTCACGGAAACCTAACACATCACATAAAGTTTTTGGAATCGTTGAAACACTAGCACCCAAATCACACAAATGATGGCACTCATAATCTTTAATCTTAATCTTAATAGTAGGTTCCCACTCATCATAAAGTTTTCTAGGGATAGAAACTTCCAATTCAAGTTTTTCTTCAAAAGATTGCATCATAGCATCAATGATATGTTTAGTAAAAGCTTTGTTTTGATTATAAGCATGATGAGAATTCAACACGGATTGGAACAGGGAAATACAATCTATTAAAGAACAATTATCATAATTAAATTTCTTGAAATCCAAAAGAGTGGGTTCATTGCTACTTAAAGTTTTGACCTCTCCAATCCCACTTTTATCAATTTTTGCATCAAGATCTAAAAACTCCGAATCATTGGGACGCCTTTTAACTAAAGTTGACTCATCTCCAGTCCCATCTTTATCAATATTTATATTGGAAAACAAAGATTCAATAGGAGTCACATCAATCACTTTAAGATCTTAATCATTATTTTCACAGAAACTAGAAGAACATGTTCTTACAAACCAATCTTTTTTAGCAAGCATCTTAGCGGTTCTTTCTTTGCACTCATCAATAAAGGTTCTCATAGCTTTTAGAGTTTCATTAATAGCATGCTTGGGTGGAATAGATCTAAGTTTGAAAGAATCAACATCAAGAGAAATTCTATCCACGTTCCTAGCCAAATCATCAATCTTAAGCAATTTTTCTTCAATCAAAGCATTGAAACTCTTTTGCGAAATCATAAATTCTTTAACACTATTCTCAAAATCAGAGGACATCCTATTATAATTTCCATAAGAATTATTGTAGGAATTACCATAATTATTAGAGGAATTACTAGGAAACAGCCTAGGATTAAAATTACCTCTATACGCGTTATTACCAAAATTGTTCCTACCAACAAAATTCACATCCATAGATTCGTTATTATTCTCAATCAAAGTAGACAAAGGCATATCATTAGGATCAAAAGAAGCAGTCTTGCTGGCAAACAATTTCATAAGTTCATCCATCTTTTCACTCAAAACATTAATCTCTTCAATTGCATGCACTTTTTTTACTATTGGAAGATCTTTCGGTGTGCCATTGAGAATAATTAACCATAATATTGTCTAGGAGTTTAGTAGTTCTCCTAAAGTAATTTCCATAAAAGTGTCTCCCGCGGCCGAATCTAAAAGATTTCTAGAAGCAAAATTCAATTCGGCATATTTTTTTGTATAATCATCCACAAATTCAAACCATGAGTAGGGCAATTTTGTAACATCAATTTCATCCTCTCCCAATATTGGGCGACATGCTCATGATCAAGTTGCTTAAAATTCATAATATCATTCCTAAGGGAGATGATCTTAGCGGGAGGAAAATACTTGGAAATAAAAGCATCTTTACACTTATTCCATGAATCAATACTATTTTTAGGCAAAGATGAAAACAAAGTTTTAGCACGATCTCGAAGTGAGAACGGAAATAGCTTCAATTTAACAATATCATTATCCACATCTTTTTTCTTTTGCATATCACACAAATCAACGAAATTGTTTAGATGGGATGCGGCATCTTCACTAGGAAGGCCAGAAAATTGATCTTTCATAACAAGATTCAGCAAAGCGGCATTAATTTCATAACATTCCGCACTAGTGGCGGGAGCAATCGGAGTACAAATAAAATCATTGTTATTAGTGTTGGAAAAATCACATAATTTGGTATTCTCTTGAGCCATCGTGACAAAGCAAGCAATCCAACACACGAGCACACAAAAAGCAAACAAAAAAGATGAACGGAAGAAGGGCGAATAAAAAGGCAAATCTTTTCAAAAATCGTTTTAGAAGTGTGGGAGAGGAAAATGAGAGGCAAATGGCGAATAATGTAATGCAAGAGATGAGAGTTTATGATGGGTACTTGGTATGTCTTGACTTGGCGTAGATCTCCCCGGCAACGGCGCCAAAAATTCTTCCTTCTACTTCTTGAGCTTGCATTGGTTTTTCCCTTGAAGAGGAAAGGGTGATGCAGCAAAGTAGAGATAAGTATTTCCCTCAGTTTGAGAACCAAGGTATCAATCCAGTAGGAGACAACGCACAAATCACCGAATACCTGCACAAACAATCAAACAACTTGCACCCAACGCGATAAAGGGGTTGTCAATCCCTTCACGGTTATTTGCAAAAGTGAGATCTGATAGAGATAGATAATCGATAAAGTAAATATTTTTGGTATTTTGGTTTTATAGATCGGAAAGTAAAAGATTGCAAAATAGTAGATCGGAAACTTGTATGATGAAAAGTAGAAGATTATATGATGGAAAATGGTAGATTGGAAACTTATATGATGGAAAATAGACCCGGGGGCCATAGGTTTCACTAGAGACTTCTCTCAAGATAGAAAATAATACGGTGGGTGAACAAATTACTGCCGAGCAATTGATAGAAAAGCGCAAAGTTATGACGATATCTAAGGCAATGATCATGAATATAGGCATCACGTCCGTGTCAAGTAGACCAAAACGATTCTGCATCTACTACTATTACTCCACACATCGACCGCTATCCAGCATGCATCTAGAGTATTAAGTTCATAAAGAACGGAGTAACGCATTAAGTAAGATGACATGATGTAGAGGAATTAACTCAAGCAATATGATGAAAACCCCATCTTTTTATCCTCGATGGCAACAATACAATACGTGCCTTGCTGCCCCTACTGTCACTGGGAAAGGACACCGCAAGATTGAACCCAAAGCTAAGCACTTCTCCCATTGCAAGAAAAACCAATCTAGTTGGCCAAACCAAACCGATAATTCGAAGAGAATTACAAAGATATCAAATCATGCATATAAGAATTCAGAGAAGATTCAAATAATATTCATAGATAAGCTAATCATAAATCCACAATTCATCGGATCTCGACAAACACACCGCAAAAAAGTATTACATCGAATAGATCTCCAAGAACACCGAGGAGAACATGGTATTGAGAATCAAAGAGAGAGAAGAAGCCATCTAGCTACTAGCTATGGACCCGTAGGTCTGTGGTAAACTACTCACGCTTCATCGGAAGGGCAATGGTGTTGATGTAGAAGCCCTCCATGATCGAATGCCCCTCCGGCAGGGTGCCGGAAAAGGTCCCTAGATGGGATCTCACGGGTACAGAAGGTTGCGGCGGTGGAAAAGTCTTTTCATGGATGCCTCTATTGGTTTCGGGATATATGGGTATATATATGTGAAAGAATTAGGTCAGGAGGTGCATGAGGGGCCCACAAGGGTGGGGGCGCGCCCTCCGTCCTTGTGGCCGCCTCGTGGCTCCTCCGACTTCATCTCCAAGTCTCCTAGTTTCCTTCTGGTCCAAGAAAAATCATCACGAAATTTTTATTCCGTTTGGACTCTGTTTGGTATTCCTTTTCTACGAAACTCAAAAACAAGGAAAAAACAGAAACTGGCACTGGGCTCTAGGTTAATAGGTTAGTCCCAAAAATAATATAAAATAGCATATTAATGCGTATAAAACATCCAAAACAGATAATATAATAGCATGGAACAATAAAAAATTATAGATACGTTGGAGACGTATCAGTCTACGGAATTTGGAGAAATTAAACTCATGAGACACATCACCAAAATTCACACGAACAATTTCTTTCTCACAATCTATCTTAGCATTCACCGTATTCAAGAAGGGTCGACCAAATATAATGGGACAAAAATCATCTTGTGGGGAAACAAGAATGAGAAAATCAGTAGGGTATTTTATTTTCCCACACAAGACTTCAACATTTCTAACAATCCCAAGTGGTGTAATAGTATATCTATTGGCAAGTTTAATAGTAACATCAATGTCTTCAATTTCAGCAGGTGCAATATCATTCATTATTTGTTGATATAAAGTAAAAGGGATTTCACTCACACTAGCACCCAAATCACATAAGCCATGATAACAATGATCTCCTATTTTAACAGAGAAAACATGCATGCCAACAACAGGTCTATGTTTATTTTTTTCATCGGGTTTGGCAATTCTGGTAGCTTCATTACAAAAATAAATAACATGCTCATCAATATTTTCAACCAAGAGATCTTTAACCATATCAATATTAGGTTAAACTTTAATTTGTTCAGAGGGTGTAGGTGTTCTTGTATAAGTCTTGTGAACCACAGCTGAAGTTTTAGCATGTTCTTTTATCGTAACAGGAAAAGGTGGTTTCTCAATGTAAGTAGTAGGAACAACAGGATTATCATTATAAGTAACAGTTTCTTCAGCTCTATTGGGCTCTACTATTTTTACTTCAATGGGAAGATGATATTTAAACCACTTCTCCTTAGGGACATCACCATGAGTAGCAAACGATTCACAAAAAGAAGCTACTATCTCAGAGTCAAGTGCATATTTAGGGCTAAATTCATGAAAAGCATTGGTATCCATAAAAGATTTAACACAATCAAATTCAAGTTTTATACCTGACTCCTTAACTTCGTCGAGCTCCCAATCTTCAGAGTTGCATTTAATTCTTTGCAAGAGATCCCATCTGAATTCAATAGTCTTCTTCATAAAAGAACCGGTACAAGAAGTATCGAGCATGGATTGATCATTACGAGAAAGCCGAGGATAAAAATTCTGAATAATATTTCTCTTGAGAGCTCATGATTGGGGCATGAATATAACATTGACTTAAGCCTCCCCCAAGCTTGAGTGATACTTTCTCCTTCATGAGGCCAAAAATTATATATATAATTCCGATCACGATGAACGAGATGCATAGGATAAAACTTCTCATAAAATTCCAATTTCAATCGGTTGTAATTCCAAGCTCCAATATCATCACATAGCCTGTACCATGTCAATGCCTTTCCCTTCAAAGATAAAGGGAAGACCTTCTTCTTGACCTCATCTTCGGGTAAACCTGCAAGCTTAAATAATCCACAAACTTCATCCACATAGATTAGATGCATATCAGGATGTAGTGTTCCATCTCCTGCATAAAGATTAGCTAGCAGTTTCTCTATCATACCCGAAGGAATTTCATAATAAATATTTTCAGTAGGTGCAGTAGTTTGAGGAGCAACTCTTTGTTCTGACGGTTGAGGTGAAGATACCCCGAACAAACCCCTCAAAGGATTATTTTCTATAGTGACAAGTGACAATAAATTTCAGCACACAATATAAATTTTTCCTTACCAAATTCCACTCACCAAAGGCGCTTCACTCCCGGCAACGGCGCCAGAAAAGAGTCTTGATGATCCACAAGTATAGAGGATCTATCGTAGTCCTTTCGATAAGTAAGAGTGTCGAACCCAACGAGGAGTAGAAGGAAATGACAAGCGGTTTTCAGCAAGCTATTTTCTGGAGGCATTGAAATTATCAGTAACAGATAGTTTGGTAGTAAGATAATTAGTAATGGGTAACAAAGTGACAAGTGTAACAAAGGTGCAGCAAGGTGGCCCAATCCTTTTTATAGTAAAGGATAAGCCTGGAAAAACTCTTATATAAGGCAAAGCACTCCCGAGGACACATGGGAATTCTTGTCAACCTACTTTTCATCATGCTCATATGATTCACATTCGTTACTTTGATAATTTGATATGTGGGTGGACTGGTGCTTGGGTGCTATACTTACTTGGATAAGCCTCCCACTTATGATTAACCCCTCTCGCAAGCATCCGCAACTATGAAAGAAGAATTGAGATAAATCTAACCATTGCATGAAACACGTAGATCCAAATTAGACCCTTGCGAAGCAACACATAAACTAGGGTTTAAGCTTTTGTCACTCTAGCAACCCATCATCTACTTATTAGTTCCCAATGCCTTCCCTTAGGCCCAAATAATGGTGAAATGTCATGTAGTCGACGTTCACATGACACCACTAGAGGAAAGACAACATACATCTCATAAAAATATTGAACGAATACCAAATTCACATGATTACTTATAACAAGACTTCTCCCATGTCCTCAGGAACAAACGTAACTACTCACAAAGCATGCACATGTTCAAGATCAGAGGGGTATTGAATATCATTAAGGATATGAACATATGATCTTCCACCAAATAAACCAACTAGCATCAACTAAAAAGAGTAATCAACACTACTAGCAAACTACAGGTACTAATCTGAGGTTTTGAGGCAAAGATTGAATACAAGAGATGAAATTGGTTTTGAGAGGGGATGGTGATGGTGAAGATGTTGATGAAGATGGACCCTCCCATGATGAGAGGATCGTTGGTGATGATGATGGCTTCGATTTCCCCCTCCCGGAGGGATGTTTCCCCGGTAGAATCACTCTACCGGAGCCCTAGATTGCTCCTGCCTAGGTTCTGCCTCAAGACGGCGGCGCTTCGTCCTGAAAGCTTCCTTCTGATTTTTCTAGGTCAAAACCCTCCATATAGCAGAAGATCGACACCGGGGGCTGGCTAGGGGGGCCACAAGCTCTGGTGGCGCGCCCTGGGGGGTGGGGCACGCCCCTAGGCTTGTGGCCACCTGGTGGGTCCCCTTCTGTTGTTTCTTTGCCCAATATTTTTTATATATTCCAAAAGAATTCTCCGTAAAGTTTCAGGACATTTCGAGTTGTGCAGAATAGGTATCTCAGATTTGCTCCTTTTCGATCCAGAATTCCAGCTGCCGGCATTCTCCCTCTTCATATAAACCTTGTAAAATAAGAGAGAAAAGGCATAAGTATTGTATCATAATGTGAAATAACGTCCATAATGAAATAAATATCATCATAAAAACATGATGCAAAATGGACATATCAAGGACGAAATCAGAGCCAAACAAACACTTCAAATACACAATGACGATGCAAAGATGGCAACAACATACCGAGCGGCCTCCGCAAGCCATCGTCGTTTTGTTGGGGTTACCACCAGTGGTACCTTCAGTTGAGCAGGGGGCTTTGACCTACCTCTGGGCTGATGGAACACGGGCCGCGCCCGAGCTAGCGCAGCGGAACAATCTCAGGAAGTCTGCCACACCGAGAGGGTCCCCAATGTCTCCTATGATGGACTCCTCCTCCACCCTTTTAAGGGAGGAGGAGGGGCCACCGTCCCGCGGGGTGTCCTGATCGACCACTTGATTGGTCGCACCGCCCTCGGCGAAAAATGCAACCCTCTTACCTTTTCTTAGAAGGAGGAGGAGGGCGCTCCAACGTGAGCTGCAGAAGCACCTGCATCTTTGGGCTCACGGTCTTGCTCGGAAGCGGGGGCTCCGACATCAGTGCGGCGAACCCCACAAACTGCTGCAGCGGCCAGAACCATGAAGGTTAGAAACAGAAACTGACCTCCCTCAGAGTAAAAAAACACACACCCAAAAGTCTCACCTCTGTCGGCGGGGCCTCACGGCTGAAGCCCTCCACCGCGACCTTCATGGGTACCTTCTCGGCTTCCCGCCCATCAATAGGGCGAGCCGGCGGCGGAGTTCCTCCTCTTCTAGGTCATCGATGGAGGACAGAGAGAGGGTCGGAAGGCCCACGGTAGTCGCTCAACAGCGCGCCATGAGCTTGCAGGGGGAGAACTCAGCCCTCCACCCAAGTTCGCATAATCTGGACACCCATCAGGCCTCCATCCTTCAGGAGCGTGGTGGCCTCGAGCAATAATTCCGTATCCTCGGAGAGGTTGGTTGGAGATTTCCAGGAGTCCAAATGCTCCGGAGTACCACTAGAGAAGGCCGGCAGGTCGGCCTCAACCCGAAACACGTAGAACCACTTCTTTTGCCAGGCCCCCATCGACTTTGGGAGGGCCATAGGGAAGAAGGGGGAATGAGGTGGGAGTTGAAGACTGGCCCCTCCGATGTCATGAACGGAGCTACCGCTCATCTGACCCTTGACGCTGAAGAGCCGTCAAAAGAGATCAAAGTGAGGGGCGGTGTGATGCCCAGATAATTAAGCTACAGTGAACCTCTGCTAATGATGCCACGTCACCTCGGTTACTGTGGATAATCTCGCGTTAGTTCAATACCGATTCGGAATTCAACTTCAAACTAAAGTCAAACGGTAAAAGTTTTCAGATATTAAAACTAAAACGTTCTGGATATGACAGATAAATCACAAATAATATTGGTGAAGGAACCACACCTTTATAAAATATTTAAATGCACTAAAATAATTAAAACAGCAGCAAAACAATTAATTAAATGCCTTTTCTAATTTATAAAATATTAAACTATTTTTCTTGTGTCCAAAAGTTAAGGGGGCAGTAGCATATTTATTAAAACTAAATTAGGGACTACTTTTATAATTTATAAAATTAAACTAAATGAGAAACTAAAATAAAACAGTAAAAATAAAATAAAACAAAAGCTAAATCGAAAACAAAACAGAAAATAAAGCAAAAAAAATAAAACACACCCCCCCAAACTGGGCCAGGCCCAGCTGGCCACTGCGCCGCTCGGCCCACCGGCCCAGCCCTTGGCCTATATGGCCCCCTCACCCCCGTGACCTAACCGAACCCTTCCCCCACTCTCCCCATGCACCCCTCGCCCCTCCTCTGCCTCCCCCGATCTGGATCAGGGGGAATCGTCGTCGCCGCCATCCGGAGCGCCTCCGCCTCGACCACCCCGTCGCCGACCACCGCCGCCATCGTCCTCGTCCCCTCCCCGCGTCGCTACCTCACGCCTCGTCGACCCCCTGTTCATCTACAAACGGGGGTGAGCCCTGGCGCTGCCTCCCTCTTCTTCCCCTGTCCTCGTGCGCACACCGCGCGCCCGGGCCTCCGTCTCGCTCGCGCTCCAGCGTCGCCTGCTTAGCCCCGCGGCCTTGCTCGCCACCCACCTGCTGCACGCCGTGCTGCCGTGCTGTTGCGTCCCTGCAGCCCCGTGCTCCCCTGCTACCGCTCGCGCCTCTGCGCTGCTCGCCAGCCCCGCGCTTAGCCAGCCGCTACCTGGCACTCCTGTTGTGCTGCCCTGCACCTACGTTTGGCCCCGTGTCCTGCTTCCCAGTAGCCACTTACGCAGCCGCCGCTCCCGCACAGGCCAGCGCCCACTGCTGCCTACTCCCCCTCGTGTTGTGCGCGCCCACTGTGGCCGCCGACACCCTGTGTGCGCGTGCATGCACACTGGCCGGAGCCACGGCCGCTCGGTCCAGCCTCTGTGTAGTTTAGTTACTAAACTGCATTAGGATTAGTGTATTGTACGAATGACAGATGGGGCCCCCAGTTAAAGTTAAAATGTTAAAACAGTGTTAAACTATCAGAGAATATGACATGTAGGACCCACTGTTAGATTGAAATAAATAGAACAGATTAAAATACCCGAGTCAATGACAATTAGACCCCACCAGCCCTGTTGACTGGTCAACTATGGCCGTTGACTTGCTAACTGGGCAGTTGACCTGGTCAACCGGCCCCGCTGTCAGCCACACATGCACACTTCTTGGTACACTTTTGTGTACCCATAGCAATTAATGTTATTATATTTTTGAATTAAATTAAATCTGTTAATTCTAGAAATTGAATTAAAACTTTAAAAATTAATATAAAATAATCCGTAACTCGGATGAAAATACTTTGCACATGAAAGTTGCTCAGAACGACGAGACGAATCCGAATACGCAGTTCATTCATCTGCCACATGTCCCTAGCATAGCGAACATGCAACCATCCCCCTCTGGTTCATTTGTCCGAAAATGCCGAACACCAGGAATACTTTCCCGGATGTTTCCCCCCTTCACCAGTAGCACCTAGTACCGTGTTAGGGCACACCTAACACCGCTTATTGTCATGTCATGCATCGTCATGCATCTGTTTGCATTGTATTCATTATTTCTTCCCCCTCTTCTCTCCGGTAGACTTCGAGACTGACGCCGCTGCTGCCCCGATCGACTACGGTGTTGACGACCCCTCCTTCTCAGCAGAGCTTCCAGGCAAGCCAACCCCCCTTGATCATCCCGATACCGCCTTTTCCTTCTCTCTACTGCTTGCATTAGAGTAGTGTAGCATGTTACTGCTTTCGGTTTGATCCTATACTGCTGCATAGCATGTCCTTGTTACTACTATTGTTTCCTTTAACTGCAATCCTACATGCTTAGTATAGGTTGCTAGTATTACATCAGTGGCCCTACATTCTTATCCGTCTGCCATGCTATACTACTGGGTCGTGATCACTCGGGAGGTGATCACGGGTATATATACTAAATATTATTACACTACTTATGTTTCTGTTCGGATATGGGGGCTGAAGGGACAGGTGGTTCCATCCAGGTAGTGGTGGGCCTGGGTTCCCGACGGCCCCCGAGTGTTACTTTGTGGCAGAGCAACAGGGCAGGTTGTGACCACCTAGGATACAGGTGGGCCTGGTCCTGGTCGATGTCCGCGGATACTTCAAAAACACGCTTAACGAGATTGGGTATTTGTTCTGAGTTGGTATTGACCTATACGCACTAACTGCCACGCGGGACAAGATATGGGCAACCGGTGTCGTAGTATCAGCCCAAGCTTTCCAGACGTCAGCGACTGAGTGGCGTGCGCCGGATTGGATTGGAACGCCTACACTTGTATTAGGGGGCTAGGTCTGCTTCCGGCCGCGTACGCAACGTGCAGGAGTGCAACGGACGATGGGCCCAAGACCCCTACGTGCTTAGGATTTAGACCGGTGTGCTGACCTCTCTGTTGGGCCTAGGTAGGGCTGCGATGTGTTGATCTTCCGAGCCGGGCATGACCCAGGAAAGTGTGTGTGGCCATAGTGATCGAGCGTGTCGGGTTATGTGGTCCACCCCTGCAGGGAACATTGATCTATTCGAATAGCCGTGTCCACGGTAATAGGATGACCCGGAGTTGTATTCCGACCTCATGACAACTAGAACCAGATACTGAATAAAACACACCCTTTCAAGTGCCAGATACAACCCGGTGATCATTCTCTCGCAGGGTGTCGAGGAGAGGATCGTCGGGTAGGATTAAGCTATGAGATGTCGCTTGTTACTATTCTTGCTACTCTCTTCTACATGCTTCAAGATGAAGGCCGCCAGAAGCATAGTCTTCGGTAGGACTAGCTATCCCCCTCTTATTCTGGCATTCTGTAGTTCAGTCCACAGATACTACCCATTTCATTGATACCATTTCATATGTAGTGTAGATCCTTGCTTGTGAGTACTTTGGATGAGTACTCACGGTTGCTTTGCTCCCCCTTTTCCCCCTATTCCTTTCTTCTCGGATGTCGCAACCAGATGCTGGAGCCCCAGAGCCAGACGCCACCTTCGATGACTCCTACTACACCGAGGGTGCCTACTACTACATGCTGGCCGCCGACGATCAGGAGTAGTTTAGGAGGATCCCAGGCAGGAGGCCTGCGCCTCTTCGATCTGTATCCTAGTTTGTGCTAGCCATCTTATGGCACCTTGTTTAACTTATGTCTGTACTCAGATATTGTTGCCTCCGCTGACTCGTTTATGTTCGAGCACTTGTATTCGAGCCCTCGAGGCCCCTGGCTTGTAATATGATGCTTGTATAACTTATTTGTGTTTAGAGTTGTGTTGTGATATCTTCCCGTGACTCCCTGATATTGACCGTACACGTTTGCGTGTATGATTAGTGTACGATTGAATCGGGGGCGTCATAGGTGGCCCCAAGAAAGCACTCACAGAACAATAAGTTTGCGATGTGCAGCATGCTGGTGGGGTTGAGATCATCAAGCTGAATGCCAAAGAAGAAAAGAAGCCCCCGCATGAATGGATGCAGGGGGAAGCAAAGACCTCGCCCAAAGAAGTCTAGATGGATCATGCGCGCACCTGGTGGTGGCGCCAGAAGTTTCTCCACTGACAAAGGAATCTGATACGTGAGGTCAGATGGGAACAGCCCCTCTGCCCTCAGCTGTTGGACGTCCCCATCAGAGATGATGGCGCAGGTCCACCGGCTGACAAAGATGTCGACGCTAGGTTGTGGCTCGACGGTCGCGCCGGAATCCTCTATCTTCCGTTTCTTTTTGGCCTCCTTGGTCCCTTGTGCGCTGCGGGCATCGGTCGTGGAGCTTGATTGACCCATCCCTCATTGCGCGGGGGAGGAAGTGGAGGGCCCGAAGACGATGAATGTCGCAATGGTGTCAGAACAAGGAAGAATGAAGGAGGCAGGGGTGCGAGGAAGAAGATGGAGGCAGAATGAATCTCACTCTTCCTCTCTGCCGCTATTGTGACCCACTACGGGCGAGCCGAAAATCGAGGCGTCTCCGCAGGCCATGTGCCTCATGTCCCGTGGGTGGTTACCATTTGCAGCCTGCAGGCGCGGGAATCTGGGCTGACTTGCTATAATGAGTCAAGGCCCAGCTAGCTTCGGTCCCCATGTCGATGTGACGGTTCACCGGGGTGGTTCTTTAGAAAAATTAGGGGCGGCGACCCCTCCCCGTAAAATCTAGAGTCAAGGCCAGAGGCCCGCAACAACGACAACAAGGCCAAAGGAGCAGTAGTAGGATCAAGGTGGAAACATCAAGGAAAGGTGGGCTCTGGAGCCCCCGACAAGACAAAAGCATCGGCACCACGACCAGACAGCAGGAAAACAAGGTCATGTGGGAGCCCGTCGGATGTCTTGCCAAACTATTCTGCAACCTCTGCCATGCTCGGGGGCTACTGACGGGGTCCGGTACAGGGGTTGGCCAATACCCAAGAGCCCGGCCCTATCCAAGACACGGAGCCCACCAGGCCCATAGCATGCAGCAAACCCTAGAGGGCGAGGATCACCCTCATGACATCCGAGACAAGAGGGCGGCAATGATACGTCCCAAACGTATCTACTTTTCCAAACACTTTTGCTCTTGTTTTGGACTCTAATTTGCATGATTTGAATGAAACTAACCCAGTCTGGCGCTGTTTTCAGCAGAACTACCATGGTATTGTTTTTGTGCAGAAATAAAATTTCTCGGATTAGGCTAAAAATTTACGGAGAATATTTCTAGAATATATATAATATATTGGTGAAGAGAACTACTAGAGGGAGGGCACCCAAGAGCCATGAGCTTATGGGCGCACCCACCCCCAGCGCGCGCCATGTGCGCTTGTGGGCCCCTCAGGCCTCTGGCAACCCTAACTCCAACTCCATAGTACCATCTCGCGGAGAAAAAATCAGAGAGAAGGAATCATCGCGTTTTACGATACGGAGCCACCGCCACCTCCTGCTCTTCATCGGGAGGGCTGTTCTGGAGTCCGTTCGGGGCTACGGAGGGTGGAATTCGTCGTTGTCATCATCATCAACCCTTCTCCATCAACAATTCCATGATTCTCACCACCGGGAGTGAGTAATTCCTTCGTAGGTTTGCTGGACGGTGATGGAGTTGGATGAGATTTGTCATGTAATTGAGTCAATTTGTTAGGGCTTGATCCCTAGTATCCACTATGTTCTGAGATTGGTGTTGCTATGACTTTGCTATGCTTAATGCTTGTCATTAGGGCCTGAGTGCCATGATTTTAGATCCGAACCTATTATGTTTTCATGAATATAAGTCTGTTTTGGATCCTATCTTGCAAGTTGTATGCACCTATTACGTGTTATGATCTGCAGACCCCAAAGTGACAATAGTTGGGATTCACTCCGGTGATGACCATAGTATGAGGAGTTCATGTATTCACTAAGTGCTAATGCTTTGTTCCGGTTCTTTATTAAAAGGAGGCCTTAATGTCCCTTAGATTTCCTTATGGACCCCGCTGCCACGGGAGGGTAGGACAAAAGATTTCATGCAAGTTCTTATTATCAGCACGTAGGACTATATACGAAATACATGCCTAAATTGAATTGATGAATTGGAGCTATTGTGTATCGCTCTAGGTTGTGACTGTTACATGATGAATATCATGCAACACAAATATCCATCATTGATCCAATGCCTACGCTTTTCTCATATTTATCTCTTCTAAGTTACTTTCGTTGCTGCTGTTGTTACAATCACTACAAAACTGCTATTGTTACTGTTCCATTACTATTGCTACGGTTACTACCGCTATCAAACTATCATATTATTGTGCTACTAAACACTTTGCTGTAGATATTTAGTTCTCCAGGTGCGGTTGAATTGACAACTCAACTGCTAATACTCATAAATATTCTTTGACTCCCCTTGTGTGGAATCAATAAATTTGGGTGAAATACTACCCTCGAAGACTATCGCGATCCCCTATACTTGTGGGTCATTAGGACATTTTTCTGGCGCCGTTGCCGGGGAGCATAGCTCTATTTGTTGAGTCACTTGGGAATTATATCTGTCGATCACTATGAAGAATCTGAAAGACGCTAAGACCAAGATCGTACCCTCAAAGACGAGGGGAGGCAAGGAACTGCCATCTAGCTCTGCACTTGATTCACCTTCTATTTTTAGTAGGCTTGCGACACCACCACCTGCTATTCAATCTGATATGTCACACGTAATTTATGATACTACTTCTGCTATAAATGAAACTTGTGATGATGCTAGTACTCTCCTTGATCAAACGGTGCCACTAGGTGAATTTCTTGATGAACAACTTGCTAAAGCTAAAGAAATTGAAGCTGCTGAAATTGATGAAAATTATGATTCACCTATTATGCCTAGCTCTACTACTAGAGTTGAAATGCCTAAGATACCCGATGGTTATGTTATGGATGGGGAGATAGCTAGAGAATTTCTTGCTTGTAATGATAGAGATGATGTTAAGAAACTATTGAGTAAGCTGAAGGAAAAGTCTATGGTAGTGAGAATGAAATATGATCCTAAGTTTGCTACTTCTCCTATCTTCATTACCGAAAAGGATTGTGAATTTTCTGTCAATCTTGAGTTTATTACTTTGGTTGAATCCGATCATTTTCATGGTTATTAAACTGAAACTGTTGTGGCACACATGAAAATTGAATGATATAGCCACCCTATTTGCCCATGATGAGAAAATTCGCTACTAATATATTCTTAAGTTGTTTCCTTTCTCATTAAAGGGTGATACTAAGAAATGGTTTAATACTCTTGCTCCTGGTTGTGTGCGTAGTCCCCAGGATATGATATATTACTTCTCTGGAAAATATTTTACTGCTCATAAGAAACAAGCTACCTTACCTGAAATATTTAACTTTGTGCAAATTGAAGAAGAAAATCTCCCTCAAGCTTGGGGGAGGCTTCTATAATTACTTAATGCTTTGCCTGACCATCCTCTTAAGAAAAATGAAATACTTGATATCATTTGTAATGGACTAACTAATGCTTCTAGGGATTACCTAGATAGTTGTGCTGGTTGTGTTTTCAGGGAACAAACTGTTGGACAGGCTGGAGAACTGTTAAATAATATACTGAGGAGTGCTGATGATTGGACACTTCCTGAACCACCACCAAAACCAACTCCAAAGTAGAGAGGTATTCTATTCCTTAGTCTAGAAGATATGCAAGAGGCAAAGAAATCTATGAAAGAAAAGGGTATTAAAGCTGAAGATGTTAATAATTTACCACCTATAGAGGAAGTACATGGACTTGATACCCAAACACAGGTAGTAAAGGTAAATTCTCTTTATAGATTCAATGAGGGGGATATTCCCTATAATAAATATGCTAGTCAATGACTGGATGAATTTGATAACTATATTGTTAAGCAAGAACACTTCAATATGTATGTTAGCAAACAATTGAAATGAAATGCTATCATGATTTATAGCTTGAGTGAGTTGATGTTTAGGATTGCTAATGATGTTAGAGGTTTAAGTAAACATTCATCCATGGTTCACACCTAGTTGGAACAAGTCGCTAAGTCACAAAATGATTTGCTTAATGAGATCAATAATAAAATGAATGATGGTGCTGTTAGAGTTGTGACTAGGGGAGGTAGAATGACTCAGGAGCCTCTATATCATGAAGGTCATCCTTAAATAATTAAACAAGATTCTCAGAGAATTAATATTGATGCACCTAGTTCATCTAAGAAGAAAAATAAAAATAAAAATGTTAGAACTTTGCATGCTTCTAATGAGCCTGTGGTAGAAAAACCTTCTGAGAATCATAATGATGTTTCTATTTCTGATGCTGAGACACAATCTCGTAATGAACATCCAATTAGTGATAATGATAATGATGATGTTCATGTTGATGCTCCACCAGACAATGATAAAGAACCTGATAATGATTTAGAAATAGAACTTGTTGTAGATCTTGATAACCCACCTCCTAAGAATAGAAGATCTGATACAAGGGATTCCATTGCTAAAAACATGGTAAAGAAAGAGAACCATGGGTTCAAAAACCCATGCCTTTACCTAGTAAGCCTCCGAAAAATAAAGATGAGGAGGACTTTGAACATTTTGTTGAAATGCTTAGACCTGTCTTTTTGCGAACACGTTTGACTGATATTTTGAAAATGCCTCCATATGCTAAATACATATGAAAGATATTGTCACTAATAAAAGAAAGATACCTGAAGCTGAGATTTCCACCATGCTTGCAAACTATTCATTTAAGAGAGGTGTACCTAAGAAGTTAGGAGATCCAGGAATACCCACTATACCATGCTCCATTAAAAGAAGTTATGTTAAAACTCCTTTATGTGATTTACGAGCCAATGTCAATATAGTGCCTTTCTTTTTATATAGAGGACTTGATTTGAATAAGTTGACACCTACTGAAATCTCTTTGCAAATGGCTGATAGATCAACTGCTATACCTATCGGAATTTGTGAGGATATTTCCGTTGTAGTTGCACATGTTACTATCTTAACAGACTTTGTTATACTTGATATGCCCAAGGACGAAAATATGGCGATCATCCTTGGCAGACCCTTTTTGAATACTGCAGGGGCTGTTATTGATTGCAACAAAAGCAAGGTCACTTTTCATGTCAATGGTAATGAGCATACGATATATTTCCCGAGGAATCAAAGTTCAGTGAACAGTATCAACTCTATTGAAAAAATTGCAACAATTACTATTGGAGGTTTCGAATTTCCTCTTCCAACCGTCAAAAGGAAATATGAAACTCTTATTGTTGGGGAGATGCATATCACCGTTGAGGTAACATAGTGTTATACAAAAGTTCTTCGGTTTCATGTTACTCAGAAATAGTTTGTTAATAAGACTTGATCAACCTTACTAATGGATTCATTTTGAGGGGTATGTGGTCGATGAATTTAGTAAGCACAACCTAATGTACGTACTGTTTACTCTCTGTTATTTAAAGTTTAGTAAAGTAGAATGCCATGATTATCCTATTTTCAGAATTATCTGTGCAATAAAAGATGTCCCAAAAGTAAAAGTTCTCGGAATGACCTGGAAATTTAGTATGATTTTTCTACATTATTTAATAATTTTTGGCACTGAACAAACCCCAGGGGGTGCCCCTGTGAGCCACGAGCTCACAAGGCGCGCCCACCCCCGGGGCGCACCTAGTGAGCTCATGGGTCCCGCAGGGGCCCCTCACTTATTTCAGCAGCTCACTACCTTCTTCCACCTCTAGAAAAAATCAAACTTGCCTCATAGCTCGTATTCTTGCTCATTTCTGTGCGATTTTCGATCTGCTTGGTTGGAGCTCCATTTTCGAAACTGTTTTGGGGGATTACTCCTTGGTATGTGACTCCTCCAATGGTCCAATTAGTTTTTGTTCTAGTGCTTTATGTTTTGCAAAGTTTGCTACTATTGGTGACCATGTATATGAGCTTGCATGTTGAATTTGTATGGTTCAAAGTAGTTTTGATGCATGATATAGACTCTAGACACTTGTGGAAGTAGTAGCTATCAATTTTGTCAAGTTTTGTTCACTTTTGTTTTGGGGACTAAAAATTTCAGAAATTTTTCAACGAAAAGAAAATGCTTAGGAAGATGTTTCATGGAGGTTCTTCGATTAAGAGCTCCCCGAGGCTTGCAATACGCGAGCTGGACCTTGAACCACCGCGGGAGGCTCTCGTGCAACCATGTGAATGGCCATCTGATGCCTTCATGATGCGAGCCAACATAAAGGAGGAGTTCTATATGTATATACACAATGCCGGGTTGACGGACTTCTTATCAGATAAGTGTCCGCAAGACCATGATCTCACTGATTCCTTTGTGCGGAAATTCAAGTATGTATCTCGACGGTCCTCTCATGATGTTATGTTTGACACTTATGATAAATCTTTTCACATGACTATTCAACAATTTAGTGAGGGTTGTAGAATTCCCTCTTGGGGGACATGCCTTGAACCTCGTACAATTGATTGTAATGAATTTATTATGAGTATTACCCGAGGTGAAACTAGGGGCATAACACAAGCTAGAATTGGGAGCATTCACTTTCCTGCTATCCACTATTTTGCTCTGTTCATAGGTAGGTGCATCAATGGTAAACATGACCTTAGTACCCTGTGTGCACCTGATTTAAGCATCCTTAAAAGTGCGGCACTGAGGGATAGAAAATTTAACATGGGGGCCATTGTTTCACGTCATTTACATAATAATGCTCTTGTTGTTGGGATCTATGTTACTTGTTTAGCTACTTATCTTGGCATACCCATAAAGGAAAATGATACCTTGTTTCCACCTAGTTACCTTGATTATCAGGCTATGGAGCGTCATCAGTTTCTTGAAAGAAACACCTCACCATTTCGATACAGGCTAATCTTTAATAAACGTCGTGTTATCTATATTACTTTGCCTGCTCATGCCTTCTTTAACTTTTAGGAAAAACAAAGATATTTTATACTTGATTAGGAGGCTGAGGCGTACAAGACGGCCGAGGAGACTGCGCGCCTTAATGAGGTAACCCGCCAAGCAGTGGCGGCTGCGCTCGAGTACAATCCGAACTACTACCACGGGTACTATCCAGGCCAGCAGGGGCCATAGACAAACTTAGGCCAACTGCCTAAGCTTGGGGGAGTATGTATTTCTCACGGACATTACATTCATGTACCACACATTCATTCAAGTTATCGATGTTCATCCTTTTTCATTGTATATCCATGTTAGTTTTATTTTTGCTTTCTTCTTGTGCGTTTGAAAAAAAAACTTTGAAAATCCAAAAATATTTCTCGTTTCTTTTTGGCTTTTCTTTCTTGTTTAGTTAGTTAGTAAAA
The DNA here is from genome assembly GCA_011799875.1 of Thinopyrum elongatum. Lineage (NCBI taxonomy): Eukaryota > Viridiplantae > Streptophyta > Magnoliopsida > Poales > Poaceae > Thinopyrum > Thinopyrum elongatum. The sequence goes on from CM022297.1 coordinate 466,297,948, forward strand.
GAAATCCCAAAAAGGTTTCTCGTTTCTTCTTTTGTTTGTTGGGAGCTTTCACGTGTACATAGTTTTTTCTTGCTTTTCCTTCGTTAGTTTGCTTTCTTCAGAAAAACTAAAACTCCAAAAATATTTCAGTGTGTTTCTCTAAAGTTCTTTTCTTTTCTTTGAGCCATCATAAGGAGAAGACCACGATGAAAATGTTGAGTGGCTCTCATATGCACTATTGTTGATCTAAGAAGGGCCAATATTACCATGTCTTATCCTTTAAATAAATGTTTGAAGATTCCAGCTTAGTCCACGACACACTTGCACTATTATAATTTTCACATCATTTGGTCGTGCAAGTGAAAGGCAATAATGAAGATGATTTGATGAAGTGATTGCGGTGAAGGAAAGCTAGTATGAACTCTTGTTTTCATTTTTGCAAATATGTTTAGCTCAGTCATTTTTGATTCAGCATATTATGACTAAACTTGTTTGTGATGACAATTAGAGATTATAGTTACTCAAGCCATGCTTAACTAGCTAGGAGTGGATAATTATTTATCTTGAGTGTCAACATGCATTAAAATGGTTGTGATGTAGTATGTTAGTATGGTATCCTCCTTTGAATGATTCGAGTGGCTTGACTTGGCACAAGTTCACACATGTAGTTGATTTAAAACAAATGAAGCCTCCATGATATTCATGCTCTGGTGTTTATATCCTACTCATGCTCGTGTTCAATGTTAATTATCCTCAATGCATTATTATGACCGTTGTCGCTCTCTAGTTGGTCGCTTCTCAATCTATTTGCTAGCGTTCGCTTGTACTAAGCGGGAATGCCACTACTAGGGAAAAGCCTAGCAGTAGCACTGGTTTTTGGCCTAGTAGTAGCATGGGGTGCCGCGCTACTGTTACGGCGCTACAGCTAAAGGTTAGCAGTAGAGTTGGTTTACACGCGCTACTGCTATACGTACTTAGTAGTAGCGCGTCTTGCAGGAAGCGCTACTGGTAATTACTAGCAGCGCGCCTCTCTGCCCGCGCTACTACTATTATTACATATTCTATTTCTTTTTTATTTTATGTCGTATTCATACACCATTATACAAGTTTTCATACAGTAGCAATTTAGAGATTGTTTTTACATCATAATGAGTTATTACATCACTGGGTGAAAGAACCGTGGATTAGTTTCAAGTGGATGGATCCTAAGTGACCAAGTCATGGATTATCGTGATAATCCATGACTTGGTCACTTAGGATCCATCCACTTGAAACTAATCCACGGTTCTTTCACCCAATGATATAATAACTCATCATCATCATCATCATCATATCATTAACAACTTATCATCATAATACATCATTGTCATATAACAACTCCTCATGATCATCATTTTCGTCCATGAGACATCATATAACAACTTGGTCACTAGTCATAATCACAACTCCTCCTCCTCATCATCATCAACTCTAACACATTGTAGCACATAATAACACATTGTACCTAGGACCTACTCCTCTCTCATAGGACCTACTACCCTCTCGAAGGTAAAATAGCATAAAGCAAGATAGGCCCTGACTCTCCATTATGGAGAATGGAGACTATCCTGTCTCCAATTCTTGCGCTTCACACAATGTTGCTTCCTAGTAGCTCCCTACGATTGTCCATATATTTTTTCCATTTTTTGATTGTCATGTCTTCATCGGTTTTAGAAATCCGGTATGAACAACAGTGAAGCCTAGGATGACCTGGTCGTAAGCTAATAACATCAAGGCGACCTTTCGAAAACATCAGATGAGGCACACAATCCTTTGGGATTTTCTGTTGAAAAACATAGTAATAACGTCGTAGTTAGCAATGTAGTTTAGCTTTAGAAGAATTTATGCAAAAGATGCAGGAATGTCGTAATAGTAAAAAATCTTACCATGCCATCTCCATAGATGTTACTGTAGTTCAACACGTGCACTAGTGGCATGTATTGACCATAATGTGCAGGAGTTTGATAATTGATATTGTAATTCTCAACATCATTAATAAATGAGATAAGATGATCTTTCTCCTGATAAGTTAATTCTGTGCCATCAGTGTAGTAGGTTCTGTCTACCATCTTCTGTACATTTTTTGAAGAATGAAAATAAGCTGTTAATGGAAATCAGCTGTCAACTATTTTGAAATAAACAATATAAATTACTTAATAAATATGTTTGAGAAACTCACATAGCGGTAGAATTGGAAGCGTATCAACAAGGACCCAAATGTCCATATTCCCTTTATCAATGTCAGGATCACCAAGATCCAAGGTGACAAGCATACCCTCATGAAAATCATATGTCTTGCAAAGTGCTTCCCAATTCGGGCAACCAAAATGGGATACACTCTTAGAATTGTATAGATTTACAGCAAAATCATTACCATGATGGGTCCTTAGGTGAGTTATCTTTGTCTCCATGTTTTCATGATCTTTAAAATCCAGCTTCTCCAAGACATAGCATCTTGCATGGCATGGGATAAGCTAGTCGAATTGTAAAAGACGGAAATTACACGTTGAAGAAGCAGAAGTCATGCTTAATTACGAAAAAACACTTGTCATCGTTGCGTACCGTTTCAACATCGAAGGTCTCCTGGAGCTTAATACTGAAGCGCCGACCTTCTACTAGGTGAGGCCTGTCGCACAGACCCCGGTCATCGCCGCACCAGTCGCACTCCAGGAGCCTATCGTCGTCGTCAGACATTTCCTATGTTCATAATTCAAGGATTAAACTTGTATAATTCAATATATATACTACAAAAACTAAATTAGATAATTATTATTCATCATGGGTTGACTATCGGTCTGTCGAGTCTTTTCTTGAAAACTCTCAGCTCACGTGGTGTATATATTCGACCATCGGTGATGGTAGCTACTCCTATCATTCCAAAGTGCATTACACCAAAATGTCTAGCACCTTGCAATGAAGAAGAAGCTACCCACACGACAACAGTCGGGATTCTTCGTCCTCTCATATATGGTGGAGACTCTCCCTCACTGATTCCTCTCTGACATTTGCGACCGTCTGTGATGGTCGTTCTTCTCTTCCTCCCCGTGCATTACCAAAAGGTCTATCACGAGAAAGAAGAGTAAGAACGACCCCCATGACAACAGTCGGCATTCTTCTTCTCTCATATATATGGTGGAGTCCCGACAGACTTAAAGTCAACCCGAAATGTCATTTAATTATCTTTCTACAAAATCCGGGCCACTCGATATTTCCTACATATTCTAGCACAAGTCATGTCAAAATTCGCGGAAAAATCCGGCATCACCTTTGCTAAAAAGGACATATATCGAGCGCCTGAAATTTGCCGGAATGGAAATTAATCAACACTCTGGCAAAACATAGGCCACTGTGAGGTGTTCCCTGCAAACATAGGCCACTTGGGCAAGCACTAGTACTACACAACACTACATATCACATGTCTAAATCTCCATCATATTTGAAAGACCTACATTGAAAACTTTCTATTCCATGGAAATTGTCACAGCTACTCATCTACTACTCTACTACATCTATGAAAACATCTAGCACCTTGGAATGAAGAAGAAGCTACGGGGACGACGGCGAGGATGATGCAGGGCTCCTTGATTTCTCCAAAAACAAAAACATTATTATCCTCATTTTAGGACTTAGTGAAACCCTATCAAGTAAATATCCAATTTGAATATAACTTACTGTCCACTTCTTGAACCATAGAAAAATGCCCTAATTTCACAATATAACTTAGAGTTTGATTGCTGAAATTCCTATTACTAAATTTAATACCTAAAAATTTGTCATATAGCATTCCAATACATTTCTATAATTCAAAAAGTTTTATACCTAAAAAATTATATTACTAATTTTTTTACTAAAATTTTGTATTACTAAAAATTTATATCTACCTTCTACAACAAAATTCTACCTATCTATACTATTCAAAAAACCTACATTCTACAATCAAAGTGTTACATATCAACTAAAATTCTACCTATCTATACTATTCAAAAAACCTACATTCTACCTATCTATACGATCAACTAAATCTATGGAGGGAGGAGGGGCTATGCATGGACGAGGGGGAGGGACGAGGGGCTGTGGAGGGAGGAGGGGTTGTGGAGGGAGGAGGTGATGTTGATGGAGGAGGAGGGGCGGCTAGAGGAGGGAGGAGCAGGGGGATGACGGGAGGAGGAGAGGCAGCTAGAGGAGGGAGGAGGGGCAGCTAGAGGAGGGAGGAGGAAGAGGAGAAGGAGGAGGCTTACCGAGACCGGAGGATGGCGGCGACGCCGGCAGCAATGCGGCGACGGAGGCGGCAATGCGGCGACGGGGGCGATGGCAGGAGGAGGACGGCCGCGACGGTGTGACAGTGAGACAAGAGAGTGAGGAAACGGGCGGGCGCGCGGGGGGATAAGGCTGGATTAGCAGTAGCACGGGTTAGGGGAAAGCGCTACTGCTAAACTACCTAGCAGTAGTGCATTTCATGGGTAAGTGCTACTACTACACTTAGCCTGGCAGCAACGGTGGGGCAATTTTAGTAGTAGCGCTCTTTGTCCTTGTCGCGCTACTGCTATGTCTATAGTAGTAGCGCCTTCTGGGGACACGCGCTACTGCTAAGTAGCAGTAGCGCGTCATTTTAACCAGTGCTACTGCTAAGGTTCTGCGTATAAGGTTTTCCCTAGTAGTGTGCTGTTGTGCATCCAAAATCCTTAAACCCAAAGTTGTTCCAGATGATTCCATCATATCTACCTATATGCGGTGTTACTCTGCAGTTCCAAGTAAATTTGGATGTGCCACCTCTAACCATTCAAATAAACATCTGTTTTGTGTGCCCGTACCGCTCATGGAGCGACGGGGGGTGGTCAGTATCTTCCATGCTAAGCAGGTTATTCTCATGATGGGTGTAGTGGCACCCCGGCTCAGAGAGACCGGAACACCCCGTATTCCAGCCCAGAGATCGAGGAGAAGTCTTCTGGAATACGGCACTGCTTGGCATAGAACAAATCATCTCTATATTACAATCGAAATGGATACAAGGGAATTACATCGGCACGGCGACACTACGCCTGCCATGGTTGCTCTATGCAAGCAGTAGAACAACTCAAAGCAGCGGAATGACTACTAGCAGCGGAACAACGACGACGGTGATGGACTCCACTCCGCAGGGACTCTGGCTGGAATGCGTATCCTAGCTCGCAAACTCGGGATCCACGACAAACAAGCAAGCAGACAAGGCATGACCTGCAAACTGGCATGACACGCCAGGTCAGTACATTGAATGTACTTGCAAGCTTAGAGCAACCAAAGCAATCAAGACAAACAACAGCATGGCATTTACAGGTTAAAGCAATGATTAACATGATACCACTAGAACATTATAAGCATTGCATGAACATGTTGAACATAACACATCTAGCATCACATGAAATGAGCATGGCAATGTTACTCATGATATGCACAAGATGATACTAGCATGCAGCATACTTAACATGATCCACTTACTCTGTTTGGGGTTATCTCGTAACCACCACATATACCACTTACCATCATGGACATCACACGATCACCTCAGGATCAAATCAAGCTTGGTATTAGCAATACCGTAGTAATCATTACATGACCACAAGGAGCTTGATCCTTACCCGTGATTACCGCATAACACCACAAACATCAACCAGCTTCGGTATCCATGATACCACTGTGATCCTCTCACGATCACATAAAGATCAACCAACTTCTTTCCTCATTGAACCGGGGTTGTTTATTAATCAGGTTATTCTTACTGTTGACCCATAGTGTGACCTACTATGAACTAGGCCCATATCCGTGGGCGCGGCTATCGATAGATTATACACTCTACAGAGGTTAGTACAATGTACCAACACTACGGAACCCAAGGCCTTGTGCTCCCATTCGGGTGGACCAACGGCGTTCCGACAAAACCGATCTACTGCACGACACTCTCTCCCGGCCACTCCGACAAACTCCCCTTTGGGCTAAGTCATGGGTGGCCCCAATGTCACCTCCTGACACCCAACGGACACCGTCGTGGCAAAACAAAAACGGTCCCAAACATGGACAATGGATCCATACAACTCGGGCACACAAGGCTTATGTCCACCTACCTGATCAGGGTAGCACGCGCCCATAACCTTCCCTAGTTGGAGGACCGGCGAGAGGCATGACAATAGACCCAGTTAGGGCTTCCCATCAGACAAGTGTGGCTGCACTGGTCAGCTCGATTTCGATGGCACTATGACTCAGCCAATAGGTGTTCAAGTTCAATGAAAGTCCGGTTAAACTTGAATGCAAATGATGCTGAGTCATACAATATAACATGATAAACTGACCATGATAACAATATGAACATGGATGGGAAAGCATATTCGTTCAACATATCAACAACAGTAAAGCATTTACCAATGAGCAGGACATGATGATGAACATGAACAAAATAGTATAACATGATCACATAAGAGCCTAGCATGCTCATTAACATCAAAATAATTATTTGACTGAAGTATAACAAGAGCATAAGCAAGTAAACATCTACCCAACTAGATGCAAATGATCATAGCACAAGCATAAGCATGCAAACACGAGCAAGAGTAAATCATTCACGGAATAATAGCATGCACAACCAAATTAAAGATTCAAGTTGAAAACCATTGGTATTGCAATTCTATCATGCAAGTGGCTGTCGTGGCGTGCTTGGGGTGAAGGGTTGCTCCGGGGAGAAGTGCGATAAGCTCGCGAAACGAATCACCGGACGACTTCTCTCTCGGAGGGGGCTAATAAGGGGCAAGGGAAAACTGGCCATTTTCACAGTGTGAAAACATTATGAAAATGGTACCAACATGATGGGCTCGACGAGACGAAGACATGGGCTTTGGAATCACCTTATTTGGAGTTAGGGTTGCGGAGATACGAACAGAAGAAGAACAGGGACTAATCTGCAAAAAATTCTTCACAAACAAGTCCCTGGCGGCTGAAAACAGAAAGCGCCTTTTCTGAGAATACGTTTCTGCACAGAGAAAGCGTATTTGAGCCCAAAGAAGAAGGAAAATACGCCTTCAGAAAAGGAAAACGTATTCTGGAGAATACATCTCCACTTACTCAGGCGCGGGCCCGGGGCCAAGTCAACGCCTAGAGGATGACGTGCGGGACCCACTCAACTTCTCTCTCTCTCCTCCCGCTCTCTTTCTCCTTCCTCCCGATGCAGAATAGAGGAGGCGAGCAGAGGTGTGGCCGGCGACGGGCTTGGCGACTCCGGTGGTCTCCGGCGAGCGAGAGGCTGCCGGCGGGACCAGAGGGAAGCGCCGCACTCGCCTGGACCGGTTGGGGATGCTGAGGAGGAGTGGCGACGCGGCGGCTCACGGCAACAAAGGAGAAGCGCCGGCGATGGGGCTCGTGGCTCCAGCCGTCTCCGGTTGAGGGAATGACACCAGCAGCCTCGGGACAGTGAGCCGCGTCCATCCCAGAGCTACTCGCACGCCGGGGAGGATTAGGGCTGCCGCGGCCCACGGCAACAGAGGGCAAGGGCGGGCGGCGGCCATTGTTGGGGACGGCGGCCACAAGGACTCCAGCGATGAGCTGAGGAGAGGAGGAGGATCTCCGGCGTGTGGGTGAGCTTCTGGTGGAGAAAGGAGGAGGGGAGAGGCTCGGGCTTGCTCGAATTTGAGCAGAGGTCGTCGGCGGCAATGGCGGACAGAGGAGGAGAGGACTCTGGCAAGCTTGGAGGGCCGGGGAGAGGGCGGCGAGGTGCGGAGGACCTCGGGGTCGCTATATATAGCCGAGGGGAGGCTCTGGAGAGCTCGAGGGCGCTCGGGCTACGTGGCAATGGAGGTGGGGGCGATGGTTAGGTCACGGGCACGGCTGCCAGCGCTCAACGACGGTGAAATAGGAGAGGGGCAGAGCACAGGGCGACGCAGAGGCTCACGGGGAAACTCCAGGACACGGCTATGCATCGAGACGATGAGGGAACAGACGAGCACAGCGACGCGGTCAGCCAGAGCGCGCTGTTTGGCTTGTCTGCCCCGTGGTCACCGTGTGAACACGGCGGTGACATGCGGTCTGGGCTGCCAAACGATGTCTGGGAGATAGACCATTCTACCCTTAGTACCAATGAAGAAGGAAACAAAAGTAGGGGCAAAGAAGAGATTTGCAGGTGCAGAGGGAACACAAGCTTGGGAACGAAGGAACTGGTTTGTCTAGGGTTGATCACATGCTAAGATAAGCAAGATGACAAAGTTTCAGCTTAATAGTAGGGGTTTAGCTAGCACTTGCTGTAGAATGTGCCCCACTGGTCAAAAAGACAAAACATGAAGTAGCACTCACATGGATGATTGGATTAAGCTGGGATTTCGAGGGGATGAGTTATATAATCATATGAAGCTACTGTAAAAGTTTCATACCATTTGGAAATACCAAAATGGTACTTGCTTCACAATGTAGCTCTCTGGACACAATCTTAGAAAAATTGCAGAGGGCAAATGGATAGATGAAATTGGCCAAAACTTTTGTGGGGAGGGTTTATATGGGTAGGACCATGTCCTGGTAAATGTTTTCAGCAAAAATGAAGTAATATAAAATATAGTTGCTTCACAACCTAAAAATCTGACCAGAAACCAAGATTTGATGCTGAGCTCACATAGAGTGATGACATGAGCCCAAATCTTGAGGAGAGTGATGATTTGATCATATGAAGGACCTTGCAAAATTTAAACTCATTTGGATTACCCTAGTTAGTACTTCCTTCACAAAGGCTTCCCTCAGACAGGAACTTTGAAAAATTGCTCAGGAATATTCACTAGGCAAATTGAGTTGAATTTTGACAAGAGGCAATGATATGGACAGGAAAGAGGTGTCCAAAAAGTTTGGGGTCAATCAAGCAAAGACAAATAGCACTTCCTTCTCAAAAAGCTAGTTAGGGCAGAATGAGAAAAGAAATATTTGTGAATTATCTTTGATGATGCCAAGGAAGGGTTTTGACATATCTGTGGAAGATATGACCCAAATAATTTATGAGAATTATTTGGGAATTTTGGGAGTGACAGAAATATAGGTTGTTTCACAATCTAGGGCAAAAAGGATTATTCCTTTAATAGAAAAAAGGAATATTCCCCATAAAAAAATATTGGGTTGGGCAAAGATGGAAGTGACATGGTCTAGGAAGGGTTTTGAGGATGACAAGCCACTTGGGAGAGGAATCAAGGGTGATCTCTGCAGGTTTCAAGACCACATAGCCACATAAAAGCAATCCAAATCAAAAATTTAAATAAATCCAAAAGAAAAAGAAAGGGCCAAAAATCAGGGTGTGACAGGTATTTATTCACTTGTTATTGCACGAGAGAGGTTGGTAATCGGGGTGCCCAGTCCTGTAATCAAAATAAAGAAAAATATAATAAAAACAAACTCCCTAGAAAGTTGATTGTATGGAGGGCACCCGAAGATTTGGCTAGCCATGGCTTGTGTTTGTATGGTTGAGGGGGAGTAAACTTTAACTTTTCGCTTGGGAACTGCAGATAATGTGTATAGCATGGAACATATTGAAAATCCTTTTGTCATGACATTGACAGGAAAACCACACCTCTCAAAATGTATTCATCTCTCTTTTAAGATTCGAGCTCTTGCACCTCTGCAAATCTCTGCTTCCCTCTGTGAAGGGCCTATCTATTTACTTTTATGTTATTTACTTTTATTGTTGAGACATCACCTTCTCATTCAAGCACCAATTCGGAGAGTGCTAGTGTCAATCTTATGCATTGAATCTAGTTAATGTTGGATGTGACCATGACTGGATCTCTTCTACCATGACTTACAATGTTTAGTCGCTGCTTGAACTTCAGAGGTGCTCTGCATTTATGTTTTGCGGTCTCAGAAAGAGCTAGCGAGATACCATGTTATAATATTATATCATGATTGTTTTGACAAATTGTTGGCATCCGAGATATCTTATTATTGCTCGCTAGTTGGTTATGTTATTGTCATGAGTAAATGTGAGACCTAAGTGTTATCACTCACATGGTTAGTTCATAATCTATGTTGAAAACTTGAGCACTAGTTAAGTATATATACACCAATGAGAACAAAATAGTTTGTAGAAGTTTTTCTTTATCCCTTTTAGTTTGTCAACTGAATTGCTTGAGGACAAGCAATGAGTTAAGCTTGGGGGAGTTGATATGTCCCAAATGTATCTACATTTCCAAACAGTTTCGCTCTTGTTTTGGACTCTAATTTGCATTATTTGAATGAAACTAACCCGGACTGATGTTGTTTTCAGCAGAACTACCATGGTGTTGTTTTTGTGCAGAAATAAAAATTCTCGGATTGAGCTGAAAATTTACGGAGAATATTTCCAGAATATATAAAAATATTTGCAAAGAGAACTACTGGAGGGGTGCCACCCAGGAGCCACGAGCTCAGGGGGCGCGCCCACCCCCTAAGGCGCGCCCTGTGAACTCGTGGGCCCCTCAGGCCTCAGCTAACCCTAACTCCAACTCCATAAGTATCATCTCATAGAGAAAAATATCAGAGAGAAGGAATCATCGCGTTTTATGATACAGAGCCGCCGCCACCTCCTGTTTTTCATCAGGAGGGCTGATCTGGAGTCCGTTCGGGGCTCTGGAGGGTGGAATTCGTCACCATAGTCTTTATCAACCCTTCTCCATCAGCAATTCCATGATGCTCACCACCAGGAGTGAGTAATTCCTTCATAGGCTTGCTGGATGGTGATGGAGTTGGATGATACTTGTCATGTAATCGAGTCAATTTGTTAGGGCTTGATCCCTAGTATCCACTATGTTCTGAGACTGATGTTGCTATGACTTTGCTATGCTTAATGCTTGTCACTAGGGCCCGAGTGCCATGATTTCAAATCTAAAACTATTATGTTTTCATGAATATAATTGTGTTTTGGATCCTATCTTGCAAGTTGTATGCACCTATTACATGTTATGATCGCAGACACCAATGTGACAATAGTTGGGATTCACTCAGGTGATGACCGTAGTATGAGGAGTTCATGTATTCACTAAGTGATAATGCTTTTTCTGGTTCTCTATTAAAAGGAGGCCTTAATATCCCTTAGATTTCCTTATGGACCCCGCTGCCATGGGAGGGTAGGACAAAAAATGCCATGCAAGTTCTTATTATAAGCATGTATGACTATGTACGGAATACATGCCTACATTGAATTGATGAATTGGAGCTATTGTGTGTCGCTCTAGGTTGTGACTGTTACATGATCAATATCATCCAACACAAATATTCATCGCTGATCCAATGCCAACACTTTTCTCATATTGATCATTGCTAAGTTACTTTCATTGCTGCTGCTGTTACAATCACTACAAAATTGCTAATGTTACTGTTCCGTTACGATTGCTACTGCTAATACTGCCATCAAACTATCATATTATTGTGCTACTAAACACTTTGCTGCAGATATTTAGTTCTCCAGGTGTGGTTGAATTTACAACTCAACTACTAATACCCATAAATATTCTTTGGCTCCCCTTGTGTCGAATCAATAAATTTGGGTGAAATACTACCCTCGAAGACTGTCGCGATCCCCTATACTTGTGTGTTATTAGGCAGCACCCCGGATCACATCTACCTTGTGAAACCCTAGACCTCTCCTACCTACATAAAGGAAGGTCTAGGGTACCCATCTATCATCTATCCATAGATAGAAAACTCTCGGTAGCAATTTCATACAACATTGTAACCCCTCGCACGAGGTATACCTGCACTATGAATCATCAAAACCAGCAGGATGTAGGGCATTACACTCCGAAGGCCCGAACCTAGATAAACCACTCGTGTGACCTTCGATCTGTGACTTCCAGCTGCGGTTGGACCCCTACCAAGGGATCTGAAGGGATTTTGCTCTGTTAGTTGGCGCACCAGGCACCGGCACCGCCGGCTAGAGATCGATCATGGACCTGATCTTTTTTTTTGCGTACGGCGGCCTACCGTAGAGGGAACGCCTAACCTTTCCTGTAGGGTGGGGCCACTAAAATGATATCCTACCAATCAACGATCAACATTACAACCATGCAAGCAAAGCAATGCATTAAACACGACCGAGCAGCTCCCATCGCTGAAATTCCCTAGTAGACACCTAGTAGTCTAGCAACACTATTTCACCGAAGTATCTTTCGTATGTAGATAATAGTGGGCCACAATGATTATATAATTCAATAACAAAGAAAATTAAATTTATGAATCTCTTTATTAATTCATACCCGAGTACTTCCTTAATAGTGCACAGCATGCATCTCATGAAATAGTGCAAGGATTTTTTTACCTAATCGAGGAAAATAACAAGGGCATAAAGAATGATTGATGGTGTCCAATACACGGGGTGGCCAATACCCAGGAGCACGGCCTCATCCATGTAAGTGCATCTAGTGCCCCTTTGTGATTTTGGTGTATTGAAGACTTATAGGTTAAGGGACTAATGTATTTGTGAGTGTACACATGTTCTATAAGTCTATGAGGAGTTTGATATTTACGAAGAAAGTCGCCCCTAAAAATGAATGTCTTCAGTTGAAGACTTTGAAAATGAGGAAATTGGTGTGACCTTGAAGACTTTGATATTGATGCGAGGATTATGAAGCGTGAAGACTTTTGTTTTCGTAGTTTCATTTTCTCTTTCTTGAGTCATAGGAAACACCGTACTGTTAAAGGGGGTCGAGGTAAAACTAAGGAAACATTTCCAAGTGATGCTCATCTCAAATCCCAGACATACCCAATCCTTTCGAGTGAAGCAATTGGAAATCTCATTCAGTTCAGTCAATTTCTTCAGTGACAAAGACGAAGATCTTCTGTTCTCTAAGGAACTTGTTCTGATTGAGGAGTTAGGAATTCACCATTGCGGATTGCCTACAAGTGAGGAACATGATAGCCCTGAGGAATTTGAGAGCTCAAATTTCAGACCGTTGATGTGCTACGCGCCAGCTATCCCAAATATGTTATCCACCTAACGGTCACATCATTGAAGGGCATTTATGTCTTATCATGTCGGGCTGCTCCCCAGCTATAAATAGCCGCCACCCCTACAACCACTAGCTGGTTGGCTGCTCCGAGAGAAACTGACACTTGTCATTTAGAGCATCCCATCCTCCGAGGACTTTGAGAGAAAATCATCAGTGAGGAAAAACCCAAAACCCAAACACCTACAACCCAAAGTGATTGAGCATCACTGAAGAGATTGTTCCTGTGTGGAACCGACGCTTGTTACCTTTGAAGACTGTGCATCTTCCAGACGGTTAGGCGTCAAGGTCTAGAACATCCAAGAGGACTTGTGGATCGCCGGGTGACCTAGTCTGTGAAGGTTTGGAAGTCACCTGAAGACTTACCATGAGTGATTGGGCGAGGTCTGTGTGACCTTAGCTCAAGGAGAATACGGTGAGGACTGTGTGTTCGGGACTGTGTGTCCTTTGGTTTAAATACTTAGCCGCTCCAACCAGACGTACAACTGTCACAGTAGTTGGAACTGGTCTACCAAATCATTGTCTTCGCCGAGCGATTGGTTCTATTTCCTCAAGCCTTTCATTTCCTCATTCATGTGTTGATGAAATTGATCATTACTGTTTGAAGACTTTGACTGAAGACTTTCTCAATTTCCTCAATCCTATTTCTTCAGTCACTTTGTCTTCTGGCTGCTTATCCTGTTTTCACGCTACCTTTGCTCTGTGTATGTTTCATTTCATCATGATGACTATGCTACTGTGTTGTTATGCATGCACCTAAGTACTTATTCCGCTGCTAGTAGTTCGTCGCTTAGGAAATTCCTCTAGTAGTATTTCCTCAGTGACGAATTCATAAAAATCTCCTATTCACCCCCCTCTAGTCGATATAACGCACTTTCAATTGGTATCAGAGCAAGGTACTCCCTTGTTTTGTGTGATTTTGGTTTAACCACCTGGAGTTTTAGTTATGTCGACTGCAGGCATGATCAAGGCCTCGGCTGGGTGTCCTACCTTCGATGGGACGGACTACCCCTACTGGAAAAACAAGATGCGCATGCATCTTGAGGCAATTGACAACGATCTCTGGTACGTTGTGGAAAATGGCGTTCCCTCCGTCACTCCTTCCGTGAACGCTGCTGATGTGAAGAGATTCAAGCAACTCGACTCTCAAGCGAAGAGTATCATATGTGGCCATCTGAGCAAAGGACAGTACAGCAGAGTGAGTGCTTTGGAGTCTGTAAAGCTTATCTGGGACAGGCTGTCCAAGGTCAATGAAGGAATCTCAACTCAACGTGATTCTCGAGTTGACGTTCTTCGCAATCTCTTCAACCGCTTCAAAAGACTCGACAATGAAAATGTTCAGCAAACCTTTGATCGCCTCACTGACATCTCAAATGAGCTTCAAGCACTGGTTGCCACTGACATCACCAACCATGAGGTGGTGAAGAAATTGCTGAGGTCACTTGATTCCTCATTCGATACACTGGCACTGATGATTCAAGAATGTGGAGACTACAAGTCACTAGATCCTGCTGATATCCTTGAGAGGCTGAACACTCATGAATTCCAACAAGCTGAGAAGAGAGATCTCTACGGACCAAGCTATGGAAGATCACGCACACTGAAGGCCAAGGCAGTTTCCTCATCTGAAGGAGAAGATTTTGATAGCAGCCTTGGTGACCCTGAAGAACTAAGCCAGGAGCTAGTAATGCTCGTGAGGAAATTCCAGAAGTTCTCTAGGCGTGGTCGCTTTGGAAAATCTTCAAGAGGTGATGACATGAGATCAGATTCCTCATCCCGAGATTACAAGAAGAGAACTTGCCACAAATGCATGAAACCTGCTCACTACATAACTGATTCTCCTCAGTGGGCGAAGGAATCAAAGAAGAAGAAATACAAGGATGATAGCTCAGACGACTTGAAGAAAAAGAAGAAATCTTCAAAGTCCTCATCATCAAAATCTTCAAAGACTTCATCTCACAAGAAGAGCAGCTCCAAAAAGGCTCGGGCATTCATTAGCAAGGAAATGGACTCTGAAGCTGAATCTGAGGAAAATGAGGAAGAGGAGGCATCTGAGGAGTCAGACTCTGGTGTGGCGAGCCTAGCTCTCGCTACTGCTTTCGTCAGCAAGTCCATCTTTAACACTGAGGAAAATGGCTTCCCCTAACAACGAAGACGATGACTACACTCCCACCTATTGCTTCATGGCAAAAGGTGCCAAGGTACTCAAATATCCCTCCTCTGAATCAAGTGAGGATGAATTTGATGAAAATCTCAAACCGAGCTATTCCAAACTTGCTAATATTGCCATAAAACAACAAAAGGCTTTGGAAAAGGTTCAAAATCTGCTAGACAAAAGCGATGACCTGTTGGGTGAGGAAATGAATCGAACTCAAACTCTAACTGATAATCTTCAACAACTATAGTCTAAGTTTGATAACCTTCAAGGTTGTCATGAAACACTCTTAGCCGATCATGAGAAGCTTTCTTATGAATTTCTTCAAAGAAAGCAAGATCTTAAGAATCTAAGGGTGAGTCATGATGATATTCAGAAGGAAAATGATTCATTACTTGCTCAACAGATCAGTTCTGCTCAGGAAGAATTCATTCCTCCATGTTTGAAATGCATTGAACGTGAATCTGCTAATTCTTCACCTGAAAGTTCAAATGCTTCTATTGCTGCAAATTCTTCAACTATCTCTGTGGTCACAAATTCCTCATCTGAGGATAACACAAGTATCACTGACGAAAATGCAGGGTTGAAGGAATTGTATGTGACAGGCATGTACAAAAGCCTCAAACGGCATCAGGCTCTTTGTGATGTGCTTGAGAAGCAGATCCTCAACAGGAACCCCAGAAAGAGGGTATTGCATTCGAGAGGAAACTCAATGCTGATGGGTCCTACTGGAAACCTGAGCAGTACCCCAAAACCACATGGGTTGCTGCAAAAGGACCTCCCATTGATCCATCCACTTTATCTGGCTTTACATGTGAATCTTCATATTCATCTGATGAGTCATTTGACTCCAACTATAAACTATTCAAAAATCAGAATGGTGAAGTATTTGCTAGATATGTTGGAACTAACTGCAGGAACGGTCCGCCTATGAAGAAAATCTGGGTTCCCAAAAGGTGCCTTGAAAGTCTTCAAGTGAATGTCCTCATGACATCACCTGTGAAGAATAGGAACCCCAGATCAAATTCTTCATATGGATCAAAGTCTTCATATGGATCCAATTCCTTGAGTGGATCAAATTCCTCACGTGGATCCAAATCCTCATATGAACATCATCGTGCTAATGCATCTGTTTCGCAGGGAAACTCTAAGAGTCATGAATATGTGCATTATTTTTTAAATCATTATGTTCATAAGTCCTCGAAGAATTTCTCTGCTTATTCATATGCTTACTCTAACCCCGCTTCTGTGAAACGAAGTGCACTGGCTTCAATGACACCTTTCTCTTATGGAGCTCGCAGAATGATGAACTCTTTGCCACCCCTCCAGATGTGTGTGGTGAAGAAAAAAGAACTAATCTCTTATGCAGGGTCAGGTCTCCAGACGAACTTGAACGTCTGAAGAATTTGCTGGAGACCTGAATATGCTTGAAAGGATGCAAGCTGATCATGAAGAAATGAATTACTCATTTCTCACGTCCTCATACTGCTATATATGTTGCATTATTTGATGAAATTCTATCTGATGAATCTGATGTCATATTCTTCACTCTGAAGCATATGAGTTCATAAGATGCACTAATTCATCTGCAGGATGAAACACCCAAAGCTACTGAGTGGGTCCTCGACAGTGGATGTACAAATCACATGACCAGTGACAAGAGCCTACTGATGGACTCTGCTCTATCTCCATCGCATCTGAAGCATATCACCTACGCTGACAAAGGCAAAAGCAAGGTATTGGGTCTGAGTAGGGTTGCAATCTCAACGGATCGACACATGGACAAAGTCATGCTTGTCGAGTCCCTCGGATTCAACCTCATGTCTGTCTCAATGCTTTGTGATCTTGACATGGTTGTCGTCTTTGGCAAATATCGCTGCTTAGTGCTCATGGAATCTGACAATTCCAAAGTCTTCGAAGGCTTTAGGAGAGGAGACTTGTATATTGTTGATTTCTCTGCAGGACCACAGCCTGCCACATGTCTACTTGCAAAAGCTTCAGAAGGCTGGCTATGGCATCGTCGACTCGGTCATGCTGGCATGAGGAACTTGCACACGCTTGTGAAGAAGAAGCATGTCATTGGTATTGAGGGTGTCAAATTCCTCAAAGATCATCTTTATGGGGCTTGTGAGGCTGGAAAGATGACCAGAGCCAAGCACCCCTTGAAGACTATCATCACTACCACTTGTCCTTTTGAATTGCTTCATATGGACCTCTTTGGCCCTACTCATTATGCCACACTAACAAATGCAGCATCTCTATATGGCTTTGTTATTGTTGATGATTATTCTCATTACACATGGGTGCATATCATTATGTACAAAACTAAAGTGCAGGAACTCTTCAGGCGATTTTCCTCAAGGGCCTCGATGAATTTCGGTGTGAAGATCAAGCATATCAGGAGTGGCAATGGGACCGAGTTCAAGAATACTGGTCTTGATGACTATCTTGATGAACTTGGTATTACTCATGAGTTATCTGCCCCATACACTCCTCAGCAGAATGGCGTAGTGGAGCGCAAGAATAGGACTCTTGTGGAGATGGCTCGCACTATGCTTGA
Source organism: Thinopyrum elongatum (assembly GCA_011799875.1). Classification (NCBI taxonomy): domain Eukaryota; kingdom Viridiplantae; phylum Streptophyta; class Magnoliopsida; order Poales; family Poaceae; genus Thinopyrum; species Thinopyrum elongatum. The sequence goes on from CM022297.1 coordinate 466,315,652, forward strand.
TGAATACAAGACGCCTCGTCGTTTCTAGCCTGAGGCTATTGATACTGCATGCCACATCATCAACAGGGTATATCTTCACAAATTCTTCAAGAAGACCTCATATGAACTCCTCATTGACAAGAAACCCAATGTGAGTTATTTCAAAGTCTTCGGTGGTAAATGCTGGATTAGAGATCCTCATCACAACTCAAAATTTGCACCGAAAGCACAGGAGGGTTTTATGCTTGGTTACGGAAAGGACTCGCACACCTACAGAATCTTCAACACCTATCACAACAAGGTTGTTGAAACTGTAGATGTGCGGTTCGATGAAACTAACGTCTCGCAAAGAGAGCTCCTACCTCCTATGCTAGATGAAATGTCTCCTGAGGAATCCATCAAGTTAAAGGCTACTGAGGATGTCATACCCACTGAAGAATCTGCTGAAGAAGTGATTCCAGATCGTGAAGAAAATCATGCTGGTGCATCTGAAGAAAATGGCTCTGAAGAAAATGCTGAGCCCAATCAAAGTCGTCAACCTTCTCATCCTCGTGTTGCAAATGAAGTGCAAATTGAGAGAATCATCAATGACATCAACGCACCAGGTCCTCTCACACGCTCAAAAGCTTTACATTTGTCTAACTTTTGTGGGCACTTCACTTTTGTCTCTATCACAGAGCCCACCAAAGTTGATGAGGCATTTCTGGAGCCTGAGTGGATTCAAGCTATGCAAGAGGAATTACATCAATTCGAGCTCAACAATGTGTGGGAACTTGCGAAGCGACCAGACCCACGCAAGCACAATATCATCGGTACCAAATGGATCTACCGCAACAAGCAAGACGAGAATGGCCTAGTGGTGAGGAACAAGGCTCGACTTGTAGCTCAGGGCTACACACAGGTTGAAGGAATTGATTTCGATGAAACTTTTGCACCTGTTGCTAGACTTGAGGCTATTCGCATATTGCTTGCTTATGCTAACCATCATAATATCATCTTATATCAAATGGATGTGAAAAGTGCATTCCTCAATGGTAAGCTTGAGGAAGAAGTATGTGTTGCTCAACCCCCAAGTTTTGAAGATCCTAAGCATCCTGACAAAGTCTTCAGACTCAACAAGGCCCTCTATGGCCTCAAGCAGGACCCTCGGGCGTGGTATGATATACTGAAGGAATTCCTCATGAAGAAAGGCTTCAAACCCGGTTCACTTGACCCAACTCTTTTCACCAAAACATATGATGATGAATTATTCGTGTGCCAAATATATGTTGATGACATTATCTTTGGCTATACTAACCAATGTTACAGTGACGAATCTGCCTATATGATGAGTTAAGAATATCAAATGTCTATGATGGGAGAATTGAAATTCTTCTTAGGTCTTCAAATTCGTCAACAACGCAATGGCATCTTCATTTCTCAAGAGAACTACCTCAAGGATGTGCTGAGGAAATTCGGCATGCAAGATTGCAAAGGCGTCAAAATCCCTATGCCCACAAAAGGCCATCTATGCATCGATGAAAATGGTATAGACTTCGATCAAAAGGTATACTGCTCCATGATTGGCTCTTTATTGTACCTATGTGCATCTAGGCCAGATATTATGCTTAGTGTTTGCATGTGTGCCCGTTTTCAAGCTACACCGAAGGAATCACACCATAAGGCTGTGGAACATATTCTTCGATATCTAGCTCACACTCCAGCACTTGGATTATGGTATCCCAAGGGCTCGGCTTTTGATCTCATCGAATATTCTGACTCTGACTATGCTGGTGATCGAGTGGATCGCAAGTCAACATCAGGCACATGCCATTTCCTCGGACGATCTTTAGTATGTTGGTCCTCGAAGAAGCAGAACTGCGTATCACTATCTACTGCTGAAGCTGAGTATATTGCTGCTAGTTCTTGCTATGCTCAATTGCTGTGGATGAAGCAAACCCTCAAGGACAATGGCATCAATGTGAAGAACGTGCCTCTCTACTGCGACAACGAGAGTGCCATCAAGATTGCTCATAACCCAGTTCAACACTCGAAGACTAAGCACATCCAGATTCGTCATTATTTTCTTCGAGATCATGTGTTGAAGGGCAACATCTCCATCTACCACGTGAAGACTGAAGAACAGCTGGCAGATATCTTCACAAAGCCCTTGGATGAGAAGAGATTTAGCAAGTTGCGGTGTAAGCAAAATATCTTAGAATCTTCGAATGTTCTTTGAAAGGACACACATCACAACACTTATGCAAAATTGATGACTTAGATGTGCAACACACGAAGTAACATTTTTCTTCAATCAATGAAGACTAACCCCCTAAGTGTGAAGAAATTAATGAAGAATTTGATTCTCAGAGCCCTATGACAATTGTACGCGGTGTCTGAAATCATCATTCTTATACGGTGGGTCACGCCACCAACCAATTCAAATTTGAGTTTTTCTTCATCTTGCAAATTCTTCAAATTTTTAAATTCCTCAACTTTGCAATTTCCTCAAACTTTTCAATTGGTGTTCTTCATTGACTATATATATATATTTGAGTTCTCGATGTCCTCAACAGCATTCCCTTATTGCTAATTCTTCAAGTTGATTTTCTTCTAAGTGAATGTGATCGGACCCGTTCCCCCTCTATGCTAAACTCAACCCAATCTATTCACAAATTCTTCATGTGCATTCTATTTTGAAACCCGTTCAAAATCTTCACTGTGTCCTTGACAGCCGAAGAATTTGCGAACGAAACTTTAAAATATTCCTTTCAAATTTTTGGCTGTTGCCGCTCAAACCGTTCCGCTTCCCACGATGGATTAAACAACTCACCCACGATCCCCCACGATCTCCACCTCTCTATACGTGGGTGAAACATGTCATTAGAATAGTAAGGGTCAGGGGCATGTTCGTCCAAAAGTCTTCAGGCAAGCAGTTTTTCACTACGGCTATAAATACCCCTTGCCCTCCTCATACCTCATTTACTTCGCTCGACCTCAATCTCGCTTGAGCTCTCAGACCTAGCACCCCCGCTACACTCCATCGTCGCCAGTGAGGGAGAGCTTCACTGCCTCGACCTCGTCGCCGTCGTACTCACGCCGGCTATGGATATCTTCACTCCGCCGCCGCCGTAGCTGTCTCCTGCCGCCAAGTTAGGGCGTGGGAGATCTGAACGGACGAACTTCTCCAACTCCACTCCCAGTTTGTTGTGTTCTTCGTCAAGGGTAATTAAAATCTGATTTTACTGCCCTACTTTGATTCTTATGATTTCCATAAAATCTTCAAAAGGTGTTTATTCTTCAACTTCCCACTCCTTAAACACCCGAATGCTTCTGTTCCTTGATTTGTTTCTCTAAGCTATGTTTTTCTTCAAGATTCCTCAATTGTGTGGATTTTCTAATCTATACAACTCTGGAACCTAAGTCAAGAACGCTTAGTGAAATTCATCAAGACACCTATGGTCAAATTCCTCAAACTTGATTCTTTTTGAAAATTTCTGAGAACGCATATGACCTCTTCAAATTCTTCGCACCTATACTCTATTCACAGGTACAAAATATCTGCTGCTGAATCACTAGGATCTCATCAACTTAACTCATTTGCAGCATTCCTCGAAGAAAATTTGCATACTTCCTCAAAAACATCCAAAGTTCAAAGTCCTCAAGTGAGGAAAATGGCAGATGGTAAGAGACCTCAGAAAGGGGGCAAGAGGCCTAAGACAAACACAGCGTTTGAAATCCCTGAGGATATTTATGATGAATACTGCACACCCAATGAAGAAACACATGGGAAGGAAAACAAGAATCAGCGCAAAGTGCGCATTCAGAGAATTGAGAGGAGATGGGCTAAGGAATGGAGGGAATATCGCTATGTTACTCCCAAGTGCATGAAGAAATTCGCCGTAAACCCTCCATGTCCAAGACCTCCTTTGGCTGATGGCCAAGTAGCTGATCCCACCAACGTCAGACGTGGTGAGGAATTTCCAAAGGAATGGGCCAAGCACCAAGCCAAACTGGCTAAAGTTGCTAAAGAAGCAGTGAAGAAATTCAATGAGGATTCTCATGCTGCTGCTGCTGTTGCAGCTTCGTCTAGTGCAACTGCACCAAAGAAGGCCATGCTGAAGAAGTCTGCTATGAAGAAATCTTCAAGCTCAATGCCCTCACGGCCTAGTTCTTCAATGGCAAAGTCCTCAGGACAAAATCCTCAAGCAACTTCTTCAAGGACTGTGCCAATCCCCTCAGTTGCTTCAAAATCTTCAACTGCTGCCACAAAGTCCTCAACACCTGTGCACCTTGCAACGTGTCAATGAACTGCAGGTTTTTCTATTGCTTCAGGAGTATCTGCAAGTTCCTAAGCTCCACCATAGTCCTCAACAGGTCCAACCTTGCTGAAGGTCAAAGTCACTGCTAGACGTGGAACGAGGCCAAGTCCTCATAAGAAGCAAGTTGCATTCCATGTTTCGTCTGATCACGATGATGAACTTGCTGAAATCATCAGAGACAGGCAAGAAAGGGCCGCTAGAGCCAAGGGCAGCTCTGTGCCTCTCATGCTGGATCCGAAGAAGATCCTCAACTTCATTGACCTCTGGCACAAAGATCCCAACACTCCTTTCCCTGACCTGAACCTGACTCCTGGTCAAAGTCACATGCTGTCTGCCTTCATAAGCAAAGAAAAATGGAAGTTTGAGAAGGCCAGACAAGTCAAGAAGGCCCGGTACAAAAGGGAGCGATTTCTGAAGAACAACGTTCTGAATATGTCTCCTGAAGAACTTGTTAATATGCAAAAAGAAATCAAGGGCCTTAGTGATGAATTTGACACATATCATGCAGACTGGCTCGGTGCCAAGGTCAGATTCGTAAATCTCTCAAAGACCCTCAAGCTTAGTGTTGCAGCTCCATCGCAACAAGAAATTCCTCAGGCTGAAGCATCTGCTCAGCAAACTGAAGAAACTGAAAGCGCAGCTGATGAAAATCAGGCTGCTAAAGAACAAGCCAGGCCAGCTGAAGAATCTGTTGTGCCTGAAGAAACTGTGAATGCCAGGGCAGCTGCATCAATCGTGCCTGAAGAAACTGAACCAACTTCATCTGCTCCTACTGCCAAATCTTCAAAGGTGAAGAAAATCAATCTTCCTTCTGCATCAAAAGTGAAGAAAACAAAAGATGCGGAAAAAGAAGTCGCAAGGAAGAGGAAAGCATCAACCTCTATAGAGTCCTCGGCTCCCAAGAAAGTGAGGACTTTGACAAGCTCTTTCATTGATCCAATTGATGTTGTTCCAATCTCAATAGTGCCATCAAAGGAGCTCATTCCGTTTGGTGAAGAATATGTCATTCCAGATGACACTAATGAAGAAAATCCTTCTGCTACTTCTTCAGAGCAATTGGATGAAGAAATTGAAGTGGAAGATATCCCTTCCACCCAATTGGTATCATCGCCTATGCCTCAGTTCACTGCTGAAGAGGCAGGCATTGAAGAAATTGAAGAGGATGTGGATATTGGTTCAACAACTCCTGTGCTGAATGATGATTATTGGGAAAATCTTCACCCCAACTCACCATTGACCACACCTCTACATCAAATTCCTCAGTCCCCTGTGCAAACTGAAGAAATTCAAATGGGCTCTAAAGGACGTCAAACTTCTCTTCTTTCCATACCTGAAGAAATTCCAGCTGCGACAGCTGAAGAAATGAAGACTCAGACTGCAGCTGAAGAAAATGAAGCTTCAATTCCTCAGTCAGCAGCTCCAGAGCTTATGACACAAGAGGTTGTGAGACCATCAACTGCAAATCTTCAGCCCAAGCAACAAAATCCTCATGCAAAGAGGCCAAAGTTTAAGGCTGCTGATTTCTTTGATGAGCATCATTTCTTCAATGATGTCAATCCATATGACTCAGCAAGACTTCGGCATAAGAGGTTTTGGACAGCTAGCCAGATGAATTTTTATGCAGCTATTCTATTTGACAAGGACAAGGTATTTCAATACCGTCAAATTCCTCATGTGGACATGGAGTCCATCCCTTGCTTCCAACCTGTCTTGAGTGTTCTTCACGAAGCTGGGCTCCTGAATTTCTGTGCTGACATCTGCGATTGGAATGAAGAACTAATTCTTCAATTCTATGCTACTCTGCACCTCACTGGAAATGTGGCTGATGTCAACTCATGGGTGCTTGGCTGGATGACTGAGAACACTCACTACAAAGCTCCGGTCTCTGAATTGCTTCATGCCATTCCAGTCACTCCTCCTGCTGAAGGCGCAAGGCTGATCTACGAAGAATCTGAACTTCCAAATCATCTGATGCAAGTGCTCATGAAGCCTTTGCGGCCTGGACAAGCTACTAGAACCACCTTCCTAGTGAAGGACTTTCTCTATGTGCCAAGAACTGTATATCGTATCCTCACCAAAACCCTCAGTCCAATCAAAGGTCACAACTCAGAAGAAGAAGAAGAAGAAGTTGTTGGCATCATGAAGAATCTGCTGTTCAACATCATTCATGGGATTCCCATTAATTATCATGATTTCTTCATGAGGACTTTGGCGAATGTTGCTCTGTCGCCATTTGAATTGAAGCCTTATGCTCCCTGGATAATGAAATTCCTCAGAACCAGGTCTTCAATTCACTACAAAGCAGATTTTCAGAATCACCTCGGCTTTCTGCCTCCCATTGAAGTCCTCAAAAGGACTATTTCTTCGGCTGATGAAAAAGGTAAAGCTGTTGTTATTGATGAAGGTACTCGTCCATTGGATGGTCAGTTTCTCAAAGCTGCATCTTACTCCACAAATGATGACTCTGCAACTCAAGACTCCGCCGCTAAAGCCACAAAGCAAAATCCTCAAGCCACTGCCCCACGCGTGATGACTGATCATGAGCTTCTTCTAAGTCTTCATCAGAAGGTCGATCGCAATCACAAGTGGGTCAAGCGTCAATTTGGCTCAATTCTTCAGAACATGACTGTCACTCAGAACAATGTGAAGAAGAATCACTACTATGCACATGAAATCTTCGATCGCACTTGGGCCATACTTTCTCATCTCTACAGTGCTGAAGATCTCAAGCAGATGGACTTTCAACAGAACTTTGACTGGGCTCATCCTCCTTCGAAGAAATTCAAGAAGGTCAAAGTTCCTCAGCTGGTCACCAGTTCATTTTCTTCATTGCGTGAGACGGATGAAGCTGAGGATCTCGATGACACTACGGTAGGCCCTACTTCAACGAACGACCCCGACAACGATGGCGCTCCTCCATCGACATCATGATGATATTCTTCAGGGGTGTTAGTCCTCATTTTTCGTCCCTTTTGGTCATTCGATGACAAAGGGGGAGAAATTTGAGTTAGTCTTCAAGCAGGTCTTATATATGGGCTATTTTTTTGTTAAGTTACAACTCTCGCTCTTCTAAAGTGTTTGTTGGTTGAGTTGTAAACTTAAGTCCGATGGTGGTCTGATACTTTTGAACTGCTTTCTACATGCTTATTTCCTCAAGTACCTTAATGCATGCATGCTGAATTTCGTCAGACACCATATTTCATCATGCATTTCAAATTCTTCATATCATATGTTAAATGCTTGTATGAATTACAAGATATAGGGGGAGATCTCCATGATATTACTCTACAATGTGCATTTGTAATCCAAAGCAAATTCCTCAATGTGCACATCTTCAGGGGGAGTTCTTCTATATCTTGCAATCAAATTCCTCAATATCAATATTTACACTTCATATGTTTATCCCCATTGAAAACTTAACATATTTGTCATCAATCACCAAAAAGGGGGAGATTGTAAGTGCATCTAGTGCCCCTTTGTGATTTTGGTGTATTGAAGACTTATAGGTTAAGGGACTAATGTGTTTGTGAGTGTACACAGGTTCTATAAGTCTATGAGGAGTTTGATATTTACGAAGAAAGTCGACCCCTAAAAATGAATGTCTTCAGTTGAAGACTTTGGTTTTCTTGAAGACTTTGAAAATGAGGAAATTGGTGTGACTTTGAAGACTTTGATATTAATGCGAGGATTATGAAGCGTGAAGGCTTTTGTTTTCGTAGTTTCCTTTTCTCTTTCTTGAGTCATAGGAAACACCGTACTGTTAAAGGGGGTCGAGGTAAAACTAAGGAAACATTTCCAAGTGATGCTCATCTCAAATCCCACACATACCCAATCCTTTCGAGTGAAGCCATTGGAAATCTCATTCAGTTCAGTCAATTTCTTCAGTGACAGAGACGAAGATCTTCTGTTCTCTGAGGAACTTGTTATGACTGAGGAGTTAGGAATTCGCCATTGCGGATTGCTTACAAGTGAGGAACATGATAGCCCTGAGGAAGTTGAGAGCTCAAATTTCCGACCGTTGCTGTGCTACGCGCCAGCTGTCCCAAATATCTTATCCACCTAATGGTCATATCATTGAAGGGCATTTATGTCTTATCATGTCGGGCTGCTCCCCGGCTATAAATAGCCGCCCCCCTACAACCACTAGCTGGTTGGCTGCTCCGAGAGAAACTGACACTTGTCATTTAGAGCATCCCATCCTCCGAGGACTTTGAGAGAAAATCATCAGTGAGGAAAAACCCAAAACACAAACACCTACAACCCAAAGTGATTGAGCATCACTGAATAGATTATTCCTGTGTGGAACCAATGCTTGTTACCATTGAAGACTGTGCATCTTCTAGACGGTTAGGCATCAAGATCTAGAGCATCCAAGAGGAATTGTGGATCGCCGGGTGACCTAGTCTGTGAAGGTTTGGAAGTCACCTGAAGACTTACCACGAGTGATTGGGCGAGGTCTATGTGACCTTAGCTCAAGGAGAATACGGTGAGGACTGTGTGTCTGGGATTGTGTGTCCTTTGGTTTAAATACCTTGCCGTTCCAACCAGTCGTACAACTGTCACAACAGTTAGAACTGGTCTACCAAATCATTGTCTTCACCGAGCCACTGGTTCTATTTCCTCAAGCCTTTCATTTCCTCATTCATGTGTTGATGAAATTGATCATTACTGTTTGAAGACTTTGACTTTGACTTTCTCAATTTCCTCAATCCTATTTCTTCAGTCACTTTGTCTTCTGCCTGCTTATCCTGTTTTCACGCTACCTTTGCTCTATGTATGTTTCATTTCATCATGATGACTATGCTACTGTGTTGTTATGCATGCACCTGAGTACTTATTCCGCTGCTAGTAGTTCGTCGCTTAGGAAATTCCTCTAGTAGTATTTCCTCAGTGACAAATTCATCAAAATCGCCTATTCACCCCCCCTCTAGTCGATATAACGCACTTTCAATCCAAGACACGGGGATCACCAGGCCCAAAGTGCGGAGCAAACCCTAGAGGGCGAGGATGACCTTTGTGATGTCCAAGAAAGGAGGGCGTTAGCACCCTGGATCGCATCTACCTTGTAAAACCATAGACCTCTCCTTCCTATATAAAGGAAGGTCTAGGGTACCCATCGATCATCTATCCACGGATAGAAAAACTCTTGGTAGCAATTTCATACAACATTGTAACCCCTCGCACGAGGTATCCCTCCACTATGAATCATCAAAACCAGCAGGATGTAGGGTATTACTCTCTGAAGGCCCGAACCTGGAAAAACCCTCATGTGACCTCCGATCCATGACTTCCAGCTGTGCTTGGACCCCTACCGAGGGAACTGACGGGATTTCGCTCCATCAATGATTGGGCATGTATCCTTCTAGGTGAAAAGCAACTGCTTTTTAGGCATTACTCATCGATAACAGAACAGGTTCATTGGCACTTCCACCCCATTATCTTGGACTAGTCCAAACCTCCTGCATCTTCATCTTTTCCCCCAACTCATTATTATCAACTATAGTTATTTCTAGTATGTCCTTCCATGTTATCATCTATTATCATACGAAGCACAGACTCCCAAGAAATGCTCATATTAACCAGAGAAAAATATGAGCTATTAACCAAGTTACAATGGCCCAGATGAACTTCAGTAGGATTGAATCAACTCATGTCGCTGAAAGAATAATAAAACAGTACCCCGTGTTTCCTCCAGAAGACTTCCATGCCGGTATATGTTCACATATTGTTTCTTTTGCCATCTCCGCCATCTCATATATATTCTCCTGTGCATACGTCATTCCAACCCTAGGTCTTGTGAGCATGACAAAATGAATACCAGTGAGTGCTAGTCATTGCCCATGATGTCTCCATTCTTCGCTATCAGACAAACAAAGGTAATACTACGAGACAGTTGGGATATACAATGAGTAGCAGCCAAGGTTTTATAGCTGTTTGGGGACTATGTATAGTGAATCCTTAATTATATTGTACCTAAAGTATTTTGACTCTATCATATATTTATATATATATATATATTATAAATATTACAGAAATATAGCAATAACACACAAAATAGTGGCGGTGCTTTGACTATAAAAAGGAAAAGCCAACATGCTTGATTTGGATAATGTAATGGAAGTTTATAGGATCTGGACTATTGAGTAGATGATAGGTTTTTCAAGTATTTTTGCAATTGTATCTTATTTTATATAGTAATATTGAGCATCATTTCAAAGATTCTTGTGTTTTGTCATTGGGTGATTACAATTTTGTAATGAAGGCAACAATCCTGTATGATATATTACTCAAGGCAACATATAGAGACAACATATACACCAACTTTATTGTGGTAATCGAAAATAATTGTATTTTTATGAAATCAGGGACCTGAAACAAACACTATATTAAGATAATGATACATATAAGGTGAAATACATTGTTTCTTACAAACATTAAATTATTGACTTTCGAAATAGGAACTTTAGCCATACTGTCTTCAGCATATTATTTTACCATCTTTTGGAGGGAAATTCATTTATATGCTTACCTTAATGCTATAGCTTCACAAACATTTCCCAAACCTATGATCTATTACATCTTATTCATACATTGCCAAGAGGAAAACAAGTCGATCCTTGTTGACATGGAGGAGCAAAATTTCCCATGCCATCCGTTACAACTCCAGTAGACCCCAACATCTGATGCTCACTCCACACTGGCTGCTGATTTACTTGGTGACTATATGTGAAAGATGGCCATAACTGAGGCTGGTTGTTCATAACTATGGATGAGCTTACCGGAGCCTGCAACCTGAAGCTTGTTTCATTGCTGAGACCGGTAAAACCAAGCGTTTGCAAGGGACCAGAACTATTATTCGTCGACCATGGGTCCTCATCGTGTAGCCCAACATCGTTGATGCTATAACGTTGTGTCCCAAACGAGGCTCTTTTATGTAGCCTCCTAAAGTACTTTTGTGCATGGCTTGAGACTTGGACATGAGTTTTAGTAGTGACAAAGTGCTTGGATATGTTTTTCCAGTCACCACGACCGTAGACACCTAGCCCACGGAGAAACAACCTGCAAAAACAAGGTTCATTAGAATTTGTTAGACTAATTTGTGGAATACAAAGATGAATGGTCGATTGAGTTGTTTTATTGAAGCAACCAATAATTTTAGAGACACAAAATATCCTGACTTATGTAGATATACAGGTTTATAACTATTTCAACAACACACATGCTTATTTTAGTGGAATTATGGTACTACATAGTATGTATGCTTATCAGAAATCCTTAGATGAATGAACATTTTGGATCATAGATGGCCATAACAAACTACAACTAAACATTATCTTAGCAATTTTGTATGGTTCTACATGTTATCAATATTTTGAATAGGGGCAAGTAATGCCATATTGGAGTTTACTGGCCTTATTTATTACATTTCTGTTACCTAATTTCAAAATCATTATATTTCATAAATCACAAATAAAAGTAAGGGATGTAAGTTCGTCAGTCTAAAACTTGTATGAGAGGTATTATATATATAAAGTGCGGAGATAAATCATTACAAACTTAATCTAACTCTGACATATAATAAATCTGCACAACATGATTAATTAGTATATGGTGATTTAATATAAAGAACAATCTAAACTACATGACAAAAATCAGAGTAGACATTGATTACTTGTGTTCGTCGATGGTCCAAAACCTCCCTTGGCGTGGGGGAACAACTGGTTGATCACTAGTAATATTGTTCTCCAACATCTGCATCTTGTTCTTGTCTACCATCAATGGTGCTTCCTTCGTCTCCGTGATCCTCGTATCCTCCAACGCATGACCAAATATCAATCCATTATCATTCATGGTTGCTGCCTCCTCCTCCTCTCGTATCCCATAGCCATCAATCACATGGTCACCCATGGTATTGATGCCACATATGTTGCTAGCACCAATCTCCTCATCCGACACCCCAAAGTTATTGTTCACTAGATTAATGGGGCCAACTCTATGTGTGTTGCCACCAACAACATGTCTCTCCTCCCTCGAATGCATCATATACGATTCCACGGCGAGATTGACATAAAGATTTGTTACCTGTTGCCTTGTCTTTGAAGGGAATAATTCATGGAGAGCATCCACGATGTTGTTGTGCCTCTTGTTCTTGTCATCGTACACGATTATGTGGCTGTTGTGCCCAGCAATGACTGACCTTGCCTCCTTTTCCTCTAATGAGGTCCACCCTTGGTTGACTAATGGATCCATGAGACTAGATAGGTCAAAACTACAGACTTGTGGGTAGTATGAACTATGAAGAATGCTTAAAGCATGGGGACGGAGAGTAAGGACTAGGATAGTGTATTTATAGCCCTTCCAGGTACAAAACCTACTTTCACTAATTAATTTGATACATTGGTAGATTGTCGGGCCACAAAAATAGAGATTCAACTAAAACTAATAAACTGCTTATGAATCTCATAGGAACACACCGACGCATGTGAAGTTGACCTCAAGATTTTATCATTTATTTGAGATTTTTCGGTTTGGCGACATGCAATTGTAGACAGGAAGACTGCTAGAGACAACACACGCAGGCCTGTTGAGTGTTGATAAATCTCAATCTTGCCAGAGAGCAGACACCTGTTTGTGCATGCGTGACATATGTGCTCCTCTCATCATAGTGTAAGATGGAAACCATGGTATTCGCCGCCCGCACATAGGCATAGCACATAGGATTTTTATCCGGTTTGGCCATCAGTGGCCAATATATCAATGTCAATTTTTGTGTACATACACATGTCAACGGCGTTATGTTGTGTACGTATTTGCAAATAATTTATTAATATCTTCCACCGAATAACTATGCCACACATATGATCCACTCATTACCAGTGAATGTAAGCATATCTTTTCTATTAATGTTGGTCATCACTTATCTCGCATACAACACATGAAATTTCATTGATATGCAATGGGTCTTTGAAACTAACTAATACATGCTCCACAAAAATATATACATATCTACATATGTTCACATATATGCATTTAATAACCCATGAATTCAAAAAAATTGACACCATGATGTTGCACGCCCCTCTATCTCTCTCCAAATAATTTCAAGATAATCTACATGATATGCACATTAAATTATTGTGTTGTTTTCTAGATATGGTCACTATTTAGTAAAACTATGAACATAACAGTTGACAAGAGAATATATGACTGCTTAAATGCATGCCTCTACATCTAGCTATCATTTGGGACTACGTGCATATCCTGGACTCATATGGCAATATGTGAACCACGTCCACCAATGCCTTTTACCTCCAAATGAATGTATCATTTATTAAACTAAATTAAAAAAGTCTTTTCTCTACATTGATGTTGACCAACTTCACAATAGTTTCTTCTAGCAAAGGATGAGAAACAAAAAAAAATGTATTAACTTTTAGGTGATTTTTACCGGATTGTAAATGATACTAATATGTAGGAGCTTCAAAATTGGCAAAAACATTTTGAGTTTAGTTTATTACGCTTGCAAACTTAGCCATATTCGACACCACCTCCTCAGGTCGTGGGTTTCTTAGTACATAGAATGGCTCTCGGTGGTGGCTAGGTCCAGCATGTGGGTGACAGGTCATAGCTTCTCTTCCCTTCGGTCCCTTCTCCTCGTGGGACCGTTCGCAGCTCACGGTGCGGGTGGTTGCGACAGCACGCAGCGTCGGGTTGCAGTGCCGCGGGGAGGGGGATTATTAAAGGAGCATTGACCTCAGCTTGCAATCCTTTTTAGCGAATGGGTGAGCCATGACTTGTGCAACACCATGGCAACTTGCGGTGGTGGCTTCCTGTTTGCAACAAGGGATAAATGAAGCATCACGTGGCGTGTGTATGAACTTGGGGAATCCATGGTGGATATGAGATTGGGGAATCCAAGGGGGATTTCCTTTAGGGAAGGATGGTGGTCAACAACCAAGAGCGACGAGAAAAAAGAAGGAGAATGTAATGAGAGGCTGGGGTCCACGAGGATGGAAAGAGTGGATGACAATGTTTCATTTGAAGATAAGATAGGTGCAAGCAAGAGTGTCTGATCATGCCTGGTCAAGCGACTCACATGCGACCGCTGTGATGCGCGTCTGGTGTGTAGTCGGATATGCAGTATCAGGCAACCCCCTATAGTTCTTAGCTCGTGGGGCATCATTCTTATTCAGTTTGGGAAGTTAGTGTAGACAGTTATTCATGTCGGGGAGTATTCTTCGACGTTATAATTTTATGTTGTGACTTGCATTTCCATGCCAAAATGACATTTGTTGTACAACACACTGGGCTTGAGGACTCATCAACCAAGTAAAATGTAATGGATAGGTCCATAGTTAGTTTAATCTTGATTTGATAACTACTTTTTTCCAAAAGAACATACATGCTCGTTGCTATCACTAATATAGAATAGGGCTTTGAAGGGGGTTCTCAAACACAGTCCTGTGACGGTTTTACTTCTGACTACAATACTCGTTGTACATAGACCATGTGTGCCAACACATTTTCTGCAAAGAGAATCAGGGGAGCCATTTAAAATCATGTTAGGATGCATCTCCTAACTGAACCTATGTTTCTTGTGTTTCCAAAGTTGGAGAGTTCTTTGCATTCTCTGAGAAGGAGGCTTTCATATAATTTGTCAAGTCAAGATATGGGCATCATATTTTAAATTCTTCAACTTATCAAGGCTGGCACACTGGCTCTTTGCAATGAGGTTACTCTAAATCTCATCGAAATAGTTTTGCACATTGCTTGAGACCTGTACTGAAGTCTTGGTGTCAACAAAATGATTGGATATGTTTTTCAAGTGGAAAGGCGAAAGGGTGTGTAATCCTCCGATGAACCGGTTACATTTTATAAGGGTCCACTAGTAGAAAACAGGGCTTTGGTCCAGGCCTGAAAAGCCCATTAATCCCGGTTCACTCACAAACCGGGACCAATGGGTGCATCGGTCCCGGTTCGTGAGGCCAGGGCGCCGGCCGGGCCTCGGGGGCCATTGGTCCCGGTTCATGAGACCCCTTTGGTCCCGGTTCCAGACACGAACCGGGACCAATGAGCCTCGCTCCTGGCCCACAACCATTGGTCCCGGTTGGTGGCTGGAACCGGGACCAAATGTGGTCCTTTAGTCACGGTTCTAGCCACCAACCGGGACTAAAGAGTGGCCTATATATACCCCCTCCCCTGCCCGCGAGCTGAGCCACTGCTCTGTTTTTTGGCCGGACGTGGGAGAGCTTTGTGGTGCTCTAGCTCACCTCCTATGCATATGAGGTGTTCGATGAAATGCCCGAGCCACACTTAAGCTTTCTCCTCTCGAAGCTCCTTGTCCAAGCTCCATTTTCCTCAAGATTTGTCTAGGTTTGGTGGTCCCTCCTGTCCCGTCCCCATCCTCACTGCCATCGATCGCCCGCGCCGATCTCGTCGCCGGCACCACCGTGGTGACCCTCTTGTTTTTATCTTCTTTCTAAAAGAAAAAAGTTCTTACTTGTATGATTTAGATAGATACTTGTGTAATTTTCTTACTTTTATTATTGTTTGTTATTATATAGTGCGATGGTTTTGGTATCCGCCTCCGTCGGCCCTCGTCCTGTCTATGATTCGGATGTGGTATATATATTATCTTTTATAACTATTAGTTTCATTTAGTGTTTATGACAATTATGCCGACCAACGTGACATAGATTTTTTTATCTAGGAGGTATGTGAACCGGAAATTCCAACCGACCCTATTGTCGAGAGGTTAAATTTAGTTGAAGAAGAAAACAATTACTTGAAGGAAAAATTGAAAAAAATTGAGGAGGACAAGATGATATTGGAGTTGCATGTTGCGGATGTCGTCGATGATCACAAGATCAAGATGGATGCAATGCGCTTCAAGATTAGAAAGTATAGAAAATATGCCATTCATACTGAGGCTTGGTATCATTATGCCGTTGGATCAATTGTTACCTTAGTTGTGATTATGACCGCATTTGTTGTTGCATTGAAATGTTTTAGATAGTTTCAATGTATGGTTTAATTATATGCTCTGGAGAGCTATATGTTGTTCAATGAGAACTATGTATGTACTTTGGTTTTAATGTGATGATGAACTTCTATTAATTAATTTGGTCACTTCTGTATTCATGATGTTCTGTAATGGTTTTTGACACACTTAATTATATATAATGCACGCAGATGAACCGACAATGGATGTACGGTGACAGACGCACCTCCGAGTACATTAAGGGCGTACATAATTATCTTGAAGTGGCTGAGGCAAACAAATAGAATGGTTTTATGTGTTGTCCATGCCCTATATGTGGGAATACGAAGTCTTACTCTGACTCGAAAACCCTTCACACCCACCTGCTTTATAAGGGTTTCATGCCACACTATAATGTTTGGACCAAGCACGGAGAAAGAGGGGTTATGATGGAAGACAGCGAAGAAGAAGAGGATGATGACAACTATGTGCCCCCTGAATACGGTGATGCTGCAACGGGGGAAGCTGAAGATCAAGAGGAACCAGACAATGTGCCCGATGATGATCTTCGCCGGGTCATTGTTGATGCAAAGAGACAATGCGAAAGTGAAAAGGAGAAGTTGAAGTTCGATCGCATGTTAGAGGATCACAAAAAAGGGTTGTACCCCAATTGCGAAGATGGCAACACAAAGCTCGGTACCACACTAGAATTGCTGCAGTGGAAGGCAGAGAATGGTGTACCTGGCAAAGGATTTGAGAAGCTATTGAAAATATTGAAGAAGAAGCTTCCAAAGGATAACGAATTGCCCGACAATACGTACGCAGCAAAGAAGGTTGTATGCCCTCTAGGATTGGAGGTGCAAAAGATACATGCATGCCCTAATTACTGCATCCTCTACCGCGGTGCGTACGAGGATTTGAACACATGCCCGGTATGCGGTGCATTGCGGTATAAGATCAGACGAGATGACCCTGGTGATGTTAACGGCGAGCGCCCCAGGAAGAGAGTTCCTGCCAAGGTGATGTGGTATGCTCCTATAATACCACGGTTGAAACGTCTGTTCAGAAACAAAGAGCATGCCAAGTTGATGCGATGGCACAGAGAGGACCGTAAGAAAGACGGGAAGTTGAGAGCACCCGCTGACGGGTCGCAGTGGAGAAAAATCGAAAGAAAGTACTGGGAGGACTTTGCAGGTCACGCAAGGAATGTATGGTTTGGTTTAAGCGCGGATGGCATTAATCCTTTTGGGGAGCAGAGCAGCAATCACAGCACCTGGCCCGTGACTCTATGTATCTATAACCTTCCTCCTTGGCTGTGCATGAAGCGGAAGTTCATTATGATGCCAGTTCTCATCCAAGGCCCTAAGCAACCCGGCAACGACATTGATGTGTACCTAAGGCCATTAGTTGAAGAACTTTTACAGCTGTGGAATGGAAACGGTGTACGTGTGTGGGATGAGCACAAACAGCAGGAATTTGACCTGCATGCGTTGCTGTTTGTAACCATCAATGATTGGCCTGCTCTCAGTAACCTTTCAGGACAGACAAACAAGGGATACCACGCATGCACGCACTGTTTAGATGACACCGAAAGTATATACCTGGAAAATGCAGGAAGAATGTGTACCTGGGGCATCGTCGATTTCTTCCGACCAACCATCAATGTCGAAAGAAAGGCAAGCATTTCAAAGGTGAGGCAGATCACCGGAAGAAGCCCGCCATTCGTACCGGTGATCACATACTTGCTATGGTCAATGATTTACATGTAATCTTTAGAAAGGGTCCCGGCGGACTATCTGTTCCGAATGACGCTGAGGGACGCGCACCCATGTGGAAGAAGAAATCTATATTTTGGGACCTACCCTACTGGAAAGACCTAGAGGTCCGCTCTTCAATCGACGTGATGCACGTGACGAAGAATCTTTGCGTGAACCTGCTAGGCTTCTTGGGCATGTATGGGAAGATAAAAGATACACCGGAGGCACGGGAGGACCAGCAACGTGTGCACGAAAAAGACGGCATGCCTCCAAAGCAGTATGAAGGTCCTGCCAGCTACGCTCTTACCAAAGAAGAGAAGGAAATCTTCTTTGAATGCCTGCTCAGTATGAAGGTCTCGTCTGGCTTCTTGTCGAATATAAAGGGAATAATAAATATGCCAGAGAAAAAGTTACAGAACCTAAAGTCTCATGACTGCCACGTGATTATGACGCAACTGCTTCCGGTTGCATTGAGGGGGCTTCTACTGAAAAATGTTCGATTAGCCATTGTGAAGCTATGTGCATTCCTCAATGCAATCTCGCAGAAGGTGAACGATCCAGAAATCCTACCAAGGTTAAGGAGTGATTTGGCGCAATGTCTTGTCAGTTTCGAGCTGGTGTTCCTACCATCCTTCTTCAATATCATGACGCACGTCCTAGTTCATCTAGTCGACGAGATTGTCGTTCTGGGCCCTGTATTTCTACACAATATGTTCCCCTTTGAGAGGTTCATGGGAGTCCTAAAGAAATATGTCCGTAACCGCGCTAGGCCAGAAGGAAGCATCTCCATGGGCCATCAAACAGAGGATGTCATTGGGTTTTGTGTTGACTTCATTCCTGACCTTAAGAAGATTGGTCTCCCTCAATCACGGTATGAGGGGAGACTAACTGGAAAAGGCACGCTAGGAGGGGACTCAATAATATGTAGGGACGGGCATTCCTGGTCTCAGGCACACTACACAGTTCTACAGAATTCTACCTTGGTGACCCCGTATGTCGATGAACACAAGAACATTCTGCGCTCCAAACACCCGGAGCAGTGTGACGACTGGATTACATGTGAACACATCAGGACTTTCGGCAGTTGGTTGCAAACACGTCTCAGGGGTGACAACACTGTTTCTGATGAGCTGTACTCGTTGGCCAGGGGACCATCTTCGACTGTATTGACTTACAAAGGTTACGAGATAAATGGGAATACATTTTACACGATCGCCCAAGATCAAAAGAGCACCAACCAAAACAGTGGTGTCCGCTTTGATGCAGCAACCAAGAGGGGAAAGGACACATATTATGGTTACATAGTGGACATATGGGAACTTGACTATGGACATGATTTTAAGGTCCCTTTATTTCAGTGCAAATGGGTTAATTTGTCAGGAGGCGGGGTATAGGTAGACCCACAGTACGGAATGACAACAGTGGATCTGAACAATCTTGGGTACACAGTCGAACCATTCGTCCTAGCCAATGATGTGGCGCAGGTTTTCTATGTGAAGGACATGTCTACCAAACCGAGAAAAAGAAAAGATAAGGAAGCGAATACATCATACGATGAGCCAAAGCGCCACATAGTTCTTTCAGGAAAAAGGGACATCGTGGGATTGGAGGGCAAGACAGACATGTCTGAAGATTATGAAAAGTTTCATGAAATTCCTCCCTTCAAAGTCAAGGCTGACCCAAGCACCCTGTTAAACGATGAAGATTATCCAAGGTTACGGCGCAATAAGCAAAGGACACAAGCGAAGAAAAAGTGAAGACTTTCTCTCCACAACTATTATGATGATGCCTTTGATCTAGAATATCACTGCAGTTACATTTGAAGAAATGAAATGCCTTTTGTAACAGATGAGTTTTCGTATGAAACCCTGATATTTCAAAAGAGATTGTCCGTTTTGAACACGAAGTGCATCCAGTTTTTGCCGTAACCCTCTCAACTTTTTATAACATGCTATGTGGGTGAAATGATGATACCATGCCAACTTTCAACCTTTTCAGAGTTCAATTGTAGTGCTTTTCAATTTCAGGGTCATTTAGCTCAAAAAAATCAGTAAATGCATGAAAAATACCAAATGAAGTCAGAAAAGGTTGAAAATTGATGATGTGGCTTTGAATGGTGCATTTTGAACACACAAAAAGTCTGGAGTTCAAATAAGTTCAAAAAAATGAAATCCCTTTGTAACAGATGAGTTTCGTATGAAACCTGATACTTCGAAAGAGATTGTCCGTTTTGTACTGAAGTGCATCCAGTTTTTGCCGTAACCCTCTCAACTTTTATAACATGCTATGTGGGTGAAATGATGATACCATGCCAACTTTCAACCTTTTCAGAGTTCATTGTAGTGCTTTTCAATTTCAGGGTCATTTAGCTCAAAAAATCAGTAAATGCATGAAAAATACCAAAATAGTCAGAAAAGGTTGAAAATGATGATGTGCTTTGAATGGTGCATTTTGAACACACAAAAAAGTCTGGAGTTCAAATAAGTTCAAAAAAATGAAATCCCTTTGTAACAGATGAGTTTGTCGAAACCCTGATACTTCGAAAGAGATTGTCCATTTTGTACACGAAGTGGCATCCAGTTTTTGCCGTAACCTCTCAACTTAGCACATGCTATGTGGGTGAAATGATGATACCTATGCAACTGTCAACATTTCAGAGTTCATTTGTAGTGCTTTTCAATTTCAGGGTCCTTTAGCTCAAAAAAATCAGTAAATGCATGAAAAATACCAAGTGAAGTCAAAAAAGGTTGAAAATTGATGATGTGGCTTTGAATGGTGCATTTTGAACACACAAAAAGTCTGGAGTTCAAATAAGTTCAAAAAAATGAAATCCCTTTTGTAACAGATGAGTTTTCGTCCGAAACCCTGATACTTCGAAAGAGATTGTCCATTTTTGTACACGAAGTGCATCCAGTTTTTGCCGTAACCCTCTCAACTTTTTAGCACATGTTATGTGGGTGAAATGATGATACCATGCCAACTTTCAACCTTTTCAGAGATTCATTTGTAGTGCTTTTCAATTTCAAGGTCATTTAGCTCAAAGAATGAACTAATAGCAAAAAGAATGAACTAGAAAACTTTTATGAAACTAAAAATATTCAATTAAAATATTCTGTTATGATCAACTAAAACAAAACTATAATATTCTTCAATAGCAAAAAGAATCAACTAAAAAGCTTTTATAAAACTATAATAGCACAAAATTTATAAAGAATTTATAAAGAATCAACTAGAAAACTAAAATTATAAAAAAAATATGCAACTAAAATTATCAAAGTATTTTTTGTTCAAAACATTAATAGCAAAAAGAATTTTCATAAAGAATTTTTTTGTTAGAAACTTTAATAGCAAACTAAAATAACAAAATCTGTTTTTGAATATAATGATAAAACACAGTAATATTAAATAGCAGGAAAAAGAATCACTCAAAAATCTATTTTTATAGTAAAGTTATTCACAAACTAGTGATTCACACAAATTTCAAAGAATCCAAATTTAAACTATTCAAATTTGAGAACTAATGGCACTAACAGAAAGTTTATAATTTTTGTGACCTAACAGCAAAAAGAATTAAAAAAATAAAGCAAAAAAACAAAAGAAAATAAATAATGCAAAAAACAAAAAAAATAGAAAAAAATGAAAAAAATGCCGCCTACTGGGCCACCACGGCCTCAATACGACTACAAACCCAACCCGCTAGGTGGGCCAGGATTCAGGCCCGCAGAAGGCCCAGTAGGCCCACAGGCAGAGACACGTTTAGGCCAGTAGGCCTGCATTAGAGAGGAGTTCGAAAGGGGAGGCACAGCCGCGCTTATAAACTGGTGCCGAAGCTCCTCAGCTAGCGAGGTGGGACTAAACATCCACCGCGGCTGTGCCAGGCACATGCTATTGGTCCCAGTTGGTGGCACGAACCTGGACCAATGCCCATCTTTGGTCCCGGTTCGTGGCACCAACATGGACCAATGCCACCCTTTGGTCCCAGTTCGTGCCACCAACCGGGACCAAAGGTCTCTGCTTCCCGCCCTATGGGCTGACGAAAAGAGACCTTTGGTCCCGGTTGGTGACACAAACCAGGACTAAAGGGGGGCATTGGTCCCGGTTGGTGCCACGAACCGGGACCAATGCTTCATGTATATAAGCAGCACTTGTGAAAATTTCCATTCAGTTCTTCGATCCTGCGCTCTCTCCCCCGTCGGCGCCGACAAACACCTCGACACCGCCAGGCTGCCGGACCGCATCGTCGCCTCCTCGAGCCCGCCGTCCTCGTCACCGGCATCCCCGAGCCCGCCGTCCTTGTCCCCGTCCCCGTCGCCTCCCCGAGCCCGCCGTCCTTGTCCGCGTCGCCGCGTGCCACCCCAAGCCCGTCGTCCTCGTTCCCGTCGCCGCGTGCCGCCCCGAGCCTACCGTCCTCGTCGCCGGCCTCCAGCCATCGCCGCCCCCCCAATGAGCCCCCCCCCCCTTTCCCATGGTCCCCTACTCCCCGTTTTCGCGTGCCCCCGAGCCCGGCCTTGCTCTGCATAGAAGGTGTTTGATGAAATGCTAGATGGCTTTGGGATTTTTTGAAATTTCTGAATTTTTTTGTGGTGAGGTACTGATGCAAGATAAAGGTGATGGCAAAATTTCAGAATTTTTGGAGTGGTTTAGAATAGGTTTTCAACAAGGAATTTGAATCTGGTTCAAATTTCATTTGAACGAAATTTGAAAAATTTGAACTATGGATCAGAAGGTTTTTGGTGATATGGAGTGTGGGTACTGTCATGAAGTTGGAGTAATTTTTTCAGAAATTTTTAGCAAGGAAAAATAGGGTTGTAGTTCAATGCCAAGATTGGACCAAAATTGAAAATGGAAGTTGTGCTCAAAATTTTCAAATGACCAAAGTGGGGTTTTGAATAAAAATGATCTATAGGCATCAGAGGACTTCTCAAAAAATTTGTGTCATTTGAAAAGAATTATTTGAAATAGTTCTAGTGCAACATGGTCATTCTAGAGTTTGAAAATACTAATAAAAGAATTTTTTAAGGACAAATCATTATAAAAATAATTACTACTGATGTTTTTGTTCATAGCATTTTTTTTCAATGTATGTATGTATGGATGGATGGATATAGAAAATGTTCATATATGATGTTTTTTTTGTTGATAGCAATTTTTTTCCATGTATGTATGTATGTATTTTTTTAGATGTGCTCTGTTTTTTCAGATGAGATGAAATGAGATGAGATGAGATGTGCTCTATTCATATATGTATTTTTTTGTTCATATGTGTATTAATTTTTTTGTTCATAGCATTTTTTTGTTCATATATGTATTTTTTTAAATAGCATTTTTTTCCATGTATATATGTATGTGGCTATGTATGTATAGATGGATATCATTTTTTTCCATGTATGTATGTCGTTGTCGATATACCCCCTCCCCGATAACTTCGACATGAGGGGGGGGGGGTCGATATACCCCCTCCCCGATAACTTTGACATGAGGGGGGGTCGATATACCCCCTCCCCGATAACATTTTTTTTTCTAAGTTACTAAGGTAAAATGTTCACCCCCCTCTCGATATACCGGGCGACCAACTCTCGAGGCCACCCAAACCCTAGAAAAAAAGCGTTGTCGATCTCCTACCCCCTCCCGCCCCTACCCGACAAACTCTCGAGGCCACCCAAACCACTAGAAGAAAACTCCGGTAACTTCGACATGAGGGGGGACGTCGATCAACCCTCTCTCGCCCGAACAAGTCTATGTATCATTTTATATCGTAGTGGACATATATCAAAGTTTGATCATATGTCAAAGTTTGAATTTTGACATATGCAACATTTGATCATATATCAAAGTTTGATCATATATCAAAGTTTGATCATATATCAAAGTTTGATCATATGTCAAAGTTTGAATTTTGACATATGCAACATTTGACATATGCAACTTTTGATCAACCCCCTCTCGCCCGACCAAACCCTAGAAGCGTCGAGGCCACCCCAAACCCTAGAAGCGTTGCCGAGGCCACCCCAAACCCTAGAAGCGTCGAGGCCACCCAAATTTACCAATTTAAAAGAGCGTTGTCGAGGCCACCCCAAACCCTAGAAGCGTTGTCGAGGCCACCCCAAACCGTAGAAGCGTCGAGGCCACTAATTAATATTCCTTGTTGTGATTAGCTAGCTAACTCGGTCTATGTTTGCCACTAATATATCCATCTCTCATGTTTGTATATTAATTGCCATGTTGTAATATTTGCAGAAACTATGGATCAAAGAGACTTAGAACAAGAAGAGTTGTTGGGGGACATAATCCGCGACGGACGTGATGTCTTGTCATTTCTCAACGACACCGATGGTCTGGAAGGAGAGGATGAAGGCTCCGGTGATCGAACAATGGAGGAGGAAAGACATTATCATGATGTCTCCGGTGACCGAATGCCGGTGGAAGAAGGAGACCATGATGACGGCTCCGGTGACCGAACGGAGGAGGGAGCTGTTGCAAAGTCCGGCGAGGTATATATATTAATTAAGCCTGTGCTGACTAGCTAATTGATGCATTAATTGTTTTGGTATGTACATATATTAACTCTTCTTTCTTCTTTTATAGCCCTCCGGATTGAGCCAAACTTCGGTAACGAGACGAGGCCCAAAGAAAAGGTTGCGCCAGGATGAAAGGTTCATGATCACAGCAATCGCGGACGATGGCCAACCGATTGAACCCAGGCGGACCAAGGAAGCATTTTCTGCTCAGTGCGGAGCTATTGTTAGGGACAGTATCCCGATCAGCATCCAGCTATGGAATAAGCCTAAGAACGAAGACCCTCAAGTTTCTTATGTCACCGATATACAGAAAGATGATCTTTGGACCTCGCTAAAGGCAAATTTCACCCTACCGCCAGAGGAGGATCCGAATAAGCCTGTTATAGAGCCACTGGTCAAGGCGTGTGCTCTTAAGAAGATGGCAGATCTATTCAGGAGGTGGAAGAATGAGTTGAAATCAACGTTTGTCGACAAAGGGAAGACTCCAGAATTCAGCAGCCGATTTGAGAAGATAAGAGATCACTGGCCCGCATTTGTGGCCTACAAGACATCGGACAAGAGTAAGAAAATGTCAGAGATAAACAAGATAAATGCTGCAAAGAAGTTGTATCACCATCGCACGGGGTCAGGCGGCTACCTCAAAGCCCGGCCGTTGTGGGACAAAGCTGAGAATGACTTGATTGCTAAAGGGGTCGAACCAGAGACATTGAACTGGCCAGACCGTTCAAGGACTTGGTTCTTCGGGGTTGGGGGAACTTTGGACCCTGAAATAGGGAAGTGCCGTTGGACGGACGAGCAACTTGCAATACCCGTCAAGAAGCTTCAGAAGTATATCGCCGCAGCGCAGGCAGGGACGTTCATTCCCGACAGAGAGAAGGACGAGCTGACTAAGGCCCTCGGGAATCCTGAGCACCCTGGACGAACACGAGGCACGCCAGGCTCCGTTACGTGGAAGGTTGCGTTTCCCGGTGCAGGCGGTTACAAAACCCGAGAGAGGAAGAGGAAACAGGAGCTGAGCGAAATGCAGAAGCTCAATGCAACAGTACTAAAGCTAGAGGAACAAGTTGAGAGCCAGCGAGCTGCCGACCAACCATCTTAGTGGCACGAATCTACCAAAGAAGCTACCCCGCCATCTCAGCGGAGAAGCAGCGTGGCTTCCACAGAGCTCGTTCAGCAGCCTGACTTCACGGCTCCTAGCTACCCCGTGGATGCTATCACAGAAGCTCAACATTGCCAGCTTATGACGAAATGTCGGAACCTCACCTTGAAGGCGGTTGTCGGCTCTGTTGCACCTCCTCAACCTGACGGAACTTTTCACTGCTGTCCGATTCCACATGGCTATGCTGTTGTGACGGTGGATGAAGTACTGGAGGGATTTGACGAGCTCGAGCTTGACCACCCTACAGGTGAAGGGGAGACTCAGCTTGTTTATGCTCTGAGGACTACATGTCTATGGCGAAAGGAGTACATCAAGCGTCCGTACTGGACGCCTCCGCCACCTCCTCCGGCGAGTCAGAGCACTCCTCCTCCGGCGCGTGAGGGCACTCCTTCTCCGCCTCCTCCGGCGCGTGAGGGCACTCCACCTCCTCCTCCGCCTCCTCCGGCGTGTCGGAGCACTCCGCCTCCTCCTCTGCCTCGTCAGCAACGGTGAAAGAGAGCCGCCGCCGCTCCGGCGGCTAGCAGTACAAGCAGAGACGGGAAGCAATTCAGATACGGTCCATCTCTCAAGCCTTTGGAAAAGTTACCATATGAGAGGACCGACGAGGAAACCGCGAAAATCAGTGCTGCCGAAGTGCATGAACATTTTGCACGGAAACGTGCACCTCCGAAGGAGATGATAGATCCGGTGAAACGGAAGCGCAGTATCGATGCCCTGAAGCGACCACCACCGTCTCCGCCGCAATCCAACTATGAGCGCATTATTGAAAGGACATATAAGGAAGCGGAGCGGTCGGGAAGTACTTGCATGCATGCAAGGTTAGCAGAACGAAGAAGTGGGAAAAAATTCCCCAGCTCGGCGAACAGGCAAACCAATCGTGCCCCCCACTCAAGGTGTCTAGCGATATCGTTGCTAATCAGCCGGGGATGGTGCCCGGTACCAATCCTGCTGATTACCTGAGCGATGATGTAGAGTTTGAAATAATGGAGGTGGATGAATTCAGATACCAGTACGGGCAGCCTCTCGTCAAACCTGATCATCCTCCTGTAACAACGATGATGCGAAGATTCCATGAATGGTACATGAAAACCTGTAGCGAGTCTGGGAAGGATACTTTGACGCTGAGAATTAAAGAGGAGCACAACCTCGTTGGAATGGATCAGTTATCTGTTGAATTTGATGAGTTATTCCAATTATACAATCAAAAGGCCCTCGACAAAACAATCGTGACTTGCTGCTGTCTGTAAGTATTACTTCTGTAATTAAGTCTCTATATGTAGCTCAGCTCTTTCATTGCATGCATATATAATTATCCTCACTATATTATGTAGATTGAAGATCGTCGAATGCAGAAAAGCACAAATCTATGACATTGGGTTCATTAACCCAAATATCATACATGAATGGACGGTTCAAAAGAATGTCACAGAAACCAAGGACAACTTGTTACAATCGTTGCTTAAAAATCAAAACAAAGAGAAAATACTCTTTCCTTACAACTTCAAGTGAGTGTTACTGTCTTGTGCATATTCGGTTTCCCTTATTACTCGAGGTTATAGTAATGTAATTGATGAGTTATGCATGCGTGCGCAGCTTCCACTTTATTCTGCTAGAGATTAAGCTTGAGCGGGGAGTAGTAACCGTCTTAGACTCGAGACGAAAAGATCCCCAGGAGTATACGGACATGACTGAAATGCTCCAGAAGTAAGTTCAATCGATCATTATCGCACTATATCGGCAACTTTGTTCATTTCCTGATATCAAGTAATTATTTTCTTTGTCTGGCAGGGTTTGGAAAGAGTTCACCGGAATTGTTCCGGCACTGCCGAGGGAGCTGCGATTTACACACCCAAAAGTAAGTACTACTAGCTAGTTCCGCGCATCTCCCATTGATTCTAGTTTCATCAATACCATTTATAATGCTTGATTATCAATTTGATTGAACTCTATTTCTCGTAAAGTGCTTGTGGCAGGAAGCCGGGAATGATTTTTGTGGATACTACATTTGCGAGTTCATCTACAACGCGATGACCTCTAAGCGGGGCTACTCTAAAAAACAATATGAAGTGCGTAAGCAATAATATTCACAATTTTATTTTATTACCATCATTTGTATTGAGTTTCATTCATATATATGTATTGACCCCCTTCTTCAAATTAGATGTGGCAGATGCGGGATGAACTCCTACCACATGATCGCATACGAGCAATTCAAGAGGAATTGGCGGGTTTCTTTCTTGACCACGTCATAAATCCAACCGGAGAATACCATGTGGAACTTGACATTAGATGTTAGGGATTGTAAGAGATCTTATATTGTATATATGTAGCTAGTAGCGTCGGATAGATATACGAAAACTTGTTGTTCGACCAATCTCTCGGAGAAAGAGAGGTCGATCACTTCTCTCTGTATATGTTCATGACGATCTTGTGTACTTAATGGTTCCTTCATCTGCTTACTAGCTAGCGTGTCGAGTTCTCTCTATACATATAGTAACTAGCGTCAACCAAGCACGGAGAAAGAGAGGACACTTCTCTCTATTAGCTAGCTAACACAATATGAAACCCCTAAATTAACCTCCAAACCCATAAACCCCCCCCCCCTTCAAAAAAAAACAAAAACAAAAACCCCAGCTACTGCCAAATGCTGACGCGTGGATGCCTTTTGGTCCCGGTTGGTGTTACCAACCGGGACTAAAGGCCCTCCTGCCTAGGCTCCCCGCAGCGGCCATGTGGAGACCCTTCTGTCCCGGTTCGTAAGCGAACCGGGACTAAAGATTTTGGGCTTTAGTCCCGACCCTTTAGTCCCGGTTCCAGAACCGGGGCTAATGGGCCTCTGGAACCGGGACAAATGGGCCTTTTTCTACTAGTGGTCTAAGTTGACCTAGTAGGCGTTTTGAGATTGACAGTAGAAAACTTTTAGTTTTTGTAAGACATAAGTGGTTACTCTTTAAGAAGAGCAATATATGTTTTCCCAAGGGGAAATTTATTGAAAGGTCGAAGTTTCATCATTACAAGTGTACAAAAATTAGTTGATTTACCAACATATTTGCATTTATTCACACATATAACAAATTTGTCATTGTCAATTTTACACTTGTGATATGTGTTGTCATGCCAAAAACCTACACAAGAATAAACACTGCCTATTATTAAAAATGGATGTACTCATAGTTTATAACCATGAAAAAGTAACAATTATTTCCTACGTAACAGTTTGTTCCTCATAAAATAAGAAGATCAACATATGGTAACACCAGCTACCCATCTTGCAAGTGCAAGGGGATATATAATGAGTTCTTGCAAAAAAAAACCTTCTAGCAAAATGATACTATTATGAAATAGGAGCAAGAACAATGGAAAAATGTAATTATATTTTACTAGAGATCTAAAATATTTAAACCTATGTAGAGAAAAATCTCAATCATCCATACTAGTAGCATACTATGTCATGGTTGGTCTATGAGAATTCCAAGAGCCATAATATCATCATCGGTTTTCGTAAGCTTCTTGCCCATTAGAATAGACTTCCTCGCCGATGCCCTCCCACATTGAAGCATAGCCAAGCACTAGGACGGAGGAGGTGTATAAAAGTAGGAGGAGACACATGGGCACTAGATGGAAGGATGCAAATGAGAGAGGCATAGGGAGAGGGAATGCGGCCATTTGACAAAGCATGGTCGATAGAGGGAGAGAAGGCAGTCACACGTGAATATGAAAGGGGGCAGGGGATATTTTTCCGTGCACGTGAACTAGTATGAGATTCCAATGCTCGATAGAGTTTGATGGACACTGAATGGAGGGAAAAATGATGGCTTAAGGGCGGGTCCATTAAAATGATATCCTACCCATCAACGATCAACATTGCAACCATGAGAGCAAAAGAATTTAGTAAACACCACCGAGTAGCTCCCAACGCTGAACTTCCCTAGTAGTCAACCAGCTATGCAGCCAAGGTTATCAGAATTGCGATTATGTTATAAGATTATATGACTTTACGATCTAAACAACTAACCCCTTTGATTCTACTATTTTAGTTCTTAGAATCTACGTTTCTACGATCCTGATAGTGAAGATTTTATGATTTGTGATCCTACCATCGAAGCTCGGATCCGATTCAAAATCGCGATTCTAACAACCTACACTATTTAATCGGAGTAACTTATGAATGTAGCACGACGGCCCACAATGATTATACAGTTCAATAACAAAGAAAATTAAAAATATGAATCTCTTTATTAATTAATATCCAGTACTTACTTAATAGTACACACGATGGATCTCCTGAAATAGTGCACATGGAAAAATTACCAAATCGGGGAAAATGACAAGGGCATAAAGAATGATCGGGCATGTCTCCTTCCTTGGTCAAAAGAAGCTGCTTTTTTGGCTCATCAATAACCGAACATGTTCTTTGGCACCTCCACCCCATTATCTTGGACTAGTAGCCACATCCTACATCTTCATATTTGCTTCCAACTCATTATTATCAACTATTGTTACTTATAATATGTCCTTCCATGTCATCATCTATTACTATACGAACCGCAGACTCCCAAGAAATGCTCATATTAACTAGAGAAAATATGAAAAATATAAGCTATCCAACCAAGTTACGATGGACTAGATGAAGTTTAGTGAGATTGAATCGACTCATGTCGCCAAAAGATTAAAGAAAACACTATCCCGTGTTTCCTTCAAAAAACCTCCATTCAGGTGTATATTCATTTGCCAATTGTTTCTTTTGGCCATCTCCGCCATCTCATATATACCTAACGTTTGTATATATATATAAACTCTATTAATAACCCAGGGTGAAGAATTACTTGGTCGGTTGCCGATTCCTCCGTCGCATCCGTGGGGTGGTGTAATTTTACCTTTTCTTTATGACGGTTCCTCCTTTTACTTTTTTTTCTTGGTCGTGCGGTTTGGATCACGCCCACTACCAGCCGAATCAAAAAAAAAATGATCTCAGGGATTCAGTCATGTTCTAATCAACAGCGGCGGCAAGCGGCGGCCGTCGTCCGGAAGCGATACGAGTGGGCCCGGCGGGAGCTCGGCCTCCAGCGCCGTTCTCTCAAGCCCGGTGTGGTGGACGACGCCTCGCCGGCGACGAACACCTGGCCACAGTCGGGCGCAGTCCGCGGGTCAGGGGTTGGAGGCGTCCTCGTCTAGCCGACGAGCTGGTTATGGTCGGGCGGGCAGGGCGTCGTGGCTGCTGCGGGAAGAGGTACTTCGTCGCTTTTCAGTAGATGCCCCCAAATGATTTTGCTTCAGGATCCAACCCTTTCAATTTGATTCTATTTTACGGGAGCTATGTTTGATTCTCACTACAACTTCACCATCAATTGCTTTATTATGCCTGACTACCTGCTTAGATCAAGATCCCGTAGGCTGGCATCCATGGCTGGATATGCTTCAGTAGCCTCACTTTATTGCCTCGATGTTGCCGGCCGATGGCCGTAGGCTTATTGTCTTGGACTATTGCTTCAGGAGCAACCACATATAACAATAAATCAGACGCATGCAGGCAATACTTCACTGCACACGATATATTTGATCCGGCAGCTAGTTTATCCGTATCGTTGATTGATGCGGAACAAACATACTAATGGTCAATTTCACAATTCAGTTCTTGTTCTGGCCCACTAATCAAAAAAAGCGACCAAATCCTTATCCTTCACTTGCTGCTAGTAATTCCCAAAAGAAACCAAGCAAAGGATTGGGAGTAAAAACTAACTCCTTGCCCAATACACTACTAATTCCCTCCTCTAAAGTCATATCCCTCTTCCCATTATTGCCAAATAGGCTATAGATGAGTTGCTCGGGCGGCCTGAAGCAAAACAAGAACCATTTGTACTCCAATTGGTTAGGAGCGTGGTTTTATTATTCTTCAGTTTATTAGTGCGAAGTTGGTTGCATCATCCGCTTCAGGAGATAGTCATGTGCGCCACGAAATTAGCTTGACCTGAAGATAGTATGAGCATGTATACCTCCTAGTCTAGCTAGCTGGGCTATGCAGCTATCTGATTGTAATTCAGAACTAGTGTCTTTGGTAGTTCCAACAAATCAGGGATTCAGTACGAAGCTTATTGGCGTTCGGTATTCGAGTTTGTTTGTTTTGCCTCCATAATATATAGTGATATCTCTATAAACCGAAGAAAACAAATGTAGGCTTTTCAGCTCTACCATTGTCCTGTACAAACTGGAATAGTTGAATAACGTGAACCGTGAATAAGGGTTCAGTTATGTTTTAAGGAGTGGAGAAATAATATTTCAAGTAGGCTCATGACGATCACCTATTCACTTTGATTCTGTTTTCAGCAGCTTGAATTAGGCAATAAAGCGTTGGCTATAAGATAAATGGGTACCTACTGATTTTGGGATTTATGTTAGCTTGAAGACAGCAGTTTACCCAAATAAAGTGAAACAAACATTATCTCTAGTACTGAGATGAGAAGTATCTCAGGTCTGTAGGTGCAGAATCAGGGTGGACTATAATGGAGCATATGCATTAGCTTGAAGACAATAGTTTAGCTCAAAGAAGACAAATCAAACATTATAACGAGCACTGAGATGAGAAATATTTCGGATCTGTAAGTGCCGAATCAGGATATATTATAATGTGGCTTAGCTATATTTTATTTTGGTGATGCCGACTAAATTATGACTAGCTATGCAGCTTTTCATGTAAAAACAAAGGAAAAGCTTGGCTTATTTTCTATTCCCTCCGTTTCTAAATATAAGCCCTTTTAGAGATTTCAACGCAAACGACATACGGATGTATATAGACATATTTTAGAGTATAGATTCACTCATTTTGCTCCGTATGTAGTCCATATTGGAATCTCTAAAAAGGCTTATATTTAGGAACGGAGGGAGTACATGCCGCCAAGGCATAATTTCTGATCCATTGTAGAACGGAATTTTTTTTCTGTTCATGCACGAGAATACACACATAAACCATTTATTACTAAATGAAGAATCCTTTTATCAAGTTTCTACTTTGTACTGGAGCTTTCAGATTTAGCATCTGTTTTGGCACCTTACGGAAACAAACATAATTTACTGTTTATTGCCCAGCCATTGATTCTACAGCATATCCATAGCACCATTTCTTTTTCAGATTCTTATAAACTGTATGACATTGATTTTGATCTTCTATAACATGTCTCCTGTCTTTCAGAACTATCCATTCAAATATCAGATATTCAGGGTAATCTTTTGTGAAGTCATGTTTAGCACCATAATTTTCTGAGTAAATCCACGTTCCAGGAATCTGATTTATCTTTTCTGTTTCCATGGTTTTATCTGCATTAGGTGGGATAGAAGTTCAAAATCCAAACATAAGTATTGGTAATATTGGTTTTCGGTATGCCTTATTTAAATTCTTGCATACTATAACTTCTGTAAATTCATCGAGTAGGTTTGTACGTAGAAGCTATCACCACAACTATGAAACAAAGTGGAATTTACATCTATTTTATGTACTAATTATGATCGCATATGCACCATCACCCGTATAGTCTATCATAAGTCCGTGTTGTAAAGTCGCTTCATTTTTATTTCTTTGCATCTGGCAGGTATTTGTTGTGGTTGTTGTCCTGATCATCTTGACAGAGAATTTAGCACGCAACAATATGGTACAGACAAAGTTGGACGGTTAATTCACACCCATAGTGCTCATCTGATTCATTTTATAGTTGGAAGTGTCAGAGCACTGAACATACACAAGCATGGTGGCTCTGTATTAAAAGCATACAATCCAGTCTTTATATACCAGTATTTCCCAAGCCAAGGGAATTCTTCTAACAGATGGACCGTTCTTGGAGGAATCATGCTTACCGTCAGAGGTCTGGCCGTTTTACTTATTCAGGTTTAGGGATTACCTTCCATCAACTTATTATAGAACCCGCTTGACATGCAGAAAAATGTTTCTTTCTCTCCAGGACCTGAAGCATTATTTGCAGATCTATGTCATTTCCTGTGTTGGCCATTCAGTTAACATGTCTTCCATGTGTCATTGTAATATATCTATACACAATCATGAATCCCTAAAGAAAAATGTCTATTTGCAGAATACATACACCTTCATTGTATTCCCATGCCTTCTATTGGCAAACAGGGTTGGCTGCTTATATAATGTCCAACAATGAACATGTGTCCGACGTCTTCTATCACTCCATTCCAGGTCCTCCTCAGCTACTAGTGCTTGTGATCCTATTGACTAATTGTAAGATAGATCGTTCAATGTGCCACCACATTATCTCTGTTGACGTACTCAAGCCAAGCCAGCCATACACTAATTGGAGTTCTTGAACCGGTGCAGGCATGCTGGTGTCGTACACATCCAAGGAGACACCATTGTTTATGCTCGGAGCGATTCAGGGACCATTAGGAAGATTTCTCTAGATTACATGTATGCCTTGATGAGGAGGGTCTGCAGGGAAAATTGTGTGATGTTCAATATTTATCATGAGGCCTTCTTAATGTCGGGCAACTATACTACATCCGAAAATCATTTTCCGTTTGGTTTCTGTTGGTTCAGGACAATAAGCTTGATGTACTGGTTCAGTTTTTGTTTTTCACCCTGTATCTTTGTTCATGCTAATGCTAGAAATGTTCATGTTTTTGTCTTGTAACATGGAATATTCAGATGCTTCTTTGCCTATATCATAATTCACAATGAAAATCTCTAACTGGCAACTAACGGATTCAAAAGTATTTGCTGCTTTTTAATCTGTCATTGTCACCTTTGTTTTCGTTGAAAAAGAATCCTGGCCTTTGTTGCAGGCTGGAAAGGGTTCACCTTTGTTTTCGTCAAAAAATAATTGTGGCCTTCGTTGCAGGCTGGAAAGGGTCCATGTTCTCAGCATGATTGAATTTGATGTGTCGGGACGGTAGATGCATATATGTTGTGCAAAAAAATAAAATGCAAAATGTCTTGTTCAAACTACTTAAATTGAGCACATCGCTCCAATGTGGTAGAGCTCGTGCAGATAAAAAAGAGAGGAAGGGATTAAATTGCACGGGACGACGTGTGTTGCGTGGTTGTAATTTACTGGGTTTTTTTTTAACACAGTACTGACGCAAGCGCTCATATACACGCGCATACACTCACCCCTATGAACGCACACATGCACACCCTACCTCTATGAGCACCTCCGAAAGACTGAGCCGGCATATCATCTTGAAATTTACGAAGTCACCGTAGGCACCTCGTCGTCGACGGGAACGTCTCCTCCCACTGAATGCGCATTGCCGAAAATCCTGAAATAATCGAGGAATAAATGCGAGCACCATGACTTGGAACCCTGGTGGGTTGGGGATACCACAGTCCCTCTAACCATCCAACCACAGGTTGGTTCGCAATTTATTGGTTTTCTAAGCCGTAACTTTACCTTGCGTGCGTGTCGGAAGTTAAAGTGGCAAGACATCACTAGGGTAGTCGCGCGTGGGACTAGTTCCCTGACTCACCGTAATTTTAACTCGCGCACCCTTTTTTCCTTGCATGCCTGTGCGTACGAGTCGGCTGGGGTGAGGAATAAGAATTCCTCACCCAGAGTGACGAATAGCGCGAACTATAAGGAGCAATCGAACTGGTTTGCTGGAAAAAGAAAAGGTCGTCAGGCGCAATCCCCTGAGCCCATCCTCCCACGCGCCCACCTCCTTGCGGCCGCATCCCACCTCCCGGCGTCTGCTAAAAAAAACATCCCGGCGACCAGCCGTGCCGCCGCCTCCCACCTCCCCGGCGACCAGTCGCGGCCCCGCCCCCACCTCCCCGGCGTCCAGCCGTGCCCCCGCCTCCCACCTCCCAGGCGACCAGCCGCGGCCCCGCCCCCCACCTCTCCCTCCTCCCACCTATCGGCGACTCGCCGCGCCCCCTTCCGACCTACCGGCGAAATAACGCGCCACAGCCGGCCGCAGCGTCCACCGCCTCGCACCAGCCGCCATGGCTACCAACCACCGCGGTGGCGACCGCTCCCTCCCTGATTTTAGGCGTCGCCGGGCCCCCTCCCCTTCCTTCCACGCGCCGCCGACCGCTCCCCGCTGATTCCACACATCGCCACCCCATCCCCTGCTTCCACGCGCTGCTGTCCCTCTGCTTCCACCGCGTCGGCGGCTCGCTCCCTGCTTCCACTTCCATTCGCCGCCTCAGAACCCCGCGCACTACCGCCCTCCCTTACTCCCTGCAGCTCGCCGTGTGCAAGTTCTTCAATCCAAGTTCTCCGGCGAGCTCGTCTCTGGTTTCGTTTTCCTTAACACCTAGTAAGGAAAATGATCGTTCAACTTCAAATATGTTTTGGAATGATCATTCAAGTTCTTTCGTATAGAAGGTTCAGACAGTTTTGTTCCTGAAAATGCACATATTTGGATTACGCCAATATATATGTATTTCTGAATTTTGCTCTTGTGTAACAGTCCAACATGTATTATGCCATCAATTCATAATGAAAAGGCAGTAAACAGTTCAATACTTGTATGTTAAAAACGTATCAGTATAGAGAAACTTTCGTAGTAGTTCGATGGAATAAATCGCATCAGTTCTGACTCGGATCCGTTCTTGCCTAGAATGCATTGAAAAATAAATTTTTTTGCCTTTGTTCAGGCTTGAGAAGCATGTATCTCTAGGATATGTGCCATGTTAAACTTGACTTGTTTTCAGTTAACACAGACCGACTGTCTCTTAAGCCTAAACTAAAATTTATTTATGTGAGAGACACCTGAACTGAAGTTGTTCTCAAGTAAAAGAAACTTCAACTTGTTTGAGCATATGCTGGTTAGGATAATTTTGTAATTATTTTAGCTCTCGTCAATGGTAACAGATCAAAAAATTTGGCTCCTCTTAAATGTAACTTGAAGAATGCTAGTGCTGAGGTTGGGCATTGTTTATCAATGGTAAGTTGTGCATAGGGCCGGCCGGCGGAAAATTTCCTAAGTTCAACTATGTTGCTAGAGCTTCAGTCCAACTATGTTGCTTCTGCGATTTTCCTTATGCAGAAAATCACACTGAGGAACGTTCAAACTATGTTTCATCTTTGAACTTAAACGAGTTTGTTCTTTGAGCTAAAATTCCTAGAGCTTCAGTCCAACTTTTGGTGATTCTTGTACCTATTATTCAGAAATCAATGGTGAAAAATTCTGATTGCAGCAATGGCATGCTCCAAGCCCGCCGAGACTGAATCATTTGACACCAGTTCTCTGCACAGCATGGCTCGACGTGCAGCCCGCCGGCTCCTTCGTGTACATCCAGACAAGATGCTATGGTGTAAAATTTAATGCATGAAGTAAGCCCATCAATTCGGTTTCATTTTCTGAATTTCTTTTGAACTTGTTGTCACTTAACTTTTACATGTATCTAGTTACGGTAGTACTAACCAGATCAAGCTACTTCATTTTTTTAATCAAATTCTAGAACTTTTACATATCCGTACTGCTGCTGCTCCATACTCGTATTTGCTATTTCTTCTTATGTGTGCACTGAACTTCTAATACTATTCACGATCAGCTTCTAGTTTTTGCTCTATTATGTGCTTCACTTCTACAAAAAAAGGTTGGGTTATATAAATAGGACAAAGATGTTTGCTTGTTTTCCAGAAATGAAATGGTTGGACATGTATCGATGATGTAAATAAAGCTCTTCTCCTGTGTTGTTTGAAAATAAAATCACACAAGTACGTGGTTAAGTTTGTTTCAGTTCGGAGAAAAAAGAAACAAAGTTTCAAAAAGAAAAATTGTGAGTTCACCTTCCATAAAGTTTGTAAGTACAGAGATATCACCTTGTTGTAGAATGTAAATATGTATTGCAAATTTGCAATTCAGGAATGGGTGTGTGTGTTGTAGTCTCTGCCTACAGAGTCGATATGTGTTTTTGTACTGCTGGTAGTTGTAGTCTCCCGCGCTCTTTGCCGTCGTCAAGGGCGCATGTGTGACGTCCTCAGTCCAACCCCATGGCATCAGGGTGGTCGAGTTCGTCGCGACCAGCAGTCCATGGCTGTCGGCTTCAACTTTATTCCACCTAGGTGCTTTCACTTCTTTTTGGATGTTTTTTGTATGAATGTGCATTTTGGTTATTAAATTCAGTACAACGAAACACATGAATCCCCAACGCGTACCAAATTACTGATTCTTTTAAAAACGGTTAGTAGATTTCACCATTGGTTGGTCTACTTGTGTAAATCTGTCAGTTCATGACAAGTAACTTCGGATGCTAGAAATGTAGGATGTTTGTGTGAATCTTGCTTGTTTTAGAGAGAAAAAGAGTTTCTAGTTTCATAAGCATGGTGTACTAAACAACATAAGCATGGTGTACTGAACAACATAAACATGGTTGTACTGAACAAACATACACATTCACATAAACATGCCAGCAACTCCTCTTGCTATACTCGTGCTTGAACTTGTTTATTTTCTTGTTTGGAAAATGGTTTCTTATCCTCCTAACAGCTTTTCTCACATTTCATCTAAATTTAGTTTCAGCTAAAACCAGAGCTAATGCATTTGTGGCATTGGATGAGGTTGCTAGGAAATTTGCATTAGAGAATGCTTTGCTGGAAAAGCTTCTATTGTTCTCCGTCCACAAGTGGTGCTGCCCCGCGTCCGGTTGACGGCGTCCATGAGCGCGAGCAGCCCGTATCCGGTGGCAAGATGAAGGCCACCCATGAACCGTGCTTCCCCTAATCACGTCCACCTTGTGTGAGTTCACTGCTGAGAAGAAGCACAAGCACCTACAGTTCCCGGTAGTAGCCTTGGCCGCACTTGGCCACGAGCTCGTCCACCATGGTGACTGGCAGCCGTCCAAGTGGAACGCGGACATCAGTCCAATTAGAACTAGTTCGTATAAACTGACTGGTTTACCCTAAGTTTCCACCATTTAAGTTCAGTTCAATTCCTAATTTAGGTTCAGTTCATAGGAGCACTTAAAAATCAATTAGTTTGTTTTACTTATATTCCATGAACTTCTAGTACGATAATTGATGTGGTAGTGACATGAGCTCCCTCTCCACCACTCCAGGATCCGCAGTGTCCTCCCAGTCCGACCCCATGGCGTACATTAACTTGGTTGTTATAGTTGCTATAGCAGATATAGTACAAAGCTCTTTTTAGGTTTCTTTGTGAACTTATAATGTTTATTGTACTTGAACTTGGTTGTTCTTTTTACATGAACTTGTACATTGCCTTGTCAGGTTCTGCGTGTCCTACTCATAGGAGCACTTGAAAAAATAAGTTTTGTTTAATTTCTAATTTAAATTTAGTTCGTAGGAGCAATTGAAAATCAGTTAGTTTGTTTTACTTATATTCCAACTTCTAATACCATTGATTTGGTAGTGACATGAGCTCCTTCTCCACCACTCTAGAAATGTGCGATAGTTTAGCAAAAAATGGTCTATCATCAGTTCAGATTAAAAAAGACCATAACTTCAGAGGAAGAAAATTTCAACGAGGAAAAAAACCAATGTGGATCGCGAAGAAACCTGGGAAAACTAAAGGACTAAAGGGTTGTTTTATTTCTGCTCTCATTTATTCTACGCTTTGGCATTTGGTCGATGATATTTATTGCATCCTTCATCACTGATCTTGAGAAGGAGATTCATTTGTGTGTTTCTATATTCGTTGTGTAAATCTGTTGATTTTTAATGGTTTAGGGATTTCAGGAGAGTGGAGACCTGGAAGAGCACTTTCAGGCGTTATTGGCCATGACAATAAATGACCAGGAAGAGCACTTTCAACAGTCCAGGAAGACAACCACAACAACGAGAAAAATACAACGATGCATCATGCTGACATTGACAAAAAGCTATGATTTTGTGCTCCTGTTTGTTGTTATGTCAATGAGAAACCAATACTTCTTTTCTTCAGGTTTTGTGTTTTAATCTGTGAGGGATAAACAAACTTTCCTATTCAAGTGGAAGCTCCTAGTATATGATGGATGTGGGAGTTATTTTTACACTCACTGTTCAGTGCTTCTCTTTATGTAATGTTTTATGTTTTCAAGTGCTCAATGAAAATTTATGTTCCTAGTAGTTCATGTATTATTGCCTGAGGAGTTCATGTGTTACTGGCCAGTAAGTAAACCTATTATTGACTCTCTCAAGTGT
Organism: Thinopyrum elongatum; assembly: GCA_011799875.1. Classification (NCBI taxonomy): domain Eukaryota; kingdom Viridiplantae; phylum Streptophyta; class Magnoliopsida; order Poales; family Poaceae; genus Thinopyrum; species Thinopyrum elongatum. Next base: position 466,355,445 of record CM022297.1, read on the forward strand.
GATGAAAAAATGGGCAGTAAATTGATGAAAAAATATCATTCAGTTCAACGGTATAAACCATGCAAGTTCAGGGATGATGATACAGTAAACCGTTGAAAAGTTACGAGCAAAACTGTACCAAAAAAACATAGTAAAGTCGAGTACATGAAAACACATGCTCGGTACAAAACCATACGGAGATCAGTTCGAGTACTGTGTTTCCGAAATAGAAAAAACAGCACAACCGGTCTCACCATATTCAAAACTACTTTGTGAAAAATTCCTTAGTACAAACACACACATAGATCAGTACGAGTACTCTGTTTTTCAGACGTAAAAACAGCACGATGGATCTTACCGTATTTAAAATTAATCTTAAATGGTTGCGAATTTGAGAAAACGTTCAACATGACTAAGTTTTGTAATTTTGATAACTTTCCAACGGTATATTATTTGCCTCATTTCGAAAAACTATTAAAAAAACCACGTTCGAAATCAAATTTCACCGTATTCGAATTCGAATTTAAACCGTTAGGAATTAGAAAAAAACTTTCTATATGCGAAAGTTGCGCATTTTCCATAGCTTTCCAACGCCATATCATTTGCGTCAATCCGACAAATCGTTTGAAAAAAATCACGAAAATACTTTTCGCTGAGAATTTCACCGTTTTTCAAATTACTTTTAAATCATACATAATTTGGAAAAACTTTCAATATATGGAAGATGTGGATTTTCACTAGCTTTCCAACACCATCTCATTTGCTCAATTCTGACAAACTGTTTGAAAATTAACTCTGAAATACGATTCACGTTTTCGGTTTTGAAAGAAATGGTTTTTTCAAAACTGCTCTTAAACCACGATGATTTTAAAAAAAAATTATATGATTGTAATGTAGATGTCAAGAGCTTTCCAATGATATATTACACGCCCCGTTCCGATGGAAAAAAAAATCATGAAATTTTTTTTAACTAAAAAAGGCGAAAAAAATCATGAACTGATCGTCTTCTTTAGTTCAAAAAAAAATCATGATTTTTTTCGTCGGAACGGGACGTGTAATATATCGTTGGAAAGATCTTGACATCTAGATTACAATCATACAGAACTTTTTTGCAAAATCATCATGATTTAAGAGCAGTTTTAAAAAAACATTTTTTTTCAAAACCGAAAACGTGAATCGTATTTTGGAGTTAATTTTCAAACGGTTTGTCGGTATTGGGCAAATGAGATGGCACTGGAAGCTGGTGAAAATACGCATCTCCCATATATATATAATGATTTTTCAAATTCTGTATGATTCAAAAGTAATTTGAAAAATGATGAAATTCTGGACGAAAAGTATTTTCACGAATTTTTGCAAACGGTTTGTCAAATTGACGCAATACGGCATTGGAAAGCTATGGAAAATCCACAACTTTTTCGTATATAAAGTTTTTCCTAATTCCTTACTATTTAAATTCAAATTTGAATATAAAAAAATTGGTTTTGACTGTGATTTTTTAAAAAAATTATCGAAATGGGACAAATAATATACCGTTGGAAAGCTATCAAAAATACAAAAATTAGTCATGTTGAAGGTTTTTCTCAAATTCGCAACCATTTAAGAGTAATTTTGAATACGATAAGACCCATCGTGTTGTTTTCCCGTCTGAAAAACAGAGTACTCGTACTGATCTATGTATGCGTTCGTACTGAGCTATTTTTCACAATCCGAAATGCTTAGGGGTTGATCACTTGAACTTTTAGGTTTAATTTAAAATGTGTCTCGATGTGTCATCATCACCGAACTTGCATGGTTTATATACTTATAAATTGGCTGAATTTTCTTCTCCAAGAAATGTTTTTGTGTTTTGTGATAGTAACCATTGATGCAACAATCCATACCGAACTTGATATGCCCTTTGAACTGATTATAAAATACATACTAGACTGTTAGACCTATGGTAACGCATGAAAACAATTACATAACCAACAAAAGATTGTACATGTTGCAAACAATTATCAAATGCTAAGCTACTGTCTGTACACTTCTTTTCAAAAATATATTTAAAATTTCACACAATCTTCTATGGAACAGAGGAAATATTTTGTTTGTAACACAACATAAATGCTTGCTTAAACATATGTTGCACATCATCGCAACCGGCAGCGAAGCGTGCTATTGTACTGTCAAGGCAAGTACTAGTCATCAGTACTAGAAAAAGTTTGTACAAGTATATATTGCGATATTCTGTTGTTCCATATGAGCAAGATATTGAAGATAAGATTCCAAGCGATCGTTTGGAGCATTAGAACTCAGAGATACTGTTCATCTTCAATATTTAACTTTTCAACTAGCACTAAGGGCCAGCAGCATGAATAAGTAACATGAACCCGTGGGTGAGTTCATAACCGCACCTTTTAGATAGTAATACTTGAACGTCTCAGAGAAACATCCAGGTGAAAACTTCAATTAGAATCAGAAAAACACACACACATAACATGCACACCCCACACCAACACAACAAATGAGCACATGCAGGCACACACACGAAGCCGTCGTCGTCGTCTGCGGACGCACGCCATGCCTGGGCTTGGCTGCTCCAACTTCTACTGACAGACCCACCACAGGAGCAATAGCATCAAAAACCAATTTAACCTGAAACTGAATAAACACTCATCAAACTTTTATATGTGCTATAGGAAGAACGTGGAAACACATAGGAAATTGGACTTACAATCGGCAAGTAGATGAATTGAAACAGAAATACACACCAAACTGATGATAGAATAGACATTGAAGAAAAAGAATATTGTATACACATTGAACTACTAAAGCAATGAGAAGTGAACTTCTATTCAGTTGTTTTTACATAGCTAACAGTGAGGAAATTATGAGTTCCTTTAGACCTTTAGACATAACCAAAACAAGATTTAGACAGTAAGAAAACAACATATTACTTCTTGCCATATTTTAGATGAATTATCATTGCACCTGTTACCACTACACTATGTACCACCACTTAAAGAGAGCTTGGACTTGCTACTGTTATTTCTCGTAATTGCCACAGTAGATTGATAAGCATTACAACAAGCCACCATCCACAATGTGCTAAGCAATCAGAATCATCACGCATAGGGAAGCACCTGCAGCAATTAAAGCAGAGTAAAATTACATTTCACAATGGATTTTGAACTGATTGGGGCTCGGGGGCAAACAGAACAAGTGCACTTTTTTCACAATGGAATTTCTGAACTTAAGCTACAACAATCTTTGAACCTACACATGAACAGAACAAGTGCACTTTTTCACAATGGAATTTTTGAACTTAAGCTACAATAATCTTTGAACCTACATGTATACGAACAATACTGTTTTATTTCTGCTAGGCATTTTGAACAATTTTGTGCTAAGCAAATAGAGAATGAAACAACCATGGAATTCCTGCGCCCAGCGGATCCGGTGAGCTGGGAAGCATCCTGGCAGGGGTAGGTGCGGTGGAGTACGAGGCACGACTGGTGGCCAGGGCGGCTGACTTGCTCGACGCCGAGTTCCAGCAGGCGGCGCGCGGTGGCGAGAGAGAATGAGGCGGCCAGAGCATGGGGAAGGAGGCGGCCGGCAATGGGAAAGAAAGCAGCCTGCATACAGTGGGAAGGAGGCGGTCGGCGATGGGAGGTACCGACGGCAATAACACAACGTCTACCACCAGAGTACTGACGGCAATAACACAGCCTTCCCCCCATATTTTTATGAAACTGCATGAGTTCTGATTTTTTGAACTCCTCCAGTGGTTACACATGAACTGAGCAATAAGCAACATAATTATTTTTCTCTGAACTTTATAGGGGGTAAACACTTGAACTTATGAAACGACAGCTTACCACGCACATTTGCTTCATACCTCTGTCTCGTTGCTCGCTGTGGTACACTTGCCACCTACTCATTGTCGCCGGTCGTACCCTACACACACCAATAACCAATTAAACACACACCGCAACACACCTAGGGCTGTATCTTCAGTACACTTTGAACTGATGATATAGTAGCACAAGAAAACAATTTTGTAGTCACATTTCAGAATTCTATAGGTACACCCCAGGACTTTTGAACAGATGACATGGTGGTTTTGGGTAGGCTAGCGGTAGAACCTTCCATCTCATTTCAATTGAGGATCCATGTGACACTTGCTTCCCATTCAACCTTACTTCCCGTTTCATCAGTCCTAGTACGACTCAACAATAAATTCAGAATTGTAGCAGTGTTAAGGAAACAGTGTCGAGAGCCACCATCGACGGTCCATCGCCAGTGGGATCCTCGGGAGCCCCGCTCATGGATGAGCAACAGCCGCAGGGAGGAGCCCTGCTTGTGGATGACCAGAAGATGCTCGTAAATGAACTTTTTGGGAGGATTTATATTTCTTATGTGTGTACTGTTGTTTTTGCAGAGTTGACTTATGGTCTTATGTACTTTGAACTCTTAAAGTCACACAACACAAAAGCCAATGAACTTTTTTCATTTTTCTTTCACATTTTGAACCACTGAGCTTTTGTAAGGTGAACTTATATATTTCTTTTATTTATAGCAAGTGGAAGAACCGAACAACAGCGGAGCAGAATGGATAAAAGACAAATTAGAATGCAGAAATTACAGGGTTAATAAAAGAAGCATTCTTAATTGGTTGCATGCACCTTCCCATTTTCGGATCATACTATATTTCAAAGCCAACTGTAATACAACTCAGTTATTTTGCATGAACTTTGTTAAGGAAAAACTAGAAATATTTACTCAAAATTCAGTACAAGATTATGGGAGATAAGTTGCAGTGCCAATAGCGAATCCTCTGCCATTTTAGTGTTCATGCTCAATCCAAATTCCAGCATCATTATCAAAGGAGTTAAAATCCTAATTTGCAAGATTTAATATGTTAGTACCTCTGGATGCATCAATATATACTTAGCTAGGACTAGATATTGTGAAATTAAAACTAAAAAGATTGTCCAATTCTCAGAAACATAACAACAAAGAGGTTATGGGCAGCAGAGCACACATGCTTACCAAAATTCAAATGCATGCCTATCACAATCTAAAATAATTATTGGAATCGAGAGAATTACAGAGGGATTTTTTTCGATTCAGAAAATCCATGGCATACATGCTGCAAGTATGGGTGAGAGAGAGGAGACACGAACATGGGGCGGTTGGAGAGTACGTTCGCTAATGTTGCTCGCCGACTTGCAACGGGATACCATAGCCCGACAGGTCGTTGGACGGCCTGGGGCGACGGGGTTGCACTGCTGGACGCAGCAGCAACCGAACCCCCATTCTGCAGCCCATTCAACCTCCCTTGTGCTACAGTTCAGAGAGAAAACAAATTAGCAAGAGAAGAGTAGTAGAGAGGGAAGAGATAAGACGGATGCATGGGCTGCTGCTGGTTTTATTATTGAACCGCAGCTAAAGACACGGCAGGTCGGCAGCTGGGATGCCCTCGCGTGCGTGGAGTTTTCAGCAGAGACGGCGGCCGGACCTCACACTCACGGCGGCGAGGAACGCGTGCGCCCAGCGGATCTGGCGAGCTGGTAAGCCCCCTAGTGGGGGTAACCGCGGGGGAGGACGAGGCATGGCTGTGGCCAGGGCGGCCGACGCGCTCGACGGCGGGATCAAGCAGGCGGCACGCGGTGGAGGGAGGGAAGGAGCAACGGCGAACCTACGTTATGGCTGTGGGGTCAATTGACCCCACAGGTTTTTCGTCATCTTTTGACCCCCAGCTACTACTACATCCGCTAAACCCATAGATCCCAGCAATTGACCCCACTGTCATGCACCAATTAACTCGTTGTGTGAAAATCATTTGGGTCTTCTAGCAAATAGCAAGAGCCACCTTTCTCTCCCCCAATGTTGTCTCTCCCGGTCTCCTCAATCCTCCAAAAGTCCAAAGCCCCAATCTCTTTCTAGCTCTCTCTCTTCCCGTGCAAGACCCAATCCTCATTTCTCTACCTCATTTCTTTAATCCCCAAGAAACTGAGCAAGTCTGGCTTGGCTGCCATGGAGATTTGAGGAGCGGAGGAGGCAGCAGCGTGCGAGCGCTGCAAGCCGCAGACAGGCTCGCCGCTCGCCGACCGGTGACCGCCGCGTCGCCCGTCGCCCAACTTGCGTCGTGATTGGTCTCGCCCAGCCGCCGGGTCGCCCAGGCCACGCGGCAACGGCGCAACACTGAGTCGCCAACCGTCTGCTCGTCAGCTCGTGAGCAACCCAGCAGCAGCAGGCTCGGGCGCTCAGTACTGAGCAGGCCAAGTAAGTTTTGCTAAATGCCTAATTGCTACTTATTCCCCATCAAGCTGAGAAGATTAGGAGATTTGGGGGCGGATACTTAAGAGGAGCGGACCACGAAGCTGCTGATTAAGCCACTGTAGCAAATACTGTAGCAGTGTGGGGGTGGCTTCGTGAGTTGTTGTAAGGCTTTGACCCCACAGAGTTTTCTTCCTGGCGCCGCCGTTGGGAAGGAGGCGGCCGGAGCATGGGGAGGAGGTGGCCGGCGGCGGGGAAGAAGGCGACCTGCATCCACTAGGCGACCGTCGTCGGCGCGGGGGAAGGAGGAGGCTGGGGCTGGGGTAAGGGACGCGGCCAGCCGTGGGGAAGAGGGAGGCGGCCGGCGCTGGGAGGAGGGCGGCGGACGGTGCTGTGGGGACGCGGGGGCGGCACGCTGGAAGGAGGCGGCGACGGGGCGTTGGAAGGACACAGCGGCCGCGCGCTGGGTGGATGCGGCGACACTGTCGGGAGGCGACGGCGGCGGGCTGCGATGCGGGGTCGGCAGGTGAGAGGTCGGGCTGGTTTGCGGGAGGTGTGGATGGGTTTCCTTTTTCTTTCCTTGAATCCGTACCGGTTGGGCCTTCTAAAAATCGATCGGGCCTTATAGAGTGCGACAGTAACAGAATAATATTTTATCACTAGTAACAAAATAGTCCTGTCCTCTCTCTCTCTATATAAGGTTCTATTCTCATAACACTTTCTCTTATTCTCCTAACACCTACGATCCACCCCGTAGCTACAAACTAACCACGCAAAAAGACCCGACTAAACTGCGTGGGTCAAAAAAAGACCCACCCACCTTATCTTGTAATCGCACGACCTCCACCTCCCACTCCCGCACGATCTCCACCTTCCATTCTGTCATCGCGCCGCCGCGCCGCCCTCCCCCCCCCCCCCCCCCCCCCCCGCGTCGCACCGCCCCCTTCCTTGCAGCGCCGCCCTCTCCACCGCAGCGCCGCCTCCCTCACCGCGAGCCACCGCACCAGTTCCTCCGAGCGGCCACCGCCGCTACCTACAACTCCCCAGTGCCACTGCACGGCCTCCTACCCTCGCGCCACCCCACCGCCTCCTTCCCCCGAGCCGTCACGTCACGTCCGCACAAAATCCCAGCCACCACGCCGCGCAGCACGGCCCCCCGCCGCCGCCCACACCTTCCTACCCCATTCGCCGTTCCTCTGGTCCGGCCGCAGGCCATGCCCCCGCAACGGGCCGGGGATGGATCTGACCCCCGTCACGCTGCTCCAGCGGTCATCTTCTCCGACCCCGTCCGTCGCGTCGTCGTTCGCCTATGTGCCCTCCCTCTGGCTCTCCCCAGCCTTCTCCATCTATGCGCCATTGTTAACTGAGCAGCAGACGCCCCGCAGACCCCCTGTCATCACCATGGATCTCGGTGTCCCTGCCTTCTTCGTGACTCATGGGCAGCGCCCACACGGGCATGCAGTTCTGCCCATGGGGGAGTGTAGCTCGACTAATGGTGGCATGCAGTTCGGCCCGTGGCGTCGATGGGTTCAGGCGATTATGACTCTGCACACGGGCGTGCAGTCTGCCCATTGGGGGAGTGCAGCTCGACCAAACGGGGGCGTGCAGTTCGGCGACCTCCTCTTCTCCCCTCGCAGTGGTCGGCGGAAAGGATGGAGGAGCTCCACCTCAGCCCATGCAGTTCGGCCGGCGAGCCCATGCAGTTATCGATGTGGGGCTGTAGTTCACCGGTGACGGGATTGCAGCTTGGCCGAGAGGCATGAAGCTCGGCTGCACAGTCGCGTGGCTCGCTCAGTGCGTGCATGTAGTTTGCTTGCTGAAGATTTATGTTGCCTTGCAGTTCGCTAGATGCAGCTCACGAGCCACTGCACGGTGTGATGTCGGACCGGCGACAGGCGGGCAGACTACGTAAGCCATCTTCTAGTGCAGATTTTGGATGCACACTTCATCTTGTGCGGTTGTCCAGTGCAGTGCGCTTCCGATCGCGGCCCACTCGTTTATCTATTTCAGTCCACAAATCAAATGCAGTTTGTTTGTTAACAAAAGTTTGGCGCCGAGCAGGCGAAGTGAACTACGGGCCTAAAAACAAAAGTATTTTTCTGTTAGAGATTTGTATGTGATGTACGCTGGAAATTATCTAGTTATTTGTTGAGGACTTCATTTTATCCTGCGGTGCAGTATCTCCATGTCGAGAACTACAATCCACTTCCTTGTTCGGAATTTTGTTCATACAGTTAATTGTAATAATTCTGTGTGGTTTGCTATGTAAAAGTATAAAAATGTTTGTAGTAACAAATTTGCAGTTCACTTGAACCGTTCGTGCAGTGTGGTGTCGCCAATAAAAATGTTATGGAAAAAGTGAAACAATGTAGTTCACTAGCCTTGGCATCATTTAGAGAAAGCAGAATATGTCTAGATCCCTCGTATAATGCTGTTCACTTTAGAGAGTCATGTTGTTCACTTGTGCTCAACGTGAAGTCCTAAAAAATGTTAGAGAAACAACAATAAAATAATGTGGTTCACTTTTTGATAGTGTCGGGGTCCACTTGCCTTCGTCTCTGCGGTCCACTCTCATTCATAAAGAAGTTAGAAAAAAAGAACAAAGGAAATCATGCAGTTTGCTTGCCGGTCTGATGCAGTGCAGTTTTCTGTCCGATGCGGTTCACTCGTCGATTTCGGTGTCGCGAAAAACAGTGTCCACAATTTTCTAATTTCAAAACTGCTCTTAAACTGTAATGAATTAGAGAAAATAATATATATGAAAAAGTTGCGCCTCGACGATATCTTTCCAACGGCTTATCATTTGAATCATTCCGACTAGCAGTTTGTAAAAAATTCATGAAAAACCACCACTGCCACTCGTAGTCCAGTGCATGATTTTCAAAACTAACTTCAAACCGTAAGGAATCTTGAAAATATTTCTACATATGAAAGTTGCAACTCATCCGCAGCTTTCCAACGGCGTATCACACGCCTCGTTCCGACAAACGGTTAAAAAATTGGAGCGAAAACAGTACCAAAAAATTGAAAAATATAATTCCGCGATTAAGTAATTTGAAACTGCTCTTAAACCATAATGAATTAGAGAAAGTAATATATATGAAGTTGCGCCTCGGCGATATCTATCCAACGGGGTATCATTTGCTTCGTTCTGACGAGCAGTTTAGAAAAAAACACGTAAAAACGCCCGCTGCCACTCGTCATGCGCCGCACCGTTTTTGGTTTGAGAGCAGTTTTGAAAACAGTGAGGCGCATGACAAGTGTCAGCGAGTGTTTTTTTGCTTTTTTTTCTAAACCGCTTGTCAGAATGAAGCAAATGATACACCGTTGGAAAGATATCGTCGAGACGCAACTTTTTCATTTATATTATTTTTTCTGATTCGTTACAGTTTAAGAGCAGTTTCAAATTTACTAAATTGCGGAATTCGGTTTTTCAATTTTTTTCAATTTTTTGGTACTGTTTTCACTACAGTTTTTTAAACGTTTGTCGAAACGAGACGTGTGATACGCCATTGGAAAGCTACAGATGAGGCACAAATTTCATATGTAGAAACACTTTTGAGATTCCTTACGGTTTTAAATTGATTTTTGAAAATGGTGCGTCAGAAGAGTAATGGCAGCGGCCTTTTTTCGCGAAATTTTTACAAACCGCTGGTCGGAATTATTCAAATGATACGCCGTTGGAAAGATGTCGACGAGGCACAACTTTTTCATGTAGAACACTTTCTCTAATTCCATACGGTTTAAGAGCAGTTTTGATTTTACCGAAATGCAGACACTATTTTTCGCGACACCAAAATCGACGAGGGAACCGCATCAGACAAAAAAACGCACTGTTTCGGACTGAAAACCGCACTGCATCAAACGGGCAAGCGAACTGCATGGTTTTTTTTGTCAAACGGAAAATTTTCTAGACGAGGAAGTGGACCACACTTTCACATCGGTCTTAAGTGAACCGCAACACAATCGAGAAGTGAACCGCATAGTCGATGCTAACGTACTGCATTATTTTTTAGAAAAAAGAGGTTCACTAGAAGAACATCCCCAAGAAGCAAGAAGAGAGCCGAACTGCGCGAACAGGCACGCCGCACTAAATTGATCTGCTAGGAGATATACTGCACCGAACAGAAGATAAAAATGACGGCCAAAACTGCAAGAATTTGCAACATGTTTTACAAGTACTCCCTCAATTTCTTTTTACAAAACACAATGTACTGCATGCGTGGGGTTGCCGACCTGCATTTGTTTTTCTCAACAAATTTAATAACAGTTTAAAATGCCACTCGGGCGTGGGGCTGCCGAACTGCATGGCCACGGTCTAGCACACTACATGGGGGAGATGAGTGCACTACACAAATGATGCAAATAATACTGAAAAGACACATTTTAATATAAGTTTGCACAAGCAAACATCCACATAAAAACAGAGAAAAAATTATATACACAGGACTAAAACACACACACACACAAATATGACTTCACCAACATCCACTGGGAACTGCACGCCGTGACCTACACCATGTGAACCACATCGGCACCCAATAGAAACTGCAAGGTCCACCACCTTAGGCTATCGCTTGGTGAGGAGGCCGTCAGGGGTCATTCCATGTTCCCCTGTATTGCGCGATCCACCCGACTATGTGATGAGCAGTGGCCAGGCTCATCTCACCTCTGTCCACTTCTCGTCCTGCACGATGCTGAGAAAGATGGTCAGCTAAGAAAGTTGGGAAGGAACCACGAGCAGCGATGCGTACTTAAGGTGTCCGTGGGATGGACTGCAACAACAGGCGATGCGTACTGAAGTTGCCAAATGAACTGCGACAAGGAAGGGGCGTCATGTGGAAACTGTGGTCGTTGGTGTCTCCGGCCAGAAAAATGCCATATTTTGGGACGTCGTAGTCAAGGCCGGCCATCCAAATTGAACTCTCCAGGGTTGCCGAAGTGCACACCAGAGTTGGGGGCACAGAACTACACCAAGTGCACACCAAAGCCGAGGTGTAATGCACGCAAAAGCGCCAACGTACTGCAAGCACCTTGTGTTGGTTTTGGGCTGCACCCGCAGATGGAGTGAACTACAGCACGCCGCCCGTGCACTCATCACTTGTTTGTTGCAGCCAGGCGGAGCAGCTTGAATGCGCCATGGGGCCGATGGTTTTCGACAATGGCAGTGGCGGCAAATGGATGCCGGCGCGGCCGCCACCAGTGCTAGTAGGCCGAGGAGGAATCCCACGAGGAACCCCGCAGAGGCCATCAGGAGAGCTCCCAGCGGCTCACAAATTCCTGAATCCGGCTGGACGTCGCAGGCGCGTTGCCGAAGATTTCGTGGCCTCCCCAATCCCTATCTGATGAAGTCGTCGCTAGGAGAGGTCGCCGGATCTTTGTCGGGACTCCACGGTGCATGCTGATGTGGAGGGCCACGCGGCTGCCTGCATGGCGGTGTTGGGAAACGTAGCATGCAATTTCAAAAAATTTCCTACGCTCACGCAAGATCTATCTAGGAGATGCATAGCAACGAGGGGGGAGAGTGTGTCTACGTACCCTCATAGACCGAAAGCGGAAGCGTTTGACAACGTGATTGATGTAGTCGAACTTCTTCTCGTTCCGACCGATCAAGCACCGAACGTACGGCACCTCCGAGTTCTACACACGTTCAACTCGATGACGTCCCTCGTCCTCTTGATCCAGCAAGGTGTCGAGGAAGTAGATGAGTTCCGTCAGCACGACGGCGTGGTGACGGTGATGGTGAAGTGATCCGCGCAGGGCTTCGCCTAAGCACTACGAAGATATGACCGGAGGCGTAAACTGTGGAGCGGGGCGCCGCACACGGCTAACAATTGATGTTCTCTGTTCTAGGCGCCCCCCTCCTCATATATATAGGTGGAAGGGAGAGGGGAGAGGCCAAGGGGCGCCCCAAGTGGGGCCGGATCCCACTTGGGCTTCTGCCCTGGTTCGCCCCCCCCTTCCTTGTATAGGCGCCACGAGAAGGAAGGGGGAGGTGGCGCCCCCCTTTCCTTTCTCCCTTGAGGAGGGGAAGGAAAGAGGGACTTGCCCTCCCCCCTTTCCTTTCCCTAGGGCTGGCCGGCCTGTTGGAGGGGCTCACCAGCCCCTTGTGGGCTGGTCTATCCCTCCCTTGGCCCATTAAGCCCATATCTTTGCCGGGGGTGCCCGGAACCCCTTCCGGTGACCCTATATGTACCCGGTACCCTCCGAAACACTTCTGGTGTCCGAATACCATCGTCCTATATATCAATCTTTACCTATCGACCATTTCGAGACTCCTCGTCATGTCCGTGATCTCATCCGGGACTCTGAACAACATTCGGTCACCAAATCACATAACTCATATAATACTAAATCATCATTGAACGTTAAGCGTGCGGACCCTACGGGTTCGAGAACTATGTAGACATGACCGAGACACCTCTCCAGTCAATAAACAATAGCGGAACCTGGATTCTCATATTGGCTCCTACATATTCTACGAAGATCTTTATCGGTCGAACCGTTATGACAACATACGTAATTCCCTTTGTCAATCGGTATGTTACTTGCCCGAGATTCGATCGTCGGTATCTTCATACCTAGTTCAATCTCGTTACCGGCAAGTCTCTTTACTCGTTCCGTAATACATCACCTCGTGCCTAACTCCTTAGTCATTTGCTTGCAAGCTTATGATGTGTATTACCGAGAGGGCCCAAAGATACCTCTCCGATACTTGGAGGGACAAATCCTAATCTCGATCTATGCCAACTCAACAAACACCTTCGGAGATACCTGTAGAGCATCTTTATAATCACCCAGTTATGTTGTGACATTTGATAGCACACAAGGCATTCCTCCGGTATCCGGGAGTTGCATAATCTCATAGTCGAAGGAATATGTATTTGACATGAAGAAAGCAATAGCAATAAAACTGAACGATCATTATGCTAAGCTAACGGATGAGCCTTGTCCATCACATCATTCTCCTAATGATGTGATCTCGTTATCAAATGACAACTCATGTCCATGGTTAGGAAACCATAACCATCTTTGATCAACGAGCTAGTCAAGTAGAGGCTCATTAGGGACATGGTGTTTGTTTATGTATTCACGCATGTATTTAGGTTTCCAATCAATACAATTCTACCATGAATAATAAACCTTTATCATGAATAAGTAAATATAAAATAACAACTTTATTATTGCCTCTAGGGCATATTTTCTTCAGTCTCCCACTTGCACTAGAGTCAATAATCTAGTTCACATCACCATGTGATTAACACCAATAGTTCACATCGTCATGTGATTAACACTCATAGTTCATATCGCCATGTGACCAATACCCAAAGGGTTTACTAGAGTCAATAATCTAGTTCACATCGCCATGTGATTAACACCCAAAGAGTACTAAGGTGTGATCATGTTTTGCTTGTGAGAGAAGTTTAGTCAACGGGTCTGTCATATTCAGATCCGTATGTATATTTGCAAATTTCTATGTTTACAATGCTCTGCATGGTGCTACTCTAGCTAATTGCTCCCACTTTTTATACGTATCCAAATTGAGACTCAGAGTCATCTGGATCGGTGTAAAAGCTTGCATCGACGTAACTCTTTACGATGAACTCTTTATCACCTCCATAACCGAGAAATATTTCCTTAGTCTTCTATGGATAATTTTGACCACTGTCTAGTGATCTACTCCTAGATCACTATTGTACCCCCTTGCCAAACTCATGGCAAGGTACATAACAGGTTTGGTACACAGCATGGCATACTTTATAGAACCTATGGCTGAGGCATAGGGAATGACTTTCATTCTCTCTCTATCTTCTGCCGTGGTCGGGCTTTGAGTCTTACTCAATTTCACACCTTGAATACAGGCAAGAACCCTTTCTTTGACTGATCCATTTTGAACTCCTTCAAAACTTTGTCAAGGTATGTGCTTTGTGAAAGTCCTATTAAGCGTCTCGATCTATCCCTATAGATCTTGATGCTCAATACGTAAGCAGCTTCACCGAGGTCTTCCATTGAAAAATTCTTATTCAAGTATCCTTTTATGTTATCCAGAAATTCTATATCATTTCCAATCAGCAATATGTCATCCACATATAATATCAGAAATGCTACAGAGCTCCCACTCACTTTCTTGTAAATACAGGCTTCACCATAAGTCTGTATAAAACCATATGCTTTGATCACCTCATCAAAGCGTATATTCCAACTCCGAGATGCTTGCACCAGTCCATAGATGGATCGCTGGAGCTTGCACACTTTGTTAGCACCTTTAGGATCGACAAAACCTTATGGTTGCATCATATACAACTCTTCTTTAATATCCATTAAGGAATGCAGTTTTTGACATCCATTTGCCAGATTTCATAATTATAAAATGAGGCAATTGCTAACATGATTCAGACGGACTTAAGCATCACTACGGATGAGAAAGTCTCATCGTAGTCAACCCCTTGAACTTGTCGAAAACATTTCGCGACAAGTCGAGCTTTGTAGACAGTAACTTTACCATCAGCGTCAGTCTTCTTCTTGAAGATCCATTTATTTTCTATGGCTTGCCGATCATCGGGCAAATCCACCAAAGTCCATACTTTGTTCTCATACATGGATCCTATCTCAAATTTCATGGCCTCAAGCCATCTGTCGGAATCTGGGCTCATCATAGCTTCTTCATAGTTCGCAGGTTCACCATGGTCTAGTAACATGACTCCCAGAATAGGATTACCGTACCACTCTGGTGCGGAACGTACTCTGGTTGACCTACGAGGTTCGGTAGTAACTTGATCTGAAGTTTCATGATCATCATCATTAGCTTCCTCTCTAGTTGGTGTAGGCATCACGGGAACGGTTTTCTGTGATGATCTACTTTCCAATTCGAGAGAAGGTACAATTACCTCATCAAGTTCTACTTTCCTCCCACTCACTTCTTTCGAGAGAAACTCCTTCTCTAGAAAGTTTCCGTTCTTGGCAACAAAGATCTTGCCTTCGGATCTGTGGTAGAAGGTATACCCAATTGTTTCCTTAGGGTATCCTATGAAGACGCACTTCTCCGATTTGGGTTTGAGCTTATCAGGTTGAAGCCTTTTGACATAAGTGTCGCAACCCCAAACTTCAAGAAACGACAGCTTAGGTTTCTTGCCAAACCACAGTTCATACGGTGTCGTCTCAACGGATTTAGATGGTGCCCTATTTAACGTGAATGCAGCTGTCTCTAATGCATAACCCCAAAACGATAGTGGTAAATCGGTAAGAGACATCATAGAACGCACCATATCCAATAAAGTACGGTTACGACGTTCGGACACACCATTACGCTGTGGTGTTCCAGGTGGCGTGAAACTATTCCACATTTTTTAAATGAAGGCCAAACTCGTAACTCAAATATTTGTCTCCGCGATCAGATCGTAGAAACTTTATTTTCTTGTTACGATGATTCTACACTTCACTCTGAAATTCTTTGAACTTTTCAAATGTTTCAGACTTGTGTTTCATCAAGTAGATATATCCATACCTACTTAAATCATCTGTGAAGGTCAGAAAATAACGATACCCACCGCGTGCTTCAACACTCATTGGACCGCATACATTGGTATGTATTATTTCCAATACGTCATTAGCTCGCTCCATTGTTCTGGAGAATGGAGTTTTAGTCATCTTTCCCATGAGGCATGGTTCACAAGTATCAAATGATTCATAATCAAGTGATTCCAAAAGCCCATCTGCATGGAGTTTCTTCATGCGCTTTACACCAATATGACCTAAACGGCAGTGCCACAAAATATGTTGCACTATCATTATTAACTTTGCATCTTTTGGCATCAATATTATGAATGTGTGTATCACTACGATCGAGATTCAATAAACCATTTACATTGAGTGTATGACCATAGAAGGTTTTATTCATGTAAACAGAACAACAATTATTCTCTGACTTAAATGAATAACCGTATCGCAATAAACATGATCCAATCATATTCATGCTCAACGCAAACACCAAATAACATTTATTTATTTAGGTCCAACACTAATCCCAAAGGTAGAGGGCGTGTGCGATGGTGATCTTATCAACCTTGGAATCACTTCCAACACACATCGTCACCTCATTATTAACTAGTCTCTGTTCATTTTGCAACTCCTGTTTCGAGTTACTAATCTTAGCAAATGAACCGGTATTAAATACCCAGGGGCTACTATGAACACTAGTAAAATACACACCAATAACATGTATATCAAATATACTTTTATTCACTTTGCCATCCTTCTTATCCGCTAAGTATTTGGGGCAGTTCCGCTTCCAGTAACCATTTCCTTTGCAGTAGAAGCACTCAGTTTCAGGCTTTGATCCAGCTTTGGGCTTCTTCATGGGAGCAACAACTTGCTTGCCATTCTTCTTGAAGTTCCCTTTCTTTCCCTCGCCCTTTTTCTTGAAACTAGTGGTCTTGTCAACCATCAACACTTGATGTTCTTTCTTGATTTCTACCTTCGCCGATTTTAGTATCGCGAAGAGCTCGGGAATCGTTTTCGTCATCCCTTGCATATTATAGTTCATCACGAAGTTCTAGTAGCTTGGTGATAATGACTAGAGAACTTTGTCAATCACTATCTTATCTGGAAGATTAACTCCCACTTGATTCAAGCGATTGTAGTACCCAGACATTCTGAGCACATGCTCACTGGTTGAGCTATTCTCCTCCATCTTGTAGGCAAAGTACTTGTCAGAGGTCTAATACCTCTCGACATGGGCATGAGTCTGAAATACCAATTTCAGCTCTTGGAACATCTCACATGCTCTGTGGCGTTCAAAACGTTTTTGAAGTCCCGGTTCTAAGCCGTAAAGCATGGCGCACTAAACTATTAAGTAGTCATCATATCAAGCTTTGCCAAACGTTCATAACGTCTGCATCTGCTCCTGCAATAGGTCTGTCACCTAGCGGTGCATCAAGGACATAATTCTTCTATGCAGCAATGAGGATAATCCTCAGATCATGGACCCAGTCCGCATCATTGCTACTATCATCTTTCAACTTAGTTTTCTCTAGGAACATATCAAAATAAAACAGGGGAGCTAAATCGCGAGCTATTGATCTACAACATAGATATGCAAAAACTATCAAGACTAAGTTCATGATAAATTAAGTTCAATTAATCAAATTACTCCCACTTAAATAGATATCCCTCAAGTCATATAAGTGATACGTGATCCAAATCAACTAACTCATGTCCGATCATCACGTGAGATGGGGTAGTCATCAATGGTGAACATCTCCTTGTTGATCATATCTACTATATGATTCATGTTCGATCTTTCGATCTCCAGTGTTCCGAGGCCATGTCTGCACATGCTAGGCTCGTCAAGTTTAACCCAAGTATTCCGCATGTGCAAAACTGTCTTGCACCCATTGTATGTGAACGTAGAGTCTATCACACCCGATCATCACGTGGTGTCTCAACACGACGAACTGTCGCAACGGTTCATACTCAGGGAGAACACTTATACCTTGAAATTTAGTGAAGGGATCATCTTATAATGCTACCGCCGTATTAAGCAAAATAAGATGCATAAAAGATAAACATCACATGCAATCAAAATATGTGACATGATATGGCCATCATCATCTCGTGCTTTTGATCTCCATCTCAAAGCATCGTCATGATCTCCATCGTCACCGGCTCGACACCTTGATCTCCATCGTTGCGTCGTGGTCGTCTCGCCAACTATTGCTTCTACAACTATCGCTAACGCATAGTGATAAAGTAAAGCAATTACATGGCATTTGCATTTCATACAATAAAGCGACAACCATAAGGCTCCTGCCAGTTGCCGATAACTTACAAAACATGATCATCTCATACAACAACGTATATCACATCATGTCTTGACCATATCACATCACAACATGCCCTTCAAAAACAAGTTAGATGTCCTCTACTTTGTTGTTGCAAGTTTTACATGGCTGCTACAGGCTTCTAGCAAGAACCGTTCTAACCTACGCATCAAAACCACAACGGTGATTTATCAAGTTTGCTGTTTTAACCTTCAACAAGGACAGGCCGCAGTCAAATTCGATTCAACTAAAGTAGGAGAAACAGACACCCGCCAGCCACCTTTATGCAAAACTAGTTGCATGTTTGTCGGTGGAACCGGTCTCATGAACGTGGTCATGTAAGGTTGGTCCGGGCCGCTTCATCCAACAATACTGTCGAATCAAAATAAGACATTGGTGGTAAGCAGTATGACGATCACCGCCCACAACTCTTTGTGTTCTACTCGTGCATATCATCTACGCATAGACCTGGCTCGGATGCCACTATTGGGAAACGTAGCATGCAATTTCAAAAAAATTCCTACGCTCACGCAAGATCTATCTAGGAGATGCATAGCAATGAGGGGGGAGAGTGTGTCTACGTACCCTCGTAGACCGAAAGCGGAAGCGTTTGACAACGCGATTGATGTAGTCGAACTTCTTCTCGTTCCGACCGATCAAGCACCGAACGTACGGCACCTTCGAGTTTTGCACACGTTCAGCTCGATGACGTCCCTCGTCCTCTTGATCCAGCAAGGTGTTGAGGAAGTAGATGAGTTCCGTCAGCACGACGGCGTGGTGATGGTGATGGTGAAGTGATCCGCGCAGGGCTTCGCCTAAGCACTACGAAGATATGACCGGAGGCATAAACTGTGGAGGGGGGCGCCGCACACGGCTAACAATTGATGTTCTCTGTTCTAGGCGCCCCCTCCTCATATATATAGGTGGGAGGGAGAGGGGAGAGGTCAAGGGGCGCCCCAAGTGGGGTCGGATCCCACTTGGGCTCCTGCCCTGGTTCGCCCCCCCCCCCTTCCTTGTATAGGCGCCAGGGGAAGGAAGGGGGAGGTGGCGCCCCCCCCCCCCTTTCCTTTCTCCCTTGAGGAGGGGAAGGAAGGAGGGACTTGCCCTCCCCCCTTTCCTTTCCCTAGGGCTAGCCGGCCTGTTGGAGGGGCGCACCAGCCCCTTGTGGCTGGTCTGTCCCTCCCTTGGCCCATTAAGCCCATATCTTTACCGGGGGTGCCCGGAACCCCTTCCGGTGACCCTATATGTACCCGGTACCCTCCGAAACACTTCCGGTGTCCGAATACCATCGTCCTATATATCAATCTTTACCTCTTGACCATTTCAAGACTCCTCATCATGTCTGTGATCTCATCCGGGACTCCGAACAACATTCGGTCACCAAATCACATAACTCATAAAATACTAAATCGTCATCGAACGTTAAGCGTGCGGACCCTACGGGTTCGAGAACTATGTAGACATGACCGAGACACCTCTCCGGTCAATAACCAATAGCGGAACCTGGATGCTCATATTGGCTCCTACATATTCTACGAAGATCTTTATCGGTCGAACCATTATGACAACATACGTAATTCCCTTTGTCAATCGGTATGTTACTTGCCCGAGATTCGATCGTCGGTATCTTCATACCTAGTTCAATCTCGTTACTGGCAAGTCTCTTTACTCGTTCCGTAATACATCACCTCGTGACTAACTCCTTAGTCATTTGCTTGCAAGCTTATGATGTGTATTACCGAGAGGGCCCAGAGATACCTCTCCGATACTCGGAGTGACAAATCCTAATCTCGATCTATTCCAACTCAACAAACACCTTCGGAGATACCTGTAGAGCATCTTTATAATCACCCAGTTATGTTGTGACATTTGATAGCACACAAGGCATTCCTCCGGTATCCGGGAGTTGCATAATCTCATAGTCGAACGAATATGTATTTGACATGAAGAAAGCAATAACAATAAAACTGAACGATCATTGTGCTAAGCTAACGGATGGGTCTTGTCCATCACATAATTCTCCTAATGATGTGATCCCATTATCAAATGACAATTCATGTCCATGGTTAGGAAACCATAGCCATCTTTGATCAACGAGCTAGTCAAGTAGAGGCTCATTAGGGACATGGTGTTTGTTTATGTATTCACACATTTATTTAGGTTTCCAATCAATACAATTCTAGCATGAATAATAAACCTTTATCATGAATAAGGAAATATAAAATAAGAACTTTATTATTGCCTCTAGGGCATATTTCCTTCAGGCGGCAGGGGCCGTGGGAGACCGTGGAGACGTCGAGGCAGCTCAGAGTCGGGGTGGTGGAAGGCGGGGGCGCATCCGGTGGAGGGAGGCCCTGATCCATCGATGTGGCGGCGGAGGGAAGCATATGAGCGTGTCAAGTTTATTGCTATCGTTTTCTACATGTCAAGTATATGTTCCTATGACCATGAGATCATACAACTCACTGACACCAGAGGAGTACCTTGTGTGTACCAAATGTCACAACGTAACTGGGTGACTATAAAGGTGCTCTATAGGTATCTCCGAGGGTGTCTGTTGAGTTGGCATGGATGAAGACTGGGATTTGTCACTCCGTATGACGGAGAGGTATCTCAGGGCCCACTCGGTAATACAGCATCACAATGAGCTTGCAAGCAATGTGACTAATAGGTTAGCCACGGGATCTTATATTACGGAACGAGTAAAGAGACTTGCCGGTAACGAGATTGAACTAGGTATGGAGATACCGATGATCGAATCTCAGGCAAGTAACATACCGATAGACAAAGGGAACTGCATACGGAATTAGCTGAATCCTTGACATCGAGGTTCGACCGATAAGATCTTCGTAGAATATGTAGGAACTAATACGGGCATCCAGGTCCCACTATTGGTTATTAACCCTAGAGGTGTCTCGGTCATGTCTGCATAGTTCTCGAACCCGCAGGGTCTGCACACTTAACGTTTGGTGACTATATAAGTATAGTTGAGTCATTATGGTGGTTACCAAAGGTTGTTCGGAGTCCCGGATGAGATCCCAGACATGACGAGGAACTCCGAAATGTTCTGAAGGGGAAGATCGATATATTGGACGAAGGGAATCGGAGTCTGAAAGTGTTCCAGGGGTACCGGGTGATGACCAGCATGACCGAAAAGGGTTTCGGGGACCCCCGGCAAGTGTTGGGGGGCCTCATGGGCCAAGGGAAGGGGGCAGGGGCTGTGTGCCCCCTTCACCCCATCTCTCGATCACCAGAAGGGGTGGAGCGCTCCCCTTAGGGCTGCCTCCACCCGGCTTGGGGGGCAAGTCACCCTAGGGTTTCCCTAGGGGCTCCCCCATCTATGGTGGCCGCTGCCCCCCCAGGGGAAACCCTAGGGCTCCCCCTCCTCCTCCCTTCCCCCTATATATAGAGGGTTAGAGAGAGGGTAGCCGCACCCATCTATGCCACGGCGCTGTCCTTCCTCTCCCTCGTAGCCCTCTTCTTCTCCGTAGTGCTTAGCGAAGCTCTGCAGAGATTCCGCCACCACCACCACCACCACGCCGTCGTGCTGCCAGAGGACTTGAGCTACTACTTCACCATCGCTCACTGGATTGAGGAGATGAAGGCGTCATCAAGCCATACGTGTGTTGAACACGGAGGTGCCGTCCGTTCGGAACTTGGATCGGGAGTTCGCGGGACGGATCATGATTGGATCGCGAAGACGTTCGACTACATCAACCTCGTTTCTTAACACTTCCACTTAGCGATTTACAAGGGTATGTAGATGCAATCTCTCCTCTTGTAGATGTCCATCTCCTAGATTGATCTTGGTGAGCGTAGGAATTTTTTTGTTTTCCATGCAACGTTCACCAACAGTGGCATCATGAGCTAGGTCTATGCGTAGATGACATCACGAGTAGAACACAAAAGAGTTTGTGGGCGTTGATATTCAGATTGCTTCCTTCCTTGGTCTTTTCTTGATTCAGCAGTATTGTGGGATGAAGCGGCCCGGACCAACTTTACATGTCCACGTACATGAGACCGGTTCCATCGACTAACATGTGACTTTGTTGCATAAAGATGGCTGGCAGGTGTCTGTCTCTCCCACCTTAGTTGAATCGGATTCGACAAAGGCGCTCCTTGTAGAAGGTTAAATAGCAACTTGCATATCACCGTTGTGGCTTTGCGTAGGTAAGAATCGTTCTTGCTAGATACCCGTAGCAGCCACGTAAAACATGCAACAACAAATTAGAGGGTATGTTGTGATATGATATGGCCAAAGACATGATGAGATATTTTTTATGTATGAAATGATCATGTTTGTAATAGTTTATATCGACTTGCATGTCGATGCATACGGCAACCGGCAGGAGCCATAGGGTTGTCTTTAATTATTGTATGACCTGCGTGTTAATCTTTAAACGCTATGTAATGCTTTACTTTATCGCTAAGCGGTAGCAATAGTAGTAGAAGCATGGTAGGCGTGACAACCCCGATGGCGACACGATGATGGACATCATGGTGCCATGCCGGTGACGATGGAGATCATGCCGGTGCTTTGGAGATGGAGATCAAAAGAAGAAGTTGATGGCCATATCATGTCACTTATGATTTGCATGTGATGTTAATCCTTTTATGCATCTTATTTTGCTTAGGACGACGGTAGCATTATAAGGTGATCCCTCACTAAAATTTCAAGATAAAAATTGTGTTCTCCCCAAGTGTGCACCGTTGCGAAAGTTCATCGTTTCAAAGCACCACGTGATGATCGGGTGTGATAGACTCTAAGTTCGCATACAACGGGTGCAAGCTAGTTTTGCACATGCGGAACACCTAGGTTAAACTTGACGAGCCTAGCATGTACAGACATGGCCTCGGAACACAAGAGACCGAAAGGTCGAACATGAGTCATATAGTAGATATGATTAACATGGAGATGTTCACCATTGAAACCACCTCATCTCACATGATGATCAGACTTGGGTTGGTGAATTTGGATCATGTTACACTCGGACGACCGGAGGGATGTCGATTTGAGTGGGAGTTCTTAAGTAATATGATTAATTGAACTCATTTATCATGAACAGTAGTCTAAGTTATCTTTGGAAATTTATGTTGTAGATCAATGGCTCGCGCATTTGCTCCCCTGAATTTTAATGCGTTCCTAGAGAAAGCTAAGATGAAAGATGATGGAAGTAACTTTGTGGACTGGGCCCGTAATCTGAGGATTATCCTCACGGCTTCCCAAAATCCTTATGTCCTTGATGCACCTCTTGGTGCGCCACCCCCTCCAGCGACTGTGGACGTTGTGAACGCCTGTCAGTCGCGTGTTGATGACTATCAATAGTTCAGTGCGCCATGCTGTATGGCTTAGAGCCGGGACTTCAAAGGCGTTTTGAACGTCATGGAGCATATGAGATGTTTCAGGAGTTGAAGTTTATCTTTGAGAAGAATGCCCGGATCGAGAGGTATGAGACCTCTGATAAGTTCTATGCCTGCAACATGGAGGAGAACGGGTCTGTCAGTGAGCATATACTCAGAATGTCTGGGTACTACAATCGTCTGGCTGAGTTGGGAGTTGAGCTTCCGCCAGAGGCTGTCACTGACAGAGTTCTTCAATCGCTACCACCTAGGTGCAAGAGCTTTGTGTTGAACTATAACATGCAAGGGATGAACAAGTCAGTCTCCGAGCTGTTCGCGATGCTGAAAGTCGCTGAGTCAGACATCCAGAAGGAGCATCAAGTGTTGATGGTGAATAAAACCACTAGTTTCAAGAAAGGCAAGGGAAAGAAGGGAAACTTCAAGAAAGGTGGCAAAGCAGTTGCTCCTCCCGTGAAGAAACCCAAGGCTGGACCCAAGCCAGAGACTGAGTGCTTCTATTGCAAGAGAACTGGCCACTGGAAGTGGAACTGCCCCAAGTATCTGGCCGACAAGAAGGGGGCCAACATCAACAAAGGTATATATGATATACATGTTATTGATGTGTACCTTACCAACTCTCGTTGTAGTGCCTGGGTATTTGATACCGGTTCGGTTGCTCACATTTGCAACTCAAAGCAGGAACTACGGAATAGACGGAGGCTGGCGAAGGATGAAGTGACGATGCGCGTGGGAAATGGTTCCAAGGTTGATGTGATCGCCGTCGGCACGCTCGCTCTTCGATTACCATCGGGATTAGTGATGAACCTGAATAATTGTTATTTAGTGCCTGCGTTGAGCATGAACATTATATCTAGACCTTGTTTAATGCGAGACGATTACTCATTTAAATCAGAGAATAATGGTTGTTCTATTTATATGGGTAATATCTTTTATGGTCATGCACCCATTGCGAGGCGTTTATTCTTATTGAATCTCGATAGTGATGATACACATGTTCATAACATTGATGCCAAAAGATATAGAGTTGATAATGATAGTACCACTTTCTTGTGGCACTGCCACTTAGGTCATATTGGTGTTAAGTGCATGAAGAAACTCCATGCTGATGGGCTTTTGGAGTTACTTGATTTTGAATCACTTGACACATGCGAACCATGCCTAATGAGCAAGATGACCAAAACCCCGTTTTCCGGAACAATGGAACGGGCAAGTGACTTGTTGGAAATCATACATACTGATGTGTGCATTCCGATGAGTGTTGACACGCGCGGTGGATATCGTTATTTTCTCACCTTCACCGACGACTTGAGTAGATATGGGTATGTTTACTTAATGAAGCATAAGTCTGAAACATTTGAAAAGTTTAAACAATTTCAGAGTGAAGTCGAGAATCATCGTAACAAGAAGATCAAATTCCTATGATCTGATCGAGGGGGAGAGTATCTGAGTTATGAGTTTGGCAATCACTTAAGACAATGTGGAATCGTTTCACAGTTGATGCCACCTGGAACACCACAGCGTAATGGTGTGTCCGAACATCGTAATCGAACCTTATTAGATATGGTGCGTTCTATGATGTCTCTTGCCGATCAGCCACTATCATTTTGGGGTTATGCGTTAGAGACAGCTGCATTCACTTTAAATAGGGCACCATCTAAGTCCATAGAGACGACAACGTATGAACTGTGGTTTGGCAAGAAACCTAAGCTGTCGTTCCTTGAGGTTTGGGGCTGCGATGCTTATGTCAAAAGGCTTCAGCCGGAAAAGCTCGAACCCAAAGTGGACAAATGCGTCTTCATAGGATACCCAAAGGAGACGATTGGGTATACCTTCTATCTCAGATCCGAGGGCAAAGTGTTTGTCACTAAGAACGGATCCTTTCTCGAGAAAGAGTTTCCCTCGAAAGAATTGAGTGGGAGGAAGATAGAACTTGATGAGGTTGTTGAACCTTTACTTCAACCAGTGAGTAGTGCAGCGCAGGAAGATGTTTCTGTGACACCTACGTCAGTGGAAGATGACGCTAATGATGGTGATCATGAAGTTTCAGATCAAGTTACTATCGAACCTCGTAGGTCGACAAGGATACGTACCGCTCCTGAGTGGTACGGTAACCCTGTCTTGGAGGTCATGTTGTTGGACAACAACAACGATGAACCTACGAGATATGAAGAAGCGATGGTGGGCCCGGATTCCGATAAATGGTTAGAGGCCATGAAATCCAAGATGGGATCCATGTATGAAAACAAAGTATGGACTTTGGAAGTATTACCTGAAGGGTGAAAGGCCATTCAGAATAAATGGATCTTCAAGAAGAAGACGGACGCGGACGGTAATATCACCGTCTATAATCCTCGACTTGTGGCAAAGGGTTTTTCACAAGTTCAAGGAGTTGACTACGATGAGACTTTCTCACCCGTAACGATGCTTAAGTCTGTCAGAATCATGTTGGAAATAGCTGCATTTTTCGATTATGAAATCTGGCAGATGGATGTCAAAACAGCGTTCCTTAACGGTTTCCTTAAGGAAGAGTTGTATATGATGCAACCGGAAGGTTTTGTCGATCCAGAGTATGCTGACGAAGTGTGCAAGCTCCATCTATCCATTTATGGGCTGGTGCAAGCATCTCGGAGTTGGAATATTCGCTTTGATGAGGTGATCAAAGCGTTTGAGTTTATACAAGTTTATGGAGAAGCTTGTATTTACAAGAAAGTGTGTGGGAGCTCTATAGCATTTCTAGTATTATATGTGGATGCCATATTGCTGATTGGAAACAATATAGAACTTTTGGAAAACGTGAAGGAATATTTGAACAAGAGTTTTTCAAGGAAGGACCTAGGAGAAGCTGCTTTCATATTAGGCATCAAGATCTATAGAGATAGATCGAGACGCTTAATAGGACTTTCACAAAGCACATACCTTGAGAAGATTTTGAAGAAGTTCAAACTGGATCAGTCCAGGAAGGGGTTCTTTCCTGTTTTGCAAGGTGTGAAGTTGAGTCAGACTCAATGCCCAGCGACTACAGAGGATAGAGAAAAGATGAGTGTCATCCCCTATGCCTTTGCCATAGGCTCTATCATGTATGCGATGCTGTGCACAAGACCGGATGTAAGCCTTGCCATAACTATGGCCGGAAGGTTTCAAAGTAATCCAGGAGTGGATCACTGGACAGCGGTGAAGAATATCCTTAAGTACCTGAAAAGGACTAAGGAAATGTTTCTCATTTATGGAGGTGATCAAGAGCTCGTCGTAAAGGGTTACTGATAACCCACAAGTATAGGGGATCGCAACAGTTTTCGAGGGTAGAGTATTCAACCCAAATTTATTGATTCGACACAAGGGGAGCCAAATAATATTCTCAAGTATTAGCAGCTGAGTTGTCAATTCAACCACACCTGAAAGACTTAATATCTGCAGCAAAGTAGTATGGAAGTAACGGTAACAGTGGCAAAAGTAACAGTAGCAGTTTTGTAGTGATTGTGCCAGCAGCAACACGAAAGTAACTTAGCAAAGATCAATATGTGAAAAGCTCGTAGGCAATGGATCGACAATGATAATTACGTCAAATGGCATTCATCATGCAACAGTTATAACATAGGGTGACACAGAACTAGCTCCAATTCATCAATATAATGTAGGCATGTATTCCGTATATAGTCATACGTGCTTATGGAAAAGAACTTGCATGACATCTTTTGTCCTACCCTCCCGTGGCAGCGGGGTCCTAATGGAAACTAAGGGATATTAAGGCCTCCTTTTAATAGAGAACCGGACCAAAGCATTAGCACTTAGTGAATACATGAACTCCTCAAACTACGGTAATCACCGGAAAGAATCCCAATTATTGTCACCTTGGGGTATGCGGATCATAACACGTAATAGGTGTCTACAACTTGCAAGATAGGATCAAGAACACATATATATTCATGAAAACATAATAGTTTCATATCTGAAATCATGCCACTCGGGCCCTAGTGACAAGCATTAAGCACACCAAAGTCATAGCAACATCAATCTCAGAACATAGTGGATACTAGGGATCAAACCCTAACAAAACTAACTCGATTACATGATAAATCTCATCCAACCCATCACCATCCAGCAAGCCTACGAAGGAATTACTCACTCCTGGCAGTGAGCATCATGAAATTGGTGATGGAGGAAGGTTGGTGATGATGATGGCGATGAATCCCCCTCTCCGGAGCCCCGAACGGACTCCAGATCAGCCCTCCCGATGAAGAATAGGAGGCGGCGGCGGCTCCGTATCGTAAAACGTGATAAAACCTTCTCTCTAATTTTTCTCTCCCCGATTAGGGTTATATGGAGCTGGAGTTGTAGTTGGAAGAGGTCCAGGGGGGCCACAAGCCACCTAGGCACGCCCCCCAGGCTTGTGGCCAATGGGTGGACCCCCTCTGGTTGATTCTTGCGCCAGTATTTTTTTATTAATTCCAAAAATATTCTCTGTAAATTTTTAGGTCAATCCGAGAACTTTTATTTCTGCACAAAAATAACACCATGGCAATTCTGCTGAAAACAGCGTCAGTCCGGGTTAGTTCCATTCAAATCATGCAAATTAGAGTCTAAAACAAGGGCAAAAGAGTTTGGAAAAGTAGATACGATGGAGACGTATCAGTTACGTCGATGCAAGCTTTGACACTTATCCGGATGACTCTAAGTCTCAAACCAGATACGTATATGTTCTGAACGGTGGAGTGGTAAGCTGGTGCAGTTCCAAGCAGAGCGTGGTAGCTGATTCTACATGCGAAGCGGAGTACATAGCTGCCTCGGAGGCAGTGAAGGAAGGTGTCTGGATGAAGCAGTTCATGACAGATCTTGGAGTTGTGCCCAGTGCACTGGACCCAATGACTCTGCTCTGTGACAACACTGGTGCCATTGCTCTAGCCAAGGAACCAAGGTTTCACAAGAGGACCAGACACATAAAGCGACGCGTCAATTCCATCCGCGATTACATCAAGGAGGAAGACATAAACATTTGCAAGATACATACGGATCTGAATGTTGCAGATCCATTGACTAAACCTCTTCCACGGGCAAAGCATGATCAACACCAGAACTCTATGGGTGTTAGATTCATTACCATGTAATGCTAGATTATTGACTCTAGTGCAAGTGGGAGACTATTAGAAATATGCCCTAGAGGCAATAATAAAGTGGTTATTATTATATTTCCTTGTTCATGATAATCGTTTATTATCCATGCTATAATTGTATTGACTGGAAACTCAAATGCATGTGTGGATACATAGACAACAACATGTCCCTAGTAAGCCTCTACCGGACTAGCTCGTTGATCAAAGATGGCTATGGTTTCCTAGCCATGGACATGAGTTGTCATTTGATAATGGGATCACATCATTAGGAGAATGATGCGATGGACAAGACCCAAACTATGAACGTAGCATATGATCGTGTCAAGTTTATTGCTATCGTTTTCTGCATGTCAAGTATATGTTCCTATGACCATGAGATCAGGCAACTCACTGACACCGGAGGAGTACCTTGTGTGTACCAAACGTCGCAACATAACTGGGTGACTATAAAGGTGCTCTATAGGTATCTCCGAGGGTGTCTGTTGAGTTGGCATGGATCAAGACTGGGATTTGTCACTCCGTATGACGAAGAGGTATCTCAGGGTCCACTCGGTAATACAACATCACAATGAGCTTGCAAGCAATGTGACTAATAGGTTAGCCACGAGATCTTGTATTACGGAACGAGTAAAGAGACTTGCCCGTAACGAGATTGAACTAGGTAAGGAGATATCAACGATCGAATCTCGGGCAAGTAACATACTGATAGACAAAGGGAACTGCATACGGGATTAGCTGAATCCTTGACATCGAGGTTCGACCGATAAGATCTTCGTAGAATATGTAGGAACTAATATGGGCATTCAGGTCCCGCTATTGGTTATTGACCGTAGAGGTGTCTCGGTCATGTCTGCATAGTTCTCGAACCCGCAGGGTCTACACACTTAACGTTTGGTGACGATATAAGTATAGTTGAGTCATTATGGTGGTTACTGAAGGTTGTTCGGAGTCTCGGATGAGATCCCAGACATGATGAGGAACTCCGGAGGTGAATATCGATATATTGAACGAAGGGAATCGGAGTCCGGAAGTGTTCCGGGGGTACCGGGTGATGACCAGCATGACCGAAAAGGGTTTCGGGGACCCCCGGCAAGTGTTGGGGGGCCTCATGGGCCAAGGGAAGGGGGCAGGGGCTGTGTGCCCCCTTCACCCCATCTCTCGATCACCAGAAGGGGTGGAGCGCTCCCCTTAGGGCTGCCTCCACCCGGCTAGGGGGGCAAGTCACCCTAGGGTTTCCCTAGGGCCGCCCCCATCTGTGGTGGCCGCCGCCCCCCCCCCCTAGGGGAAACCCTAGGGCGCCCCCTCCTCCTCCCTTCCCCCTATATATAGAGGGGTAGAGAGAGGGCAGCCGCACCCATCTATGCCATGGCGCTGCCCTCCCTCTTCCTCGTAGCCCTCTTCTTCTTCGTAGTGCTTAGCGAAGCTCTGCTGAGATTCCGCCACCACCACCGCCACCACACCGTCATGCTGCCGGAGGACTCGAGCTACTACTTCACCATCACTTGCTAGATCGAGGAGGTGAAGGCGTCATCAAGCCGTATGTGTGTTGAACACGGAGGTGCCGTCCGTTCGGCACTTGGATCGGGAGTTCGCGGGACGTATCATGATTGGATCGCGAAAATGTTCGACTACATCAACCGTGTTTCTTAGTGATCTACAAGGGTATGTAGATGCAATCTCTCCTCTTGTAGATGTCCATCTCCTAGATTGATCTTGGTGAGCGTAGGAATTTTTTTGTTTCCCATGCAACGTTCACCAACAGAGGGGTGGGTGTTGTGGGCGACGGTCGGATTCAGCGCGGCAGCGCCCCCTGGTCGGGAGCTGGCGGCCTCCGCGGCGGCTGGGTGGGGGCGTGGTAGCGGTGTGAGGTCGCCGGGGGTTGGGTGGCCTTTGGTAGGCTGCTGGCCGTGGAGTGGGTGGGTATTGGAGGCTGTGGGGAAGAAGCTGGGGGCGGTGGGGTAGGGGGGCTAGCCGGCCCAGATCCGCCGCCCGGGAGGCGTGCTGGGGTAGTTGCCGGTCCGGAACCACCGCCGACAGGTGTGCTTGGGGTAGAAACGGCGAAGGAGGTGGGTCGGGAGTGGGTGGATGCGGGCAGAGGTTGGGGGTGGAGTGGAGGAAGGAGGTGGGTGGGCTGGTGGCTCCTCTTCTTTTTCCTTTGTCCCGTGGTTCGGTTCGGGGTTTTCTGCAGTGCACAAGTGTTAGCAGAATAAGGCTTCGGTGTTAGGAGAATAAGGTCTTAAGGGTGTTATGAGAATAGACCCACCATATATGAGCATTTCTTACGACCCACCATATAGGAGAATAAGGCTTCCATGTCATCACCCAGGGTGCAGAATGAGTTATTCTTCACCCGATGTAATCTTACGACCGTTTCATAAATAAATTATATTTGAAAAACAAATATTTACATTCATATTGAATCACTACGTAAAATTTGGCACAAGAAAAGAAAATTGAGGTCATAAGATTAGGAAAACTGCCTTTTATGTATATTTTACACTATACTACTATGTTTGTAATTTTATGTAACATAAAATATTTTTACGGTGATTATATATTTTCTTACGTTCTCTTTTTTACGTATGAAATGAGACAAAATTTACAGAACGTAAAATTACAGTGCATTGATGTAAAAATAGAGGGGGGGTGAAGAATAACTATTCCTCACCCAGGGTGACGAATAGTCTATATATATATATATATATATATATATATATATATATATATATATATATATATATATATATATATATATATATTTTTTGTGTGTGTGTGTGTGTGTGTGTGTGTGTGTGTGTGATAGGGTCAATCTACTTTAGGTACAATATAATTGAGGATTCACTATACATAGTCTCCAAACAGCTATAAAACCTTGCCTAGTCAGTTGGATGGCTCATACTTTCATATTTTTCTCTGGTTAATATGAGCATTTCTTGGGAGACTGTGGTTCGTATGATAATAGATGATGACATGGAAGGACATACTAGAAATAACTGTAGTTGACAATAATGAGTTGGAGGCAAAGATGAACATGCGGGAGGTTCGGACTAGTCCAAGATAATGCAGTGGAGGTGCCAATGAACCTGTTTGGTTATCAATGAGTAATGCCAAAAAAAGCTGTTGCTTTTGACCAAAGAAGGATACATGCCCAATCATTCTTTATGCCCTTGCCGTTTTCCCCGATTAGGTAAAAAAATCCATGCACTATTTTAGGAGATGCATGGTACGCACTATTGAGGAAGTACTCGGATATGAACAAGAATGGATATATCATGGGCAACGACCAGCACTCGCGGGTTTACATTTTTTTTGCTCACAAGACCTAGGGTTGGGACGACGTATGCATGGGATTATATATATGAGATGGCGAAGATGGCCAAAAGAAACAATTGGCAAATGAATATATACCGGAATGGAGTTTTCCTAAAGGAAACACGGGATCGTGTTTTCTTTAATCTTTTGGCGACATGAGTCAATTCAATCCCACTGAAGTTCATCTAGGCCATTGTAATTCGGTTGGATAGCTTATATTTTTCATATTTTCTCTAGTTAATATGAGCATTTCCTGGGAATATGTGGTTCGTATAGTAATAGATGATGACATGGAAGGACATATTATAAGTAACTATAGTTGATAATAATAATTCGGAGGCAAATATGAAGATGTAGGATGTGGCGACTAGTCCAAGATAATGGGGTGGAGGTGCCCAACAACCTGTTCGGTTATCAATGAGTAATGCCAAAATACGGTTGCTTTTGACCAAGGAGACATGCCCGATCATTCTTTATGCCCTTGTCATTTTCGCCGATTTGATAAAACAATTCATGTGCACTATTTCAGGAGATGCGTCATGCATACTATTAAGTACCAGATATTAATTAATAAAGAGATGCATATGTTCAATTTTCTTTGTTATTGAACTGTATAATCATTGTCGCCCACCGTGCTACATTCAGAAGTCACTTTGGTTAAATAATGTTGCTACACTACTGGGTGACTACTAGGGAAGTTCAGCGTTGGGAGCTACTCGGTCGTGTTTACTGCATTGCTTTGCACTCACGGTTGCAATGTTGATCATTGATGGGTAGGATATCATTTTAATGGACCCGCCCTTAAGCCATCATTTTTTCCCTCCATTCAGTGTGCACCAAACTCTATCGAGCATTGGAATCTCATACTAGTTCCCGCGCAGGGAAAATATCCCCTGCCCCCTTTCATATTCTTGTGCGACTACCTTCTCTTCCCCTATTGACCATTCTTTGTTAAATGGCCTCGTTCCCTCTCCTTATGCCTCTCTCATTTGCATCCTTCCATCTAGTGCCCACATGTCTCGTCCTTCTTTTATACACCCCCTCCTTCCTAGTGCCTTGCTATGCTTCAATGTGGGAGGGTGTAGGCGAGACGTCTATTCTAATGGGTAAGAAGCTTACAAAAACCGGCGATGATATGGTGGCTCTCTTGGAATTCTCATAGACTAACCGTGACATAGTATGCTACTAGTATGAATGATTGAGATTTTTCTCTACATAGGTTTAAATATTTTAGATCTCTAATAAAATATAGCTACATTGTTCCATTGTTCTTGCTCCAATTTCATTATAGTATATTTTTTGCTAGAAGGTTTCTTGCAAGAACTCATTATATATCCCCTTGCACGTGCAAGATGGATAGCTGCTGTTACCATATGTTGATCTTCTTATTTTACGAGGAACAAATTGTTACGTAGGAAATAATTGTTACTTTTTCATGGTTATAAATTATAAGTACAACCATTTTTAATATTAGACAATGTTTATTCTTGTGTAGGTTTTTGGCATGACAACACATATCACAAGTGTAAAGTTGACAAGGACTAATTTGTTCTATGTGTGATTAAATGCAAATATGTTGGTAAATCAACTAATTTTTGTGCATTCGTAATGAGGGAACTTCAACCTTTCAATAAATTTCCCCTTGGGAAAACATATATACCTCTTCTTAAAGAGTAACAACTTATGTCTTACAAAAGTTAAAAGGTTGCTATTGTCAAGCAAAAAAAAAAGCCTACTAGATCGACTTATACCCTTATCAAATGTTACCCGTTTGTCAGAGGATTGCAAATGTTTCGCCTTTCCACTTGAAAAACATATCCAATCACTTTGTCGACACCAAGACTTTAGTACAGGTCTTAAGCAACGTGCAAAAGTATTTCAACGAGATTTAGAGTAACGCCATTGCGAAGAGTTGGTGTAACAGCCTTGATAAGTTGAAGAATTTAAAATATGATGCCCATATCTTGACTTGACAAATTATATGAAAGCCTCCTTCTCAGAGAATGCAAAGAACTGTCCACGTTTGAAAACACAAGAACATAGGTTCTTTTAGGAGATGCACCCTAACATGATTGTAAATGGCTTCCCTGATTCTCTTCACAGAATATGGATTGGCACACATGGTCTATGTACAACGACTATTGTAGTTGGAAGTAAAACCATCGCAGGACTGTGTCTGAGAACCACCTTCAAAGCCTAATTATATATTAGTGATAGCAACGAGTATGCATGTTGTTTTGAAAAAAAATAGTTATAAAATCAAGATCAAACTAACTATGAACCTATGCATTACATTTTACCTGGTTGATGAGTCCTCAAGGGCAGTGTGTTGTACAACAAATGTCATAGTGGCATGGAAATGCAAGTCACAACATAAAATTATAACATCGAAGAACACTCCCCGACATGAATAAATGTATACCCTAACTTCCCAAAGTGAATAAGAATGATGCCCCACGGGCTAAGAACGGCGGGGATTTTCCCATTACTGCATATCCGACTACACACCAGATGCACATCGCAGTGGTCACATGTGAGCCGCTTGATCAGGCATGATTAGACGCTCCCGCTTGCATCGTGCGCACCTATCTTATCTTCAAATGAAACATTGTCATCCACTCTTTTTTCTCATCACGCTTAGCTATTGACCTCCAGCCTTCTCTAAAGGAAATCGCCCTCGGATTCCCCAAGCTCATATCCGCCATGGATTCCCCAAGTTCGTACACGTGCTGCATGGACGCTTCATCTCTCCCTTTCTGCGAACAGGCGGCCACCACCGCAAGCCGCCATGGCGTCGCACAAGTCATGGCTCACCCATTCCCGTTGCAAGGGATTGCAAGCTGAGGTCAGTGCTCTGCTAATAACCCCCCCCCCCCCCCCCCCCCCCCCCCCCCCCCCCCCCCCGCGCGCGCCCTGCAACCCACATTCCATGTGTTGCACCCACCCGCATGCGCTGCAAACGACCGCACAAGGAGAAGGGACAGGCGGGAAGAGAAGCTGTGACCCGTTGCCCACATGCTGGACCTAGGCACCACGCCATTCTATGTACTAAAGAAACCCACGACCTTAGCAGGTGGTGTTAGTATGGTTTACTGCATCGGTGTAATAATATGGCTAAGTTTGCAGGCGTAATAAACTAAACTCAAAATGTTTTTTTTTCAATTTTGATGCTCCTATATATTATCATTTACAATCCGGTGAAAAATCAGCTAAGAATTAATACAAATTTTTATTTTATTTTGTTTTTAAACCTTTGCTAGAAGAAACTATTGTGAAGTTGGTCAACATTAATGTAGAGCAAAGACTTTTTTAATCTAGTTTAATAGATCATACATTCATTTGGAGGTAAAAGGAATTGGTGGACGTGGTTCACATGTTGCCATATGAGTCCAGGATATGCACGTAGTCCCATATGATAGCTAGATGTAGTGACATGCATTTAAGCAGTCGTATATTCGTTTGTCAACTGTTATGTTCATAGTTTTACTGAATGGTGACCATATCTAGAAAACAACACAACAATTTAATGTGCATATCATGTAGATTATCTTCAAATTATTTGGAGAGAGATAGAGGGGGTGCAACATCATGGTGTCAAATTTTTCGAATTCATGGGTTATTAAATGCATATATGTGAACACATGTAGATACGTATATATTTTAATGGAGCATGTATTAATTAGTTTCAAAGGACCCATTGCATACCAATGAAATTTCATGTGTTGTATGCTAGATGTCTGATCACCAACATTAAGAGAAAAGATATGCTTACATTCACTGGTAATGAGTGGATCATATGTGTGGCATAGTTACTCGGTGGAGGATATTAATAAATTATTTGCAAGTACATACACAACAAAACGCCATTGACATGTGTACGTACATAAAAAACGACATTGATATATGGGCCACCGATGACCAAACCAGATGAAAATCTTGTGTGCTATGCATATGTGTGGGCGGCGAATACCATGGTTTCAGTCTTACACTCTACGATGAGAGGAGCATACATGGCACGCATGCACAAAACAGGTGTCTGCTCTCTGGGAAGATAGAGATTTATCAACACTCAACGGGCCTGCATGTGTTGTCTCTAGCAGTCTTCCTGTCTACAATTGCATGTTGCCAAACCGAAAAATCTCAAATAAATGATAAAATCTTCAGGTCAACTTCACATGTTTTGGTGTGTTCCTATGAGATTCATAAGCAGTTTATTAGTTTTAGTTAAATCTCTATTTTTGTGGACCGACAATCTACCAATGCATCAAATTAATTAGTGAAAGTAGGTTTCGTACCTAGAAGGGCTATAAATACACTATCCTAGTCCTTACTCTCCGCCCCCGAGCTCTAAGCATTCTTCATAGTTCATACTACCCACAAGTCCCTAGTTTTCACCTATCTAGTCTCATGGATCCATTAGTCAACCAAGGGTGGACATCATTAGAGGAAGAGGAGGCAAGGTCAGTCATTTCTAAGCACAACAACCACACAATCGTGTGCTATGACAAGAACAAGAGGCACAACAACATCGTGAATGCTCTCCATGAATTATTCCCTTCGAAGACAAGGCAGCAGGTAACAGATCTTTATGTCAATCTCGCCATGGAATCTTATACGATGCATTCGAGGGAGGAGAGACATGTTGTTGGTGGCAACACACATAGCGTTGGCCCCATTAACCTAGTGAACAATAACTTTGGGGTGTCGGATGAGGAGATTGGTGCTAGTAGCATATGTGGCATCAATACCATGGGTGACCATGTGATTGGCAGCTATGGAGTACGAGAGAAGGAGGTAGCAAGCATGGATGATAATGGATTGATATTTGGTCATGCATTGGAGGATACGAGGATCACGGAGACAAAGGAAGCACCGTTGATGGTAGACAAGAACAAGATGCAGATGTTGGAGAACAATATTACTAGTGATCAACTAGTTGTTCCCCCATGCCAAGGGAGGTTTTGAACCATCGACGAACACAAGTAATCAATGTCTACTCTATTTTTGTCATGTTTTTAGATTTTTCTTTATGTTAAATCACAATATACTAATTAATCATGTTGTGCAAATTTATTATATGTGAGAGTTAGGTTAAGTTTGTGATGATATATCTTTGCACTTTATATTATATATATATATATATATATTCTATAGATAATATATGTGTGTGTGTGTGTGTGTGGTGTGTTGTGTGTGTGTTGGTGTGTTGTGTGGTGTGTGTGTGTGTGTGTGTGTTTGTGTGTGGGTGTGTGGGTGTTAAATAATATATACCTCCCAGACAAGTTTTAGACTGATGGACTTACATCCCTTACTTTTCTTTGTGATTTGAAATTAGGTAACATAAATGTAATAAATGAGGCTAGTAAACTCCAATATGGCATTACTTGTCCCAATTCAAAAGATTGATAACATGTAGAACCATTCAAAATTGCTAAGATAATGTTTAGTTGTAGTTTGTTATGACCATCTATGTTACAAAGCGTTCATTCATCTAAGGACTTATGATAAGCATACATATTATGTAGTACCATAATTCCATTAAAATAAGCATGTGTGTTGTTGAAATGGTTAGGAACCTATTATACTCGTACTTTGCTTAAATGTATATATCTACGTAAGTCAAGTTATTGTGTGTCTCTAAAATTATCGGTTGCTTCAATAAAACAACTCAATCGATCATTCATCTTTGCATTCCACAACTTGGTCTAAAAAATTCTAATGAACCTTTTTTTGCAGGTTGTTTCTCCGTGGGCTAGGTGTCTACGGTCATGGTGATTGGAAAAACATATCCAAGCACTTTGTCACTACTAAAACTCATGTCCAAGTCTCAAGCCATGCACAAAAGTCCTTCAGGAGGCTACATAAAAGATCCACCTTCAAGACACAACGTCATAGCATCAACGATGTTGGGCTACACGATGAGGGCCCATGGTTGGCGAATAATAGTTCTGGTCCTTGGCAGATGCTTGGTTTTACTGGTCTCACCAATGAAACAAGCTTCGGGATGCAGGCTCCGGCAATCTCGCCCATAGTCATGAACAACCAGCCTCAGTTATGGCCACCTCTCATATATAGTCACCAAGTAAATCAGCAACCAGTGTGGAGTGAGCATCAGATGTTGGGGTCTACTGGACTTGTAGTGGATGACATGGGAAATTCTGCTCCTCCATGTCAACAAAGATCGACTTGTTTTCCTCTTGGCAATGTATGAATAAGATGTAGTAGATCATAGCTAGGTTTGGGAGATGTTTGTGAAGCTGTAACATTAAGGTAAGCGTACAAATGAATTTCCCTCCAAAAGAGGGCAACATAATATGCTGAAGATAGTATGGCTAAATTTCCTGTTTGGAAAGTCAATAATTTTATGTTTGTAAGAAACAATGTATTTCGCCTTATATAAGTATCGTTATCTTAATATAGTGTTTGTTTCAGGTCCCTGGTTTCAAAAAAATACAATTATTTTTTATTACCACACCAAAGTTAGCATATATGTTGTCTCTATAAGTTGCCTGGAGTAATATGTCATACGGGATTGTTTTCTTCATTACAAAATTGTAATCACCTAATGACAAAACACAAGAATCATAGAAATGATGCTAATTTTGGTTGACTATATAAAATAAGATACAATTGCAAAATTACTTGAAAAACCTATCATCTACTCAATAGCCCAAATCCTATAAACTTCCACTAGATTATCTAAATCATGCATGCTGGCCTTTCCTTTTTATAAACAAAGCGTCGCTACTATTTAGTGTGTTATTGCTATATTTCTGCAACATATATATACAGCCGGTCTATTCTGCTAACACTTACGAACTGCACGCTCAACATGAGGGCACTGCACTATCTGTAGCAAAGGTACTGCAATACAGAGACTAGTGAATTTCGCGTCGGAAAAAATTGCACGCGATGTTTTTTTGGTACCTTTTTTGCTGTAGTTTCTTAACCGTTTGTCGGAACAAAGTGTATAATATACCGTTGGAAAGCTATGGATTAGGCGCAACTTCACCATGTAGAATTTTTTTCGAAATTCCTCATGGTTTAAGAGCAGTTTCAAAAACGGTACGGCGCCCGACTAGTGGCAGCGAGAGTATTTTTGCGTTTTTTTTTTCTAAACCGCTCGTCCGAATGAAGCAAATGATACATCGTTGGAAAGATATCGTCGAGGTGGAACTTTTTCATATATATTACTTTCTCTAATTTGTTACGGTTTAACAGCAGTTTTAAATTTACTAAAACGCGGAATTCTGTTTTTTTAATTTTTTGAAATTTTCGGTATTGTTTTTGCTCCAATTTCTTAACCGTTTATCGAAACAAGGTGTGTGATATGCTGTTGGAAAGCTACGGACGAGGCGCAACTTTCATATGTAGAAATGTTTTTTGAGATTCCTTACGGTTTTAAGTTAATTTTGAAAATCGTGCGGTGGACGACCAGTGGCAGCGGGCGTTTTTTCGCGAAGTTTTACAACCGCTGATCGGAATGATTCAAATGATACACTGTTGGAAAGATATCAACGAGACGCAACGTTATCATGTAGAACTCTCTCTCTAATTCCTTACGATTTAAGAGCAGTTTTCAAATTACCAAAATGCGAACACTGTTTTTTCGCGACATCAAAGTCGACGAGGGAACTGCATCAGAGAGAAGAACGCACTTCGTCAGACTGAAATCCGCACTACATCAGACAGGCAAGTGAACTGCATGATTTCTTTGGTCGGACTCAAATTTTCTCAAACGAGTTTTTGTTGTCTTTTTTTCAACATTTTCTATAAACGAGAGTGGACCGCAGAGACAAGGGCAAGTGAACCGTGACATATATCAAGGTGAACCGCATTACTTTTTTGTTGTTTTGCTAATTTTTTTGCACTTCCACGCTTTGCGCAAGTGAACAGAATCACTCTCAAAAGTGAACCACATCCGAGGACCAAACGCAGTGCAGGTGTTGATGTAGTCGACTGCATGATTTCTTTTTTCCAAACATAAATTTTTCTCAGGCGAGGAAGTGGGCCACAAGGACTGAGCGAGTGAACTACATCTAATTTAGAAGCGAGCTTCTTTGAGGTGTTTTCTCAATTTTTCTGAAGTGAACTACAACATATGTACACATTTGTAATTCCAATTCACACGCAGAAGTGAGCAGATGAATGCAAAAATAGCAAATGTAAAATGCAATCAAACTACACCAGAACTGCATTGTTCTTTTCCCATAAGAAAATTGTATTTTGTTCTATTTATCTTGCACAACATCATGTCAAAATACACATAGAATGCCATCTGGGTCTCCCTAATTATTCACTGCAACACCCAAGTGAACCGCACCCATTCCTAACTTTTGTTGTGCACCGAGCACTACAACGCGCGCATAGCTGGACCTCGCGCCCGGTGCTGGCAAACTGCACGCCGAGAGTGCGTTGCAGGCAACCCAACTGCATCACCCAGAAATTGCAGCCGCGAGCTGCACGCACCCATGAACCGATCCACTGGAGTACAAGAAGTGGACTGCGAAGGGAATGGAGACCTCGGCCTACTAGCGCTGGTGGCGGCCGTGCCGACATCCATCCGCCACCACTACCACATCCGAAAACCATCGGCCCCATGGCGGATTCAAGCTGCTCCGCCTGGCTGCAACAAACATGTGATGAGTGCACAGGCGGCGTGCTGCAGTTCACTCCATCTGCGGGTGCATCCCAAAACTAGCACAAGGTGCTTGCAGTACGTTGACGCTTTTGCGTGTAGTACACCTTGGCTTTGGTGTGCACTTGGTGTAGTTCTGTGCCCCCAACTCTGGTGTGCACTTCGGCAGCCCCGGAGAGTTCAATTTGGATGGCCGGCCTTGACTACGACGTCCCAAAATATAGCATTTTTTCTGGCCGGAGACACCAACGACCATGGTGTCCACATGACGCCCCTTCCTTGCCGTAGTTCATTTGGCAACTTCAGTACACATCGCCTGATGTTGCAGTCCATCCCACGGACACCTTTAGTACGCATCACTGCTCGTGGTTCCTTCCCAACTTCTTAGCTCACCATCTTTCTCAGCATCGTGTAGGCCGAGAAGTGGACAGAGATGAGATGAGCCTGGCCACTGCTCATCACATAGTCGGGTGGATCGCGCTATACAGGGGAATATGGAATGGCCCCTGACGGCCTCCTCACCAAGCGACGGCCTAAGGCGGTGGACCTTGCACTAGTGCAGAGACGCCCTATACAAACGGCTTTTACCCCCTTTCCACGACGGAGTTTTAAACCGTCGCCTCGTCAGTGTGTGTGATAGGGGGGTCCTTCCCACACGACCCAGAAACCGTCGGGGGTAGGCCCTCCGGTCACACACGCTGCGCAAAATGAGCTCGTGTGATATCGGGGGAGGCATCGGAGATTAATTGTTTCCGATCGTATGTACATCCCACACAGTGAATCCCAAAAAATATTTCCATTTGTATGTATATCACACACGATTTTTATGTGGAAACATTTGTGCAAGGTGGCCTAACGCAAACAGTTCACTGGCCGAAGTCGTGTGTGATTCTTCATTGATCCAACATGGCTACTTTCTAGAAACCGTGTGGGTTGTTTGAGTTCATCGCCCACGGTGTTGTCTGAGAAACCTTCTGCAATAGAAAACCCAAATAAGCAGTGTAATTAGCCTATTATTGATAATCCATGTAGTAATCAAATTGACATTTCTTATAAAACACACCATATATTTCATATCCGTATAACGGCAACCATGATTTCATAATCGAATTACATCAGATAGCTTCAGCACTCAGTTACACCATATAGGGATATAGCTAGCTACGCCATTACACAGCAGCACCAAGTTTCACATGCAATATCGAAAACCTTTGGAAAGTAGCATCATACACAGTAAATAGATAGATGAATCTCATCTGGGAAACTGCAGAAGCGGAAGGCGAATATTGAGCCTTCAGTGATGTTGAATGTCCTTGCAACTTTAGGCCAGTGGCTATGGATAATTGCCCGCCCAACCTTCGTCCTTTTGAGGAAGACTTCAATATTGTACCATGGGTGTTGAATGAATTCCTTCCTCGCCTCTTGACCATGCAGATGGTTCAAGAGGTAATCATCGGTGAACTGCTTTGGAAAGTATTAAAAACAAAGATATGCATAAATCGCTGTTATAAATTTTGAAATGGCACAAGGGGAAAAAACAAGGTAAAAGAGTTAGTACCATCCTATAGTTGACTGATGTCTTCTTCATTGTGCAAACAAAGATCTTGTTGTTATTCATCGCAAGTTTCTTTATCCTAACAATCTTTCTGAGTTTCTTGACTTGACTGATATTCATGGACATCTCATTTCCCCATATGCAAAATGGGTCGAACAGTGGGTCTAAGCCTTGACAGCAGGACCTGCATGTGCAAGACCAAATTGTAAGAAACCTAAATATTAGAATGATTCCTACAACTGCACAATAATGTGCTATTAGCGAAAGGATCATGCATGAGCAAACCTCGATGGTAAACCGCAGTGCCTCCCATTGTTTCCCTGCAACACATCTAAGGAAGATCTTGATCATGTAAACTGAGAGTTGCCATACTATCAGTAGAATATGTTAATGAAAAATAAACAAATTGCAGATCCAACAGATTAACTCGAGACGTATGGAAAAGCCAGTTAACCTAACCAAGCATGCTAAACAACTTGGAAATAGAGCAATTATATATGTTTCTCGTGTATTGAGTATAGCCAAATTCGATTTATTTCTCACATGCATAACAATACAAAATTCTACCCATAACAAATGAAAATCAAATTGCAGAATTGAACCAAACAGTTAACTGGACAGCAGAACAAATGAACCAAAACAGTTAACTAAGCACGACATTGCAGAATAGAACATATAATAGAAGATAAGACAGTTAACGAAACCAAGAATGCTTGAGAACTATTACAAAATGTAGCAATTGTTGGACCAAACTGTTAACTGAACATTACATTTTAGAATATCAAATTGCATATTAATATTACAGAGTACAAATCACTAGAAGGCACTGGCGGTGGCCTCGAGAAAACAGCACAAACTATATTTTAAAGTAGACAACCGTGTGGCGGTGTCGACGGTGGCCTCGAAGACGAGGTGCTCCTCCAAGATCTGGTGGTCGGCACGCATGGAAGCCATCGCGACCTCATCCACGTGTGCGGCCGCGATTTGCTTCTCCGCTGCCAGATGCTACTGAGCACCACGGTATACTGCGTGCAAAATGGCTGTGGGCGGTGCTTAATTGGAGGACGGGGCAGTGATTTGGGCGGAAGGTGTCGCGCCGTCGGTCAGGGCATGTGGGATGGGGAAGGAGGAGGATGGTGTGGGTGGGGTGTGGATTACCTGACCATATCGACGATGCCGCGCAGAAAGAAGAAGGGTCGCCAACGAGGAGGCGACGCTGCAAGAAGTGTCGCCGGCCAGGAGGCAGCGTTGCCAGTAAGCAGCAGTGAAGGTTTGAACTTGGAAAGCAAGGAAGAACAGTGGAAATGTGGCTTTTGGTGGGGGGGCGGGGAGATAGATATTTCCGCGGTGGCAGAAATTTTTGTGCTCCGTGCGGCGAGAAACTGGCGCGCAAGTGTGGTTCAAGCGCGGGCGATGGGCTGTAGACGACGAAGCTTCCTCCGTAAGCCAGACAAGACGGTGCGCCAAGATATTTTATATCGCATCCTACACAATTCTTGCTAGTAAACTGTTTGTGGTATACCTGATTTTTTTCATTCTGTTTTGAAAGACAAAATGGTGTTACGAAGGGACAGGATGGTGTTTGAATTGCTAGAAAATTTATCTGCAGTGAACATGCAACTATATGAGTGTCGTGTTAAAATTAGGAATTATTCCGGATTCATTTGGCCTTTTTTATGCATTAATTGAGTTTCTAGGCATTTAATGTGCATAATTCAAATTTGAACTGCGAGCACATGCTCCAATGCACCAAAGTTTGTTGAAAAATCACATGTATGCCTTTGGGTGAATTTATAGGTCCATTGCAAGAAATGGGAATGAAATTCAAACATCTGGGTGTCGTGGCTCGGCGAGAAACATTGAGAAACTTGGTTTTTAAATTCGTGTAAATCCAAAACTTGCTTGAAAATCATGAAACTTGGCATGGTGTCATGTCATGGCACCAACATGCTATGCTAAATTTTTTGGCTGAATTGGGACAAGTTTTGATATAAGCTTCTTGCAAACCAGAGCTTCTCTCAAGGAGGCTCGTGGTTCCGAGAGGGAATGTGTCACCTTTGTGTGCGAAACGACATACGCTGCCCCCCTTCTTGATTTTTTTAAGAGAGACAACATAGAACTATATGAGTGTATTGTTAAAATTTGGAATTATTCCGGTTTCGTTTGGCCTTTTTATACATTAATTGAGTTTTGGGGCATTTAATGTGCATAATTCAAATTTAAACTACAAGCACATGCTCCAGTGCACCAAAGTTGGTTGAAAAATCACATGTGTGTCCTTGGGTCAATTTCTAGGTCCCATGCAAGAAATGGGAATGAAATTCAAACATCTGGGTGTCATGGCTCGGCCGAAAACATTGAGAAACTTGGTTTTTAAATTCCTGTAAATCCAAAACACGCATGAAAATCATGAAACTTAGCATGGTGTCATGTCATGGCACCAACATGTTGTGGTAAATTTTTTGGCCGAATTGGACAAGTTTTGGTATAAGCTTCTTGCAAACCGGAGCTTCTCTCAAGAAGGCTCATGGTTCCGAGAGGGAACGAGACACCTTTGTGTGCGGAACGACATACGCTGCCCCCCCTCTTGATTTTTTATAGAGCCAACATAGAACTATATGAGTGCCGTGTTAAAATTTGGAATTATTCCGGGTTCGTTTGGCCTTTTTATACATTAATTGAGTTTTTGGGCATTTAATGTGCATATTCAAATTTGAACTACAAGCACATTCTCCAGTGCACCAAAGTTGGCCGAAAAATCACATGTGTGTCCTTGGGTGAATTTCTAGGCCCCATGCAAGAAATGGAAATGAAATTCAAACATCTGGGCGTCGTGGCTCGGCCGGAAACATTGAGAAACTTGGTTTTTAAATTCCTGTAAATCCAAAACACACATGAAAATCATGAAGCTGGGCATGGTGTCATGGCATGGCACCAACATGTTGT
The DNA here is from genome assembly GCA_011799875.1 of Thinopyrum elongatum. NCBI lineage: Eukaryota > Viridiplantae > Streptophyta > Magnoliopsida > Poales > Poaceae > Thinopyrum > Thinopyrum elongatum. Next base: position 466,400,427 of record CM022297.1, read on the forward strand.
GGTAAATTTTTTGGCCGAATTGTGACAAGCTTTGGTATAAGCTTCTTGCAAATCAGAGCTTCTCTCAAGAAGGCTCGTGGTTCCGAGAGGGAACGTGTCACCTTCGTGTGCGAAACGACATACGCTGCCTTTTCCCGCCTTGATTTTTTTTACAGAGGCAACATAAACCAATAGGAATTTCGTGCTAAATTTTGGAATTATTCCGATTTTGTTTGGCCTTTTTTCTATTAAAAGGAGTTTCTCGGCATTTAATGTGCATAATTCAAATTTGAACTACAAGCACATGCTCCAGTGCGCCAAAGTTGGTTAAAAAATCATTTATGTGTACTTGGGTGAATTTCTAGGTCACATGCAAGAAATGGGAATGGAATTCAAACATTTGGGCATCGTGGCTCGGCCAAAAACATCGAGAAACTTGGTTTTTAAATTTCTGTAAATCCAAAACTCGCCTGAAAATCATGAAACTTGGCATTGTGTCCTGACATGGCACCAACATGCTGTGCTAATTTTTTTTGTCCGATTTGCGAAGGCGCACACATTAACAACCAACAAAGTCATTTTGGAACGCTGTCACGTTACAATCGGAAACACAAGTATTATTGAAACCGTGGGCGTTCTACTTACCATTTACGTGCCGCCACGCGTCCCCTTTTTTTTATTGGCTAGGAGGCGCCGTGCGGGGTAGCTATTTGAGTACGGGAGGCTTGCGATCAGACCCTTGTGCATGCTTATCGGGAGGAGAGCCCTTTGACCCCCATGCTCCACCCACCTCTCTCCCAACATCTCCATTAATGGCGCCCGAGCCCCTATTTTATGGTGTGGCTATGTCTCACTCGACTGAGATTTAAGAAGAAAAAAATCTGAAAATAAAATTTTGCACGGATATTGAAGTAAGATCTGACGGACATATATAGCATCGTCTGTGACTTATAGCAAGACTGATATGAATATATAAGGACGATGATAGTGGATAATAATTGTCTTACATATTTAGGAAGATAATAAAAAATGCTACATGCGGCAACGCCCGAATTACACAAGGGCAAAAGAAGAAGGAAGACGCAGACAACGATCTGGCTCGCTGATCTCTACTTTCTTGATGCGTTGCTGCAGGGCGCGGAGACTAGTTCTCACGGCGAGCGGCGATGAACTCTTTCGTGTCCTCAATACGCTGCTCGAGAGCATTCACGGATTCCTCCACCAGCCTTTCGCGCTCGATGCGGAGCATGGCATTCTCGTCCATAAGTTTCTTGACGATGACGCCCACCCTCTTCAACAAGGCAGTGGTCTCCTCGTGCTGCTTCGTCCTTCCGACGATCTTCGCCCTCAGCAGGTCGCGCTCGGTGCAGAGCTTCTCCTTGTCCTCCCCTAGTTCCCAAATGAGGCCGGTAGCATTTTCAAATGAGGCATTCATCTCGTCCTGCAGCTTCATCCAGCCGGAGATCCGAACCATCAGGTCATCGAGCATAGCGTGCACGTGCCTGTAAGAGTCCTCGCCTGCCCGCGAGACATTTTCCCAGGCCGCCACGGCGCGGGAGGACCTCTCTGCTGCATTCGCGGTGCGGCGGGACATCTCTGTTGCTTCCGCGGTGCGGCCGGACCAGTCTGCTGCATCGACGGCGCGGCGGGATCTCTGTGCTGCTTCGGCGGTGCGGCGGGACCTCTGTGCTGCTACGGCGGCGCGGCGGGATATGTCGGCTACTTTCGCGGCGAGGCGGGACATCTCTCATGCTTTCGCTTCCAGGCTCGCCTCTCCCTGGTAGTAATCTCTCGACCAAGAACTCATGCGGGCCATGGCAGACGCAAGGGAACGACGATGAAAGACTTGTTTGTTTCTGTGGACGAGGTGTTGAGGAGGAATGTGCAGTCATCTTGGAGTAGGTAGTATTTATAACCGAGTACTAATACGCTACTAAGTGGGAAACCGTTTAGGTTTTGATCGGTGTCAACAGGTTTGCAATTAAATATAGCGTGGTAGTAATTTGGAATGTGACGGGACGCAATCTCAAAATTTATTGACGGTTCTAGTTTCGAAGTGCCGCACTATTCCCGGATGGCGTAACGTGGGCACGCGTTCTCGGCCGCGTACGTGGCATTTGCACCATGGAGTGCACCGCGCAATAGGCGATGTCAGCACACGTCTTGTTCCATCAACCGTGCGCGCTCGTTATTACCATCGCGCATGCTTCTTTTAATTAGAACGTGTGCCTGTCAAGCGCACACACCTTGATCTGTCTAATTATTTCTGTTTGTTGTGGCTAATCACAAACAGTTCATCTGTGTGAAGTGTATGCCGTCAAGCGAACACACCTTGATCTGACTGACCGTTTCTGTTATGTTGCCTAATCGCATACAGTTCATCCTAGTGAACTGTATGCCGTCAATCGCACACACCTTCATCTGGCCGCCGTTTATGTTGTTAAGCTCATCACAAACAGTTAATTCGAGTGAACTGTATGCCCCACATCGCACACGCAACTAAAATCTGAACCGTGTTTGATGTATCCGCCATCGCAAACGTTTTGCATCTTTTTTACGGTTATTTTACATCACCGTTTGCGATTAATGCATCGCACATAGTTCGTCGAAGGGTCTCTGATTGTAGTGTCACGTTAGCAGCATCCTGCAGTGGTGTTGCAGTTTCTATTGGGTGCCGATGTGGTTCACGCGGTGTAGGTCGCGGCGTGCAGTTCCCAGTGGATTTTGGTGAAGTCATATTTGTGTGTGTGTGTGTTTCAGCCCTGTGGATATAATTTTTTTCTCTGTTTTTATGTGGATGTTTGCTTGTGCAAACTTATATTAAAATGTGCCTTTTCAATATTATTTGCATCATTTGTGTAGTGCACTTATCTCTCCCATGTAGTGCGCTGGACCGTGGCCATGCAGTTCGGCGGCCCCATGCCCGAGTGGCATTTTAAATTGTTATTAAATTTGTTGGGAAAAACAAATGCAGTTCGGCAACCCCACGCGTGCAGTACATTGTGTTTTGTAAAAAGAAATTGAGGAAGTACTTGTAAAACATGTTGCAAATTCTTGCAGTTTTGGTCGTCGCTTTTATCTACTGTTCGGTGTAGTATAGCTCCTGGGAGATCAATTCAGTGCGGCGTGCCTATTCACACAGTTCGGCTCTCTTCTTGCTTCTTGGGGATGTTCTTCTAGTGAACCTCTTTTTTCATAAAATTAATGCAGTACATTAGCATTGACTATGCGGTTCACTTCTTGATGGTGTTGCGGTTCACTTAAGACGGATGCGAAAGCTTGGTCCACTTCCTCGTCTGGAAAAAAATTTGTTTGACAAAAAAAAAACCATGCAGTTTGCTTGCCCGTCTGATGTAGTGCGGTTTTCAGTCCAAGCAGTGTGTTTTCTGTCTGATGCGGTATCCTCGTCGATTTTGGTGTCGCGAAAAACAGAGTGTACCCATTTTGGTAAAATCAAAACTGCGCTTAAACCGTATGGAATTAGAGAAAGCGTTCTACATGAAAAAGTTGTGCCTCATCGATATCTATCCAACGGTTTGTAAAAAATTCACGAAAAAACGGCCGCTGCCACTCCTCATCCGCCGCACCATTTTCAAAAATCAATTTAAAACCGTAAGGAAACTCAAAAGCGTTTCTACATATGAAAGTTGCGCCTCGTCCGTAGCTTCCCAACGGCATATCACACGTCTCGTTTCGACAAACGGTTAAAAAGTTGCAGCGAAAATAGTACCAAAAAATTGAATTTTTTTTAAAGACCGAATTTCGCAATTTAGTAAATTTAAAACTGCTATTAAACCGTAACGAATGAGAAAAAGTAATATAAATGAAAAAGTTGCGTCTCGACAATATCTTTCCAACAGTGTATCATTTTCTTCATTTCGACGAGCGGTTTAGAAAAACGCGAAAAAATGCTCGCTGACACTCGTCATGCGCCGCACCGTTTTCAAAACTGCTCTTAAACCGTGAGGAATCTCGAAAATATTACTACATGGCGAAGTTGTGCCTAATCCATAGCTTTCCAACGATATATTACATGTCTCATTTCGACAAACGATTTATAAACTAGAGCGAAAACAGTACAAAAAAAGTTGCATGCGGTTTTTTGCGACGGGAAGTGCACTCGTATGAGTACTACAATGCTCTTGCTTCAACAATGGTGTGCACTTGCATTGAGCGTGTAGTTCGGAAGTGTTGTGAGAAATAACTATTCTCCTAATATTAGGAGAATAGACCGTGGGTGAGGAATAGTTAATCTTCACCCCCTCTATTTTAACATCAATGCACCGTAATTTTATGTTCTGCACATTTTGTCTTATCAAACATAAAAAGAGAACGTAAGAAAATATATAATCACCGAAAAAATATTTTATGTTACGTAAAATTACAAATGTAAAAACATAGAGTAAAATGTACATAAAATGTAGTTTTTCGGGTCTTATGACCTATATTTTTTTCTTATGGCAAATTTTACGCAGTGAATCAATATGAATGTAACTATTTGTATTTCAAATGTAATTTATTTATAAAATGATCATAGGATTACCTTGGGTGAAGAATAACTTATTCTACACCCTGGGTGATGAATAGACTTTCTATATATATATATATATATAAACACTATTCTGATCACGGGATCAGAATATTATTTTGATCACAACCTGAACTTCCTGAGTTACACAGCCTGAACTTCTCTCTGTACGAACCCGACCTTCGGGCTATCTTCGCAACCGTGTCTCCCCGTGCAAAATATTCTGGTGAGTCGTGTTCTATATGATATAAGTGTAATCTAGAAACAGTTTTTAGCAACTAAATGCCCGTTTTAAATAGGAATCTCGCTCATTGGCGGATTTTGCTCTCGGGTCATGATGAACTTGCGTCTTTTGCAATTTTACTGCCTGAGTCGTTCGACCTGAACTTCCCCCGGTGCTAGATTGAACTTCCGCCAACATTACCCAAATGGGGCTTGCGATATACCGTTGGAAAGCTATGGACACGAGTATCATGACCCAAGTTAAATTTTTGGCAAAATGTAAGCGGTTTAAGAGCAGTTTTGAAAACCGTTTTTTCTTCATACAAAAAACGTGAATCGTATTTTCGATCGCATTTCTAAACCGTTTATCGGAATGAGGCAAATAATATGGCATTGGAAAGCTGCTGCAAAACCGCTCCTTCCACATGTTCATAGTTTTCTCTAATTTCCTATGGTTAAAGAGTAATTTGAAAAATCGTAAAATTTCGCAAACCGAACTGCCGAGTTCGTATTTTCGATGCCATTTCAAAACGGCTAATCCAATTGAGACAAATGATATGGTGTTGGAGAGCTTATGAAAATGCGCTACTTTTTCATGTTGAAAGATTTTTCTAATTTTGAACGGTTTAAGAGTAATTTAGAAAACGGTACAAGTTCCACCGAGTTCGTATTTTTGAGCTAATTTTTTAACCGTATGTCTGAATGCAGCAAATGATATGGCGTTGGAAAGCTTGAGGAAATGCAAAACTTTTTGGTATATATTATTTCTCCCAATTCTTTACGGTTTTAAGTCAAATTTGAAAATGGCTAAAAACGTATTTTCGTCAAAATTTCTACAAACTTTATCGGAATGAGGCAAATAATATACCATTGAAAAGCTAGAGAAAATGCGAAACTTTTTCATGTTGTTGGTTTTCTCTGATTCCTAGCCGTTTTCAAGTAATTTCGAAAACGGCGAGATCATTCGTTCTGCCTTTATCGCGAAACAGATTCTTCGAAAATGCACCGCGTGAAGAACATGAACTTCTCGGCATGTCTACTTGAACTTCACTCTGTTTTTCACGGGCTTTTTCCGCTCGTAGCTCTCCATCCTCTCATCGGAATTGAGCAAGTGATATACCGATGGAAAGCTGCTGTAACTTTCCCGTGTTGATCAATTTTTCATACTCGCGACGGTTTTAAAAGTTTTTTATCTAAAATTCAGTCAGTGCAGTAGTTGAACTTCCTGCTTTTTTCACATTGAACTTCTGTGACGTATTTTTGTTTGTAATCTTCTCATCCATTCGTCAGTGTTACACAAATGATATTCCTTTTGTACAAACCTCTCTCACAATAATTTTTTTTAACTTTCTCTAACCGAGGACTTGAACTTATAACAACAACAAAATTGGACCTTGCCTGTTAATTCATTTTTCTCATATTAAACACACACCATGTAGTACATGATCTTTTTCCATTTTTATAATTTGATTTTTTTATTTTCTTTTTGAAATCAAATTGCTCCCAAATAATAACTGGACTTCTTTGTGGATTGAGAGAATTATTTTAAAATGCAAAAAAAAATTCCTTTTTTGTGTTTTTGAAAATGGAAGTACAAGGTGAACCTCTCTCGCAAGAATTTTTTAACTTCCCCTGACAGAGCACTTGAACTTCTTTCAATAAACATTTAAAGCTTTTATTTTTCTATACTTTTATTCCCACCTGAAATGCATTCCTTGTAGTACTTGAACTTCTCGCTGTTTTCACGATGAACTTTTGTCACATTTTTGTGTATACATCGAATTACACGCAATTGAAGGTCGGACGCCATTTTTTGCCATTTTTAAAACATGTAATTGGAGGTCGGACGTCCCGCAATATAAATTCTGAACCGTGCACGGAGGTGCACGTGAACTTCTCGCAATATACCTTTTAGGCCTTTTGTTTTCTATTCTTATATTCTTATATGGAACGCATTCCGTGTAGTAGTTGAACTTCCTGCTGTTTTCACCTTGAACTTCTGTCACGTATTTTCGTTCAACCTCTTTCACAAAAAAAATTGAACTTTCTCGGGCCGAGCACTTGAACTTTCTAGCAACAAAACTTTTAGCCTTTGCTTTTTCATTCTTTTTTTAATACAAAATGCAGACCGTGTAGTACGTGAACTTCTCGCAGTTATCAATCTGAACTTCTCTCAGTTAGGTGAAAATATCTGAGTTTTTTATAGACACTCTACCTTTTTTATTTTGAACATTATTGTGTACCTTTAGTATCGGGGAAAATCTAAGATTTTTATAAACATCAAACAACTTCATTTTTTTAAATTAAGACTTTTTGGTGTTATTCAATAGTATAGGGAAAAGCCCTAGTTATGTAATAAACATTGAACTGCTCACTTCTTTAAATTTGAACTTCCAGGTCTTAAAAAAACAGTGGCAAATCCATGTTTACAAACTTGTTAAACTGCTCAGTTTTTTTATTTTGACCTTCTTGGTTTTTTATAAGCATTTTGAGCTTCTATGTTATTAAAATTTGAACTTCTCCATTTTTTAGTTAAATGTAGAAACACGATGTTTTTTTAAAACTTTTTGAACTGCTCCTTTTTTTATTTTTGAACTTCTTTGTTTGTTCTTTAGTAACGGGGAAAATCATAGTTTTGTCATAAACATCGGACCGCTCCCGTTAATTTAATGTGAACTTCTAGTTTTTTAATAGACATCGTACCGTTCAAAAAGCAGTTCAAAAAAGGTTTTAAAATGTCTATAAAAAATATAAACATCGGACCGCTCCCGTTAATTTAATGTGAATTGATTTTTTATAGACATCAAACCGTTCTATTTTTTTCAATTTTTTGAACCCCTTTTGTGTATTTCTAGCAATGTGAAAAATTGGAGTTTTTTTAGTAAATGATGAACTTGTTCATTATTTCAAACCGAACATCTTGGTTTATTCTTTAGTAACAGGAACAATTCAAGTTTTTGTACTAAAAATTGAACTGCTCTGGTTTTTTAAATTAAACTTCTTGGTTTATTATTTAGTAACTAGGAAAATATGGGTTCTTCATATACCTTGAACTATTCTATTTTTTTTAAATTGAACTTCTTGGGTTTTTCAATTTGGACTTCTTGGTGTTATTCATTTGTAACGGAAAAAATCCTAGTTTTGTAATAAACATCGTACAACTTCTTTGTTATTTCAAACTGAACTTCTTGGTTCATTTGTTAATAATGGAAACAATTATAAGAAAAATCTAAATTTTTTATAGATATCGAACTTCACCATTTTTTAAATTTGAACTTTTTAGTTTTATTTGTTAATAAAAGGGAAAATAATTTTTGATAAACATTGAACCACACCATTCTTTTAATTTGGACTTCTAGTTTTTTCAGAATAGCAAAAATCATTTTTTACATATTCTTTTGAAATTTTCCACTTTTTAATTTGAACTTCTCATATTTTTTAACAAAGGGAAATCTGTTTTTATTTAGATTTTTTAAGTATGTTTTTTGAACTTCTTGCTCAATTTTTTTTGAACTTCGAGATTTTTGAAATATCAACATCCTCGTAAGTTCTTGTATACCTCTATTTTTTTAATGCAATCTAGTATCACACTATTCTCTCCAAATGTTGCAGGTTTATCCGAAAACAAATGAGCTTCAACCAAAATTATATCTACTTTTTTGTGCGTGCACCTATGATATGTTTTTTTCTTAATTCCATGTTTTTTTGTGTTTGTTTAACAATTTTTTCTTCTAACGTGTTGTCGCTACTTCTCTTGTTAGCATGTCTGAACTTCTAGAATTATTTTAGAAACGGGGGAAATCTCTTTTTTACATAATCTTGTTGACTTGTTTTATTATTTTTGATGTGTTTATTTTTCCTCATTTCGAACTTCCATGACCATAATGTTTGAACTTCGGTAATTCTATTTTCTTTTTGTGAACTAACCATGTTCCTCTATAAATTCCATACTTTTGTTTACTGTATGTTTTTATGTAAACACATCAAACCATTTTGCAAAAGAGTAAATAAAAAATGAACACATGGTTAGTGGTTTGTAACTGAAAAATAATTACAAAATATACACATCAAACCATGAAAAACCAAGTACTTGCTTTTCTAATTATATATGTGATAATAATTTAAGCAATATATAAGTCGGATGATGGTTTGTTACAAATCGGTGCATGTCTCTCCACCACACGTGATTCTATCGAAAAAATACCTTATCTTCTCATCGTAGCATACACACACTTTTCTCTATCCATTTTGCCTTTGCTTTTTCATGTTCACCCACATCCGAAGCAGCAGTAGCTTCTTTCGAAGGTAGAAAGCACAGCGGAAGCAGCTCATGCTCACTAGAGTGACAAACGGAAAGAGTAGATGTTGAATCGTACTAGAACTTGGTGGATAGTCGTGCTAGGACTTCACAGCTGCCAGCGTATAGCCGTAGTAGAATTTCACAGCTGCCAGCGTATAGCTTCTGGTAGAACTTCACGACGCCTCTAAACGTCTATTAAAAAATAGCTTAATGGACGCAAAAGAAAAAAAAAGAAACTTTTACAGCAAATCCCGTTGAAGACGCAGACATACATGCATGCATTATTTTCCTTTTTGCATTGTCACAGTGCTCGCTCCATATGTCTCCTACACGGTTCAATCAGTAAAAACAGTTAAGTTCAGTTAAGAGAAATTTGGTCAGCAGTAACAATATCAATATGCAGGAGCATGTCCATGTCGCCCGCGTGCATGAGCAAATCGCAGGCAGCACATCCAAGAGACCATGGGGACACGAGCGATGTGAGGAAGAGAAAGGAGCACGCACACATCAAACTGAAGCATGTATACATCTAACTGAAGTTGTTTCAAAAAAAGGGAAACATCGAACTCAATCTGCTGACCAGGCTGAACTTCTCTCCCTCAACCTTGGTCGGGATGCAGCAGGCATGCACGAGGACAGAGGGAAGGGTCATCGACGGCAATAGGGGGAGGTGGCTAGACTCGCGCGCGTGGGGTGCCGACGGTAGAGGTGACCGGGGTGTGAGCGGGGCTGGGACGGGGGTGTCAACTCCGGTGGTCGGTGGCGTCACCGGATCCAAGCGCACTGGCGATGGAGGAGTATCACCGGGAGGAGGAGGAGGTAGTGGCAGGGCCGGCGGAGGCGCGTGGTGTCCTCTAGCGTCGGGGGTGCGAGGCAGCCGTCGGCGACGGGCTCGGTTGGGGCAGGGTGTTGGGGAACGTAGTAGTAAATCAAAAAAAATTCCTACGCATCACCAAGATCAATCTATGGAGAGACTAGCAACGAGAGAGAGAGGAGTGCATCTTCATACCCTTGAAGATCGCGATGCGGAAGCGTTGCAAGAACGCGGTTGGAGGAGTCGTACACGTAGCGATTCAGATCGCGGTCGATTCCGATCTAAGCACCGAACAACGGTGCCTCCGCGTTCAACACACGTGCAGCCCGGTGACGTCTCCCGCGCCTTGATCCAGCAAGGAGGAGGGAGAGGTTGGGGAAGACAGCTCCAGCAGCACGACGGCGTGGTGGTGGAACTTGCAGTTCTCCGGCAGGGCTTCGCCAAGCTCAAACGGAGGAGGAGGAGGTGTTGGAGAGGGGGGAGGGCTGCGCCAGGGATTAGGTGCTGCTGCCCTCCCACCCCCCTCTATTTATAGGGTGAAGGGGGGAGGGGGGCGGCCCCCTTAGATCCCATCTAAGGGGGGCGGCGGCCAAGGGGGGGGACTTGCCCCCCAAGTTTGGTGGGAGGCGCCCCCACCCCCTAGGGTTTTCAACCCTAGGCGCCTTGGGCCCCTTGGGGGGGGCGCACCAGCCCACCAGGGGCTGGTTCCCTCCCTTGCTCAGCCCACTTGGCCCACCGGGGCAGGTGGCCCCACCCGGTGGACCCCCGGACACCTTCCAGTGGTCCCGGTACAATACCGATAACCCCCAAAACCATTCTGGTGACTGAAACTGGACTTCCCATATATAATTCTTCACCTCCGGACCATTCCAGAACTCCTCATGATGTCCGGGATCTCATCCGAGACTCCGAACAACATTCGGTAACCACATACTATTTCCCATAACAATCCTAACGTCACCGAACCTTAAGTGTTTAGACCCTACGGGTTCGGGAACCATGCAGACATGACCGAGACATCTCTCCGGCCAATAACCAAAAGCGGGATCTGGATACCCATGTTGGCTCCCACATGTTCCACGATGATCTCATCGGATGAACCACGATGTCAAGGATTCAATCAATCCCGTATACAATTCCCTTTGTCTACCGGTATGATACTTGCCCGAGATTCGATCGTCGGTATCCCCATACTTTGTTCAATCTTGTTACCGGCAAGTCTCTTTACTCGTTCCGTAACGCATGATCCCGTGGCTAACTCTTTAGTCACATTGAGCTCATTATGATCATGCATTACCGAGTGGGCCCAGAGATACCTCTCCGTCACACGGAGTGACAAATCCCAGTCCCGATTCATGCCAACCCAATAGACACTTTCGGAGATACCTGTAGTGCACCTTTATGGTCACCCAGTTATGTTGTGACGTTTGATACACCCAAAGCATTCCTACGGTATCCGGGAGTTCCACAATCTCATCGTCTAAGGAAATGATACTTGACATTAGAAAAGCTTTTAGCAGACGAACTACACGATCTAGTGCTATGCTTAGGATTGGGTCTTGTCCATTACATCATTCTCCTAATGATGTGATCCCGTTATCAACGACATCTAATGTCCATGGTCAGGAAACCATAACCATCTATTGATCAACGAGCTAGTCAACTAGAGGCTTACTAGGGACATGTTGTGGTCTATGTATTCGCACATGTATTACGATTTCCGGATAACACAATTATAGCATGAACAATAGACAATTATCATGAACAAAGAAATATAATAATAACCACTTTATTATTGCCTCTAGGGCATATTTCCAATAGTCTCCCACTTGCACTAGAGTCAATAATCTAGTTACATTGTGATGAATCGAACACCCATAGAGTTCTGGTGTTGATCATGTTTTGCTCGTGGAAGAGGTTTAGTCAACGGATCTGCGACATTCAGATCCGTATGCACTTTACAAATATCTATGTCTCCATCTTGAACATGTTCACAAATGGAGTTGAAGCGACGCTTGATATGCCTGGTCTTCTTGTGAAATCTGGGCTCCTTGGCAAGGGCAATAGCTCCAGTGTTGTCACAGAAGAGAGTCATTGGGCCCGACGCATTGGGAATAACTCCTAGGTCGGTGATGAACTCCTTCATCCAGACTGCTTCCTGTGCTGCCTCCGAGGCTGCTATGTACTCCGCTTCACATGTAGATCCCGCCACGACGCTTTGCTTGCAACTGCACCAGCTGACTGCCCCACCATTCAAAATATACACGTATCCGGTTTGTGACTTAGAGTCATCCAGATCTGTGTCGAAGCTAGCATCGACGTAACCCTTTACGACGAGCTCTTCGTCACCTCCATAAATGAGAAACATATCCTTAGTCCTTTTCAGGTACTTCAGGATGTTCTTGACCGTTGTCCAGTGTTCCATGCCGGGATTACTTTGGTACCTTCCTACAAAACTTACGGCGAGGTTCACATCAGGTCTGGTACACAGCATGGCATACATAATAGACCCTATGGCTGAGGCATAGGGGATGACACTCATCTTTTCTCTATCTTTTGCCGAGGTCGGGCATTGAGCCGTGCTCAATCTCACACCTTGTAATACAGGCAAGAACCCCTTCTTGGACTGATCCATATTGAACTTCTTCAATATCTTGTCAAGGTATGTGCTTTGCGAAAGACCAATGAGGCGTCTCGATCTATCTCTATAGATCTTGATGCCTAATATGTAAGCAGCTTCTCCAAGGTCCTTCATTGAAAAACACTTACTCAAGTAGGCCTTTATGCTTTCCAAGAATTCTATATCATTTCCCATTAATAGTATGTCATCTACATATAATATGAGAAATGCTACAGAGCTCCCACTCACTTTCTTGTAAACACAGGCTTCTCCATAAGTCTGTGTAAACCCAAACGCTTTGATCATCTCATCAAAGCGAATGTTCCAACTCCGAGATGCTTGCACCAGCCCATAGATTGAGCGCTGGAGCTTGCATACCTTGTCAGCATTATTAGGATCGACAAAACCTTCCGGCTGCATCATATACAACTCTTCCTTAAGGAAACCATTAAGGAATGCCGTTTTGACGTCCATTTGCCATATCTCATAATCATAGTATGCGGCAATTGCTAACATGATTCTGACGGACTTCAGCTTCGCTACCGGTGAGAAGGTCTCATCGTAGTCAACCCCTTGAACTTGTCGATAACCCTTAGCGACAAGTCAAGCCTTATAGATGGTCGCATTACCATCCGCGTCTGTCTTCTTCTTAAAGATCCATTTGTTCTCTATGGCTTGCTGATCATCGGGCAAGTCTGTCAAAGTCCATACTTCGTTTTCATACATGGATCCTATCTCGGATTTCATGGCTTCTAGCCATTTATTGGAATCCGGGCCCGCCATCGCTTCTTCATAGTTCGAAGGTTCACCATTGTCTAACAACATGACTTCCAAGACAGGGTTGCCGTACCACTCTGGTGCGGAACGTGTCCTCATGGACCTACGAAGTTCAGTAGCAACTTGATCCGAAGTTTCATGATCATCATCATTAACTTCCTCTCTAGTCGGTGCAGGCACCACAGAAACATCTTCCTGAGCTGCGCTACTCTCCGGTTCAAGAGGGGGTACCTCATCAAGTTCTACTTTCCTCCCACTTACTTCTTTCAAGAGAAACTCTTTCTCCAGAAAGGATCCATTCTTGGCAACAAAGATCTTGCCTTCGGATCTAAGGTAGAAGGTATACCCAATAGTTTCTTTAGGGTATCCTATGAAGACGCATTTTTTCGATTTGGGTTCGAGCTTTTCAGGTTGAAGTTTCTTGACATAAGCATCGCATCCCCAAACTTTCAGAAACGACAGCTTAGGTTTCTTCCCAAACCATAATTCATACGGTGTCGTCTCAACGGATTTCGATGGAGCCCTATTTAAAGTGAATGCGGCAGTCTCTAAAGCATAACCCCAAAATGATAGCGGTAGATCGGTAAGAGACATCATAGATCGCACCATATCTAATAGAGTGCGATTACGACATTCGGACACACCATTACGCTGAGGTGTTCCAGGCGGCGTGAGTTGTGAAACAATTCCACATTTCCTTAAGTGCGTGCCAAATTCGTGACTCAAATATTCCCCTCCACGATCTGATCGTAAGAACTTTATTTTCCTGTCACGTTGATTCTCTACCTCACTCTGAAATTCCTTGAACTTTTCGAAGGTCTCAGACTTGTGTTTCATTAAGTAGACATACCCATATCTACTTAAGTCATCAGTGAGGGTGAGAACATAACGATAACCACCGCGAGCCTCAACGCTCATTGGACCGCACACATCAGTATGTATGATTTCCAATAAGTTGGTTGCTCGCTCCATTGTCCCGGAGAACGGAGTCTTGGTCATTTTGCCCATGAGGCATGGTTCGCACGTGTCAAATGATTCATAATCAAGAGACTCCAAAAGTCCATCTGCATGGAGTTTCTTCATGCGTTTGACACCAATGTGACCAAGGCGGCAGTGCCACAAGTATGTGGGACTATCATTATCAACCTTACATCTTTTGGCATTCACACTATGAATATGTGTAACATCATGTTCGAGATTCAATAAAAATAAACCATTGACCAGCGGGGCATGACCATAAAACATATCTCTCATATAAATAGAACAACCATTATTCTCGGATTTAAATGAGTAGCCATCTCGCATCAATACAATGTTCATGCTCAAAGCTGGTACTAAATAACAATTATTGAGGTTTAAAACTAATCCCGTAGGCAGATGAAGAGGTAGCGTGCCGACGGCGATCACATCGACCTTGGAACCATTCCCGACGCGCATCGTCACCTCGTCCTTCGCCAGTCTCCGCTTATTCCGCAGCTCCTGTTTTGAGTTACAAATATGAGCAACCGCACCGATATCAAATACCCAGGAGCTACTACGAGCGCTGGTAAGGTACACATCAATAACATGTATATCACATATACCTTTGGTATTGCCGGCCTTCTTATCCGCTAAGTACTTGGGGCAGTTCCGCTTCCAGTGACCGTTTCCCTTGCAATAAAAGCATTCAGTCTTAGGCTTGGGTCCATTCTTTGGCTTCTTCCCGGTAGCTTGCTTACCGGGCGCGGCAACTCCCTTGCCGTCCTTCTTGAAGTTCTTTTTACCCTTGCCTTTCTTGAACTTAGTGGTTTTATTCTCCATCAACACTTGATGTTCCTTTTTGATCTCCACCTCCGCTGATTTCAGCATTGAATATATCTCAGAAATGGTTTTCTCCATCCCCTGCATATTGAAGTTCATCACAAAGCTCTTGTAGTTAGGTGGAAGCGACAGAAGGATTTTGTCAACGACCGCGTCATCCGGGAGATTAACTCCCAGCTGAGACAAGCGGTTGTGCAACCCAGACATTTTGAGTATATGCTCGCTGACAGAACTATTCTCCTCCATCTTACAACTGTAGAACTTGTCGGAGACTTCATATCTCTTGACCCGGGCATGAGCTTGGGAAACCATTTTCAGCTCTTGGAACATCTCATATGCTCTGTGTTGCTCAAAACGCTTTTGGAGCCCCGGTTCTAAGCTGTAAAGCATGCCGCACTGAACCAGGGAGTAATCATCACTATGCGACTGCCAGGCGTTCATAAAATCTTGAGTTGCCGGGAAAACAGGTGCGTCACCTAGCGGTGCTTCAAGGACATAAGCTTTCTTGGCAGCTATGAGGATGATCCTCAGGTTACGGACCCAGTCCGTGTAGTTGCTACCATCGTCTTTCAGCTTGGTTTTCTCTAGGAACGCATTGAAGTTGAGGGCAACATTAGCGTGGGCCATTTGATCTACAAGACATATTCTAAAGATTTTAGACTAAGTTCATGATAATTAAGTTCATCTAATCAAATTATTCAATGAACTCCCACTCTGATAGACATCCCTCTAGTCATCTAAGTGTTACATGATCCGAATCGACTAGGCCGTGTCCGATCATCACGTGAGACAGACTAGTCATCAACGGTGAACATCTCTATGTTGATCGTATCTTCTATACGACTCATGTTCGACCTTTCGGTCTTCCGTGTTCCGAGGCCATGTATGTACATGCTAGGCTCGTCAAGTCAACCTAAGTGTTTTGCATGTGTAAATCTGGCTTACACCCGTTGTATTCGAACGTTAGAATCTATCACACCCGATCATCACGTGGTGCTTTGAAACAACGAACCTTCGCAATGGTGCACAGTTAGGGGGAACACTTTCTTGAAATTTTAGCGAGGGATCATCTTATTTATGCTACCGTCGTTCTAAGCAAATAAGATGTAAAAAGATGATAAACATCACATGCAATCAAATAGTGACATGATATGGCCAATACCATTTTGCTCCTTTTGATCTCCATCTTTGGGGCACCATGATCATCATCGTCACCGGCATGACACCATGATCTCCATCATCATGATCTCCATCATCGTGTCTTCATGAAGTTGCCTCGCCAACTATTACTTCTACTACTATGGCTAACGGTTAGCAATAAAGTAAAGTAATTACATGGCGTTTTTCATTGACACGCAGGTCATACAATAAATTAAGACAACTCCTATGGCTCCTGCCGGTTGTCATACTCATCGACATGCAAGTCGTGATTCCTATTACAAGAACATGATCAATCTCATACATCACATATATCATTCATCACATCCTTTTGGCCATATCACATCACACGGCATATGCTGCAAGAACAAGTTAGACGTCCTCTAATTGTTGTTGCAAAAAAAAATTTACGTGGCTGCTATAGGTTTCTAGCAAGAACGTTTCTTACCTACGCCACAACCACAACGTGATATGCCAATTTCTATTTACCCTTCATAAGGACCCTTTTCATCGAATCCGATCCGACTAAAGTGGGAGAGACAGACACCCGCTAGCCACCTTATGCAACTAGTGCATGTCAGTCGGTGGAACCTGTCTCACGTAAGCGTACGTGTAAGGTCGGTTCGGGCCGCTTCATCCCACGATGCCGCCGAATCAAGATAAGACTAGTAACGGCAAGTAAATTGACAAAATCGACGCCCACAACAACTTGTGTTCTACTCGTGCAAGAAACTACGCATAGACCTAGCTCATGATGCCACTGTTGGGGAACGTAGTAGTAAATCAAAAAAATTTCCTACGCATCACCAAGATCAATCTATGGAGAGACTAGTAACGAGAGAGAGAGGAGTGCATCTTCATACCCTTGAAGATCGCGATGCGGAAGCATTGCAAGAACGCGGTTGGAGGAGTCGTACACGTAGAGATTCAGATCGCGGTCGATTCCGATCTAAGCACCGAACAACGGTGCCTCCGCGTTCAACACACGTGCAGCCCGGTGACGTCTCCCGCGCCTTGATCCAGCAAGGAGGAGGGAGAGGTTGGGGAAGACAGCTCCAGCAGCACGACGGCGTGGTGGTGGAACTTGCAGTTCTCCGGCAGGGCTTCGCCAAGCTCAAATGGAGGAGGAGGAGGTGTTGGAGAGGGGGGAGGGCTGCGCCAGGGATCAGGTGCTGCTGCCCTCCCACCCCCCCTCTATTTATAGGGTGAAGGGGAGAGGGGGCCGGCCCCCTTAGATCCCATCTAAGGGGGGGCGGTGGCCAGGGGGGGGACTTGCCCCCCAAGTTTGGTGGGAGGCGCCCCCACCCCCTAGGGTTTTCAACCCTAGGCGCCTTGGACCCCTTGGGGGGGCGCACCAGCCCACCAGGGGCTGGTTCCCTCCCTTGCTCAGCCCCCTTGGCCCACCGGGGCAGGTGGCCCCACCCGGTGGACCCCCGGACACCTTCCGGTGGTCCCGGTACAATACCGATAACCCCCGAAACCATTCCGGTGACTGAAACTGGACTTCCCATATATAATTCTTCACCTCCGGACCATTCCGGAACTCCTCGTGACGTCCGGGATCTCATCCGGGACTCCGAACAACATTCGGTAACCACATACTATTTCCCATAACAACCCTAACGTCACCGAACCTTAAGTGTGTAGACCCTACGGGTTCGGGAACCATGCAGACATGACAGAGACATCTCTCCGGCCAATAACCAACAGCGGGATCTGGATACCCATGTTGGCTCCCACATGTTCCACGATGATCTCATCGGATGAACCACGATGTCGAGGATTCAATCAATCCCGTATACAATTCCCTTTGTCTACCGGTATGATACTTGCCCGAGATTCGATCGTCGGTATCCCCATACCTTGTTCAATCTCGTTACCGGTAAGTCTCTTTACTCGTTCCGTAACGCATGATCCCGTGGCTAACTCTTTAGTCACATTGAGCTCATTATGATGATGCATTACCGAGTGGGCCCAGAGATACCTCTCCGTCACACGGAGTGACAAATCCCAGTCTCGATTCGTGCCAACCCAACAGACACTTTCGGAGATACCTGTAGTGCAACTTTATGGTCATTCAGTTACGTTGTGACGTTTGATACACCCAAAGCATTCCTACGGTATCCGGGAGTTGCACAATCTCATGGTCTAAGGAAATGATACTTGACATTAGAAAAGCTTTTAGCAGACGAACTACACGATCTAGTGCTATGCTTAGGATTGGGTCTTGTCCATTACATCATTCTCCTAATGATGTGATACCGTTATCAACGACATCTAATGTCCATGGTCAGGAAAACCATAACCATCTATTGATCAACGAGCTAGTCAACTAGAGGCTTACTAGGGACATGTTGTGGTCTATGTATTCACACATGTATTACGATTTCCGGATAACACAATTATAGCATGAACAATAGACAATTATCATGAACAAGGAAATATAATAATAACCACTTTATTATTGCCTCTAGGGCATATTTCCAACACGGGGATCGAGAGGCGCCGGTTGGGCGAGGTGTGGGCGGCGTCGCCGGTTGGGGGATGTGCAGGCGGCGCGGTGGAAGTGGCGCCTGTTGGGATGGGGTGCGGATGGCTCGGGGCCGGCGGCGCCTGTTGGGGCAGGGTGCAGGCGACGGGGTGCGAGCGGCACCGGTTAGGGGCAGCGGATCGATCGGGGGCGGGTGGTACGGATCGGTCGGGGGAGGTGGGTGGCGCAGGAGGTGTGGAGGCGGAGAGGATCAGGGCAGTTTTTGCCTCGGGTTTTCTTTTTTGACGGGTTCGGGAGGATCTGCTCCGCCCTATATATGGCGCGCCGTGATCACAATAACTATTCTGATCCCAGGATCAGAATAGTGATACTATATATATATATATATATATATATATATATATATATATATATATATACACACACAGCCGGTCTATTCTGATAATCTTAGCAGAATAGTTATTCTAATAACACTTCCGAACTACACACTCAATGCGAGGGCACTGCACTTTCTGTAGCAATGGTACTGCAATCCACACACTAGTGAACTTCGCGTCGGAAAAAACTGCACGCGGTGTTTTTTCGGTACATTTTTTGTTCTAGTTTTTTAACCATTTATCAAAACGAGGCGTGTAATATACGGTTGGAAAGCTATGGATTCGGCGCAACTTTGCCATGTATAATTTTTTTTCGAAATTCCTCATGGTTTAAGAGCAGTTTTGAAAACGGTGCGGCGCACGATGAGTGGCAGCGAGCGTTTTTCACTTTTTTTTAAACTGCTCGTTAGAATGAAGCAAATGATACGCCGTTGGAAACATATCATCGAGGTGCATCTTTTTCATATCTATTATTTTCTCTAATTCGTTACTGTTTAACAGTAGTTTCAAATTTACTAAATCGCGGAATTGTGTTTTTTTTTAAATTGAATTTTTCGGTACTGTTTTTGCTCCAGTTTTTTAACCGTTTGTCAAAACGAGGCGTGTGATACGCCATTAGAAAGCTACGGGCAAGGCGTAAATTTCATATGTACAGATGTTTTTGAGATTTCTTGCGGTTTTAAGTTAATTTTAGAAATCATGCGGCGGATGACGAGTGGCAGCGGCGGTTTTTTCGTGAAATTTTTACAAATTGCTGATCCAAATGATCCAAACGATACGCCGTTGGAAAGATATCGTCGAGACGCAACTTTTTCATGTAGAACGTTCTCTTTAATTCCTTACGGTTTAAGAGCAGTTTTAAAAATACGAAAATACGAACAGTGTTTTTCGTGACACTCAAATCTTCGTGTGTACTTCATCAGACAGAAGAACGCACTGCTTCGGACTGAAACCGCACTACATCATACAGTCAAGTGAACTTCATGATTTCTTTTGTCGGGCATAAATTTTCTCACGCGAGTTTTTTTTGTCTTTTTTTCAACTTTTTTTTGAACGAGAGTGGACCGCAAAGACGATGGCAAGTGAACCGAAACATATATCGAAGTGAACCGCAATACTATTTTGTTGTTTTCCTAAAAATTCCGCACTTTCACGTTGGGCGCAAGTGAACAACATCATTCTTAGAAGTGAACCACAGCCATGGACCAAACACACTGCAAGTGTTGATGTAGTCGTGTGAGTTTTGAAACACACAAACAAATTGGATTTGAATTTATATAGTGAACCCCCACACATAAAAATGCACTGCATTTATATTTCTACTTTTTTAGCCATCATTTTTTTATCCCTATATTCTTTTTATAGAATCTGAACCTCAAGGAGCTCTCATGTAAACTGCAGGTGCGGCAACAGCGGACCGCATCGACGGATTGCATCGAATGGATAGTAGGACTAAGTGCAAAATCACAACATAGAACCAGACACAAAGAACCACGAAGAAGAAGCTCTGAACTGAAACTAATGTAAAAACATGTCCAGTTAGTGTGCAGCTCGTGTTCAACGAGCTCAAACTGATCTGCTTCTTTTTGTAGGGCAAACTGATCTGCACCTTACTCACTGAACATAATGAACTTTTGTGCCATGTTCAACAAAACAACCACGGGGGCGCCGAACTGCACCTCCACGGGGCACCAAACCACACTGCAATTTTGAAATCTGGGCACCCTGAAAAAAGAACTGCATGTCCACGGGCGCCGAACCGCACGCCCCCACGCAGCGAACCGCACAACGCCGTCGACGAGGTGCATGGCCACGATTACGGACTGCACACCACAAGAAGAAATTGATGAACAACTGCAGTGCACTAGGGAAGAAGATGGGCGCATCAAAGAGTAGTTAGTCGGAGCAGGGGAGAGCACCTCCATCAATAGAGCACCATCACACACGGGGCATGGCAGCGTCGTTGAAGATCGGGGCTGAGCAGGGGATGTGAACCGCGAGCTGGGCGGCAAGTGGACCGTTGCGCGACCATAGGAGAACCACAGCCTGACAAACATGCCGACATCCTGCAACCTATCATCGCCAAAGTGGTGGAAGGTGGGGTCGACCGCCGCTGCGCGAGACAGAGGCACGTGCAGGGAGCTCGTCGAAGCCGTCGCCAGAGAGGAGGAAGGGGAAGCTCGCGGCGTGCTCCTCCTCTGGCAGCCAAGCCACGCGGGCGAGCTGCAGCAGGAGGTGCGCCTCCATGGTCGTCGAGAATACCAGATCGGGAGAGGGGGGAGGAGACTTGTGGCCGTAGGAGTCGGTGGAGATCGGTGGCAACGTCGCCCGCGGCAGTCGGATCCACTGCCTGCGGCCTCACTGGGGGCCCGTGGCGGCCGGATCCTGCACTGGTGTGGCCGCTTGCGGCGGGGGCTGGGGATGGCCGGTGCGGCAGCGGCCTGGGAAGGAGCGGGCAACCTGGATCGGGATGGCAATGCAGGAGGACGGAGTGGAAGGAGTCGAGGCGATGCGTCGCGTGGGGGTTGGTTTGTGCAGCATGGGAGATTCGGTGGCGCCGGCAGGCGCGGAGGCGGTGGTGGCGGGGCATCGGGGTGCTTTGGCCAGAGGTAGGGAGGACGGCAGCGGTTGCCGGCCAGGATTTGCCACGGGAGGCACGCTGTGGGAGGTTGTCGGCCATGATCCACCGTGGGAGGCACGCTGGGGGTGGTTGCTGGCCTCGATAAGCAACGAGAGCCGCGCTGGGGGCGGTTGACGGCGCGGATCCACCGCCGGGAGGCGCGCTGGTGGCAGTTGCGTGCCCGGATCCACCGCCTGGAGCAGGAGGTGGTTCGGGACTCGGTGGATGCGTGGAGAAGTTGGAAGTGGAGTGGGGAAGGAGGTGGGTGGGGTGGGGCTGCTCTTTTTTTATTTTTTCAATGTGGTTCGGTTCGGGGTTTTTTGCAGTGCTGAAGTGTTAGCAGAATAAGCATTTCTTTTATTAGATAAGGTCTTAAGGGGTGTTATATATATTCCCCTAATAATAAAGCGAGTATTGCTTCTGCCCGCTCACCGTCGTGGCGCTTTTGTAAAAAAGCCCCATGGTTTCAGAATCTTGAAAAATGATTCGATTTTGCAAATAGCCTCTGCCTTTTGTAAGAATTCCGCCTGTGCTCCTTTATTCACCTTATCCAGTGGAAGACAAGATGGAAGGGGAAACATCTCGCAGGAGGAGCTCGCCGGCGGCAACACTTGCCCCGGGCGCGGGGGTGCTCAGCCGATGCGGTGGTCGCCATGGGCACCGGTGACTGGAGGAGGTACAGAGGAGAAGGGACGCAAGAGGGAGAGAGATGGAAGGAAGGGAAGGGCCAGCGGGCGGGGCGAGCTGGTGCCCTGGCGATGGCAGGTGCGCGTGCGTGTGTGTCGCGTGGCATGGAAGGAAGGGAAGGGCCGGTCGCCGGAGCGGGGGCGGGACGCCGCCGTTGGCCTGTGTATGGCGCGCCGCTCCGGACTGTTAGCAGTCTACCCGTAGTCTTAGCAGCCTAACTGCAGCTGACCCAATCGTGCACCTCTTGCACGATCTCCACTCACCAGCGCACGTCGCGCCCATGTACAGCGCGCTCCGGCGCCCCCTGTTGTAACCTTATATATTGATGATCAACACGCAGTCAGCACCCAAGGTGCATTGGCTTCCCTTTCCACTCGTCTACATGGTATCAGACGCTGGCATCATCCTGCGCCTGTAACTCCCTCCGCTGCCACTCCTCCTCCCGGCGACGGCCATGGCTGCACCACCGCCGCCGCCACCTCCTCCTCCGCCGCGCCGCGACCTCGCAGGCGCCGTGGATGCTGCTGCATCGCCCGCTTCCGGGCGCCCTCCCCTGCTCATGCCTGCGGCCCTCGCGGCTGCCCTCCCAGGCGCCGGCTCTGCTCCGCTCGCCGTCGCGCCCATTGTCGCGGCCCCCTCGCTGCTCGCTGGCATCTTCATCAACCAGCATGTGCCGCTCGTCCTCAACCTCAATCCGCCCAACTTCTCCCAGTGGCGGACGCTGTTCGAAGTGACCTTCCAGAAGACGGGGGTCCTCTCACATCTCTCCGGGCTGCCTCACCCCACCGACCCTGCTTGGGTACAAGACGACGCGCACATCGTCTCGTGGATGTACACCCGCATCAGTCCCGAGATCTTCGGTCTAGTTCACCAGCGCGGTGCCACGGCCGTCGAGCTGTGGGCGGCGATCACCTCGCTCTTCCTGGAGAACCGCGAGCACCAAGCCGTCTTCCTCGCCACCGAGTTTCGACGCATCGACCAGGGCTCAGGCTCCATCATGTCCTACTTCGCGCGCCTCAAAGAATGCACGGATCGCCTGGCGGACCTCGGTGAGCTCGTCACTTATCGGGATCAGGTTCTGAACATGTTTCGTGGCCTGCATCCTCGTCTTCGCTACGCCATACCTATACTGACGATGCAGACTCCCTTCCCGACGTTCCTCCGCTGTCGTGCCTTCCTCCTCCTCGAGGAGAGCCGCCAGGCACCGGAGAGCTCCACCGACATGGCGCTTCACGTCGCTCACGCTCCCTCCGGCCCCACCTCCGGCGGGGCGCCCCCTCAAGGTGGCGGTGGAAACCGCCGCAACGGCGGCGGGGGTGGACGCGGCAAGGGCAAGGGCAAGGCTGTCGACCACTCCGGCGGGGGCTCGTCATCGTGCTCCCCAGCGCCCCACGCCGCACCGTCTCCACCCTGGACAGGCATGGTGCACGCCTGGCCCATGCCCTGGCGCCCGCATGCTCCTGGCGCCGGTGTGCTCGGACCACGCCCCGGCGCTCCCGCGCCGTTCGCCGGCGTCGCCTCGCACCACGGCCCCCCGCTCCTGATCCCACCAGGTGCTCCGCCAACGATCTGGACGCCCGGTGCTCTGCCTCCGCACCCACTGTACGGCGCGCCGGCAACGAGCTCCGCGCCCTCCGCTCTGGCATGGGATCAGGCGTCCCTTGTGCAGGCGCTCAATGCCCTCGGAGTGCAGCAGCAGCACACCGCTGCTCCGGGTGCAGACTGGTACCTCGACACGGGTGCAACCTCACACATGGCGTCCACGTCGGGTATGCTCTCTTCATCTCATCCCTGTCATTCTTCAGGCATTGTGTTCGGCAATGGTTCATCGCTTGCGGTCACGCACACGGGTCATGCCTCTGAAGAAGCTCATGGCGCGCCCGCATCTGTCTGTCATGCATGTCAATTAGGAAAAAGCACTCGTCTGCCGTTTAGTTCCTCTGAACATTTGTCGTATTTCCCTTTTCAGTTGGTGCATTGTGATGTCTGGACCTCCCCTGTAACTAGTAATTCTGGTTTGCAGTACTATCTAGTTGTGCTTGATGATTATAGCCATTTTGTGTGGACTTTCCCTCTCCGTCACAAATCTGATGTGTTGCCCACGCTTCAAAAATTCCAAGCCCTAGTACGTACTCACTTCCAGCTAGACATCCTCACCATCCAAACCGATAATGGCCGGGAATTCGACAACCACGCAGCGCGTGCGTTCCTCTCCATGCATGGCATCCTCCTTCGCATGTCCTGCCCGTATACTTCCCCCCAGAACGGGCGAGCAGAGCGCATCCTTAGAACACTCAATGACATCGTTCGCACCATGCTAATACATGCCAACATGCCGTTCACGTACTGGGCCGAAGCACTGAACACGGCCACGTTCTTGCTTAATCGCCGACCATGCCGTGCACGACAGTCTCACACCCCCTTCTACCTGCTTTTTGGTGTCCACCCCGATTACTCAGCCATGCGTGTGTTCGGATGCCTCTGTTACCCAAACCTCTCAGCCACTGCCGCCCACAAGCTTGCCCCTCGATCTGCGTCTTGCATCTTTCTTGGGTACTCACAAGATCACAAGGGGTATCGGTGCTTAAACCAAGCCACAAATCGAGTCATCACCTCGCGTCATGTCGTGTTCGACGAAACCCAATTCCCCTTCCGTCCCACCATGACCGCGCCGCCCACCACTCATGAAGATGAGCAGCCGGCGCCCCCCTTCCCACACATCATTCCACGGCGTGCTCCCACCACGCGCCCCGCGCAGGACCCGGCACCACGCCTAACCCTCACTGATAACGCTGCCGTGATCGCCCGCTCGGGCACTGCGGCCACTCCAAATGCTCACGCGGCAGCAACACCCACAGGCGATAACACTGCCATGGCAGCAAACCCCGCATGCGATAACGCTGCCACGGCAGCCGATCCACCAACACCGCCGGCTGCCTTTCCCACTGTCACTGTGTCCTCGCCGCCGGCACCCTGCTGTGTGCGTGCTCCCCGCCCTGCTCCCATACCCACCCACCCAATGACGACACGAGCGCAGCGCGGTGTCTTCCGTCCCAACCCCAAGTATCACGAGACTGCCACCACCATATCTCCTGTTCCCACCTCTGTGCGCACCGCTTTGCGTGACCCAAATTGGCGAGCTGCGATGCAGGATGAATACAGGGCCCTGATGGCGAACAGGACATGGACGCTCGTGCCGCGCCCCGCTGGCGCCAACATTGTCTCCGGCAAGTGGCTCTTCAGACACAAATTCAAAGCTGACGGATCGCTCGAACGCTACAAGGCCAGGTGGGTCGTCCGCGGCTTCTCTCAACGGCCGGGCGTCGACTTTGATGAGACATTCTCCCCTGTCGTCAAGTCTGCTACAATTCGCGCGGTTCTCGCCATTGCGGCTGCTCGCGACTGGCCGGTACATCAGATGGACGTCAATAACGCGTTCCTGCAGGGTTATCTCAATGAACGCGTCTACTGCCAGCAACCGGCCGGCTTCATCGACGACAGCCGCCCTCAGCATGTCTGCCTCCTCGACAGGTCTCTGTACGGGCTGAAGCAGGCACCTCGCGTCTGGTTCGATCGCTTCGCTGCACACCTCCGACAGATGGGTTTCGTGGCAGCGCGGTCCGACCCGTTCCTGTTCGTGCTCCGGCGCTCTGGCGAGACCGCCTACTTGTTGCTGTACGTGGATGATATCGTCGTCACTGCGTCGCGCCCTGCTCTCCTCCGCCAACTACAGCAGCAGCTCCTGTCCGAGTTCTCGATGAAGGACCTCGGCCCCCTGCACTATTTCCTCGGGATCAGTGTCACACGCGACGCCACCGGCTTCTTCCTCTCCCAGAGCAAGTACGCCGACGAGCTTCTGGACCGTGCCAACATGGTGCAGTGCAAGGCGGTGACCACGCCCGTCGACACTCGGTGCAAGCTCTCTGCTGACGCCGGACCGCCCGTCGCTGATGCCTATCGCAGCATCGTGGGTGCTCTACAGTATCTCACCATGACGCGACCGGACCTCGCGTACGCTGTCCAGCAGACGTACTTGTCCATGCACGACCCCCGGGAGCAGCACCTGACGTTCGTCAAGCGCATCCTGCGCTACGTGCGTGGCTCATCCACCCATGGACTGCACCTCCAGCGCTCCTCTTCGTTCAACCTGGTCGCCTACTCCGACGCCGACTGGGCCGGCTGCCCCGACACCCGTCGCTCGACGTCGGGCTACGCCATCTTCCTCGGTGACTCCCTCGTATCGTGGTCGTCCAAACGACAGCCCACGGTCTCCCGCTCCAGTGCCGAGGCAGAGTACCCGGCGGTCGCCAATGCCGTCGCGGAATGCTGCTGGCTCCAGCAATTGCTCGGCGAGCTTCACGTTCCTCTCCGGCAAGCCACTGTGGTCTACTGCGACAACATCTCCTCGGTTTATATGGCGGCTAACCCAGTTCACCACCGCCGTACCAAGCACATTGAGATCGACATCCACTTCGTCCGTGAAAAGGTCGCGCTCGGCCAGCTCCGAGTGCTTCATGTGCCGACCACGCACCAATTTGCGGACATGATGACCAAGGGGCTCCCTGCTCCGGCATTCCAAGAGTTCAGGGCCAGCTTGTGCATCCGGCCACCGGACGCTGCAGCTGCGGCGGGGTGTTAGCAGTCTACCCGTAGTCTTAGCAGCCTAACTGCAGCTGACCCAGTCGTGCACCTCTTGCACGATCTCCACTCACCAGCGCACGTCGCGCCCATGTACAGCGCGCTCCGGCGCCCCCTGTTGTAACCTTATATATTGATGATCAACACGCAGTCAGCACCCAAGGTGCATTGGCTTCCCTTTCCACTCGTCTACACGGACATTGGTGGCTGCCGCCGCGGGGGATTGGGCGCCCGCACGCGCACGCCGTGGGGCAGGCGACGAAGGGGGCAGGGGAGCAGGCGACATCGCGCTCGTGAAGGTCGATGGCGGCGAAGTTGATGCCCGTGCCGCGGGGGAAGCGGATCTTGGCTGGGGAAGGGAGGGAGAGGAGCGGCGGTTGCACCCGGTGCGGCGGCGAGGGGAGCGCGAGGTCGGAGGCGCGGGAGCAGGGGAGGTCGCTCCTCAGGTGGGTTCGATCTTTGGCTCTGCAGCTGTGAATTTGATATAGCCCAAAATTTAAGTATCAGCGATTGTTATATTTTGGTCTGCACGTTTGATCCAGTTTCTGCATACTTAATCACCATGTTTTTATTTGAAAAATCTTGAGCTGGAATTTGTACTATTCGGTACTGATGTTTATAGGAGCCTAGCATTGCTGGGGCATAGGAAGGTCTAGCTTCACTCAGTGACGATCCTTTCCAGCTTCGGGTTCCTGCTTCAATGCTGTGAAGCACTCTGAAAAACTTTGAGTTCTTTCTGGGACAAGTCGCTCTATTTCTGCCTCATGAATGCATAAAATTTCCTTCTTAGTCATTAGATATTGCCACTCTAGATAATTTGGATGAAATATGAATTTTATGGTGTGATATCCTATCATCTTGCTGAAGCTGACCAGTATCAAATTATCTGATCAGCATACCTGAAAGACAGTGTGATTAAGCTTCCTCTTATTGAACCTGCTAAACTTGCTGTTGATTTGTTTGGCGCTAAGTATTCTGAATCAAGGTTGACAACTTCATTTGATAGTTTTCTGTATGTCAATTGAGTCACTGCTTCTGCATTATCTATAAAAAAATGCATATCAACAAGAACACTATTCTCATAGCTACATTGTCCAGGCTATTTGGGCCTAAATTAACCACGTCATTTCTTGCTCATGATGTCACAGTGCCCAAATTAGTACACTCTCATAGGCAACTACATGGTTGCCAAACTCTCTGCATGCCCATGCTCCTTTGGCGACTCCCAATGTACTTACTTGCCAACATAGGCCAGAACATGCACAACCAAAACCATATCCAGTATTTTGGCTAGCCAATTTTTTTGTAGGTTGCGCTCAAACCAAACACACCTAAGATGCAACTGTGCAGATCAAGATTCTTTACCTACTATTAGCTAGGAGCATTGTGTATAAGCAAAAGGTTATGGGAGTTTCTTGGTATAACTCCTTGTCACAATGGTTTGGTTGCAAAGCTAATTCAGTATCATGTTATCTACTTAGCAAGCAACCATTTTTTTAGGGAAACTTAGCAGGCAACTTTACTCTGATTCTACAACCAATATTTATTTCATTTTCCTTTTCAAGATCATTACTTTTTCATGCACTGCCTCTCCCCTGTCTATGCCAGCAGCAAGAATTTGTTTTATGCATTGTTTAGCATTTGCATTAATACTGTATTCCCCAACGCTTTTTGTATCCTGATTTTTAACATCGACTGCTGGTAAATCAAAACTGGTGTATAGATTGTTGCTTTGTCACTATGTGCATAGGGTTATGATTGGGTAATTGAAATGTTATTCACATTGTCAATTGACTAATATGTGCTGCTTGTTACCTTGCTACAGAGAAACCAGCGACAATGGTGATCCCTCCACCAGACAGGCGGGCAGCTAGAATCGTCGGTTTTCTCAAGCCCTGCCTTTTGAGGATGCAATCTCGAACAAGTATGTGACCGCCCAGGTGATCCATACCCCAACAGCAACCGTCGCGTGTTCTGCGAGCTCACAGGAGAAGCTGCTGAGACCGAACTTGGAGTCGACCCACGACGTCTCTGCCATCGCAAAGATTGGGAAGTTGCTAGGCGAGCGCCTGCTGCTCAAGGGGATACCTGCCGTGTCCATCCACATGAAGAGAGAGCAGAAGTACCATGGGAAAGTCAAGGCTGTTATAGATTCTGTCAGAGAAGCTGGTGTCAAGCTGTTGTGATGGTGAAAACATAGAGCTCGGCTTAGCATTTGCGCAGTCTTAGCTGTATTTCTGTTGTCTGAACTGATTCAGAGCAACTTTTGTGTTTATGAATTCGACGCTAAACGAACGTTGTCCAGTACCCCAGGTCAATAAAAGGACTGTGTGTCTGTGTTGTAGGGATTCAGCCTGATAATCTGTTGTAGCACTTGGATCAACAGCCTGATAATCTGTTGTACCACTTGCATCGGAGAATCTTCTTGATCATTCCTTTTCTCTTGGAGAACTCGTTGTTGTTTTTCAGGCAAATTGTTTACTGTTAATGGATGCTAAACCTCAAGATCGAGTTTCTTTTAGGAGTTATATACGTACATATATATCTATATCTATATCGATATCTATACTACCTAATAATAAAGTCATTTGTGCTTCTGGCGGTACGTCACATAAATTGTCTCTAAAGTTGCAAAATATTACCAACCGATGTCATCTATAAGTGACAAAAAAAATATTTCACACAGTGGAATCCTCCGCCTGGGCCGGCCCACGGCGTAGGGATCTCCTATACTATGCTCTGCGCGCTGGGAGAAGATGCATCACGCCCGTTTGGGCCCGCCCATGCACGGGCGGCCTGTTTTTAAATTTTGTTTTTTATGTTTCTTTTTTCTTTTCTGTTTTCATTGTTTTCTCCTTTAAATAATTTGGTACTTCAAAAAGTTTTAAAATTTTAAAAAGAGAATTTCTAAATAAAATGTTCAATAAATCATAGAATGTTTGTGGATTTAAAAATGTTCATAATTGTTTTAACAATGTTTGCATATTCAAAAAATGTTCGCAATTTTAAAAACAAATGTTATCCGTGATGTAGCAAAATATTGTCATGGCCTTTGTTTACTATGATTTTTTTCTCTCGTTGTAACACACGGGCCTTTTTGCTAGTGTGTGTCTATATATATATATATATATATATATATATATATATATATATATATATATATATATATATATATATATATATAAACACTATTCTGATCACGGGATCAGAATATTATTTTGATCACAACTTGAACTTCTTGAGTTACACAACCTGAACTTCTCTTTGTACGAACCCGACCTTCGGGCTATCTTCGCAACCATGTCTCACCGCGCGAATTATTTTGGTCAGTCGTGTTCTATGTGATGTAAGTGTAATCTGGAAATGGTTTTAGCAACTAAAAGCCCATTTTAAAGAGGAATCTCGCTCGTTGGCGGATTTTGCTCTCGGGTCGTGAAGAACATGCGTCTGTTGCAATTTTACTGCCTGAGTTGTTCGACCTGAATTTCCCCCAGTGCTAGGTTGAACTTCCGCAAACATTGCCCAAATGGGGCTTGCGATATACTGTTGGAAAGCTATGGACACTAGTATCATGACCCAAATTAAAATTTTGGCAAAATGTAAGCGGTTTAAGAGCAGTTGTGAAAACAGTTTTTTCTTCATACAAAAAAGTGAATCGTATTTTTTATCGCATTTCTAAACCGTTTATTAGAATGAGGCAAATAATATGGCGATGGAAAGTTGCTGCAAAACCACTCCTTCCACATGTTGGTAGTTTTCTCTAATTCCCTATGGTTAAAAAGTAATTTAAAAAATCGTAAAATTTCGTAAATCGAACAGCCGAGTTCGTATTTTCGATGCCATTTCTAAATGGCTAATCCAATTGACGTAAATGATATGGCGTTGGAAAGCTTATGAAAATGCGCTACTTTTTCATGTTGAAAGTTTTTTCTAATTTCGAACGGTCTAAGAGTAATTTAGAAAACGGTATAAGATTCACCGAGTTCGTATTTTCGAGGTAATTTTTTAACCGTACGTCCGAATGTAGCAAATGATATGGCGTTGGAAAGCTTAAACAAATGCGAAACTTTTTGGTATATATATTTTCTGTCAATTCTTAACGGTTTTAAGTCAATTTTGAAAATGGATAAAAACGTATTTTCATCATAATTTCTACAAACTTCATCGGAATGAGGCTAATAATATACCGTTGAAAAGCTACGGAAAATGCGAAACTTTTTAATGTTGATGGTTTTCTCTGATTCCTAGCCGTTTTCAAGTAATTTCGAAAACGGCGAGATTATTAGTTCTGCCTTTATCGCGAAACAGATTTTTCGAAAATGCACCGCGTGAAGAACTTGAACTTCTCAGCATGTCTACTTGAACTTCACTCTGTTTTTCAAGTGCTTTTTTTGCTCGTAGCTCTCCATCCACTCACCGGAATTGAGCAAGTGATATACCGATGGAAAGCCGCTGTAAACACGCAACTTTCTCGGGTTGATCATTTTTTCATACTCGCGATGATTTTAAAAGTTTTTCATCTGAAATTCATTCAGTGCAGTAGTTGAACTTCCTGCTGTTTTCACGTTGAACTTCTATGACGTATTTTTGTTTGTAATTTTCTCATCCATTCGTCAGTGTTACATAAATGATATTCCTTTTGTACAAACCTCTTTCACAATAATTTTTTTTAACTTTCTCCGACCGAGGACTTGAACTTACACAAATGATATTCCTGCCGTTTTGAAGTAAATTAGAAAATGACGAGATCACGATTTCTTCCTTCATCGCAAATGGAAATGCACTGCGTGCAGTAGTTGAACTTCTCGGGCATGTCTGTTTGAACTTCACTCTGTTTTTGACGTGCTGTTTTTTGCCTGTAACTCCCAAACCACTTACCGAAATTGAGCAAATGATATACCGATGGAAAGCTGTTGAAAACACACAACTTTCCCATGTTGATCAATTTTCATGCTCGCGACGGTTCAAAAGAATTTTTTGAATATATAAAAATGTGTTTTAAACGGTATACATGAAAATTTTAAACCGCTCAACGGAATGTAGCATATAATATACAGTTGGAAAGCTTATGAAGTTCGGAGTCTCGTAATATAGTTTTTGAACCGTGCAGGGTGGTTTGTATTCTTTTATTCTCATCCGAAACGCATTCCGTATAGTAGTTGAACTGCTCGATGTTTTCATATTGAATTTCTGCCACGTATTTTTTGATTGTAATTCCTCACCCGTTCCTCGGAGTTCCACAAATGGTAAATCATTAGAAACTTGTTGAAAAGACGCAACTTTTTTTAATATGGTTAAACTTTTCTTTTCGAACAACATACACAAATTTATTATAACCATTTATTTTTCGAATAGAGCATACAATATACCTCTTTGGAAAGTTGTTGAATAGAAAAAAACTTTTTTCATGTAGAGTATATTTGTTCCAAACTTGCAATTGATTGAGAGAATTATTTTAAAACATGAGACACAACATCTTTTTTGTGTTTTTTGAACATGTAAACACATGCTGAACCTTTCTAACAAGAATTTTTAAACTTCCGAGGGAAGAGCACTTAAACTTCTAGCAACAAATTTTTAAACTTTGCCTTTTTTATTCTTTTTTTCTCATACGGAATGCACACCATGCAATACGTGAACTTCCGACAGTTATCAATTTGCACTTCTCTGTGTTTCGGTTTAAAAAACAAGAAAATTCTTTTAATTTTTTTTAGTTTTTCCTTTTTTTTAATTTGAACTTCTTCATTTTATTATTTAGTAACGATAAAACATCTAAGTTTTTTTACCTTCGAACTTCTCTCTTTTTTTACTTTGAACTTCTTAGAAAAATATGGTTTTACATAAGCAAACAATTTTCTAGGTTTTTAAATTTGAACTTCTAGTTTTTTTTGACCTTCTCGGTTATTTGAAATTGAACCTCTAAGGTTGTTAAATTTGAACTTCTACATTTTTTGACCTTCTCGGTTATTTCAAATTTTCTAGTTTTTTTTTTTGAAAATCCATTTTTTATAAACTTTTTTTGGACTGCTTTGTTATTTTGAGTTGGCCTTCTCTCTTATTTTTTTAGAAACGAGGAAAGTCTAACTTTAAAAATTTTGGTTATTTTTTAGAAACGAGAAAAATCCAATTTTTTAATGAGCATCGAACTGCTCTGTAATTTTAATTTGACCTTCTTGATTTTACTTTTTAGAAATAGGGAAAATTTATTTCTTTATATAGACATCGAACTAATGTGTTATTTCTTTTATAAAAGGAAAATTTGATTACTATTAAATTTATTTATTTCACATTGTAAATATTGTTTCCGTATGTTTCCACCAAAAATATCTAAGCTTTTGCATTTAAACTGATCATATGAGCAAACACCGAAAAGAGCACACTCATCGTTTAGGTGTACTTTTTCTCTCGTAGCTGTACATGAACCTTATTTCGTTTGCACTTGACCTATTTGGGGCAACATACAAAATGAAACATATGAAGCCTCTGTCAAATGAACATACAAAATAGTAATAAAAAATTACACTTTTCTCCATAAACATTTTTTCTTGAACTTGGTCTATGCTACAGAGGGATTTCAGGGGAGGGATTAGATGATTTGGTCGTTAGTACATAGGAAAGAAGAGTTTAACCACCGTGGACTGCTGCTCGCGATGGAATCGGCCTCCTGGATGCTGCAGGGCTGGACTGAGCACCCTTTGCACCGGAGGTTTGGGCGCTGGAGGTTGGGTGTGGGAGACGACGCCGGAGTTAGGGGCGGCGGCGGTGCCAGAGGTTGGGCCAGGAGCAGCGGCGCAGGGTGGTTGGGGCGGGCAAGGGGACGCCGGAAGTTGGCGTGGGTTGGTAGGTGGGCGGGAAGGAATCGCTGCCCCCGACAGCGGCGGCAGGCAACGGGCGGTGGATCTCCACGGCAGGAGGCCGGGCAGCGCGCGCCGAAGAGGGGGGGATCGACGGGATGACCCATGTCCAGAGAGCGGAGGTGGTGCGGAGTAGTCGGGTCCCTGGGGTGGTGGGGATGCGGGGTCCCCCGGTGGCGCGCGGAGGAGTCGGGTTCCAGGTGTTGGTGGGGATGCGGGGTCCCCCGGCTGCGCGGGGGTGCAGGGGCCGCCGCGGCAAGATCCCGGCAGTGGTGGTGTTGTGGGGTTCCACGGCGGCGTGCGGGGTTTGCGGGGGTCGCGGCGGCGAGATCCCGGCGGTGGTGGGGTTGCGGGGTTCACCGGCGGCGCGCGGGGGCGGCAGGGGTCGTGGCGGTGGAAGCAGGTGGAGTAGGCGTGGAGGGGATCGGCGGCGCTCCACCGGAGGGGAGGGAGTCGGGAGGTTGGGGGAGAGACTGTGGGTGAGTTGGGTGGAAAGATTTTTTTCCTTCCTGTTCGGGAGTTCGGGAGGACCTGCGTGCGCCTATATAGGGCGTTGTGATCCAAATAGTTATTCTAATCCCAGAATTAGAATAGTGCCACTTTATATATATATATATATATTGCAGAAATATAGCAATAACGCACTAAATAGTGGCGGCGCTTTGACTATAAAAAGGAAAAGCCAACATGCATTATTTAGATAATCTATTGGAAGTTTATAGGATCTGGACTATTGAGTAGATGATACGTTTTTTCAAGTATTTTTGCAATTGTATCTTATTTTAGCATCATTTGTAAGACTCTTGTGTTTGGTCATTGGGTGATTACAATTTTGTAAAGAAGGCAACAATCATGTATGATATATTACTCAAGGCAACTTATAGAGACAACATATACACTAACTTTAGTGTGGTAATAAAAAATAATTATATTTGTATGAAATTAGGGACCTGAAACAAACACCATATTAACATAACGATACATATATAAGGTGAAATACAGTGTTTCTTACAAACATAAAATTATTGAATTCCCAAACAGGAACTTTAGCCATACTGTCTTCAGCATATTATGTTGCCATCTTTTGGAGGGAAATCCGATTATACGCTTACCTTAATGCTATAGCTTCCCAAACATGTCCCAAACCTATGATCTACTACACCCTATTCATACATTGCCAAGAGGAAAACAAGTCGATCCTTGTTGACATGGAGGAGCAGAATTTCCCATGCCATCCATTTCAACTCCAGTAGACCCCAACATTTGATGCTCACTCCACACTGGCTGCTGATTTACTTGGTGACTTATCTCTAATTTCTTGCATGACACATGGACCCGGGTGTTGGATGTCCCATGTGTCGGCGAAATTAAGAAGAACGAGTTCCAACGACCGAGAAGGAGCTAGGAACTGCACGGTGGAGCGTCTGCACTCTTATTTTATTTTATTGTGTAATAAAGAAATCTTCTCCACATTTACTCCAGAGCAGTGCGAAACACGACAGCCTATTCATACATCATGTATTATACATCGCCCACCTCACACTATCACCATATTTCTTGTCCTCCGTGAGACACCTAGCCTATCTGTATTATCGCTCCACGTCTCTCTCAAGGACCGGCGGGTTGGCCATTTTGCCGTCAAATGTGATCGGTTTGCTCACACTCGCTCCCACATGTCAATGATATACCAAGAGGAAACATGTTGACCGACAAGCCAAACGCGACAGGTGTGCCGTGAGTGGGTCCAGTTTTCTCGTTTTGAACTTGTATAGTGTAGTAACACTTGGGTTTGCACCTTCATAGATAGATGCAAATCGGGCTAAAAAGGCGCTTCATTTTCTACTAATCCCATCAACCGTCCAGCTACACTAGACTACTCACATATGGTTATTAGGGCTTATCTCCAAAATTTTGTAGTACTACCATTTTGTAGGTCTCAATTTTATTGCTCTCATTCACATGTTTAGATTTCAAAGTGCATGAAATTATTGTGTGCAAGGATTAACAGAAAACTAATGAATGCATGTAAAAGTTCTTGGTCATTGTATTGCTCACACATGCATGCGTTACAATTAATACATACATGATACTAGTAAACGCTCACGACCTAGTAGTTCATTGATTGATTTAGATTTTTGAACTGGGCCCCATAAACCAGAAGGAAGGGAATATTTGTTATCTGGAACCATCCAAATACACTTGATGTTTTGCTGCTACCGTCCAATCTTCGCGTGTGGCGGTGTTCTTGAATAAAAAGAGGTAGTAAGAGAGGATTCAAAGAAGAGTAAGTTGATGGTTGCTTCGTCCGAGCAACTTATTGTGGGAAACGTGGGGTTTCTGATTTGACTGCTCGTTAGTCATTATTACTGTGACGCAATGACCGGGGTGAGTCTCCCATGCGGTTGTGCACTCTAATTTGGTGCATGCACTCGGATGCTGGATGTCCCACATGTCAGAGAAAGGAAGTAGAATGGCTTCTGGCAAATCTATCAAGCTTTCAACATTTGTTTACATAATATATGTACACATAATTTTTCAGCGAGATGCAGTTGTACAATGTTGTAAAGCTTTAAGCTTTTGTTTCATGTCCCTTGCATGCTGGAAGGTTGTCTAGTTACAACATTCCATCAAATACAAAGTAAACTAACATCCATGGTAATGCATCTCAATGATTCACATATCATTGCCAATTTTTATGTCACAATTGAAGACAAAGTTGTGAGAAGGTGTACAAATAAATAAAATAAACACTAGTAGAAAAAGGGCCTTTTGTCCCGGTTCATATGGGCCTTTAGTCCCGGTTCTGGAACCGGGACTAAAGGGTCGGGACTAAAGCCTCCCCCTTTAGTCCCGGTTCTTAAACGAACCGGGACTAAAGGCCGTCCACGTGGCCGCTGCCTAGAGCTCCACCTTTAGTCCCGGTTGGTAAAGGAAATTTTATGATTTTTTTTAATTTTTTCCCGATTTTCAAATTTCTGAATTATTTTAACCTCTAATCTCTAATCACCCCTCATCACTGCTCAATTTAACCTCTAATCTCTAATCACCCCTCATCATTCCAAATCATCTAACTTCCTGGACGGTCACCCATCCTATCACTACCCCAGCCTGAGCACGCTTAACTTCCGGGTTCTATTCTCCCTTGTTTCCAAGTCTGCACTTGTTGTTTTCCTGACAATAGTAAGATGTCAATCCTATTAACCCTCAGGAGTTTAGCTTGAGCATGAAGTAACAAATTTCACTGTTTGAGTTTTAAACTATTGTTCTAAAAAACAATAATTATTTAGTAACACTAATATTTCTTGAATAGTAGTTTGACCACAGTTTGACCAGATTTGACCAAAATTCAAAAAAACTGAAATAATTATTTAATTACACTAATATTCTTGAATAATTATTTAGTAACACTAATACTTCTTGAATAAGTAGTTTGACCATAGTTTGACCAGATTTAATGAAAATTTAAAAAAAACTGAAATTTGAGCATAACTTTTTTCCTTTTAGAATTTGAGGATTCTAAAAATTTGCAAACAGGCCGTAGGCGGTCAAAATCGGATGCGGATTTTCGTGCTGAACATTTTGATATATTATACGTTTTTTTCTGACATCGTATGCAAAAGTTATAGCCGTTTTACATTTTCCCTACACTTTTTGCAAAACATGTCCAAATTTAAGTTTTTAAATTTTCCTAACTAGTAGATGTAGTAACATAACTACATCTCGAAGGATTTAAATTTTTGAGTTTTTATCATTTTCTTTGCTTTTACAAAACTGAAAAGGCGATCCACGGGGGGGGGGGGGGGGGGGGGGGGGGGGGTGGGGTAGAGTTTGAAAATGGGACCTTCAGTACCGGTTTGAGACACTAACCGGGACTAAAGGGCATGGCACCCTTTAGTCCCGGTTCGTGCTCAACCGGGACTAAAGGTCTAATCTTTGTCCCGTTTAGACACGAACCGGGACTAAAGGGCATCGCACCCTTTAGTCCCGGTTCGTGTCTCAAACCGGGACTAAAGGTCTAATCTTTAGTCCCGGTTTGAGACACGAACCGGGACTAAAGGGCATCGCACCCTTTAGTCCCGGTTCGTGTCTCAAACCGGGACTAAAGGGCTCAGGTGAACCGGGACTAATGCCTTAGCCGCACGAACCGGGACCAATGCTCACATTAGTTCCGGTTTGTGACTGAACCGGGACTAATGTGAATATTGCCCTGTGACCAAAGCCATGTTTTCTACTAGTGAAATAAAAAGTGATCCATGCTGCCCATAGGCATGCTTTCACTTCCTCGCCACGATGTTCATTGGTTGGCAGCTCTGTCAAAATCAACAATACATGTTGGCAAGGAAAGGAGCTGTTGGAAGCATGGAACATTCCGATCATTTTATGCAGTTCCACTAAAATAGAGATGAGCATCCCTGTTCGCAAAGATATTGAGTATGTACTATAGTATGAGTATGTACTATAGTAATAGTGGCACCGTTGATGAAACATGAACACACAAATAGAAGCCGGCCACCTTTGCAATCCCTGTCAAGACTAACTACTTGTTGGAGAAGATTAGCCCTAGAGTTGGATGAGGAGGATAGGAACTCCAATCTCCCTTTGTGCAGTCCCACTGAAATGTAGAAATATTTCCCGTGTGTCATTTTAGTAGAACTGCATAAAACACTTTTAAGGAAAAAGTGCTTTGTGCAGTTCACCAAAAGGTCGCAATAGCAACAAGGTGAAATGGATATACCTGTTTGCACAAAGAGGTAGAAAGAAAACAATTACTGGCCAATAATAGTTGACGACACATACGCCCACAAAAAGAAGCATCATCTTATCTTAATGGAAAGATAGGAGGAAAATGACTTCTCTAAAATGGTGTGAGGACGGGATCGCAAAATGGAAAGGACGCCGGCCAAACCACGTTTTAGGCAATGAAGTAGAGAACAATTCACATGCAGGATTTTCTACATGCAGCAACGTGGGTAGATGGGCAGTGGAGTAGGACCGGTTCCAGAGGAAGTTGTACCTGAGGGTTGTTGAGATGTGGCTAGGAGGGCAGGGTCTGCGCATACTGCGACAGCGAGCAAGGGGCAAAGGCTCTACTGCGTCTAAGCTTGGTTAGGGAGAACGGCGGGTATCGCAGATCCGGACGCGCCGGCAGTGGGTTTCCTGCCTCGACGACGGCAACCGCACCAATGCCGCACATCCTTCCCTTCTATCGGCTGACGGGATCCAGCCAGATTAGTGACCATCGGTGAGCATATATATATATATATATATATATATATATATATATATATAGAGAGAGAGAGAGAGAGAGAGAGAGAGAGAGAGAGAGTGAGTGAGTGAACGGCCATCGCCGTCTTATGTGAGAGAGTTTGAAGGGACAAACCCCAACAAGCAAGCATTGAGGATCCTGCCTATATTATATATAGTGGAGCGGTTTTCCTTTTTCTCTCGATAGCAATAGTTTTATATTGTATACGTTCCATTGAAGAATAAAACTTTATTTAAATATAACACGCCACCGCGTCAAGTCGCACTTTGATTCAGTCGCGCGTGGTGCCCAACCCTCCATTAAGTGAACAACTACTACACACGTCAAACGAGTCCCGTCGGCTACCTCTTCGTACAGAAAGGAGCTCCACCGTGTAGCCGCTCGTGTGTGGTTGGAAAAGAGGCAAAGAGTACGTGTGTCGGTGTGGGAACCTCATCTCTTCGTGCACGTACCCCACCTACATGTGTATTTGTGAGAGAGATACATTGACCTAGAGAGAGATGGTGTGTGCGCGAGAAATCACTAGAGATTAGTTAGTGTTTTTTTCGTGGTGGTTTCATGAGTGTATTTGTGTGCGTGAGATATAGACAGGGAATATGTGTCAATGGTATATCAGAAAAAATGTAACATATGCAATGTGTGTGAAATAGAGGCCTAGATATATCATATATAGAGGGGGTGATCCACGAGAAGAGAGGAGAGGGATCAACGGCATGAGATATCGATAGAAACAAAGAGAGGGATGAAGTGTATGGGCGCGAGATCGATAAAGAGAGCCAGCGAAAGTGTGCGTGCGCACGTAAGAGATATTGGGCGGCTGGCGTAGGCCAAGGTGAGAGGGAAGAGAGGCAGTTTGTGTATGGCAAGGAGACCTAACTAGAGCGTTCGATCGATCAGTGTGTGTGGGATAGAGGGAGTGACCTAACTACAGAGGTAGATCGACTAGTATTTGTTGGGAAACGTAGTAGAAAACAAAAAAATCCGCCCTACGATCACCCAGGAACAATATGAAGATGCATATAAGGTTTGGATCAACGATCGTTACCGACTCCGGAGTGCACCGGAAGTAGACGAGTCGATGTATATAGTACTTGGAGTCCTCAAACCGTAGATGAACGATCCCTCGAACAGAAGACCGAAAGCACGGCCTCTCTACTTGGTTGCAAGTTCACGATCTTCATGATCCGGCAGCGCTTCACCGTCCAGAGCTAATCGTCGCCGGTGGATTAGAGGGAAGAGACTAGAACCACATAGGGCTTCTAATTATGAGGATTATAGGAACTAAGTCAAGCTCTAATTGATCAACTAGGACCAACTAGAACTAGAGTTAGATGAACTAGAGGAGGCTTCAAAACTTGTGTGTAGAAAAGGGCCAATAGCTCAAGTATATATAGGTTGGAGGGGAGGAAGGGCTGCCAAGAGGAGGCGAAAGACTCCCCTCCCCTTGCACCGGCCAAAGGGAGAAGGAGGAGTCCTTCACCTTCCCCAATTCAGCATCCCCTAGAGGGAAAGGGGGACGCCTCCCCTCTTGGGCCCTTTTGGCCCAAATTGCCTTCCACCTCTAGGCCTTTTAAGGCCCGTTGATATTTAATTAATTATAAAAGCTTTCTAAAAATTACTAGAGCCATTTATTATTAATTTGGTTTAAAACCGCAACATCAACACCATGTAGAAAACATAGTTTAAACTAAGAATGGCTCAAATGCTGTCTTCCAAATTTTCAGATTACTTGTTGGCCATATCTTTGTTTTTTCATGCATTTATAATTCTATCATCCATCATTTTGTCCCGATGAAAAGCAGCAGCCTGAACCCGTTGGGAGATGGCCAATTAGCTCATCGC
Organism: Thinopyrum elongatum; assembly: GCA_011799875.1. Lineage (NCBI taxonomy): Eukaryota > Viridiplantae > Streptophyta > Magnoliopsida > Poales > Poaceae > Thinopyrum > Thinopyrum elongatum. Next base: position 466,441,400 of record CM022297.1, read on the forward strand.
CCATCTAGTCGGAGGTGGATGTATAGGAAAGTAACCATCTTTCTCCCATCTCACCGTCCATCACATGTAAACTAAACTGATTCAAAAAATTAAACGAAGAAGAGGTCAGAAAACCTCATACCATGTACAACTTAATTCTAGTCAAAAAATCATACCTTAAATAGTTTAATAACAAATTAAGATACTGCACATATACATAGAAGGAAAACATACATAAGAAATCGTCGAAGGATGATACTTAGTATAGCATTCCACAAAAAAGGTTTTATTGGCGTCCCCTGTCTAGAAACAAAGTATGCTTCCACTGCTGCTGCATCCACAATAATGCGTCCAGGTTACATAAATTTGTTGCATTTGGATTGATCAAGTCCAAAATCTTCTCATTATATATCTCCAGGAATGAGCATCAACAAGTAAAACTGAGCTCTTCTTCTCTTCTTACTTCCTTTCCCTTGAAATAGCAATTGAAAGGTTTACCTTAGAGATAGTACACCATTTACAGCAAAAAACTAGACATCTGAATCAACATCTCAACAAAGCTTGCCTTCTGGATTCTTAAGAACAGATGCTCAAACACTCGAGGTGTCATACCACAGTTCTCAATGTTCCTCCGTGTTCCATACTCTATATCCCTAAGCATCGTGTGGGTCTTGCCACTACCGGTCTAAGAAACCAGATACTTTGATCTGACAAATAATCAACATAGCGTGAGCAAATAACCCACTACCATGAGATTTGTCTCCATGCAAAGCATATCTTCTCTCTAGCCATAGCACATTAATTAGTTGTGTTAAAATGCAAGTTTCCAAATTACTAGATATATTTAGTGTCACCATATACACCTAGGCCGAGATCAATCCGATATGAAGGAGTTATTTTTTTTAACACGAGTGCTCTGAGGCATTAGAAACTCCATCTCTCAATATCTTTGGAGTAGAATCAACAAATATAAGCAAATAAGTATACCATAAATATCTGATGCAACCAAGTGAGAATAAAAAATATTTGCAAATATAATACACGCATCTTCTCCTATCCCCACTTAGTGGAGGGAATATATCTAGAGTGTGAGTGTTGGGCGGATGGATCACTTGAAGAAACACGAAGTTGACTTCTTTTTATCTGAAAAGGTTAGCTTTCTTTTTCTTTCCTTTTTTGTGTTCCATGTTTATTTATCGACTGCAGTAGCCAGCAACCGTTCGCTGGCCAGGATGACATTTGTGAATAGTGCGGCTGGCAGTTTTGTGATCTTTCTATGTTGGACATGTCAATTAGCCTTTCCAGCTGAACTACGCAATCTCTTGCACAACTTTCCGTGCTAGGCAACAACTTGCCATGATCAACTATGGCACACCCAGACCCGATCCGTGAGTGTTGTGATGTATTGTTTGTGATGTCATGTAGTATATCTTATTTGAATGCTACTGCTTGTGATAGAGAAATATATGCAATGCTCATAATGGCACTTGTCAAATTGTGTTGTGAGTAAAAAAGTTTTCTTAATCAACTTGGTGAGTAGAAGCCCACAATTGTTCTGCATAAAACATGATGAGACCAAAGAAGAGGAGTGAATTGTAAAAACCCACCAAACTCTAAGTTTAATTCTGGATTTGCTAGCACAGTCTTTGGGAGTGCAAGAAATCTACTGGTTCCCTTACTAATTTTCTCAGTAACCACTTATGACCGAGTTGAAACGAATTAAATCAATTTCTGTGTCGAGCCCGCTGGTCAGGTCCACATGGCACCATTTGTGTTGACTGTTAAATCGAGCATGGGCCCACCAGTAAGTGGTCGAATGCGGCGGCATCTCCGAATCACTCGTCACTCAAAACCTCGACGGCGGCCAGAGTCACGTCCATGGACGGCGACGAGCACGGAACGGCCGGTCGCGCGGGTACGGGAGGGTGAGAATGGCCACGCAGGACAGGGCAACGGCGGCACCATATCCTCCCCGTCCACCTCTTCCCTAGCTAGCAGCCGTGAACTACATGGGGTTCAGGGTGGAGCTCCTCCTCCTCCGCTTGTCGTGGTGGCGTGCTGGACCTGGTCGGGGCATCGAGGCGGAGTGCCCCCTATCCCCCTCTTGTCGCCGCGCTGGAGCAGCCCCTTCTGGCCGAGACGGAGGAGGGGGCAGGGGTGGGGTGCCCTCATCTTCCCCATTGAACTTGAGGAGGAACCGCCACACTACACCTGGGCATTCATGGTTATCCCTCCTCTACCAGGCCTCCTCGCTGGTGCCGCATCCAACACTTGGTGCAACAAGGAGATGTGTCGGGTAGGACGACGGTGTGCCGGTCGCTGGGATTGGTGCGACACATGGCTCGCCGAGGGTGGCAGGGATTCAATCGGGTAGGGGCTCGGTGGTCCGGGACGACGTGGGAAGCGACCGCGGGTGCGACACACGCTACCAAGGCACACGTTCCCACCATTGTTCCGTACTGCACCTGCGCACAACTTATTCGAAGAAATGCCACACAGAGAAAGGGAGAAGAAGGTTTCAAGGATAACAGTGCTGATGGGTGGGCCCTCCGTCCAAACTAATGGTCAAGAAACGGTGTTGACAATTATGTGCCACGTCAGCGCTTACAGCGGGCCTGACATGTCAGAAATTGGTTTAATCTGTTCCAAATCGGTCATAAGTGTTTATGGAAAAAATTAGGAAGGTAAACAGTAGATTTTTGGGGCACCCAAGAAATATGGTAGCAAATCCAGAATTGAATTTAAAAGGTGGTAGTTTTTTGCAATTCACTCAAAGAAAAGGGGACGCGAACACATCACTTACAATAGCAGGTAGATACCACAACTTATTTAGACGACCACCAGTAGGAGCAGGCCATGATACACGTGTGCATCGATGGACAAGCTCGGTCGAAAGCAGTACATACTAGTATGACAGATTTATTTAGGCAGCAGGTATATTTAGTAGGTGACGTATGCTAATGCACCTCTCAGCCGCATTCCTGCACTCACTGAGGGTCACCAGCGAGGCCGAGGCCATCAGCACCATCATAATATCGCGAGACAATCGAGGTTTAAGACGTGAGCCATGCCACAAGTAGTGAACACAGCACTGACGTGGTTGGCGATACTGGCGTCGACATGAAGATCAGCCCGGCTGAACGCGGCACTCAGACAGTCGGCGGCGTTCGGCATCGCACGTATACGCCGACAGCACCGGTCCTTGTCGACCGGGCTCATCCTTCCCAACTGGAGGTCGACGCACACTTCGAGCTTGACCATGTCGTTAAACGTGCAGTGATCGCCACCGCAGGCAGATGGTGCCGGTGATGGTGCCCCTTCCGCTGTAGGCGTCAGGCTTTGGCCAGTTGCCTGGACAGAAGCCATGCACAGGAGGATCACGACGAGGAGGAGGACGCGTGAGGACACCATGGCTTTGGGGTTGGTGGTGGCTATTGTCGCAGATGCTGCTTGAGTGGATGAGTTGGACCGATGTTGGTGCCTATGCATACCGGGAATGTATCAATTTATAGGACACACAAGAAGTTGTTTTGAGAGGCGATTAGGGCTCACGTGCATACAGATTACAAACGTCATGGCTCTCATCAACGAGAGACTATATGTCAGGCAACTTATGGATCGTGGGCTCTACCTAAATTAAGGTCTTAATTAGTACAATGTACTTCGGCACTGAATGTACAATGCAAGGACAAGCGTAGAATTTCCACATTCTCACTCATTTTCTATTATAGAGAGCACACGCATTACGTTTTCTTTTGCGGAGATACTAGTCTGCACAAAAAAAGTGAGAGTCCCGCTTCGGTACAACCCCCCTCCACAAAACGTATAAAGGTAGTATGGTCTTTTGAGAGGAACGTATACCCACCTCCGTATGGGTCTCGGGACGTATACATACGCGTTTGCACGTCCTGGCCGCCTCTCCTCCGTCATGGGCCGGCCCATTATACACTTTCCTGGCCGCCTCCCTTCCATCATGGGTCGGCCCATTTTACACTTTCCTTTTGCTACACTTTTTGTCCTGGCCGCCTCTCCTCCGTCATGGGCCGGCCCATTATACACTTTCCTGGCCGCCTCCCTTCCATCATGGGTCGGCCCATTTTACACTTTCCTTTTGCTACACTTTTTGTCCTGGCCGCCTCTCCTCCGTCATGGGCCGGCCCATTATACACTTTCCTGGCCGCCTCCCTTCCTAAGGGGTCGGCCCATTTTACACTTCCTTTTGCTACACTTTTGTCGGGCCTCTCCCCCGCCTCTCTCCTCCGTCATGGGCGGCCATTTACACTTTCCGGCCGCCTCCCTTCATCAGGGTCGGCCCATTTTACACTTCTTTTGCTACACTTTTTGTCCTGGCCGCCTCTCCTCCGTCAGGGCCGGCCCATTTACACTTTCCTGGCCGCCTCCCTTCCATCATGGGTCGGCCCATTTTACACTTTCCTTTGCACACTTTTGTCCTGGCCGCCTCTCCTCGTCATGGGCGGCCATTATACACTTTCCTGGCCGCTCCCTTCCATCATGGGTCGGCCCATTTTACACTTTCCTTTGCTACACTTTTTGTCCTGGCCGCCTCTCCTCGTCATGGCCGGCCCATTTACCACTTTCCTGGCCGCCTCCCTTCCTCATGGGGCCCATTTTACACTTTCCTTTTGCTACACTTTTTGTCCTGGCCGCCTCTCCTCCGTCATGGGCCGGCCCATTTTACACTTTCCTGGCCGCCTCCCTTCCATCATGGGTCGGCCCATTTTACACTTTCCTTTTGCTACACTTTTTGTCCTGGCCGCCTCTCCTCCGTCATGGGCCGGCCCATTTTACACTTTCCTGGCCGCCTCCCTTTCATCATGGGTCGGCCCATTTTACACTTTCCTTTTGCTACACTTTTTTTTCCCTAGAGTTCAAAAAATGGATGCCCACATGGGATTCGAACACACAACCTCAATGTTCACAACTACCTGCGATAACCAACTGGGAAGCGTACATTTTGTTGTACAATGTACTTGTTTTTTCTTACTTTTTGTTCGCAGGACATTTATTTATTTATTTTCCTTTTTTCCGGTTTTAGTTTCTTTTTTCCTTTTTTTCTGTTTTAGTCAAATTCGTGAATTTACAAATCCCTACACTTTTTTCATTTTTGTTTTTCTTTTCAAATCTCTGCGATCATTTTTGTTCCAAATTTCATGAACTTTCTTAAAATCTCATGATTTTTTAAAAATTCATAAGCTTTCTCAAAATCGATGAACTTTTTTTCAAACTCGATGAACTTTTTCAAATTATGATTTTTTTCTCAGATTGATGAACTTTTTTAAAAAATCGAAGAACTTTTTTGACTTTTATGAACTCATTTTCAGTATTGATGAACATTTTTCCAAATCTATGACCTTTTCTTTGTTTTTCAGTGAAGTTTTTTTATTTTTTGCGAACTTACTTTATTTCCTGATTTTTTTCAGAAATATTAAAAAACCGGCCGGTGTTTCCCTACCAGACCAATAGAAAAAACCCAAGAAAAACTCGTCTGAGCAAGCGGGCGGATGAGCAAGCGAGTTGTGAGCACCTCATTTTTCAACATTTGTCAAATGACCTCATTTTTTCATCACCTTGTATCGCCAATTCATGCCACAATGCGAAGTTGTTTCCGTTTTTCACAAGTTTCATATTTTTTTGGAGTTTTCTTATTGAAAAAAGGCCGATAATTGACCAAACGTGTCGCAACGTGCAAACGGATTCCGAATTCGTTCGAACCAGGCATGGATGACTACCATGGGCACGCACTCTTGGTGGCAACAGTTGGGGTCATTCCTCACATGTCCAAAAAAGCATGTTAGACAGAGGGTGTTCGGGTAGACCAGAAGGGTCTGTTTATGAACACGTGGTTTTTGACATCCATCAGATGGTCCCAAGTTTTTTTTCATCACCTTGTATCACCAATTCATGCCATCATGCCAAGTTGTTTTCGTTTTTGACAAGTTTTGTATTTTTTGGAGTTTTCTCGGTGAAAAAAAGTCAATAAATGGCCCGACCAGTCCCAACGTGCAAACGGTGTCAGAATTCGTTCAAGTTTTTTTCCATGTCCAACGGGCACACACCTTGGTGGAAAATTTGGGGTCACCCCTCACATGTCCAACAAAAATCATGTTAGACAGAAGGTGTTCGGGTAGGCCAGAAGGGCCAGTTTGTGAACATCTGGCTTGTTACATCCGTCAAATGGCCCCAATTTTTTTTCCATCACCTTGTATCACCAATTCATGCCACCATGTCAAGTTGTTTCCGCTTTCGAAAAGTTATGTATTTTCTGGAGTTTTCTCGATGAAAAAAGGCCGATAAAACGTGTTGCAACGTGTAAACGGTATCCGAATTCATTCAAACTAGGCGTGGATGCCTACTATGGGCACACACACCATTGGTAGAAAAATCTAGGGTCATTCCTCACATTTACAACAAAAACCATGTTAGACAGAGGGTGTTCGGGTGGCCAGAAGGGTCTGTTTTGTGAACACCTGATATTTTACATCCGTCAGATGGCCTCAATTTTTTCCCATCACCTTGTATCACCAATTCATGCCATCATGCCAGATTGTTTCCATTTTCGACAAGCTTTGTATTTTCTGAAGTTTTCTCGGTGAAAAAAGACTGATAAACAGCCGGACATGTTGCAACATGCAAACGGTGCCCGAATTCATTCAAATCAGACATATAATGGCCACACGTGTCGCAACATGCCGACAGTGTCGTAACTCGTTCGAATCAGGCATGGATGCCTATTAAGTCCATGCCAGGCTACCGCAAAAAGTTAGGGTCATTTATCCATAGTGCAAAAAAACACTAGTTAAGAATAGGCTGCCGGACTAGTCCAGACGGTTGCATCCGTGAGCACGTAGTTTTCTTAAATTCAATGCTTCTTTTATTTCAAATATGAAATTTCCATAATTATGAATCAACATGAACAAATTTTTATGTTCTAACCATTTATTTTTAATTTATCAATAATTTTGGAATTTTGAATTATTTATGAAAATGTTAAAAACATTAACAATTTTATGAAAATTGCTAACAAATTCCCAACAGTTGCTGAAAATTGTGAACGAAAAAAATAACTAAATTCAAGAAAGGAAAAAAATGAAATAACAAAAAAATAAAAATGGATAAAAAAATGCGGCGGCCATGGCCCGGCACGCCGTCAGGCCTGTTGGGCCGGCCAAGCATGCCACTTCGTTGTGTACAAGAAGTAGAAAAATGGAAACCAGACACCAATGTAAGTTGTCCCGCTTGGTGACTGCGTTGTGTATTAGAATCGGAAGTTCCGAGTTTGAATCACGTTGCGTGCATAATGTTTTCGAGGTTACTGGGTTGCCAGTAAAAGAAGGATTAAATGGGCTTTTCGAGGTTACCGGGTTGCCTGTAAAAGAAGGATTAAATGGGCTGGCCGTCACGCATCACCCGTGGCCGGTTAGGCGTTCGTATTTCTACGTACAGCGTGGATAGGTGGGCGAAACTTGTTTGAATATGACCATCATGCCCCTTAGTATGAAAGGGTACGGATTAATCTCAGCCCTTCTTGTGTTTAGGGGGTTGTACCGAAGTGGAAGTGAAAAAGTGATTGTAAGTGAACATGCTTAAACCCTTAAATGAAAGTAAAACGGACTACACGCTAGCCAACACCAGCATTCAGCTGGGAGCCTACACAGACCAGATCACATTGGCTGATATCCTCATAAGTCAATAAGGCCGCCTTGAACTAAGTTAGGGGGTACATAGCATACGATGATTCCTTTAGTTTCACATATGTTGCACAAAATGTATAGCAAACTAGCGCCGCAGTGCCGCCTTATCTCCTTGGAGGTTCAGTGTAACTTTTTCCTCACCATTCCTTGGAGGTTCAGTTTAACTTTTTCCTTCCCACTTGGAGATTCCTTGTGTGTCGGGTCTGTCGGAACTGCCTTCCCCTTTTAGGCTTGCACATGATTCTAAATGGAGTGAAGTGCACTGTAGGTCTTCGAACTATTTAAGGGGTGTCACGTCGAACTATGAAAATCGTCATTCAGGTCCTCGAAGTGCTGTAAGTGTGTCATTTAGGTCCAAAATCTGCTTGATCCCATCTGACTGGCCAGCTGGCGTCGTTAACCATGAACAGTGAACCGGTGAACAGTAAAATGTCGTCCAGGTCCAGCACCCTGATGAACAGTAATATCAAAAAAATAAAATAAAAAAGAAATTCACGGATATGGAAATAATGTTCGCGAATATCTTTTTAAAATGTTCGCAAACAATATTTGAAAATGTTCACGGATATGGAAATAATGTTGCGGATATTTTCAAATATTGTTTACGAACTTTTTTAAAGTCGTGAATATTTTTTCGCGAACATTTTTTTAAAGGCGCGAACCACAAATATTGTTCGCGAGTATGGAAAAAATGTTCGCGACTTTAAAAAAATATTCACGAACGATGAATTTGGAAAAAATATTCCAGACTTTAAAAAAATATTCGCGAACGATAAATTTGAATATTGTTCGCGAACCACAAATATTGTTCGTGGGTATGGAAAAAATATTCGCAACTTTAAAAAAATGTTTGCGAAAAAATATTTGCGACTTTAAAATAATGTTCGCGAACGATAAATTTGAATATTGTTCACGAACCACAAATATTTTTTGCAAACATTTAAAACAAAATATTGTTTGCGAACCATAAATTTCAAATATTGTTTGCGAACATTTTAGACAAATATTCGCGGCTTTAAAAAAATGTTCGCGAACATTATTCCATATCCACGAATTTCTTTTTCTTTTTTTATTTTTTATATTACTGTTCATCAGGCTACTGGACCTCGACGATATTTTACTGTTTACCGGTTAACTGTTCACGGTTAACGACGCCAGCTGGCCAGTCAGATGGGGTCAGACAGATTTTGAACCTGGATGACACACTTACAGCACTTCGAGGATCTGGATGACGATTTTCATAGTTCGAGGACCTACGTGACACCTTTGAAATAGTTCGATGACCTACAGTGCACTTCACTCTTCTAAATGACACCCTCCTATTTCCCATTGAATTGTCTACGCTGCTTGAAATTCCCCCCTTCGTACTCTCGGCCCGTCATTGTTTAGGGTGGCCTTTGAATCCACAATCAATCCAATTGCATCCTTGTCACTTCCATCGACTATGTTTACCGACCTTGTCATGCTTTAATTTAACTTTTGCCATTATCGACATAACCAAGATGGTACACGTGGACGTCATGCTTGCTACTTCAAGTATTTGTATGGTTTCTCGAGTTCCGGAGCTGCAAAAATGTTCAGATGACAACGTGTGATCATGCTGGCTTGAGTTTGTATAGGTTTTGTCTCTGCTCACATAACCTGAACATGATATGAAGAAATCCAATGACGGAGCTGATAAGACTAGAATGATCAGAACATCGAACAAGAGTTATGTATGCCTATCGGAAATCCGTTGATGCTCCCGGGTTCTCCCCTATCAACCATATTTTTTCTGTAATCATTCTATACTGAATTTTTAACTACCTACATCTGGTAAGAAGTTGAATTTCATATTTATTCTCTCAATTTATGGAGATAAAAGTTGGTGCCTCAGTGTGCCGACTCACCAGGAATGCGAAGTCCTTTGGAGCAAGCATGGAAAATGTGCGCCTATGTTTGAATTGCTCTTTTCTTCTAGAGAAGGTCAATCCGTACAACCGTACAAGCAAGAAATAATGCTATGGTACCAAAGGTACATTGCAAGTACATGCGTAGAATTTCTACATTCACTAATTTTTCAATTGTAATGCACCAATGTATATTTTCCCCGGAAATCAACTGAAACACTGCCTTTTCCTGTAAGCAAAAAAAATATAGGAACTGTTATGTGCTGAGTGATGAGAACTTTTTTTGAACCAGCATCCCTAAACCAACATTTTTTTGTTGCCTCCAAGAACACGTTGCTAGATATCCTCGAATCCAACAAGGACACCGTGAAATAAGTTAGGTGGGTACTATATTAAAGATGTGATGGTTCCTTTCGTTTAAGAAGTTTTACCTCCAACGCCGACTCCCAAACTCGTCGCAACGTCTAGACCGAGTTGTCCGGACGCATTTTGCTATCCAACGCCTTATCCCGTCGTCCTGCCGAGCTGTCCAGATGTCTGCTTTCCCGCAAACCGGACAAAAAACATGGGGCCTTTGCGGGCGTCTGGACCGGTGCCACGTACACATCCGCCATACCGGCCCCACCGAAAACCCTCTTCGCATGAAGCCGTTGCCGCATATTCATGCAAGTCAGCGCCCCTCCGACTCCATGACATTGATGCCTGTCAGAGCGAAGCTACCGGACGAGCAAGCGGCACCGCTTCAATGCTGATGCGACGATCGAGAAGCCTACTCCGACCGCTGCGCTGCACTGAAGCCGGCTTCCCGTCCCTTTGCCGTGCCTTGTCGTCCCTATATTAGCCGGGCTCCGACGCCGTCCACACGGCACTTCATGAGTCTTTTTCCTTTCCGCTCCCACCCTCTCCGCTCCGGCACTGTTCGGACCATCGTCTCCACCATGTCGAAGTCCGGGTTCTCTGCACTGCCAGGCAGCGGCGGCTCCCGATCTTGGCGCTGCCACAATGGCTCTCCAGGCCCCTCGACCTCCATGTCCGTCTGCACCTCCGACAAGGAGGAGATCATCATTTCCTCCGGTCATGAGGAGGACTAGCCACCGCGCCTCTTCTCGGAGGCGGCAATGACAGACGAGGAGTTCCATCAACCAATCTCATGATCGAGCAATATTTGTGCTACCATGGTCCAGCGCCACCCTCACCGCCTCCATCCCGTGCAAAGGCAGAGCAGGCGTCACTGCCGTGCTAGCGCATGAAGAGGAACAATGTTCCCTGCCTCACCGTCGTGTCAAGGCGGAACCGATGTCCCCGCGCGCAACCACAACATCCAAGGCGCCGCATGAAGAAGGAGCCATTTTTGCCGCCGCATAGCCGTTACGGCCGCATCGACTAGCCGGAGCCGCCTCCGCCTCGCAACTGGCACGGCATGGCCGTGAAGGAGGAGGTGCCGCCGGCAATCGCGATGGCGGATCCTCCACTACCTCAGCGGCGGTGGCTCCTCATCATCATGGATCCTTGTCACGGCGGTGGACAGGGCGGCGAGGCAGGCGGCATGGAGGGAGCGGCGCAACTCGACGCGCAGCAGGGCATTCGCCAAGCCAACGAGGCATCGGTCTGGGTCCACACGAACCCCGACCACAGGGAGGCATGTGCCCATGATTGGTCGCTTACACTATGGAGACGGCTGCCCGACACCGTCGCCGCCTTGACAAGGAGCTCGCCAAGATCGGCCAGGAGTGGTCGCTCGGCGACACCTCCGCCACCGCCAACAGAGGCAAGGCGGCCGGGGTCAGCATTGGCTGAGGTGACCCTCCGCACGGCGTAGGAAGAAGCAGAGCAGCTCCTGCGCGAGCGCTACGAGGTGGTCAGGCATGGCTGTCGCGCCTGTGCGCCCCCGCCGCTGGAAGGACTGCTCTGACGACGATGACACGGAAGGTAATGGCGGTGCCGCTGGCAGGCCGACCACGTGTACGAGGTCACCGACCGCTACAAGCTAGTTTAGGTTTTTTTTAGTTTTAGTTGAACAGAGGAAATATGGTCAAGTTTATGTAAATTATGTCCGAACTAAAATGAATTCCGTCATCTTTGCACGAAGTTCATCCGATTAGTTCAGTTTCGATTTGAAATGTATGTAGGTGGTGCTGGATGGTTGGCTTCCGTATCACTATTGACGAACGTGTCCACGGACAAATACAATGTTATCTTTTAGGTGACAGGCGTTGGAAATACCCTTATGTCTTTGGATGGACGCGGTCGCGGACAGATTGTCCGTTTTAGAAGATAGAGTTCGAAATGCCCTTGTCTTTTTGGACGTATTATAATATTGTATAACATTTTCCCACCACTGGAGGTCAATCCCTAGAAATATGACTTTTCAAAACCCAAAGGCAAAGCTGCCCTAGTAGAAAAAGGGCCTAATGTTCAGCTCATTAGTCCTGGTTTGTAAATAAACCGGCACTAATGATACCATTAGTCCCGGTTCGAACGACAATGCATTAATCCCGGTTCATTTGTGACCTCTAGTCCCGGTTTGTGTCACAAACCGGGACTAAAGGGGTGGTGGCAGCCTGGCGTCAGGCCGGGGCCCCACGAGCCCCATTAGTCCCGGTTTGTGACACAAACCGGGACTATAGGTCTACCCTTTAGTGCTGGTTCGTGTCACAAACCGGGACTAAAGGGGTTAGTCCCGGTTGGAGACACAAACCGGGACTAAAGGGCAATTTTCAAACTCTACCCCCCCCCCCCCCCCCAAATCGCCTTTTCAGTTTTGAAAAAAAACCAAAAGAAAATGATAAAAACTTCAAAAATTAAAATTCTTCGAGATGTAGTTATGTTACTACATCTACTAGTTAGGTAAATTTAAAAACATAAATTTCGACATGTTTTGCAAAAAAGTGTTATGAAAAAGTAAAACGACTATATCTTTTACATACAATGTCGAAAAAAACGTATAATATATCAAAATGTTCATTACGAAAATCCGCATCCGATTTTGACCGCCGTAGGCCGTTTTGCAAATTTTTAGAATCCTCAAATTCTAAAAGAAAAAAAAGTTATACCCAAATTTCAGATTTTTTTGAATTTTGGTTAAATCTGGTCAAACTGTGGTCAAACTACTTATTCAAGAAATATTAGTGTTACTAAATAATTATTTAAGAATATTAGCGTTACTAAATAATTATTTCATTTTTTTGAATTTTTGTCAAATCTGGTCAAACTGTGGTCAAACTACTTATTCAAGAAATATTATTGTTACTTAATAATTATTGTTTTTTAGAATAATAGTTTCAAACTCAAGCGGTGAAACGTGTGACTTCATGTTCAAGCTAAACTCCTGAGGGTTAATAGGATTGACAGCTTAGTATTGTCAGAAAAACAGGAAGTGCAGACTTGGAAACTAGGGGGAATCGAACTCGGAAGTAGATGATGGGTGACCGGCCGGGAAGTTAGATGATTTAGAATGAGTGCTTCACACTTGAGCAATGATGAGGGGTGATTAGAGATTAAATCGTCAAATAATTCAGAAATTTGAAAATCCAAAAAAAAATCAATTTTTTTTTCAAAAAATAATAAAAAAATTAAATTAAAACCTTTAGTACCGGTTGGTGTACTAAAGGTCTCCCAGCCCCCGGCGCTGGCTCGTGCCACGTGGTGGCCCTTTAGTGGCGGTTCGTGTTGAACCGGTACTAGGGGGGGCCTTTAGTACCGGCACAAAAGGGCCTAATGAACCGGTGCTAAAGCCCGGTTCGGCACTAGTGCTGACACATTGGATCATACGGCCACCTGTAAAAACTTGCATTTTGGCCATAAGAATTATCCCTTGAAACATGGGTCAGGAAATATGTGTGAATGCGACTGCAACAGTTCGACTTTTGTGTGGGTGGAGTTGCTCTCCATGAAGTCTTTCTTTTGTTCCCGCAAAAAAGAGTCATTCTTTGCATAAGGTTTTCTCTACAATTCAAATAAACCCATTATATATTTTTATATATAGCGGTGAATAAAAGACTAGATTGTATGACTAATCCTCTACTCTAGTAATACATCACAAATGATATCCTTGGTGGTGCTGATCCACATGCCATTCCACTTGGCTTGTGCGTTCGTGGGTTTGCGGACGTTCAGCAATACCTAGGCAGCGGTCGGAGAGGTACAACAGCGGGCACGGACGAGGAGGAGACAGACATAGAGCAAGGGGTGAGCAGGCCTAAGTGGAACGAAAGTGGCACAGGAGGGGGATTCGAGTGTGCCGGGTGTGTGCGCGTCGAAGTCCTACATGGTGGCGTTCCGGACTCTCGCAAAGCTCCCCCAAGTTTAGGTCTGTGTTGGATGACAAACTACGTCCGAACTCCGAACAGCTCATCCAAAGCATATGCGGGCGTTTTAAGGGTCGGCGTTGGAGACGCCATTTGCCACGGGACATAACCGCCCAGGGCATCGCGCCACCACCAGCTACCGAGCACTCACCACCGCTCCGTCTCCCTTCCCTTCTCCTCCTATCCCCTCCGCCTCCTAACCAATAGCCCCCGCGGCCAAAGCTGTCGTCCAACTCACATGTGTGGCCATGGCGGGAGAGGATGCGTTGGCTTGTTGGGCGTGCGCCTTCCCCCTTCTCCTCACTGGAGTTGGCTGGTGAACAGGCTCCCCGTCATACTCCACATAGCACCCAGCCTCGCCGTCCTGGGCCTCGCCAAATACTATCTACACCCCGGGGCCAGCGGCAACGGATTTTTTGTCGAAAGAGACCACCTGCCCAACAGAATTGCCAGAAAAGACCCCCTCCGGATGAAATTGTCAAAAAAGACCCCCTCGGCCGTGGCGGCAGGCGACACGTGGCACCTGCCGCCACACCCGGTGGCGGCAACACTGTTCACACGGGGGGGGGGGGGCGATTTTCGAACGGCAGAACGGAAACGGGCGCGAGTGGACAGTGCTGCCGCCTACGGGTGTGACGGCAGCACTGTTCATCCTGGTGAACAGTAATTTCGAAAAAGTAAAAAAAAATAGCAGAAAAATTCAAAAAAATCTGAATTTTTTTTGGCATAAAAGACGATCGAGTGTTCTAAGTGGGTGCAAAATTTTAGTTTTTTTTTGAATTTTTCTGTTTTTTTGACTTTTTCGAAAACACTGTTCACCAGTGATGAACAGTGCTGCCGTCACACCCGTAGGCGGCAACACTGTTTACTCGCGCCCGTTTTCGTTCTGCCGTGCGAAAATCGTCCCCCCGTATGAACAGTACGTGAACAGTGTTGCCACCACCGGGTGTGGCGGCAGGTGCCACGTGTCGTCTGCCGCGCCTGCCGCCATGGCCGAGGGGATCTTTTTTGACAATTTCATTCGGAAGGAGTCTTTTCTGGCAATTCTGTTGGGCAGGTGGTCTCTTTCGACAAAAAATCGCAGCAACGCGGGTGTGGCGGCAGCCAAAGAACGCGACAGTCATGGCAGTGCGCACTTGAGCCGTCATGGAGCTTGTTGTCGGAGCCTGGGTGTAGTTCACCCCTACTGCTATGGGAGGTCGCCCTCAGGGTGTTCCTGGTCCAGATCTTTGGGGGGCGGGGCGGGGGGTCCATGTCATGGCTTGGCTTCCGATGACCAAAGCCAGAAAGCGTGAGGATTAACGTCAGCCAGAACAAAGTGCCTGTAATTGCACATGAAAATTTAGTTTCTGATGCACAACTTACAGAGCTAGATGAAGCCCCATGCCTTGATGTGAAATTTTAAGGATAAAAATGATAAGGAGAAGTGGGGAAATCGCTCGAGAGAAAAGGGAGACACTTCCATGTAGATTTCGTACAATATACAAATTGACCTGGTTACGCATAACAGCACAAACTACATAATATACAAATTGGTCTGGTTGCATATAACAGCACAAACTGTACAATATACAAATTGATATGGTTCCACATAACAGCACAAACTGTTGACCGGACTTGGTACCCTACAGACTGCAGTACCAAAAGAATGTTAATCTCTATATAAACATAACATTAAGGCCTTGTTTGGTTAGCAACTAAACTATGTGCATTGCCTAGGATCATGGCTCGATCCACGTGGGTCGCCCACGCCGGGAATTGTTACATATGGACGTTGGATCACAATCTGACTATTTGGTTTGGGCCAGCGCGCGGAAAATCCCGACCCAAACCACGCTGCTCCACTCCGTTCCACAGGGGTAGAAAGAATCGTCTCTGACTCATGGAATGAATCCACGGGAGGGTGAGGTGAAAGAAACCCTACAACGAGACGAAAGTGGTGGCGCAAGAAAGCGGCGAAAATGACTGACGCCTTCTCTCCGGTAAGGTCTCATCTCCTCTCCCTTTTCTCTCATGATGAAGCCCTTAGCCTCTCCATTCCCTTCCTCCGCCTCTCCCGTCCTCGTCCTCGTCCACCCCTGGCGGACTGAACACTGAAGGCGTTCCCCAAGAGCTGCGACAAGGGCGAGCACCTCATCGTTCTTGTGATGCCAGACAGCATGACAACAAACCCACTGCCATGAGATTTGTCTCCATGCAAAGCATATACATCGCACATTAATTGGTTGTGTTTTTTTTACTAGGAAGACTGCAAGGCTTACGCCTCACAGCATTTTATTGATTAATAAATAACTATTTACAAAACCCTCACAAAGTGGAGGAGAGAAAAATTAAGATACAAAAGAAAACAAAAAGATTTACATTAATTGGTTGTGTTGAAATGAAAATTTCCAAATTACTAGATATATTTAAAATCACCATATACATCGCGGCCGAGATCAATCCGATATGAAGGAGTTATTAGTTTTTTTAACACGGGTGCTCTGAGGCATTAAAAACTCGATCCCTCAATGTCTTTGGAGTAGAATCAACAAATATAAGCAAACAAGTATACCATACAATATCTGATACAATGTAAAGCACACATTTCTCCTATCCCCACTTAGTGCGGGGAATAACCGAATAAGACCTCTATGTGCGACCCTTCCAAGTTTTGGGCCTAGCCCATTTACCATCTTTTGCTTGCATCATTGGACGTGTAGATATATCTAGAGTGTGAGTGTTGGGCGGATGGATCATGTGAAGAAACACGAAAGTTGACTTCTTTTTATCTGAAAAGGTTAACTTCTTTTCTGCCTTTTTTTTGTGTTCCATGTTTATTTATCGACTGCAATAGCCAGTGACCGTTCGCTGGCCAGGATGGCATTTGAGAACTTCACGGCGGCAGTTTCGTGATCTTTCTATGTTGGACATGTCAATTAGCCTTTCCAGCTAAACTACGCCATCTCTTGCAACAAGTTTCCGTGCTAGGCAACAACTCGCCGTGATCAAGTATGGCACACCCACATCCGATCTGTCAGTGTTGTGATGTATTGTTTGTGATGCCAAGTAGTATATCTTATTTGAACGCTACAGCTTGTGATAGGGAAATTTATGCAACACTCACAATGACACCTGGCAAACTATATTGTGAGTAAAAAAGTTTGCCGAATAAACTTGTGACTAGAAGCCCACAATTGTTTTGCATAAAACATGATCAGAGCAAAGAAAAGGGGAAGCGAACACATCACTTACAATAGCAGGTAGATACCACAACTTATTTAGACGACCAGCAGTAGCAGCAGCCATGATACACATGTGCATCGATGGATAAGCTAGGTCGAAAGCAGTACATACTAGTATGACAGATTTATTTAGGCAGTACGTATATTTAGTAGGTGACGTATGCTAATGCATCTCTCAGCCGCATTCCTGCACTCACTGAGGGTCACCAGCGAGGCCGACGGGACGTCTTCCAATTATGGCACAAGCGTGGTCAAAGACGTGAGGAATGCCGCAGATAGTGAGCACGGCATTGACGTTGTCGGCGATGTCTGCGTTAACACGGAGATATGCCTGGCTGAAGGCGACACTCAGACAGTCGGCGGCGTTCGGCATCCCACGTATCTGCCGACAGCATCGGTCTTTGTTGGCCAGGCCCATCCTTCCCAGCTGGAGGTCGACGCACACGTCGAGCTTGACTACGTCGTTCAACGAGCAATGGTCGCCTCCACAGGCGGATGGTGCTGGTGCCGTTGCCGGTGGAGGCGGCAGGCCCTGGCCACTTGCTCGGGCAGAAGCCACGGCCAGGAGGATCGTGGCGAGGAGAAGGACAACGGGAGGACACCATGGCTTCGAGGTTGGTGGTGGCTATTGTCGCAGGTGCTGCTTGACAGCTTGAGTGGATGAGTTGGGCTGATGTTGGTGCCTATGCATACTGGGAATGTATCAAATTTATAGGGCGCAGAAGAAGTTGTTTTGAAGAGACGATCAGTGCTCACGTGCGTTAATCTAGTGTCACGACTCGCACCAACGAGACTATATTTCAGGCAATTTACGAAACTTGGGCGCTATCTAAATTTCTTAAGGTCTTAATTAGTAGTACAATGTACAACAGTACAAGCAAGAATATAACACTTTGGCACTGAATGTACAATGCATGTACATGCGTAGAATTTCCACATTCTAACTCATTTTCTATTGTAGAGCACACACATATGTTCTCTTTTGCGTGCTGCCTTTTAATATACACAAAAAGAAGTAATATGTAAGCGAACATGCCTAAACCCTTAAAATGGAAGTAAAACAGACTACACGCTAGTCAACACCAGCACTCATCTGTGAGCCACCACAGACCAGATCACACTGCTAGATATTCTTAGAAGGTATTTAAGGCCACCTTCTTAGACATGTACATGGCATCGATGATTCCTTTAGTTTCACATATGTTACACTAAGTGTATTAACCTTGCGCTGTAGTGCCGCCTTATTTCTTTGGAGGTTTAATTTAACTTTTCCTCACCATTTTTTTTTCAAAAAGGAGGATGGCCCCGGGCCTCTGCATTTGGACAATGCATGCAGCCATTTTATTAATTATTCACAAAAACCTTACAAAGTAATACGTCAGTAAGTCTGAAGCCACCATCTTGGCAACATTTGTAGCTATTCCTATCCACTTGATGAAGGGGTGATGATTGTCCGAGCCGAATACCAAACAGACCTCACACCGAAGTCTAACATCTAAAGCTGGAGGCCCCAACCGAGCCGCATTGCCGAGTCTGGGGCACACACACCAGTTCGACGCACTCTCAGAGGCCGCCGGCGCCATCTTCCACCGATCCATCTTCAGAACAGATACTGGCGCACCGACCTTGCCAGGCCTTTCGTCGACGCGCCACCATGGCGCCAGACAACGCCACCTCCCTACGCGCGCCCATCATCACACATCCGTCAACGAGACCCTGCCGTACCACGCCGTCGAGACTCCACATCGTCGATGCGTGACATGAATTGCCGCTCCACCGCTAAAACCATCCACTAGTCCCTCGAGCCAATGCACACATCTAAGAATGACGCCCCCATGGGGGAGCGACACCTGAGTGCCGCCATCATCTGATCAACTGATCAAGGGTTTTCCCCGGAAGTAGCGGAAGGAGGCGGGAACTTCACCTTGATGATGCCTCCAAGAAGGAAACCGCCGAGGGTGTCACCAACACCGGCTCCGGCCACCGGCCGAAGACAAGGTTTTCATCCGGATCTTGTCACACGAGCATCCATCCGACATCTTGTGCATCGGCCAGACCATCTTTAAAGCCCCAGATCTGGCGACCACCCATAGCAGCAGTGCCACCATGGGAGCCCTGGCACACCGTTCACTGCCTGTGTGTGCTAGCACTAGAGTTCATTGGGGGGGGGGGGGGGGTTGCAATACAGCCTCGCCAAATCGTAAGAGCCGCTGGGAAGGATCCCGCGTGTGCTCGTCACCGTCACTGATCCGATCTAATACGGAGGCACAACCACCAAACTACCGGCGAAGTTTTGCCTCGGCCAGGGACATCACCATGCCATGCCGCCGCGGGTCGCCTGAGCTTCACCCGCTGCCACCTTCCAGGGCCGCCGCCCCAGGATCCAGGCCGCCACCGAACCACCGAGCAGCCAACCAACTCAGCCTAGGCCGCCGTGACCGTGCCGACAATCCGAGGAAGCCGCCACTTGCAACCGCGGACGACTGGATTTGGCCGATCCAAATACGACCGAACCAGCGCCCCGATGCAACGGGAGGCCACGCCGCGAAGCCCTCCGCGCCATCGCTCCGCATCGGTGACTCCGCCACCGATGCCCACCTCTGCACCGACGCGCCCCACGCCAACGCATCGCCACCGCTCGACACCGCCACCCGCGCATGTCGCCACCAAGCGAGGGGAGAAAGAAATCCCTGCCGCCAGCTGGCCTTAGTCCGGCGCGCGCCCCGGCAACAGCGAGGGGAGAAGGGAGCTGGGAGGAAACGAGGTTGGCGGCGCTAGGGTTAGCCCCCCAGAGCCGTCGTAGGAGCGACTCGCGAGGGGGTCGCGCGAGGGCTCGCCGCGGGAGCTAGCCTGCACGGCTAGGACCTGCCCTTTGACGATGCTTAACCCCCCCCCCCCCCCCCCCCCCCCCGCGCCACATTGGGTCGGCACGTCATTCTTTGGGGTGGCTTTAGAATCCACAAACAATCCAACTGCATCCTTGTCACTTCCATCGACTATACTTACCGACCTTGTCATGCTTTAATTTTAACTTTTGCCATGCCCGACATACCCAAGATGGTACGCGTGGACGTCATTGTTGCTACTTCAAGTTGCTAAGATGAATATATTTTCATTTTGTGTAAACAGATAGGCTGATTTTAGCACGTTTCTTTTTGAGAAGGACTTGCAAGCTTTATTTATACCAGATCAGAGATAACAACGTTCGAAATACATTTAGGAAACACTTGGAACCAAGTTTTACACAATCTTCAGCCGCTAGGATATGCGCTGCCTTGTTTGCACAACGCCGTGCCCACATCACCTTGTGGTCATCCATGAGCTCCAGCATTCTCTTGATCTCCTCAACAAGCATGCCATGGACTGATCTATTGAGCTCCCTATCTCTTAGCATATACGCTAGAGTCTGACTATCCGTTTCCAGCATCAGCTTCCTTACGCCAAGTTCCGACGCGACTTGGACTGCTCGTCTGCATGCAAGCAGCTCAGCCTGCTCAGGACCCGAGATTGACGGAAAAAAATGACAAGCTCCAGCCACGAAACTGCCGTGGTGATCTCTAAGGATCGCCCCACCTCCTCCGACACCCAAGTTCATTGCCGTTGCACCATCCGTGTTTGCTTTGATCCATCCCACTTCCGGTGGGAGCCAGTGTCCCGTAGGCCGTGTGGAAATAGTCGATCTGGGTTCCTTGATTTCATGCCATTCTTCCAGGAAACGCCACGCTTTGTTCGCAACAGATCTTGGTTCTTCAATCCTTTTGCCGTCCCGCGCATCATTTCTTGCCAACCATATTTGGTACAGTGTCATCAGAACCAGCTCCTTCTCCTGAGAACAAGCCTGACCCAGCCACTCCAGCATCCAATTTTTCATGTCCCTAGGTGATTCTACCCATGCCGGCGGGTCCTGAAAGGGGAACCCCTGCACCTGTTTGTGTATGTTCCAAATCATCTGCGCATGAGGGCATCTCCAGAACCTGTGCACTGCAGTTTCTTCTCTACCACAAGCTACACAAAATACTCCAAGTTTAATCCTTCGTCTACGCAGCTCGGCACCAAGTGCTAGCCCATTTTTTATAAGCCGCCAAGTATGCACCTTCACCTTACCCGGAACATCAGCTCCCCACAACTGAAGCCAGCCCCTGTGGGTGGCAGCAGAGGAGGCCGTCGAAGATTCAGCGGCATCACTGCGACGTCTCATTTGCTCCAACCTGAAGTGGTATGCAGACTGGACATTGAAAAGGCCGTTTCTAGTGTAATTCCAGGCCACAAAGTCATCTCGGCCTGCACCCCCCACGCGAATCTGTAATATATCATCAACATCACAAGCATGGAAGGTTTGACGCAGCTTCTCCTCGTTCCAGTTCATGCCCTCATCATCCAACAAATCAGCTACCGTATGAACATTTTGGTTTGAAATATATCCCACCGGCTTCATAGAACCACTCCGGGGTATCCAGTTATCCTTCCACACATTAACTAGACTGCCATCCCCTATTCTCCATATCAGCCCATCTCTCAACAGGGCTCTGCCATGACAAATACTCCGCCAAGAGAAAGAACCACGTCTAGGGCAAGATGCCGAGAGAAAGTCAGTGTCAAGCAAGAAAGAATGCTATGGTACCGAAGGTACATTGCAAGTACATGCGTACAATTTCCACATTCACTAATTTTCAGTGTAATGCACAAATGTATATTTCCACGGAAATCAACTGAAACAATGCCTTTTTCTGTAAGAAAAAAAAAGAGTTTGTATGGTACACAGTACTACTGGTTAATAATCTCGAACAACAGTTTAGTCGACGTCGTTTCTAATCCGTATGGATGAGAGTATTCCTGTCCATTGCCGCATCGTTTTGTTCTGTTCCCTGCATGGCTAGCGGTTCCTGCCCGTGTGCTGCTACCTACGCCTCCCAGTCGCCGCCTGAATTGGGTCTTCTCCTTCGCTCCTCCTTTCTTCTAACTCCATGAACTATGGCGTTTTCCATCTTTCTCGCTAGTCCTCCCTCTTGACTCCATGAACTGTGCCAGATGGAACTGTGGGGGCCCGAGTTCGTGGACGGTGGCGTGGACGAACAGCTCGGCGTTAGAGCATCTACAACCAGACTCAGCAAATCCGGCCCCTCAAACGTCCGCGGACGTGCCCGGGCGCGTCCGCGGGCACTGACCGGGCACTCCCTATATTCGCGTCTCCTCACCCACGTATCTCATATTCCGTCCCCTATATTCATACTAAACCATGCAACGTTGATAAAAACTACGTAGATCATGAGCGAACATACAAATGCACGATTGGTTCATCAAAAGATCACAGCCGGATCATCGAAAGATAGTCAAACTTCACATAATATACATAATACGGCGCACAAGTTCAAACAGAACTAGAAACTTGAAATAAAGACGGATCTTCACCACTTCCTCGCCAGCCCTTTGCCCTTCCGGTCGCCGGCGCAGCTGTAGAAGTCCGCGGCAGGAGGTGGGTCCACGTCGGAGCCGTCGGACCCGTCGGAGGTGGAGGAATCGGAGATGACAATGAAGCCTTGCAAGCGCCGGATGACACAGTCTTGCTTGCACTTGAGCTTGGCCACCCTCGCCGCCTCTCGCTCGGATTGCTCAATGTCGAGCCGGAGCTGCTTGGTGTTGAGCCTCCGGAGCCGTCGGGCCTTCGTCTCCACCTCAGTCAGTGACCGGCGGCACGCCCACTCAAAGAGAGGGTCCTCCTCGTCGGGCACCCGGCGGCGGCCAGCGGACTGCGCAGACCCGTCGGACCCGCCCGCCATCTCCCTTGCCCTCTGCTTCTCACGGCGGGTAGCTCGTGCCTCCGACAACGGAGTCGGCATCCGCGGTGTCGGCTGAGCGGGCACTAGAACCCAGCGCTGCCCGCGCGGAGCAGCGATGGGAGGTGAAGGAGGCCATCAAATGGGAGGAGCAGATCGGGCAGGCCTCGCAGATCCGCGCGCGGGGCGGGAAGGGTGTAACACCCCTGTTGTAACAAGCACTGTGATCATCTATTAATTATGCCAAGTCATCTTCATTTGCTTGCTTGATCATAGTGGTTAAACAACTCCATTCAAAATTCCTCTTTAAAAACAATTCAAATTTAAAGTGCAAAATAAAGTTGCTCAAAGTTTGCTGGAAAAATATTCACCTTCCAGCAAATATTTCAAAACCATTTGCTGTTAAGGAATACAACATCATCATCAATTCAGAATGGGCCTAAGCATTTAAAACAGAGCCAAAACCGCACTGTTAATGCCATTTTCATTTTTGAAAAATCCAAAAGAATTCCAAAATTGCTCAAACTTTTTGTGGCAGTCCAGAATATTCCATTGTATTTATGTGACCAAGTTTCACATTTGTACAAAAATATTTGACAGCTCATTTAATTCAAAAGCCTCTCCGAAAAAAGCAAAACAGAAAAATAAAAGAGAAAAAGAAAAAGGCCACTGTGCACTGGGAGGCCGGCTCATATCTCTCTCCCTGCGTGTCACCACCGCCGTGGGCGCGAGCGCGCGCGCCGGCCGTTCGTCGACACGGCGACGCCACCGACAGTTGAGGGGATAAGGACCCCCCCTCGTCCGTCCCCCCTGGTCGCCTCCTCCATTTCCCCCTCTCTCCCTTGCTCGCTCGCCTCTCCTTTCCTCTCTTTCACCACGACCGAACGCCGCCGTCGCCGCCTCTCTGCTCCGCCACGGCCACCGGCGGCCCCGAGGGCGCCGACCTTGTCTGCAAGCTCCGCCGAGGTCGGCTCCTTCACCTGGAGGCCTCAAGTGGAGCCGGAGCGACCTGCAGCGCCGAACCCCCTTTCAACCGCATCTCCGACCGCCGCCGTTCATCTTCAACTCCGGCGACTTGCTGCTGCTCCTAATCTGTCGAGGGTTTTTCATAACCGCGCGGTGAGCCCTCCTCTCCCCTCTGCCTTTGTCCCTAGCCACTCTGCTCCGTTCTAGCTAGCTCACCGCTGCACCGAGCTCTGTCCGCCGCGGCACCTCGCCGTCCGGTCACTTCCGGACATCTCCACGGCCTCGCGCCATCTCCACTCGGCGCAACAATTCGCGCTGGCTCGAACGCAACCGAAATCATGCGCTAGTTCACGTCGTAGTCACGTGCCCGAGCTCACCCAAAGATGACCGCCGCTACGGCTCGCCGCCCGCGTCGTTTCCGGCCTCTCCAGCTGCGGCCGATGCCACCATTCGATGCGGTGCTCGATGCTCGTTCAAACGCGCCCAACGGCGCTCGTTTTGGCTCTCTGTGGAGCGATTCTGACGCTTTCCGGCGAGTTCGCCGCCGCGGCAGGCTCGCCGGAGCAGCTCCGGCGGCCCCGCTGACCTGTCACCGTGTGGGGCCCGCCCAGTGTCGCTGACTGTGGGCCCCAGCCCCTTCGTTGACCCCTTTGACCACGATCAACGCAGGTACTGTTCACCCCTCTGACACTGACATGTGGGCCCCTGCACTTAATTAGGCTAATAACATTTTTAAATTAATCTGCTAATTAGTTTAGTCACTGACTAATGGGGCCCACACCCCTAATTAGTTCTGTTAGTCAAATTAACCCATTGTTAGTCACACAGAGGCTGACAGGTGGGCCCCGCGTTAATTAAGCGAATTAAAAAGAAAATTAAAATGTTAATTAAATTATTTAGTCTAATTACTCACTGAGTACTGGGGCCCACCCACTAATTAACCTAATTAGTTTAGATTAACCCCTCTGTTAGTGCCACAGTCACTGACATGTGGGTCCCGATGGACCCACAGGTCAGGTTTGACTCTGGTCAGCGGACTGTTGACCGCTGACGTCACCTCTACGTCATGCTGACATCACCTTTTACTATTCTAGATAATGTTGATTTAAATTTATTAAATAAATCCAGAAAATGATTAAGACTTTAGAAAAAACATAGAAATTAAACCGTAGTTCGGATCGAAAAACTTTATATATAAAAGTTGCTCAGAACGACGAGACGAATCCAACCGTGCCATCTGTTTCCTTGTCGGGACCCTCTACGGAGGTGAACCCGCAACTTTTAGCCTGTTTCCGGTAGATGAATAGTGAATATATACCGGTTAATAAATCCAACTTTAATCCTAAAATAACTAAAATGATTTAGACATGTATTTAGGCAACCCTGCACTGCACGTTAGCATAGCATGCTCTGTGTTGCATATGTTTGCTATTTATTTATCTGTTTCCTCCCCCTCTTCTCTCTCGGTAGATCCCGGTACCGACGTAGTCCCCGAGACCGACGCAGCTCCGGAGATCGACGACCCCACTGACGAACCTGCCTTTGCCGCCGAGCAACCAGGCAAGCACCCCCCCTTTGAACATGCCGATATCGCCTATTCTTTCTCTCTTATGATTGCATTAGAAATTGCTGCTGCTACTGTTTATCCTATTTCTGATGCATAGCCTGTTTTTGTAACTGCTGTTGATACCTACCTGTTTATCCTAAACTGCTTAGTATAGGCTGGATAGGGACCCACCAGAGACCCCCACTTTGTCCCAAGTTGCCCCCGCTGGATTATCAGATGAGTCGATCAACGTGATTGACAACCAGGCCCCGACACCGCACGTCACCCCCCTTAGTTGTACGACACTGCAACATTACTATCGAGTGCCGAGGGTGATACCTCGTTTAGCACTTCTGATGTTAATTCTGTAGAGTAGCTATTCGGTCATGGTCATCGAGGGTGTGTCGTTTGGCCGAGGCCGGGCATGACCCAGTAAGGTGTGTCCGGCCAGAGTTAATCGAGCGTGGTGGGTAAGTTGGTGCACCCTGTCGGTGTCAAAACCGGCAGATCTTGGGGTAGGGGGTCCCAAGCTGTGGATTTAGGATCGATGGTAACAGGGACGATGAACACGGTGTTTTACTCAGGTTTGGGCCCTCTCTATGGAGGTAAAACCCTACGTCCTGCTCTTGTTTATATCAATGGAGTATTAAGTACAGAGTTAATCTACCTCGAGATCATATGTTGTGGTCTAAACCCTAGGGGTATGATGGATCAATATCGTAATGATCTATCGACTAGCCTGGCCTCAGCTTATATAATATACCAGAGGCCTAGGATAACAAGAGTCCTAGTCGAATACGTCGGTGGAGAGGAGTCCTTGTCTTGATCACCAAGTCTTGTGGAATCTTCCTCGTATATGTCATCGGTTGTCCGAACTGGCCCATTAGTGAACCGCCATGGGGGTCCTCGGCCCGACCCACTGGTCGGGAGACGACGTGGTGAGTCCCCCTAGTCCAGGACACCGTCAGTAGCCCCCTGAACCGGTCTTCAAGTTGGGGACGCTTCTCAGTTCTTCCAAACTTTTCTTCATCTTCGGTCGTCGGCCTTGAAAACTGGTTCAACAAATCTTTCCATCTTCGATATTGAGGATTGCCGAGCTAAATCCGAAGAGTTTACACGTCGGGCATCCGAGGAGCCCTTTAAGTCTTTGGCCTTTATCAATGCCTTGTTATTTTTTTGCCACACCTCGGGTTTAAAGTGTTTCCCGTGCGGTAGTGCCCTCTTGCATCCGAAATCCAACGCCAGATTGCATCCGAGGTATATCTTTTTGCAGCCGAGCACCAATGCCGCACTGCTTCCGAGCTCCAACGCCGGACTGTATCCGACCTCCAACGTCGGGCTGTATCCGAGGTGTCATAGATCACCTTGGTTCAAAAAAGTTGAAGGAGTTCAGCTGAGCTTAATGCTGGAAATGCCCTTTATGGAGCGAACTATTTGTAGCCAAGCTTTATGCCGGACTGCATCCGAGGTGGTGCACTACCTCGGGACTGGGCTGATTTTTGTGGATATATTTTTCTTGATTGGTGCAATTTATTCTCTGCCGAGATATATAACCAGTAGCCCTCAAGGTGTGTGTCGGTCTAAAACCCGAGATGCACCTGAAGGAAAACATGAAACCGCTGATCCCATTAGCCCCTGAGACTCATGTTGATTTGCGAAATCGGCCTGAGGATCAACTCCTAGCTCGGCAGTATACATAGGAATTGAAACGCGGTGTAATATATTGGAGGAAATAGTGATCGACAGACGGGTCCTTGAGAAGTTGCCGTAATATATTAGCTTGATGCCGGATAGGTCCAGATGGTACCTATTGTTGTCTGAAGACGCGTTTGCCCATAGCTCGGTCAAGCCGAACACTGTGCATTATGAATTTTCTGCATTGAATAGGCAATGCAGTAGTCCCCGAGCCACTGGTCGGGTGGCAACACCAGATCAGGGGATCTATATGCCCCTTTAATATTTGTAAATGATAAGCGTGAAGCCCAGTAGCCCCTGAGCATTAATGTGGGCACGGGGTGGCTGAATTAAGGATCGATATCCGTTTGACAGAAAATTTTGTTCTGTTTAACACGAACTTCTCGGAAAGAGAATAAAGATCTCTTAAAGGAGCTAGAGCTAACGAAAGCTGATCTCGCCATGGTCGGCCTCAAGGGGCTTAATAGATAGGAAATCAATGCCAATAGGGAATTATGAGAGCGTTATGTCAGCTGCTCGGTTGTCTCAGCGAGATTGTGCCCTTGACTCTTTGAAAGATTGGCTACAATTATTTGACTTTTGCTCGCAATTTATGTGTAATGATTCTATGTACCTAAGTACTTTACATCATCAAAGCTCGGATCCGCATTGTACAAAACTTTGTTGACCGACCATCGGCTTCAACCTCCTCAGCCAGTAGCCGAGGAGTGTTTGTCCCACTTTATAAAGCCTTTATGAGGGCAAAGATTTATGGCAAACGAGGCAATCCGGCCATACGGTTTTATAAACAAAGGTATGCGGAGAGATATGTTATATTACTATGTAAGAAACATCTTCCAAAGAAAATAGTTCAGCTATCGGTTCCTTTCTTTGGGTTCTCATGCTGACCATGATCATGAAACCTCATCTTCGATCAATGTGGGAGGAAAATATTGAGGATTTAGTTAGGGGAGAGTTCCTGAACTCTGTGGTCCATGATGAACCAGAATTTTCGCTTCCATCATTGCCGACCAATTATATCCTTTAAGATGGCTAGCTTTCGGCTTCACCCAGTCTGAGGTACTAATCCGGATGACCCGGTAGTAACAATCACAGAGGTGCTCCCTTTACCGCCTAGCCGAACAATCGGGAACGTAGGGGTAAGCACAGGAGCCAGGCAACCCAGCTTGGCCAAAATCTGAAGTCAAATTGATGCATATTTATGGCTTTATTACGATAATTATGGAAGGCAAATTCTCCATTGAGACTGTTTATAACCTGAAAGTGGCCCATCGTCGGCTTCCACCCCTTTGTAGATGCTACACAAGGTGTTTCCGTACTAACAATACAACCCTTAGCCGATGTCTCGCTGCCCGGAGGCGGTTGTGTTAGCGGAAACGAGGCAATCAGATATGCAGGCTTTATAACTTTCACTTAGTCATAGGAGTTTGAAGTTCGGGGCCAGTTACTAGCCCCCGGTTAGTGTTCGGCATCAGCCGGGGTCAAACCAGTAACACTTCAGCCAATCTTATGAAAGGCCCATTGTTTAATACGGTCATCGGATCGCCGACCAGTTTACGCTCATTGTGACAGTCAGTTTTCGACTTTCTCCACTGGGGTACTTGACCAGTTAAACCGGAAGTACAATCGCAGTGGTTCTCCCTTTGCACTCCTAGCCGAACAAAGCGAAACGCCGGGCAACCCAACTATTGACCGAAGACACAATTCGAAACTGGTGCATATAAAGCGATATCCGAGAACATTTTGCCGAGGACTCCTCGGAGTGCCTTGGCTTTTGGTGGGTTCGGCTTTAGTCATAGCCCCCCATTGATATTGCCGAAGCTTTAAATGTGTCCGGCGTCGTATTGTGAGACTTATGCTGGAAACACACAAATAGGTTAAAAGTGCCATAAGCATGGAAAACCAAAAAACTTTAGTAAAAACTTTACATCCGAACTAAAAACAAGTTTTTTGTGCCAATCCGAAATTGGTATTAAAAAATTTGTGCTTCTGTCGTACTTTAACATGACACAACCGATCTCTAAACTTCAAGTAGGTCAGCCTTCGGCTTCAACCTCCTTATCCCGAAGGCGGAGTGCTTCTCCAATGCCAGTTTAGCGAACTAAACTCAAGCGGTTTTTAGAGAGAAGCCAGGCTATCCGGCTATTGACCACACACTTGGGTCGAAAAAGGAGTGGTAGAAAAAGACTTTGCAACGACTGAGAAGAAAAACATTCATTATAAAATGGCTCGTATAAATTTAAGAGCCCCCAGTTAACCTATGACAGAAAGTGTTTTTAACAAACAACGCATGTGAGCATGGTCGAACCGAACACAAATTAAAAATAAAAAACTTTGAGCATGAAAGCGACTTAGCTGGTTAATGTGTTCGGCGTTGATGATGTGGGCTGAGCTTGCGGCGGGTCGAGGTCCCAGCCCCCAAGCCGGTCCCGAGGTGCCAGAGCGAAGAGCTCGGCTCGATTAAGTGGCGATAACGCACGATCGATGTGGCGAGCCGAAGCCCCTGGTCCAGCCGCGGTGACAAAAACCCTCATGACCGAGGTGACGAAGAGCTCAGCGAAAAAAAGAAGTGTTTAACAATCAACGTTTGAATGATTAACTTTTTTGTTTAACACAAATATAATGTTTGGTTGAACCGAACAAGAAATAAAATAAAAGAAAAAAATTTAAAGAAAAAAAACTGAGCATGGAGGCGACTTAGCTGGTTAATGTGCTCGGTATTGTTGACGAGGTCCGAGCTCGTGGCAGGACAAAGACGTAGTCCGCAGCCTAGCCAAGGTCCCAGCCCCCAAGCCCGAGGTAACCGAGCGAGGAGTTCGGCTTGATGAGGTGGTGATGCCGCACGGTCGATGTGGCGAGGTGAAAGCCCCCGGTCATAGCTCAGTTGATTAGAGCACCCGTTTAGTAAGCGGGAGGTCTTGAGTTCAACTCTCAATGAAAGCACCATTGTCAGTGTCAAAACCGGCAGATCTCGGGGTAGGGGGTCCCAAGCTATGGATTTAGGATCGATGGTAACAGTGACGATGAACACGGTGTTTTACCCAGGTTCGGCCCCTCTCTATGGAGGTAAAACCCTACGTCCTGCTCTTGTTTATATCAATGGAGTATTACGTACAGAGTTGATCTACCTCGAGATCATATGTTGTGGTCTAAACCCTAGGGGTATGATGGATCAATATCGTAATGATCTATCGACTAGCCTGGCCTCGGCTTATATAATATACCAGAGGCCTAGGATAACAAGAGTCCAAGTCGAATACGTCGGTGGAGAGGAGTCCTTGTCTTGATCACCAAGTCTTGTGGAATCTTCCTCGTATATGTCATCGGCTGTCCGAACTGGCCCATTAGTGAACCGCCATGGGGGTCCTCGGCCCGACCCACTGGTCGGGAGACGACGTGGTGAGTCCCCCCTAGTCCAGGACACCGTCACACCCCTGCAGGGAAGAACTAATCTATGCATAGCCGGATCCTCGGTAACGGACGCTCGGAGTTGTATCCCGATCGATACAACTAGAACTGGATAGAAATGGATAGTATGGCTCTGGGATTGCTTTCTCCCAGGGAGTCGAGAAAGGATCTCTAGCCGAGGTTGATACTTAATGCTACTACTACTTTATACTGTGCTAATCTACACTCTTCTAATGCTGCAAGACCGATGAAGATGCTAGTCTTTAATAGGACTAGGCCTTCTCTCTATTCTAGCATTTCTGCAGTCCAGTCCACATATACAACCCTTCCTTGATAATGTTGCATATGTAGTGTAGATCCTTGCTTGCTGAGTACTTCGGATGAGTACTCACGGTTGCTTTGCTTCCTCTTTTTCCCCATATCCGTTTGATGCAACCAGATGACGGAGCCCCGGAGCCAGCTGCCTCCGTCGAGGACTACTACTACCACCCCGAGGGTGGATACTACTATGAGCTTGTCGACGACCAGGAGTAGGATCGTAGGGTCCCAGGCAAGAGGCCTGCGCCTTTTCGATCGTAGTGTTTTCTTTTGCCTCGCCTTTTAAAGGCCTTTCTGTCTTTCTCTATATCTGTACTCAGATATCTGATGCTTCCGCTGACGCTTGTAAGCAAGCTTACGTATTCGAGCCCTCGAGGCCCCTGGCTTGTAACATAAAGCTTGTATGACTTTATTTATGTTTTAGAGTTGTGTTGTGATTCCTTCAAGTGAGTACTTAGGCTTGATCATGTGCATTTGCGTGTATGATTAGTGCATGATTAAGCCGGGGGCGTCACAGGTTGGTATCAGAGCCAGGTTTCTATCCTGGGACCTGTGGTTATGGGCCCACCATGCTTCCAATATGTGAAGCCCTCGGCTTAATCATGCACTAATCATACACGCAAATGCACACGATCAAGCCTAAGGACTCACTTGAAGGAATCACAAAACAACTCTAAAACACAAATTAAAATAATACAAGCTTTATGTTACAAGCCAGGGGCCTCGAGGGCTCGAATACATAAGCTCGCTTACAAGCGTCAGCGGAAGCATCAGATATTTGAGTACAGATATAAAAGAGAAACAGATAAGCCTTTAAGCAGGCGGGGCAAAACAAAACACTACGATCGAAAAGGCGCAGGCCTCCTGCCTGGGACCCTCCGAACCTACTCCTGGCCGTCGGCCAACTCGTAGCGGTATCCACCCTCGGGGTAGTAGTAGTGATCGCCGACAGGGGCAGCTGGCTCCGGGCCTCCGTCATCTAGTCGCATCAAACGGATATGGGGAAAAAGAGGAAGTAAAGCAACCGTGAGTACTCATCCGAAGTACTCAGCAGGCAAGGATCTACACTACAATGCAACATTATCAAAGAAGGGCTGTATATGTGGACTGGGCTGCAGAAATGCCAGAATATAGAGAAGGCCTAGTCCTATCGAATACTAGCATCTTCAGCGGTCTTGCAGCATTAGAAGAGTGTAGATTAGCACAGTATAAAGTAGTAGTAGCATTAAGTATCAACCTCGGCCAGAGATCCTTTCTCGACTCCCTGCGAGAAAGCAATCCCAGAGCCCTAATATCCATGTATCATCTCATCATTAGGTTCTAGTTGTATCAATCGGGATACAACTTCGAGCGTCCGTTACCGAGGATCCGGCTATGCATAGATTAGTTCTTCCATGCAGGGGTGCACCAACTTACCCACCACGCTCGCTTAACTCCGGCCGGACACACTTTTCTGGGCCATTCCCGGCCTCGGCCAAACGACACACCGCAGCCCTACCTAGAGCTCAGCAGAGAGGTCCCCGCCGGTCTACATCCTAAGCACTCCGGGGTCTTGGGCCCATCGCCCGTTGCACTCCGGTTCGTTGTGTGCAGGGTGGATACCAGCACCGCCTCGGATGGCCGGCATGATCCGACCGTGCCACAATGCTGAACTGGACGTTTGACAGAGCTTTCGGCTGATGCCACGATGCAGAGTACCAATAACTTTTCCCGCGTGATGGTTAGTGCTATCGGGACAGAGGCCCACTCGGATCAAATATCCAAATCGTTAATGGGTTGGTAGTGCAGTGACGAGCAGAGACTCACGATCGATGTGACCCTGTCGCCCTGTCTCGAGGACTTGCGGCAAGGGCTAAGAATGCCTGGCCACGCCTCGTATTTATCTCTCGAGTACCCTCCAGGTCAACCCGACTCCACATCACTCGCGGGTACCCCTCAGGGTTGACCCGCCTTTCCAAGTAACAGTTGTAAAGTCCAAGTATCCGTGTGTCCATAACATCAGGGAATCCGAGGTATCACCCTCGTTGGATTCTTACTCGATGTACCCGTCAAGGTGAACTTAGGAGGAATCACCCTCGAAGTTCACACTTGAGGTGTTGCACGATGGCGTCGTTATCGGAAGTGGTGAAGGAGGAATCACCCTCAATGACCACGGCCAATTAACTACCCTACAAGGTTAACATCAGAAGTGCTGACGAGGTATCACCCTCGGCACTCGATAGTAACCCACTAGTGTCGTACAACTAAGGGGGTGATGTGCTGTGCCGGGGCCTGGTCGTCGATCACGTTGATCGAGTCATCTGATAATCCAGCGGGGCAACTGGGTCAAAGTGGCGGGGTCTCTGGTGGATCTCTATCCAGCCTATACTAAGCAGTTTAGGATAAGCAGGTAAGGTATCAATAGCAGGTTACAATAAACAGGCTATGCATCAGAATAGGATATCTCAAAGCAGTAGCAAATTCTAATGCAAGCAGGAGGGAGAAAGAATAGGCGATATAGGCATGTTCAAAGGGGGGTGCTTGCCTGGAAGCTCTGCTGCAAAAGGGGGTCGTTGGTGTAGCAGTCCTCGGGGCTTCGTCGGTACCGGGATCTACCGAGAGAGAAGAGGGGGAGGAAACAAATAAATACACGGCAACAAAAGCAATCACAAAGCAAGACATGGCACTAAGCCTGTTTATTACACAGGATTAACGCGACGGCAAACGTCACAACTTTGTATTCAGATGGATCATTTGTTTCCACCACGCCCTGCAACGCAGCTTGTGCTTCGCACTTGGGCTCGTGATCCCTCTGGTTTTCCAGCTGTCCTTATCGCCCTCCTGACCAGACTAGGCTATCGCTGGTACCCCGAGTACATGGTCTACGAGGATTACCGTGAGTTCAACCAGGAGCAGTACCATGCTGACGTTCGTATCTATGATCAGCAAGATGACTCAGACACTGAGCTACACCTTTTTCATGGTATCGGCGTGACGATTGAGATGGCAGTCCATGATGCCGCCTACTCTGCTGTCGCACATCTCTGAGGAGAGCTCAACATTAGCTTGGATGACTCTGAGTTTCGATACATTCCGTATGCCCCTGCTGGAGATGCTACTGGGTACTACACAACTATCTGTGCCCCGTATGAGCGTCGTCGTTACGACCCGCAGGTTCTGATTCAGTGCACTCAGGCTCTGGATCGCACTGTTCGGGCTCTTGCCGTTGAGTTGTTTGCCACTCGAGCATGTCTCTACGATGCTATAACACAGTTGCTACCAGCTGTTCATGCAGGGATACATCCAGAGTACATCCTTTATCTGCGCAAGACTCAGATGTATGCTGGCATTGATTGGCCTGCTGTTGGAGGTCACACACCTGCACGTAGACCTCTTCTTCCAGCTCGAGACCGGATTCTGCATCAGAGTGCACATGGAGAGCAGGATTTTCCTACAACGGCTATTTGTCGTCCGCACTTGCAGTTACCCCGTTACAGAGGTTTTCCTCGACGTTGATGTAGCATGTCGCTATGTCGCGTTGTTGTATCCCTCCACCGCGTGCCTGCGTGCCGCCTAAGTTGTCTAGCTTACCTTCATGTTGTTATAACGCTAGTCTGTAACAAAACTTATGTATGGATCTGTATGTCATGATGACTGTGATGTTGTATCTACTGCGCTTCCTTCTGTTGTGCGTGAGTACTTCATGAATGGTTCCATACAATGCCAATACTTGTTGCTGAATGTGACGTTTGCTGTCGCGTTAAGGCAGAACATCAGAAGCCTGCTGAAATTCCGCAACCGCTCCCTATTCCTCTATGGAAATGGGATAAGGTTCAGATGGATTTCATTACTGGCCTTCCCAAGTCACAGAAGGGTCACGATGCTATTCTTGTCGTCGTCGACCAACTCTCTAAGGTTGCACACTTTCTGTCCGTCAAGGAGACTATCACTGCTAGTCAGTTAGCAGAGTTGTATATCTCCAGAATTGTTTCACTCCACGGTATTCCGAAAGAGATCAGTTCGCACCATGGCGGCCTTTTCACCTCTAAGTTCTGGGAAAATTTCCAAGAAGCTATGGGAACTCATATTACCTGGAGTTCAGCTTATCACCCCCAATCCCAAGGCCAAGTCGAGCGAGTTAATCAAGTGCTTGAAGACATGCTTCGAGCTTGTGTTATATCCTTCGTCAAGAAATGGGAAGAATCTCTCCCGTATGCCGAGTTCTCTTATAACAACAACTATCAAGCTAGCTTGAAAATGGCCCCCTTCGAAGTACTCTATGGACGCAAATGTCGAACCCCTCTAAATTGGTCAGAAACTAGGGAACGACCGCTCATGGGTCCGGACATTATCCAACACGCCGAAGAACAAGTCCGTATCGTTCGAGAAAATCTCAAGGCAGCTCAGGACTGCCAGAAGAGCAACTACGATCGCAAACGATGAGGTTTGACTTATCAACCTGGTGATCAAGCTTATCTTCGTGTCACCCCTATGACGGGCACTCACCGCTTCGGAATCAAGGGCAAGTTAGCTCCACGCTACATTGGTCCTTTTCGCATTGTTGCAAGACATGGTCAGGTGGCTTATAAACTGGAGTTGCCACCGCAATTCTCTCATATCCATGACGTCTTCCATGTGTCGCAACTACGTCGTTGCTTCAAGGAATCTCCACACCGAGCAATGGATCACAAGATGCTCGAATTGCAAGATGACCTATATTATAAGGAGCATCCGATCCGCATTCTCGATCACACTGAACGCCGGACCCATCAGAAGACGACCAAGTTCCTGAAAGTGCAGTGGTCAAATCATACAGAAGATGAAGCCACTTGGGAACGCGAGGATCATCTTCGAACGGAATACCCCGACCTCTTCCCTTCTACCTCCTGAATTCTCAGGACAAGAATTTCTTTTAGAGGAGGAGAATTGTAACACCCCTGTTGTAACAAGCACTGTGATCATCTATTAATTATGCCAAGTCATCTTCATTTGCTTGCTTGATCATAGTGGTTAAACAACTCCATTCAAAATTCCTCTTTGAAAACAATTCAAATTTAAAGTGCAAAATAAAGTTGCTCAAAGTTTGCTGGAAAAATGTTCACCTTCTAGCAAATATTCCAAAACCATTTGCTGTTAAGGAATACAACATCATCATCAATTCAGAATGGGCCTAAGCATTTAAAACAGAGCCAAAACCGCACTGTTAATACCATTTCCATTTTTGAAAAATCCAAAAGAATTCCAAAATTGCTCAAACTTTTTGTGGCAGTCCAGAATATTCCATTGTATTTATGTGACCAAGTTTCACATTTGTACAAAAATATTTGACATCTCATTTAATTCAAAACCCTCTCTGGAAAAAGCAAAACAGAAAAATAAAAGAGAAAAAGAAAAAGGCCACTGTGCACTAGGCCTAAGTGCACAGTGCCTGAGGCCAGCCCATCTCTCTCTCCTCCCGCTCTCTCCCCCTGCGTGTCGCCACCGCCGTGGGCGTGAGCGCGCGCGCCGGCCGTTCGTCGACACGGCGACGCCACCGATAGTCG
Organism: Thinopyrum elongatum; assembly: GCA_011799875.1. Classification (NCBI taxonomy): domain Eukaryota; kingdom Viridiplantae; phylum Streptophyta; class Magnoliopsida; order Poales; family Poaceae; genus Thinopyrum; species Thinopyrum elongatum. Next base: position 466,477,740 of record CM022297.1, read on the forward strand.
AGGGGATAAGGACCCCCCTTTGTCCGTCTCCCCTGGTCGCCTCCTCCATTTCCCCCCCTCTCCCTTACTCTCTCCTCCTTTCCTCTCTTTCAACACGACCGAACGCCGCCGTCGCCGCCTCTCTGCTCCGCCACGGCCATCGGCGGCCCCGAGGGCGCCGACCTTGTCTGCAAGCTCCGTCGAGGTCGGCTCCTTCACCTGGAGGCCTCAAGTGGAGCCGGAGCGACCTGCAGCGCAGAACCCCCTTTCAACCGCATCTCTGACCGCCGCCGTTCGTCTTCAACTCCGGCGACTCGCTGCTGCTCCTAATCTGTCAAGGGTTTTTCATAGCCCTCCTCTCCCCTCTGCCTCTCTCCCGAGCCGCTCTGCTCCGTTCTAGCTAGCTCACTGCTGCACCGAGCTCTGTTCGCTGCGGCACCTCGCCGTTCGGCCACTTCCGGACATCTCCACGGCCTCGCGCCATATCCACTCAGCGCAACACTTCGCGCTGGCTCGAACGCAACCGAAATCATGCGCTAGTTCACGCCGTAGTCACGTGCTCGAGCTCACCCGAAGATCACCGCCACTACGGCTCGCCGCCGGCATCTTTTCTGGCCTCTCCAACTGCGGCCGATGCCACCATTCCACGCGGCGCTCGACGCTCGTTCAAACGCGCCCAACAGCGCTTGTTTTGGCTCTCTGTGGAGCGATTCCGACGCTTTCCGGCGAGTTTGCCGCCGTGGCAGGCTCGCCGGAGCAGCTCTGGCGGCCCCGCTGACCTGTCACCATGTGGGGCCCGCCCAGTGTTGCTGACTGTGGGCCCCAGCGCCTTCATTGACCCCGTTGACCACGGTCAACACGGGTACTCTTCACCCCTCTGACGCTGACATGTGGGCCCCTGCACTTAATTAGGCTAATAACATTTTAAAATTAATCTGCTAATTAGTTTAGTCACTGACTAATGGGGCCCACACCCCTAATTAGTTTTGTTAGTCAAATTAACCCATTGTTAGTCACATAGAGGCTGACAGGTCGGTCCCAACTGTCAGTTTGACTGGTCAGCTGGTCAGCCGACTGCTGATGCAAGCATGACATCGCCCTGCGTCATATTCCTTTTCTGGTATTTCTGTTAATTTAAATAATTTCAGAATATTCCTAAATCTTTAGAAATCAGTAGAAATTAAACCATAGCTAGGATCAAAAAACTTTCTACATGAAAGCTGATCAGAACGACGAGATGAATCCGACCGTGCCATCTGTTTCCTTGTCGGGACCCTCTATGAAGGTGAACCCGCAACTTTTAGCCTGTTTCCGGTAGATGAATAGTGCATATATACCGATTAATAAATCCAACTTTAACCCTAAAATAACTAAAATGATCTAGACATGTCTTTAGGCAACCCTGCACTGCACGTTAGCATAGCATGCTCTATGTTGCTTATGTTTGCTGTGTATTTATCTGTTTCCTCCCCCTCTTCTCTCTCGGTAGACCCCGACACCGACATAGTCCCCGAGGCCGACGTAGCTCCGGAGACCGACAATACCGTTGACGACCTTGCCTTTGCCGCCGAGCAACCAGGCAAGCACCCCCCCCTTGAGCATGCCTATATCGCCTATTCTCTTCTTTCTCGTGTTTGCATTAGAATTGCTGCTGCTACTGCTTTACCTATTCTGATGCATAGCTTGATTTTTGTAACCTGCTTTTGATAATTACCTGCTTATCCTAAGCTGCTTAGAATAGGCTGGTGAGTGAACCCCAGTGACCCCACTTGTCCCAATTGCCCCGCTGGATCATCAGAAGACTCGACGACCAGGCCCCAGCACTGCACAGCACCCCCTTAGTTGTACGACACTGCAGCGTTACTATCGAGTGCCGAGGGTGATACCTCGTATAGCACTTCTGATGTTAACTCTGTAGAGTAACTATTCAGTCGTGGTCATCGAGGGTGATTCCTCCTTCACCACTTCTGATAACGACGTTGTCGTACAACACCTCAAGTGTGAAACCTCGAGGGTGATTCCTCCTAAGTTCACCTTGACGGATACATCGAGTAGGAATCCAACGAGGGTGATACCTCGGATTCCCTGATGCTATGGACAAACGGATACTTGGACTTTACAACTATTACATGGAAAGGCGGGTCGATCCTGACGGGTACCCGCGAGTGTTGTGGAGATGGGTTGACCCGAAGGGTGCCCGAGATATAATTACGAGGCGTGGCCGGGCATTCTTAGCCCTTGCCGTAAGTCCTCGAGACGGGGCGACTGGGTCACATCGATCGTGAGTCTCTGCTCGTTACCGCACAACCCCAATACATTAATGGTTTGGATATTTGATCCGAGTGGGCCTCTGGCCCGATAGCACTAACCATCACGTGGGAACAGTTATGGGCATTCTGCGTCGTATGCATCAGCCGAAGCTTAATGGACGTCAGCGACTGAGCGGCGCGCGCTGGGTTGGACCGCGTAGCGCAACCGCCTTGATAGTGTGGGTTGCTAGGTCTGCTCACCGGCCGCCCTCGCAACGTGCAGGAGTTCCCGGGGCGATGGCCCAAGACCCCTGGGGGCATAGGTTTAGTCCGGCGTGCTGACCTCTCTGTTAAGTTTTTTTGGTCGGGTTGCGGTGTATTGTTTGGCCGAGGCCGGGCATGGCCCATAAAAGTGTGTCCGGCCGGAGTTAAGCGAGCGTGGTGGGTAAGTTGGTGCACCCCTGCAGGGAAGAAAACATCTATGCATAGCTGGATCCTCGGTAACGGACGCTCAGAGTTGTATCCCGATCGATACAACTAGAACTGGATAGAAATGGATACTAGGGCTCTGGGATTACTTTCTCGCAAGGAGTCGAGAAAGGATCTCTGGCCGAGGTTGATACTTAATATTACTACTACTTTATACTGTGCTAATCTACACTCTTCTAATGTTGCAAGACCGCTGAAGATGCTAGTCTTCGATAGGACTAGGCCTTCTCTCTATTCTGGCATTTCTGCAGCCTAATCCACATATACAGCCTTTCTTTGAAAATGTTGCAAATGTAGTGTAGATCCTTGCTTGCTGAGTACTTCGGATGAGTACTCACGGTTGCTTTGCTTCCTCTTTTTTCCCATATCCGTTTGATGCAACCAGATGACGGTGCCCCGGAGACAGCTGCCCCCGCCGACGACTACTACTATCACCCCAAGGGTGGTTAATACTTCGAGCTTGCCGACGACCAGGAGTAGGATCGGAGGGTCCCAGGAAGGAGGCCTGCGCCTTTTCGATCGTAGTGTTTCTTTTGCCCCGCATTCTTAAGGGCTTATCTGTTTTATCTTTTATATATGTACTCAGATATCTGATGCTTCCGCTGACGCTTGTAAGTGAGCTTATGTATTCGAGCCCTCGAGGCCCCTAGCTTGTAATATAAAGCTTGTTTGACTATATTTATATTTTAGAGTTGAGTTGTGATTCCTTCAAGTGAGTCTTTAGGCTTGATCATGTGCATTTGCGTGTATGATTAGTGCGCGATTAAGCCGGGGGCGTCACAAAGGGCCGGCGCCGGCATCGGCGCTGCGCGACGGGCGACAAGGGGCGTCGCACTGGACCCGGAGCTGCTGCCCGTATCGACACGCGAGCGCTCGAGCGCGATACGGAGCGTCAGCTCCTCCTCGTCTCCGGAGCTGCTGTCGGAGTGGCTGCTGGTGCTGGACATGCTCGCCGACGCTAGAAATTTGGCAGATTGGGGAAATGGGAGAGTCGGGGAGGGAGAGGAGCGGAGCGGAGTGAGTTAGGGTTTCTGCCGGACGGGGTTTTTTGTGGGGATAGGGTGGGCCAGCGGTCGGCCGGGTTGACGTGGCGGACGTGCCCGGGCATGCCCGGGCCGCCTTATATCCGGCCTACATTTCGGACGAATATGAGGGGTGCCGGTCAGCCCGGGCGTTTGAGGCCCGTTTGAGAGCTTCGATTGGGTCGGTCGATATTTTCTGACCGATCAGTGACCGGACGGCCTACCCAGACGTATGAGACGAATATAGGGCGTCCGGCTGTGGATGCTCTTACGTGGCAATTTTTGGCTTACTTTGGATCCTTGCCGACAAGTCGCGTGCTACGGCACCCATGGGGAAAAAAGGGCACAAAGGCACCAACACACGCCGCCGTACACACAAAGCATCGGGACTTGTCAGTGAGATACGACGTCATGTCCTGGCTCCCAACGAGCATGGTGGTCATGGAGCTCCTATTCAGGGGCGGAGCTGGAGCTAAAGTTACCCTGATGCACCCTTTAATCATGGCATAACATTTTCAAGCAACGATGCATTGAATAAGGGTGTGACAGACATACAAAAGTCGATGTATGAAAACAAAATGCAATAGTAAAAAATTCTTAATATAATGATAAGTCAAAGAACAAATTACTTGAAAAGGATGTCTTGCATTTTCAAATCCTAAAACACATAATCAGACATCAAGGTTCAACAACCTACAAGATAAAGAATATGATTGAATTTTCGAAAAGAACATAATATAATGCCCAAATCAAAGAACTTAAAGGGCTTAAATTTTTGAAAATTACCTTTAGTATATTCTCTTCCTCCGAGCCATGAAATACTCAACCACTTGATCATTGGTGACCTTTTTCATTTCTTCTTTCTCCACATAACAAATAACATCATCAGTCAAGCTGTCATCATTGAGCCGATTACGCAAGCAAGTTTTGACAAGTTCTTCTTACCAAATCTTTCAAATTAGGATGATAATGTTCTATCAATTTTCTTTTGCCTGGATCATACTGAATCTCCTCCTCCCAATTCATGTCTTCTGGAACATCTTGTGATGGTGCCTTTCTTTTTAGAAGAAACTTGTCCATATTATCTGCATTTGACAAATAAACTTACAAATAAAACATGGAAAATTATGAAGTATACCTAATTAGAAGTTAAAACAATACCTAGTGCTACAGGTTCTGTAGTTCATATATACAGGGGCTTTCTCTTTTGTTTACCAGGTCCAAAAACCCATTGATAGCAATATAGCATTTTCGAAATACAATACTGGGCAGAATTCGAATCGATTCATCACTATAATCTACTTATAATCTAGAAGAAAAATTACAGAGGGGAAATTACCTGGGCTGCTGGGCCTGGGCGTGTGTGCCCCTGCTGCTAGCTGCCGCTGCGCGCGCGTACGGGCAGCTGGACCTGCGCGTGAGACGCCCGCCAGGCCGCCAGGAACCGACGAACGGATCCATCGATTCGATCGATCGCCGCTGGGTGCTCGCCTGCTCCTGCGCGTGCCTGCCTGCTGCTGGCTGCCGCTGCGCGCGTGCGCGTGACGGCGTGAGCCGCCCGCCAGGAGCCGAGGAAGAGGAACGGATCTTGGATCGATCGCCGCCGGCCTGGTTGACTGGTTTTCTCCTGTTCTTTTTTTTGGGGGGAGGGGGCGTGGGGTACCAGGGACAGAGGAGATGAGCAGGCAGCAGGGGATCGCTACTTCGCTAGTTCAGATCGATTGCGCGTGGGCTGCAGGGTTGCCTCTTGCCTGGTGCGGGCTGGGCGGCTGGTTGATTTCGATGGGCCCTGTTGCACTCCTTCTTGGCCACCCTGTTGCCTAGGGCCAAATGGCTGATAATTAGCACTAAAAAAAACGTTCGACCCTGTAGACTGTGCCACAGGGTTGGCCCATTGGGCTCCGCCCCTGCTCCTATTGGCCACTCTACTACGGTCATAGTTCATGTGAAAAAAAAGGCCAGCCACGGTACACCATGAGACCCCGGTACATAGTAATTGGTAGCAAAATAGGACGCATCATCAGTTGGTATCTCACCGGCAGTCACTGATTTGTGTTGGAGGCTTGGAGCCGCATTGCCGACACTCTTGCAAGCTATGGCTATTGGTGCACTCATGATCTGTTCTTGTCATAGGCGCTACAGGCATTGATGTCGGCACCAACAGTCTGTTGGCCGCGGCGATCTTTTGAGTCCGCCCGCGAGTGCGCTTTATCTCCGTCACCACGGCAGAGTGTTGTGCCATCACAGTTGCCCGAGTACGGGGAGAGGCGGGGAGGGAGAGATGTCCATAATGCCCTTGTGTGTTACTCCTGGTCAAAAAATACATAGAGCTTATGTGGCAGTAGTATGGATGGATCTCATCAGTTGAACTGATGAAAATAAAGGGTCCACAGTCATTTGATATACTACAAAAGGACTCAGAAAAAGAATAGAGGAACTATTTTTTTGTGAAATTGGTCAGATATATTATAGAAGTTCATCGGGAGTACAAAGCATCTCAAACATAATAGAAATTAGATCAAGATTCCGAGACCACCAACCGACCACTACTGCCGCAAGAATGAGCCGCTGACGCTGCTCCCCTACCGGAGCCGACTAGACCTTGTCGATAACAGCTGGGAGGTCTTCATGCACGTGCCCCTAAGGACCAGCGCCCTTGCATAGATCGAAAGCACCTGACACCAAAACTCACCACATGACGAGAAACCCTAACCTCGCCGCCCTAAGGAGATGGCAAACTTGAATAAGAAGCGTCGCCATCCGCCCGAGCACCGCACCTATGAGGACTAAAAAACCCTAACCTAAACTATTAACCGGAGCGAAGGCACCGAGATTCCCCTCCCCACCACCGGTTGCCGGAGTGGCAGGCAGAGGAGAGTTAAATCCACGGACTCACCGGCGAAGTCTGGATGGGAGAGTTTGCCCTAGCCGCCAAGGGTTAGGGAAGGAAAACGAGAGGAAGTCTAGAGGAACAGTTATGTGCTGAGTGATGCGAATTTTTTGGAATGAATCCTTAAACCCTTAACTTTTGTGGATGCCTCAAAGGACATGTTGCTAGATATCCTCGAAGCTAACAAGGCCACCTTGAAATAAGTTCGGTGGGTATAATTAAAGATATGATGGTTCATTTCGTTTCAGAAGTTTCATGAAGTGCTTAATAGCCTTCCACTGCAGTGTTGTCTTATCTCTTTTCTAGAGAAAAGGCGCAGGCCGAGCCCGAGAGAAGGCTGGAACCTTGCCCAACTTTGAATTAACAAAGCCATCAACCGGCCAGGAATACAAGAGCAGCACATTATAGGGAAAGTAAAAGCGAAACGGAAGTAAAAGATACAAGGTACATAGTGGAACAAACTCAAAGGCAGCGACAACCCCAGGCGAGAACTTGAAGCACCGATGCCAACATCCACTGCAAAGCCATCACCGGCAAACCAACAGGACCACGAGAAGAAGGCACACCACACTTGCACTGTGTCGGTGACAGCATCCAAAGGACCAAACAGGGGCCAAACATGGTCTGTCTCCGCCGCCGCAAAGGGCCACTACGTACACTTTGCCAAGGCTTGATGGGTGGCAAATTGGTCAAGCTGCCCAATCTACCATACTTTAAACTTTTGTTGGTCGAGCTACCCACAGAACTCACTCGAAGAAGTCATTCTTTTGCAGAAGATTTTCCTTTACAATTCAAATAAACTTGTTATGCCTTTTTCATACATAGCGGCGAATAAAAGACTAGATTGTATGATTAATCCTTTACTCCTAGTAATATTTAACAAATAAAACGTGTCATGGTGATGGTCCGCGTGTCATCCGACTTGGCTTGCCGACATGTGAAATCACATCTTCGTAGTTTTCACCATCTTGTTGTGGTGACTATTTTCTTTCTAGCCCAGCGTGATATCTCTCCATCTCTTTTCTATAAACGTATTTCTAGCTATTAGAACCTTTTTAATCCCCTTCTCCCACAAGTATAGTGCATCCGCTCAGTGTGCATCCCCGTGTTTCCCCGAAGTGGCAGACTAGTTTGGAATTACATCCTCGGTACCATCATGCCTGCCATTCTTTGGGCTGACCATTGAATGCACAACCGATCTTGTTGCATTCTTGCCATTTTCAGTGACATGATTTACTGGTCACGTCCTTCTTCTAAACATATGAATATACCGGAAACTCATGGGGAACGGCATCGTTGTTGTCGCTTGTGGAAGCGTGGAAATGTGGATGAAGACTACTTTGTATCCCGAGATCATAACATTTCAATGTGTCCACTGTCGTGTCATGCCCGAACTACAACAAGTCGACAACACCCTGGTCCCGCATGTGCCCTCGACGCCGCCTGTCGGAGTCCCCATCGCCGCTAGTGAGCAATACTTCCACCCTCTGTCAACCACCGCATGGAATTGAAAGCAGAGCCCACACATGCCAGCCGTGGAATGGTGTGCCGGCGAGCTCGCTCATTCGCTCTACCGCCGGCTTAGATCAGCTTGGCTCATTCGGACCAGCTACGCATCACTTGTGCAACATTACTAAACCGTGTGGTTTCTAACTTGATGTACTAAACTGAACATCCGCAACAACTTCATGTACTACCAACAATGTATTTTACTTGAAACCATTGCCCACGGGTGTATCACATTGTCCGGCAACCATTTACTTGTGACTTGGTTGCTTGATTTGCTCTTTCAATCATCAAACTGTACTGGTTGAATCAGTTCCTAGCACGTATATTGTTTGTTCGAATGGCTGTTGATTTCCATGTTCGTTTGTCTAACCTAGACTGGATATTTTGGCGCTGGAGATGTTTATATGAGTATATAACCCATCGCGCCTGCGGATCACAAATAAATGGTTGAGCTCAAGTTTCTAGAAATATAGAACCATCATAGGGGCCAACACAACAAGTATACTCGGTAAGTAGATCACAACTTCTTATAAATTTGGAAAACCAGCATGCGTGCATCACACAGTAGGCTAGGTCGGAACCACTATATGCTAGTATGGCAGATTATTTAGGCAACACATATTTTTCTAGGTGGCGTAAGTGCGCTGATGCACCTCTCAGAGAGTCTGCTGGCACTCATTGAGCGTCACCTACTAGGCCGAGGCCTATCAGCCCGTTAAAGAGCCCGGCAAACGAGGATGGCGACGCGAGCCATGCTGCATACGCCAAGCACGACATTGACCTTGTCGGTGACATTGGAGCGGACACCAGCCCACTGCACGAAGATGGAGCATAGACAGTCGGTGGCGCTCTGCATCCCCTGGATCCGCTGGCAGCACCGGTTCTTGTTAGCGGGGCTTGTCCTGCCCAGGCCTAGCTGGAGGCCAATGCATACTCCGAGCACTGCATCATTCGACATGTGTCGTGGAAAAACACGGCCACCTATGAGGCCATCGATCCCTTGTAGTTCGGCAGGGGGAAGAACACGTTGCACGAAGAGCGGAGGGCGTGGGGCAGCGCAACGGCGATCACATGGGCAGTTTTTACCCAGGTTCGGGCCGCCGCGAGGCGTAAAACCCTACTCCTGCTTTGGTGGATTGATGAGGGGACCGTGGTGGTGACGCGGCGCTCTAGCCCGGCAAGGTCGCCTCGGGGCGAGAACAGCTACGCGCGTATGAGTGTACAAATGTCCGAATCCTTTCTAAGGCTGCCATGGCCCTCCTTTTATAGGTCAAGGGGTCACCACAATGGCAAATCAGTCATTGCATACTGATTAGATAGCGAACAGTGCTATCATACCTAACTCTGCAGACAGGACAAAGCGCATTAAATGCGCCGCATAGTGTCACATCATAGCGTAGCCCGGCAAGCCTTGCCGTGTTGTTCGACCACCTTCTCGCCTGCCTGCGTGACACGTCCCTGGACGGGTGTCATTTGGAGGTGATTTCCTCCGGAAGTGGCTGCCACGTGCCAAGAAATGGCCACTTAGCCGCTTGGGGGTTCGACACCGCACCGATCGATGGCTTGGGTTGCTCTGAGGTGGAGCGGTGGAGCCTTGGCGGGGTAATCCGCCCTCAGCGTCCCTGGCAAGCCTGCCGGGGCAATTTTGAGACTTGTCTTCGGGGCAACCTCGTCCCCGCCAGGCTCGCCTGTCCGGCAAGGAAGGTTTTTCCTTAGTGGTATCTTGCTTCTTTGGTTGGTCTTGGTCTTCTTGATCCGCCCTTTGATTCCTCAAAGAGCTAATCTCTTCTGCTTGGTCTTGTCTTGGATGCCGAGAGTTGCCGGACCGGAGGATTGCTGTCCGTGCAGAAGTCAGCGGAAAACATACACCCCTATTTGTGTACCCCGACAGAAGCCCCCGAGCTTGTACGTGTCGCTGGGCACGTTGGGTCAGGCCCCAAACAGTGCACGGACACGTGGCGAGAGAATGTTGTGCGTGCAGCGGTTTGTCATGATGACCAGTCAATCCAACATCCACTTCGCGTAATTACCGCGGGTCCTGGGGGCGTAGGACTGCAGTAGTTAATGTAAAACGGTAACTTTCTGAAGAGTCGCGCTCCTCCCCCACGTCCTTTCCCTTAGGAGAGACTGTGAAAGGCACGGGCCTGGGAGGAAGCAGCACGAACTCCCCGACATCAAGCCCCCAGCTCAGCCCCCGGCCTGAAAATGCAGGGTTGGCTCCCCCTGTCGGAAGTGACGGAGGAGAGCTCCCCACCTCCGTATCCAGAGGAGGGAAGGAGCTTACTCAGGGCGAGTCCTTCCAGGAGGGGCCCACCCTGCCCGTCGATCGAGTCGAGGGATCCCCGGCAAGGGTTCCCACGGAAGAATCTGCCCAGGACGACGCCGTGGTTACCAAGGGAGGGGATGGTGACCATGGCCCGGTAACTGACGTTGCCCGGGAAACCGAAACTCCTCCTCGGCAGGCATCTTCGAGTAATCCATTTACTCTTTTTGATTCTGCTGCTTTCACCATCTTGCTCCAAGTCCCTGGCTTGCTAATAATTCTGCACCCTTATTATGGATTGTTGACTCTGCCTGCAGCCCATCTGATCGAAGAGCCTGAACTGCTGGAAGAGGTGGCCAGCATAGGGAAAAATGCCGCGGAGGAAGCCACCAAGATCACTGTCGCGGAGGGGCAGGAACATGCTGCCGGAGGTGTCCAGGAGCTCCCGAAGGAATCAGAGAAAACCCTCGGTAGCACGTCAGGGTCGGGGGTTTCGGCTGAAGAGAAAATCCCTCTCCAAATTATGGACCCCCTTCCCTCATTTGGCGCCTCGGCGGGGGTCCCGCCGCCAGCTTTGAATCAACTGGCGTTGGTGCTTGCGTAGCCTGGGCTCGGAGCCCCCGGTTCGTCAGCGACGAGCATGGAACTCGATGGAGAGATTGAGCGTATCCTGGCATCGCTGTACCAAGGGGTTGAAGAGGCAGCCGACTCTGTCACCGTTGCCATGGACTTGTCTTTCCTGGAGTCCATGGCAGCAGGCATTAAGGAGATGCAGAGTTGGCACAGCCAGAAATGGCAGGTGCTCAAGGAGCAGCACAAGTCCGCCAACAAGGTGGACCAGAAGCTGAGGGACAAGGGTAGAGAGCTGCGCGACTGGCATGGCAAGCAGTTCCAGGTCCTTCTGAGGCAGCAGGAGGTGATTTTCATGGCAAGGGAGGATGTCATCGCCCGGGAGGCTTGCTTGGCGGAGCGCACGATGCTCTTGGATGCCAAGGAGAAGGATATCTCTTCCCGGGAAGAGAAACTCGAAGCCACCCTCCGTGCCAAACATGAGGAACTGGAAGCCCTCGTGAAGCAGCGTACCAAGGAGCAGGAGGACAGGCATAAGGCAGCCCTGGACGCCATTACTGCTGATTCTGCTGTCCAACTGAAGAAGCTTGCTGGTGACCTTGCCGCTGCATCTACTGCCTAGACCAATCTCGACCAATAGGTGGCCAAACTGACTGAAGAGCTTGCCGGGAGCGCCAAGGAGGTCACGACCCTCAAGGAGGAGGTGCGGAAAGCAGAGATTCTTCTGAAGGACGTGCAATCGCAGCTCTCCTCCAAGAGCCAAGGCCTTGAAACCGCTAACAGCACCATTCAAGATTTGAAGGCTAGGATTGGCACCCTGGAGAGCTCGGCCGAGTCTAGTGGGGCTCGTGAGAAGCAGCTGGCGAAGGACCTGGATACCACAAGGCTCCACCGGAAAGATGCAGAGGACAAACTGGCGAACCACACCAAGCCGGTCAACCTCTGGATCAAGAGTTTGATCGACGCCACTGAGCGTATCACTGCCCAAACTGCAGCGATGGGCATGGAAGGGCCAGTCGTCTTGGCCAGTATGCATGAGGTCCCCAGCGTCAAGCTAGGGCTCTTCTTCAACGAGCTGATCGAAAAGCTGAAGGCACACAAAGAGGGAAAGGCTGGTCGCTTCGCGAGTGAGTCCCGGAAGCTTGCCCACAACACCCTCTTCATGGTTCTGAGCAACATCGCCCACCGCCATCCAGACCTTGACCTTGCTGACGGCTCTAGGAGGCTACCGGAGGGCGCAGACACTTCTGCTGCCAAGGAGAAAGCCGCCCCCTATGCCAACAAGGTCCTTGCCGTCCCCACGGTTTCGCGAGGCCGCCAGGCACGGTCTTGAATTATCCTTGCCATCGTGCTGTCCTGTAACAAAACATGATGCATGTCTTGTGTTTAGATGCCGTACTTCTTTTATTTGGATGGAACTGATATGTTTACTAATCTTAACTGCATGTTTATCCCTTTTGAGTTTACCAGTCTGCGTTCGTATGATTAGTCTCTGTGCGCGCTTTGGTTGCCTGCCGGTATCATATTGCCACGATTGTTGTAAGGGTCGGACCCTTATCAGTCATCTTGGCGAGGATATGTCCCAGTAGGCTTTTCCTTGGTAGTTTTTGAACGCGGCCGCCCATTCTGCGAGCAGGCTCAGAACAGAACGAGGGCGCAGACAAAGAACTAGTAAGGTGCCATTACGCGAAGGATTTCCTCATACGAACACCTTGGTATCCAATGGATAAGCAAATGCAAATTCTAGGTCAATGATGAAGCAACGATTGTGCGGACTTAGCTCTTATCTTTGCTTCCTCCCACTTCTTTCAGCTGTGGCCGCTTGTCGCGTTCGCATGCTTAGGGAAGGATGGCGCCGCGCGCGTTACTCTCTGGCTCCCAGCAGGTAACGGTTATAATCATATGTATCTTGCGGGCGGCAGGATGCGATGCAAGGTACGATTGGTTTCTCTCTCCTCCTCTTCACATTTTTTTAAACAATTCGACCGCGAATGGCATAAAAGTCACGCTAGCATAGACGGCCTTGCCGGAGCGTACTTGCCGGGGCGTCAATCAACGGATTCGCACTAGCGCTCTACTCAGGATTTCCCTAGGCAGGGTAAATGCTGGACCGAGTATCGCGCGGGCTCATCGACGTTGATGATGCTGAACCTAGTGTAGCTCGATTGTCGATAAGTGAAAGTGGTGGAGAGATAAACCTTGTACCCTTACACCTTGTTCCTTTTCCCGAACGGGGCTCGCATGGCGACCACGCTGCCTGAACCATTTGGGGCCGTCATGCCGCCATTATTCCTGGTCCCCGCCGCCGCTGCATCTGCGGTGGAGGGAGGCGATGGAGATAGGACAGGGTAGGCGGGGGAGCGACACCGCTCCCCTCCCGTCTTACTATGCTCCGTCTTTTCTTAGGCGTCATGGATGATGAAGCCATCGATGAAGAAAACGATGATGAAGATGACGCGCTGCGTACGCTCTTGGGTTCGCGCAAGCGATTCCCCCTACCTGGGGTGCCAAAGATGTCACGGAAAAACACGGCCACCTATGGGGGCATCGGCCCCTTGTGGTTCGGCAGGGGGAAGGACGCATTGCACAAAGAGCGGAGGGTGCGAGGCAGCGCAACGACGATCACACGGGCAGTTTTTACCCAGGTTCGGGCCGCCGCGAGGTGTAAAACCCTACTCCTGCTTTGGTGGATTGATGAGGGGACCGTGGTGGTGACGCAACGCTCTAGCCCGGCAAAGTCGCCTCGGGGCGAGAGCAGCTACGCGTGTATGAGTGTACAAATGTCCGAATCCTTTCTAAGGTTGCCATTGCCCTCCTTTTATTGGTCAAGGGGTCACCACAATAGCAAATCCGTCATTGCGTACTGACTAGATAGCGAACAGTGCTATCATACCTAACTCTGCAGACAGGACAGAGCGCATTAAATGCGCCGCTTAGTGTCACATCATAGCATATCCCGGCAAGCCTTGCCGTGCTATTCGGCCACCTTCTCGCCTGCCTGCGTGACACGTCCCTGGACGGGTGTCATTTGGAGGTGATTTCCTCCGGAAGTGGCTGCCACATGCCAAGAAATGGCCACTTAGCCACTTGGGGGCTCAACACCGCACCGATCGATGACTTGGGTTGCTCTGAGGTGGAGCGGTGGAGCCTTGGCGGGGTAATCCGCCCTCAGGGTCCCCGGCAAGCCTGCCGGGGCAATTTTGAGACTTGTCTTTGGGGCAACCTCGTCCCCGCCAGGCTCGCCTGCTCGGCAAGGGAGGTTTTTCCTTAGTGGTATCTTGCTCCTTTGGTTGGTCTTGGTCTTCTTGATCTGCCCTTTGATTCCTCAAAGAGCTGATCTCTTCTGCTTGGTCTTGTCTTGGGTGCCGAGTGTTGCCGGACCGGAGGATTGCTGTCTGTGCACAAGTCAGGGGAAAACGTACACCCCTGTTTGTGTACCCCCGACAACATGCACTGGCTACCGCTGACGGATGGTGCCGATGGAGGCGGGATGCTCTGACCATGCACTGTTGGGGAACGTTGCATGGAAAACAAAAAAATTCTACACACACGCAAGATCTATCCATGGAGATGCATAGCAACGAGGGGGAGATTGTATCTACGTACCCTTGTAGACCATAAGCGGAAGCGTTTAGTAACGCGGTTGATGTAGTCGAACTTCTTCGCGATCCAACCGATCGAGTACCGAACGTACGGCACCTCCGCGTTTAGCACACGTTCAGCTCGGTGATGTCCTCCGCCTTCTTGATCTAGCAAGACGGTGAGGTAGTGGATGAGTTCCGGCAGCACGACGGCGTGGTGACGGTGATGGTGAAGTGATCTCCGCAGGGCTTCGCCTAAGCACTACGAAAATATGACCGAGGGTGTAAACGGTGGAGGGGGGCGCCGCACACGGCTAAGCAATTGTCGTGGTTTGTGTGGCACCCCCTCCCTCTCATATATATAGGTGGGGGAGAGGGGAGGCAGCCAGGCGCACCAAATAGGTGGCCGGCCGGCCCTAGGGCTCCTGCCCTGGCCGCGCCCCCCTGCCATCTTTTCCCAAAGAGGGAAGGAAAGGGGGAAGGAGGAAGGCAGGGGGAGTCCAACTCCACCCTTTCCTTCCCTCCCCTAGGGCCGGCCACCATAGAGGGAGCACCAGCCCCTTGTGGACTGGTGTGTTCCCTGACTTGGCCCATAAGGCCCATATACTTCCCGGGGCTTACCGGAACCCCTTCCGGTGACCCGATGACTACCCGGTACGCCCCGAAACTCTTCCGGTGTCCAAATAGTATCATCCTATATATCAATCTTTACCTCCGGACCATTTTGGAGCTCCTCGTCATGTCCGTGATCTCATCCAGGACTCCGAACAACATTCGGTCACCAAATCACATAACTCATATAACACTATATCGTCAACGAACGTTAAGCGTGCGGACCCTACGGGTTCGAGAACTATGTAGACATGAACGAGACACCTCTCCGGTCAATAACCAATAGCGGAACCTGGATTTCCATATTGGTTCCTACATATTCTACGAAGATCTTTATCGGTCGAACCTTATGACAACATACGTAATTCTTTTTGTCTGTCAGTATGTTACTTGCCCTAGATTCGATCATCGGTATCTCTATACCTAGTTCAATCTTGTTACCGGCAAGTCTCTTTACTCATTCCATAATACATCATCTCGTAACTAACTCCTTAGTCATTTTGCTTGCAAGCTTCTTGTGATGTGTATTACCGAGAGGGCCCAAAGATACCTCTCCGATACACGGAGTGACAAATCCTAATCTTGATCCCATGCCAACTCAACATACACCCACTACTAGGGAAAACCTTATACACAGAAGCTTATCAGTAGCGCTTTTTGAAAGGAAGCGCTACTGCTAATTAGCAATAGCTCTTGCACAGAAAGAGCGCTGCTACTATGCACATAGCAGTAGCGCAGTAGTTAGAAAACACGCTACTACTATAATTGCCACACCGTTGCCGGTAGGCTAGGTATACTAGTAGCGCTCTTACGTAAAATGCGCTACTGCTATTGTACTTAGCAATAGCGCTTTCCTCCATCCAGCGCTACTGCTAAATTCAGTCCCCTCCTAGGACCCAAGTTTAGTCCCACCTCGCTCCGCGAATAGAATGTTTACCACCTTAAATATGGTGCTTCTCAAACTATCACAACCACTTGGTCTTCATTGTACTCTATGTGTAGGGTCTGTGGCAATATGAATCTTCGCCGGTTCCTAAACCAGCGAAGATTCATACTGACAATTTAGATTCTACACAAAAAGATCATTGACGACCAATGCTTTTTTTGATGCTTTTTTTTACATGCTTAGCCTTAGTAGTAGGGCTGGTTCTCTAAAAGCGCTACTGTTATTGATCATAGCAGTAGCGCTGGTTCCCTTAATGCACTACTGCTATGGAGCTTAGCAGTAGCGGTGGTTACCAACCAGCGCTACTACTACGGGCACCATATCCATACCCCGCGTCCTTACTCTTCCCTCACACTCTCACTCGCTCTCTCTCCGCCGCGCGCCATCGCCGCCGTCGCCCACCGTCGCCCCCAAGGTATCTGTCTCCCTCCCTCCTCCTCTCGCCGCCCTCCTCTCTCCTCCCTCCGGCAGCCCTCCTCTCTCCTCCCTCCTCCCGCCGGCGCCCGATGCTCTCCTCCCACCTCCTCCGACCGCCCTGCTCCCTCCTCCCTCCTCCCACTGCCCTCCTCTCTCCTCCCTCCCCCAGCCACCCGAAGCCCTCCCTCCTCCTCCTCCTCCTCCTCCCACCTCTCTTTGTATAAAAATTTAGGTATAGAATTTTTAGTAAATGTAGGTTTTTTGAATAGAATTGAAAAAAGTAAATGTAGGTCTTTTTAATAGAATAGGAAATTTTTAGTAAATTTTCTTCTTTTGAATAGAATAGAAAATTAGTAAATGTAGAATAGAACGGAAAATTAGAAAAATTTCAGTAAATGTAAGTCTTTTGAATATAATACAATAGATTTTGTTTATTCGTTCGATGTCGGTCTTTTGAACCTATTATCTTTAAGTATTATAGGTATCAAATAAAATATGAAAATGCCCATGTCAATGATTAGAACTAGGTTTTACAAATTTTTAGGGTTAGAACTTGGTTTAGACAAATGGATGGATAGATGGGCAGTACAGATTATTAGGGTTAGAACTATGTTTTACAAATTTTGTTTTTGTGTTAGACATAGGGTTTCAAACTCTAAGTTATGTGAAATTAGGGCATTTTTCTATGATTCAAGAAGTAGACAGTAGTTAAAAAACCAGGGCATTTTTCTAGGGTTTATGAGGATATATAGATAGATGGATGGATGGACAGATGTTAGGGCTAGAACTAGAGTATTTTTAGTAAATGTATAGGTCTTTTCAATTTTTAGGGTTAGAACAAGGTATTTTTAGTAAATGTTAGGGCTAGAACTAGGATGTTTTAGACATAGGGTTTCACTAAGTCCTAAGATGAGGATAATAATGTTTTTGATTATATTTTGTTTTTGCAGAAATCAAGGAGCCCCTGCATCAACCCCGCCGCCGTCCCCGTCACCGACCACCTCCGACCTCGAGGTGAGACCAGCCAAATCCCCATGTCGATGATGATGTAGATGTTTTGATAGTTGTAGTAGAGTAGTAGCTACATGAGTGGCCTATGTTTGCAGGGAACACCTCACAGTGGCCTATGTTTTTCCGGAGTGTTGATTAGTTTTCATTCCGGCAAATTTCAGGTGCTCGATATATGTCCTTTTTAGCAAAGGTCATGCCGGATTTTTCCGTGAATTTTGGCATGACTTCTGCTAGAATATGTAGGAAATATCGAGTGGCCCGGATTTTGTAGAAAGATAATTAAACGACATTTTGGGTTGACTTTAAGTCTGTCGGGACTCCACCATATATATGAGAGAAGAAGAATGCCGACTGTTGCCATGGGGGTAGCTTCTTCTTCATTCCAAGGTGCTAGACATTTTGGTGTAATGCACTTTGGAATGACAGGAGTAGCTACCATCACCGACGGTCGCAAATGTCAGAGGGGAAGAATCCCGACTGTTGTCGTGGGGGTCACTTCTCCTTCGTTCCCGTGTGCTAGACATTTTGGTGTAATGCACCCGGGAACGAAGGGAGGAGCGACCATCACCAACGGTCGAATATATACATAAATTGAATTGTACAAGTTTAATCTTTGAATTATGAACATAGGAAATGTCTAGTGACGACGATAGGCTCCCGGAGTGCGACTGGTGCGGCGATGACCGGGGTGTGTGCGACAGGCCTCACCTGGTAGAAGGTCGGCGCTTCAGTATTAAGCTCCAGGAGACCTTCGATGTTGAAACGGTACGCAACGACGACAAGTGTTTTTTTTTGTAATTAACCATGACTTATGCTTCTTCAACGTGTAATTTTCGTCTTTTACAATTTGACTAGCTTATCCCATGCCATGCAAGACGCTATGTCTTGGAGAGGCTGGATATTGAAGATCATGAAAGTATGGAAACAAAGATAGTTCACCTAAGGACCCATCATGGTTATGATTTTGCTGTAAATCTATACAATTCTAAGAGCGCATCCCATTTTGGTTGCCCGAATTGGGAAGCACGTTGCAAGACGTATGTTTTTCATGAGGGTATGCTTGTCACCTTGGATCTTGGTGATCCTGACATCGACGAAGAGAATATGGACATTTGGGTCCTTGTTGATACGCTTCCAATTCTACCGCTATGTGAGTTTCTCAAACATATTTATTAAGTAATTTATATTGTTTATTTCAAAATAGTTGACAACTTATTTCCATTGACAACATATTTTCATTCTTCAAAAAATGTACGGAAGATGGTAGACAGAACCTACTACACCGATGGCGCAGAATTAACTTATCAGGAGAAAGATCATCTTATCTAATTTATTATTGATGTTGAGAATTACAATATCAATTATCAAACTCCTGCACATTATGGTCAATACGTGCCACTAGTGCACGTGCTGACCTACGGTAACATCCATGGAGATGGCATGGTAAGATTTTTTTTACTATTACAACATCCGTGCATCTTTTGCATATATTCTTCTAAAGCTAAACTACATTGCTAACTACGATGTTATTATTATGTTTTTCAATAGAAAATCCCGAAGGATTGTGTGCATGATCTGATGTTTCCGAAAGGTTGGCTTGATGTTATTAGCTTACGAACATATCTGCCTAGGCTTCACAACTGTTCATACCGGATTTCTAAAACCGATCAAGACATGACAATCAAAGAATGGAAAAAATGTATGAACAATCATAGGGAGCTAGTTGGAAGCAACATTGTGCGAAGTGCAAGAATTGGAGACAGAATAGTCTCCATTCTCCATAATGGAGTGTCAGGGCCTATCTTGTTTTATGCTATTTTACCTTAGAGAGGGTAGTAGGTCCTATGAGAGAGGAGTAGGTCTTAGGTACAATGTGTTATTATGTGTTACAATGTGTTAGAGTTGATGATGATGAGGAGGAGGAGTTGTGATTATGACTAGTGACCAAGTTGTTATATGATGTCTCATGGACGAAAATGATGACCAAGTTATTATGATGATGCATGATACTAAGTTGTTATATGAGTATGATGAGTTGTTATATATATCAGTGGGCGAAATGAACTTGGATTAGATTCAAGTGGAAGCAACATGTGGTGCACATCGAAAGTACTACTAATCTGAACTTAATCTAGTTTGGATTAGTAGTACTTTCGATGTGCACCACATGTTGCCTCCACTTGAATCTAATCCACATTCATTTCACCCACTGATATATATAATAACTAATCATGGTCATAAAATCATATGATGAAAGTACTGTATATAGAACCTATACAAATACAGCGACAATAATCTGCATTTTCAAAAATATAGGAAAATTTAGCAGTAGCGCTTTTCATAAGAAACGCTACTGCTACTTACTATTATCAGTAGCGCCGGTTCCATTCGAGCGCTACTGCTAATTAGGTAAAGCAGTAGCGCTGGAAAACCAGCGCTACTGCTACCAGTTAGCTGTAGCGCCTTAGTGGCAGCGCTTGTACCAGCGCTACTGATAGCTATATATCCAGCGCTACTGCTAGGGTTATCCCAAGTAGTGACCTTCGGAGATACCTGTAGAGCATGTTTATGATCACCCAGTTACGTTGTGACGTTTGATAGCACAAGGTATTCCTCCGGTATCCGGGAGTTACATGATCTCATAGTCGAAGGAATATGTATTTGACATTAAGAAAGCAATAGCAATAAACTGAACAATCATATGCTAAGCTAACAGATGGGTCTTGTCCATCACATCATTCTCCTAATGATGTGATCCTGTTATCAAGTGACAACACATGTCTATGGTTAGGAAACCTTAACCATCTTTGATCAACGAGCTAGTCTAGTAGAGGCTCACTAGGGACACGCTATTTGTTTATGTATCCACACATGTATTTCAGTTTCCGATCAATACAATTCTAGCATGAATAATAAACCTCTATCATGAATAAGGAAATATAAAATAACAACTTTATTATTGCCTCTAGGGCATATTTCCTTTAGTCTCCCACTTGCACTAGAGTCAATAATCTAGTTCATGTGATTAACACCCATAGTTCACATCGCCATGTGACTAACACCCAAAGAGTTTACTAGAGTCAATAATCTAGTTCACATCGCCATGTGATTAATACCCAAGGAGTACTAAGGTGTGATCATGTTTTACTTGTGAGAGAGGTTTAGTCAACGGGTCTGCCATATTCATATCCGTATGTATTTTGCAAATTTCTAAGTCTACAATGCTCTGCATGGAGCTACTCTAGCTAATTGCTCCCACTTTCAATATGTATCCAGATTGAGACTCAGAGTCATCTGAATCGGTGTCAAAGCTTGCATCGACGTAACCCTTTACGACGAACTCTTTATCACCTCCATAACCGAGAAACATTTCCTTAGTTCTCTTAGGTACCTAAGGATAATTTTGACCGATGTCCAGTGATCCACTCCTGGATTACTATTGTACCCCCTTGCCAAACTCATGGCAAGGCACTCAACTGGTCTGGTACACAGCATGGCATACTTTATAGAACCTATGGCTGAGGCATAGGTAATGACTTTCATTCTCTCTCTATCTTCTGCCGTGGTCGGGCACTGAGTCTTACTCAACTTCACACCTTGCAACACAGGCAAGAACCCTTTCTTTGACAGATCCATTTTGAACTTCTTCAAAACTTTCCAATGTGTGTGCTTTGTGAAAGTCCTATTAAGCGTCTCGATCTATCCTGATAGATCTTGATGCTCAATATGTAAGTAGCTTCACCGAGGTCTTTCATTGAAAAATTCTTATCCAAGTATCCTTTTATGCTATCCAGAAATTCTATATCATTTCCGATCAATGATATGTCATCCACATATAATATCAAAAATGCTATAGAGCTCCCACTCACTTTCTTGTAAATACAGGCTTCACCATAAGTCTGTATAAAACCATATGCTTAAATCACCTCATCAAAGCGTATATTCCAACTCCGAGATGCTTGCACCAGTCCATAGATGGACCGCTGGAGCTTGCACACTTTAGCACCTATAGGATCGACAAAAACTTTTGGTTGCATCATATACAAATCTTCTTTAAGAAATCCATTAAGGAATGCAGTTTTGACGTCCATTTGCCAGATTTCATAATCATAAAATGCGGCAATTGCTAACATGATTTGGACAGACTTAAGCATCGCTACAGGTGAGAAAGTCTCATCGTAGTCAAACCCTTGAACTTGTCAAAAACCTTTCGCGACAAGTCGAGCTTTATAGACAGTGATATTACCATCAACGTCCGTCTTCCTCTTGAAGATCCATTTATACTCAATGGCTTGCCGATCATCGGGAAAATCCATCAAAGTCCATACTTTGTTCTTATACATGGATCCTATCTCAGATTTCATTCCCTCAAGCCATTTGTTGGAATTTGGGCTCATCATAGCTTCTTCATAGTTCGTAGGTTTGCCATGGTCTAATAACATGACTTCCAGGACAGGATTATCGTACCACTCTGGTGCGGATCGTGCTCTCGTCAACCTACGAAGTTTTGTAGTAACTTGATCTGAAGTTTCATGATCATCATCATTAGCTTCCTCTCTAGTTGGTGTAGGCATCACGGGAACGGTTTTCTCTGATGTGCTACTTTCCAATTCGAGAGAAGGTACACTTGCCTCATCAAGTTCTACTTTCCTCTCACTCACTTCTTTCGAGAGAAACTCCTTCTCTAGAAAGGATCCATTCTTTGCAACAAAGATCTTGCCTTCAGATCTGTGGTAGAAGGTGTACCCAATGGTTTTCTTAGGGTATCCTATGAAGACACACTTCTCCGATTTGGGTTCGAGCTTATCAGGCTGAAGCCTTTTGACATAAGCGTCGCATCCCCAAACTTTAAGAAATGACAGCTTAGGTTTCTTGCCAAACCATAGTTCATATCGTGTCGTGTCAACGGATTTAGATGGTGCCCTATTTAACATGAATGCCGCTATCTCTAATGCATAACCCCAAAACGATAGTGGTAAATCGGTAAGAGACATCATAGAACGCACCATATCTAATAAAGTACGGTTACGACGTTCGGACACACCATTACACTGTGGTGTTCCAGGTGGCGTGAGTTGTGAAACAATTTCACATTGTTTTAAATGAAGGCCAAACTCGTAACTCAAATATTCGCCTCCGTGATCAGATCGTAGAAACTTTATTTTCTTGTTACGATGATTCTCCACTTCACTCTGAAAATCTTTGAACTTTTCAAATGTTTCAGACTTGTGTTTCATTAAGTAGATATACCCATACCTACTCAAAACATCTGTGAAGGTCAGAAAATAACGATACCCGCCGCGTGCCTCAACACTCATCGGACCGCATACATCAGTATGTATTATTTCCAATAAGTCATTAGCTCGCTCCATTGTTCCAGAGAACGGAGTTTTAGTCATCTTGCCCATGAGGCATGGTTCGCAAGTATCAAATGATTCATAATCAAGTGATTCCAAAAGTCCATCTGCATGGAGTTTCTTCATGCGCTTTACACCAATATGACCTAAACGGCAGTGCCACAAGTATGTTGCACTATCATTATCAACTTTGCATCTTTTGGCATCAATATTATGAATATGTGTATCACTACGATCGAGATTCAATAAACCATTCACATTGGGTGTATGACAATAGAAGGTTTTATTCATGTAAATAGAACAACAATTATTCTTTGACTTAAATGAATAACCGTTGCAATAAACATGATCTAATCATATTCATGCTCAATGCAAACACCAAATACCATTTATTTAGGTTCAACACTAATCCTGAATGTAGAGGGAGTGTGCGATGGTGATCATATCAACCTTCGAATCACTTCCAACACACATCGTCACCTCGCTTTTAACTAGTCTCTGTGATACGTCCATTTTGCATCATGCTTTTATATTGATATTTATTATATTATGGGCTGTTATTACTTATTTTGGTACAATACTTATGCCTTTTCTCTCTTATTTTACAAGGTTTACATGAAGAGGGAGAATGCCGGCAGCTGGAATTCTGGGCTGGAAAAGGAGCAAATATGAGAGACCTATTTTGCACAACTCCAAAAATCCTGAAAATTTACAGAGAATTATTTCGGAATAAATAAAAAATACTGGGCGAAGAAAATACCAGAGGGGACCCACCAGGAGGCCACAAGCCTGGGGGGCGCGCCCTACCCCCTGGGCGCGCCCCTGTGGCATGTGGGCCACCTGGCAGGCCTCCGGTGCCCATCTTCTGCTATATGGTGTGTTTTGACCTGGAAAAAATCATAGGAGAGCGTTCGGGACGAAGCGCAGCAGTCTCGAGGCGGAACCTGGGTAGAAGCAATCTACGGCTCCGGCGGAGCTGTTCTGCCTGGGAAACTTCCCTCTCGGAGGGGGAAATCGAAGCCATCGTCATCACCAACGATCCTCCCATCGAGAGGGGGTCAATCTCCATCAACATCTTCACCAGCACCATCTCCTCTCCAAACCCTAGTTCATCTCTTGTATCCGATCTTTGTCTCAAAACCTCAGATTGGTACTTGTGGGTTGCTAGTAGCGTTGATTACTCCTTGTAGTTGATGCTAGTTGGTTTATTCGATGGAAGATCATATTTTCAGATCCTTAATGATAATTATTACTCCTCTGATTTTGAATATGAATATGCTTTGTGAGTAGTTACGTTTGTTCCTGAGGACATGGGAGAAGTCTTGTTATAAGTAATCATGTGAATTTGGTATTCGTTCGATATTTTGATGAGATGTATGTTGTCTTTCCTCTAGTGGTGTTATGTGAACGTGGACTACATGACACTTCACCATTGTTTGGGCCTAGGGGAAGGCACTGGGAAGTAATAAGTAGATGATGGGTTGCTAGAGTGACAGAAGCTTAAACCCTAGTTTATGCGTTGCTTCATAAGGGGCTGATTTGGATCCATACGTTTCATGCTATGGTTAGATTTATCTTAATTCTTCTTTCATAGTTGTGGATGCTTGCGAGAGAGGTTAATCATAAGTGGGAGGCTTGTCCAAGTAAGGATAGCACCCAAGCACAGGTCCACCCACATATCAAATTATCAAAGTAACGAACGCAAATCATATGAGCATGATGAAAACTAGCTTGACAGTAATTCCCATGTGTCCTCGGGAGCGCTTTGCTTCATATAAGAGTTCGTCCAGGCTTGTCCTTTGCTACAAAAAGGATTGGGCCACCTTGCTGCACCTTAGTTACACTTTTTTTCTTGTTACCTGTTACAAATTATCTTATCACAAAACTATCTGCTACCGGTAATTTCAGTGCTTGCAGAGAATACCTTGCTGAAAACCGCTTGTCATTTCCTTCTGCTCCTCGTTGGGTTTGACACTCTTACTTATCAAAAGGACAAAGATAGATCCCCTATACTTGTGGGTCATCAAGACTCTTTTCTGGCACCGTTGCCGGGGAGTGAAGCGCCTTTGGTGAGTGGTATTTGGTAAGGAAAATTTTATATGGTGTGCTGAAATTTACTGTCACTTGTTACTATGGAAAATAATCCTTTGAGGGGTTTGTTCGGGCTATCTTCACCCCGACCAGAAGAGCAAAGAGTTGCCCCTTTTATCCTTGATGGCAACAATACAAATACATGCCTCGCTACCCCTACTTTGTCGCTGGGTGAGTACACCGCAAGATTGAACCCAAAACTAAGCACCTCTCCCATTGCAAGAAATACCAATCTAGTTGGCCAAACCAAACCGATAATTTGAAGAGAAATACAAAGATATCAAATCATGCATATAAGAATTCAGAGGAGATTCAAATAATATTCATAGATAATCTAATCATAAATCCACAATACATCGGATCTCGACAAACACACCGCAAAAGAAGATTACATCGGATAGATCTCCAAGAACATCGAGGAGAACATGGTATTGAGAATCAAAGAGGGAGAAGAAGCCATCTAGCCACTAGCTATGGACCCGTAGGTCTGAGATAAACTACTCATGCTTCATCAGAAGGGCAATAGGGTTGATGTAGATGCCCTCCGTGATCAAATCCCCCTCCGGCAGATCACCGAAAAAGGCCCCAAGATGGGATCTCACGGGAACAGAAGGTTGTGGCGGTGGAAAAGTATTTTCGTGGACTCCCCTGAGGGTTTTGGAATATATCTAGATTTATAGGACGAAGAAGTAGGTCGATGGACTCCCGAGGGGACCACAAGCCAGGGGGCGCCCCCCTAGGGCGCACCCCTACGGCTTGTCGTCGCCTTGTGGGTCTTCTGACTTCATCTCCAAGTCTCGTAGGTGTCTTCTGGGCCAAGGAAAATCATCGCGAAAGTTTTATTCTATTTGGACTCCGTTTGATATTCCATTTCTGCGAAACTCAAAAACAAGGAAAAAACAGAAACTGGCACTGGGATCTAGGTTAATAGGTTAGTCCCAAAAATAATATAAAATGGCATATTAATGCATATAAAACATCCAAAACAGATAATATAATAGCATGGAACAATCAAAATTATAGATACGTTGGAGACGTATCATGCATCCCCAAGCTTAATTCCCGCTCGTCCTTGAGTAGGTAAATGATAAAAATAGAATTTTTAATGTGGAATGCTACCAAACATATTTATCAAAGTAATTTTATTTATTGTGGCATGAATGTTCAGATCCATAAGATTCAAAACAAAACTATAATATTGACATAAAAACAATAATACTTCAAGCATACTAATAAAGCAATCATGTCTTCTCAAAATAACATGGCCAAAGAAAGTTATCCATACAAAATCATATAGTCTGGCTATGCTCCATCTTCATCACACAAAAATATTTAAATCATGCACAACCCCAGAATTAGTCAAGCAATTTTTTCATACTTTAGTGTTCTCAAACTTCTTCAACTTTCACGCAATACATGAGCGTGAGCCATGGATATAGCACTATAGGTGGAATAGAATATGGTGATTGTGGAGAAGACAAAAAGAAGGAGATAGTCTCACATCACCTTGGCGTATCAATGGCTATGGAGATGCCCATCAATAGATATCAATGTAAGTGAGTATTGATTGCCATGCAACAGATGCACTAGAGCTATAAGTGTATGAAAGCTCAAAAAGAAACTAAGTGGGCGTGCATCCAACTTGCTTGCTCACGAAGACCTAGGGCAATTTGAGGAAGCCCATCATTGGAATATACAAGCCAAGTTCAATAATGAAAATTTAACACTAGTATATGAAAGTGACAACATAGGAGACTCTCTATCATGAAGATCATGGTGCTACTTTGAAGCACAAGTGTGGAAAAAGGATAGTAACATTACCCCTTCTCTCTTTTCTCTCATTTTTTGGGCTCTTTGTCCTCTCTTTTTCCCCCTTTTTTTCTTTTTTTTAAAATTTTTCGTCTGGAGTCTCATCCCGACTTGTGGGGGAATCATAGTCTCCATCATCCTTTCCTCACATGGGACAATATAATGCTCTAAAAATGATGATCATCACACTTTTATTTACTTACAACTCAAGAATTACAACTCGATACTTAGAACAAAATATGACTCTATATGAATGCCTCCGGCGGTGTACCGGGATGTGCAATGACTCAAGAGTGACATGTATGAAAAATATGAATGGTGGCCTTGCCACAAATACGATGTCAACTACATGATCATGCAAAGCAATATGACAATGATGGAGCGTGTCATAATAAACGAAATGGTGGAAGTTGCATGGCAATATACCTCGGAATGGCTATGGAAATGCCATAATAGGTAGGTATGGTGGCTGTTTTGAGGAAGGTATATGGTGGGTGTAATGCACCGGCGAAAGTTGCGCGGTACTAGAGAGGCTAGCGATGGTGGAAGGGTGAGAGTGCGTATAATCCATGGACTCGACATTAGTCATAAAGAACTCAAAACTTATTGCAAAAGTCTAGAAGCTATCAAAATGAAGTATTAGACGCATGCCCCTAGGGGAAGGGTTGGTAGGAGTTAACCATCGCGCGATCTCGACCTCAACACAAAGGATGGCAATCAAAAAATAAATCATGCTCCGACTTCATCACATAACGGTTCACCATAAGTGCATGCTACGGGAATCACAAATTTTAACACAAGTATTTCTACCAATCCATAATTACTCACTAGCATGACTCTAATATCACCATCTTTATATCTCGAAACAATCATAAGGATTCAAACTTCACAAAGTATTCAATGCACTTTATATGAAAGTTTTTATTATATCCCTCTTGGATGCCCATCATATTAGGACTAAATTCATAACCTAAGCAAATTACCATGCTGTTTAGAAACTCTCAAAATAATATAAGTGAAGCAAGAGAGTTCAATAATTTCTATAAAATAAAGCCACCGCCGTGCTCTAAAAAGATATAAGTGAAGCACTAGAGCAAAATTGCCTAGCTCAAAAGATATAAGTGAAGCACATAGAGTATTCTAATAAATTCACGATTTAAGCGTGTCCCTCTCAAAAGGTGTGTAAAGCAAGGATGATTGTGGCAAACTAAAAAATAAAGACTCATATCATACAAGACGCTCCAAGCAAAACACATATCATGTGGTGAATGAAAATATAGCCTCAAGTAAATTTACCGATGGATTGAAGACGAAAGAGGGGATGCCTTCCGGGGCATCCCCAAGCTTAGGCTCTTGGTTGTCCTTGAATATTACCTTGGGGTGCCTTGGGAATCCCCAAGCTTAGGCTCTTGCCACTCCTTATTCCATAGTCCATCAAATCTTTACCCAAAACTTGAAAACTTCACAACACAAAACTCAACAGAAAACTCATGAGATCCGTTAGTATAAGAAAATAAAATCACCACTTTTATGAACTCCTTATTTATTTATATTGTTATGAACTCCTTATTTATTTATATTGTTGTAATATCTACTGTATTCCAACTTCTCCATTGTTCATAGCCCCCGATACTACCCATGTATTCATCAAAATAAGCCAACAACACATAGAAAACAGAATCTCTCAAAAACAGAACAGTCTGTAGCAATCTGGAAATTTGAATACTTCTGCAACTCTAAAAATTCTGAAAAATTAGGGCATACTGGGAAATTTGTATATAAATCTTGTGCAAAAATAACCAGATCAAAAGGACGTTTCTGTGAATTTCTAAAATTATTTTACTGCATGCAAAAGTTTCTGTTTTTCAGCTAGATCAAATCAACTATCACCGTAAGCTATCCCAAAGGTCTTACTTGGCTCAAACACTAATTAAAACACCAAAAAACAATTACTACGGAGGTAATAATGTGTGTTTACTCATAAAAACAGAAATTAAAAATATTGGGTTGTCTCCCAACAAGCTCTTTCTTTTTAGCCATTAAGATAGGCTTGAGAATTCAATGATGCTCACATAAAAGATAGTAATTGAAACACGAAGAGAGCATCATATAGCATGTGGAATACAAGTTTAAGTCTAAAAAACTTCCTATGCATAGGAATTTTATAAGCAAACAATTTATCAAGACAAGCAAAAACTAGCATATGCAAGGAATACGAAAGAAACAATAGGAATCTCAACATCACGAGAGCTAATTTAGTAACATGAAAATTTCTACAACCATGTTTTCCTATCCCATAATAATTACATGTGGGATCATATTTAAATTCAACAATATAGCTATCACATAACATATTCACTACATGATCCACATGCATGCAAAGTTGACACTCTTCCAAAATAGTGGGATTGACATTAACTAAAGTCATGACCTCTCCAAGCCCACTTTTATCAAAAAAATCATAAGATTGATCATACTCCAATGTAGTGGGATCATTATTAGCTAGATTTGACACTGTTCCAAACCCATTTTCAATATTATTGCAAACATATTCATCATGAGGCTTAAATAAATTTTCAAGATCATAAGAAAAATCACCCCAATCATGATCATTGCAACAAGTAGTGGACCTAGCAAAACTAGCATCCCCAAGCTTAGGGTTTTGCATATCATTAGCACAACTGACATTAATAGAATTTATAGAACAACCATTGCAATCATGCTTTTCATCCAAGGAGCTATCTTGATTCACTTCATAGATTTCTTTCTTTTAATACTTCATCACAATTTTTAGATTCACGAATTTCAAGCAAAACTTCATAAAGATAATATAGTGCACTCAAATCACTAGATATTGGTTCATCATAAATGGATCACTTAAAAAGATTAGCAAGTGGATGAGGATCCATAAACTTTTAGCAAGCGAAGATGCAAGTAAAAAGAAGGCACATGGTAACACAAGCAAACAAAAGATCGAACGGAAAGAACGCAAATATTTTTGTAATTTTTTGAAAACGTTTTAGAAGTGGGGGAGAGGAAAACGAGAGGCAAATGGCAAATAATGTAATGCAAGAGATGAGTTTGTGATGGGTACTTGGTAGGCTTGATGTAGACCTCCCCGGCAACGGTGCCAGAAATTCTTCCTGCTACTTCTTGAGCTTGCGTTGGTTTTTCCCTTGAAGAGGAAAGGGTGATGCAGTAAAGTAGAGATAAGTATTTCCCTCAGTTAGAGAACCAAGGTATCAATTCAGTAGGAGGTACAAGCAAGTCCCCAATCTACGCACCTGCAGAAACAATCAAACACTTGCACCCAACGTGAAAAAGGGGTTGTCAATCCCTTCACGGTCAATTGCAACGGTGAGATCTGATAGAGATAGGTATAAAAGATTGCCAAAACGAAAAAGTAAATAAATTGCAGCAAGATATTTTTGGTATTTTTGGTTTATAGATCTGAAAATATAATATGGAAAATAGACCCGGGGGCCATAGGTTTCACTCTACGGTGGGTGAACAAATTACTATCTAGCAATTGATAGAAAAGCGCAAAGTTATGACGATATCCAAGGCAATGATTATCCAGATAGGCATCATGTCCGTGTCAAGTAGACCGACTCCTGCCTGCATCTACTACTATTACTCCACACATCGACCGCTATCCAGTATGCATCTAGAGTATTAAGTTCATAAAGAACGGAGTAACGCCTTAACTAAGATGACATGATGTAGAGGGATAAATTCAAGCAATATGATGAAAACCCCATCTTTTTATACTTGATGGCAACAATGCAAATATGTGCCTCGCTACCCCTACTTTGTCGCTGGGTGAGTACACTGCAAGATTGAACCCAAAACTAAGCACCTCTCCCATTGCAAGAAATACCAATCTAGTTGGCCAAACCAAACCGATAATTCAAAGAGAAATACAAAGATATCAAATCATGCATATAAGAATTCAGAGGAGATTCAAATAATATTCATAGATAATCTGATCATAAATCCACAATTCATCGGATCTCGACAAACACACCGCAAAAGAAGATTACATCGGATAGATCTCCAAGAACATCGAGGAGAACATGGTATTGAGAATCAAAGAGAGAGAAGAAGCCATCTAGCTACTAGCTATGGACCCGTAGGTCTGAGATAAACTACTCACGCTTCATCGGAAAGGCAATAGGGTTGATGTAGATGCCCTCCATGATCGAATCCCCCTCCGGCAGATCGCCGGATGTCGGTGTACTAAAGTTTGGGCCCTTTGGTACCCCTTACTTGTGTACGGGCAGTCGCAGCCGCACCTACGGCGAGGCTTGGCGGGGGCAGTTGGACGCAAAATACAAGACAACAAAGACGGCGTCCAAGCCATTAACTAGGGAGCAGAAGACAAGCTGGAGCCCCGGCAAGATCCTTGCTGGGGCGGCCCGTGAGGCCCCGGCAAGATCCTTGCCAGGACGACTTGCGAGGCACTGACAAGAACACCACCCTTGAGGTTGAGAGCTCTGACACCATCGACAACGTTAAGACCAAGACTCAGGGGCACATGCATAGTAGCATGCAGATCTTTGTGAAGACTGGTGGCATGCGGATCTTCGTGAAGACCAGAGAGCGGATTTCCCAGCAAGGTTCTTGCTGGGGACGACTGCGAGGCCCCGGCAAGGCTCTTGCCGGGGACGATCGCAAGGCCACGGCAAGGCTCACACACGACAAGGCCCCACCGCCTTGCCACCGTCCCGGCACAGCAATAAGCCAGCCAACCTGGCGAGCACCTGCGTGGCGGCATGCAGATCTTCGTGAAGATCCTGCCACCGCTCGAGCGCAGCGGCTAGCCAGTCAGCTTGGCACTCGCATGCCTCATCATCTTGGGTGCGTGTCAGGATGGAGTGAGGCGGCGACGGATGGGACGGGCTCTGTTTTCGTCCCCGATAAAGTTAGGGGGGCACGTAAGCAGCACATTTAATGCGCTTGTCCTAAGACGCCAGAAATAAGCACGTGCACTGTAGCACTTTACACCTCCTGTGTGCCACTGTGGCAGCCCCTTGGACATATAAAAGGAGGCCCAAGGCATACTGTAGAGGGATTCGGACTTTTTGGACCCTACGGCCCAGCTTGCATGCAGCTAAACGAAGCTCAAGAACACATAATATACACACCAAGCAGGACTAGGGTTTTACGCTTCTCACCGGCCCGAACCTGGGTAAAGATCCCTCGTGTTGATCTCTAGATCTGCTCTTCGTGCACCCCTCCTCCCTGCCAAACCGTAGAAGGGATCCACCAATCCCATAGGTGTCGTTTCCCCGACATCTTTGGCGCGCCAGGTAGGGGTCGAACCTAGGGCCTTTCGATAGAGAGTGTGGGTGCCAGCAGGCGACGTTCGAAGTGGCATCTTGCGGGAAAGGGTACAACAGCAAAAAAAAGCTAAGTTGTGAAACCTTGAGTGATTTTCTCTTAAATGTAACATTATTTCCCTCGAATGGTTTCGTTTCTTGTATGGAAAACCTGCACGCAAAGGAACCTCGTCGCATTTGGTTGCGCCCTTGCTCTGTTTCGAGTCCGCTCAGCAGTTCAAGTGGCTGCACTAAGCGCGGCAAAGTGTCTTGCCGGTAGCGACACCCCCAGCAGGCTGCTAAGGACCCATTCCTCAAAGCGCTCGCGGCAAGGGTGCGCGCACCAGAAAGCCCTTCCAAAAAAGTGTAGGGTGTATGCCATACGAGGAGGAATCGAACAAGGAAGATAGCATGCATTCAATCCGAAACACAGCAAGTTATATTACATTGCTAGTTGCCGCAGTTCTAACTTAAGATAAATTCGTCTTGGGTACAAGTTCACAGTGGCAAGACAAAGCGGAGCGGCTAGTCCCGGCGCTGGCCTTCTACGATCTTGACTTGGTCAACCATGCTGACGATGGGCGCGACACGTTCTTCAAGCGCCCTGCGGTCCGCATCCGCCGGCAAGCTGTCTTGGCTCAGGTCGAGGCCGGGGTTCCTATACACTACCTTGGTGAGCACTTTGAGGAGGACGCCCCGGCAATGCTTGCAAGACTCACTGGCCAGTTGGGTGGCTCGATTGGAGTGGAGCAGCTTTAGAGCCTCGTTGATGGCCTTGAAGAACATGGTCAGTCTGGCGCTCTCAGAAATCCCCCTGTCATGGGAGAACCTGAAGTTCGGCATCCCCATGATGGACAGCTGCGTGGTGAGCCTCTCCGCGGGTTCGATGAGGCGTGTAGTCCAGAGATTCACGCCCTCTACATAATCATTGTGGGTGGCGGCGGCGCTCTCAAGCAGTAGCTTCTCATTCCTGAGGTCCTTGGCCAGGGTCTTCTCACGAGCCCTGCTGCCATTAAGCGATTCCTCCAGAGTGGTCAACTTCAGCTTCAGATCAGCAATGGAGTTGTTGGCTTCGGAGAGCAGCTTGGTCTTGTCAGATATGGCGACCTGTAGCTCCGCCAAGGTGTGGACAGTTTTGTCTCTGTCGCTCTTTAGCGTCGAGACCTCCTTGCGGTGCTTCTCCAGCTCCACCTCCAGTTTCTCCACCTTGCCGGCCAGCTCGTTCTTGGCGGCCCCTGCGGCTTCGGCAGCGTCGACGGCCTCCTTCAGCTTGCCGGCATGATCCAGGACCAGAGCATCGAGTGCGTCTTTATGTTTCTGCTCCAGCTCCTGGGTCCGCTACGCGACAAGCTTCTCAATTTCTTCGTCCTTGCCGCAGAGCTCGGCGGCAAGCGCCTTCTCGCGAGTGGCGAGGTCTTCTTCTTGGGCGTCAAGCAGAATACGGCGCTGACTTAGACTGGCGTCCTCCTTGGTGGCCTGTGCAGCGGCCTCCTCCTGTGCCTTCTCAATATCGGACTGCTTCAGGAGGAGCTCGTCCCAACGCCGGCCTCGCTCCTCCTGGCCAATCCTCAGCTCTTGCCGGGCCTCGACGAACCAGACCTGCGTCTGCTCGACGCGCTTCTGGAAGTCTGCCTCCGCCGCGACAGCAACCGCTGCCCTGGAGTCCAGTTTCTCCTTACGGGCACGGTGGAGCACCTGGAGCTTCTGAAAGTTGTCGCTCATGGCCTGGAGGAGCTGGTCTTCTTTGGATCCGCTGCTGCTGGCGCTCGGCTCATCGATGACCTTGAGCCCGGCAGCAGCGATGACTTCTTCGTCAAAAGCCTCCCCCTCGGTTGGCGCTCCAGTGCTTGCCGTCCCCGGGATGCTGACGAACAGATTGTCGCCAATCTTTAGGTATCTGCTTGGGGTGGGGGCTTCGGAAGCTGACGGTTGGTCTTCAACCACCGTCTCCCCAGCGGCTGAGGACCCCGGGACCGATGTAGCACCAGGCGCTCCTGCGGCAGGGATGCCGTCAGTACGGTCGCCGATCCCCTTGCGGCCTCCCAAGCAGACCCCTTGGTGGCCTTGTCAGTAGCGATTTTGGCGGCCTCGGTGGCAGCGTCCTTGGAGGTCTCCTCGATGATGGCATTGACATCCATCTGATCTGCCAAGGAGGGATCTAGAGGCCAAGAAGGAGAAACAAGATGAAGCTAGGGGTGGAGCTCAAAATGATGAATAATGACGAATGCCAGGAAGCAGACGGCTTACCCGTGACGATTTGTTGGGAAGCGATTCCCTCCCTGGCAACTCTTGTCACCGGCGTAGGCCCGCCAGCGCCCGTGCCTTCCGGCCCCTCCTCCATGAGGGGGGCTCGTCGGTGGAAGCCCTTGCCGGGGACCCCTCCCTGGACGGTGTGGTTGACGGGGGCGGCATGTCGGAGGTGGCCCTCAGCGGCTTCTCCGATCGATGTTCCTCTCCTGCGAACCCGACAAGGTTAGCAGTAAATATACACACCCCGACGCCCGCCAGCGGGAAATGAGTAACAGACTCACGCTGGGGGCTGGGCTGGGGGCTGCGTCGTGGGCTGGAATCCGGGCTAATTGTAATCATCTCGGCGCACCTAAGGAGCTTGCCGGGGGCTCGTCGCCCGTTGAGGTCTTGGCCTTCTTTGCCATCCTCTGCGCCAATGTTTCCGTGTCTCTGCAGGGACGGGCCAGGGCGGAATTAAGATAAGATGAAGCAAATCAGAGACCCAAGACATAAAGAAAGCGGCAAGATACTTACTCATCTCCTTCTTCTGGCCCCTTTTCCCTCCTCGGGCTGAAGGAGGAGAGGTCGAAGTCGACCTCTGCTGTGGTGTCCACTTGAGGGGATGGGGAAGGGGACCTAGGCCGCTTGATGGTGGCGGGAGCGGCAGCCTGATGTGAGCTCGCCACCCCTGCTGCCTTCTTTGCCGCCGCCCTCGTCTGGCGCCCGGTTTATTGTCGAACACCTTGCTGCTCCGCAGCCTTGCCGGCCGGCCCCTTGCCGGGAACTTTTTTGAACGAGGAGGCCTGCTGGACTGGCTCACCGGAGACGACTCGCCAGAGGACGCATTTCTTCTTTGGCATTGGGGGCTCCACTTCGTCAGTCTCTTCAGTTGTTTCTTCGGTGAGTAAGCCCCCGGCAT
Organism: Thinopyrum elongatum; assembly: GCA_011799875.1. Classification (NCBI taxonomy): domain Eukaryota; kingdom Viridiplantae; phylum Streptophyta; class Magnoliopsida; order Poales; family Poaceae; genus Thinopyrum; species Thinopyrum elongatum. The sequence continues at coordinate 466,513,004 of CM022297.1, forward strand.
CTGCGCTACTATGCCCTCCGGCAGGTTCCTCCTGCTTGGCGGGGTCCTCCTCTACATCCGCGTTATCTCCCATGAAGCCGACGCTGCCAGCCTCCTCGGTAAGGGCCAGCTCTTCCGCCCTGCTGGCGATGTACGCCAACTCTTCGTCAGTGGTCTCGCGGATGAGGCGCGGTTCTTCCCGAATGGTTCTCTCCGACAAGTTGTGGAAGAAATCTTGTGCTCGCTCCGCGGATGGCTCGACCCAGGTTTGGTCAAGGCCATGAGCATTGAACACCGGCATCATAGCGATGATCGAGTTCAGCGCAGAGTTGTTGCACAGAGGGACGATGCTTGCCGGCAGCTTGAACACGTCGTCTGGCCTAAACAGCTTGTGACAGAGGGCCGTGTGCTGAAGGACCGTCCAGTTGTTGTTTAGGCCGGGGCGCAGCCTCATGATGTCCGCCGCATTCCAGAAATCCCAGGCTGGTCTCCCCTTGTTCTGCAAAGGGGCGATGCGGCGACGGAGGAAATCGGCGCCCACCATTTCCACGGTGAGCCCGGCAGCCTTGAGGCGATGAATCCTGTTGACGGGGATAGTGAGCTTCGCATCCTGAGGGTCGAGAGCACTCCAATCGCCGCCATGGGTCGGCTTCATTTGCCAGAGTGAACAGAATGGGTGCGGCTCCTCCTCTGTGATCCAGCACCACCGGCTCCGCCACTCATCCCACTTCTCGTGGTATTCCCCATCCAGATATGTGTCCTTGGTCCCTAACCTAGGGATCCAAGCGATGCCGCCAGTGAGGGCCTCTCTGGCCTGGATGCGAGGGATGAAGAAGTGGCGGAAAAGGGCTGTGTTGGGGACCACCCCGGCAAAGTTTTCGCAGAGGTGAGCAAAGACGGACATGCAAGTTAAGGCATTTGGCGTGAAATCAAGGAGATGGAAGCCAAAGGTAAACATGAGGTCGTTGAAGAAATCAGAGAAAGTGGGGCAGAGCCCGCAATAGAAATAGTCGATGAAAAAGGGGAATTTATCCGGGCCACCCTCAGACTTGGTGGCTGGGGTCACGCGAGTGGCGGCATGCCCATTCGTCGCCCTCCCCCACATGAGCAGGTACTTGTCCCTCAAGACGTGAGCATCGAGCGTCGGGGGGAAGACGGCGAGCTGCTTCCGCATCTTCACCAGCTCACTCTCCGGCACATCCTTGCCCTTGCTTGCTCTGGGCACCTTGGGCGGCATGGCGACTGGGAAGAGTGAGGGAAGCCGAGGACGGCGGGAGCACGGAAGGGGCGAGCGGACGAGCAAACTCTGGTCTGGGCTCGAGGAAGAAGAAGACGGCAGCGGTTCCTAGATTGGAAAAGGCAAGGGGGAAGGGTAAATGAGCAGCGCCCCTGCGGATTCCTCTTTTTATGGTGAAGGCATGGGGCTGCCTCTTTACTGTTCGATATGAAGGCGTTTTCGCAGACGTGCTGCGACCGTTCCATGCACGACCCCCACGTCGCGCACCCAATGCGGATCATGGGGAAGCGCAACAAACGAGATGATTACTGCAGTTAATCCCTACCACGCGTGCCCGCGCACTGTTTGGGCCTGGCCCAACGACGCTTCGTACTCGTGTATGGCCCCCGGGGGCTCCTGTCGGTGTACTAAAGTTTGGGCCCTTTGGTACCCCTTACTTGTGCACGGGAAGTCGCAGCCGCACCTGCGGCGAGGCTTGGCGGGGGCAGTTGGAGGCAAAATACAAGACAACGAAGACGGCGTCCAAGCCAGTAACTAGGGAGCAGAAGACAAGCTGGAGCCCCGGCAAGATCCTTGCCGGGACGACTTGCGAGGCACTGACAAGAACACCATCCTTGAGGTTGAGAGCTCTGATACCATCGACAACGTCAAGACCAAGACTCAGGGGCACATGCGTAGTAGCATGCAGATCTTTGTGAAGACTGGTGGCATGCAGATCTTCGTGAAGACCAGAGAGCGGATTTCCCAGCAAGGTTCTTGCTGGGGACGACTACGAGGCCCCGGCAAGGCTCTTTCCGGGGACGATCGCGAGGCCACGGCAAGGCTCACACACGACAAGGCCCCACCGCCTTGCCACCGTCCCGGCACAGCAATAAGCTAGCCAACCTGGTGAGCACCTGCGTGGCGGCATGCAGATCTTCGTGAAGATCCTGCCACCGCTCCAGCGCAGCGGCTAGCCAGTCAGCTTGGCACTCGCATGCCTCGTCATCTTGGGTGCATGTCAGGACGGAGTGAGGCGGCGACCGATGGGACGGGCTCTGTTTCCATCCCCGATAAAGTTAGGGGTGCACGTAAGCAGCACATTTAATGCGCTTGTCCTAAGACGCCAGAGATAAGCACATGAACTGTAGCACTTTACACCTCCTGTGTGCCACTGTGGCAGCCCCTTGGACATATAAAAGGAGGCCCAAGGCATACTGTAGAGGGATTCGGACTTTTTGGACCCTACGGCCCAGCTTGCATGCAGCTAAACGAAGCTCAAGAACACATAATATACACACCAAGCAGGACTAAGGTTTTACGCTTCTCAGCGGCCCGAACCTGGGTAAAGATCCCTCGTGTTGATCTCTAGATCTGCTCTTCGTGCATCCCTCCTCCCTGCCAAACCGTAGAAGGGATCCACCGATCCCATAGGTGTCGTTTCCCTGACACCGGAAAAGGCCCCAAGATGGGATCTCACGGGAACAGAAGGTTGCGGCGGTGGAAAAGTATTTTCATGGACTTCCCTGAGGGTTTTGGAATATATCTGGATTTATAGGATGAAGAAGTAGGTCGGTGGACTCCCGAGGGGACCACAAGCCAGGGGGGCGTGCCCCTACTGCTTGTCATCACCTCGTGGGTCTTCTGACTTCATCTCCAAGTCACGTAGGTGTCTTCTGGTCCAAGAAAAATCATCGCGAAAGTTTTATTCCGTTTGGACTCCGTTTGATATTCCTTTTCTGCGAAACTCAAAAACAAGGAAAAAACAAAAACTGGCACTGGGCTCTAGGTTAATAGGTTAGTCCCAAAAATAATATAAAATGGCATATTAATGCATATAAAACATCCAAAATAGATAATATAATAGCGTGGAACAATCAAAAATTATAGATACGTTGGAGACGTATCAAGCATCCCCAAGCTTAATTCCTGCTCGTCCTCGAGTAGGTAAATGATAAAAACAGAATTTTTGATGTGGAATGCTACCAAACATATTTATCCATGTAATTTTATTTATTGTGGCATGAATGTTCAGATCCATAAGATTCAAAACAAAAGTTTAATATTGACATAAAAACAATAATACTTCAAGCATACTAATAAAGCAATCATGTCTTCTCAAAATAACATGGCCAAAGAAAGTTATCCCTACAAAATCATATAGTCTACCTATGCTCCGTCTTCATCACACAAAATATTTCAATCATTCACAACCGCGTAATTAGTCAAGCAATTGTTTCATACTTTAGTGTTCTCAAACTTCTTCAACTTTCACGCAATACATGAGCGTGAGCCATGGATATAGCACTATAGGTGGAATAGAATATGGTTGTTGTGGAGAAGACAAAAAGAAGGAGATAGTCTCACATCAACTAGGCGTATCAACGGGCTATGGAGATGCCCATCAATAGATATCAATGTAAGTGAGTAGGGATTGCCATGCAACGGATGCACTAGAGCTATAAGTGTATGAAAGCTCAAAAAGAAACTAAGTGTGTGTGCATCCAACTTGATTGTTCACGAAGACCTAGGGCAATTTGAGGAAACCCATCACTGGAATATACAAGCCAAGTTCTATAATGAAAATTTCCCACTAGTATATGAAAGTGACAACATAGGAGACTCTCTATCATGAAGATCATGGTGCTACTTTGAAGCACAAGTGTGGAAAAAGGATAGTAACATTGCCCCTTCTCTCTTTTCTCTCATTTTTTTGGGCACTTTGTCCTCTCTTTTCCCCCTTTTTTTCTTTTTTTTTTAATTTTTCGTCCGGAGTCTCATCCCGACTTCAGTGGGAATCATAGTCTCCATCATCATTTCCTCACATGGGACAATGCTCTAAAAATGATGATCATCACACTTTTATTTACTTACAACTCAAGAATTACAACTCGATACTTAGAACAAAGTATGACTCTATATGAATGCCTCCGGCGGTGTACTGGTATGAGCAATGACTCAACAGTGACATGTATGAAAAATATGAATGGTGGCCTTGCCACAAATACGATGTCAACTACATGATCATGCAAAGCAATATGACAATGATGGAGCGTGTCATAATAAATGGAATGGTGGAAGTTGCATGGCAATATATCTCGGAATGGCTATGGAAATGCCATAATAGGTAGATATGGTGGCTGTTTTTAGGAAGGTATATGGTGGGTGTAATGCACCGGCGAAGTTGCGCGATCCTAGAGAGGCTAGCAATGGTGGAAGGGTGAGAGTGCGTATAATCCATGGACTCAACATTAGTCATAAAGAACTCACATACTTATTGCAAAAGTCTAGAAGCTATCAAAACGAAGTATTAGACTCATGCCCCTAGGGGAAGGGTTGGTAGGAGTTAACCATCACGCGATCCCGACCTCAACACAAAGGATGGCAATCAAAAAATATATCATGCTCCGACTTCATCACATAACGGTTCACCATACGTGCATGCTACGGGAATCACAAACTTTAACACAAGTATTTCTACCAATCCATAATTACTCACTAGCATGACTAATATCACCATCTTTATATCTCAAAACAATTATAAGGAATCAAACTTCACATAGTATTCAATGCACTTTATATGAAAGTTTTTATTATATCCCTCTTGGATGCATATCATATTAGGACTAAATTCATAACCTAAGCAAATTACCATGCTGTTTAGAAACTCTCAAAATAATATAAGTGAAGCAAGAGAGTTCAATAATTTCTATAAAATAAAGCCACCACCGTGCTCTAAAAAGATATAAGTGAAGCACTAGAGCAAAATTGCCTAGCTCAAAAGATATAAGTGAAGCACATAGAGTATTCTAATAAATTAACGATTTAAGTGTGTCCCTCTCAAAAGGTGTGTACAGCAAGGATGATTGTGGCAAACTAAAAAGCAAAGACTCATATCATACAAGACGCTCCAAGCAAAACACATATCATGTGGTGAATGAAAATATAGCCTCAAGTAAATTTACCGATGGATTGAAGACGAAAGAGGGGATGTCTTCCGGGGCATCCCCAAGATTAGGCTCTTGGTTGTCCTTGAATATTACCTTGGGGTGCCTTGGGCATCCCCAAGCTTAGGCTCTTGCCACTCCTTATTCCATAGTCCATCAAATCTTTACCCAAAACTTGAAAACTTCACAACACAAAACTCAACAGAAAACTCATGAGATCCGTTAGTACAAGAAAATCAAATCACCAATTTTGGTACTGTTATGAACTCATTATTTATTTATATTGGTGTAATATCTAATGTATTCCAACTTCTCCATGGTTCATACCCCCCGATACTACCCATGGATTCATCAAAATAAGCAAACAACACATAGAAAACAGAATCTGTCAAAAACAGAACAGTCTGTAGGAATCTAGTAATTTCTAATACTTCTGCAACTCTAAAAATTCTGAAAAATTAGGGCAGCCTGGGAAATTTGTACATAAATCTTGTCCAAAATAATCAAATCAAAAGCTCGTTTCTGTGAATTTCTAAAATTATTTTACTGCATGCAAAAGTTTCTGTTTTTCAGCAAGATCAAATCAACTATCACCGTAAGCTATCCCAAAGGTCTTACTTGGCTCAAACACTAATTAAAACACCAAAGAACAATTACTACAGAGGTAATAATGTGTATTTACTCATAAAAATAGAAAGTAAAAATATTGAGTTGTCTCCCAACAAGCTCTTTCTTTTTAGCCATTAAGATAGGCTTGAGAATTCAATGATGCTCACATAAAAGATAGTAATTGAAACAAGAAGAGAGCATCATATAGCATGTAAAAAAAGTTTAAGTATAACACACTTTCTATGCATAGGAATTTTATAAGAAAAAAATTTATCAAGACAAGCAAAAACTAGCATATGCAAGGAAGAAGAAAGAAACAATAGGAATCTCAACATGACGAGAGGTAATTTAGTAACATGAAAATTTCTACAACCATGTTTCCCTCTCCCATAATAATTACATGTGGGATCATATTTAAATTCTACAATATAGCTATCACGTAACATATTCTCTACATGATCCACATGCATGCAAAGTTGACACTCTTCGAAAATAGTGGGATTGACATTAACTAAAGTCATGACCTCTCCAAGCCCACTTTTATCAATAAATTCATAAGATTGATCATACTCCAAAGTTGTGGGATCATTATTACCTAGATTTGACATTCTTCCAAACCCACTTTCAATATTATTGCAAACATATTCATCATGAGGCTTAAATAAATTTTCAAGATCATAAGAAAAATCACCCCAATCATGATCATTGCAACAAGTAGTGGACCTAGCAAAACTAGCATCCCCAAGCTTAGGGTTTTGCATATCATTAGCACAACTGACATTAATAGAATTTATAGTAGAACCATTGCAATCATGTTGTTCATCCAAGGAGCTATCGTGAATCACTTCATAGATTTCTTCTTTTAACACTTCATCACAATTTTCAGATTCATGAATTTCAAGCAAAACTTCATAAAGATAATATAGTGCACTCAAATCACTAGAAATTGGTTCATCATAAATGGATCTCGTAAAAAGATTAGCATGTGGATGAGGATCCATAAACTTTTAGTAAGCGAAGATGCAAGCAAAAAGAAGGCACATGGTAAAACAAGCAAACAAAAGATCGAACAGAAAGATGGCAAACAAAAAGGCAAATATTTTTGTAATTTTTTGAAAATGTTTTAGAAGTGGGGGAGAGGAAAACGAGAGGCAAATGGCAAATAATGTAAAGCAAGAGATGAGTTTGTGATGGGTACTTGGTAGGCTTGATGTAGACCTCCCTGGCAACGGCGCCAGAAATTCTTCCTGCTACTTCTTGAGCTTGCGTTGGTTTTCCCTTGAAGAGGAAAGGGTGATGTAGCAAAGTAGAGATAAGTATTTCCCTCAGTTAGAGAACCAAGGTATCAATCTAGTAGGAGGTACAAGGAAGTCCCCAATCTATGCACCTGCACAAACAATCAAACACTTGCACCCAACGCGAAAAAGGGGTTGTCAATCCCTTCACGGTCAATTGCAACGGTGAGATCTGATAGAGATAGGTATAAAAGATTGCTAAAACGAAAAAGTAAATAAATTGCAGCGAGATATTTTTGGTTTATAGATCTGAAAATATAATATGAAAAATAGACCCAGGGGCCAGAGGTTTCACTAGAGGCTTCTCTCTTGAAGGTAAATAATACGGTGGGTGAACAAATTACTGTCGAGCAATTGATAGAAAAGCTCAAAGTTATGACGATATCCAAGGCAATGATTATGCATATAGGCATCATGTCCGTGTCAAGTAGACCGACTCCTGCCTGCATCTACTACTATTACTCCACGCATCGACCGCTATCCAGCATGCATCTAGAGTATTAAGTTCATAAAGAACGGAGTAACGCCTTAAGTAAGATGACATGATGTAGATGGATAAACTCAAGCAATATGATGTAAACCCCATATTTTTATCCTTGATGACAACGATACAAATACGTGCCTCGCTACCCCTACTTTGTCACTAGGTGAGTACACTGCAAGATTGAACCCAAAACTAAGCACCTCTCCCATTGCAAGAAATACCAATCTAGTTGGCCAAACCAAACCGATAATTCGAAGAGAAATACAACGATATCAAATCATGCATATAAGAATTCAGAGGAGATTCAAATAATATTCATAGATAATCTGATCATAAATCCACAGTTCATCGGATCTCGACAAACACACCGCAAAAGAAGATTACATCGGATAGATCTCCAAGAACATCGAGGAGAACATGGTATTGAGAATCAAAGAGATATAAGAAGCCATCTAGCTACTAGCTATGTGCCCGTAGGTCTGAGATAAACTACTCACGCTTCATCAGAAGGGTAATAGGGTTGATGTAGATGCCCTCCGTGATCGAATCCCCCTCCGGCAGATCGCCAGAAAAGGCCCCAAGATGGGATCTCACGGGAACAGAAGGTTGCGGCGGTGCAAAAGTATTTTCATGGACTCCCAAGAGGGTTTTGGAATATATCTTTATTTATAGGACGAAGAAGTAGGTCGGTGGACTCCTGACGGCTTGTCGTCGCCTCGTGGGTCTTCTGACTTCATCTCCAAGTCTCGTAGGTGTCTTCTGGTCCAAGAAAAATCATTGCGAAAGTTTTATTCCGTTTGAACTCCGTTTGATATTCCTTTTCTTCGAAACTCAAAAACAAGAAAAAAAACCAGAAACTGGCACTGGGCACTAGGTTAATAGGTTAGTCCCAAAAATAATATAAAATGGCATATTAATGCATATAAAACATCCAAAACAGATAATATAATAGCATGGAACAATAAAAAATTATAGATACGTTGGAGACGTATCACTATCAAGCTTGCTAATAGAGATACTATATCACCAATTGGGATTGTTAGAGATGTTGAAGTCTTGTGTGGGAAAATAAAATACCCTACTGATTTTCTTGTTCTTGGTTCCCCACAAGATGATTTCTGTCCCATTATATTTGGTAGACCTTTCTTGAACACTGTTAATGCTAAGATAGATTGCGAGAAAGAAACAGTTACTGCAAGTTTTGGGGATGTGTCTCATGAGTTTAATTTCTTTAAATTTCGTAGACAACCCCATGACAAGGAATTGCCTAGTGAAGATGAAATTATTGGTCTTGCTTCTATTGCTGTGCCTCCTACTGATCCTTTAGAACAATATCTGCTAGACCATGAAAATGATATGTTTATGAATGAAAGGAAGGAATTAGATGAAATATTCTTTAATCAAATGCCTGTTTTGAAACACAACTTGCCTGTTGAGATTTTAGGGGATCCTCCTCCACCCAAGGGTGATCCCGTGTTTGAGCTTAAACAATTACCAGATACTCTGAAATATGTTTATCTTGATGAAAAGAAGATATATCCTGTTATTATTAGTGCTAACCTTTCAGAGCATGAAGAAAAGAAATTATTGAAAACTCTGAGGAAGCACCGTGCCGCTATTGGTTATACTCTTGATGATCTTAAGGGCATTAGTCCCACTCTATGTCAACACAAAATTAATATGGAACCTGATGCTAAACCAGTTGTTGATCACCAACGATGGTTAAATCCTAAGATGAAGGAAGTGGTAAGAAATGAAATATTAAAGCTTCTGGAAGCAGGTATAATTTATCCTATTGTCGATAGTAAATGGGTAAGTCCTATTCATTGTGTCCCTAAGAAGGGAGGTATTACTGTTGTTCCTAATGATAAAAATGAATTGATTCCACAAAGAATTGTCATAGGTTATAGAATGGTTATTGATTTTAGAAAATTAAATAAAGCTACTAGGAAAGATCATTATCCTCTACCTTTTATTGATCAAATGCTAGAAAGACTATCAAAATATACACACTTCTATTTTCTAGATGGTTATTCTGGTTTCTCTCAAATACCTGTGTCAAAAGAGGATCAAGAAAATACTACTTTTACTTGCCCTTTCGGTACCTTTGATTATAGACATATGCTTTTGGTTTATGTAATGCACCTGCTACCTTTCAAAGATGTATGACTACTATATTCTCTGATTTTTGTGAAAATATTGTTGAGGTTTTCATGGATGATTTCTCCGTTTATGGAACTTCTTTTGATGATTGCTTGAGCAACCTTGATCGAGTTTTGCAGAGATGTGAAGAAACTAATCTTGTCTTGAATTGGGAGAAGTGCCACTTTATGGTTAATGAAGGTATTGTCTTGGGGCATAAAATCTCTGAAAGAGGTATTGAAGTTGATAAAGCTAAAGTTGATGCTATTGAAAAAATGTCGTGTCCTAAAGATATCAAAGGTATAAGAAGTTTCCTTGGTCATGCTGGTTTCTATAGGAGGTTTATTAAAGACTTCTCTAAAATTTCTAGGCCTCTCACCAATCTCTTGCAAAAAGATGTTTCTTTTGTTTTTTATGCTGATTGTGTAGAAGCATTTGAAATACTTAAGAAAGCCTTGATTTATGCACCTATTGTTCAACCACCTGATTGGAACCTACCCTTTGAAATTATGTGTGATGCTAGTGATTATGCTATTGGTGCTGTTCTAGGACAAAGAGTTGGTAAGAAACTAAATGTTATACATTATGCTAGTAAAACCCTAGACAGTGCTCAAAGAAATTATGCTACTACTGAAAAAGAATTTTTAGCAGTTGTGTTTGCATGTGATAAGTTCAGATCTTATATTGTTGATTTCAAGGTAACTATTCACACTAATCATGCTGCTATTAAATATCTTATGGAAAAGAAAGATGCTAAACCTAGACTTATTAGATGGGTTCTTTTGCTACAAGAATTTGATTTGCATATTATTGATAGAAAGGGTGCTGAGGACCCTGTAGCAGACAACTTATCTAGGTTAGAGAATGTTCTTGATGACCCACTACCTATTGATGATAGCTTTTCTGATAAACAATTACCTGTCATAAATGCTTCACGTAGTGTTCCATGGTATGCTGATTATGCTAATTACATTGTTGCTAAATTTATACCACCTAGCTTCACATACCAGCAAAAGAAAAAAAATTCTATGATTTAAGACATTAATTCTGGGATGACCCACATCTTTATAAAGGAGTAGATGGTGTTATTAGACATTGTGTACCTAAGCATGAACAGGAACAGATCCTACACAAGTGTCACTCCGAGGCCTACGGAGGACACCATGCTGGAGATAGAACTGCACACAAGGTATTGCAATCTGGTTTTTATTGGCCTACTCTCTTCAAGGATACTCGTAAGTTTGTCTTGTCTTGTGATGAATGTCAAAGAATTGGTAATATGAGTAGACGTCAGGAAATGCCTATGAATTATTCACTCGTTATTGAACCATTCGATGTTTGGGGCTTTGATTATATGGGCCCTTTCCCTTCCTCCAATGGGTATACACATATTCTAGTTGCTGTTGATTATGTTACTAAGTGGGTAGAAGCTATTCCAACTAGTAGTGCTGATCATAACACTTCTATTAAAATGCTTAAAGAAGTTATTTTCCCGAGGTTTGGAGTCCCTAGATATTTAATGACTGATGGTGGTTCACACTTTATTCATGGTGCTTTCCGTAAATTGCTTGCTAAATATGATGTCAACCATAGAATTGCATCTCCTTATCATCCTCAGTCTAGCGGTCAAGTAGAATTGAGCAATAGAGAAATTAAATTGATCTTGCAAAAGACTGTTAATAGATCAAGAAAGAATTGGTCTAAGAAACTTGATGATGCATTATGGGCTTATAGAACCGCTTATAAGAACCCTATGGGTATGTCTCCGTATAAAATGGTATATGGAAAAGCATGTCGCTTACCTCTAGAACTAGAACATAAAGCTTATTGGGCAATTAAAGAGCTCAACAATGATTTCAAACTTGCTAGTGAGAAGAGGTTATTTGACATTAGCTCACTTGATGAATGGAGAACCCAAGCCTATGAAAATGCCACGTTGTTTAAAGAAAAAGTTAAAAGATGGCATGACAAAAGGATACAAAAGCGTGAATTTAATGTAGGTGACCATGTCTTGCTATACAACTCTCGTTTAAGATTTTTTGCAGGAAAGCTTCTCTCTAAATGGGAAGGACCTTACATTATCGAGGAAGTCTACCGCTCAGGTGCTATCAAAATCAACAACGCCGAAGGCACTAACCCGAAGGTGGTAAACGGGCAAAGAATCAAACATTACATCTCAAGTACTCCCATAAATGTTGAAACCAATATTATTAATACCATAACCCTAGAGGAGTACATAAGGGAGACCTACCAGAACGTTTCAGACTCCAAAAAGGAATAGGTATTTGGTACGGTAAGTAAACCGACTCCAAAACTTTTCCAATTGCAATTTTTCTCCGTTTTGGAATATTTAAAAAATTAGGAAAATTAAAAGTAGTCCTAAGAGTGCATGAGGAGGCGACAAGCCTGGGGGGCACGGCGCGCCCTTGTGGCTTGTGGCCATCTCGTGTGCCCTCCGGACTCCATTTCCTTGTGGAACACTCCTTTTGGTCGGTAAAAATTCATTATATAATCTTCCGAAGGTTTTGACCTTCGTATAATGACAATATCTTCTGTTTTCGTTGTGAGCTTTTTTTGCAGTAGATTTAGAGCAAGATGTCTTCGCAAGAGTCGGTCGGGGAGAGTCATGTCTCTCGCCCGACAGCTGGGCCAAGAGCATACAGCGAAGCTGACCACTTCGGGCAGTCAACGGAGGAAGAGATGGAGGCCGACTTGAAAAGGGTGGATGCCATGGAGGAGGACCAAGAAGCTACCTCTTGCCTTCAATCTGGAGCCATGCTGGAGGAACTTCAGAGCTCAGCAATACCGAATTCGGTCATCCTTCCTAATGCTAGATTTCTCTCTTATGAAAATATGAAAAAGAGTGTTGCTTTTTCCCCCGCAGCTAAGAAACATCCATGGGTGATTGGAGCTCTAGCCATCACTGGAAAACTTCGCAAGGAAATAATGGATCTTAAGCAGCAAAATAATAGGCTCGAGGAGGAGAATCGCATTCTAAGGAGCATCATCGGCAAGAATGTCACATCAACACCTCCGAAGAAAGAGATCTAAATACATGGGTATGGGCACTCCCCTTCACTTGTGCCAAGCTTGGGGGAGGTGTCCCGGTATCGTATCACCATCACTTATTTACCTTTATTGTTTTTCTTAGTTCGATCCTTTTGGTTACATCTTTATTTAGTAGAATAAAAGTTTTTAGTACGATCTATTTTTGAGTTTTGCTTTATGATACCTCTATGTAATCGAGTCCGAGAGATATATAATAAAGATTAGTTTTGAGTGGAGGACTTTGTTTTCTTGCTTTGATCATTGGAAAAAGAAATAAAAGATAAGAAGAAATAAAAGATTATATAATGATCTTATGGGAAGTGACGACTTCACATATAAGAAGTATGTCGCATGAAACTTGTTGTTAGTTGACAAACATAGTTTTGGTCATTGTTGCAATTAATAAGTAGTAATAAAGAAAGAGAGGTCTCACATATAAATACACTATCTTGGACATCTTTTGTGATTGTGAGCACTCATTAAAGTATTATATGCTAAAAGGTTGATGTTGGACAAGGAAGACAACGTAATAGGTTATGTTTCTTTATATCCAAATAGAAGTTATATTATTATGGATCCTCCAACATATTGAGCTTGCTTCTTACCCCTTGCTAGCCAAATCTTTTTGCACCAAGTAGAGATACTACTTGTGCATCCAAACATCCCTTAACCCAGTTTTACCATGAGAGTCCACCATACCTACCCATGGATTGAGTAAGATCCTTCAAGTAAGTTGTCATCGGTGCAAGCAATAAAAATTGCTCTCTAAATATGTATGATCTATTAGTGTGAAGAAAATAAGCTTTATACGAGCTTGTGATATGGAAGAAATAAAAGGGACAAACTACATAATAAAGGTCTTTATCACAAGGGGCAATATAAGGTGACGTTCTTTTGCATTAAGATTTTGTGCATTCAACCATAAAAGCGCATGACAACCTCTCCTTCCCTCTGCGAAGGGCCTATCTTTTACTTTTTACTTTCTATCCCTATACAAGAGTCATGGTGATCTTCACCTATTCCTATTTACACTCTTTCTTTTTGGCAAGCACTTTATGTTGGGGGGAGATCCAAATATATATATCCACTCGGATGTAGATATTCATAAGTTATTATTGTTGACATTACCCTTGAGGTAAAAGGTTGGGAGGCGAAACCATAAGCCCCTATCTTTCTCTGTGTCTGATTGAAACTTTGATCTCATGAATATCGCATGAGTGTTAGCAATTGTGAAAGACTAAATGATAGTTGAGTATGTGAACTTGATGAAAAGTTCTTATATTGACTCTTTCTTACGTTATGATAAATTGCAATTGCTTCAATGACTGAGAGCATAGTTTGTTAGTTTCCAACAAAGTTCTTGTTTCATACTTTACCGTGTGAATGAATTTTTACTTTAGCATTGGAAATTATATAACAATATGTTGTTGTTCTAGAGATGATCATGATACCTTCATGTCCGTATTTTATTTTATCGACACCTCTATCTCTAAACATGTGGACATGATTATTGATTTCGGCTTTCGCTTGAGGACAAGCGAGGTCTAATCTTGGGGGAGTTGATACGTCCATTTGCATCATGCTTTTATATTGATATTTATTGCATTATGGGTTGTTATTACTTATTTTGGTACAATACTTATGCCTTTTCTCTCTTATTTTACAAGGTTTACATGAAGAAGGAGCATGCCGGCAGCTGGAATTCTGGGCTGGAAAAGGAGCAAATATGAGAGACCTATTCTGCACAACTCCAAACGTCCTGAAAATTTATGGAGAATTATTTTGGAATAAATAAAAAATACTGGGCGAAGAAAATACCAGAGGGGACCCACCAGGAGACCACAAGCCTGGGGGCGCGCCCCTGTGGCTTGTGGGCCACCTGGCAGGCCTCCGGTGCCCATCTTCTGCTATATGGTGTGTTTTGTCCTGGAAAAAAATCAGAGGAGAGCTTTCGGGATGAAGCGCCGCCATCTCGAGGCGGAACCTGGGCAGAAGCAATCTAGGGCTCCGGTGGAGCTATTCTGCCGGGGAAACTTCCCTCCCGGAGGGGGAAATTGAAGCCATCATCATCACCAACGATCCTCTCATCGAGAGGGGGTCAATCTCCATCAACATCTTCACCAGCACCATCTCCTCTCCAAACCCTAGTTCATCTCTTGTATCCAATCTTTGTCTCAAAATCTCATATTGGTACCTGTGGGTTGCTAGTAGTGTTGATTACTCCTTGTAGTTGATGCTAGTTGGTTTATTCGGTGGAAGATCATATTTTCAGATCCTTAATGATAATTATTACTCCTCTGATTTTGAATATGAATATGCTTTGTGAGTAGTTACGTTTGTTCCTGAGGACATGGGAGAAGTCTTGTTACAAGTAATCATGTGAATTTGGTATTCGTTTGATATTTTGATGAGATGTATGTTGTCTTTCCTCTAGTCTGATAATGTGAACATCGACAACATGACACTTCACCATTGTTTGGGCCTAGGGGAAGGCATTGGGAAGTAATAAGTAGATGATGGGTTTCTAGAGTGACAGAAGCTTAAACCCTAGTTTATGTGTTGCTTCGTAAGGGGCTGATTTGGATCCATATGTTTCATGCTATGGTTAGATTTATCTTAATTCTTCTTTCGTAGTTGCGGATGCTTGCGAGCGAGGTTAATCATAAGTGGGAGGATTGTCCAAGTAAGGACAACACCCAAGCACCGGTCCACCCACATATCAAATTATCAAAGTAACGAACGCGAATCATATGAGCATGATGAAAACTAGATTGACAGTAATTCCCATGTGTCCTCGGGAGCGCTTTGCTTCATATAAGAGTTCGTCCAGGCTTGTCCTTTGCTACAAAAATATTGGGCCACCTTGCTGCACCTTAGTTACACTTGTTGCTTGTTACCTGTTATGAATTATCTTATCACAAAACTATCTGCTACCGGTAATTTCAGTGCTTGCAGAGAATACCTTGCTGAAAACCGCTTGTCATTTCCTTCTGCTCCTCGTTGGGTTCGACACTCTTACTTATCGAAAGGACTACGATAGATCCCCTATACTTGTGGGTCATCACTCTGCAACTCCTATTTCGAGTTACTAATCTTAGCAACTGAACCGATATCAAATACCCAGGGGCTACTTCGAACACCAGTAAGGTACACATCAATAACATGTATATCAAATATACCTTTGTTCACTTTGCCATCCTTCTTATCCTCCAAGTATTTGGGGCAGTTCCGCTTCCAGTGACCATTCCCTTTGCAGTAGAAGCACTCAGTTTCAGGCTTAGGTCTAGCTTTGGGCTTCTTCACGGGAGCGGCAACTTGTTTGCCATTCTTCTTGAAGTTCCCTTTCTTTCCCTTGCCCTTTTTCTTGAAACTAGTGGTCTTATTAACCATCAACACTTGATGCTCTTTCTTGATTTCTACCTTCACCGATTTCAGCATCGCGAAGATCTTGGGAATCATTTTTCATCATCCCTTGCATATTATAGTTCATCACGAAGCTCTAGTAGCTTGGTGATAGTGACTAGAGAACTCTGTCAATCACTATCTTATCTGGAAGATTAACTCACACTTGATTCAAGCGATTTGTAGTACCCAGACATTCTGAGCACATTCTCACTGGCTGAGCTATTCTCCTCCATCTTGTAGGCAAAGTACTTGTTAGAGGTCTCATACCTCTCGATACGGGCATGAGTCTGAAATACCAATTTCAGCTCTTGGAACATCTCATATGCTCCGTGGTGTTCAAAACATTTTTGAAGTGCCAGTTCTAAGCAGTAAAGCATGGCGCACTAAACTATCAAGTAGTCATCATATCGATCTTGTCAAATGTTCATAACGTCTGCATCTGCTCCTGCAACAGGTCTGTCACCTAGCGGTGCATCAAGGACATAATTCTTCTATGCAACAATGAGGATAATCCTCATATCACGGACCCAGTCCGCATCATTGCTACTATCATCTTTCAACTTAGTTTTCTCTAGGAACATATCAAAAAATATAGGGGAGCTATATCGCAAGCTATTGATCTACAACATAGATATGCAAAAACTATTAAGACTAAGTTCATGATAAATTAAGTTCAATTAATCAAATTACTAATGAACTCCCACTTAAATTAACATCCCTCAAGTTATCTAAGTGATACATGATCCAAATCAACTAACCCATGTCCGATCATCATGTGAGATGGGGTAGTCATCAATGGTGAACATCTCTATGTTGATCATATCCCTATATGACTCACGTTCGACCTTTCGGTCTCCAGTGTTCCGAGACCATGTCTGTACATGCTAGGCTCATCAAGTTTAACCCAAGTATTCTGCATGTGCAAAACTGTCTTACACCCGTTGTATGTCAACGTAGAGTCTATCACACCCAATCATCACGAGGTGCTTCAAAACGACAAACTTTGGCAACGGTGCATACTCGGGGAGAACACTTTTATCTTGAAATTTAGTGAAGGGATCATCTTATAATGCTACCACCGTTCTAAGCAAAATAAGATGCATAAAGGATAAACATCACATGCAATCAAAATATGTGACATGATATGGCCATCATCATCTTGTGCTTTTGATCTCCATCTCCGAAGCATCGTCATGATCTCCATCATCACCGGCTCGACACCTTGATCTCCATCGTTGCGTCGGGGTCGTCTCGCCAACTATTGCTAACGCATAGCGATAAAGTAAAGCAATTACATGGCGCTTGTATTTCATACAATAAAGAGACAACCCTAAGGCTCCTACCGGTTGTCGATATTACAAAACATGATCATCTCATACAACAACGTATATCACGTCACGTATTGGCCATATCACATCACAACATGCCCTGCAAAAACAAGTTAGACGTCCTCTACTTTGTTGTTGCAAGTTTTACGTGGTTGTTACGGGCTTCTAGCAAGAACCATTCTTAACTACGCAAAAACCACAACGGTGATTTATCAAGTTTGCTGTTTTAACCTTCTTTAAGGACCGGCCATAGTCAAATTCGATTCAACTAAAGTAGGAGAAACATACACCCGCCAGCCACCTTTATGCAAAACAAGTTGCATGTCAGTCGATGGAACAGGTCTCATGTGCGTGGACATGTATGGTTGGTCTGGGCCGCTTCATCCCATAATACCGTTGAATCAAAATAAGATGTTGGTGGTAAGCAGTATGACTATCACCTCCCACAACTCTTTGTGTTCTACTCGTGCATATCATCTACGCATAGACCTGGCTCGGATGCCACTGTTGGGAAACGTTGCATGGAAAACAAAAAAAATCTACGCACATGCAAGATCTATCCATGGAGATGCATAGCAACGAGGGGGAGAGTGTGACTATGTACCCTCGTAGATTGTAAGCGGATGCGTTTAGTAACGCGGTTGATGTAGTCGAACTTCTTCGTGATCCAACCGATGGAGTACCGAACGCATGACACCTCCATGTTCAGCACACGTTCAGCTCGGTGACGTCCTCTGCCTTCTTGATCCAGCAAGACGGCGAGGTAGTGGATGAGTTTCGGCAGCACGACGGCATGGTGATGGTGATGGTGAAGAGATCTCCGCAGGGCTTCGCCTAAGCACTATGAAAATATGACCGAGTGTGTAAACGGTGGAGGGGGGTGCCGCACACGGCAAAGAAATTGTCGTGGTTTGTGTGGAGCCCCCTCCCTCTCATATATATAGGTGGGGAGGAGAGGGGAGGCAGCCAGGCGCACCAAATAGGTGGCCGGCCGGCCCTAGGGCTCCTTCCCTGGCCGCGCCCCCTGCCATGTTTTCCCAAAGGGGGAAGGAAAGGGGGAAGGAGGAAAGCAGGGGGTCCAACTTCACCCTTTCCTTCCCTCCCCTAGGGCCGGACACCATAGAGGGGTGCACCAGCCCCTTGTGGGCTGGTGTGTTCCCTCACTTGGCCCATAAGGCCCATATACTTCCCGGGGCTTATCGGAACCCCTTCTGTTGACCCGATGACTACCCGGTACGCCCCGAAACTCTTCCGGTGTCCAAATAGTATCATCCTCTATATCAATCTTTACCTCCGGACCATTCCGGAGCTCCTCGTCATGTTCGTGATCTCATTCGGGACTCCGAACAATATTCGGTCACCAAATCACATAACTCATATAACATTATATCATCAACGAACATTAAGCGTGCGGACCCTACGGGTTCGAGAACTATGTAGACATGACCGAGACACCTCTCCGGTCAATAACCAATAGAGGAACCTGAATGTCCATATTGGTTCCTACATATTCTACAAAGATCTTTATCGGTCTAACCTTATGACAACATACGTAATTCCCTTTGTCTGTCGGTATGTTACTTGCCCGAGATTCGATCGTCGGTATCTCTATACCTAGTTCAATCTTGTTACCGGCAAGTCTCATTACTCATTCCATAATCCATCATCTTGTAACTAACTCCTTAGTCATTTTGCTTGCAAGCTTCTTGTGATGTGTATTACCGAGAGGGCCCAGAGATACCTCTCCGATACACGGAGTGACAAATCCTAATCTTGATCCATGCAAACTCAACAGACACCTTCGGAGATACCTGTAGAGCATATTTATGATCACCCAGTTACGTTGTGACGTTTGATAGCACACAAGGTATTCCTCCGGTATCCGGGAGTTACATGATCTCATAGTGGAAGGAATATGTATTTGACATTAAGAAAGCAATAGCAATAAACTGAACGATCATTTGCTAAGCTAACGGATGGGTCTTGTCCATCACATCATTCTCCTAATGATGTGATCCCGTTATCAAGTGACAACACATGTCTATGGTTAGGAAACCTTAACCATCTTTGATCAACGAGTTAGTCTAGTAGAGGCTCACTAGGGACACGGTATTTGTTTATGTATCCACACATGTATTTCAGTTTCCGATCAATACAATTATATCATGAATAATAAACCTTTATCATGAATAAGGAAATATAAAATAACAACTTTATTATTGCCTCTAGGGCATATTTCCTTCATGCACTTGGACAGAAGCCACAATGAGGAGGATCGCGGCGAGGAGGATGCGGGAGGACACCATGGCTTTGGTGTTGGTGGTGACTAAACTGGCTATTGTTGTTGATGCTTGGTTCTTGTCTTGTTGTGGCTGTGCAGGTAAGCACATCGAAGTTGGTGCCTATGCAGAGTAGGAAGCATCAATTTATAGGGTGCATGTGAAGTTGCTTCGTTGAGGCAATTAGTTCTCCCGTGCGTACATATTATAACTTGTTTTGGTGAGACGGTTAGTACAAGAAGGCCATAGCGACTTCGGCCCCCCCATCGCTCTCGCATGAGCGAAATGGGTGGTGAACCCTAGCCACCCATCATCTTTCCCCCTCGCCCCCGCCAGGTTGCACTCCCGGGCAAAGCCCGAGCACCAGTGGTGGCAGCGGGACTTTCTCTTTGAGTGTTGCTTGTCCCCGTGGCCGGCTCGTGCGGGGTGCCAATGTGTGGGCCATCGAGAGGGTGCCGGCAAGTGGTCTCGGCGAGGCGCGGCGGGCGTGCTCCCTCCCAGGCGTTGGGTGGCTGAGGCGGTGGCGGTGTGCTAGCGCTTCCTTCTCACGGGGGTGGTCCAGCATGGGCGGACCTAGAGCCCTCATGATAACCCACAAGTATAGGGGGTCGCAACAGTTTTCGAGGGTAGAGTATTCAACCCAAATGTATTGATTCGACACAAGGGGAGCCAAAGAATATTCACGAGTATTAGCAGTTGAGTTTTCAATTCAACCACACCTAAAAGACTTAATATCTACAGCAAAATATTTAGTAGCAAAGTAGTATGGAAGTAACGGTAACGGTGGCAAAAGTAACAGCAGTAGTTTTGTAGTAATTGTAATAGTGGTAACGGCAAAGTAACTGAACAAAGATCAATATGTGAAAAGCTCGTAGGCATTGGATCGGCAATGATAATTGTGCTGGATAATATTCATCATATAGCAGTTATAACCTAGGATGACACAGAACTAGCTCCAATTCATCAATGTAATGTAGGCATGTATTCCGTATATAGTCATACGTGCATATGGAAAAGAACTTGCATGACATCTTTTGTCCTACCCTCCCATGGCAGCGGGGTCCTAATGGAAACTAAGGGATATTAAGGCCTCCTTTTAATAGGGAACCGGACCAAAGCATTAGCACTTACATGAACTCCTCAAACTACGGTAATCACCGGAAAGAATCCCAATTATTGTCACCATGGGGTATGCGGATTATAACTCGTAATAGGTGTCTACAAATTGCAAGATAGGATCAAGAACACAAATATATTCATGAAAACATAATAGGTGACAAGGATTAAGCATAGCAAAGTCTAGCAACATCAATCTCAGAACATAGTGGATACTAGGGATCAAACCCTAACAAAACTAACTCGATTACATGATAAATCTCATCCAACCCATCACCATCTAGCAAGCCTACGATGGAATTACTCACTCCCGGCGGTGAGCATCATGAAATTGGTGATGGAGGAAGGTTGGTGATGATGATGGCGACGAATCCCGCTCTCCGGAGCCCCAAACGGACTCCAGATCAGCCCTCCCGATGAAGAACCGGAGGCGGCGGCGGCTCCGTATCGTAAAACGCGATGAATCCTTCTCTCTGATTTTTTTCTCCCCGAATAGGAATATATAGAATTGGAATTAGGGTCGGAGGTGGTCCAGGGGACCCACAAGCCTGCAGGGCACGCCCCAGGGGGGTGGACACGCCCCTAGGGCTTGTGGCCTCTGGGTGGCCCCCCTCTGGTAACTTCTTGCGCCAATATTTTTCATTTATTCCACAAAAATTCTCCGTAAATTTTCAAGTCAATCCGAGAACTTTGATTTCTGCACAAAAATAACACCATGGCAATTCTGCTGAAAACAGCGTCAGTCCGGGTTAGTTCCATTCAAATCATGCAAATTAGAGTCCAAAACAAGGGCAAAAGAATTTGGAAAAGTAGATACGATGGAGACGTATCAACTCCCCCAAGCTTAACCCATTGCTTGTCCTCAAGCAATTCAGTTGACAAACTGAAAGTGACAAAAAAAACTTTTACAAACTCTGTTTGATCTTGTTGTTGTTAATATGTCTAGCCAATATTCAAGTTTTCAGCAAAGATTTTGAACTAACCGTATTCACAATAACATTTAGGTCTCACATTTACTCATATCAATGACATAATCAACTAGCGAGCAATAATAAGATATCTCGGATGACAACACTTTTTCAAAACAATCATAATACAATATGATGTGATGGTATCTCGCTAGCCCTTTTTGAGACCGCAAGACATAAATGCAGAGCACCTCTGAAGACCAAGGACTGACTAGACATTGTAATTCATGGCAAAATAGATCCAGTCACACTCATACTCAACATCAATTAATAACAACACATATAAATGGCAGTGGTGCTCTCTAGTTGGTGCTTTTAATAATAGGATGATGACTCAACAATAAAAGTAAATAGATAGGCCCTTCGCAAAGGGAAGCTGAGATTTACAGAGCTGCCAGAGCTCGGAGCTTTTAAAACATAGATGAATATAATTTTGAGCGGTATGCTTTCATTGTCAACATAACAACCAAGAGATCTCACTATATTCCATGCTAGATACATGCATTATAGGCGGTTCCCAAACAGAATGGTAAAGTTTTTACTCCCCCTCCACCAATAATCACACTCCACGGCTAGCCGAATCCACGGGTACTGTCCATACCAACAACAGTCCTGGGGGAGTTTTGTTTTATTATTGTATTTTGATTTGATTTTGAGCATGGAACTGGGCATTCCGATTACCAGCCACTTTCTCGTGAGTGATAACTGAATAAACACTCATCGTGAGAATAACCCACCTAGCATGGAAGATACTGACAGCCCCCAGTCGCTACATGAGCGATTCGGGCATACAAAACAGATTATTATTTGAAGGTTTAGAGTTTGACACATGCAAATTTACTTGGAACGGCAGGTAAATACCGCATATAGGTAGGTATGGTGGACTCATATGGAACAACTTTGGGTTTAAGGATGTGGATGCACAAGCAGTATTTCGCTTAGTACAAGTGAAGGCTAGCAAAAGAATGAGGAGCGACCAACTAGAGAGCGACAACAGTCATAAACATGCATTGAGATTAACCAACATTGAGTGCAAGCATGAGTAGGGTAAAAATCACCATGAATATAAATATCGTGGAGGCTATGTTGATTTTGATTCAACTACATGCGTGAACATGTGCCAAGTCAAGCCACTTGAATCATTCAAAGGAGGATATCATCATACCATACCACATCATAACCATTTTAAATGCATGTTGGCACACAAGATAAACCATTATCCACTCCTAGCTAATTAAGCATGGCATGAGTAACTATAATCTCTAATTGTCATTGCAAACATGTTTCAGTCATAATAGGCTGAATCAGGAACGATGAGCTAATCATATTTACAAAAACAAAATAGGTCGAGTTCGTACCAGCTTTTCTCCATCTCAATCGTTTCATCAAATATCTTCATTATTGCCTTTCACTTGCACGACCGAACAATGTGAATAATAATACGAGTGCACGTGCATTGGACTAAGCTGGAATCTGGAAACTTTTATTCAAAGGAGAAGACAAGGTAATATGGGCTCTTTGTTAGATCAACAATAATGCATATGAGAGCCACTCAACATTTTCATCGTGGTCTTCTCCTTACGACCCAAAGAAAAGAATTTCAAAGAAACACACTGAAATATTGTTGGAGTTTTTGTTTCTCTGAAGAAAGTAAAACGAGAACGAGAAAAACTATTTACACGGAAAAGCTCCCAACAAGCAAAAGAAGAACGAGAAATCTTTTTGGGTTTTCTTTTAATACTACAACTAAATTAAACTAGAAAAAAAACTAAAAAGAAGTGAGAACTAATTTTTTTGGATTTTCTCAAGGTTTTTCAAACACACAAGAAGAAAGCAAGAAAAATAAACTAACATGGATAGTACAATGAAAAAGGATGAACACCGACAACTGGAATGAATGTGTGAACATGAATGTAATGTCGGTGAGAAATACGTACTCCCCCAAGCTTAGGCTTTTGGCCTAAGTTGGTCTAGGGCCACGGCTCGAAATAACCCTCTCCTGGATACTGCGGAGGGTCCTGAGGGTTCCACTGGTTGACGAGTTCATGTGGCTCCCACTGATAAACAGGCTCCTGATATGGGTCAAGAACTGGTGCTGGCTCAGGCACTGGAGGTTGTGATAAGCTCCAGTACCAATAAATGTCCTCGGGAATAATAGTGTACTTGCCTGAACGAATATCGAACAAAGAAGGTGCAGGCAAAGTAATAATCTCACAAGTACCCTGGCTGAATACTAAGTTGTACTGGAGTCGTTTATGCTTATCATTTTTAATAAAATCATGTGCTACCATGCTAGCATAATCTAATTATTTAGTGGGTAGCAACATCTCCTCCTTCTCATCGTGCATAATGAGCGGTATCTCAAAATGTTTCGCAAGACGGGAGGCATAGATACCTCCAAAAATAGTACCCTTCAAACGGTTTGTGTTTAACCGCTGAGCAACAATAGCGCCCAAACTAAAAGTTCTATCAGCATATATAGCATGGCACAAGATAGCAAGATCAGGAGCACTAAGGCCCCCACTCTCTCCACGACCTATCAAACATCTCCCGGCAAATAATGAATAATAGCGTAAAACGGGAAAATGTAAACTAGCCACTCTCGCTTCTGACACTCCTCTCTCTTCCCCCACAGTAGTTTAAAAAATAAAGTCCTCCACGTCTCTAGGACGTGGCTCACTGATGTTGCCCTCATAAGGTATTTCACAAACATTGCAAAAATCATAAAGCGTCGTATCTTTAGCCTCATCATATAAGTGAAATTCTACCATGGGAGGATCCTTCCTAGAATGAAAATGAAAATTTTGCATGAAGGTATTGGTGAGTAGGAGGTATTGATCACACTTATCTTGGAGAAAAGGAAGGAGGCCTGCATTCTCCGCCAAATAATAGAAATCATCATAAATTCCTGCTTCTCTCAAGAATGTGTCACTTGGCCATTCACATGGCCAAACCTCTGCAGCGCGAGAAAGGTTGTACTTGGGCTTCTTCTTCTCCTCATTTTCATTTCCTTCCGAATTCCGGCTTGAAGAACCCCTTAACCACCTCCTTATGGTTTCTTTTTCCTCTGAAAATTTCTGAAATTTTTAGTGACTCAAAATAAAACTGAAAAAAACTCAACAAAACTAATAGCAACTACTCCCACAAGTGCCTAGAAGCTATATCATGCAACAAAACTACTTTGGACCATCTAAATTTGACATGCAAGCTCAAGAACATGGTCACCACAGCAGCAAAAATTTGCAATATATAAAGCACTAGAACAAAAACTAATTGGACTATTGGAGGAGTCACATACCGAAGAACAATCCCCCAAAACAGTTTCGGAAATGGAGTTCCGAGCAAGGAGATCGAAAATGGCAGCAAAATGAGCAAGAACACGGGTTTGAGCAATGGTGTGATTTTTTCTGGAGGTAGACGAAGTGGATGGGTGGCTGTAATAAGTGAGAGGACCCACGTGGGACCCACAAGCCTGCTAGGCGTGCCCAGGGGGTGGGCGCGCCCTGTGGGCTTGTGGCCCACTGGTGCACCCCCCTGAGGTGTGTTCAGTGCCAAAAATTCTAGAATATTGCACAAAAAATCATACTAAATTTTCAGGGCATTTGGAGAACTTTTATTTTCTGGTCATTTTTTATTGCATGGATAAATCAGAAAACAGAAAAATAATAGCATTTCTACTTTATTAATTCTAAATAACAGAAACTAAAAAGTGGGTACAGAAAGTTGTGCTTCCTAAATTCATCCATCTCATGCTCATCAAAAGGAATCCATTAATAAGGTTGATCAAGTCTTATTAACAGACTTCTTTCGAGTGACATAAAACCGTAGAATTTTCGAATAGCACTAAGTTACCTCAACGGGGATATGCATGTCCCCAACAATAAGAATATCATATTTATTTTTGACAGTAGGAATAGAAAATTTAAAACCTCCGATAGCAATTGTTGGAATTTCTCCAATAGAGTTGATACTATTCACTTAAGGTTGTTTCTTTGTAAACTGTACCGTATGCTCATTACCATTAACATGAAAAGTAACATTGCCCTTATTGCAATCAATAACAGCCCTGCAGTGTTCAAAAAGGGTCAACCAAGGATGATCGACATACTATCGTCCTCGGGTATATCAAGAATAACAAAGTCCGTTAAGATAGTAACGTTTGCAACGACGACAGGCACATCCTCACAAATATCGATGGGGTATAGCGGTTGATTTATTGGCCATTTGTAAGGAGATTTCAGTGGGTGTCAACTTATTCAAATCAAGTCAACGATACAAAGAGAAAGGCAGAACACTAACACCGGCTCCCAAATCACATAAAGCAGTTTTAATATAGTTTCTTTTAATGGAGCATGGTATAGTTGGTATTCCGGGATCTCCTAGTTTCTTTGGTATTCCACCCTTAAACGTGTAATTAGCAAGCATGGTGGAAATTTCAGCTTCCGATATCATTCTTTTATTAGTAACAATATCTTTCATATACTTAGCATAAGGAGACATTTTCAGAATATCAGTCAAACGCATACGCAAAAAGACAGGTCTAAGCATTTCAACAAAGCGCTCAAATTTTTCATCATCCTTTTTATTGGATGGTTTAGGAGGAAAGGGCATGGGTTTCTGAACCCATGGCTCTATTTCTTTGCCATGTTTCCTAGCAATGAAGTCTCTCTTATCATATCTTTTATTCTTAGGTTGTAGGTTATCAAGATCAACAACAGGTTCTATCTCCACATCATTATCATTACTAGGTTGAGCAGCAACATGAACATCATCATTATCATTATTACTTGGCTCATGTTCATTACCAGATTGTGTCTCAGTATCAGAAATAGAAGTATTATTTGGGTTCTCAGGTGTGTCAATAATAGGTTCACTAGAAGCATGCAAAGTCCTATCATCTTTCTTTTTCTTTGTATTACTAGAAGGACTAGGTGCATCAGTATTAATTCTCTGAGAGTCTTGCTCAGTTCTCTTAGGATGGCCCGCAGGATACAAAGGTTCCTGAGTCATTTTACCACCTCTAGTCATAACTCTAACAGCATGATCATTATTCTTATTATTCATTTCATTGAGCAAATCATTTTGTGCCTTGAGAACTTGTTCTACTTGAGTTTTTACCATGGAAGCATGTTTACCAACAAACTTGAGATTATTAACAGTTCTACACATATAGTCACTCAAGTGCTCAATCATATAAGCATTTCTTCTCAATTGTCTACTAACATATGCATTGAAATTTTCTTGTTTAACAATAAAGTTATCAAATTCATCCAAGCATTGACTAGTAGGTTTAGTATGAGGAGCATCACCTTCATCAAATATATAAAGAGAATTTACCTCTACTACCTGTGTCGGAGTATTAAGACCATGTATTTCTTCAATAGGTGGTAAATTCTTAACATCTTCAGCTTTAATACCTTTTTCTTTCATAGATTTCTTTGCCTCTTGCATATCTTCAGGACTAAGAAATAGAATACCTCTCTTCTTCGGAGTTGGCTTAGGTGGTGGTTCGGGAAGAGTCCAATCATTATCATTACTCAATATATTATTCAATAGTACTTCAGCTTGCTCAACTGTTCTATCCCTAAAAACACAACCAGCACAACTATCTAGGTGGTCCCTAGAAGCATCGGTTAGTCCATTATAAAAGATATCAAGTATTTCATTTTTCTTGAGAGGATGATCAGGCAAAGCATTAAGTAATTGGAGAAGCCTCCCCCAAGCTTGTGGGAGACTCTCTTCTTCAATTTGCACAAAGTTAAATATTTCCTTTAAAGCAGCTTGTTTCTTATGAGCAAGGAAATATTTTTCAGAGAAGTAATATATCATATCCTAGGGACTACGCACACAACTAGGAGCAAGAGAATTAAACCATATCTTAGCATCGTCCTTTAACGAGAACGAAAACAACTTAAGAATATAGGGGTAGCGAATTTTTTTCCTCATGAGCAAATAGGGTGGCTATATCATTCAGTTTAGCAAGATGTGCCACAACAGTTCCAGATTCATAACCATGGAAAGGATTAGATTCAACCAAAGTAATTAACTCAGGATCGACAGAGAATTCATAATCCTTATCAGTAACAAAGATAGGTAAAGTAGCAAACTGGGTATCATATTTCATTCTAGCATTCAAAGATTTTTCTTTCCACTTGCATAGTAATTTCTTAAGATCATCTCTATCCTTACAAGCAAGAAAGTCCCTAGCTACCTCTCCATCCATAACATAGCCCTCAGGTATTTCAGGCAACTCATATCTAGGAGAGCTAGGTCTAATGGGTGTTTTAAAGTTTTCAGCTTCAATAATTTCATCGGTTTCAGAAGTATCATCAGTTTCAGCATTCTCAATATCTTTAGCCCTAGCAAGTTGGTCATCAAGAAATTCACCCAGTGGCACAACATTATCAAGCAAAGCGGTAGCATCATAAGCATCATTCATAGCAGAAGTAGCATCATCAATTACTTGCGACATATCAGAATTAATAGCAGGTGTAGGTGTCGCAAGCTTACTCAAAACAGAAGGTGAATCAAGTGTAGAGCTAGATGGCAGTTCCTTACCTCCCCTCGTAGTAGAGGGAAAAATCTTGGTTCTGGTATCTTTCAGATTCCTCATAGTGATCAACAGATATAAATCCCAAGTGATTCAGCAAATATAGCTATGCTCCCCGGCAACGCTGCCAAAAAAAGGTCTTGATAACCCACAAGTATAGGGGATCACAATAGTTTTTGAGGGTAGAGTATTCAACCCAAATTTATTGATTCGACACAAGGGGAGCCAAAGAATATTCACGAGTATTAGCAGTTGAGTTGTCAATTCAACCACACCTGAAAGACTTAATATCTGCAGCAAAGTAGTATGGAAGTAACGGTAACGGTGGCAAAATTAACAGTAGCGGTTTTGTAGTAATTGTAACAGTGGAAACGGCAAAGTAACTGAGCAAAGATCAATATGTGAAAAGCTCGTAGGCATTGGATCGGCAATGATAATTGTGCTGGATAATATTCATCATGTAGCAGTTATAACCTAGGGTGACACAGAACTAGCTCCAATTCATCAATGTAATGTAGGCATGTATTCCGTAAATAGTCATACGTGCTTATGGAAAAGAACTTGCATGACATCTTTTGTCTTACCCTCTCGTGGCAGCGGGGTCCTAATGGAAACTAAGGGATATTAAGGCCTCCTTTTAATAGAGAACCGGGCCAAAGCATTAGCACTTAGTGAATACATGAACTCCTCAAACTACGGTAATCACCGGAAAGAATCCCAATTATTGTCACCATGGGGTATGCGGATCATAACTCGTAATAGGTGTCTACAACTTGCAAGATATGATCAAGAACACAAATATATTTATGAAAACATAATAGGATCAGATATGAAATCATGGCACTCGGGCCCTAGTGACAAGCATTAAGCATAGCAAAGTCATAGAAACATCAATCTCAGAACATAGTGGATACTAGGGATCAAACCCTAACAAAACTAACTCGATTACATGATAAATCTCATCCAACCCATCACCGTCCATTAAGCATACGATGGAATTACTCACTCCTGGCGATGAGCATCATGAAATTGGTGATGTAGGAAGGTTGGTGATGATGATGGCGATGAATCCCCTCTCCGGAGCCCCAAACGGACTCCAGATCAGCCCTCCCGATGAAGAACAGGAGGCAGCGGCCACTCCGTATCGTAAAACACGATGAATCCTTCTCTCTGATTTTTTTCCTCCCCGAATAGGAATATATAGCGTTGGAATTAGGGTCGGAGGAGGTACAGGGGGCCCACAAGCCTGCAGGGCGCGCCCCAGGGGGTGGGTGCGTCCCCAGGGCTTGTGGCCTCTGGGTGGCCCCCCTCTGGTAACTTCTTGCGCCAGTATTTTTCATTTATTTCACAAATATCTTCTGTAAATTTTCAGGTCAATCCGAGAACTTTGATTTCTGCACAAAAATAACACCATGGCAATTCTGCTGAAAACAGCGTCAGTCCGGGTTCGTTCCATTCGAATCATACAAATTAGAGTCCAAAACAAGGGCAAAAGAGTTTGGAAAAGTAGATACGATGGAGATGTATCACCTCACACCTTGATTTGGTTCAGTGGCAGCGCGTGAAACGCTATGGTGGTGTTGCTCGCCATGGTGGGAGGGAGGCGGTGTGTGCGGTTCGGTCGCGTTGGCTTGGAATGGGTGGTTGCACGGGGCTAGCGAATTGGTGGCGAGGGGATTGGTGAGGATGGCCCGGATCTGGCCCATGTGCTCTCGCCAGCGTGCTTGCGTGGTGATGATGGCCCGGGTCTGGCCCGTGTGGGTCTGGGGATGGCGGCGCTGCACATGGGGGTTGGAGCGGGGCGGCTACCATGGCATGAGGAGTTGTGGTGGTTTTGTTGACCATGTGTGGGTGGTTGTTGGCGGCGGCGAGGTCATCTTGTGCACTTCCATGTGGCTCCGGGGAGGAGGGTTGGCAAGCCGGGTAGGTTGCATGGATGTTGGGTTTGGTGAATCCCGGGCAAAAGCCTAGCTCGACCGCGGTTGATGCTGACGTCGACGGCGTCTTAAGATGTCGATCCCTACTTGGAGACATTGTCGTGGAGCCCCTTCACTTCCCTCGTCGTCTCGGCCTCGGGACCTCCGGGTGAAAACCTGAGTTTGGACCTTGGTAGGAGAGGGCATCGGCGCATCTTCTTTGGCGCTTCCTCCTTGGGGGAGATGCCTTGGAGGTCTGGTCCTTCGTCAGTTGTCGTTGGCTTATTTACATTGGAGTTTGGTCGTCGGCCTGGTGAGTGCGCGGCCTCCGGGCTAGTGTGGAAGTCGAAGCGGTGGCTCCGGAGATCTATTGCGCATACGATGGTGACTTTGGCCGCTTGGGCGGCATAGCCATCGACTCGACAGGATCGCGGCAACGGGGCCGGTGGAAGTCAGAGCAGAGGTTCCGGAGATCTTTTGCGCGTATGGTGGTGACTTAGGTTGCTTGGGCAGCAGTGCCATCGACTAGACTGGATCGCGGCCTCGGGGGCGGTATGGAGGTCGGAGCAGCGGCTACGGAATTCTCTTGTGTGTAGATGTTGGCCTCGGTTTCTTGGGCAATAGGGCCATCGACTAGACTGGTGCGCGGCCTTGGGGCCGGTGTGGAATTCGAAGCGGCGGCTCTGAAATCCGCCTTGGTGGTGTTTGAGTGTCATCTCCGGCCACTTGGGTGGTGAAGTCATCGGCTCGCTTGTTGCGCAGCCTCGGGGCTGGTGTGTGCGTGTGTCGCAGTTAGCGGTTTTCGGCCAGTTTTCCTTATTAATCGGTCAATTCTATTATTCTTAATGAAAAGGAAGAGCTCTTGTCGGTTGCTCGAAAAAAAGGCCATTGCTTGCGCCAACGCGAAAGTATATTTTCAGCAGCTCATAGAACGTGGGCTCCATCAAATTTCTCTCTTGTCTTCTAGATAAAAGTATTAATTAGTACAACAGTACAAGCAGGAAATAATACTTCAGTACCGAAGGTACGATGCAAGTACAAGCGTAGAATTTCTACATTCTCACCGATTTTCTCTAATAGAGCACATGATATATGTATCCCTTTACTCTTTAGGACAGGCTTGGTGCAAGTTGACTGATTTTTGTCATGTTCTCCATTTTATCCTCGATTATCTTCAGCCCATCCTGTGAACTCAAAGAAAACAACCAGTATATCTGTATATGCCCGTGCCTGCCTTGTGAGTGACCACTCCTTGTAAGTCAAAGAATTTAAACGGGAACCAAGGAATTATCGCACGCTTGACCAATTATTAATTTGTCGACAGAAGTTACTAATTTGTTGACTGATCCTTTGGATGACATTGAAGGAGTGCTTGGATCGTGGTGCACACTTGAGCGAATAGATGCACCTTAGTGAATGTGGAATGTTTCACACTGGGTGCACCCTTCACCACTGGCCCAATACAATTCTATAACAGATACTTGAGGCTTCAAAATGTTGATGATGTTCTCCATGAAATTTATTGTATCCTCATGGAGAACGTCGTAGACATTTTGAAGTTGTACAAAGTTTACATTGGTAGGTCTGCCTTGAGGCTCTAAACTACCAATCGTGACTCAGGGTTACGGTAGCTGGTTGCTATCGCATACCACAATTTAGAAAGCGTGTGTTCCTATGGGGAGCTCTTCTTTAATGATAGGTTTATTATCACTATCATTTTTATATTTTTCAGAAAGTTTATTGCCTAGGAATTTTACGTAGTGTGTTTGTCTATGTAGGTGCTCCCAAAGTATACTCGATCTACACCCAATGTCGTAGTACGTAGCGATGTCCCAATTACATCTCGATGAATGAAATACAAAATTTCAGCGCTACATTCGAGTTGGTCATAAATGCAATACATATAACTCTCTAATAATAAGTTGAACCTGTTCATTTTTTTTTTTGCTTGTAGGAAGAGTTTGACAAGATAGAATATGTTTGCCGTGTATTGCCTCTTGGCATTCCATTCAATATATGGTTAGCATTACAACTTATACAGCAAGGTAAATCTCTGTGGGATCAATCTACATGATCCTAGAATCACTACAAACGCTATACAATCAGGATATGATACACATACGATCATATGCCATATATACATTAACATTCCCCCTCAATCTCAACCAGCCACAAGGTTGAGATTGCGTCGTAATTTCTCCAACATGATCTTTGTAGCAGGTTTAGTGAAGGCATCTGCCACTTGATCATCGGAGGACACAAAACGAACATCCAAAGCTCCTTGCGCCATCTTTTCTCTCACAAAGTGGAAATCCACCTCAATATGCTTTGTCCTCGCATGAAATATTGGATTTGCACTCAGATAGGTGGCACCCAAATTATCACACCATAACACCGGTGGTCTTGGTAGGAACACTCCCAGTTCTCTAAGCACAGTTTGTACCCAAGTGACTTCAGCTGTGCCATTTGCAAGTGCCTTGTACTCTGCCTCGGTACTAGATCGTGAAACTGTGGGTTGCTTTCGAGCACTCCATGAAATCAAATTAGGGCCAAGGAAAACCACAAACCCTCCTGTAGAGCGTCTGTCATCAACACATCCTGCCCAGTCAGCATCCGTAAAGACACTAAGAAGTGTGGAGCTTGACCGGCGAATGGAGAGTCCAGTGGCCAGAGTACCGTTAATATACCTCAATATGCGCTTGACTGCCTCCCAGTGCACATTAGTGGGTTTGGCCAAATATTGGCACACCTTGTTGACAGCAAATGAAATATCAGGACGAGTAAGTGTAAGATAATGCAGTCCTCCAACCATACTGCGATAACGGAAGGCGTCATCATCGGTGAGGGGAGTACCAAGATTCGCTGCCAACTTATCGGTGACTGACATGGGAGTAGAGACCTCCTTACAATTCTCCATATGAGCACGATGAAGAAGATCATCAGCGTACTTTCGCTGAGACAACACCATTCCCCCTGGATTGTAGGTGGCCTCAATCCCAAGGAAGTAAGAAAGACGACCAAGATCTTTAATGGGAAAAGACCCAGCCAAAGTGCGAAGCAAATGATCCACCGCACGGGGGCAAGAGCCAGCAATAACAATATCATCAACATAGACCAACATGTAAACGACCACAGCTCCTTGCCGAAAAATAAAGAGGGAGGTGTCAGCCTTGGATGAATGAAAACCAAGTTGTTGCAGCTGAGTACTGAGACGGGAGTACCAAGCCCGGGGGGACTGTTTGAGTCCATAAATAGACTTCCGAAGCTTGCAAACATGGTGGGGATATCGAGGATCCTCAAAACCTGGGGGTTGCTGCATGTATACATCCTCGTCAAGCAGACCATGGAGGAACGCATTACTGACATCAATCTGGCGCAAACACCAGCCCTGTGAAACAGCAAGGGATAGCACAAGCCGAACAGTGGCCGGTTTAACAACCGGACTAAAAGTGGCAACATAATCAACACCATATTGCTGAGTAAACCCACGAGCAACCAGTCGAGCTTTGTACTTATCAAGAGAGCCATCTGACCTTTCCTTGAGTTTAAAAATCCACTTACAGCTGACGACGTTGGTGCCGGGGGGTCGAGGCACAAGTGACCACGTCTCGGTGCGCTGAAGAGCAGAAAACTCCTCGCGCATGGCAGCTGTCCAAGCAGGATCAACAAGGGAGTTTATGTGACCGAACGACAGACTCAACTACATTATTTGAAGGGTGACCCAAGCGATGATGCCACTGACTCGATGAAGACCTAACTCCAGAAAATGCTCGACGTGAAGATGACGATGATGGCCGACCATATGGGATGGGGTAGAGACCATGGCGACTTCTACCGTGAAGAAGAACCCTCCTCATGATTTTGTCCTTCACATAGAAAAAATATTTGTGAAATTCCACAAACACTCGGTTATCCGAAACAAGGCGGTAAACAGAAAGAAGGTGTTTGTGAATTTCAGGAACATGCAACACATTATTAAGATGGATGGGATCACGTGAGCCAGCTAGTTTAGTATGACCAATGTGAGAAATTTCCAAACCTGCACCGTTTGCGACTTGAACTTGATCCTTCCCACCGTAGCGCTCATGCATCGTCAAGCGGTCGAGGTCGCTGGTGAGGTGGTCAGTAGCACCGGTATCGAGGTACCAGTTGTTGTCGCGATGGCCGTACGTCACCATGTTGCCGCTGCGATGATTGTCGGACTGATAGGCGTGGTTGTAGCGCTCGCGACAGTCAATGGCGTAGTGCCCCTCCTCGCGGCAAATCTGGCACCGGGGTGCTCGACGGTTTCGGCCGCCACCGCCGCCGTTGTGGCGTCCACCGTTGTTGCCACGGTTGCCGTTGCCGCTGTTGCCGCCGTTGCCATAGCGGCCGCCATTGCCACCATTGTGGCCGCCGTTCCTACTCCCATGACTGCCGTTGCTGTTGCGGCTGCCATCACGGGACCCGTTGCCATTGCCAAGGCGCATGGCGTTGTTGGCGGATGAAGAAAAGTTGCCGCTGTTGGCTGCATGTTGTTCTTGGCGAGCTTCAAAACTGAGAAGGTAGGAATAAAACTCGGAGAGGCTCACTTGGCCGGTGAAGACTGAAAGCGCTGTCATGAGCGGGTCGTACTCCTGTCCTAGTCCTCCGATGATATGCCCAATGATCTCATCATCGGACAGTACCTCGCCGACGGTGGCCAGCGTGTCCGCATAGCCGGTCATCTTGTGGAAGAACTCTACAGCGGACATGTCGTTCTTCTTCGTCTGCGACAGCTGCGTGCGAAGTTGACGCACGCTGGCCCGGTTCTGAGCGGCGAACATGGCGCCGAGGGCGGACCACACGGCCGCCGAGGAGGTCACTCGCGTCATCTGGGCAAGCACTTCCTCTGTCATGGAAGACAGGAGCGCGCCGAGCATGGCCTGGTCAGTGCGCCGCCATGGCTCGTACTCAGGGTTGGGCACTGAGTGTGCCGCATCGCCGGTGCCCTGGATGATCGTCTTCGATGGCGCAGCAACGGAGCCGTCGAGGTAGCCGAAGAGGCCAGCGCCGGTGAGGTTGGGTATAACCTACGCTTTCCACAGCAGGAAGTTGGCGCGGGTGAGCCGGACGGTGATGAGTCCGGCGAGCGACGGCATGGTTGTGGTGGGGCCGGAGACGAGCGCGCCGGCGGTGGTGGTGACGAGCGCGCCGGCGGTGGTGCCGGCCATGGCGAGAAGATGGGATCGGGCTCTGGTTACCAAGTTTGACAAGATAGAATATGTTTGCCGTGTATTGCCTCTTGGCATTCCATTCAATATATGGTTAGCATTACAACTTGTACAGCAAGGTAAATCTCTGTGGGATCAATCTACATGATCCTAGAATCTCTACAAACGCTATACAATCAGGATACGATACACATACGATCATATGCCATATATACATTAACAGGAAGGCCTTAATTTCGTTGTAACTAGGTTAATTCACTCATTTTCCCCCTTTTTATAAGAACATACCAATTAATTTTGATGTTGTGGAGCCAACTTTCGTGACCTGAGAGGCGTCGAAGTTGGAGCAGATAATAAGGCGGAACTGGATTCTCAAGTCTGAAAACCGTTTGTATGTTTCCACATTATAATTGGTGCAAATTTTATTATACTTGAATTCTACCAGAACAAAGAACCTATAGGAGTGAGTTGCTTGCATCGTCGTTATGTTCTAATAACTTCTGAAACGAGTCAACCGCTCGAAAATGCTGTTTGGAGGCCGAGCACCCTGGAGGCCGTAATCTCGAACGTCTGTCATCATAGCGATCAGCTGCAGGCTCGCATTAATTGCACGTATTTTCAGCTCACAGGCATCCACCACACACCGTATTCTGTATTTACGTACAGTGTCAGCCCATGTAGTCGATGGCGCGCTGTCAAGCTGGTCAGACGTGCTATCGATTCACCCATCATGTCCAGCCAGTGCGAGCAGTATAAGAACATGGGCGCTGGCGTACGCTCTCATGTTCCCATTCAGATCCACTAGCCGTTTGCACGACATCCATCTGATTCCGAACTTTGAGGCTCACGATCAGAACATTTGGAAGCCATCTATTTATACCGGCGAAGAAGAGTACCGTCTGTACCCATTGCAATACAGCAAAATCACACAAGAATAACACCGTAGCCATGACGTTGTCGTCTTCCTCAGCTCGGCCGAGAGATAGGCCGCAACACCTCAGCGCTATACCATGCGTTTGCGTCTGTGCATATTTTCGTAGCATCCTACAAACTGAGCAGCACCTCGTTTTCTGACTTCTCTATCCAGAGAAAAGGTAACTTTCCTCCTTTTGCTCATTGCCCAATCGGGGGCAGGTGCAGCTCTTGCAACAACAAGGATCACCATGAAAAAAATAAAAAGAAACGAAACATTGTTTCTGAAACCACAACACCAAAGCACCATATATTGATTTAATAGAGAAAGCAACACTTTGATCATGCCGCAGCTAGGTCAAATACAACAAAAATACAGTCTGGGACAATACAGAAATGTCGATCTCAAGCGGCCCCTGGTCTTTCTGGTAATGCAAATATTCTGGCGGCAGTATATCTCTAGCGTCTCTGGTCCATCACTTCAGTGCATGCTTGACAAGAAGCTCAGGATGCGCATCAAATATCATTTTCTGAGTGTTTCAAGCTCTGGCCATACCAGACGACCAAAAGTTCAGAAGATGGAAAGCATAAAAAAAACCATGTGACAAAACGCACCTTAAGCACATGGCTGCAAACCATCCCATAGTGCTCAAATATCCCACACTCGCATCTGAACTCATCAGCTGATTCGCTGGCGCGACCCACAAACTCATTCTTGCACCACTTTTCCCTTGACAGAATTCTGATGTGCCTAGCCATGTACTCGAAGTGAGGCTTGATCTCAATGAGGTCGTATGACCCACATTCATAGAGCACCTCACCAAATTTCTGGAACATTCTCCTAGTGTAAACCAGCGACGCATGTACTCGATGGTGATATTTTGCTTCAGAACAACACCGCCCTGCAAACAGATGGATTTGATAAGAAATAAGATTACTAGTAATTAATGCGAAACGAAAGCTGTCACAACATGCAATAGATGACGGAAGTCCAACTCACTAGTCTAGTCCTCTTCTCCTGATAGTTCTCTTCGGAACCGCGATCAAATTGCATCTTCTCATGCTGACTAACAAACAAATGCATTGGGCATCATTTGGCACACACCCTTTCAGGAGGCCGTTTGCACTCTCACTGCGCCGTGTGCTTGTCATCTTCGCACGGAAAACGCCCATGAAGTATGGCTTTGCCCACTTCCTCCTCACCTCATACAGCTGGGTGAGGAATGGGTTCTTCTGCAGCCCATATTTTTCAATCATACTTGCCCACCCCCTCCTCATCTCATCCTGGACATTGTATTTAAATTCAGGGTCCTCTGCCCTCATCGCATTGAACGCCTCTATGGTTTTGGTTGCATCATTGATCGACTGTTCCCGGTTTAGCTTGCCGCATATTATTTTTAAGGACCGTTTCGTGAATGGCACGTCCTTTATCGTCCCAAAGAGACTGCCCACAACACTATAAACTTTGCTAATGCTTATATTGTTCTCTCAGTTGTTTAACCAGGTCCCTTGTGAAACTATCTATGTGCCGGTGTGACTTCGAATGCAATTTCTCTCCACAGTTAACTGATAGATCATGGATGTGACCTGACCTGTGCTCGCACACATAATAGCCAGCATCATCTGTCCTCAGCAGCCGCATCATTGCATTGCACCCACACCTAGTCGACCTGCTGTTAGCCTACAATGGTTTACACCCTGCAGAAAACACACTCACAGACCACACTCCACGTCAGATTTAACCTAACTGATCATTCCTCACAAGCACGATAAAAAATGTTGGTCTTGGTGACTCACCGCACAGGCGCACACTATCTCTTGCGTGCACTTCTTCCGGTGTACATTCAAATGGCTTTTTGCGTAACGGGCACCAAAACCAACTTCCCAAGAGTAGAGATTGTAAAATTCGTAGCCCTCCTCGACAGAATCAAAGCTAGTGCCAATTGCTGAATTAATAGCATTTCCAGTCTTGTTGTCGACAGAAGCACGAACTGAAGCCCCCAGGGCAGGCACTTTGCTCGAACTCTGCTCCCTCTCATCTGCCGCCTCGTCAATTCTGATCCTGCGAACCACGCCATATCAACTAATTACAAAATAAGATGATTTTCTCAATGCAAAAACACTACAAGTGCCATCCCCAGGCGCTCGCTACCCATACATTTAACAAACATCAAAAGAATAAGACACAAGAGCAGGCTTCTTCGGAATTTCACACAAAGACATCTGCAGAAAATATATAGCAAACATCAGGTGACAGGTTTAGAATGAAAAAACAGGGGAAGTCACCTCCTGGTCCAACAAGATCCGTTTGACTTTAACACGACCACGCCATCCTCCTCTCCATCCTATGTTGCCGTATCACCGCTAAAATTTGCAGCGCCTAGCTCACATGAATCGCCCACCCCTTCTCCACGACCATTGTACGAGCTGCAATTCCTCTCGGTGACAAATGTTTCTTCCGTCTGCTCGACTGATTCGTCTTCTAGTTGGCTCAGAGGAAATCAAGCCATCTTGGACACCAGCAGTTCCACTGGTCCCATCATCAATCGAGCGCGCGTCGCCAACTCCATCTCTCAAGACAACCCCAACTTCAAAACGAGGAACGAATCTGCCCAGAGAAATAACGCGGAGCCAGATCTGATTTTAGATGAAGAAATACGGGAAAGCGACAATCCAAACCACTGCCACGGCAACATCACCAAGACCGAAAATAGGCGAAAATTCAGAGTTAAACGGAACATTACCCTACATCTGATTCCTCGTAGTGAACTTCATGCCATCCATGGCGAAAGCGCATCTTCTCCGGTAAGCTCCAGTTAGCGGTCGACGGGCCGAAAACGCGTACCCTACGGGTCAGCGAGCGGGTCCACAAGATACATTTACTCTCAATCAACCGCTCGCCAGCACGCGCAGTGGGCCAAATTCAAAGTCGCCCACCAAGAACATCATGTTCGCGCGAGGCGCGGGTTAACCGTAGGCCCACGTACAAATCGTGAACACGACAAAGACGGCACCGTTGTATTTCTTTTCACTATCGATCGTATACAGCTCTAAAGGCTGACAGCACGCATCCAGATGTTGAAACGGTCGACAGAGATTACGGCCTCCAAAACGCCCCTCTCGTCAACCGCTTAGTTATATAACTGTAGGGATGGAAACGGAGCGAATACGGTCGGAGAGTAGTGAAACCATGTCCACGACCATATTTTTCTCGAATTCGGAGATGGGGCAGATAGTGCCCGGATACGAATATAAAATCAGAGCCTGTCAATCACGAATACGAAGTGAATACCAAGCGAATACGGTTCGGTCACAGACATTTTGTCGGATGTATGTCGCTTTGAAACTGATGGTAGGATAAGTTCATAATAATACACTACCTATGTAGCATATCCTTTCTAATTTGTAATTTCATTCTTTGCTAGGGAAACGTCTAAAAATTGAATTATTCATGATTTCATACATGCCTCACCCAGCAGTTACTAAATTATTTTTGTTTGCCGGTGACTACTAAATAAACTATTCATAAGCGGCTACTAAATTACTTTTGTGTGTGAACAATATCTTAGGTGTGATTCACAAACTCAGTAGTGCCCCCATAAGGATCAGCTCGAGCTGCCTGCCCACATAAGTTGTATCGTGCCATATGTTCTATAGGTGTGGTGGGTAGATCACGAGAACCAACTCGTCGTGTCCTCGTGAACAAAGTGAAATATCCCCAAATCGTAGACCTTGGACGATGTGGGGTGGACTTCTTGGACTAGTAAAATCCATAATGTTTTATCTGTTAGCCTTGTATAAAATTCTTCTACAGCCTACAAATTCTATAATTTACAAAAGACTCGTACATCCACGATCCAGCCTATAAATCCTATAATTTCTAAAAGATTTCTACATCCAAGATCCACCGTTACTTTTAGGACCGAGAGAGCATACACCCACCATGTCTATACGGTTATTAACAGCGGCAAACTACGGTAATTAGCTTGTTACAATTATACATACTCACTCCTCACCCTTGGCTCAGTCCTACGCTCACAAAGTCATAGATTATAACTAAGAATGCACACATTTCAAAAAGACACAAATCACAAGTCAAAAATGCACACAGCAGCACATACATATTTCAGAATGTTGCGAATAGTGATTGTTTATCAGAGTTAGAAGGCACAACCAAAAAATTATACTTATGTAGGTTAGAGGGGGAGAGAGGGTCTGCCACCAAGCGGCCAAGAGGGGGAAGGATGAATCCTCCTTGTCCAATTTGGCCTCCCCTGTAGGAAAGGGGGACGCCACTTCCTATTGGGCCATCCTCCACTACTTGGCC
Organism: Thinopyrum elongatum; assembly: GCA_011799875.1. Classification (NCBI taxonomy): domain Eukaryota; kingdom Viridiplantae; phylum Streptophyta; class Magnoliopsida; order Poales; family Poaceae; genus Thinopyrum; species Thinopyrum elongatum. Next base: position 466,553,717 of record CM022297.1, read on the forward strand.
TTTTAAGCCCCGTTGATATTAAATTAAATAAAAGGTCTCCTGACAATTACCAGAGCCTTTTAACATTAATTTAACATCTCGAGAAAAAATTTCACCTATATATTATTTATCACGAATACTCGGTATTTCCCGATAAACTCCAAAACCCTTCCGGTGACCCCGAAACGCTTCTGGTTCCTCTCGAAACTATTCCGAATATTAATGAAACTATTTCACAAATAAATCCTCGATACTCTCGTCCTACTAACACTCAGCAGATCATGATTACCTTAAGTTTGTGACCCTGTAGGTTCTGTAAAACATAGACATGAACGAAACCCCTTCGTTCCATGATCGAATGCGGAACCGTGGACGCCCATGTCGATCGCTATGTTTGCACGAATGACATTCAAGTGATCCTTTGGTTATCATGTGATGTTCCCTTCGCTTCGCGATACTTTACAAAATCGAGGTAAGATATATCGGTATCCTCTCGAGCCATACACATGCTCACTATACCGGTCTCCTCGTTACCGGTTTTGTTCTTCTTTCTCATTGACATGTTCCAGCATCCCCGTGACGTTGTCACATGTGTCTGGCTAGACGATGATGGATGCCATCACATCAAGAGGGCCCTAAGAATATCTCCCCATTGTTGGAGGAGTAAATTCCACTCTCGAGCTATCGTGTCCCTTGTCAAACTTTCCGATGAACCTGTAAGTTGTCGTTATGACCACCATGTTACAGATGACGTTTGAGCAACCCCAAAGCTCATCGTACGGTAAGAAGTGACTACGGTACTCTCATGGTCTAAGGAACTAAACACACGTTAACACTCCGTGTTATAGCAATTGACTTATGAAGATATTATCTCACAGTATAACAAACAAGTTTGGATCGATTCAATATGATTGTTCTTCTAACGTCATATTCTCAATGTTGTTTTGAGACTATCGTTACTCTTAACGATATCTCAAGATCCAAAAACATGATCACGAAGAACAGTTGAGCTAGTCTTAGAGGCGAGACTAGGAATCTTATTTTACCGTTTATTATTCTTTATGTGCATCTGAGTTTTTCACTGAATCGCATATTGCAGGATCATAGCAGTTATATCATAGAATATAAACTCTTAATTATGAAAACGGAAATATAACAATACAATATTATTGCCTGTAAGGCATATTTTCAATAGGCACGAGAGAGGCGGAGGCTATTCTTCCTCTCTCGCTGAAGCATATCCCTTCAAGGCATCCGGCAGTCCGACGAGCGGGCTACCGGACATGGGAAAGACATGCCAGCGGAGGGCTGCGGAGGGGGCGGGGCTTCATTTTCCGTGGCTCATGGCTGGCCAGAGATGGGGAACGTGCGTTGGCGGTCATCTTAATCTAGATTTAGAGTCCGGTCTAGTTAAAAAAATGTAATGAATTTGCTCCGGTTTAGATGAAAAGCATCTAGTTTTATGTAAAACTCATCCAAGTGTGAATGAATATTATCCGGTTTGTTTGAATTTGAATCAAATTTATTCATTTTTGTTTAATTTTATTTGAAATGTAACAAACATATGCGGCTAGCTTTGGATGGTCGGCTCCCACATCAGTGTCTTTGGACGGATGCGGGAGCAAATTTACGGTTCAGCATTCAAGATGCCCTTAATCAGTACAATCGTACAAGCAAGAAATTATGCTATGGTACCGAAGGTACATTACAAGTACATGTATAGAATTTCTACATTCACTAATTTTCGATTGAAGCGCACATATGTATATTTTTCCTTGAAATCAACTGAAACGCTGCCTTTTCCTATAAGGGAAAAAAAAGAGGAACTGTTATGTGCATGGCGGACATGCCTAAACCCTGAACCCTTTTTTTATGCCTCCATGGACACGTTGCTTGATATCATCGAAGCCAACAAGGCCACCTTGTAATAAGTTTCGTGGGTTCCATTAAAGGTGCAATGGTTCCTTTCGTTTCGGAAGATTCATGAAGCACATAACATTTTCTTTGAAGGTAGAGTTAATTGTAGAAAACTATCACATTTGCAGTTAGGTTTGCAGAAAAGTATGAAATCGGTAATCCGTTGCAAAAATCATCGCGTTCGCGGTAAACTTTTTGCAGAAACCACTGATCGCACGATTTGCTGTGTTTGATCACTTTCTGACAAGTAGGGCTGGGTTGTAAGGAGCTGACTAGGGAAAACAAATTACATTCACACCCCTGGATCTTAAAAAATGCAATTAGACACCCTTGTGCATAAGTGCTAGGGAGCGAGTTGACCGAGCCCGCTGAGATGCCATGCCCTAGCCCTGCCATCCGTCCGGCACCGTGGCGCCCTCGTCGGTGGCGGAGACGGCTACGGCCACGGCCGCAGCAGAGGACGAGAAGGTGACCGACATGCTCACGCAAGAGGAGGGAGACCGCCTTGCTCGGGCACGTGCTCGCCCTCACGCCCATCCCTCTCGGCGCCCTGGACCTCACAGAATTCGACGATGTCATGGTGGTCAACAAGTGAGCGGAGCTCACCGGCGTCAAGCACGATGTGCGGGTCATGCTCCCTAACCGCGCGGCCATAGATCCACCGTGGTCCCTGACGTCTTCTATCCGGTGACCTTTGTTACCAGAGGCCCTGGCTCCGGTGAATTTTGCGGCTAGACGACTGATGAATCCATGGACATCTCTTTTCCGTGCTGGTGGTCAGGGGAGCTAGCAGGGGATGGGGACCAACAGAGTCCGGAACTGAGGGTGCAGGGTGGAAGGAGGACGACTGAGGGTGGGGACGCCAGCGTCACCAGCATCGACCGCGAGCACACGCCGCTGCCCCATGGAATCTGTCTGCTATGAGGCGGCGGCCAGCCGCAGCAGCTGCAGCAAGCAGGTCATGGTGGCCAGCCACCACCTCCAGGGAGGATAGATGAGGAGGCGGGCGATGGGGGCTGGAGGGGGGCTGATTGCTTTTTTATTTATTTTTTGAATAAGGGTGTCGTGAAATCTAGTGGGGTGTATGTCAATTTGTTTGCCAAATCAGCACCTTACAATCCGGTCCTACTTATCAAAAAGTGATCAAACAGGCAAAATCACCCGATCAGTGCTTTCTCCAAAAAGTTTACTGGTAACGCGATGATTTTTAAAACAGATTACCGACTTGGTGGTTTTCTGTAAACCTAGCCGCTAATGTGGTAGTTTTCTGCTTTTAACTCTTTTCCCGAGGACCCCAAGAGAAAAGTTCAATCCCTAAAAACATGACTTGAAGTTTCCTAAGCCCAAAGGCAAAGCTAACGCATTAGAACGCTGCACTCATCATACAGCCACCCCTTAAGATTAGCATTTTGGCTATGAGAATTATCCCTTCAAACATGGGTCAGGAAATACTTGTGTGAATGTACCTTCCAAGAATTTAAACTTTTGTGGGTGGAGCTGAGCATAGAACTCACTCCATGAAGTCATTCTTTTGCATAAGTTTTCTTTTACAATTCAAATAAACCCATTATGTCTTTTTTATACATGGCGGCGAATAAAAGACTAGTTTATATGATTAATCTTTTACTCTTAGTAATACTTAACAAATGATATACTTGATCGTGATGGTCGGCGTGTCATCCCACTTGGCCTGGCGACATGTGAAATCACATCTTTGTAGTTTTCACCATCTTGTTGTGGTGACTATTTTCCTTCTAGCCCTGCGTGATATCTCTCCATCTCTTTTGTGTAAACTTATTTCTAGCTACTAGAACTTTTTTAACCCCATCCTCTCAGAACTCTAGCGCATCTGCTCACTGTGCACCCTCGTGTTTCCCCTTGAATTGTAGACTAGTTTGAAATTACACCCTCGGTACCATCATGCCTGCCATTCTTTAATGAGTAAAATGCATCATAAGTCCTATAACTATTCGAGGTGTGTCAAGTTAGTCCTAAAACTTCAAAAGTGCAGATTCAGGTCCTAAAAGTTTATAAGTTGTTCATCACAGGTCCTACGCAGGGCAGACCGGGTCTGACTTGCTTACGTGGCAAGTTGACCATCGCCACGTCAACGGCACTGTTCACAACACTGTACATACATATCGAGTTTTCCTAATTTTTTTTAAATTCATTTTCTACAAAAAATTACACGAATGCACTGTTACGCGCTGTTCATAATCTGGAATTTCCCAAAAACTCTGAAAAAGTTCATTTTCTGGGAAAAAATCTCCGAAAAGTCAGGAAAATTCATTAAAAATACGTTGTTATGCACTGTTCATATCTGGAAATTTCCAAAAAATGATGAAAAATTCATTTTTGGGGAATCTGAAATTTCTAAAAACACTGTTCATAATCTGAAATTTCCCAAAAACTCTGAAAAATTCATTTTCTGGGGAAAAAATTCCTCAAAAAGTCTGGAAAATTCATTAAAAATACGCGGTTATGCACTGTTCATACTTGGAAATTTTTAAGAACTCTGAAAAATTCATTTTTGGGGAATCTGAAATTTCCCAAAACACTGTTCATAATCAGAAATTTCCCCCAAAAAATGAAAGTTTCAGTTTGTACAAAAAATATTCCACGAAAAACCCGAAAATAAAAAATCTGGAATTATGAACAGTGCGTAAACAGTGCATTCATGTAATTTTTTGTAGAAAATGATTTTTTTTAAAAATGTAGGAAAACTCGATATGTATGTACAGTGTTGTGAACAGTGCGATGCACAGTGCTGCTGATGTGGCGCGCGCGCCGACGTGGCAATGGTCAACTTGCCACATAAGCAAGTCAGACCCGGTCTGCCCTGCGTAGGGCCTGTGATGAACAACTTATAAACTTTTAGGACCTGAATCTGCACTTTTGAAGTTTTAGGACTAACTTGACACACCTCGAATAGTTATAGGACTTATGATGCATTTTACTCTTCTTTAATTGTAGATTGGTTGAGCTCAAGTATCTGGGGCCAGTTCTTTTCGGCGATTCTCCCAGAATCACCCCCCTCCCCAGCTTCTCCCAGAATCGCCATTCCATATTTTTTTTACAATCCTAACTAATTAGACCTTAATTAGCTAGGATTGTAAAAAATATATGAAGTGGCGATTATGGGGAAGCTGGGGAGGGGGGCGATTCTCGGAGAATCACCCAAAAGAACTGGCCCCTAGAAACATACAGCCGTCCATAGGGGCCAGCACAACAAGTATACTCAGTAAGTACTCCCTCCGTCCCAAAATAAGTGTCACAACTTTGTACTAAAACTAGTACAAAGTTGTACTAAGCGTGAGACACTTATTTTGGAACGGAGGGAGTAGATCACAACTTATTAATTTGGAAAACTAACATGCGCGCATCGCACAGTAGGCTACTCCCTTCGTCCTTAAAAGAGCGTACTTCCAACTTTGTTGGAGAGTCAAACTATCTCAAAGTTTGACGGAGTTTGTGCAAAAATATATCAATGTTTGTGAAACCAAATAGGTATATAATGAAAATATAGTTTATCATGAATCTAATGCTACTAATTTGATGACATCAATGTTGGTGTATTATTGTATAAATACGGTCAAACATAAAAAAGTTTGACTTTCCAACAAAGTTGGAAGTACACTCTTTAAAGAACGGAGGGAGTAGGTCGTAACCAGTATACATGCGTATGGCAGATTATTTAGGCAGCATTTTTTTCTAGGTGACGTACGTGCGCTGATGCACCTCTCGGGTGTGAGCCTGCCTGCTTGCGTGAAAAACTCCAAAACTGGCCCTTTGGCCAAAGTTCAGCACAAAATGACCCTCTTTTCAAAATATTTCACAAAATGGCCCTACCCGCATGACGCCCGCGCCCGGGGCGCCATGCTAGACATCACGATGCCTTGGTCAAGGGCGTCAAGGGCGTCGTACTGGTCGCCGATGACTTGCCACATTGGCAGGGGCTGGCACCATGACGCCCCCGCCCAGGGCGCCATGCTCAGCTGCATGATGCCCCATACTAGGGCGCCATGCTCAGCAGCATGACGCCCCAGCCCAGGGCGCCATGCACCTTGCTTCAACAAAACAGAGTACCCCTCTGTTTTCCCTGCCCATGGCGCCATTCTCTCTCTTTTCCACTTCACCCCGGCCGCCCCACTAATGCCCCTCCCTAATGCCCACACAATTTCGTGGATCGGAGCTCCAAATCGGTGATTTATCATCCCCTTTGACCCCTCTAGGTATTCTCCCTCATTCCTCCTCTTTTTGTTGGTTGATTTGGGGAAACCTAGGTCATGTAATTTTGCTCTTTTTGTTGATGCATTTTGGTGTTTTGGGGAAACCCTAGGTCATCCAATTTTGGTGACTTGGGGAAACCCTAGGTCATCCAATTTTGCTATTTTTGTTGATGCATTTTGGTGTTTTGGGGAAACCCTAGGTCATCCAATTTTGGTGACTTGGGGAAACCCTAGGTCATCCAATTTTGCTATTTTTGTTGATGCATTTTGGTGTTTATGATTGTAGATGGCGAGGATCGTGAATGTGCATCATGTGGACTTTGTCTCCTTTGAGAAGGGAGACGCGGAGTATGGTGACCCAAAGAAGAGGCCGGTAGTGATGGTGTTTCCCACAAGTCCTAGCCTTGAGGAGGTTGTGGTTGAGCTTCGAAGAAGATTGAATTGGATGGAAGAAAGCGATGGAGTAGACTTTGTCAGAAGGTATAATGTTGGGTATGGGCAACATATTCGTTGGAAGATAATGCCTCTTGACTCCGAGTTTCATTGGGAAGCATATAAGGAGAGTGTGTTGGCCTCACAAGATAAATCATTTGAGTTATTTGCCACAAAGGTTGTTCGTGCTCGGTTGCACATTGATTTGAATCGGTGTGCATCTTCATGTGATGTTAGAAGCCGGTTCGAGATTCAACACATGTCAATCCGGATGTGCATGACACAACAATGAGCCAACCTCCAATGAGCCAACCTTTGAGCCCCGCCGGGAATGACCAACTTGATAATCAAGACTTGCACATGGATGGTGGTGATTTTGAGGGTGATGAATCGGAGGCTTATCTTCGTGACCATTATGTTGGCGATGTGGAGGCAAATTGCATGGAAGAGGACATGGACCATGACATTCCATACAATAGGTCCTATGCGGGGGACTCGGAGGACGAAGGCCCGGATGAAGAAATAGATGAGGACGGTTTGACGGCTAAAGAAGCCAATGCTTTCAAGAAGGTAATAGGCCGGGATCACAAGACATCATTGTTCTGTGATGTAAGCCTAGCCGATAAGGTGATTGTTGATCGTGGCACAAGTAAAACTCTTGCACCAAGATTAACTTCAAAGCGAGATACGGCGGCAAGTGTGAATGGGGTTAGTGAAGGAACAATCTTTGAAAGCTTGGTAGAACTTCAAATATGGGTCAAGGACTACGCGGTTAAATTTCATCGACCATTCGTTGTGGCCAAGTCAAACTCCAAATTGCGTTATGTGGTCAAATGTGAGGAACACAAGAAGCATTGCCCTTGGGTTATCCGTGCAAGATGTGTGAAAGGCGGGCCTCAATGGAAGATTACAAGTTCCATGTTTCACCACCGATGTAGTGGCAAGGATATTGATGAGGACAATGTCCCGGATGAGCACCGTCAATTGACCTCCAAATTCATTGCATATCGATTTTCACCCTCCATAAAGATACTCCCGACATATCCCATTAGGGCATTGATGGAGATGGTGAAGGAGATTTTTGGGTACACGGTGAAGTACGGGAAGGCATGGAAGGCCAAGCAAGCCGCCTTTGAGATATTGTATGGTGGTTGGGAAGAATCATACAACCGCCTCGCAATGGCCTTGAAAGCAATGGCGGCAGAAAATCCGGGCATGTACTATGTGGTGGAGCCAGATGGCGTGAGAACAAGTATATACAACGATGCACCCGTTCGAATATTTGGACGTGCATTCTGGACTTTTGAGCCATGCATTAGGGCCTTCAAGCATTGTAGGACGGTTATGTCCGTGGATGGCACATTTCTGACCGGCCAGTTCAAGGGCACATTGTTGATCGCTGTTGCTAATGATGGTGGTGACAAATTGGTTCCATTGGCTTTCGCTTTGGTGTCGGCGGAGAACAATGACAACTGGGAGTGGTTTCTTTGTCTAGTGAGGACCAAGGTAATTGGACCTCAAAGAGAGGTTTGCATCATCTCGGACCGCCATCCAGGGATACTCAATGCAGTGGAGATTGACATTCTAGGACATCCTCGCGTGCATCATAGGTGGTGCATGAGGCATTTCGTGTCTAACTTTTACCGGGCATGTGGAGACAAGGAGTTGGCTGACCTTCTCCATGATTGTTGTCTCGCATTCACCACTAGACATTTCGAGAAATTGTGGGACAAAGTTTATGCCAAAGCAAACATAAGTCTTGACAAATAAGTTCACGACATCACGTTTTGGACAAATACTACAAGTCCTCGACAAACATAAGTTCACGACATCTAGTTTTGGACAAATACTACATCAACTTGACGAAAATGCTTCATTTCTTTCCTTTCCCCCTCTTAGCCGGTGCAACATCCTTCCCCTTCACTAAGCGCCTTCTCCTCTGCAGCTACGGCACCTCCTCTGAGGCGGCCTCGATCACCGGGTCCTTACTGTTGGGAAACGTAGTAATTTCAAAAATTTCCTACGCACACACAGGATCATGGTGATGCATAGCAACGAGAGGGGAGAGTGTGTCCACGTACCCTCGTAGACCGAAAGCGGAAGCGTTAGCACAACGCGGTTGATGTAGTCGTACGTCTTCACAATCCGACCGATCCAAGTACCGAACGCACGGCACCTCCGAGTTCAGCACACGTTCAACTCGATGACGTCCCGCGAGCTCCGATCCAGCAAAGCTTCACAGGAGAGTTTCGTCAGCACGATGGCGTGGTGACGGTGATGATGATGCTACCGACGCAGGGCTTCGCCTAAGCACCGCTGCGATATGATCGAGGTGGATTATGGTGGAGGGGGGCACCGCACACGGCTAAGAGATCAATGATCAATTGTTGTGTCTATGGGGTGCCCCCTGGCCACGTATATAAAGGAGTGGAGGAGGGGGAAGGGCCTGGCCTAGCTATGGCGCGCCCTGGAGGAGTCCTACTCCCACCGGGAGTAGGATTCCACCCCTTCCAAGTAGTAGGAGTAGGAGAGAAGGAAGGGGAAGAGAGAAGAGAAGGAAGGAGGGGGCGCAGCCCCTCCCCCTAGTCCAATTCGGACTAGGCCTTGGGGGGCGCGCGGCCTACCTCTCTCTCTCTCTCCCCTAAAGCCCAATAAGGCACATATACTTCTTCCCCGTATTCCTGTAACTCCCCGGTACTCCGAAAAATACCCGGACCACTCGGAACCTTTCGGATGTCCGAATATAGTCGTCCAATATATCGATCTTTATGTCTCAACCATTTCGAGACTCCTCGTCATGTCCCTGATCTCATCCAGGACTCCGAACTACCTTCGGTACATCAAAACACATAAACTCATAATACAAATCGTCACAGAACTTTAAGTGTGCGGACCCTACGGGTTCGAGAACTATGTAGACATGACCGAGACACGTCTCCGGTCAATAACCAATAGCGGAACCTGTATGCTCATATTGGTTCCTACATATTCTACGAAGATCTTTATCGGTCAAACCGCATAACAACATACGTTGTTCCCTTTGTCATCGGTATGTTACTTGCCCGAGATTCGATCGTCGGTATCTCAATACCTAGCTCAATCTCGTTACCGGCAAGTCTCTTTACTCGTTTCGTAATGCATCATCCCGCAACTAACTTATTAGTTACATTGCTTGCAAGGCTTATAGTGATGTGCATTACCGAGTGGGCCCAGAGATACCTCTCCGACAATCGGAGTGACAAATCCTAATCTCAAAATATGCCAACTCAACAAGTACCTTCGGAGACACCTGTAGAGCACCTTTATAATCACCCAGTTACGTTGTGACGTTTGGTAGCACACAAAGTGTTCCTCCGGTAAACGGGAGTTGCATAATCTCATAGTCATAGGAACATGTATAAGTCATGAAGAAAGCAATAGCAACATACTAAACGATCAAGTGCTAAGCTAACGGAATGGGTCAAGTCAATCACATCATTCTCCTAATGATGTGATCCCGTTAATCAAATGACAACTCATATCTATGGTTAGGAAACATAACCATCTTTGATTAACGAGCTAGTCTAGTAGAGGCTTACTAGTGACACTTTGTTTGTCTATGTATTCACACATGTATCATGTTTCCGGTTAATACAATTCTAGCATGAATAATAAACATTTATCATGATATAAGGAAATAAATAATAACTTTATTATTGCCTCTAGGGCATATTTCCTTCAGTCTCCCACTTGCACTAGAATCAATAATCTAGATTACACAGTAATGATTCTAACACCCATGGAGCCTTGGTGCTGATCATGTTTTGCTCGTGGAAGAGGCTTAGTCAACGGGTCTGCAACATTCAGATCCGTATGTATCTTGCAAATCTCTATGTCTCCCACCTGGACTTGATCCCGGATGGAGTTGAAGCGTCTCTTGATGTGCTTGGTTCTCTTGTGAAATCTGGATTCCTTTGCCAAGGCAATTGCACCAGTATTGTCACAAAAGATTTTCATTGGACCCGATGCACTAGATATGACACCTAGATCGGATATGAACTCCTTCATCCAGACTCCTTCATTTGCTGCTTCCGAAGCAGCAATGTACTCCGCTTCACATGTAGATCCCGCCACGACGCTCTGTTTAGAACTGCTCCAACTGACAGCTCCACCGTTCAATATAAACACGTATCCGGTTTGCGATTTAGAATCATCCGGATCAGTGTCAAAGATTGCATCAACGTAACCATTTACGATGAGCTCTTTGTCACCTCCATAAACGAGAAACATATCCTTGGTCCTTTTCAGGTATTTCAGGATGTTCTTGACCGCTGTCCAGTGATCCACTCCTGGATTACTTTGGTACCTCTGTTGGAAATATGCCCTAGAGGCAATAATAAAGTGGTTATTATTATATTTCCTTGTTCATGATAATTGTCTATTGTTCATGCTATAATTGTGTTATCCGGAAATCGTAATACATGTGTGAATACATAGACCACAACATGTCCCTAGTGAGCCTCTAGTTGACTAGCTCGTTGATCACTAGATGGTTACGGTTTCCTGACCATAGACATTGGATGTCGTTGATAACGGGATCACATCATTAGGAGAATGATGTGATGGACAAGACCCGATCCTAAGCATAGCACTAGATCGTGTAGTTCGTCTGCTAAAGCTTTTCTAATGTCAAGTATCATTTCCTTAGACCATGAGATTGTGCAACTCCCAGATACCGTAGGAATGCTTTGGGTGTATCAAACGTCACAACGTAACTGGGTGACCATAAAGGTGCACTACAGGTATCTCCGAAAGTGTTTGTTGGGTTGGCACGAATCGAGACTGGGATTTGTCACTCCGTATGATGGAGAGGTATCTCTGGGCCCACTCGGTAATGCATCATCATAATGAGCTCAATGTGACTAAAGAGTTAGCCACGGGATCATGCATTACGGAACGAGTAAATAGAGACTTGCCGGTAACGAGATTGAACAAGGTATAGGGATACCGATGATCGAATCTCGGGCAAGTATCATACCGGTAGACAAAGGGAATTGTATACGGGATTGATTGAATCCTCGACATCGTGGTTCATCCGATGAGATCATCGTGGAACATGTGGGAGCCAACATGGGTATCCAGATCCCACTGTTGGTTATTAGCCGGAGAGATGTCTCGGTCATGTCTGCATGGTTCCCGAACCTGTAGGGTCTACACACTTAAGGTTCGGTGACGCTAGGGTTGTTATGGGAAATAGTATGTGGTTACCGAATGTTGTTTGGAGTCCCGGATGAGATCCCGGACGTCACGAGGAGTTCCGGAATGGTTCGGAGGTGAAGAATTATATATGGGAAGTTCAGTTTCAGTCACCGGAATGGTTGCTGGGGTTATCGGTATTGTACCGGGACCACCGGAAGGTGTCCGGGGGTCCACCGGGTGGGGCCACCTGCCCCGGTGGACCAAGTGTGCTGAGCAAGGGAGGGAACCAGCCCCTGGTGGTCTGGTGCGCCCCCCCCAAGGGTCCCAAGGCGCCTAGGGTTGAAAACCCTAGGGGTGGGGGCGCCTCCCACCAAACTTGGGGGGCAAGTTCCCCCCTTGGCCGCCCCCCCCCCCCTTAGATGGGATCTAAGGGGGCCGGCCCCCTCTCCCCTTCACCCTATAAATAGAGGTGGGGTGGGAGGGCAGCAGCACCTGATCCCTAGCGCAGCCCTCCCCCTCTCCAACACCTGCTCCTCCTCCGTTGAGCTTGGCGAAGCCCTGCCGGAGAACTGCAAAGTTCCACCACCACGCCGTCGTGCTGCTGGAGCTGTCTTCCTCAACCTCTCCCTCCTCCTTGCTGGATCAAGGCGCGGGAGACGTCACCGGGCTGCACGTGTGTTGAACGCAGAGGCACCGTTGTTCGGTGCTTAGATCGGAATCGACCGCGATCTGAATCGCTGCGTGTACGACTCCTCCAACCGCGTTCTTGCAACGCTTCCGCATCGCGATCTTCAAGGGTATGAAGATGCACTCCTCTCTCTCTCGTTGCTAGTCTCTCCATAGATTGATCTTGGTGATGCGTAGGAAATTTTTTTGATTTACTACTACGTTCCCCAACAGTGGCATCATGAGCCAGGTCTATGCGTAGTTTCTTGCACGAGTAGAACACAAGTTGTTGTGGGCTTCGATTTTGTCAATTTTCTTGCCGTTACTAGTCTTATCTTGATTCGGCGGCATCGTGGGATGAAGCGGCCCGGACCGACCTTACACGTACGCTTACGTGAGACAGGTTCCACCGACTGACATGCACTAGTTGCATAAGGTGGCTAGCGGGTGTCTGTCTCTCCCACTTTAGTCGGATCGGATTCGATGAAAAGGGTCCTTATGAAGGGTAAATAGAAATTGGCATATCACGTTGTGGTTGTGGCGTAGGTAAGAAACGTTCTTGCTAGAAACCTATAGCAGCCACGTAAAAATTTTGCAACAACAATTAGAGGACGTCTAACTTGTTCTTGCAGCATATGCCGTGTGATGTGATATGGCCAAAAGGATGTGATGAATGATATATGTGATGTATGAGATTGATCATGTTCTTGTAATAGGAATCACGACTTGCATGTCGATGAGTATGACAACCGGCAGGAGCCATAGGAGTTGTCTTAATTTATTGTATGACCTGCGTGTCAATGAAAAATGCCATGTAATTACTTTACTTTATTGCTAACCGTTAGCCATAGTAGTAGAAGTAATAGTTGGCGAGGCAACTTCATGAAGACACGATGATGGAGATCATGGTGTCATGCCGGTGACGATGATGATCATGGTGCCCCGGAGATGGAGATCAAAAGGAGCAAAATGATATTGGCCATATCATGTCACTATTTGATTGCATGTGATGTTTATCATCTTTTTACATCTTATTTGCTTAGAACGACGGTAGCATAATTAAGATGATCCCTCGCTAAAATTTCAAGAAAGTGTTCCCCCTAACTGTGCACCGTTGCGAAGGTTCGTTGTTTCGAAGCACCACGTGATGATCGGGTGTGATAGATTCTAACATTCGAATACAACGGGTGTAAGCCATATTTACACATGCAAAACACTTAGGTTGACTTGACGAGCCTAGCATGTACAGACATGGCCTCGGAACACGGAAGACTGAAAGGTCGAACATGAGTCGTATGGAAGATACGATCAACATAGAGATGTTCACCGTTGATGACTAGTCCGTCTCACGTGATGATCGGACACAGCCTAGTCGATTCGGATCATGTATCACTTAGATGACTAGAGGGATGTCTATCTGAGTGGGAGTTCATAGAATAATTTTGATTAGATGAACTTAATTGTCATGAACTTAGTCTAAAATCTTTACAATATGTCTTGTGGATCAAATGGCCCACGCTAATGTTGCCCTCAACTTCAACGCGTTCCTAGAGAAAACCAAGCTGAAAGACGATGGTAGCAACTACACGGACTGGGTCCGTAACCTGAGGATCATCCTCATAGCTGCCAAGAAAGCTTATGTCCTTGAAGCACTGCTAGGTGACGCACCTGTTTTCCCAGGAACTCAAGACGTTATGAACGCCTGGCAGTCGCGTAGTGATGATTACTCCCTGGTTCAGTGCGGCATGCTTTATAGCTTAGAACCGGGGCTCCAAAAACGTTTTGAGCAACACGGAGCATATGAGATGTTCCAAGAGCTGAAAATGGTTTTCCAAGCTCATGCCCGGGTCGAGAGATATGAAGTCTCCGACAAGTTCTATAGTTGTAAGATAGAGGAGAATAGTTCTGTCAGCGAGCATATACTCAAAATGTCTGGGTTGCACAACCGCTTGTCTCAGCTGGGAGTTAATCTCCCGGATGACGCGGTCGTTGACAGAATCCTTCAGTCGCTTCCACCTAGCTACAAGAGCTTTGTGATGAACTTCAATATGCAAGGGATGGAGAAAACCATTCCTGAGATATATTCAATGCTGAAATCAACGGAGGTGGAGATCAAAAAGGAACATCAAGTGTTGATGGTGAATAAAACCACTAAGTTCAAGAAAGGCAAGGGTAAAAAGAACTTCAAGAAGGACGACAAGGGAGTTGCCACGCCCGGTAAGCAAGCTACCGGGAAGAAGTCAAAGAATGGACCCAAACCTGAGACTGAATGCTTTTATTGCAAGGGAAACGGTCACTGGAATCGGAACTGCCCCAAGTACTTAGCGGATAAGAAGGCCGGCAATACCAAAGGTATATGTGATATACATGTTATTGATGTGTACCTTACCAGCGCTCGTAGTAGCTCCTGGGTATTTGATACCGGTGTGGTTGCTCATATTTGTAACTCAAAACAGGAGCTGCGGAATAAGCGGAGACTGGCGAAGGACGAGGTGACGATGCGCGTTGGGAATGGTTCCAAGGTCGATGTGATCGCCGTCGGCACGCTACCTCTACATCTACCTTCGGGATTAGTTTTAAACCTCAATAATTGTTATTTAGTACCAGCTTTGAGCATGAACATTGTATCAGGATCTCGTTTGATGCGAGATGGCTACTCATTTAAATTCGAGAATAATGGTTGTTCTATTTATATGAGAGATATGTTTTATGGTCATGCCCCGCTGGTCAATGGTTTATTTTTATTGAATCTCGAACGTAATGTTACACATATTCATAGTGTGAGTGCCAAAAGATGTAAGGTTGATAATGATAGTCCCACATACTTGTGGCACTGCCGCCTTAGTCACATTGGTGTCAAACGCATGAAGAAACTCCATTCAGATGGACTTTTGGAGTCTCTTGATTATGAATCATTTGACACGTGCGAACCATGCCTCATGGGCAAAATGACCAAGACTCCGTTATCTGGGACAATGGAGCGAGCAACCAACTTATTGGAAATCATACATACTGATGTGTGCGGTCCAATGAGCGTTGAGGCTCGCGGTGGTTATCGTTATGTTCTCACCCTCACTGATGACTTAAGTAGATATGGGTATGTCTACTTAATGAAACACAAGTCTGAGACCTTCGAAAAGTTCAAGGAATTTCAGAGTGAGGTAGAGAATCAACGTGACAGGAAAATAAAGTTCTTACGATCAGATCGTGGAGGGGAATATTTGAGTCACGAATTTGGCACGCACTTAAGGAAATGTGGAATTGTTTCACAACTCATGCCGCCTGGAACACCTCAGCGTAATGGTGTGTACGAACGTCGTAATCGCACTCTATTAGATATGGTGCGATCTATGATGTCTCTTACCGATCTACCGCTATCATTTTGGGGTTATGCTTTAGAGACTGCCGCATTCACTTTAAATAGGGCTCCGTCGAAATTCGTTGAGACGACACCGTATGAATTATGGTTTGGGAAGAAACCTAAGCTATCATTTCTGAAAGTTTGGGGATGCGATGCTTATGTCAAGAAACTTCAACCTGAAAAGCTCGAACCCAAATCGGAAAAATGCGTCTTCATAGGATACCCTAAAGAAACTATTGGGTATACCTTCTACCTTAGATCCGAAGGCAAGATCTTTGTTGCCAAGAATGGATCCTTTCTGGAGAAAGAGTTTCTCTCGAAAGAAGTAAGTGGGAGAAAAGTAGAACTTGATGAGGTAACCCCTCTTGAACCGGAGAGTAGCGCAGCTCAGGAAGATGTTTCTGTGGTGCCTGCACCGACTAGAGAGGAAGTTAATGATGATGATCGTGAAACTTCGGATCAAGTTGCTACTGAACTTCGTAGGTCCACAAGGACACGTTCCGCACCAGAGTGGTACGGCAACCCTGTCTTGGAAGTCATGTTGTTAGACAACGGTGAACCTTCGAACTATGAAGAAGCGATGGCGGGCCCGGATTCCAACAAATGGCTAGAAGCCATGAAATCCGAGATAGGATCCATGTATGAAAACGAAGTATGGACTTTGACAGACTTGCCCGATGATCGGCAAGCCATAGAGAACAAATGGATCTTTAAGAAGAAGATAGACGCGGATGGAAATGTGACCATCTATAAGGCTCGACTTGTCGCTAAGGGTTATCGACAAGTTCAAGGGGTTGACTACGATGAGACCTTCTCACCCATAGCGAAGCTGAAGTTCGTCAGAATCATGTTAGCAATTGCCGCATACTATGATTATGAGATATGGCAAATGGACGTCAAAACGGCATTCCTTAATGGTTTCCTTAAGGAAGAGTTGTATATGATGCAGCCGGAAGGTTTTGTTGATCCTAATAATGCTGACAAGGTATGTAAGCTCCAGCGCTCAATCTATGGGCTGGTGCAAGCATCTCGGAGTTGGAACATTCGCTTTGATGAGATGATCAAAGCGTTTGGGTTTACACAGACTTATGGAGAAGCCTGTGTTTACAAGAAAGTGAGTGGGAGCTCTGTAGCATTTCTCATATTATATGTAGATGACATACTATTAATGGGAAATGATATAGAATTCTTGGAAAGCATAAAGGCCTACTTGAATAAGTGTTTTTCAATGAAGGACCTTGGAGAAGCTGCTTACATATTAGGCATCAAGATCTATAGAGATAGATCGAGACGCCTCATTGGTCGTTCGCAAAGCACATACCTTGACAAGATATTGAAGAAGTTCAATATGGATCAGTCCAAGAAGGGGTTCTTGCCTGTATTACAAGGTGTGAGATTGAGCACAGCTCAATGCCCGACCTCGGCAGAAGATAGAGAAAAGATGAGTGTCATCCCCTATGCCTCAGCCATAGGGTCTATTATGTATGCCATGTTGTGTACCAGACCTGATGTGAACCTCGCCGTAAGTTTGGTAGGAAGGTACCAAAGTAATCCCGGCATGGAACACTGGACTGCGGTCAAGAACATCCTGAAGTACCTGAAAAGGACTAAGGATATGTTTCTCGTTTATGGAGGTGACGAAGAGCTCGTCGTAAAGGGTTACGTCGATGCTAGCTTTGACACAGATCTGGATGACTCTAAGTCACAAACCGGATACGTGTATATTTTGAATGGTGAAGCAGTCAGCTGGTGCAGTTGCAAGCAAAGCGTCGTGGCGGGATCTACATGTGAAGCGGAGTACATAGCAGCCTCGGAGGCAGCACATGAAGCAGTCTGGATGAAGGAGTTCATCACCGACCTAGGAGTTATTCCCAATGCGTCGGGCCCAATGACTCTCTTCTGTGACAACACTAGAGCTATTGCCCTTGCCAAGGAGCCCAGGTTTCACAAGAAGACCAGGCATATCAAGCGTCGCTTCAACACCATTCATGAACATGTTCAAGATGGAGACATAGATATTTGTAAAGTGCATACGGATCTGAATGTCGCAGATTCGTTGACTAAACCTCTTCCACGAGCAAAACATGATCAACACCAGAACTCTATGGGTGTTCGATTCATCACAATGTAACTAGATTATTGACTCTAGTGCAAGTGGGAGACTGTTGGAAATATGCCCTAGAGGCAATAATAAAGTGGTTATTATTATATTTCCTTGTTCATGATAATTGTCTATTGTTCATGCTATAATTGTGTTATCCGGAAATCGTAATACATGTGTGAATACATAGACCACAACATGTCCCTAGTGAGCCTCTAGTTGACTAGCTCGTTGATCAATAGATGGTTACGGTTTCCTGACCATAGACATTGGATGTCGTTGATAACGGGATCACATCATTAGGAGAATGATGTGATGGACAAGACCCGATCCTAAGCATAGCACTAGATCGTGTAGTTCGTCTGCTAAAGCTTTTCTAATGTCAAGTATCATTTCCTTAGACCATGAGATTGTGCAACTCCCGGATACCGTAGGAATGCTTTGGGTGTATCAAATGTCACAACGTAACTGGGTGACCATAAAGGTGCACTACAGGTATCTCCGAAAGTGTCTGTTTGGTTGGCACGAATCGAGACTGGGATTTGTCACTCCGTATGACTGAGAGGTATCTCTGGGCCCACTCGGTAATGCATCATCATAATGAGCTCAATGTGACTAAAGAGTTAGCCACGGGATCATGCATTACGGAACGAGTAAATAGAGACTTGCCGGTAACGAGATTGAACAAGGTATAGGGATACCGACGATCGAATCTCGGGCAAGTATCATACCGGTAGACAAAGGGAATTGTATACGGGATTGATTGAATCCTCGACATCGTGGTTCATCTGATGAGATCATCATGGAACATGTGGGAGCCAACATGGGTATCCAGATCCCGCTGTTGGTTATTGGCCGGAGAGATGTCTCGGTCATGTCTACATGGTTCCCGAACCCGTAGGGTCTACACACTTAAGGTTCGGTGACGCTAGGGTTGTTATGGGAAATAGTATGTGGTTACCGAATGTTGTTCGGAGTCCCGGATGAGATCCCGGACGTCACGAGGAGTTCCGGAATAGTCCGGAGGTGAAGAATTATATATGGGAAGTTCAGTTTCAGTCACCGGAATGGTTTCATGGGTTATCGGTATTGTACCGGGACCACCGGAAGGTGTCCGGGGGTCCACCGGGTGGGGCCACCTGCCCCGGTGGGCCAAGTGGGCTGAGCAAGGGAGGGAACCAGCCCCTGGTGGGCTGGTGCGCTCCCCCCCCAAGGGGCCCAAGGCGCCTAGGGTTGAAAACCCTAGGGGGTGGGGGCGCCTCCCACCAAACTTGGGGGGCAAGTTCCCCCCTTGGCCGCCACCCCCCCCCTTAGATGGGATCTAAGGGGGCCGGCCCCCTCTCCCCTTCACCCTATAAATAGAGGGGGGGTGGGAGGGCAGCAGCACCTGATCCCTGGCGCAGCCCTCCCCCCTCTCCAACACCTCCTCCTCCTCCGTTGAGCTTGGCGAAGCCCTGCCGGAGAACTGCAAAGTTCCACCACCACGCCGTCGTGCTGCTGGAGCTGTCTTCCTCAACCTCTCCCTCCTCCTTGCTGGATCAAGGCGCGGGAGACGTCACCGGGCTGCACGTGTGTTGAACGCGGAGGCACCGTTGTTCGGTGCTTATATCCGAATCGACCGCGATCTGAATCGCTGCGTGTACGACTCCTCCAACCGCCTTCTTGCAACGCTTCCGCATCACGATCTTCAAGGGTATGAAGATGCACTCCTCTCTCTCTCTCGTTGCTAGTCTCTCCATAGATTGATCTTGGTGATGCGTAGGAATTTTTTTTGATTTACTACTACGTTCCCCAACAACCTCCCTGCTAAACTAATAGCAAGGCACACATCAGGTCTGGTACACAGCATTGCATACATGATAGAGCCTATGGCTGAAGCATAGGGAACATCTTTCATTTTCTCTCTATCTTCTGCAGTGGTCGGGCATTGAGTCTTACTCAACTTCATACCTTGTAACACAGGCAAGAACCCTTTCTTTGCGTGATCCATTTTGAACTTCTTCAAAACTTTGTCAAGGTATGTGCTTTGTGAAAGTCCAATTAAGCGTCTTGATCTATCTCTATAGATCTTGATGCCCAATATGTAAGCAGCTTCACCGAGGTCCTTCATTAAAAAACTCTTATTCAAGTATCCTTTTATGCTATCCAGAAATTCTATATCATTTCCAATCAACATTATGTCATCCACATATAAGATTAGAAATGCTACAAAGCTCCCACTCACTTTCTTATAAATACAGGCTTCTCCAAAAGTCTGTATAAAACCATACGCTTTGATCACACTATCAAAACATTTATTCCAACTTCGAGAGGCTTGCACCAGTCCATAAATGGATCGTTGGAGCTTGCACCCTTTGTTAGCACCCTTTGGATTGATAAAACCTTCAGGTTGCATCATATACAACTCTTCTTCCAGAAATCCATTCAGGAACGCAGCCTTTACATCCATTTGCCAAATTTCATAATCATAAAATGCGGCAATAGCTAACATGATTCGGACGGACTTAAGCATCGCTACGGGTGAGAAGGTCTCATCGTAGTCAACTCCTTGAACTTGTCGAAAACATTTCGCAACAAGTCGAGCTTTGTAGACAGTAACATTACCATCAACGTCTGTCTTCTTCTTGAAGATCCATTTATTCTCGATGGCTTGCCGATCATCGGGCAAGTCAACCAAAGTCCACACTTTGTTCTCATACATGGATCCCATCTCAGATTTCATGGCCTCAAGCCATTTTGCGGAATCTGGGCTCATCATCGCTTCCTCATAGTTCGTAGGTTCGTTATGGTCTAGTAACATGACCTCCAGAACAGGATTACTGTACCACTCAGGTGCGGATGTTACTTTGGTTGACCTACGAGGTTTGGTAGTAACTTGATCTGAAGTTTCATGATCATCATCATTAGCTTCCTCACTAATTGGTGTAGAAGTCACAGGAACCGGTTTCTGTGATGAACTACTTTCCAATAAGGGAGCAGGTACAGTTACCTCATCAAGTTCTACTTTCCTCCCACTCACTTCTTTCGAGAGAAACTCCTTCTCTAGAAAGGATCCATTCTTAGCAACGAAATTCTTGCCTTCGGATCTGTGATAGAAGGTGTACCCAACTGTCTCTTTTGGGTATCCTATGAAGACACATTTCTCCGACTTGGGTTCGAGCTTATCAGGTTGAAGCTTTTTCACATAAGCATCACAGCCCCAAACTTTGAGAAACGACAACTTTGGTTTCTTGCCAAACCACAGTTCATAAGGAGTCGTCTCAACGGATTTAGATGGTACCCTATTTAACGTGAATGCAGCCGTCTCTAAAGCATAACCCCAAAACGATAGCGGTAAATCTGTAAGAGACATCATAGATCGCACCATATCTAGTAAAGTACGATTACGACGTTCGGACACACTATTACGTTGTGGTGTTCCGGGTGGCGTGAGTTGCGAAACTATTCCGCTTTGTTTCAAATGTTCACCAAACTCGTAACTCAAATATTCTCCTCCACGATCAGATCGTAGAAACTTTATTTTCTTGTGACGATGATTTTCCACTTCACTCTGAAATTCTTTGAACTTTTCAAATGTTTCAGACCCATATCTGCTCAAATCATCTGTGAAGGTGAGAAAATAACGATACCCGCCGCGAGCCTCAACATTCATTGGACCACATACATCAGTATGTATGATTTCCAACAAATCTGTTGCTCGCTCCATAGTTCCGGAGAACGGCGTTTTAGTCATCTTGCCCATGAGGCATGGTTCGCAAGTACCAAGTGATTCATAATCAAGTGATTCCAAAAGTCCATCGGAATGGAGTTTCTTCATGCGCTTTACACCAATATGACCTAAACGGCAGTGCCACAAATAAGTTGCACTATCATTATCAACTCTGCATCTTTTGGCTTCAACATTATGAATATGTGTATTACTACTATCGAGATTTAATACAAATAGACCACTCTTCAAGGGTGCATGACCATAAAAGATATTACTCATATAAATAGAACAACCATTATTCTCAGATTTAAATGAATAACCGTCTTGCATCAAACAAGATCCAGATATAATGTTCATGCTCAACGCTGGCACCAAATAACAATTATTCAGGTCTAAAACTAACCCCGAAGGTAGATGTAGAGGTAGCATGCCGACGGCGACCACATCGACTTTGGAACCATTTCCCACGCGCATCGTCACCTCGTCCTCAGCCAGTCTTCGCTTAATCTGTAGTCCCTATTTCGAGTTGCAAATATTAGCAACAGAACCAGTATCAAATACCGAGGTGCTACTGCGAGCTCTGGTAAGGTACACATCAATAACATGTATATCACATATACCTTTGTTCACCTTGCCATCCTTCTTATCCGCCAAATACTTGGGGCAGTTCCGCTTCCAGTGACCAGTCTGCTTGCAGTAGAAGCACTCAGTCTCAGGCTTAGGTCCAGACTTGGGTTTCTTCTCCTGAACAACAACTTGTTTGCCGTTCTTCTTGAAGTTCCCCTTCTTCTTCCCTTTGCCCTTTTTCTTGAAACTGGTGGTCTTGTTGACCATCAACACTTGATGCTCCTTCTTGATTTCTACCTTCGCAGCCTTTAGCATTGCGAAGAGCTCGGGAATCGTCTTATCCATCCCTTGCATGTTATAGTTCATCACGAAGCTCTTGTAGCTTGGTGGCAGTGACTGAAGAATTCTGTCAATAACACTATCATCCGGAAGATTAACTCCCAGTTGAATCAAGTGATTGTTATACCCAGACATTCTGAGTATATGCTCACTGACAGAACTATTCTCCTCCATCTTGCAGCTGTAGAACTTATTGGAGACTTCATATCTCTCAATCCGGGCATTTGCTTGAAATATTAACTTCAACTCCTGGAACATCTCATATGCTCCATGACGTTCAAAACGTCGTTGAAGTCCCGGTTCTAAGCCGTAAAGCATGGCACACTGAACTATCGAGTATTCATCAGCTTTGCTTTGCCAGACGTTCATAACATCTGGTTCAGCTCCTGCAGCAGGTTTGGCACCTAGCGGTGCTTCCAGGACGTAATTCTTCTGTGCAGCAATGAGGATAATCCTCAAGTTACGGACCCAGTCCGTGTAATTGCTACCATCATCTT
Source organism: Thinopyrum elongatum (assembly GCA_011799875.1). NCBI lineage: Eukaryota > Viridiplantae > Streptophyta > Magnoliopsida > Poales > Poaceae > Thinopyrum > Thinopyrum elongatum. The sequence continues at coordinate 466,576,692 of CM022297.1, forward strand.
TCAACTTTGCTTTCTCAAGGAACGCATTAAAATTCAACGGAACAACAGCACGGGCCATCTATCTACAACAACATAGACAAGCAAAATACTATCAGGTACTAAGTTCATGATAAATTTAAGTTCAATTAATCATATTACTCAAGAACTCCCACTTAGATAGACATCTCTCTAATCATCTAAGTGATCACGTGATCCAAATCAACTAAACCATAACCGATCATCACGTGAAATGGAGTAGTTTTCAATGGTGAACATCACTATGTTGATCATATCTACTATATGATTCACGCTCGACCTTTCGGTCTCAGTGTTCCGAGGCCATATCTGCATATGCTAGGCTCGTCAAGTTTAACCCGAGTATTCTGCGTGTGCAAAAACTGGCTTGCACCCGTTGTAGATGAACGTTGAGCTTATCACACCCGATCATCATGTGGTGTCTCGGCACGACGAACTTTGGCAACGGTGCATACTCAGGGAGAACACTTTTACCTTGAAATTTAGTGAGAGATCATCTTATAATGCTACCGTCAAACAAAGCAAAATAAGATGCATAAAGGATAAACATCACATGCAATCAATATAAGTGATATGATATGGCCATCATCATCTTTGTGCTTGTGATCTCCATCTCCGAAGCACCGTCATGATCACCATCGTTACTGGCGCGACACCTTGATCTCCATCGTAGCATCGTTGTCGTCTCGCCAACTATTGCTTCTACGACTATCGCTACCGCTTAGTGATAAAGTAAAGCAATTACAGGGCGATTGCATTGCATACAATAAAGCGACAACCATATGGCTCCTGCCAGTTGCCGATAACTCAGTTACAAAACATGATCATCTCATACAATAAAATATAGCATCATGTCTTGATCATATCACATCATAACATGCCCTGCAAAAACAAGTAAGACGTCCTCTACTTTGTTGTTGCAAGTTTTACGTGGCTGCTACGGGCTGAGCAAGAACCGTTCTTACCTACGCATCAAAACCACAACGATAGTTTGTCAAGTTAATGTTGTTTTAACCTTCACAAGGACCGGGCGTAGCCACACTCGGTTCAACTAAAGTTGGAGAAACTGACACCCGCTAATCACCTGTGTGCAAAGCACGGCGGTAAAACCAGTCTCGCGTAAGCGTACGCGTAATGTCGGTCCGGGCCGCTTCATCCAACAATACCGCCGAACCAAAGTGTGACATGCTGGTAAGCAGTATGACTTGTATCGCCCACAACTCACTTGTGTTCTACTCGTGCACATAACATTTACGCATAAAACCAGGCTCTGATGCCACTGTTGGGAAACGTAGTAATTTCAAAAATTTCCTACGCACACACAGGATCATGCTGATGCATAGCAACGAGAGGGAAGAGTGTGTCCACGTACCCTCGTAGACCGAAAGTGGAAGCATTAGCACAACGCGGTTGATGTAGTCGTACGTCTTCACGATCCGACCGATCCAAGTACCGAACGCATGGCACCACCGAGTTCAGCACACGTTCAACTCGATGACGTCCCGTGAGCTCCGATCCAGCAAAGCTTCACATGAGAGTTTCGTCAGCACGACGGCGTGGTGACGGTGATGATGATGCTACCTACGCAGGGCTTCGCCTAAGCACCACTGCGATATGATCGAGGTGGATTATGGTGGAGGGGGGCACCGCACACGGCTAAGAGATCAATGATCAATTGTTGTGTCTATGTGGTGCCCCCTGGCCACGTATATAAAGGAGTAGGGAGGGGGAAGGGCCGGCCTAGCTATGGCGCGCCCTGGAGGAGTCCTACTCCCACCGGGAGTAGGATTCCCCCCCTTCCAAGTAGTAGGAGTAGGAGAGAAGGAAGGGGAAGAGAGAAGAGAAGGAAGGAGGGGGCGCAGCCCCTCCCCCTAGTCCAATTCGGACTAGGCCTTGGGGGGGCGCGCGGCCTACCTCTCTCTCTCCCCTAAAGCCCAATAAGGCCCATATACTTCTTCCCCGTATTCCCGTAACTCCCCGGTACTCCGAAAAATATCCGGACCACTCGGAACCTTTCCGATGTCCGAATATAGTCGTCCAATATATCGATCTTTACGTCTCGACCATTTCGAGACTCCTCGTCATGTCCCCGATCTCATCCGGGACTCCGAACTACCTTCGGTACATCAAAACACATAAACTCATAATACAAATCGTCACAGAACTTTAAGCGTGCGGACCCTACGGGTTCGAGAACTATGTAGACATGACCGAGACACGTCTCCGGTCAATAACCAATAGCGGAACCTGGATGCTCATATTGGTTCCTACATATTCTACGAAGATCTTTATCGGTCAAACCGCATAACAACATACGTTGTTCCCTTTGTCATCGGTATGTTACCTACCCGAGATTCGATCGTCGGTATCTCAATACCTAGCTCAATCTTGTTACCGGCAAGTCTCTTTACTCGTTTCGTAATGCATCATCCCGCAACTAACTTATTAGTTACATTGCTTGCAAGGCTTATAGTGATGTGCATTACCGAGTGGGCCCAGAGATACCTCTCCGACAATCGGAGTGACAAATCATAATCTCGAAATACGCCAACTCAACAAGTACCTTTGGAGACACCTGTAGAGCACCTTTATAATCACCCAGTTACGTTGTGACGTTTGGTAGCACACAAAGTGTTCCTCCGGCAAACGGGAGTTGCATAATCTCATAGTCATAGGAACATGTATAAGTCATGAAGAAAGCAATAGCAACATACTAAACGATCAAGTGCTAAGCTAACGGAATGGGTCAAGTCAATCACATCATTCTCCTAATGATGTGATCCCGTTAATCAAATGACAACTCATGTCTATGGTTAGGAAACATAACCATCTTTGATTCACGAGCTAGTCTAGTAGAGGCTTACTAGTGACACTCTGTTTGTCTATGTATTCACACATGTATCATGTTTCCGGTTAATACAATTCTAGCATGAATAATAAACATTTATCATGATATAAGGAAATAAATAATAACTTTATTATTGCCTCTAGGGCATATTTCCTTCACTTACGTGCCTTCCTTGTGTATTTGCCCGGAGTATACTTTCCATGCCTTTGACTAGGCTGAGGTGCATCGGGCATCTGCGAGGTGTTAATCTCATCATGCGTCTGTTCATCCCCCTCCTCCCCCTCGTCATTAACCGATTCGTTGGCTTGGTGCCGCTTGATGATGATCTCGACCTCGAAGCAGTAGAGACGGCTACATCGGTGGAGCGGCAGCCTAGTAGAGCACCAGCTCCCCTACCAATGTTGCCCTCCGTTCCGTACGGTTCCCAGGTAACCTATAAACAAAGATTAAGAAAAAACTACATTCTTAGTATGATTTTTGGAAAACCGAAGAAGCCGAAGAGACAAAGCAAGAAGCTACAAAGATAACCTGCTCCGGGGTCATGATGTCAAGCTCGTTGCAGTAGTGCAAATACATGGTCTTTGAATTGCCAACAAAACCTTCAACCTTGTCCCACTTATACGCCCATGTAGGCATACGGTCCGGGTCATCATGATCATCCCACGGGTCGTAACCCTTTGGTGTCGGCCGCCCCACTGGCAAGTGCTCCCAACCCCAGATCGATAATAGAAGCATCGGACCACCGATGTTGGCTTCCTTTGACTCTACGACGTTTCTTGGATTCGCGCCCCTACGGCACGCCTCGTACAGCTACACACAAACAAGAAATATGTCATTACAAACTAGAGAAAATTTCTACATAGTGAACACACTATTATCAGCAAAACTACTTACCTGACGATACAAATAAGCCAACGCCGCCGTACCCCAACTGAGTCCATGCTCCCACCCAGCAAACAGCTTAAGCCACATAAAGGAAGTGTTCACGCCAGTGCCGTCAGAGAAAAGAGTCCGGCTGACTACATACCACAAGTATGCCCTGGTATACTGCTACACTGTTTCATCGTCCGCATCAGCCGGGCATTCTCCAAAGTGTTCAGCAATCCAATGATAACTTGCACCGGCGGACTTCCCTTGTACCCCTGGCTCCCTCCCTATGAGTCCAACCATAATCTCACGCCATCCATCAGAATCTGTGCTAAAACAAATAGGCTCTACTTTGATGGGAAGTCCAGTGATCAGAGAAACATCCTGCAAAGTGATCGTCATCTCCCCAGCATAGAAGTGAAAAGTATGTGTCTCAGGGCGCCATCGGTCAACGAGCGCCATGATCGCACAAGGGTTCATCTTCGGCATCGAACGAGACACGAGTGAGATGAAAGGGAGAAGCCCGGTCTTCCGGATATACTCCGTGTATCGCTCGTCATACTCCATCTTGTCATGAACCGAACCGGACCTCAGGTGAAGCTGATCAAAAACCCTTCCTTCATCTGCCATGAACCGTCCACGATGCAATTGATCGTACGATGGATGGATAAGAGAAGCCATCCTGCAAATTACAAATGTATATGGTAAGCCCCGTTGTCATTTGCAAATATCCGCACTAGTGCAAAAACATACATACATGTGCAAAATTTCTACACTAATTCTTCCATACACCATATATGTGCATATAATTTTCTACAATATCGTACACCATATAGTTGCAAATATCCATCCATACGCCTTCCTAATTTTACACTAATTCTTCCATACACCATATATGTGCGTACATATCCTAACCAAATTCATAGCACTTCCATAAAAATCCTAAATCATACATATCCTAAGCCATACATATCCTAAATCACACTAATCCCTAACACTATCACACCAAAATCCAATGATTATATCAAGAAAAGGATGAACTAGGGTTTCACCCAAATCAATCAAATGCGGAGATTTCAACCAATAGAAAGAGGGGAAAGGGAGGAGAATACCTTGGGGATTCGAAGGAAACAACCGGATCCACCGATCTTCGGCTCAGATCAGCAACACTTGAGTGGGGAGAGGGAGGGGCGAAATGAGGGGCGCCATGGTGGGGAAAGAAACAGAGGGAGAGGAGAAAGAACGAAGCAGAGGAGAAGGTGCGGGCGGCTGGTATGTGTGAAGGGGTATGGCGCCTTGGGCAGGGGCGTTATGCTGCTGAGCATGGCGCCCTGGCCAGGGGCGCCATGCTGCCATGCCCTGCCAGCGTGGCAAGTCAGCGTTGATGCGTATGGCGCTCTTGACCAAGACGTCGTGATGTCTAGCGGGCGTCATGCGGGTAGGGCCATTTTGTGAAATATTTTGAAAAGAGGGTTATTTTGTGCTAAACTTTGACCAAAGGGTCAGTTTTGTCATTTTTCACCCTGCTTGCACTCATTGAGCGTCACCAGCTAGGCCGAGGCCTATCAACCCGTTAAAGAGCCCTGCAAACGAGGTTGGGGACGCGAGCCAGGCCGCAGACGCCTAGCACGGCATTGACGTCGTCGGCGGCATTGGCGCGGACACCAGCCCACCGCACGAAGACGGAGCATAGACAGTTGGCGGCGCTCTGCATCCCTTGGATCCACTGGCAGCACCGGTTTTTGTCAGCGGGGCTTGTCCTGCCCAGCTGGAGGACAATGCATACTCTGAGCACTACGTCGTTCGACATGCACTGGCCGCCGCTGACGAATGGTGCCGGTGCCATTGCCTGTCACCAGGCCCGTTGACAAGGAAGGCCAAATTGGCCGACCGCACAGGGCCCCCAAATTTTAGGGGCCCCCAGTCCAGAAAAATATTATGTGTATATATGAGAAAAGGGCCCAGTAAAACAACACTTCTAGCAACCAAATACATGCACGCACGCAGCCTCGCAGCCTGCCTGTTGGTTTGCCGTAACTCCCGATCGCATCGCCCGCACATGTTCAAGTTTTATCCCTGGTTTAGCGATCCCTAGATCGAGGAGAGGTCTCTAGCAGCGCAAGGGGCGGCTGGGCGACGGCAGCCGGCAGGCGAGGGCGGCAGGAGTAGGAGACGTGCGTACGCGGCCGCCGGCCGGCTATGCTCCACGGCGCCGTATTAGGTATTACAGCCGCTACGGCGCATCGTCCTGGCCGGCGTAAATCCTTTTATAAGAAGCCCTATTTTATTTTGCTAGTGTAGATTCATTTTTGTTAAACAATTTTTTACAATGTTACATCAAGGTGAAGTATGTTTTATGCAAGGTGAAATATTACATAGAATTCGAAATGATTTATATTATTATTTTTGTTTTATAAAACAGAAAGAATCATGCGTAGAAGGAACTATGATTCCGGTGCTGAAAAGCATAGGAAGAAAACAAAGCTATAAGCGGATGCTCGATCCCAAAAGGGTACTCTTAATATATGTCCTGAAAGAATCTGATCGCAAAAAGGAGAAGATTAATTAGAGCATCTCCAACAGCCGTGCAACGCGCGGCGCGCTAAAAAGCGTTTACAGCGCTGATCGTGAGTTTTTGAGCGGCGAGGAGCGATTGCTCCAGCGGCTGCTGTAAAGTTTAGCGCGCGTGAGCCGCTCCAGCAGCCGCTGCAAAAAAACTGCGCGCACGCTCTCGCACAAACAACATATGCACTCCAAACACAACCAAGAAGATCAAACACAAAAAAAATAAATCAAGAATAAATAGTTCAATTTTGTTATTACAACTCAAACAAATAGTTTATCTTGCAATAGAACAAATAGTTCAACAATACAACATCAAACATGCAACAATAAACGCACAAATCATGATACTCTTTGTCGGCCATTCCATGCCCACCACTCCTCGATGAGATCCTTCTGAAGATCATCATGCGTTTCGGCACGTCGAATGGCATGATAGGAGGCAACAAAACGGGCCACCCTGGCAGCCCTCCACCGCACTCGCACGGGATGTCCCAAGAGCTCATACTGAGAGTAGTCTAAATCTTGGCCACGCTCATTCTCGATGATCATGTTGTGCATGATCACACAAGCGTGCATGATATACCAAAGCATCTTTTGATCCCAAAATCTAGCCGGTCCTTTCACAATAGCAAATTGGGCTTCCAAAATCCCAAAAACTCTCTCCACATCTTTTCTAGCCGCCGCCTGAGCATTGTGGAAATCAAGATTTTTCTTACCTTCCGGTTTTTTCAATAGCTTCACAAATGTTTGCCACTTTGGGTAGATGCCATCCGCAAGATAGTAGCCATAGTTGTATGTATGGCCATTTGTTACAAACTGCACCAGTGGCAGTTCACCATTTGCAATCTTATTCATCAGTGGTGACCGATTAACAACTTTGATGTCATTCAAAGATCCAGGCATAAAAAAAGCATGCCAAATCCAAGTCTCTTGATCAGCCACCACTTCAAGGATTATAGTGGAACCCTTTTTTTGGCCGTGGAATTGTCCATGCCATGCCTTAGGACAGTTCTTCCAACTCCAATGCATGCAATCTATTGAGCCAAGCATACCTGGGAACCCGCGAGCTTTGTTCATCTCCAAAAGCCTTGCACAGTCTTCAGCATTGGGAGATCTCAAATACTAATGGCCAAACACTTGCACAATTCTGACTGCGAAGCGCTTGACACACATGATGGCTTGACTCTCACCCATGGCCAAGTGGTCATCAACTAGATCAGCCGGAATACCGTATGCCAACATACGCAAAGCGACTGTCACCTTCTGAAAGTGCTATGTCCGAGCTCTCCGGCGGCATTCCTCCTTTGCTGAAAAAACCGATCATGACTCGCTAGTTTCTCTACAATGCGCCTGAACAACTCGGTGCTCATCCTAAACCGGCGCCGGAAGTACGACTCGGGGTACACGGGATTATCCACAAAATAGTGCCTCATCAATCTGTTGTGCTCATTGATCCTATCCCTTCAAATTTTCTGCCGACCAATAACCGAACCACCATGCTTCGGTTTTTTATTGATGTGCATAGCTAGGATCATTGCAAGATCCTCCTCCTCTTCAATATCAAATTCTTCTTCGGAAGAATCATATGAAGAACTCATCTACAATGTTCAACTTAAACTAGGCTATAAAAACTACAAACAACATGCACCAAATTCATGTAAAAAATGTGAAGTTGAAGCAATACATACCTTGCAAGCGTTTTATCGAACACCTTGTGGGCGCCGAGTGAAGGAAATATGCCCTAGAGGCAATAATAAAGTTGTTATTTTATATTTCCTTATTCATGATAAAGGTTTATTATTCATGCTAGAATTGTATTGATCGGAAACCTAAATACATGTGTGAATACATAAACAAACACCGTGTCCCTAGTATGCCTCTACTAGACTAGCTCGTTGATCAAAGATAGTTAAGGTTTCCTAACCATAGACATGTGTTGTCATTTGATAACGGGATCACATCATTAGGAGAATGATGTGATGGACAAGACCCATCTGTTAGCTTAGCATAATTATCATTCAGTTTATTGCTATTGCTTTCTTCAAGTCAAATACATATTCTTTCGACTATGAGATTATGCAACTCCCGGATACCGGAGGAATACCTTGTGTGCTATCAAACGTCACAACGTAACTGGGTGATCATAAAGATGCTCTACAGGTATCTCCGAAGGTGTTTGTTGAGTTGTCATAGATCGAGATTAGGATTTGTCACTCCGAGTATCGGAGAGGTATCTCTGGGCCCTCTCGGTAATACACATCATAAGCTTGCAAGCAAACGACTAAGGAGTTAGTCACGAGGTGATGTATTACGGAACGAGTAAAGAGCCTTGCTGGTAACAAGATTGAACTAGGTATGAAGATACCGACGATCGAATCTCGGGCAAGTAACATACCGATAGACAAAGGGAATTACGTATGTTGTCATAACGGTTCGACCGATAAAGATCTTCATAGAATATATAGGAGCCAATATGAGCATCCAGGTTCTGCTATTGGTTATTGACCGGAGAGGTGTCTCGGTCATGTCTACATAGTTCTCGAACCCGTAGGGTCCGCACGCTTAACGTTCGATGACGATATAGTATTATATGAGTTATGTAATTTGGTGACCGAATGTTGTTCGGAGTCCCGGATGAGATCACGGACATGACGAGGAGTCTCAAAATGGTCGAGAGGTAAAGATTAATATATAGGACGATGGTATTCGGACACCGGAAGGGTTTCGGGGGGTACCGGGTACTTACCGGGTCACCGGAAGGGGTTCCGGGCACCCCCGGCAAAAGATATGGGCCTTATGGGCCAAGAGGGGAAACGCACCAGCCACAAGGGGGTAGTGCGCCCCCCATATGGGCCGGCCTAAGGAGGAGAAGGAAAGGGGAGAAGGGAAAGGTAAGTGTGGATTAGGATTCCCACTTCCTTCCCTCTCCCCCCCTCTTTCCTTCCCCCTCCGACAAACATGGCAAGGGGGGGCGCGGCCAAGGGCAGGAGCCCAAGTAGGATTCAGACCTACTTGGGGCGCCCCTTGGCTTCTTCCCTCTACCCCCCTCTTTCCTTCCCCCTCCGACAAACATGGCAAGGGGGGCGCGGCCAAGGGCAGGAGCCCAAGTAGGATTCGGACCTACTTGGGGCGCCCATTGGCCTCTCCCCTCTCCCTCCCACCTATATATATGAGGAGGGGGCGCCTAGCACACCCCAAACAATTGCCTAGCCGTGTGTGGCGCCCCCTCCACCATTTACACCCCTGATCATATTTTCGTAGTGCTTAGGTGAAACCCTGCGGAGATCACTTCACCATCACCGTCACCACGCCATCGTGCTGACGGAACTCATCTACTACTTCGACGTCTTGTTGGATCAAGAAGGCGAGGGATGTCACCGAGCTGAACGTGTGCAGAACGCGGAGGTGCCGTGTGTTCGGTACTTGATCGGTTGAAGCGCGAAGAAGTTCGACTACATCAACCGCGTTGTGAAACACTTCCGCTTACGGTCTACGAGGGTACGTAGACACACTCTCCTCCTCGTTGCTATGCATCTCCATGGATAGATCATTGCGTGTGCATAGAATTTTTTTTGTTTTCCATGCAACGATTCCCAACAGTGGCATCATGAGCCAGGTCTATGCGTAGATGATATGCACGAGTAGAACACAAAGAAGTTGTGGGCGGTGATGTTCATACTTCTTACCACCAACGTCTTATTTTGATTCGGCGGCATTGTGGGATGAAGCGGCCTGGACCAACCTTACATGTCGACGTACATGAGACCGGTTCCACCGACTGACATGCAACTTGTTTTGCATAAAGGTGGCTGGTGGGTGTCTGTTTCTCCTACTTTAGTTGAATCGAATTTGACTGCGGCCGGTCCTTGAAGAAGGTTAAAATAGCAAACTTGATAATTCACCGTTGTGGTTTTTGCCGTAGGTAAGAACGGTTCTTGCTAGAAGCCCGTAGCAGCCACGTAAAACTTGCAACAACAAAGTAGAGGACGTCTAACTTGTTTTTGCAGGGCATGTTGTGATGTGATATGGTCAAGACATGATGTGATATACGTCATTGTATGAGATGATCATGTTTTGTAAGTTATCAACAACCGGCAGGAGCCTTATGGTTGTCTCTTTATTGTATGAAATGCAAACGCCATGCAATTGCTTTACTTTATCGCTATGCGTTAGCAATAGTTGTAGAAGCAATAGTTGCCGAGACGACCATGACGCAACGATGGAGATCAAGGTGTCAAGCCGGTGACGATGGAGATCAAAAGCACGAGATGATGATGGCCATATCATGTCACATATTTTGATTGCATGTGATATTTATCTTTTATGCATCTTATTTTGCTTAGTACGGCGGTTGCATTATATGATGATCCCTTCACTAAATTTCAAGGTAAAAGTGTTCTCCCCGAGTATGCACCGTTGCTACAGTTCATCGTGTTGAGACACCACGTGATGATCGGGTGTGATAGACTCTACGTGCACATACAACGGGTGTAAGACAGTTTTGCACATGCAGAATACTTGGGTTAAACTTGACGAGCCTAGCATATACAGACATGGCCTCGGAACACTGGAGATCGAAAGATCGAACGTTGATCATATAGTAGATATGATCAACATAGAGATGTTCATCATTGTTGACTACCCCATCTCACGTGATGATCGGACATGGGTTAGTTGATTTTGATCACGTATCACTTAGATGACTTGAGGGATGTCTATTTAAGTGGGAGTTCTTAAGTAATTTGATTAATTGAACTTAATTTATCATGAACTTAGTCCTGATAGTATTTGCATATCTATGTTGTAGATCAATGGCATGTGCTACCGTTCCCCTGAATTTTAATGCGTTCCTAGAGAATGCTAAGTTGAAAGATGATGGTAGCAACTACACGGACTGGGTCCGTAACTTGAGGATTATCCTCATTGCTGCACAGAAGAATTATGTCCTTGATGCATCACTAGGTGACAAGCCCCCTCCCGCTAATCTAGACGCTGTGAACGTCTCGCAAACGTGGTCTGATGACTAATCTATAGTTTAGTGTGCCATGCTTTACGGCTTAGAACCGGGACTTCAAAGACGTTTTGAACGTCATGGAGCATATGAGATGTTCCAAGAGTTGAAGTTAATATTTCAAGAAAATGCCCGGGTTGAAAGATATGAATTCTCCAACAAGTTCTATAGCTGCAAGATGGAGGAGAACAGTTCTGTAAGTGAACACATACTCAAAATGTCTAGGTATTATAATCACTTGACTCAGCTGGGAGTTGATCTTCCAGTTGATTGTGTCATTGACAAAGTTCTTCAATCACTGCCACCAAGCTACAAAGGCTTTGTGATGAACTATAATATGCAAGGGATGAACAAAACAATTCCCGAGCTCTTCGCAATGCTTAAAGCCGCGGAGGTAGAAATCAAGAAGGAGCATCAAGTGTTGATGGTTAACAAGACCACTAGTTTAAGAAAAAGGGCAAGGGAAAGAAAGGAAACTTCAAGAAGAATGGCAAGCAAGTTGCCACTCCCGGGAAGAAGCCCAAAGCTGGACCCAAGCCTGAAACTGAGTGCTTCTACTACAAAGGGACTGGTCACTAGAAGCGGAACTGCCCCAAGTATTTGGCGGATAAGAAGGATGACAAAGTGAACAAAGGTATATTTGATATACATGTTATTATTGTGTACCTTACTAATGCTCATAGTAGCGGCTGGGTATTTGATACTGGTTCGGTTGCTCATATTTGTAACTCAAAACAGGAGCTACGGATTAAACGAAGATTGGCTAAGGACGAGGTGACGATGCGCGTCGGGAATGGTTCCAAGGTCGATGTGATCACCGTCGGCACGCTACCTCTACATCTACCTTCGGGATTAGTTTTAGACCTGAATAATTGTTATTTGGTGCCAGCGTTGAGCGTGAACATTATATCTGGATCTTGTTTAGTGGGAGACGATTATTCATTTAAATCAGAGAATAATGGTTGTTCTATTTATATGAGTAATATCTTCTATGGTCATGCACCCTTGAAGAGTAGTCTATTTTTGTTGAATCTCAATTGTAGTGATACACATATTCATAATATTGATGCCAAAAGATGCAAAGTTGATAATGATAGTGCAACATATTTGTGGCACTGCCGTTTAGGTCACATTGGTGTAAAGCGCATGAAGAAACTCCATGCAGATGGGCTTTTGGAATCACTTGATTATGAATCATTTGATACTTGCGAACCATGCCTCATGGGCAAGATGACTAAAACTCCGTTCTCCGGAACAATGGAGCGAGCCAATGACTTATTGGAAATAATACATACCGATGTATGCGGTCCAATGAGTGTTGAGGCACGCGGCAGGTATCGTTATTTTCTGACCTTCACAGATGATTTGAGCAGATATGGGTATATCTACTTAATGAAACACAAGTCTAAAACATTTGAAAAGTTCAAAGAATTTCAGAGTGAAGTGGAGAATCATCGTAACAAGAAAATAAAGTTTCTACGATCTGATCGCGGAGGCGAATATTTGAGTTACGAGTTTGGCTTTCATTTAAAACAATGTGGAATAGTTTCACAACTCACGCCACCTGGAACACCACAGCGTAATTGTCGTGGATTTGTCACGGCAGATGTCCTAGCATGAGGACTTAGGTGTGGAGCCATCGTCACGTAGTTAGCTTGAAGGGGTTAAACGGGACAAAGGACACGGAGAGTTTTACCCAGGTTCAGCCCCTCTCGACGAGGTAAAGGCCTACTCCTGCTTTAGGTTGTATTGCTTAGGTCTCGATTACTAGGGAGCGGATACGCTTAACCTAGCTCTCGACTTATCGTTTCTTGCCTTAACCCACCGCCGGGTCACCCCCTTATATACACGGGTTGATGCCCGATGGCTTACAGAGTCCCGGCCGGCTTATACACAATGTGTCCGGCCCGGTGACCAATACTAAACTTTCCTTAACATACAAGTTAACATCTGGCGGTTTATGCCAATGGGCCTTAAGTCGCCTCCGGGTCTTGGGCCTTTGGTAAGCTTGCTACATGAACCGGCATCTTCAGCATCTTCTTGGGCCTTCTCATCATGAACCGCCAGTGGTATAACTCGGCCCCTCCCGGGCGGGTTATACCCAATAGTTATATCCCCAACATTAGGCCCCAGGTTGATGTGAACTTGTTCATATCAATCTTCAACACTTAGAAAAAATCCTTCGTCGTCGGTTCTTATGGAATCTTATAACCCGCCATGACGTCTGCTCACAGAATTGCGCTAACCCGCCATGACGTCATCTCGCATTAATATCGCACGAGGCCCAAATCTCAGCCTCCTCGATTCCCGCGCATGCCATCTATCCACTGCCTTATAAATAGGGGCAGGGGTCCTTTTCATTTTCCCCCCTTGCCTCCTCGTGTTCATCCTCTTCTTCGCAACGCCATACGCGCCCGAGCTCCGCCGCCGTCGACCTCGTGAGTTGCTTCCACTCCGGCCGCTGCATCGACCAGAACGCACCAGAGCACCGTCGCGCGCCACCGCTGTCCAACCGCTCCGGTAAGCTCCCCTCTTTTCCTCACCGCAGATCTCCATTAGGGTTTGCTCGAGTTCTTCAGTTCATCTCGGTTCCTCTTTGTTCCTCCCTAGACCGTGTAGTTTTTTATCTAAAGATAGCACCAATCTTGTGCGGTAGCAATTTAGCACTCATTTTTAACATCTGAACGCCTCCCCTCCCTAGGAGATCTCATCTGAGCACGTGAACTGTCCTGCTGCCGCCACTCTAGGTTTAGAATTTTTCTTCATTATCTGAACTGCTGTAGATCCAAAATTATAACACCGATATGTGAAAACTATTTTCCAACACTTATCAATCTTTCACTCATAGATCTGAAAACTGATAGCTATGTAGGCAGCTTAATTGACAAACCATAACCCGCCAGGTACCATTAGTCCCCTCTTAAGCCACCAATAGATGGCTCTGCATTTCAACACTATCCTCTGGCTTAACACACTGCATGTTTATGGTTTTTACCTTTGAACCAATGACCGGCTTAACAACATAATCTTAAACCGGCAATATTTCCTTTCCAGATCTTCATCATCAACAATGACTAAGACCTTCACTTCATGCAACTGGGCCACGTCCCGGGTCACCGAGGAAGACTTGAACAATTTTGTTCAGACTGGCATCTTAGCCAAAAAAGATGACATCCACTGGAGGGTCCCAGGCACTGAAAATCCTCCTGAGCCCAAAGAAGGCGAAATAATCGTTTTTACTGATCATATGATCCGGGGGTTTACCCCACCCGGTTCAAAATTCTTCCGAGACGTGCTACACTTTTTCCAGCTCCATCCTCAGGATATTGGGCCCAATTCTGTCTCCAACATCTGCAACTTCCATGTTTTTTGCGAAGTTTATCTTCAACAAGGGCCCACTGTCGAACTGTTCAGGGAATTCTATTACTTGAACCGGCAGACTGAATTCACAGACGGACCCAGCTTGGAGCTAGGCGGAATTTCAATTCAGAAGCGGAAAGAAGCCACCTTCAAATATGCCAAACCGCCCAGTCATCCTAAAGACTGGAACCAGACTTGGTTTTATTGCCAAGATACATCTCCGGATGGTGAAAATCCCTTGCCGGGCTACCGTGAACACCGGCTTAGCAACACACATCCACTCCCAGAACGGATCAGCACAAAGGAACGGGCCAAGTATGCGCCCATATTTTCAAAGATTAGAGCCTTCATGGCTAACGGCTTAACCGGCATCGACCTTGTTCGGTGCTGGGTCGTCTGGAGAATTCTGCCGTTAAGCCGCCGCCCCGGTTTAATGTGCGAGTACACCGGCGACTTAAAAGATCCGCAACGCCACTGCGAGATCCAATTGACTGATGAAGATATCAATGAATCGACCAAGGCTTTACTAAATGAAAGCTTGGCAGCTTGCAGCAAGACCAGACTCAATCCTTTCTGCACTCTCAACAAACCGCCAGCTGTAAGTTTTGTATATAATTTTTCAGTTAATCATGTTTTTCACAAAAACTATCCTCATACTCATCTGACTTCCGCAGGCCGATTCTTCTTTCTGGAAGAAGAAGCTGTAGGACAAACCGGCCAAGAAAACCCGGACAAAGACCAAGGCTACCAAAAAACCTGCCAAGAAGAAGACCGACCCCTCCGAGTTACTTAACTTGGATGACGATGATGATGATGAGTCGGAGGTAGAACTTGATTCTCTTGGCTCATTTTTTGTACATCTCATTGACAACGATTATTATCAGGATGACGCGGAAGCCAGCCGTGCGGGCCATGAAGAGGTAATTGTTGTTTCCTCCAGCTCAGAACCTCTGCCAAAACAGAAATCTCGACAAGCAAGCCGGAAAGTAAGGTTTTCTCATCCTTTAGCTCATTTGGATCCCAACTTTATTTTGAAGAAGCAGCAACATGAGGCTCGCCGCACAACCCGAAACAGCGGAGGCGGGATCCTTTCCTCCGGCTTACCGAACACACCAGCTCATCACAAACGCCATCCAGAGGTCTCACCAATTTCCAACTTAGCTTATCCCAAGGCTGGTCTTTTTCGACAACATGTTAATCCTTCCGACTCAAATTATCAGGGAACATCTCATTCCTCCTCTGACGATTCAACGGGAACTCACATCCCAGTCTTCAAGACTGTGCCTGGGTAATGTTAGATCTCTGCTTTCCATCATATACTCAATTGCTGTGCTAACCTCGTCTTGTGCTGCATTTACAGAGCTATGGCAAAGCCCAGCAAGAAGTTGAAGGTGACAAAAACAACCGAAAATCCTTCTGAACCGGAGAAACAGTCAGCAGAGACTTCCCTCCATGCCACTGAAGCCACCGTTGATGAACCGCCATTGGAAGAACACAACATCATCGTAGATCGTATGGATGTCGACCCAGCCACCGCTAAGCCGCCAAGTCCCATCAAGCCTACTGAAGAAAAGGCTGATGATGTTATCATCACTGGGCTTGGTTATACAGCGCCAGGCAATCCCACTATCTTGTCAAAGCACAGTGCCAAGGAAGAAATATCTATTGCTGACAAAGGCAAGTGGTCAGTGAATTTAGAGAGCTATACTCACTATAGTGCTTAAGAGATCTACTCTAGGTATTTGAACCGTCTGCACACAAGCCGTGGCTTCGAGGCCGGCTTAGTAAATCTCATGAAGGAACGTTTTGAGGTAAATGCTAGCCTTCTTCATATAAACATACTTTACCAGCCGCCAAGTTTACTGGACATGATAGAATTGAATGTACTGTAGACTTTAGATAGCCTTATAGATCTAACCAAGTAACCCCCAAGGGCCGGCTTACACTGTCAAGATAAACCGGGACTTCAAATAGTAATGATACAATTTTGCATCTGTAGCCCCCAAGGGCCGGCTTAAACTGTTAAGATTAGCCGGGTCTCATTACCGTAGTTGTCAATAAAATCCAAGTATATAGCCCCCATGAATCGGCTATAGCCACAATAGTGTAGCCGAGTCATCATGAACTTGTCTTTGAAAAGAGCAATGTGCATTAGCCCCCAAGTGCCAAGTGAAATACTTGCATTGTGCTTGGGACTTTGAACAAAACGACTGTAATAGCACCTGTCATTTGCATACTGCAGGCTGAACTCAATGCAAAAGAACCCCAAGTCGCCGACCTTCAAGAAAATATCAAGTCTCAACAATCTGAAACTGCCAAGGCCAAATCAGAACTGACAACTGCCTTGGAAGAAATGGAGAAGTTGAAAAAGGACTTCACGGCCGATAGGACAAACTGGGAGTCTGACAAAGCAGCTCTGTTGAAATGAGCGGAAGAAGCAGAGGCGGCCCTTAAGCCGGTGACAGAAGAGCTTTCCGGTTTAAAACATCAAATTAATACCATGACCGCCGCTGTCTTTGGTAACATTATTCCAATCTGTTACCATACATGTAGTTGAATATTCATGCATCCGACTTATCAATTTGTTTGATAATGCAGGCTCCAGAATCGCCCATCTTGGTGCAGACATGCGCATGAAGCTGAAAGCCGCCTATACTCTTATCGAGCAATTGTATACTGGCGCGGAACGAGCTATCTCTGCAGCTTCTCATAGGAAACAACCACCAACTCTTATCAAAGACACTCTGGAAAAGCTATCTGTATTGCCCCAAAGAGTAGAGGATCTGAAGCTATCAGCTGCTAGAGCCGGTGCCATCACTGCGCTAACCCGGGCCAAGGCGTGGCAAGCAGATCTGGACCCAGAAGACTTGGCCAATGGCTGCCCAAGCGTAAAGGAGGACGGGTCTCCCTTCAGTACTGAGGACTTTGCGGCAATAGCAAGAGAAATGCGCCCTCTAGCAAGCAAACTGGCTGAAGATACGAACCTATCTCATTACCAGGCGGCTTATAATGCTGATAACAAGAAAGTGAAGGCGCCGGTTCACGACTCCCAGCAGCTTATTCCGCCAATCCGTAAGCACACCTTTGCTCCTGATATTGACCCGTCAACACTTATTGATGACGAAGCTGTGTTCAAAGCTTTGAGTGGGATCAATTGGGCCACCTCTGACTTCCAGCCAACGGGTGACGAAGAAGAAGATGAACCGGTGCAAGATGACCCGGAATCCTCTACTCGCCAAGGTCAAGATCATTAATCCAAGGGCCGGCTTATTATCTGCCCGTTGGACTACCTTATGCCTCAAAACACTTATTCTTTTGGGCCGTCCAGTGCCTTGTAATAGGCTAGTTTGAAAATAGTGATCTGCCATGCCATCGTGCATGTTGATTTGCATAACACTTATGAGCCGTTTTGATATTATCTGACGATCCACCATTTATGCTCGTAATCATTGTCATCTTTGCTGATCATGTTGTCTTAAACCCTGCATACAAACAGAGAACAAGTGCCTTGCCGCAGCTATCATGTTATCCAGAGGATTAGAGTAATGACCCAGGGGCTTCGGAACATGCTGAGGAGGGGTCAGATTCAAACATGGGGGGTCTGCAGCACGTGGCTGAACCGGTGCTCCAGCCGCCGGTGCCTCAACGGTCCGATCCACCACAGGCGGGTTACTGGTTCCTGCCCCAGGCGTGTTGAAAAGGTTTCTCGCATCATAAACCGGGGGTAAATGACTCACATGCCTTCTGTTAAAGACAGCGTTTGATGCGTCCTGGTCCAAGCTCAAGCGAAAATTTCTGCTTTAAGCCATTCTGCCTCCCTCTCCAAGGTGGTTCGCTCCGTCGCCATCCGGGTGTTCTTAGCGTTCAGATCCTCCTTTGCTTGAGCTATTTCATCACGTAACTTTGCAACGTCCACATTATGTTGCGTTTGGTTTGCCGAGGTCACCTCCGCCGTCAACAACGTTGCCAAAGCCTCCAACAGTTCAGATAAAACTTGAGCCGGCGGGCGCACAGGGCCTCCTACCCCAACCGCCGTTGCCGTTGCTGAACCGGAGATCAATGCCGCCGCAGTTGAAGAATTCTGCCCTGGCTGTGTACCGGCCATGAAGATTGTAACCCGGTTTAGCGGCTCATAGGGGTCCGGAATACTATCGCCATCGGAGCAGCCCCCAAGCGCACTATCCTGAACTTGATACATGGAGTTGGTCTCTCCGGTTGAGGACTCATCGCCTAAATAGACAACCGTCTCACCACCGGACTCAGATCCCCCTTCCAGATCTACTCCTTGAGTAAATCCCACAAAGACGTGCTTCGGGGTGGCTTGAACCTTGGCGGGTCGCGCGCGCCGAGCCGTCTTGACGATGTCGGCGCAGGTGTCTGGCTCAGCTTCCGACTCACCAATCTTGCCGATGAAGACATGAATTCCACCGAAGGGGACCCGGTACCCGTACTCGATTGAGCCGGCCTCAGGGCCCTAGCCCGCGTCGTCGATGTAGAGCTTGCCGCGATGACTTTTAGTCATCCGGCCCACAGCGTATCCCTTGAGCCCTACGAAGCTGCCCTTCAAGAACTCGAAACCACCGTGCGCTGGCCCCACGGTGGGCGCCAACTGTCATGGATTTGTCACGGCAGATGTCCTAGCATGAGGACTTAGGTGTGGAGCCATCATCACGTAGTTAGCTTGAAGGGGTTAAACGGGACAAAGGACACGGAGAGTTTTACCCAGGTTCGGCCCCTCTCGACGAGGTAAAGGCCTACTCCTGCTTTAGGTTGTATTGCTTAGGTCTCGATTACTAGGGAGCGGATACGCTTAACCTAGCTCTCGACTTATCGTTTCTTGCCTTAACCCGCCGCCGGGTCACCCCCTTATATACACGGGTTGATGCCCGGCAGCTTACTGAGTCCCGGCCGGCTTATACACAATGTGTCCGGCCCGGTGACCAATACAAAACTTTCCTTAACATACAAGTTAACATCTGGCGGTTTATGCCCATGGGCCTTAAGTCGCCTCCGGGTCTTGGGCATTCGGTAAGCTTGCTACATGAACCGGCATCTTCAGCATCTTCTTGGGCCTTCTCATCATGAACCGCCAGTGGTATAACCCGGCCCCTCTCGGGCGGGTTATACCCAATAGTTATATCCCCAACAGTAATGGTGTGTCCGAACGTCGTAACCGTACTTTATTGGATATGGTGCATTCTATGATGTCACTTACCGATTTACCACTATCGTTTTGGGGTTATGCATTAGAGACAGCCGCATTCACGTTAAATAGGGCACCGTCTAAATCCGTTGAGATGACACCGTATGAACTATGGTTTGGCAAGAAACCTAAGTTGTCGTTTCTTAAAGTTTGAGGATGAGATGCTTATGTCAAAAGGCTCCAGCCTGATAAGCTCGAACCTAAATCAGAGAAGTGCGTCTTCATAGGATACCCTAAAGAAACTATTGGGAACACCTTCTACCACAGATCCGAAGGCATGATATTTGTTGCTAAGAATGGGTCCTTTCTAGAGAAGGAGTTTCTCTCGAAAGAAGTGAGTGGGAGGAAAGTAGAACTTGATGAGGTAATTGTACCTTCTCTCGATTTGGAAAGTAGCAGATCACAGAAAACCGTTCCCGTGATGCCTACACCAACTAGAGAGGATGCAAATGATGATGATCATGAAACTTTAGATCAAGTTACTACTGAACCTCATAGGTCGACCAGAACACGATCCGCACCAGAGTGGTACGGTAATCCTATCATGGAAGTCATGTTACTAGACCATGGCGAACCTACGAACTATGAAGAAGCTATGATGAGCCCAGATTCCGACAGATGGCTTGAGGCCATGAAATCTGAGATAGGATCCATGTATGAGAACAAAGTGTGGACTTTGGTGGACTTGCCCGATGATCGGCAAGCCATTGAGAATAAATGGATCTTCAAGAAGAAGACTGACGCTGATGGTAATATTACTGTCTACAAAGCTCGACTTGTCGCAAAAGGTTTTCGACAAGTTCAAAGGGTTGACTACGATGAGACTTTCTCACCCGTAGCGATGCTTAAGTCTGTCCGAATCATGTTAGCAATTGCCGCATTTTATGATTATGAAATCTAGCAAATGGACGTCAAAACTGCATTCCTTAATGGATTTCCTAAAGAAGAGTTGTATATGATGCAACCAGAAGGTTTTGTTGATCCTAAAGGTGCTAACAAAGTGTGCAAACTCCAGCGATCCATCTATGGACTGGTGCAAGCATCTCAGAGTTGGAATATACACTTTGATGAGGTGATCAAAGCATATGGTTTTATAGAGACTTACGGTGAAGCCTGTATTTACAAGAAAGTGAGTGGGAGCTCTGTAGCATTTCTGATATTATATGTGGATGACATATTGTTGATTGGAAATGATATAGAATTTCTGGATAGCATGAAAGGATACTTGAATAAGAATTTTTCAATGGAAGACCTCGGTTGAAGCTGCTTACATATTGGGCATCAAGATCTATAGAGATAGATCAAGACGCTTGATAAGACTTTCAATGAGTACATACCTTGAAAAGATTTTGAAGGAGTTCAAAATGGATCAGCCAAAGAAAGAGTTCTTGCCTGTATTGTAAGGTGTGAAGTTGAGTAAGACCCAAAGCCCGACCATGGCAGAAGATAGAGAGAGAATGAAAGTCATTCCCTATGCCTCAGCCATAGGTTCTATAAAGTATGCCATGCTGTGTACCAGACCTATTGTGTACTTTGCCATGAGTTTGGCAAGGGGGTACAATAGTGATCCAGGAGTGCATCACTGGACAGCGGTCAAAATTATCCTTAGGTGCCTTAAGAGGACTAAGGAAATGTTTCTCAGTTATGGAGGTGATAAAGAGTTCATCGTAAAGGTTTACGTCGATGCAAGCTTTGACACTAATCTAGATGACTCTAAGTCGCAATCTGGATACGTATTGAATGTGGGAGCAAATTAGCTAGAGTAGCTCCATGCAGAGCATTGTAGACATAGAAATTTGCAAAATACATACGGATCTGAATCTGGCAGACCCATTGACTAAACTTCTCTCACAAGCAAAACATGATCACACCTTAGTACTCTTTGGGTGTTAATCACATGGCGATGTGAACTAGATTATAGACTCTAGTAAACTCTTTGAGTGTTGGTCACATGGCGATGTGAACTATGGGTGTTAATCACATGGCGATGTGAACTAGATTATTGACTCTAGTGCAAGTGGGAGACTGAAGGAAATATGCCCTAGAGGCAATAATAAAGTTGTTATTTTATATTTCCTTATTCATGATAAAGGTTTATTATTCATTCTAGAATTGTATTGATTGGAAACCTAAATACATGTGTGAATACATAAACAAACACCGTGTCCCTAGTATGCCTCTACTAGACTAGCTCGTTGATCAAAGATGGTTAAGGTTTCCTAACCATAGACATGTGTTGTCATTTGATAACGGGATCACATCATTAGGAGAATGATGTGATGGACAAGACCCATCCGTTAGCTTAACATAATGATCATTTAGTATATTGCTATTGCTTTCTTCATGTCAAATACATATTCCTTCGACTATGAGATTATGCAACTCCCGGATACCGGAGGAATACCTTGTGTGCTATCAAACATCACAATGTAACTGGGTGATCATAAAGATGCTCTATAGGTATCTCTGAAGGTGTTTGTTGAGTTGGCATAGATCGAGATTAGGATTTGTCACTCCGAGTATAGGAGAGGTATCTCTGGGCCCTCTCGGTAATACATATCATAAGCTGGCAAGCAAACGACTAAGGAGTTAGTCACGAGGTGATGTATTATGGAACGAGTAAAGAGACTTGCCGGTAATGAGATTGAACTAGGTATGAAGATACCGACGATCGAATCTCGGGCAAGTAACATACCGATAGACAAAGGGAATTACGTATGTTGTCATAACGGTTCGACCGATAAAGATCTTCATAGAATATGTAGGAGCCAATATGGGCATCCAGGTTCCGCTATTGGTTATTGA
The DNA here is from genome assembly GCA_011799875.1 of Thinopyrum elongatum. NCBI lineage: Eukaryota > Viridiplantae > Streptophyta > Magnoliopsida > Poales > Poaceae > Thinopyrum > Thinopyrum elongatum. The sequence continues at coordinate 466,599,366 of CM022297.1, forward strand.
CCGGAGAGGTGTCTCGGTCATGTCTACATAGTTCTCGAACCCGTAGGGTCCGCACGCTTAACGTTCGATGACGATATAGTATTATATGACTTATGTGATTCGGTGACCGAATGTGATTCGGTGACCGAATGTTGTTCGGAGTCCCGGATGAGATCACAGACATGACGAGGAGTCTCAAAATGGTCGAGAGGTAAAGATTTATATATAGGACGATGGTATTCGGACACCGGAAGTGTTTCGGGGGGTACCGGGTACTTATTGGGTCACCGGAATGGGTTTCGGGCACCCCCGGCAAAAGATATGGGCCTTATGGGCCAAGAGGAGAAATGCACCAGCCACAAGGGGGTGGTGCACCCCCCATATGGGCCGGCCTAAGGAGGAGAAGGAAAGGGGAGAAGGGAAAGGTAAGTGTGGATTAGGATTCCCACTTCCTTCCCTCTCTCCCCCCCCCCCTTTCCTTCCCCCTCCGACAAACATGGCAAGGGGGGCGCGGCCAAGGGCAGGAGCCCAAGTAGGATTCGGACCTACTTGGGGCGCCCCTTGGCCTCTTCCCTCCCCCCCCTCTTTCCTTCCCCCTCTGACAAAACATGGCAGGGGGTGCGGCCAAGGGCAGGAGCCCAAGTAGGATTCGGACCTACTTGGGGCGCCCCTTGGCCTCTCCCCTCTCCCTCCCACCTATATATATGAGGAGGGGGGCGCCTAGCACACCCCAGACAATTGCCTAGCCGTGTGCGGCTCCCCCCTCCACCGTTTACACCCCCGGTCATATTTTCGTAGTGCTTAGGCGAAGCCCTGCATAGATCACTTCACCATCACCGTTACCATGCCGTTGTGCTGACGGAACTCATCTACTACCTCGACGTCTTGCTGGATCAAGAAGGCGAGGGACGTCACCGAGCTGAGCATGTGCAGAACGCGGAGGTGCCGTGCGTTCGGTACTTGATCGGTTGAAGCGCGAAGAAGTTCGGCTACATCAACCGCGTTGTGAAACGCTTCCGCTTACGGTCTATGAGGGTACGTAGACACACTCTCCCCCTTGTTTCTAAGCATCTCCATGGATAGATCATTGCGTGTGCGTAGAATTTTTTTTGTTTTCCATGCAACGATTCCCAACACCGAGGTGATGTTCGTCGGAGGAATGGCGCGCGCGAGGGGCGGCGGCGACTGTAGGGAGATGGAGGAAGCGACAGCGGCGCGGGGATAGGCCGGGGAAGCGCCGGAATGGTCGCCGGAACAAATGGGGTGGTGCGGGCGGCGGCACCAGCGCCTGGGTCGGGGTAGGTGGAAGTCGCGAGCGGACGCGCGGGAGTGGGCGCAGCAAATAAACGGTGCGCGATGGCATTTTGGACCACACGCTGACCTCTTTATGCCGCGCGCGCGGTTATTGCGCCTCCGCTGGAGCTCCCTGAGCGGTTGTGCGCGCGCTATAAACCAAAAATTTCAGGCGCGGCGCTTATATAGCGCGGCTATTGGAGATGCTCTTATGAAGATATCATCGAAGATTTTACTTCTTTTAGTACAAATGAGATTAGTTTATTGCTTCAGTACCATCCTTACTATTTTACAATTAGTATTCGGTATATTTTCTAAATATTGTACCAAATAACATATATTTGAAGTTATATAATTAAATGAGAGTATGCTTTACTTACATTAGTTCTTTAGTTATATGATTTTAAAAAAATCAAGGCCCTACTTTGATTCTTGTCCCGGGCACCCAAATTTCTGGAGACGGCCCTGCCTGTCACTAGTAGAAAAACGACCTTACGTTCACCTCATTAGTCCTGGTTCGTTTACGGCCCGGGACTAATGTGACCATTTGTCCCGGTTCCAACGGCTAGGGGCACGGGCATCATTAGTCCCGGTTCGTTTTGTACCTATAGTCTCGGTTTGTGTCACAAACCGGGACTAAAGGGGTGGTGGCAGGCTGGTGTCAGGCTGGGGCACCACGAACCCCTTTAGTCCCGGTTCGTGACACAAACCGGGACTAGAGGAACACCTTTAGTCCCGATTTGGGTCATGAACCGGGACAAAAGATGCTCCTATATAAACCCTTCGTCCAGCCCGAGCCAATTTTCCCCTTTCCTCTCCTCTCTGCTCTTCCCCTCTTGCTCGAGCTCATTGTCCATTTTTGCCAAAATTTGTCAAGATTTGAAGGCATCCCATCCATCCAAGTGTTCACAAAGGTTAGCAACTTTGTCATTTCATCTCTCATTGCTAGATTAGCTCTTGCAATGCTGTATAAGTATAGTGATTTGTGGGTTTTAGTTTGGTAGTAATTATATGTGGGAGTTTATTTGATTTATATGCAATTTGAGCTCACATTTACTTCTTAGTTTGCATGTGTAGGTGTGGTTTACTTAGTGCCTTCCCGTCCCCGTCCTAACCACCGTCGATCGCCCGCACCGTCCTGTCGCCGGCACCACCTTGGTGAGCCTCTTGTTCTTACCCTTTTTATAATAAAAAAATCATGTTTGTGTGATTTAGATAGTTACTTGTATAATTTTCTTACCTGTATGGTTGTTTGTTATACATAGTGGCATGGTTTTGATATCCGTCCCCGTCGGCCCTTGTCCGTTTTATGATTCGGATGTGGTATATACTCTCTTTTATAACTATTTGGTGCATTTTGTGTTTATGAAAATTATGCCCATCAAGTTGACATAGGTATTTTTATCTAGGAGGTATGTGAACCGGAAATTGCAACCGACCCTCTTGTCGAGAAGTTAAATTTAGTTGAAAAAGAAAACTAGTATTTGAAAGAAAAATTGAAAAGAATTGAAGAAGAGAAAATGAAATTGGAGTTGTTTGTTGCCGATGTCGTCGATGATCACAAGATCAAGATGGATGCAATGCGCTTGAAGATTAGAAAGATTACAAAATATGCCGTTAATAAAGAGGCTTGGTATCACTATGATGTTGGATCAATTGTTACCATAGTTGCGATCTTGATCGCATTTGTTGTTGCATTTAAATGCTTTAGCTAGAGAGTTTGTATGTTGTTTTATGAGAATAAGTGTGTATGAACTTTATGTATGAACTTGTATTAATTTGGTCTTTTCGGTGTTGTGTAATGAAGATGAGCCGGCAATGGATGTACAATGACCGATGCTCTCCCCAGTTCAATAATTGCGTGCATACTTTTCTGGTTGCGGCTGAGGCAAACAAGCGGGCGGATGGTTTTATGTGTTGTCTATAAGAATGATCACAATTACTCTAACTCAAGAACCATTCACATCCACCTGTTTACGTCCGGTTTCATGTCTGCCTATAACTGTTGGACCAAGCACGGAGAAAGAGGGGTCCTAATGGAAGAGAATGAAGAAGAAGAGGATGATGACAGCTATCCTGGCCATGGGTTCCCTGAATACAATGGTACAACAATGGGGGAAGATGTTGAGCCGACAATGGGGGAAGAAGCTGAAGAAGAGGCATCAGGTGAGCCCGCTGATGATCTTGGTCGGGCCATTGCCGATGCAAAGAGAAACTGCGCAAGTGAAAAGGAGAAGAAGTTGCAGCGCATGTTAGAGGATCACAAGAAATTGTTGTACCCAAATTGCGAAGATGACAAGAAAAAGCTGGGTACCACACTGGAATTGCTGCAATGGAAGGCACAGAATGGTGTATCTGACAAGGGATTTGAAAAGTTGCTGATAATGTTAAAGAATATGCTTCCAAAGGACAACGAATTGCCCGACAGTACTTACGAAGCAAAGAAGGTTGTCTGCCCTCTAGGATTAGAGGTGCAGAATATACATGCATGCCCTAATGATTGCATCCTCTATCGCGATGAGTACGAGGATTTGAATGCATGCCCGGTATGCGGTGCATTGCGCTATAAGATCAGCCGCGATGACCCTGGTGATGTTGAGGGTGAGCGCCCCAGGAAGAAGATTCCTGCCAAGGAGATGTGGTATGCTCCTATAATACCATGGTTGAAACGTTTGTTCCAAAACAAAGAGCATGCCAAGTTGATGCGATGGCACAAAGAAGACCATAAGAAAGATGGGAAGTTGAGAGTACCCGCTGACGGGTCGCAGTGGAGAAAAATCGAGAGAAAGTGGGGGGACTTTGCAGATGACGCAAGGAACGTATGGTTTGGTTTAAGTGCAGATGGCATTAATCCTTTTGGGGAGCAGAGCAGCAATTATAGCACCTGGCCTGTGACTCTATGTATCTATAACCTTCCTCCTTGGTTGTGCATGAAGCGGAAGTTCATTATGATGCCAGTGCTCATCCAAGGCCCTAAGCAATCCGGCAACGACATTGATGTGTACCTAAGGCCATTAGTTGAAGAACTTTTACAGCTGTGGAATGTAAAAGGTGTACGTGCGTGGGATGAGCACAAACAGGAGGAATTTGACCTACATGCGTTGCTGTTTGTAACCATCAATGATTGGCCTGCTCTCAGTAACCTTTCAGGACAGACAAACAAGGTATACCACGCATGCATGCACTGTTTAGATGATACCGACAGTATATATTTGGATAAATGTAAGAAGAATGTGTACCTGGGACATCGTCGATTTCTTCCAATCAAGCATCTCTTAAGAAAGAAAGGCAAGCATTTCAAAGGTGAGGCGGATCACCGGAAGAAGCCTCGCCACCGTACTGGTGAAGATATACTTGATATGGTCAAGGATTTAAAAGTAATCTTTGGAAAGGGTCCTGGCGGATAATCTGTTCCGAATGACGCTGACGGTTGCGTACCCATGTGGAAGAAGAAATCTATATTTTGGGACCTACCCTATTGGAAAGACCTAGAGGTCCGCTCTGCAATCGACGTGATGCACGTGACGAAGAATCTTTGCGTGAACCTGCTAGGCTTCTTGGGCGTGTATGGGAAGACAAAAGATACACCGGAGGCACGGGAGGACCAGCAACGTATGCACAGAAAAGACGGCATGCATCCAAAGCAGTATCAGGGTCATGCCAGCTACGCTCTTACCAAAGAAGAGAAGGAAATCTTCTTTGAATGCCTGCTCAGTATGAAGGTCCCGTCTGGTTACATAGAGGAGATATGGGAACTTGACTATGGACGTGGTTTGAAGGTCCCTTTGTTTCGGTGCAAATGGGTCAATCTGATAGGAGAAGGGTAAAGGAAGACCCGCAGTACGTAATGACAACAGTGGATCTCAACAATCTTGGGTACACAGACGAACCATTCATCCTAGCCAATGATGTGGCACAGGTTTTCTATGTGAAGGACATGTCTACCAAGCCGAGAAAAAGAAAAGATAAGGAAGCGAATACATCATACGATGAGCCAAAGCGCCACATAGTTCTTTCAGGGAAAAGAAACATCGTGGGAGTGGAGGACAAGACAGACATGTCAGAAGATTATGAAAAGTTTCAGGAAATTGCTCCCTTCACAGTGAATATTGACCCGAGCATCCTGTTAAATGATGAAGATTGTCCATGGTTACGGTGCAAAGGGATACACGCGAAGAAAAAGTTTTATACCCCAAGATCCCACTCTGGGATGTGACCGGCTTCACCGTCATCACTTTCTTCTCTAGTGAGTTTCTTTGTAATAGTTAGGGTACTTGTATATCTGGAAAGTCCCACTTCGGACAAACCGGGGGGAATCTTTGTAATAGTTATGGTACTTATGTGTTTTGGCATTTGAAACGCGAAGAAATATTATGTCCAAACAAAATATTTCATGTATTATGTAGGACGTCATCAATTTTCAACCCTTTCTGACTTCATTTGCTATTTTTCATTCATTTACTGAATTTTTTTGAGCTAAATGACCCTGAAATTGAAAAGCACTACAAATGAACTCTGAAAAGGTTGAAAGTTGGCATGGTATCATCATTTCACCCACATAGCATGTGCTAAAAAGTTGAGAGGGCTACGGCAAAAACTGGATGCACTTCGTGCACAAAATGGACAATCTCTTTCGAAGTATCAGGGTTTCGGATGAAAACTCATCTGTTACAAAGGCATTTCATTTTTTTAAACTTATTTCAACTCCAGACTTTTTGTGCGTTCAACATGCACCATTCAAAGCAACGTCATCAATTTTCAACCTTTTCTGACTTCATTTGCTATTTTTCATGCATTTACTGAATTTTTTTGAGCTAAATGAGACTGAAATTGAAAAGCACTACAAATGAACTCTGAAAAGGTTGAAAGTTGGCATGGTATCATCATTTCACCCACATAGCAAGTGCTAAAAAGTTGAGAGGGTTACGGCAAAAACTGGATGCACTTGGTGTACAAAATGGACAATCTCTTTCGAAGTATCAGGGTTTCGGACGAAAACTCATCTGTTATAAAGGCATTTCATTTTTTTAAACTTATTTCAACTCCAGACTTTTCGTGCGTTCAACATGCACCATTAAAAGCCACGTCATCAATTTTCAACCCTTTCTGACTTCATTCGCTATTCTTCATGCATTTACTGAATTTTTTTTAGCTAAACAGAATCAGTTTTTTATTAAAACACCCATTTAAAATAACCTAAGAATTACCAAATTGAATATAATGATAACACTAATATTAAACAGCAGAAAAAAGAATCACTCAAAAATCTATTTTTAAAGTAAAGTTATTCACAAACTAGTTATTCACACAAATTTCAAATAATTCAAATTTAAACTATTCAAATTTGAAAAGTACTGGCTTTAACAGAAAGTTTATAATTTTTTTGACCTAAAGCAAAAAGATTCACTCAAAAACTCTAAATAAAGCAAAAAAACTCAGAAACAAAAGAAAAAAATAAAGCAAAAAACAAAACTGGAAAATAAATAAATTCAAAAAAATGCCCGCCTACTGGGCCGTCACGGCCTGCATACGACTATAAACCCAACTTCCAGTTGGGCCAGGATGCAGGCCCGCAGGGCCGAATAGGCCCAACAGGGGCGAGAGACGTTCGTAGGCCCACATGCCTGCTTTAGAGAGGAGCTCGAAGGAGCAGCCGCGGCAGGGCTTATAAGCAGGTCCGCGCGCCTCTCGCCAAGCGAGGTGGGACTAAACTTCCACCGCGCCTCGCTGTGGCAGCACGAGACCTTTAGTCCCGGTTGGTGGCTCCAACCGGGACTAAAGGGAGGCCTTTTGTCCCGGTTGGAGCCACCAACCGGGACTAAAGGTGATCGTATATAAGCGGCACTTTGCAAATTTCCGATCCCACTCTCTCCATTCCCATCGACGCCGAACCACAGGACGCCGCCAGGCTGCCGCCGCGCGCCCGCGCCTCCTCCCCGGCCGAGCCCCCGTCGACGCCGCCCGCGCCGGCCTCGACCCCGCCATCGCCGCCTCGGACGCCGGCCGCCCGCGCCTCCTCCACGTCGGCCGCCCGCGCCTCCTCCACGTCGGCCGCCCGCGCCTCCTCCACGCCGGTCGACCGCGCCGGCCTCGACCCCGCAATCGCCGGCCTCGACCTCGCCGTCACCTACCTCGAGCTCGCCCGCTGTGAGCTCACCGCCCCCTCGATCTCCGGCTATTTTTTTTTCACTAGATGTTTGTGATTATGCTTAATTGTAGATGAATGTATGTATGTAAATTGTAGCTATGCCCGATGTTTGTGATATGCTTAATTGTAGCTATGCAAATTTTCACTAGATGTTTGTGGTATACATTTTAAAAAAATTCTTTATATGTATGTATACAATGTATGTACATATGTATTTGTAGATGAATGGTGAAATTTGCATAGATTGTTTCTTTTTCACTAGCTAGTTTTTTTCTTCTGTATTTTAGTTTTTTATACTTTTAATGTTGTATCATATGTATAGTATAATAAAAATTTGCATAGGAAAAAGTTGACCATATGTATGTATAGTATAGAAAAAATTTGCATAGAAAAAAATTGAGGAATTTTGACCAAGCATAGAAAAAAGTTGACCATCTATTAAAAATATTTTAATGTTAATATCTTAATGTTGTATTTGCAAAAGTTTGTCATGCATTGCAAAATGAAGTGAACAAGAATTAAAAAAATCATAATTAATCAAGCATTTAAAAATGTTAAATTTGCATAGAAACATTTTTGGCGTCGACGATGCCCGGCCCGCATCCTTGTCATCGACTCGGTGGCGACAACCTGCTTGAGAGGCGCCATGTCCGGGACTCGGCTCCGCCGGGCTGGCACTGGGAGGTGCTACCTTCCCGGGCGCGTAGCTTGGTGAGGAACTGGGCTCCCATCGTCGACCCAGAGCTTCTTTGGTGGCATTCGCGTAGGCCACTTTAGGTGCGGAGGCAGCCGGCCCCGCCGGAGGTGGTACGTCGCCGTGTCAGGGAGGAGGACGAGCATGTCCGTCGCTACATGGTTGCGTTGGACGTCAGGTTCTCCAATACCTGGCAGGTTCTTCAGGGATCTCACCCGAGCTATGATCCTATGATCGTTCCTTCTCTTTGGGTGTCCACCGCCCGCGCCTCAGGAACCGCAAGTGAACTAGATTCTTCGATAATATTCGATCTGTATTAGCTAGTGATGATATATGATAATATTCGAGACGTATTGGTGATAATTAATACTCGAGATGTATTCGAGATTATATTCGATAATATTCGAGACGATGTATTCGAGATTATATTCGATGATGCATATTATCTGGATTATTCGAGATGTATTAGTGATATTATTCGAGATGCATATTATCTACTATGATTCAGTTTTTCCTTATTGGTTGCATTCTAATTTGAATACTAAATTGTTTTATCTTTCTTCTGGATTAGTTAATATAAGCTATGGATGATACCAGCAGAGACGGAGAAGAGACCATGTTCGACATCATACGCTCCCCGAGCCCAGATAAGAATGAACCTGAAGATGACGGCTCGCAATATCTGAACAATTCCGGTGAGGGAGTATTTGATGAAGACGAACGAAGAGACGAAGGCCACAACAATGATGACGAAGGAAATATTCTTCAAATAACAAAGACCGGCGAGGTATATATATATAAGGCCTCTAGTGATCATTACATGTATTAATTGATTCATATATATATATATATATATTAACGAATCGATATTTCTTCTTTTAGCCCTCTGGATCGAGCAAATCTTCTACAAGCAGGGCAGTATTAGGCCCGGCCAAAAGGTTGCAGGCTGGCATAAATTATAACATCGATGCCATCAAATCAAATGGCGAACTGCTTGCTCCTAAAAAGAATGCGAACAAATTTACTCGTCATTGCGGAGTTATTGTCAGGGACCAAATCCCGATCACCGTTCAAGAATGGAATAAGCCAGCAAAGGGAGATCAAGGAGTTACTTTTGTCGATGGAAGAGCAAAAGATCTGCTTTGGAAATCGCTCATGTCACATTTCACCCTACCAGATCATTTGACAGATGCAGAACGGGAGAAATTCAAGAAGAGTGCTCTTAAGAAGATGGCGATAGCATTCAACAACCACAAGAAAATAATATGGGCCAAGTACGAAGCAGAAGGAAAGCAGACTCCAGCATTAAAGGGAACACTGGAGAAGGCAAGAGATCACGGGGACGCTTTCGTGCAGTTCAAGGAATCAGAATTAGCTCAGGAACAGTCGAGAATAAACAAGATTAATGCTGCGAAAAAAAGTGGCACCATACTCTAGGGCCAGGTGGCTACGATGTCGGCCGGCCTAAGTGGGATCTCGCTGAGGAACAGATGATTTCTGCAGGGGTCACTCCAGTTACATTGAGTTGGCCCCCCAGGTGCAGGACTTGGTTTTATGCGCATGGGGGGAAGTTGGACCCAGAGACAGGGTTGGTTATGGAGTGGGCAAGTCTTAAAGAAGCCTCCGACGCTTTACTTCTTGCAATACAAGAGGCTCGAACGGGTAAGTTCAAGCCCGAGAGAGAGAACGACGAGCTTGCGCGCGCCCTGAAGAATCCTGAACATCCAGGACGAACACGAGGCAAAGGCGTTGTTCCATGGTTTGAGGGGTTTGCGGATTGGAACGCCAGTTACAGAAGCCGTGCGAGAAAGAAGCAGGAGGAGGAGGAGCAGAGGAAGCTGGAGGAGGAGAAGAGGAAGCAGAAAGCAGACCACCTTCAACTAGTAGAATCAAAGCACGCGGAGTTGGAACGCGCTTTCATAAGGCAGCAGGAGCAGATCGACTCACTTAGCCCGGAAAGGGCGTCTCAGCAGCGGCAGCAGCAAGCAGATCCAGCATTGGATAGCACCGTCCCATCTATGCCGAAAAGCAGCGTGGGTTCCACCCTGGCCGATGATGCACTGCTGGCTAGATACCCCGTGGATGATATCAAAGTTTTGACACCTTGTGAGCTACACATGAAAGTGAAGAACATATCCATGAAGGTGGCGGACGGCTATGCTTTAACAAATCCCCCTGAAGCAACCTTCCATGGCAATCCGATTCCAGCTAGCTATGCTCGTGTCAGGGTGGATGAAGTGATGTAAGGATATAACGAGCTAGAGCTTGACATTCCTGGAGGTGACGACGAGCGCACACTGGGAGACGCCATACGTCGTATCATTCTATGGAGAAAGGATTGCATCGTCTTTCCAAGGCCACCGACTCCTGCTCCAACAAGTCCGCCGTGTCAGCCGACTCCACCGCCCCACACGAAGACGGAGCGTGGCGCTAGTCCGCCACCGCGCCAGCCGACTCCATCACCCCACCCCGAGACGGAGCGCGGCGCTAGTCCGCCGCCGCGTCAGCCAACTCCACCACCGCTCCACCCCGAGACGGAGCCCATCAGTGAAAGTCCGCCATATCGATCTCGGGCACGTCTGCCTTCTCCAAAGCGGAAGAGAGCACCAAGCAAGAAAGCCCCTCCTACTGCCAAAAAGAAGTTGGCTTACGAGATGACTGAGGAGGAAAACAAAGCCGAAGTTGCTGCCCAAGTGAAGGCCTTTTTTGAGAAGAAACCGCCCCCGCCGCCAAAGGAGAAAATACCTGATGAAGTCATACAACACTTTATTAATAATGCTCAACCAGCTGTGAAGAGGATGGACTCAGACTATGAGCGCTCTATTAAGAAGTTATATCATGCACAAAAAGAGAAGGAGTCGAGCTCGAGCTCGAGCCAAGCTGTTGGTAAAAAAAGCAGGAAAATTGTTCCCCAGCTGGGAGAACAGGCAGTGCAATCGATCCCCCCCCGCTCATTGTACAATCACAAGTGAGTACCGCCGATAGGCCAGAAATAACCGACGCTCATAGACGGATGACTGAAGAGGCCGGTGTCACTGTTGAACAGCTCCTATAGATCGAGCCTATCCCTGGGATTCAAGATGACGAAGTAGCATGGAAATATTTCCCCGGCCAACCTCTGGTCAGGCCTGAGGAGGTCCAGAATCTATCAATGAGAATGCGCAGATTGCATGACTGGTACCTGAGAGAAATCAAGAATGGGCGAGAGGCCCTCATGGTGAAAGTCAAGGAAGAGCATTACTTCCATGCAAAAGATTTGTGGGTTGAGTTTCAAGAAATGTTTCAGTTATTCAATCAAGACGCATGATACGTCTCTCACGTATATATAATTTTTGATTGTTCCATGCTATTATATTATCATTTTTGGATGTTTTACAATCATTTTATATCAACTTTATATCATTTTTTGGGACTAACCTATTGACATAGTGCCCAGTGCCAGTTGCTGTTTTCTGCTTGTTTTTTACTTCGCAGGAAATCAATACCAAACGGAGTCCAAACGCAGCGAAACTTTTTGGAGATTTTTTTTGGACCAGAAGACATCCAGTGGGCCAAAGAAGTACCGAAGAGGGGGCCCGAGGTGAGCACAAGACACCAGGGCACGCCTGGGCCCCCAGGCGCGCCCTAGTGGGTTGTGCCCATCTCGGAGACCTCCCGCACCGCCTCTTTGCTCTATAAATACCCCAATATTCCAGAAACCCTAGGGGAGTCGACGAAAATCAATTCTAGCCGCCGCAAGTTCCAGAAACACCAGATCCAATCTAGACACCATCACGGAGGGGTTCATCATCCTCATTGGTGCCTCTCCGATGATGCGTGAGTAGTTCATTGTAGACCTACGGGTCCGTAGTTAGTAGCTAGATGGCTTTCTCTCCCTCGTTTGATTCTCAATACAATGGTCTCTTGGAGATCTATTTGATGTAACTCTTTTTGCGGTGTGTTTGTTGGGATCCGATGAACTTTGAGTTTATGATCAGATCTATGTTTTTATCCATGAAAGTTATTTGAGTCTTCTTTGATCTCTTATATGCATGATTGCTTATAGCCTCGTATTTCTTCTCCGATATTTGGGTTTTGTTTGGCCAACTTGATCTATTTATCTTGCAATGGGAAGAGGTGCTTTGTGATGGGTTCGATCTTACGGTGCTTGATCCCAGTGACAGAAGGGGAACCGACACGTATGTATCGTTGCTATTAAGGATAACAAGATGGGGTCTATTTCTACATAAATAGATCTTGTCTACATCATGTCATCATTTTTATTGCATTACTCTGTTTTTCCATGAACTTAATGCACTAGATGCATGCTGGATAGCGGTCGATGTGTGGAGTAATAGTAGTAGATGCAGGCAGGAGTCGGCCTACTAATCTTGGACGTGATGCCTATATAATGATCATTGCCTGGGTATCGTCATGAGTATTTGAAGTTCTATCAATTGCCCAACAGTAATTTGTTTACCCACCGTTTGCTATTTTTCTCGAGAGAAGCCACTAGTGAAACCTACGGCCCCTGGGTCTCTTCTTTAATATATTTGCCTTCGAGATCTATTTTGCTATTTGCCCTTTTATTTATTTGCAACTTTTATTTTCAGATCTATTAATCCAAAAACCCAAAAAATACCTCGCTGAATTTTATTTGCTTTTATTTGCATCTTTCAATCTATTACAATTTTATCCCGTCATCTCGACAATTTCTGGCACCGTTACCCGAAAGGGATTGACAACCCCTTTAACACGTCGAGTTGCAAGTATTTGTTCTTCGTGTGCAGGAGCTGTTTACGTGGTGTTGCGTGGTTCTCCTATTGGTTCGATAACCTTGGTCTCATCACTGAGGGAAATACCTACCGTTGCTGTGCTGCATCATCCCTTCCTCCTTGGGGAAATACCGACATAGTTCAAGCAAACATCAACGCACTCGACAAATCTCTCGTCAGTTGCTATTGTCTGTAAGTGATTTCTTTCTGTAATTTAAGTCTCTAGTTGTGCTCGTTCATTGCCTGTAATTATCCTCACTATATTCTTTTCTTTGGTATTATGCAGAATGAAGATTTATGAAATGAAAAGAGATGGACGCTATGGCATTGGGTTCATTGACCCAAATACCATTAATGAAGAGGTGTGGTCACGTCACAAAAAAGATACAGAGAAGGGCTTGCTACAGTTTTTTAAGCGACTAAATACCCAACTAGAAATAGTACTTCCTTACAACTACGGGTGAGTGTTACTGTCTTGTACTACAAATTCTATTTTGCTTACTAAATGTTAATAAGTGTAGTTGATGAGTTATGCACATGCCCGCTTAGTTATACAAACGTGTGCGCATGCAGTTTCCACTGGATCCTGCTAATCATTGAAGTTGAGGAGGGAAAAGTTAAAGTACTGGACTCACTACTTAAAGAAACTAAAGATTACTTAATCGTGAAGGGGATGGTCGACAGGTAATTTCAATCATTATCGCACTATGTCAGATTCTTTAGTTCATTTCCTGATATCAACTAATTAATAACTCCTTTATTCATTTTCTTTGCCGGGCAGGGTTTGGCAAAAGTTCATCAAACAGGTTAAAGGCCCATGGAAACAAGAGCTGACATGGGTGCGACCCAAGGTACGTAATTAAGTAGTACTAGCTACGTCCGCGCATCTCTTTAATTCTAGTTTTAATACCATTATCATGCTTGATTAATTATTATCTGATTGAATTCTATTCTCGTAAAGTGCATGAGGCAGGCGCCGGGGAATAATTTATGTGCATACTACGTTTGCGAGAACATTCGCATTATGACGTCCGAAAGGAACACATCTGCAAGACAATTTTGGGTACGTTTGCCAGAACACTATCCATAATTTTTTTATCATGATCTAATATATATATACACACAACTAATATATTCATATTGATCTCCTTCTTTAAAGATGATGGAGATGCGGGATAAGCTCCTACCAACGGACCGCATACGAGCACTTCAAGAGAAAATTGCGGGATTTTTGCTTGACCAGGTCATACATCCCAAAGGAGAATACCATTACACCTAATGCCTGCATGTAATTATCTTCAAATTGTAGGAGAAATTGTATGTACCAAATTGTATATATATATGTGTATGCGCATATGGTCGTACGAGAAATTCTATGATATATATATGATTGGTTCTACGAGAAATTCTATTTATATATGCATGACGTGTACAGTATGTAGTAGCGTAAAATATGTTTGAAATGAAAAATAATTAAATGGAAAACACAAAATTAAAAGGAAAAATAAAGCATAAACCCCTAAACCTTTTAGTCCCGGTTGGTGTCAGGTCCCCCAGCCCCCGGCGCGGGCTCGTGCCACGTGGTGGGCCTTTGGTCCTGGGCCGTGATGAGCCGGGACTAAAGGGGGGGCCTTTAGTCCCGGTTCGTGAACCGGGACTGAAGGCCCTTACGAACCGGGACTAAAGGCTGATTTTGCACTAGTGTGTGGAGGCGGGATGCTCTGGCCACGCGTCTTGACAGAAACCACGGTTAGGAGGATCATGGCGAGGTGGAGGATGCGAGAGGACACCTTGGCTTTGGTGTTGGTGGTGGCTAAGTGGTTATTGTTGTTGATGCTTGGTTGATGTAATGTTGTGGCTACGTCGATGTTGGTGTCTATGAAGATTGAGGAAACAACAATTTATAGGGTGCATGTGAAGTTGTTTTGCTGAGGCAATTAGTGCTCTCGTGCATATTATGATTTGTTTTGGTGAGACGGTTAGTACAAGAAGGCCATTGCGACTTTGGTTCCCACGTCTCTCCCGCATGAGTGAAACGGGTGGCAAACCCTAGCCACCGCCGCCTATCGTCTTTCTACCTCGCCTCCGTCGGGATGCGCTGCCGGGCAAAGCCCGTGCAGCAGCGGTGGCGGCAGGGCTTCTCCTTCGAGTGCTACATGTCCCCGTGTCCGACTCGTGCGGGGCACCGATGCGTGGGTCATTGTGCGGGCGCCAACAAGTAGTCTCGCCGAGGCAGGGCGGGTGTGCTCCCTCGTAGGTGTTGGGGTGTTGAGGTAGTGGCGGTGTGCCCGTGATTCCTCCTCACGGTGGTGGTCCAGCGTGGGCAGATCCGGGGCCCTCGCACCCGGGTTTGGTCCAGTGGCATTGTGTGAAAAGCTGCGGTGGTGCTACTCGCCACAGTGGCAGGGAGGCGGTGTGTGGCTACGATGGTGCTGCTCCACGTGCGGTTCGGTTGATTTGGCTTGGACTGGGTGGTTGCACGGGGCTGGCGAATTGGTGGCGAGGGGACAGGTGAGGATGGCCCAAATCCGGCCCGTGTGCTCTCGCCGGCGTGCTGGCGTGGTGAGGATGGCCCGGATCTGGCCCATGTGGTTCTGGGAAAGGCGGTGCGGCGGCGCTGCAAATGGGGGTTGGAGCTGGGCAGCTACCATGGCATGAGAAATTGTGGTGGTTTTGTCGACCGTGTGTGGGTGGTGGTTGGCGACGGCGAGCTCCTCTTGTGCACTTCCATGTGGCTCAGATGAGGATGGTCGGCAGGTCGGGAAGGCTGCATGGACGTTGGGTTTGGTGAACTCCAGGCGAAAGTGGTGGTTTTCCGAGAGTTATTACGCGAAAGTGGTGGTTCTGTGCATTTTACTTGGAGAGGTTATTATATGGGCAGGGAGAGACCAACTTAATTCCTGCGGCATTTTGGAAGATTGCGTGGGATTGTTGCCAGATATTCTCCGAATATTTGCAGGATATCTCCTAAAACTCTGGGTTTGTTTGGATCATGCTTTTAAATAGCGCGCTATAGCTTGCTATAGCGTTTAGAAGAGGTCATGCGTTAAGGGCCTCTGATCCAAACACATGAACAAATATTTTAAATAGCACGCTATAGCGTTTAGAAAAGGTCTGCCGCTAAGACCCTTATCGCGCTATTTAAAACTATGGTTTGGATACGGGGATGGGGTTGAGCAGGGGAGACAGGCAGTCGAGCAAAAAATTTCCTGACGTGTGGTGTCGGTCGAGTAAATATAATCGGTCACCCAGTAAATTTTTTGAGGTGCTAAAGCCGATAACGAATAGGCTAGCTGACGAGGTCTGGTTTAACCACTCAAAATAGAAAAAATTACTCCTAACCGGTTTTGAGGGATCGGCTAGAGATGTATTAAGACATCTCTAGTCGATCCCTAAGAAATAGATGAGTAATCGCCCGAGTACAGCTTAGTGGAATATTTTTACTCCAGTAAGTTTTGGTCACTTCTAATTGATCCCCTAAGTTTAACGGAGTAAAACTTATATATGGCTTGAACATTTCGTCGAACACCTACTATGCGCCTCCGCGGCTAGCGGCGCTGATGATGACCATGTTGGCAAGGCAATGTTGTGGCCTCTTCGACTACGGTGAGAAAGATCCATCAAGACCACCGGCTTGAGCAGATGGGTGCCTTCGGGAAGAACATGTACTAGTCGTCTTTGTTGGCGTGGACGCGGACGGGCTGCCGATGACGGCGAGTGCTGACGGCGACACGCAGCGCGCGCACCGGCTCAAGCTCACCATCGCACTGCTAGTGTGGCCATGGCGGCGGCGGGAGCAGCACTCGGAGGCCGGCGACGGGGAGCTAGGGTGGCCATCGCAGTTCACACCTCCAGCATCATAAGCATGAAGTAGGGGAAGAGGCCGGAGGGTGACGAGCGGAGGAGGCCGCCGTCGACGTGAGGGTGTTGTCTCCGTAGCAGCGAGGATGGGAACGCGGTGGTGGTGGTGTTGCCCTTGCTCCTGGAGGGTGAGGCTGCAGCGCAACTTTTTTGAGCGGGCGATGGGCGGCCGAGGGCCGGGCCGAGGTGGGCGGGGGACGTGGTCACGCGATAGAAAATTTACTCCCCGCAGTCGCGGCTGAGTATTTTTAGGCGCCCGCTATACGCTTTAGGAATTTGGCTAGGTCCGGTTAGAAGTAAAACTGAAATTTTACTCCTCTATAGCTTTTTAAGGGATCGGTTAGAGATGCTCTAAGATAGTAAAATTCGCGTGTTCCCCCGTTTTATTGGTTCATGGGTAGTTGTAAACTTTTTTCCTCTTCTTCATTCTCGAGAAGTAAACTATGAGTAAGATTTCGCTAATGTGGTGGAATCAAAATCCATTGCTATTATAGATGTGGTAAATGGATCTAGCCTATGAGGATTGGCTTGTCAAATCAAACCCTGATCAGCTTGTTATTTACATAAATTCAGATAAAAACATAATTTACATAAGATACATTCACCATGCCCCTCAACACTACTCAGTGATCAACAACTACTGTAGCGCCGCAATGTCCCCAAACCCATCCCAGGGTGTCGTCGTCGGTGCCATCCTCTCGCCGCTACCGTAGCACGACGCCACGGCGCCCCCCTGAAACCCGGCACCGCCACAAGCGTTGCTTGGCGACGAGAAGAGGCCGCACACGTCGGAAGAAACCCCATGGAAGAAGTCGCGGTACTCGTACGACCCTTCCCCCGCCGGCAGCTCCCCGACACGATCCGCGCACCCTCCCGTCCCCTGCGGTGAATCCGGGTCGTTCCTCTCCACGAGCTGCTTGAACATGGTCGACTTGAGCAGCAGGCTGAGCGCTGTGGACGAGGACGACGACGAGCTCCTCCTCCTCAGGCCGCCACCGAGCGCCTCCGCGCTGTGGTCGAGGATGAAAGGGCTGCCCGGGGCCGCCGCCGTCGTCGGAGGGAGCATGATGTGGGCCTCGGCCGGGAGGAAGCGCTCGTGCTCCACGGGGCTGGGAGGAAGCTGCGTGTGCATGCCTGCGAGGAGGTGGTCGGCGAGCACCGCCGGGCCGGCGACGGGGGGCTTGAGCCACGTGATGTAGGACCTGAGGTCGAAGTTGGTGACGGCGTTGACGCCCTTGTACTCGATCGCCGCGATGTCGTAGGCGCGCGCCGCCTCCTCCTGGGTGCCGTAGGTGCCGAGGTAGAGGTACTTGTTCCCGAAGACGCGCCCGATCCTCGCCTCCCATCTACCATTTTGGTGGTGCCTGGCGACCCCCCGGTACTTGGACACGCCTCTGGAGAAGCCGCTGCTCTTCCTGGAAGAATCAGGTTGAAAATTTCAGAGTTAGCTAGGTGCACGTACGTAAGAGGAGATTGGAAACATGTGGTAGGGGTTTGGAGTTGACATGTGCCACCTCCTTAGCGACGCGAGGTACTCCTCCTTGGTGAGCGTCTCCATGATCTTGAGCTCCTTGTCGTAGTCCATGACCGGGAAATTGGTGTAGGTGGTGGCGCCCCAGTACTTGAGAGCAGCCAGGTCGTAGGCCCTCGCCGCTGCCTCCTCCTCGTCGTACGCTCCAAGATACACTGTTACAGATCAAGCACTAGGAGGTTACTTTCCAGCGTTAATCAGCTGATCCATGTTACATGGCAACAAATCAGAGTAGAGTACGTACCCTGCTTGCCCTTCTTCCTCTGCGTGGGGTTCCACGAGTTCTTGTCCCACAGGTGCGCCTCGTAGCGGCCCGTCCACCGATGCCTGCATCCATGCATCGATCACAGAGTCGGTTACCATCACAACATCAGATCAAACATTTGGAGCTGATCTTTGAATATAAATACACACACTGACCTGCTCACTCCACGGAACCGGGAGCTCCTCTTGACGGCGACGCCGGGCAACGACGCCTTGCCGATGCCGCCGCCGACCGGCCCCAGTGTCGGCTCCCTCCTCCTCCTCCTGACCACGACCTCGCCGCCGCCGCCGCCGACCACCGCGGGCTGCCCCGCGTAGCTCTCGATCTCGCTCTTCACCATCAGGATGCTGTCCATGGCTGCCTCTCCAACAGACGCGATCGATCAAAGCAAGGAAACCCAACGAACGTAGGCCGAGGACGTAGGGCAATGGTGCAGTTGTGCTTGTGTGAGAGCCAGGCGAGACGAGCTGCTGCGTGCAGGTGTCCGCGCGCGCGTACGCTTATATGCTGGCGACAGATCTTGTCCGCAGCGGCAGCTAGAGGGGAGAAGCGGACAAGGCGTTTGATGGTTCCGTGGCTCCCGCGTCTGTCTTTACTATGCGGATTTTGTTCGGGAACATCGATTTTAACCGCATGCAGCCATGGATCCTCTGTCCGGTGGCGGAACTCGGCCGAGTTTCTTGGCGACGGCTGCGTGTGTTTCCTTCTTATATTATACTACATGACCCCGCACCGGAGAGCATATGTTTGCGTGGCGAACTAGGGAGAGTGGAGACGCAGAGTGTTGTCCCAAACCAGAACGGTTTGGCCGCTTGCTTGGGGGCGGGACGAAATAGCGGCAGGCCAGCTGAGAAACCCGTGATCCGCCCTTGTCCGCGTCCGTCCGTGCTGTGCTTGCGGAGTAGGTGACGTGTCTCGTGCGCTTCACCCTGCGAAAGACACGATCCTTCGCTTTCTTTCGGGTGAAAACCTACTCTCGGCTTCTCAACAACCAACCCTGCGACTGCGAGAGCTTGGGGTGTTCGTCGCGGCCCGATCGACCGTGACGTCGGCCGTGGCGCCGACGCATTGACGGTAACAGGGACCGGCCGGGCGCGAGCTCTCGGGTTGCCCGGGCGCGGCCGGGAGGCCGGATGCGCCGTACCAGTCCGTGTCGTGCCACACACCGTCCAGCAGGGATGGAGCGGCTTCGATGCCATTGGGGGTCAGCTGACACCGATAAACTGGAGCAAAATCTTCAGTACTACGCATTACTAGCATTACTAAAGAAGACACAGGGTTTGTATTTCAGAAAAAAAAAACACAGGGTTTGCGATGATGTTTTGGCAAGAGCAGGACATCTCGACTAACAACGTCCCCGTTAGTAGGACAGCTACAACAACGGGGTTGTGGCGCAGTTGGCTAGCGCGTAGGTCGGTGCTCCTGAATTCGAGAGTTCGATCCTCCATCACCCCAACAACCGGCACAAAGTGGTGATGAAAAATGCTCTGTGACAACTTGGGTCGTCCACATGCATCTGATCTTGCAGATGATACGAGCAAATCTGAACTTTGTTTTTCTCCTTTTATTTTTCTGTGCTCTGTCACCTAGACTAGCTGAACAGCAGAGCGAGCGGTTGGTAAAAA
Source organism: Thinopyrum elongatum (assembly GCA_011799875.1). Taxonomy (NCBI): domain Eukaryota; kingdom Viridiplantae; phylum Streptophyta; class Magnoliopsida; order Poales; family Poaceae; genus Thinopyrum; species Thinopyrum elongatum. The sequence continues at coordinate 466,619,516 of CM022297.1, forward strand.
TTCAGAAGAGTAAAAAGAAATTGGCTTCGCCCGGGTTCAAACCGGAGACCTTCAGTGTGTTAGACTTTTTTTTTTTTTTGAATGAAAGGGGTCCCCCTCAGTATCAATGACTTTTTTTTTTTATTGCCACATACACAGCTCCCCCCCCCCTCCCCCCCCCCCCCCCCCATTTTATTAATGAAGCGAAACAGAAACTACAGAACACAGTTTAAAGCATAGGTTTCACCGGGTGACACGGCACCCCACAATCCAACTCCACCACGGCAGAAAACCACCACCAAGCACCAAACGCCACTAGAAGTTCAACTATCATTACAAGGTCCAGCGACCTGAAAAGAGATTGTTGAAGATCGACCACTACAGCTTCAGATCATGCTCCCAGAAGTCACCTCCAGGCAATCCGCAGGGCTCCCCCCGACGCTTGTCCAGAAGTCACCTCCATTTTATATATGAAGCGAACAAGAAACTACAGAACACAGTCTTAAAGGCATAGGTTTCACCCGGGTGACACGGCACCCCACAATCCACCCCACCACGGCAGAAAACCACCACCGAGCACCAAACGCCACTAGAAGTTCAACTATTATTACAAGGTCCAGCGACTGAAAAGAGATTGTCTGAAGATCGACCACTACAGCTTCAGATCATGCTCCCAGAAGTCACCTCCAGGCAATCCGCAGGAGCTCCCCCCGACGCTTGTCCAGAAGTCACCTCCATTTTATTAATGAAGCGAAACAGAAACTACAGAACACAGTCTTAAAGGCATAGGTTTCACCCGGGTGACACGGCACCCCACAATCCAACTCCACCACGGCAGAAAACCACCACCGAGCACCAAACGCCACTAGAAGTTCAACTACTTATCTACAAGGTCCAGCGACCTGAAAAGAGATTGTCTGAAGATCGACCACTACAGCTTCAGATCATGCTCCCAGAAGTCACCTCCAGGCAATCCGCAGGAGCTCCCCCCGACGCTTGTCCAGGAGACGGATGTACTGACGCAGCAGGGTCGCCTGAGTGTCGTCGCAGATAACCTTCCATTGATGCAAGTGGGAGCTTAGTTTTGCTAGCACACATCTGACATTTCTCCAGGTACGGCCCTGAAAACAAAATTCATTCCTTAATTTCCAAATGCTCCATAAGGATGCAGCTACCATCAAGTTAAGTACAGGTTTTTCCTTATGTTTCTGCCACAAGGCATGAACATGTAACACCCCCGGTGATTAGCAACAGTAATCACTTTTGATAATGACATGTTGGCATGATTAACAGTGCATAATCATCATTAGCATCTTATTGCATTTCAACTCCTAACTCAAATTCAAATTTAAATTAAGTGAAATATAAAAGTTGACCAACATAAAAACTAAAATGTTCGATAAATAACAAATATTGCAGAGGCTAGTCTAAAATTGAAACCAACAAATAATAAAATAATAAGGTGGCACTAACATAATTAAAACAGTAAGGAATGATGCATTTTAATTATTATAAAAATTGTGTGAGCTCATATTGTCTCCAAGCCAATTTTTGGTAGCGTTAGGTAATGCCTAGTATTTGTTGGAGCAGTTTCTATATTTTACAAAATTCAATATGTGGCCTAACTATTTACTAAACTGAGAAATGGGAATAAATAAAAAGAAAAAGAAAAGCGAGACAGATAAAAAGAAAAGAGAAAGCACCCCCCGGGGCCTCGTGGCCCAGCTGGCCAGTGCCGCCCGAACGGGTCGCCCACACCCTTCCCCCCCCCCCCCCACCACTTAACCCGGTCCACCCACCGACCCTAGACCCCACCCACTTCCCCCCCCCTCCCCCACTTTCCTGACTTTCTGTTAGACCCTATCCTCCTCCCCCCCCCTCCCGTCGCCCGTCGCCGCGGCTACCTCGCTGGCCTGCCTCCTCCTCCCCACCGGCCTGCACCTCGTCTCCGCCACGCACGTCGTCGCCGCCGTCCTCCCCAACAACCACTGCCCCGTTCCCTGCATCCTCCCGTGAGCACGCGCCCCTCCCTCCTCTCTCTCCCTCGCCCTGTCGTGTGCCATCGCGCGCACACGCGCCCGCGCTCGGTTGCGCACGCCCGCGTCCCGCTACCCCGCGCTCAGGCTGCCCCGTGCTCGCGCACCCACCCTGGCCTCACCTCCTCCCGCAGCCTGCCTCGCGCCCCGCCGGCCGCGCCCACTGCCCCGCCGTGGCTCGCCCGCTCGCCCAGCCCGTGCACGCTCCGCCCCTGCTGCTGCAACTGCCGTCGCCCTGCCTTGCCTCGCCGTGCCCCCCTGTTCCTCGTTGTTGCAACTGCTTCTGCTGCTGCTAGACCTCGCCCCTCGTCATTGCTCGCCGGAGGCCACCCGCCGCGCCGCGCCGTGCATCCCTCCATCGGCGCGCCACCACCCTGCTGCCCCCTGCTTCCCCCGTCCCGCTCTGCCGCGGCCTCCTGCGCCGCTCCCGCGCGCACGCGCCGCGCCGAGCGCGCGGCCCCCAACCGCTCCGCCCCTCCGCAGCGCCCGCTCGGGCAGTGCCCGAACCGCGCCTGGCGCCCTCGCGCCGCTCCTGGCGCCCGCGCCCGTTTGCGCACCCGCGCCCAAACCTGCTAGGCCCCTCAGGGCCTATGACAGTGGGGGCCCACCCCCGAAAACGTTTTAGATTAAAAAAATAAATAATTAAATTAATTAATTAATTAGTTAATTAATCCTGATTAGGTTAATCTAATTAACTAGTTAGTGTTAATTAAATAGTAATTAGTAATTAACTTAATTAACCTTGCTGATATCAGCATGATGTCATGCTGATGTCATCGCAGCACTGTTTCGGATAATGTTGAATATAATAATAAAAATAAATTCAGAAAATGATTAAAACTTTAGAAAATCATATTAAATAATCCGTAACTCCGATGAAAATACTTTATACATGAAACTTGCTCAGAACGACGATACAAACCCGGATACACCCTCCGTATTCCCGTCAGACGCCCGCAGCTATAAGAACGTTGAACTTTTAGACCGTTTTCAATAAATGAATAGTGCCCAACTTTAATTAAATAAATCCAAATAAATTCCTAAATTAACTAAATCATTTAGTTAGGCAGTAGAACACCCCGGCATATCATTTAGGCATGTCATACATATTGTTTGCATTATTGCCGTGAATTTATTGTTTTTCTCCCCCCTCCTTCTCTCTCTCGATAGACGCTGAGACCGACGGCGCTGCACCTAGATACGACTACTCTACCGACGAGCAGCCCGTTGACGACCTTCCTCTCTTGCCAGAGCAACCAGGCAAGCCCCCCCCCCCCTTGAGCATTCCAGATATCGCCCACTCTATTCCCCTGCTTGCATTAGATTTTGCTACTGTTAATGTATGCTCCTATTCTGATGCATAGCCTGCTGTTGTAACCTGTTCATTGCTACCTTACCTGCCTATGATAAACTGTTTAGTATAGGTTGGTGATGAACCATCAGTGACCCCACCACCTTTCCTTTGTTGCCCCTGCTTGATCATCGACGACTCGATCAACGTGATCGTCGACCAGAGACCGACACCTCACTTCACACCCCCTTAGTTGTACGACTCTGCGTAGTAACTATCGAGTGCCGAGGGTGATACCTCGTAACGCACTCCCGATGAATACTCTGCAGTGTAGCTGTTCGGTCATGGTCATCGAGGGTGATTCCTCCTTCTCCACTTCCGATACGACTCTGTCGTGCAACCCTCAGTGTGAACCTCGAGGGTGATACCTCATACGTTCACCCTGATGTTTTCGTCGAGTGGAATCCGCCGAGGGTGATTCCTCGGGTTTCCCCCTTGATGTTATGACCACACGATTACTTGACCTCTGTTACAGGCGGGTCCACCCTGGTGGGTACCCGCTGGGGATCTATGATTTTCGGGTGTGCCGGAAGGGCACTCGAGTGTGACATTGTGGCGGAGCATCAGAGACTCTGATTGTCTCCGCGTGATACTAATTGAGCCTATTGGATTTGGGTGTGTGATCTGAGTGGGTCGACGTGCCCTATACGCACTACCACCATGCGGGATAATGGTTATGGGACCCTCTGCGAAGTACGTTTCTCCGAAAGCTCGTCTGACGTCACGATTCACCGTGCGGGCTGATTGTCGGGATTGGGCTGGATACTTCACTGACGAGTTCAGTGTCGCGCCTGCACCCCGGCCAGTCTCGCAACGCGCAGGGTGCCCAGGGCGATGGCCCAAGACCTCTGGGTGCATAGGTTAGTCCGGCGTGCTGACCTCTCTGCCGAGCCTAGGTAGAGCATTGTTTCGTGTTGATCTTCCGAGGACAGGCATTACCCAGCAAGTGTGTCCGGCCAGAGTTGATCGAGCGTGTTGGGTAATAGCAGTGCACCCCTGCAGGGATGAATCTTCTATTGATAGCCGGTCCTACGGTAAAGGACGCTCAGTTTGTGTATCCCGATCTACTACTTCAACTGGATACTTGTTACTTAATTGAAGCTTCGGGATCGCTTTCTCGCTTGCGAGTCAAGGAAGGATCTTTAAGCTGTACTTCAACATGTTTGCTAAATAAAATGCTATTCTACTCTCTTCTACTGCTACAAGATGATGGCCTTGTGAAGATGTTTGAAGATGCTAGTCTTCGATAGGACTAGGCCTTCTCTCTATTCTGGCATTTCTGCAGCCCAGTCCACTTATACAGCCTTTCTCCATTGATAATGTTGCATATGTAGTATAGATCCTTGCTTGCTGAGTACTTCAGATGAGTACTCACGGTTGCTTTACTTTCTCTTTTCCTCATATACCCCACATTGGTGATACATTAGACGATGGAGTCCAGGAGCCAGATGCCACCATCGGAGCGTACTACCAGGAGGGTCCAGAGGGTACTTACTACTGGATCAAGCCAGATGACCAGGAGTAGGATCGGAGGCTCCCAGGCAGGAGGCCAACGCCTTTCGATCTAGTGTCGCTGTTTGTGCTAGCCTTCTTAAGGCAAAACTTGTCTAACTATGTCTGTACTCAGATAATATTTGTATGACTGACTTATGTATTCGGATCTTCGGATCCCTGGTCTATAATATTGTGGACCTCCGTTTAAATTGTGTTAGAGTTGTGTTGTGATATCTTCCCGTGAGTCCCTGTGCTTGATCGTACACGTTTGCGTGTATGATTAGTGTACGATTGAGTCGGGGGCGCCACAGAACATCACTAAAGTTAGAAATATACGGGTGGTCAGAGCACTCAGCAATAAAGTCCCAAATTTGTTTTGCCACCACACATTCGAACAGAAGATGATGAACAGATTCATTTTCACAGCAAAAAAGACAGGAAATATCATCAACTGGTCTTCTTTTGGCTAGGTTATCGCGAGTAAGCACCTTGTTATGAGCACACAACCATAAGAACACATGAATTTTTTGTGGGCATAGAACTTTCCACAGCTTATCTCCAATAATGGAGACCACCCCCCCCCCCAAAGTTAATCTGCTTATAAAAAGATTTAACAGAGTATATCCCATTTGTCTCCAGAGACCAAACGGGAGTATCAGTAACCTCACTAAGCTGGGCGTTTTTAACCAGGCTGACCAATTGGTTCCAGCCATCATAAACTACTTCATCTACACATCTCCTAAAGGTCAGTTTAAGGTTCTCACCATCCCAGACTTCTGCTACAGAGCACTCAGTCTGGTTACAAATGCAATATAACTCCCAAAACTGAGTTTTAAGGGGACAATCCCCAATCCACGTGTCATGCCAAAAGCTAATTCTTTCCCCATTGCCCAATTTCCACTTATAAAAGGTTTTTGCAGCAGATAAAGCCCAGGTAGCACTCTTCCAGAAGGTAGAGCCCACCCCATTTTTAGCCCACAGAATATTAGGATGATTAATGTCATATTTGTAAGCAATAACTTTCTTCCAATCACTCTCATTATTGTCAAAGAATCTTTTCCCCCAAGAGGCCAGCAAGGCCATGTTGAACTCTATGAGGTTAGGAATACCTAAACCACCAAATTCTTTTTTCCTAGAGATCATGCCCCAATTAGCTAAATGATATTTATGTTGGTTATCCATATTCCCCCAGAAAAAGTGGGCCATTTGGGAGTTAATGGCATTAATAGCCCATTTAGGGAATTTAATCATTGCCATAAGATAAGCTGGGATGCTAACAATGCAAGCACATAGCAAAATGATCTTGCCTTTATAGGTAAGGTACCTCCCCAGCCAACCAGAAATGTTTTTAATAATCCTATCAATGATAGGTTGTAAGTCTTCTTTCCTGAGATTGTCATAGTGCAAAGGCACCCCCAAATATTTAATGGGGAAATCCCCAATTTTGCAACAGAAGATCTGGGCAAATCCTTTTGCAATTGTATCATCAACATTGATAGTAAGCAAGTCACTTTTATGGAAATTGATTTTCATCCCTGACAGATTCTCAAAGTAGGACAATAGCCATTTAAAATTCCTGGCTTCATCAATAGAGTTTTCTGAGAAGAGAATAGTATCGTCAGCATATTGCAAGCTGACGACCCCCCCCCCCAGGTATAACCCGAGGCAGAAGCCCTGAAATCAAACCTTGAGAGGTGGCTTTATGCAACATCTTAGAAAAGACATCCGCAACCAAGTTAAAGAGCAGTGGGGATTGGGGATCACCTTGTTTGAGCCCTTTTCCAGCCATAAAATGAGGGCCTATAGTATCATTAATACGAACACAAAAAGTACTCTGTAAGAGAATAGTTTTAATCCAAGAAATCCACTTGTCCCCAAAACCTCTCGAGTGAAGCATATCAAAGAGGAATTCCCAGCTAATTCTATCATACGCTTTCTCATAATCTAGTTTCAGAACCAGACCCTGAGAATTAGATCTCTTAACCTCATGGATAACTTCATGAGCCATCACCACACTCTCTAGAATATATCTCCCCTTAATGAAAGTTGTTTGGTTTAAAGAAATAAGTCTATGACTAGTAGGGGAAACCCTATTAGTCATGGCCTTAGAAAATATTTTAACACCACAATTACTAAGGCTGATAGGCCTAAATTTTTTCATGTCCTTGGCATTAGGTTCTTTAGGGATAAGAACAATTAGAGCAAAGTTCAAACGATAAAGATCAAGTTTACCCTCTTCAAAATCTCTTAACAAGGGCCATAAAGTCCGTTTTAATCACGTCCCAAAAGGTTTGATAAAACAAAAAGGACAACCCATCAGGACCAGGAGCACCATGTGCATAGGAACCAAAAATGGCTTCTTTAATTTCCTCTTCAGAGAAGTTTTTCTGTAGCATATCATTTTCCTCTTGGGTAACCATGTCTTCTTCCTTCCAGAAGGAAGGCCCTAATTTAATATTATGCTTCTCCTCGTGCTTAAACAACTCCTTATAAAAGGAGGTAGCCACTTCCAACATCTCATTAGTAGTGTGGACAGGGCCATTGTCACCAATCAATTCAGAAAGGTGATTTTTTCTATGTCTGTGATTAGCCAGAGCGTGGAAATACTCATTATTCTTGTCCCCATCTTTAATCTTACGATCTCTGGAACGTTGCCACAAGGCAATCTCCTCTTTATGCCAGATATGGTTCAATTCATCTTTAATCTCAATCATACGGGCTTTGTCGTTCGCATCAAGTTGGTTGTGTTCAGAGAACACATCTAGGATATCGAACTCCAACAACAGTTCTCTCTTCTTTTTCTTCATGGCAGCCTCTACATTAATGCTCCAACCTTTAACTTTTTTCCTGAACAGTTTAGACTTATTCATCCAAATATCGAAAGCACAATTACCCGGAACTACAGAGCTCCAAATCTCACGAACTAGATCTTTAAAGCCAGGTTGCTCCAGCCACCACTTTTCAAAGCGGAATGGTTTAGGGGAGGTAACCCTCCTAGCTCCAGTGTCTAACACAAGCGGGGTGTGGTCGCTCCCTATCCGGGGGAGAGCCGTTAAAACTGATAAGGGAAAATGAGCATCCCAGGAAACTGAGACAAACACCCTATCTATTGCAGCAAAGATAGGACTATCCTGATTATTACTCCAGGTAAAACTTCTATTAGCAATATTAACCTCCATTAGAGCCCATTTATTCACCCAGTCATTAAAAAGATAGGTGGATTGGGAATTAACAATACCATTACTCTTATCAGTACAGGACCTGACTAAGTTAAAATCCCCCCCAATGATGACAGGATGGGACAGCTCTAACATCACATCATGAAGTTCAGCAATGAACTCAACTTTATATTCATTATAAGCAGTACCATACACAGCAACAAAGTGCCATAGAAACCCATCGTTCTTATTTTTGAGAGTCGTGATAACACAGTATTTTTTATCAGAAAACCCCAGAACCTCAAATCAGTGTGTTAGACTGACGTGATAACCAACTACACCACGAAACCATTGCATACAAGATGCCTCTCATAATAATTTATAGGATTATATGGCTGTTACGTGCTATGAACTTCACATGGAAGATAGTAGATTCACGAAAAAGAAAACAAGGGACAGTAGACTAGCTGACATGGCAGGAGACGAAATTTTCTTCGCACAAGGACCCTGCTATAGGGCAAGAGAACACACAACCTGAGGGACATACACAACAAATGTAGCACTTCCCTTGTCAATTACTACACAGGAGCTGCCATACACTGGTGAAGCATGGATGCAACCATTGCTGAGTGTTGTGGAGGAGCAGACCGGAGCATGCATTCCTGATGCTATTCCGGATGTGTTGGCACGTTCGAGTGACGTAACATGGAAAGGGTGAGGCTTTATTTGGTGAGCTAATCTATCAGTTTTATGAAAATAATACGTACAAATTTAGTACAAAATTAAGACACTTATTTCGGGACGCAGGGAGTACATGGATTCACGTTGAGCCCTTTTATGCAAGTGTGCGCAAGAAGATCAAACACATCAGGTAAACGGACCCCACCACCACCGTCGTGGGCAGAGCTGAACACCATTGCGAGCTATGGCGAATGTTCTGGTGCAGCATCGGCGGGGTGTGTCATCCGCGACTATCAAGGAGATGCTCTCTTATCGGCATGGTCTCCCCTGCCCGATTATACTGTTGCAGAAGAAGCAGAATTTTTGGCTTGTGTGAAGGGCCTGAAGTTCGCCGTTGATTGGTGCTCGATGCTTAGCATAGTTGAAGGCGACTGCTCGGCTCTTGTGGAAGGTTTGAAGGGGGACTAGTGGTTGGGGTGCGCCCCGGGCGCACCTCTTGAGGCGATCATGTGCGCACTTATCTTGTTTGAGTGCCTCGGCTTGTCGTGTGCGTCCATTTTACGTAAACCCTTTTGCGCGCCTCCTCTGCCGTCCTGTGCGCACAAATCTTGTGTGTGGACTTTTGAACCTGCTTTTGCAGTCGAGATAAGGACCAGATGTTTAAAAAAAAGTGCACTTAACGCCAGTTAAAAGAATACACGGAAAGTATTCACTCATAAAGCAGAGGGCGCAGAGCTAGCTAATAGATGTATATTAATACAGAGGTGACGGACTTATTGAGCAATGTAGTAGCAGTTACAGGACCAACAATGCATTAATGGCAATGTACATTCTGGAGACATTATTTCGCAGAAGCAGTTTCAACAGGAAAATCTACTCTTTTATATTTATGTAGGAATCTCCAATTCTAATGCTAAATCCAGCCACCTCAAGAATATACATGGTAGAACTGTAAAGCTTCATTGTATGATCCCAAAATCATGCCTAATTCTGGTTTGAACACCTATTACTCCATCAGTCATAAAATCAACAGCATGCTGCGCAGAAATTATTCAACACCACACGTGGCATGGCATGGCATCTATCACAAGAGTATAAATGAGCTAGCTTGTGTGATAGTTTGTAAGAGAAAGAACATGCTGAAACAGATTGGTATGCTCTTATTGCCTGAAATAGAAAAAATAACTTAAGAAGTAGTATGGTGGCTATTAAAGAATCTGGCTATGACCAAAATGTAGTAATAATAAGAAAAAGGATTGACTACCTAATGATAAATTTAGAAAGAATCAGGAAAAAAACAATATCTGCAACAACAGAAACTGCAAGTAAAATATTTTCTGGTGGTCCAATTGAATTCATATTATTAACTTGGAAAGAGCTGAGTGCATGTGTGGTGAAATATCATATTCGATGAGATTTGAATTGCCTAATAGTTTATATTCAATGCAATCAACAATCATAATAATATGAGTAGTTCTTAGCTTTTCTTAAACAACAAATCTTCCTATGTAACGGAATTGAAAACCAAAAGCTAAAGAAGAGAAGTTAAATAACATACCTCGATGCAAGATGGAATCGCAGCTAGGCAAAAGCAATGACTGCTATTTATATTCCTGTAGTAATGCCTTGATATCTGGTACATCAACATTTGCATGCCATTTGCAAGCAGAAGTTCAATTCAAGGGAGACAGGGTTATGAAAAAAGAATACACATGATATTCCTGTAAGAATGTGCCAATAATATCGAGAATTAATATCAAGTATGAAAAAAGCATGAGCACCAGATTTAGTAGGGTGCACGGAGTCAAGGTTAACTCGTAACTCACCAATTGCTTGATAGCCAGATTAGAGAGGGGGGCAAAACACATAAATATGAAAGCAATGCATTTGTTGCTCGGAAAGGTGATGATGGCCCTCTTCTACCCAAGGTAAAGCATAACAATCAACAACCCCGAACAAACTCTAGCCTGCCAATCACATGGTCAGCAGCTGAAATAAACACAGACCATACAATCAGGAGAAAGGAGCGGAACCCAACGTGAATCTGGATGGGAAGAGGAGGAGGAGCTGATTCCGTACCTTGTAGCTTTTCAATCCACAGTCGGTTAGAAAACACAACAACGCTATTTCTAATTCTGAGTACTCATATGTTGGTAGTAGAACGGATTATTAGGTGTGTACATGACATGATAATTGCAATTGAGAGTACCCAAATGTCAGCACTAAAACAGGGTATTAGGTGTGCACATCACATGCACATGAAATAGACACAATAGGATTGTTGTTTGGACATTAGGTCAAGCAAAGCCAGTATATAACACAGGCACATCACACATGCAACCAAATAATTTGGTCAGGAACATCGCTGATAAAAAAATGATATTATCTTATGAATAGATTTATCGTGTACTAACCTGCAGTCTCTTAGATATGCCAGTTAGTTTGAAGGTAGCTTCATTGGAAATCTCTCCAGTGGAGCTCCAGTGGTCAAACCGGTCAACACACCTTAGCTTCAACCTTAAGGTTTTATTCCTGAAAGCATTATACCTTTTATTATGCCACACCCCAACTATGCTGAACCTCTCACCAATCGACTCATTCCCAAGTGGCCATTTAAGTCAACCTTTGGCATCAGGATCAACAATAGCTGAAGACACTAATGTGACGACCCCGGCTTAATAGTGCACTAACCATACACGCAAATGCACACGATCAAGCCTAAGGACTCACTTGAAGATATCACAACACAACTCTAAAACATAAATAAAGTCATACAAGCTTTATATTACAAGCCAGGGCCTCGAGGGCTCGAATACATAGCTCGATGGCATACAAGTGTCAGCGGAAGCATCAGATATCTGGGTACAGATATAGCAGAGTTACAGATAGGCCTTTAAAAAGGCGGGGCAAAATAAAACACTACAATCAAAAGGCGTAGGCCTCCTGCCTGGGACCCTCCGATCCTACTCCTGGTCGTCGGTCGGCTCCTCGTAGTAGTACTCGCCGGGAGGGTAGTAGTAGTAGCCGTAGTCGTCGACAGGGGCAGCTATCTCTGGGGCTCCGTCATCTGGTTGCGACAAATGGATGTGGGGAGAAAAAGAAAATAAAGCAAACGTGAGTACTCATCCGAAGTACTCAGCAAGCAAGGATCTACACTACATATGCATCATTTTCAAAGGAGGGCTGTATATGTGGACTGGGCTACAGAAATGCCAGAATAGAGAGGAAGGCCTAGTCCTATCGAAGACTAGCATCTTCAAGCATCTTCATCGGTCTTGCAGCATTAGAAGAGTGCAGATTACTTAATGTAAAGCAGTAGTAGTGCCATCAACCTTGCCCAGAGATCCTTCCTCGTCTCCCTGCGAGAAAGCAATCCCAGAGCCATACTATCCTTTTCATTAGAAGTCACCAGTTCTAGTTGTACCGATCAGGATACAACTCCGAGTGTCCGTTACCGTAGGACAGGCTATCGATAGATTAGTTCTTCCCTGCAGGGGTGCACCAACTTACCCACCACGCTCGATTAACTCTGGCTGGACACACTTTTCTGGGTCATGCCCGGCCTCAGCCAAATGATACGCCGCAACCCGACCGAATACCTAACAGAGAGGTCAGCACGCCGGACTAACCCTATGCCCCCAAGGGTCTTGGGCCATCGCCCCGGGAACTCCTGCACATTGCGAACGTGGCCGGTGAGCAGACCTAGCCCCCCTTATACAAGTGCAGGGCATTACCAGTCCAACCCAGCGCGCGCCGCTCAGTCGCTGACGTCTATTAAGCTCCGGCTGAAATATACGACGCAGAACGCCCATACTATGCCCACGTGATGGTTAGTGCTATCAGGCCAGAGGCCCCTCGGATCAAATATCCAAACTTTTAGTGTGTTGGTAGTGCGGTAACGAGTAGAGACTCATGAAAGATGTGACCCCGTCGCCCCGTCTCGAGGACTTGCAGCAAGGGCTAAGAATGCCCGGCCACGCCTCGTGTTCAACTCTCGGGCACCATCCAGGTCCACCCGACTCCATTTCGCTCTCATCATAATCTCGTGCGGGTACCCATTAGGGCCGACCCGTCTTTATCCAGTTTAAACAGTGTCAACAACAAAGTAAAGGCATCCGTGTGGCTACCATATCAAGAAGGAATCCGAGGCATCACCCTCGTTGGACTCCCACCTGACGTAAACAACAAGGTGAACGGAGGAGGAATCACCCTCGAGGTCCACTCTTGAGGAGTTGCGCGACGGTGTCGTTATCGGGGGTGGTGTAGGAGGAATCACCCTCTCTGACGACGCCCGATTAACTAACCTACAAGGTCATCATCAGAAGTGCTGACGAGGTATCACCCTCGGCACTCGATAGTAACCCAGTAGTGTCGAGCAACTAAGGGAAAGTGACGTGTGGTGTCGGGGCCTGGTCTTCGATCCCGTTGCTCGGGTCTTCTGTTAATCCAACGGGGCAGTTGGGATACAGTGGGGTCTCTGTTGGGTCTCTACCCAACCTATACTAAACAGTTTAGGATAAGCAGGTAGGTAACAATAGCAGGTTACAATAAACAGGCTATGCAGCAGAAATAGGATAACAGCAGCAGCAGTAACTTCTAATGCAAGCATAAGAGGGAAAAGAGTGGGCGATATCGGAATGCTCAAAAAGGGGGTGCTTGCCTGGAAGCTCGGCGGCAAGGGTCTGATCGTCAGGAGCATAGTCGACCTCCGGAGCTATGTCAGTCTCGGGAGCTACGTCGACGTCGGGGTCTATCGAGAGAGAAGAGGGGGAAGAAACATATAAATGCACAGAAAACAATGCAATACAGGGCATGTTATGCTAGGATGCAGTGCAGGGTTGCCTACAGATGCACCTAAGTCATTTTAGTTATTTTAGGTTTAACGCGGGATTTATCATCCGGTGATTATGCACTATTTATCTACCGGATACGGCCTCGAAGTTGCGGGTTCACCTACTTAGGGGGTTCCGGCATCAAAATAGACGACACGATCAGATTCGTCTCGTTATTCTGATCAACTTTCATGTTTTAAGTTTTTCGATCTGAGCTACGGTTTAAAAGTTATGAATTTTTAAAGATTTAAATGATTTTCTGGAATTATTTTTATTTAACAGAAAAGAGATTTATGACATCAGCATGATGCAATGCTAACATCAGCAGTCAACTGGTCGGTTGACTAGGTCAAATCTGACCTGTGGGTCCAGTGGGACCCACATGTCAACCTCTGTTAGTTTAACAGAGTATTAAACTAATCTAACAGGGTAATTAGAGGTGTGGGCCCAGCCTGTCAGTGACTCAGTTAGTTAACATGATTAACTAATTTGCTATTTAGCTTAATTAAGCGCAGGGGGCCCACATGTCAGTGGCTAGGGCTGAACAGTGTCGCGCGTTGACCGTAGTCAACGCGGTCAAAGGGGGCCAGGGGATCCACTAGCAGTCTCTCAGGGGTGGGCCCCGCATGGCCACGTCGGCGCCAGGTCAGTGCGACGGCCGGAGCAACGCCGGCGACCACAGGAGACGGCGGCGACGCGCGGGATTCATCCACAGACCACCAAAACGATCGCGGCCGGTTGCGTTCGAACGCGGAGACGATGCCGCGTCGAATGGCACCGGTGGGAGCGGCTGAAATGGTCGGAGCTCGTCGGAAACGAGCTCGATGCCGCGGCCGGAGTTCGGACCTCGGTGGGTTTCGGCGAAACGCAGCGCTAGCGAACATCTAAGTGGCTAGGTGGGCTCAACGCGCGCACGCGAAGTCGTTAGGCATGCGCGCGTGACCAAATGGTCACCGGGGACTCACCGGCGACGAGTTCCACGGCGGCGGGTTCGAGCTTTCGCGGATCGACGCCTACAGGCACTTTGGAGCAGAGAGAAGCGAACGGGGAGGTGTTGCTGCTCACCTAGCGGCACGCACGACGGCCCTTGACAGATTAGTAGCTGCAGGACGTCGTCGGGGAAGAAGGGGATCGTCGGCGTCCCGAGGAAGAAGACGATGCGTTCGGGTGACGCCGGGCTCCTCAGCTCCTTCCAACGGCTCCAGTAGACGTGGCGGTCCACGACGATCCTTCCTGACGCAGGCAGCCGGCGCAGCGAGGCCGCTGGCCACTACGGTGGCGAGGCGCGGTGACGGTGGCGCTCGGCCACCACGGATCTGGAGAAGAAGAAGGAAGGGGCGAGCGAGGGAGAGAGGGGAGAATGACGGAGGAGGCAAGGGGGGATGGACTGGCTTCGGCCTTATCCTCCCCTGCGTCGGTGGGCGTCGAGGCCGTCGTCGTGTCGCCGCCCGGCTGGCGCGCGCACGCGCGGCCATGGCGCGGCCGACACAGGGAGGAGAGAGAGGACGTGGGCTGGGCCGTGCCACTGTGCACTTAGGCCCAGCTCACAGTAGCTGTTAGGATTTTTATTTTTCTTTTGCATTTTCTTTTCTATTTTCTTTATTCTAAGTCCAGATTTGCACTTTTGTAAAATATGATACTTGGCCCAAATATTACAGTGCATTATTACCTTTCACCAAATACTTGTTTGGGCAAAGTAGGATTTTATTTGAATTGGATATTATTATAGATGGATTAAATAATTCTGTTTTCGTGCTGTTTCATGTAGTTTGAGCCACACAACTCATTTTGCAAATGTTGATTTTAATTTTTGAGTTGCCTCTGGATTATTTGCTATTTAATGAACATTTTTCCAATAGGATTTGAACAACTTCATATTTCACTTTTGAATTTGAGTTGATTTTCAGAATAGAATTTGAATTGAATACTTAACCAAAGTAATTAGGCACTGCAAATGGAGATGACTTGGCATACTTAGTGGAGTGTCACAGTGCTTATTACATGGGGGTGTTACAAATTCTCCTCCTCTAAAAGAAATTCTTGTCCCGAGAATTTAGGAGGTAGAAGGAATGAGGTCGGGATATTCTTCCCGAAGATGATCCTCGCGTTCCCATGTGGCTTCATCTTCAGTGTGATTCGACCACTGCACTTTCAGGAACTTGGTTGTCTTCTGACGAGTTCGACGTTCAGCTTCATCAAGGATGCGGATCGGATGCTCCTTGTAAGAAAGATCATCTTGTAGTTCGAGCATCTCGTGATCCACTGCTCTGTGTGGAGATTCCTTGAAGCATTTACGAAGTTGCGACACATGGAAGACGTCGTGGATATGAGAGAATTGCGGTGGCAACTCCAATTTATATGCCACCTGTCCACGTCTGGCAACGATGCGAAAGGGACCAATATAGCGAGGAGCTAGCTTGCCCTTGATTCCAAAACGACGAGTGCCCTTCATAGGAGTGACACGAAGATAAGCTTGATCACCTGGTTGATAAGTCAGACCCCATCGTTTGCGATCATAGTTGCTCTTCTGGCGGTCCTGAGCCGCCTTGAGATTTTCTCGGACAATTCTGACTTGTTCTTCGGCGTGTTGAATAATGTCCGGTCCCACGAGAGGTCGTTCCCCAGTTTCTGACCAATTCAGAGGGGTTCAACATTTACGTCCGTAAAGCACTTCGAAGGGGGCCATTTTCAAGCTGGCTTGATAACTGTTATTATAAGAGAATTCGGCAAACGGGAGAGATTGTTCCCACTTCTTACCGAACGATATAACACAAGCCCGAAGCATATCTTCAAGCACTTGATTAACTCGCTCAACTTGGCCTTGGGATTGAGGATGATATGCTGAACTCCAGGTAATGTGAGTTCCCATAGCTTCTTGGAAACTTTCCCAGAACTTGGACGTGAAAAGACCACCACGGTCCGAACTGATCTCCTTCGGAATACCGTGGAGTGAAACAATTCTGGAGATGTAAAGTTCTGCTAACTGGCTAGCAGTGATAGTCTCCTTGACAGGTAGAAAGTGTGCAACTTTAGAGAGTTGGTCGACGACGACAAGAATAGCATCGTGACCCTTCTGAGACTTGGGAAGACCAGTAATGAAGTCCATTTGAACCTTATCCCATTTCCACAACGGAATAGGTAGTGGTTGCAGAATTCCAGCAGGCTTCTGATGTTCTGCTTTCACGCGACAACACACGTCACATTCAGCAACATATCGAGCGATATCCTGCTTCATTCTAGACCACCAGTACCTTTGATGAAGATCGCGATACATCTTGGTGCTACCCGGATGGATAGACAGCGGTGTATCATGAGCCTCCTTCATGACCTTGTCAGTCATAAGCTCGAAACGAGGTACCACAATGCGGTCTTGGAAATACAAGGTTCCATCTTCAGCAATTGAGAAATCCCTGTATTTATCAAGGTGAAGTTCTTTCTTCATCAAATCTACTTCAGCATCTTTGGCTTGCGCAATCTTTACAGCTTTCTCAAGATCTGGCTGTACCACAAGGTTATTAAGAGAACCCTGCGGAATGATACAGACGTTCAACTTGCGCAATTCTTCATATAGCTGGGGTTGAGCTTGCTTAACCAGGAGGTTGTTGCAATAGGACTTGTGGCTCAAGGCATCAGCCATCACATTAGCCTTGCCAGGGGTATAATAAATACCACAGTCATAGTCCGTAATTGTTTCCAACCATCGCTATTGACGGAGATTAAGATCCGGTTGGGTGAACAAATACTTCAGACTCTGGTGATCGGTATAAATCTCACACCGATTACCAAGGAGGTAGTGTCGCCACTGCTTTAAAGCATAGATCACAGCAGCGAGTTCGAGATCATGCACTGGATAGTTCTCTTCATGTGGACACAATTGTCGCGAGGCATATGCAATTACCTTTCGTTCTTGCATTAGAACACAGCCTAATCCTTGACGAGAGGCGTCGCAATATATCACAAAGTCCTTGCGAGAATCGGGAGGAGCAAGCATTGGAGCAGAAGTAAGCTTGTCCTTGAGGGTCTGGAAACTCTCCTGACATTTTTCTGTCCACTCAAACTTAACGCCTTTGTGGAGCAAATTAGTCAGGGGCTTGGCTATCTTGGAAAAATTCGCGATGAATCGGCGGCAATAACTTGCAAGGCCGAGAAAACTTCTGACTTGCTTGGCATTCTTCGGAGGAGTCCAGTCAAGAATAGCCTGAACACGCTCCGGGTTAATGGCAATACCGTCCTTGGAAATCACATGTCCAAGGTAGGTCACTTCAGAGATCCAGAATTCGCATTTGGAGTACTTGGCATACAACTTATGTTCTCGAAGCCTTTCCAGAACAAGGCGAAGATGTTCGGCATGTTCTTCCTTATTCTTCGAGTATACCAGAATATCATCCAGATATACCATGATGAACTTGTCGAGGTAATCCATGAATATATAATTCATCAGACGGGAGAACGTAGCTGGAGCATTCGTTAGGCCAAATGATATGACGGTGTATTCATAGGAGCCATAACGAGTAACGAAGGCTGTCTTCAGAATATCCTCTTCACGGACACGGATCTGGTGATAACCCAACCTCAAGTCGAGTTTAGAGAACACCGATGACCCAGCAAGTTGATCATATAAATCATTGATCTGGGGAAGCGGATATTTATTCTGAATGGTTGCCTGGTTGATAGGACGGTAATCTTGGACCAACCTATTCATACCATCTTTCTTCTTGACAAAGAGAGACGATGCTCCCCAGGCAGAGGAACTGGGACGGATGAAGCCCTTCTTAAGTGATTTATCGATTTCTTCCTTAAGCTCGAGAAGGTGGTGCGGAGGCATCTTATAAGGACGCTTCACAATAGGAGTGGTGCCAGGCTTCAAATCGATAACAAACTCGACAGCTCTAGCAGGGGGTATTCCTGGAAGTTCTTCTGGAAAAACATCCTGGTAGTCACAAACAACCGGAATGTTTTCGATCCCCTCAAGCGGAGAAGCGTTTAACGCATTCAAGGCATAAATCTGAGCCTCGGCGTTCTGAGTGATATGAGCTCGGTAATTCACTAACTCATTTGATGGATGTAGGAGGTGAACCACCTTAGTGGCACAATTGATTGAGGCATAGTGGGCCTTCAACCAATCCATTCCCAATATAAGGTCAATGCTAGATGACTTGAGGAATATGGGAAATGCCTGAAACTTCAACCCTTCTATCTCAATAGTGACTTCGGGGCTGAATAGGGAAGCTTGGCACTGGCCCGCAGGAGTATTTATCGCTAACGGACGGTGCAATTTATCATATTTAATGCCATGCATGAATGTGAATTCTTCCGACATTAATGAATGCGATGCTCCTGAATCAAATAAAACCGAAGCTGGTACTGAATTAACAGGAAGTGTACCCATCACAGTAGCTGGTTGTTCTGGGTCTTCACTCATGTTGACATGAAAGGCCTGCCCACGACCATAAGAAGGTCTGGCATTGTTGTTACACTGCTGAGGAATTCCATGGCCAGCAGAAGGAAGAGCTAGCTGATTCTGATTCTGAGAACAATCTCTGGCACGGTGACCTGGCTGGCCACACTTGAAGCAGAGTCCACTGTCTGGACGTGGTGCGGGAGCTCGAGGTGGTGGAGCTCAAAGAGGCTGCCTCGGTGGTGGAGGAGGCAGACGAGGTGCAGCATAAGCAGGTCTGTACACTTGAGCTGTTGGACGGTACATGCTTTGTGGAATCCAGATGCGGCGCTTCTAGGAAGACGAGCCGAAGATGAGCCCGCTTCATGAGTGTGTCTGGTCTCTTCTTTGTGCTTCTTCAGACCAGTCTCGACCATGATGGCCTTGTTCACCAAGGTGGCGAAGTCAGGAAAATCTTGGTCGAGCAGGGCTAGCTGAATGTCATGGTGTAGCCCTTCACGGAACTTCTCCTGCCTACGAGCATCAGTGGGGATGTCTTCTTCAGCATAGCAAGACAAGTCAAGGAACTCTCGCTGGTAGACCTCCACAGTCTTGTTGCCTTGAACAAGGTTGCGGAACTCAGCCTTCTTGCGTTCTATAACTGCTTGAGGAATATAGCGGGCGCGAAAAGCAGTCTTGAGCTCCACCCAGGTAATGACAGTCCCAGGAGGTAGGGTCTGTCTGTGGGTGGCCCACCACTGTGCTGCGGGACCCTTCAGGAAGTAGGTCGCAAAAGTGACATAGTTGAGAGGAGCAACATCAGCTGATTCCATCTCATAGAAGATGTCACGCAGCCAATCATCGGCATCCAGCGGATTAACTGCGTTGCGAAATGTCACTGGGTTGAGTCGCACAAACTCTGGCAGCGTAATTGAAACTGGCTGCTGGTTAGCATTGGGACGAGGGAATTGATCCATAATTCCCGTCATGAATTGACGGTTGAGTTCAAACTGTTGCATCATAGCAGCCATATAGTCAGGCGGTGGCGGCGGTGGTGGATTGTTGTCACCCATCCTGCTAAATTCAACAGGGGTAGTTTAGCAGAAGCCGTTGCGAGTGTTTAATCAACAAGCATGATGTAACGCGATGGAATTTAAGTAGTGCAACAGATACTTAATAGCAGTCATTTAAGACATACAGATCCATACAGCGTCGGTTACAATCGGACAACATAAAGGCGCAAACCCAAAAGCTAGACATACTTGGCGGCACGCAGGCACGCGGAAAGGAAGTACACAACGAGACATAGCAAAGGCTACATCAACGTCGGAGAAACCCACTGAAACGGGGTAGCTGCAAGTGCGGATGACGGATGTTCGTCGCGGAAGGATCCTGTGCTCCATGTGCACTCTGATGCAGAACCCGGTCTCGAGCTGAAAGAAGAGGTCCACGTGCAGGTGTGTGACCTCCCACAGCAGGCCAATCGATACCTGGTGGCATCTCCATCCTGCGCGGATAAAGGATGTGCTCCGGATGTATCCCTGCATGAACAGCTGGTAGCAACTGCGTCATAGCCTCATAGAGTCATGCTCGAGTGGGAAACAACTCGACGGCAAGAGCCCGAATAGTGCGATCCAGAGCCTGAGTACACTGAATCAGAACTCGTGGATCGTAGCATCGGGGCTCGTACGGGGCACAGATAGCTGTGTAGTATCCAGTAGCATCTCCAGCAGGGGCATATGGAATGTATCGAAACTCAGAAGCATCCAAGCTAGCGCTGAGCTCTCCTCGGAGACGTGCGACAGCAGAGTAGGCGGCATCATGGACTGCCATCTCAATCGTCACGCTGATACCGTGAAAAAGGTACAGCTCAGTGTCTGAGTCATCCTGCTGATCATAGATGCGAACATCAGCATAGTACTGCTCCTGGTTGAACTCGCGGTAAACCTCGTAGACCCTGTACTCAGGGTACCAGCGGTAACCCAGTCTAGTCAAGAGGGCGATCAGGACAGCTGGAAAACCAGGGGCATCTCGAGCCCAAGTGCGAAGCACAAGCTGCGTCGTAGGACGTAGTGGAAACAGACGATCCATCTGAAAATAAAGGAAATTCAGGATTGTCATTTGACGATGAGAAGCTTAACAGATCTTGAAGAGAAAGGTTAAACAAAACGATGGAAAGGAAAATGATTATCAGACTAATCAGATCAATGACAGGGAAATCGCATAGATATCCAGCTCTCCGGGTGGACGGAATTTACGAGATCCTAAGTGTCGACGTTAGTAAATTTATTAAACCCGAATAGAAGAGAGATCAGAGTCCCAGAGTAAAGATCGAGGAATAAAAGATCCTAATACCACCCAGTTGGCAACGTGGGCCCGTAAGCCACACAGCCAAGTTAGTAAAATAGTTTTGGACCACTAGATTCAACTTCGGCCAATGAGTTGGACAAGGGGATTCCTAGAGGCAGTCGGCTCTGATACCAACCTGTGACGACCCCGGCTTAATCATGCACTAACCATACACGCAAATGCACACGATCAAGCCTAAGGACTCACTTGAAGATATCACAACACAACTCTAAAACATAAATAAAGTCATACAAGCTTTATATTACAAGCCAGGGCCTCGAGGGCTCGAATACATAGCTCGATGGCATACAAGTGTCAGCGGAAGCATCAGATATCTGGGTACAGATATAGCAGAGTTACAGATAGGCCTTTAGAAAGGCGGGGCAAAATAAAACACTACAATCGAAAGGCGTATGCCTCCTGCCTGGGACCCTCCGATCCTACTCCTGGTCGTCGGTCGGCTACTCGTAGTAGTACTCGCCGGGAGGGTAGTAGTAGTAGCCGTAGTCATCGACAGGGGCAGCTATCTCTGGGGCTCCGTCATCTGGTTGCGACAAATGGATGTGGGGAGAAAAAGAAAATAAAGCAAACGTGAGTACTCATCCGAAGTACTCAGCAAGCAAGGATCTAGACTACATATGCATCATTTTCAAAGGAGGGCTGTATATGTGGACTGGGCTGCAGAAATGCCAGAATAGAGAGGAAGGCCTAGTCCTATTGAAGACTAGCATCTTCATCGGTCTTGCAGCATTAGAAGAGTGCAGATTACTTAATGTAAAGCAGTAGTAGTGCCATCAACCTCGCCCAGAGATCCTTCCTCGTCTCCCTGCGAGAAAGCAATCCCAGAGCCATACTATCCTTTTCATCAGAAGTCACAAGTTCTAGTTGTACCAATCAGGATACAACTCCGAGTGTCCGTTACCGTAGGACAGGCTATCGATAGATTAGTTCTTCCCTGCAGGGGTGCACCAACTTACCCACCACGCTCGATTAACTCCGGCTGGACACACTTTTCTGGGTCATGCCTGGCCTCAGCCAAATGATACGCCGCAACCCGACCGAATACCTAACAGAGAGGTCAGCACGCCGGACTAACCCTATGCCCCCAAGGGTCTTGGGCCATCGCCCCGGGAACTCCTGCATGTTGCAAACGCGGCCGATGAGTAGACCTAGCCCCCCTTATACAAGTGCAGGGCGTTACCAGTCCAACCCAGCGCGCGCCGCTCAGTCGCTGACGTCTATTAAGCTCCGGCTGAAATATACGACGCAAAACGCCCATACTATGCCCACGTGATGGTTAGTGCTATCAGGCCAGAGGCCCCTTGGATCAAATATCCAAACCGTTAGTGTGTTGGTAGTGCGGTAACGAGAAGAGACTCATGAAAGATGTGACCCCGTCGCCCCGTCTCGAGGACTTGAGGCAAGGGCTAAGAATGCCCCGCCACGCCTCGTGTTCAACTCTCGGGCACCATCCAGGTCCACCCGACTCCATTTCGCTCTCATCATAATCTCGTGTGGGTACCCCTTAGGGCCGACCCGTCTTTATCCAGTTTAAACAGTGTCAACAATAAAGTAAAGGCATCTGTGTGGCTACCATATCAAGAAGGAATCCGAGGCATCACCCTCGTTGGACTCCCACCTGACGTAAACAACAAGGTGAACGGAGGAGGAATCACCCTCGAGGTCCACTCTTGAGGAGTTGCGCGACGGTGTCGTTATCGGGGGTGGTGTAGGAGGAATCACCCTCTCTGACGACGCCCGATTAACTAACCTACAAGGTCATCATCAGAAGTGCTGACGAGGTATCACCCTCGGCACTCGATAGTAACCCAGTAGTGTCGAGCAACTAAGGGAAAGTGGCGTGCGGTGTCGAGGCCTGGTCTTCGATCCCGTTGCTCGGGTCTTCTGTTAATCCAGCGGGGCAGTTGGGATACAGTGGGGTCTCTGCTGGGTCTCTACCCAACCTATACTAAACAGTTTAGGATAAGCAGGTAGGTAACAATAGCAGGTTACAATAAACAGGCTATGCAGCAGAAATAGGTTAACAGCAGCAGCAGTACTTCTAATGCAAGCATAAGAGGGAAAAGAGTGGGCGATATCGGAATGCTCAAAAAGGGGGTGCTTGCCTGGA
This sequence comes from Thinopyrum elongatum, assembly GCA_011799875.1. NCBI lineage: Eukaryota > Viridiplantae > Streptophyta > Magnoliopsida > Poales > Poaceae > Thinopyrum > Thinopyrum elongatum. Next base: position 466,642,904 of record CM022297.1, read on the forward strand.
AGCTCGGCGGCAAGGGTCTGATCGTCAGGTGCGTAGTCGACCTCCGGAGCTACGTCAGTCTCGGGAGCTACGTCGACGTCGGGGTCTATCGAGAGAGAAGAGGGGGAAGAAACATATAAATGCACAGAAAACGATGCAATACAGGGCATGTTATGCTAGGATGCAGTGCAGGGTTGCCTACAGATGCACCTAAGTCATTTTAGTTATTTTAGGTTTAACGCGGGATTTATCATCCGGTGATTATGCACTATTTATCTACCAGATACGGCCTCGAAGTTGCGGGTTCACCTACGTAGGGGGTTCCGGCATCGAGACAGATGACCCGATCAGATTCCTCTTGTCGTTCTGATCAACTTTCATGTTTTAAGTTTTTTTATCTGAGCAACGGTTTAAAAGTTATGAATTTTTAAAGATTTAAATGATTTTCTGGAATTATTTTTATTTAATAGAAAAGGGATTTATGACATCAGCATGATGCAATGCTGACGTCAGCAGTCAACTGGTCGGTTGACCAGGTCAAATCTGACCTGTGGGTCCATTGGGACCCATATGTCAGCCTCTGTTAGTTTAACAGAGTATTAAACTAATCTAACAGGGTAATTAGAGGTGTGGGCCCAGCCTGTCAGTGACTCAGTTAGTTAACATGATTAACTAATTTGCTATTTAGCTTAATTAAGCACAGGGGGCCCACATGTCAGTGGCTGGGGCTGAACAGTGTCGCGCGTTGACCGTAGTCAACGCGGTCAAAGGGGGCCAGGGGACCCACTGGCAGTCTCTCAGGGGTGGGCCCCGCATGGCCACGTCGGCGCCAGGTCAGCGCGGCGGCCGGAGCAACGTCGGCGACCATAGGAGACGGCGGCGATGCGCGGGATTCGTCCACAGACCACCAAAACGATCGCGGCCGGTCGCGTTTGAACGCGGAGACGATGCCGCGTCGAACGGCACCGGTGGTAGCGGCTGAAATGGTCAGAGCTCGTCGAAAACGAGCTCGATGCGGCGGCCGGAGTTCGGACCTTGGTGGGTTTCGGCGAAACGCGGCGTTAGCGAACATCTAAGTGGCTAGGTGGGCTCAACGCGCGCACGCGAAGTCGTTAGGCATGCCCGCGTGACCAAATGGTCACCGGGGACTCACCGGCGACGAGTTCCACGGTGGCGGGTTCGGGCTTTCGCGGATCGACGCCTACAGGAACTTTGGAGCGGAGAGAAGCGAACGGGGAGGTGTTGCTGCTCACCTAGCGGCACGCACGAGGGCCCTTGACAGATTAGTAGCTGCAGGACGTCGCCGGGGAAGAAGGGGATCGCCGGCGTCCCGAGGAAGAAGACGACGTGTTCGGGTGACGCCGGACTCCTCAGCTTCTTCCAACGGCTCCAGTAGATGTGGCGGTCCACGGCGGTCCTTCCTGACGCAGCCAGCCGGCGCAGCGAGGCTGCTGGCCACTACGGTGGCGAGGCGCGGCAACGGTGGCGCTCGGCCACCACGGAGCTGGAGAAGAAGAAGGAAGGGGCGAGCGAGGGAGAGAGGGGAGAATGACGGAGGAGGCAAGGGGGGATGGACTGGCTTCGGCCTTATCCTTCCCTGCGTCGGTGGGCGTCGAGGCTGTCGTCGTGTCGTCGCCCGGCTGGCGTGCGCGCGGCCATGGCGCGGCCGACATGGGGAGGAGGGAGAGGACGTGGGCTGGGCCGTGCCACTGTGCACTTAGGCCCAGCTCACATTAGCTGTTAGGATTTTTATTTTTCTTTTGCATTTTCTTTTCTGTTTTCTTTATTCTAAGTCCACATTGGCACTTTTGTAAAATATGATACTTGGCCCAAATATTACAGTGCATTATTACCTTTCACCAAATACTTGTTTGGGAAAAGTCGGATTTTATTTGAATTGGATATTATTATAGATGGATTAAATAATTCTGGTTTGGTGTTGTTTCATGTAGTTTGAGTCACACAACTCATTTTGCAAATGTTGATTTCAATTTTTGAGTTGCCTCTGGATTATTTGCTATTTAATGAACATTTTTCCAATAGGATTGGAACAACTTCATATTTCACTTTTGAATTTGAGTTGATTTTCAGAATAGAATTTGAATTGAATACTTAACCAAAGTAATTAGGCACTGCAAATGGAGATGACTTGGCATACTTAGTGGAGTCTCACTGTGCTTATTACATGGGGGTGTTACAACTAAGCTCTTTATGGCATTTTCCACTTGAGGGTGCAAGTGATATCAGATGAGTCTGCAGAAGATAAGATCGTAATAGAAAGGCTCAAGGTAGTTCTAATATGAACTCACGTCTATGTTCTTCAGGATCTTTTTTTTTATGCAACATCAGCCTTAAATCAAGATCTTTGAACATGCAGGATATATCCTCCACCAGCTCCCGTATCTGGTTCAATTCAACCTGCACGAGAAGTAACAGTGGAGACTAATGAGAAACAAAACCATTGTTAACTGGTGGCTTGTAATGAATAGTACTCCCTCCGTTTCTAAATATAAGCCCTTTTAGAGATTTCAATATGGACTACATATTTTAGAGTGTAGATTCACACATTTTTCTCCGTATGTAGTCCATGTTGAAATCTCTATAAGGTCTTATATTTAGGAACCGAGGGAGTATATCTGAGCAATTTAGCACAAGTCATAGTACGTGGGTCACATATTAGAACCTAACCAACTAGCCCTATACATTATAAATGAAATTTTTCTCGTCTCCTCACCTATCTACAAGGGAAAATGTTATGCCCAACAATATCAGCAGTAGAATCAAAAGAAACAAGGCAAAAACAATAATAATCACATCGAGTATAGACTATAGACAACATCTGCCAGTGAAACAATCTCGATTCAACTACTAATTTCAAGTAAACATAGTTGCTTTTCCATGACAATGCTGTCAGACTGAGTTTTATTGTTGTGGTTTTTTGAGTCATACTGAGTTCAGAGCTAATTGTCCAAGTTATAGACCACAAACAAGAGACACGGCTGCTTTAGAGAAAGAAGGAAACACCACCCACTTGAGTGGCAATCAGAAGATAACATATAGTGGTATGCATATAGTGAATGATTTTGTGTGTACAAACTGATTATATTTACGTATTCCTTCATCTGAATTGCCTAGAATTTCCTTTGAATTAAGACAAGCATGATAATTGACAAAAGTTAGCAACATACATCGTCTCAATGAATACCTACTTATAGATTACTTATCTCGACAGTCTTGGATTCTTAATTGTCAAGCGTAAAAGGATAAAACTGTGCACAATCCTATTGTGTTAGCGCTAAATGTTAACTGTCACGCTGAGTTCTGAAAACCAAAAGAAAGGAAAGAAATGTATGCTATGCACACCTTGTGGATCACAAGCTTTCCATCCTCTTGCAGAGTGCATTTGCAAGACATCGTGGAATCACTTCGCTGCTTGTCAAATAGCTATCATGTATTTACAGGTCCCAAAGTCAAATCACACTCATCTAAAAAATAAGCAGGTCTAACTCTCAAACTATTAGGACGTCCAAACCTTGACATGGTAGTGCTTTTTTGATGAATCGAACTCTAGATCGGTCAGCTTCCCAAGAAATTGCCCAATATCGTCCAAACACTTGCCGGGCAAATTCGTATAGAACGATTTACAAACCTGGCTCTTCGATCCTTCTACCCCTGCTTTTGCTGCGTCGCGAACGAATCTAGGGAGACGGGTCCGCCGCTAGTACTGCTACACAACGTCACACAAAGAAAGCAGCTCTTTGCACATTAATCAAAAATGTGATGTGACGTGAAGCACATGTTCAAGGAATGGAATGGTGGGACGAACAAATTTAGGAGAAGAGTAATGATGTCTACTACGCAACTTTATTCTTGTAGACTCGTGTTGGGCCTCCAAGCGCAGAGTTTTGTAGGACAGTAGCAATTTTCCCTCAAGTGGATGACCTAAGGTTTATCAATCCATGGGAGGCGTAGGATGAAGATGGTCTCTCTCAAACAACCCTGCAACCAAATAACGAAATGTCTCTTGTGTCCCCAACACACCAAATACAATGGTAAATTCTATAGGTGCACTAGTTCGGCGAAGAGATGGTGATACAAGTGTAATATGGATAGTAGATATTGATTTTTGTAATAGTAATAATAAAAACAGCAAGGTAGCAAGTAACAAAAGTGAGCACAAATGGTATTGCAATGCTTGAAAATGAGGACTAGGGTTCGTACTTTCGCAAGTGCAATCTCTCAACAATGCTAATATAATTGGATCGTATAACCATCCCTCAACGTGCGATGAAGAATCACTCCAAAGTTCCTATCTAGCGGAGAATATAAGAAGAAATTGTTTGTAGTTATTCTTTCTGATCGATCTATCCAAAAGTTCGTACTAAAATAACACCAAGTTATTCTTTCCGATCGATCTATCAAGAGTTCGTACTAAAATAACACCAAGTTATTCTTTCCGATCGATCTATCAAGAGTTCGTACTAAAATAACACCAAGTTATTCTTTCCGATCGATCTATCAAGAGTTCGTACTAAAATAACACCAAAACAAATTCAGATTTATAATACTCAATCCAACACAAAGAACCTCAAAGAGTGCCCCAAGATTTCTACCGGATAAATAAAAGACGAGAGCGTGCATCAACCCCTATGCATAGATTACCCCAATGTCACCTCGGGAATCCGCGAGTTGAGTGCCAAAACATATCTCAAGTGAATCAATATAATACCCCATTGTCACCATGGGTATTCATTTGCAAGACATATATCAAGTGCTCTCAAATCCATAAAAGTATTCAATCCGATAAGAACGAAATCTCAAAGGGAAAACTCAATTCATCACAACAAGATAGAGAGGGAGAAACACCATATGATCCAACTATATTAACAAAGCCCGTGATACATCAAGATCGTGCCATCTCAAGAACACGAGACAGAGAGAGAGAGAGATTAAACACATAGCTACTGGTACAAACCCTCAGCCCCGATGGACTACTCCCTCCTCATCTGTGTGGCCGCCGGGATGATGAAGATGGCCACCGGTGATGATTTCCCCCTCCGGCGGAGTGCCGGAATGGGGTCTAGATTGGTTTTTCGTGGCTACAGAGGCTTACGGCGGTGGAACATCTGATCGAGGGTTATTTCTGATGGTTTCTCTATTTATAGGATTTTTTGGCGTTGGTTTCACGCGAAGATGGGCCTCGAGGTGAGCACAACCCACCGGGGCAAGCCAGGCCCCTCTAGCGCGCTCTGGTGGGTTGTGCCCTTCTCGTGTGTCTTCTGGCCCTCCCACGAAGCTTCGGGGGTCACTTTTGTTCCAAAAAAATTGTCAAAAAGTTTCAGCTCATTTGGAGAACTTTCATTTCTGCACACAAAAAACACCATGGTAGTTCTGCTGAAAACAGCGTCAGTCCGGGTTAGTTCCATGCAAATCATACCAAAACCATATCAAATTGTTGTAAAATGGCATGAATACTTCATACATTATAGATACGTTGGAGACGTATCAGCATCCCCAAGCTTAATTCCTACTCGTCCTCGAGTAGGTAAATGATAAAAGAAATAATTTATGAAGTGTGAATGCTAGCAAAATGCATAAGTGTGATCAATGATAATTTCAATCACTTTTCCTAGCATCATAACAACAATTCTTTCTCATAAAACTTCTCAAGTTAAAGTAGCAACCAATTCACATGTTAAGGTTCAAACAATGAATTCTCTTGAAACTCAACAACCTATATTCATAGTCACCAAACAATTGCAACTCAACTTATTCAATAGAGTCTAAGTAAGAGCTCCACATACTCAATCATCATATAGTCTTCTATGATTGCTAGTACTCAAAGCATATTTTTAGAACAAATGGCATCCATCGAACACAGAGAAAGATAGGGGCTTAATGTTTCGTCTCCAAACTCATTTATCATAGAGATAATTGTCAACAATAATAAATCATGATCAAATATATTTGACTGGTCATATGTGCCTAGATCTTTCCCCACCACATGATGCTTGCCAACTAGAGAGTAACTGAGGTTGAAATGGGAATGCATACTATTGACCACTGTTCAAAAAATCTTCCGATTCAGCGATGTATCGTCCGATTTATCGCTACTCCTGGGGTGACCGATAAGATTATGCCTTATCTTCACCGTTTATCGTTTGGGCTGATTTATCGCTCTGACAAGCAATTTATCAAGAATCTACTGATAAATCAAGCCTATTCCTAGCACTATTTTGCAAAAACTATGTTTATTTGTGTTTTGTGGACCTTGTTAAGCAAAATGTACTATTTTCCTATTTTGTTTGTCATTATATGAGGATTCAGAGGCTATGAATCAAGGTAACACTTTTGTCCAATATTTTTTTGGTGTTGAATATAGCATATTTTAGTGTTGGGAACCTTGGATTTGCAAAAATTGGCCGATTAATAATCGATCGGTAAATTCGATTAATCGGTCGATTTCCGATTAATCTCTAATCCTAGGCTGATCGAGACGCTAACGATAAGTGATATCCTCAACATTGCTATTGACCCTTGCATAAAAGTAATACTGAAAAGTAAAAGATAGGCCCTTCACAGAGTGAAGCAGAGGTTGTCATGCGCTTTTAATTTTTGGATGCCAAAACTCTTAATGCAAAGGAACATCACGTTATATTGCCCCTTATGATAGCAACCTTTATTATGCAGTCCATCGCTTTTATTACTTTGCCATCACAAGTTCGTACATCGCTCAATTTTCCCTTACAATAAAAGATCAAACATATTTAGGAGCAATTTTTATTGCTTTATGCACCGATGACAACTTACTTGAAGGATCTTATTTCAATCCATAGGTAGGTATGGTGGACACTCATGGCAAGAAACTGGGTTTAAGGGTTTTTGGATGCACAAGTAGTATCTCTACTTAGTACGAATTTTTGGCTAGCAAAAGATCCTAGGCAAACACCACATGTTGGAGGATCCATGACAATATAACTTCTATGCAAATATACACAACCATAACTCATTACATTGTCTTCCTTGTCCAACTTCAACTAATTTTCTCTAGTTTGAAAATAATTAATGGGTATTCACAATCATAGAAGATGTCCAAGATAATATATTTGCATGTGAAAGTTCTCTTCCTTATACTAATCATTCATGAATTGCTTGTATGGCCAATATTGTGATTGTCAAGCTTCAAAAGATTTCACTTTCTAAACCCAATGTGAAGCTACTACTAGGCATAATATGAACATATAATTTCAACTTCATGATATTCAATTCATTCAACAATTTACTCATAGGATATAAGTGAAGCACAAGAGTACAAGACAAACTACTCCAAAAAGATATAAGTGAAGATCAAGCGAGTAGTTAAGTAAATGGGTAGCTAATTGAGGACTCTCTCTTATTTAGAAACTTTCAGATCTAAGTATTTTATTAAAAAAGCAAGCAAAACAAAATAAAATTACATTCCAAGGATAGCACACATCATGTTAAGAAGCAAAAACCTAGGCTCAACCGAGACTAACCGATAATTGTTGAAGAAGAAAGGTGGGATGCCTACCGGGGCATCCCCAAGCTTAGATGCTTGAGACTTCTTGAAATATTATCTTGGGATGCCTTGGGCATCCCCAAGCTTGAGCTTTTGTGTCTCCTTAATTCCTTTTATATCACGGTTTCCCTAAATCTTGAAAACTTCATCCACACAAAACTCAACAAGAATTCGTGAGATAAGTTAGTATAAATCAATGCAAAACCTTATCATTCTCTACTGTAGCAAAACACTAAAATTATAATTTAACATTGCATACTTAATGGCTCTGTATATTTAATACTCCTATCCTCAAATAGAATCATTAAACAGGCAAACATATGCAAACAATGCAAACATAACAGCAATCTGTCAAAACAGGACAGTCTGTAAAGAATGCAAGAAGATTCATACTTCTCTAACTCCAAAAATTCTGAAAAATTACCATGCTGTAGAAAATTTATCATAGCTTATTTAGAAAAAAGTTTCAACATTTTATCACATTCTTACTTTTCTCAAGAATTCACACACTAGCATGTAACTTTCTGTTTTCAAACAGCCACAAATAGACTTGCAAAATAAGCATGGCAAAGGCTATACTTGACATTTTTATTGAAATAAAAGATGCAAAACATTATTATAAATAACATCAAGAAAATCCTAACAAAATAAAATGACGCTCCAAGCAAAACTCATATCATGTGACGAATGAAAATATAGCTCCAAGTAAGGTTACCGACAATGTTGGAGACGAAAGAGGGGATGCCTTCCGGGGCATCCCCAAACTTAGTTGCTTGGATCTTCCTTGAATATTACCTTGCGGTGTATTGGTCATCCCCAATATTAGGGTCTTGCCACTCCTTATTCTCCTCATATCGATATCTCACTCAAAACTTGAAAACTTCAATCACACAAAACTTAACGGAACTTCGTGAGATAGGTTAGTATGATAAAGACAAACCATTCACTTTGGTACAGTCAAAGACAAGATTATTAATTGTTCTCACACAATCAATATTGTACCTTATCATTTCCACAATTTATATTAAACAATATAAGTCATAGAAACTATAAAACAAGCAAACTATGCATTGAAAATAGAATCTGTCAAAAACAGAACAGTCTGTAGTAATATGTACTCTAACCATACTTATGTACCTCAAAAAATTCTGAAAAATTAGGAAGATGTAGAAAATATGTATATCAATCCTGTCTAAAAATTTAAGAAACTTTCATCACTTCTTTTATTTTTTTAAATTGTTTTACTGGATGCAAAAGTTTCTTTTTTCCAACAACATCAAATCAACTATCATCCATACTATCCCAAAGGCTTCACTTGGCACTTTATTGAAACAAAAGCTATAAAACATGATTACTACAGTAGCTTAATCATGTGAACACATAAAAATAGTAGGGGTAAATGTTGGGTTGTCTCCCAACAAGCGCTTTTCTTTAATGCCTTTTAGCTAGGCATGATGATTTCAATGATGCTCACATAAAAGTAAAGATTTGAAACATAACAAGAGCATCATGAATCATAAGTTCCTCTCTCATAATAATTTTTAGTAGCATCATGAATGGATTCATCAATATAGCTATCACATAAAGCTTTCTTTTCATGATCCAAAAGCATAGAAAATTTATTACTCTCCACATAAGCAATTTTATTCTCATTCACAATAGTGGGAGTATCATATGAAACTCGAATACTATAAATTGTTTCCACATTAAAACATAAGTTCTAGTAAAAGGATATTTCAATTATGACAATAATTATCACTACTTTTTATGACATAAGTATCATCAAAATAATCATCATAAGTAGCAACTTTGTTCTCATCATAGTCAATTGAAACCTCTTCCGAAATAGTGGAACCATTACTAAATAAAGTCATGACCTCTCCAAATCCACTTTTATCATTATAATAAAATTCAACACCCTCCAAAATAGTGGGATAATTATTATCTAAAGTTGACACTCTTCCAAACCCACTTTCATAAATATTGCAATCATCATAAATAGGAGGCATGCAATCATCATAGAAAATTTGATAATTCAAAGTAGAGAGACTAAAAAGATCATCTTCAATAAGCATAGCATCCACAAGCTTGGGACAAACATTAATTGGAGCAAATAAATTCTCAAACATATCATTCTCGTCAAACATAGCATCCCCAAGCTTGTGGCTTGGCATATCATAAGCATAATCACTCTCATCACTAATAGTATGAATAGCACCAATAGTATAACAATTATTATCATCAAAATTTCCCAAGTTGGTGCCAAAAAGATTTTCAAGATTATAAGAAGTATCATTATCTTTCCAATCATAATCATCACAACAAGCAATAGGCATAACAAAATCATCATCAATAGTGCTCTCGCACATTGTGCCATAAGACAAAGAAGCATTATCATCATCAAGTGCATCATCTTCCACAATTATTTTTGATTCATTTTCATGAGGCACAACAATAATAGGAGCAACATTATTTGGGAGAGATACCTTTTTACCTCTATTCTTTCTTCTTTTCTTCTTCTTCACCACATCATGTGTGGGTTTAATTATTATTTTTGAGCTTCTTATTGATGAGATTGGTTGAATAGGGATCTCCTCCTCGTCACCTATTTCATCATGAGAGACAATAGGAGGGAAAGTGGAAATCTTTACCCTTTCATTAGTATTCCTTTTATATTCTATTGGTTTTCCCATCTTTCTATAGTTGGTAATATAAGCATTCTCATTGCAATTTATGATGCAAACCATATAGATATTTTTTAGATTAGTTTCAATGTCGTCCGTGAGAATGAATACTTCAAACCAACTATTTTTATGTGTCAATTCTTCACTCCCCAAAAATAGACAAAGCTCATTATAAAGTTCAAGGGTGATCAAGTCATTACAATATTTGGCCATGATTCGATCATGAAAAAGTTTGCATTGGAAATTAAGATGACCAACCTTATTGCAAAGTTCACAAGTAATAGGACAAAGAGAACATAATTTTGTAGAAAATTCATCTATCACTTTGAGCAAAGAATTGGTTCTATCATGTTTATGCTTCTTACAAAATCTATCATCCCTATAAGGCACGTCTTCACAAAGTCTTTCCACTCCACAAAAATTGACATGCTTATAAGAAACATTTTTATTATGAGTAGTGAAATCATCATTAGTATTCTGGATATTCATAGAATTCATACTAACAACATTGCAATCATGCTCGTCATTTATGCCAAACATTTTATTGAATTCTTCTTCTATCAATTGAGCACAATTTTCCTTTCCATCATTTTCACGAAAGACATTATAAAGATAATAATATGATGCAACCTCAATTCCATTTTTTTTGTAGATTTCTTTTATAAACCAAACTAGTGATAAAACAAGAAACTAAAAGATTCGATTGCAAGATCTAAAGATATACCTTCAAGCACTCACCTCCCCGGCAACGGCGCCAGAAAAGAGCTTGATGTCTACTACGCAACTTTATTCTTGTAGACTCGTGTTGGACCTCCAAGCACAGAGTTTTGTAGGACAGTAGCAATTTTCCCTCAAGTGGATGACCTAAAGTTTATCAATCCATGGGAGGCATAGGATGAAGATGCTCCCTCTCAAACAACCCTGCAACCAAATAACAAAAAGTCTCTTGTGTCCCCAACACACCAAATACAATGGTAAATTATATAGGTGCACTAGTTCGGCGAAGAGATGTTGATACAAGTGTAATATGGATAGTAGATATTGATTTTTGTAATAGTAACAATAAAAAACAGCAAGGTAGCAAGTAACAAAAGTGTGCACAAATGGTATTGCAATGCTTGAAACTAAGGCCTAGGGTCCGTACTTTCGCTAGTGCAATCTCTCAACAATGCTAATCTAATTGGATCATATAACCATCCCTCAACGTGCGATGAAGAATCACTCCAAAGTTCCTATCTAGCGGAGAACATAAGAAGAAATTGTTTGTAGCTATTCTTTCTGATCGATCTATCCAAGAGTTCATACTAAAATAACACCAAGTTATTCTTTCTGATCGATCTATCAAGAGTTCATACTAAAATAACACCAAGTTATTCTTTCCGATCGATCTATCAAGAGATCGTACTAAAATAAAACCAAAACAAATTCAGATTTATAATACTCAATCCAACACAAAGAACCTCAAAGAGTGCCCCAAGATTTCTACCGGAGAAACAAAAGATGAGAACGTGCATCAACCCCTATGCATAGATTACCCCAATGTCACCTCGGGAATCCGCGAGTTGAGTGCCAAAACATATCTCAAGTGAATCAATATAATACCCCATTGTCACCACGGGTATTCATATGCAAGACATATATCAAGTGCTCTCAAATCCATAAAAGTATTCAATCCGATAAGAACGAAATCTCAAAGGGAAAACTCAATTCATCACAACAAGATAGAGAGGGAGAAACACCATATGATCCAACTATATTAACAAAGCCCGCGATACATCAAGATCGTGCCATCACAAGAACACGAGATAGAGAGAGAGAGAGATTAAACACATAGCTACTGGTACAAACTCTCAGCCCGAGGGTGGACTACTCCCTCCTCATCATGGTGGCCGCCGGGATGATGAAGATGGCCACCGGTGATGATTTCCCCCTCCGGCGGAGTGCCAGAACGGGGTCTAGATTGGTTTTTCATGGCTACAAAGGCTTATGGTGGCGGAACTTCTGATCTAGGGTTATTTCTGATGGTTTCTCTATTTATAGGATTTTTTGGCGTTGGTTTCACGCGAAGATGGGCCTCAAGGTGAGCACAACCCACCGAGGCAAGCCAGGCCCCTCTGGCATGCCCTGGTGGGTTGTGCCCTCCTCGTGGGTCTTCTGGCCCTCCCACGAAGCTTTGGGGGTATCTTTTGTTCCAAAAAAATCATCAAAAAGTTTCAGCTCATTTGGAGAACTTTCATTTCTGCACAACAAACAACACCATGGTAGTTCTGCTGAAAACAGCGTCAGTCCGGGTTAGTTCCATGCAAATCATACCAAAACCATATAAAATTGTTGTAAACATGGCATGAATACTTCATAAATTATAGATACGTTGGAGACGTATCAACTAACGATTGGAACAGGACCTTGCACACCCTTGCCACGAGGCTCAGTTTTCCTCCTCGTCCTCCATGAGCGCATCATGCATCATCGCCCTCGCCCTCTCTACCGCAGCTAGGAGGTCCGGCAAGAACCTCTCGCAGATGGCCATGACGGCGCCCTCCGTGGAATCGGAGGATTTGTTTTGGGGAGGAAAGGGCGAGGACGAGGGGCTTGGTGGAAGATGAATGTGACATCCGGGTCGTGGAGCGTCATCCTGACCTCGACGGCAGAACCACCAGGACCCCATGGCGGCGCCCCCTATGGACACGGCCAACGAGGAGGAAGGGACAGAGCGCAGTAGGGGCTGGAGGAGGTGGATCCCGAGGCGGGAGAAGAAGCGGTGGCGGCGGCGGTAACCCTAGCTGGTGGGAGGAAGTACTACCTTCATCTTGGTATATTGGTCCCCTTCGCATTTTGTGCCAAATTTTGATCATTGATTTAACTAACAAAATGATAATGCATGTCGCCAAAAATTATATCGTTGGATTTGTATTTGAACATAGTTTCTATTGATATTATTTTTTATGACATGCATTAACATTTTGTTAGTTAAATTTAACGTCAAAACTTCGCACGGAATATGAAGAGGACCAATAAACCAGGATGGAGGTAGTAGAAAAGAGGAGACGCTGGGTGCGAGGAGAGAAAACGCTCATTTTTTTATGTCTTCGTTTGTTCGGTACGGTAAAATTTGGCACAGTAAAAATGGACAGGTGGATCACCCGAGAGGGCGCCCTTCGACTGCACCTTATTGTGTTTGATTCCATGGATGGATCTAGCTTCGTCACACTGCTACGAGAGGCGCGCGAAATTTTGGGCAAGCTTCCATCTTTCTTTCCAAACCTGGAGAACATGGATTGCAATAAGGTAGCTCATGAACTTGCTCAGTTGGTGAAAAGGGGAGTGGTACTCACTTTGTTGCGGTTAGAAGTTCTCCCGTGTATTGATGAGTTGATTGTAAAGCATTGCACTTATGTGCTTGATTAATAAATCCCCTGTTCCATTTTCCTTTTTGGGTCGTACCACGTTAGCATTTGGCAATTGTTTCTTTTAACCAGGATAAGAAAGAATTAGGAATTAAATATGACATGGCATCTGATATTGTTATCATATAGAAACCTGAATAATGAGGAAAATACCGCAAGCCTCAAATTATTCATAGAAACCACAACTTTAATGTATCATCGTCTTTCTCTCGTTTCCAGTGGCTGATCTAGCGTGAAGAGGTGACGGGAATCCCGGATTGACATCAGGTGTGTAGTTTAGATTCTTTTTAGATTCTTTTGTTCGGGTATCTTACATTCTTAAGAAGTTGGTTTCAATTCTCTCAACATGCAAAGTGTCCAGCTCAACGTCCCACTAAGCATGCATTTAAGTCATGCACACATACCAACTCGGCTATCATGCCATATCATCAAGCATGCAATAAACCCCACTACCTGTTTTTCTGTGATTTCTTGAAGCCACATCATCACCCTTCCTTTCCATGACTAATCTATAGGAGGAACTCATCTATGTACTATTGCAGCAATTGCTCGTTTTCCTTCTGCCTCTTCATTTTCTTCCAATTAACGACGTCTGCTCCTCTCCTGTTCCCACTAGTTACCTCTGCTTTAATGTGTTATAAATTTCCCCCTTTCAACCCGTCTCCTCCCATCCTCCGAATTCAGGTTCTTGCCTCCATGGCTACCTCAAAAAAATGACTTGACACTGACGCCTCCATGTCTGCATTCATGCTTAGTTGTCGTCGTTGCAAGGAAAGATAACAAAGGAATCGAGAGGCAGATCTCTCATTCTGCTGAGCAACCCGCTGCGGAACGCCAACTGTGCCATCAAGATCTGCAAGTTCGGCCTAGTGCAGGCATGATGAAGGATTACTTGGTCACCCAATTGTGTACTCGGCCCTAGAGATGCTGCTCAAACGCACCGACTACTCCGCCGTGATTGACGTTTGGTCCGTCGGTTGCATCTTCATGGAGCTCATCAACCGCCCCTCGCTCTTCCCGGTGGGAAACAGGAGACCACATGCACCTGCACCAGATGCGGCGCATCACCAAGGGGTCGGCACCCACACCGACGATGACCCGGGGCTTCATACTTGTCATGGTTTTGTCCCCGTTTCTGGGTCGTGACCCTATCCGCTTCCGGGTCGATTTTTTTTACAGGTCGCTTCCTGTTTCTTGACGCGTGGAGCAACCGCAGCTTTTCCTCATGTGCATGCGTCGCCACACGTACAAATCGGTAGGTCTTGGTGGATTGGTACTGCTGCTTCCGATTCGACCACAAGTCATAGGTACGGACTGGATCTGCGGTGGAAAACTCCTTCGCCTCACGAACGTGCTCAAAAAATTGATCTGGTTTCGGATTGCCGGATCGCAAGTACATGTCGTGGCCTGCCACGCAACCCTAACTTCTGATGTAGATCCTTTCAAACCGGCTCTTCTTCATCGGAAAAATTACGAACTTCTCGATCCCTGAGAGAGATCCCTCCAAGAACTCAACACCACCGTGAGTGGCCCCACGGTGGGCGCCAACTGTCATGGTTTTGTCATGGTAGATGTCCTAGTGTGAGGACTTAGTTGTGAGGCCATCGCAATAGGTAGTAGCTTGAACGGGGTTGGTCGGAATTAAGAGACGCGAGATTTTACCCAGGTTCGTCCCCTCACGGTGGGGGTAAAAGCCTACATCCTGCTTGATTGATATTGATGATGATGATCTCGGTTACAAGGACGGTGTTTCGCTACCTCTATCTCGAGAGCATCTACTTTGATCTTGTCTAAGACTTGTCTGTCTAAAACTTGTCCCTCTTGGGGTGCCCTGCCCCTCCTTATATAAGTTAAAGGGGCGGCTTACATGTAGAGTCCTAGTAGGATTAGGACTAGTCTATTTTCTTATTTACAAGTGGAATCCTAGTCCAGATCTTGCTTCCCTTGTAAGGGAAATATTCCTTATGCCTTTCCTCTCAAGCCGGCCCACCGGATACCATACTTTGAGCCGGTCTTCTCACGAGCCGCCTTCTAAGCCTTGGGCCTTGTCATTTGTCTGACCCGCCTACCAGGTCACCAGTGAGTCGCCAAGCTCGGCCGGGTCACCAGCGAGTCGCCAAGTCCCGGCCGGGTTATACCGCGAGGTATATCCTCGATAATAATGGAACGAGGATACCATGAGGTGCATGATGCACCTTCCTGGTACAGTTACGGAAGGTGCAGCCCAACACACTCGACCTCATCGAGAGGATGCTCACCTCAACTACCTATAGTGGATCACAGGTGCACGTTATATGCTTCCTGTCAATCTGCTTTGGTCTGCTTTGATCTTCAAGTGTAAATTACCAAACAACCAATCATGATATGCAGGCAATGTTGTTGTTGTTTCGGTGCTTTGTTGACTGCTATGTATGACTAGTATATTGGGGTTAGTGTCTTTGGATCCCTATTTTTAAGATTACTGCATGTTTTTTTAAAGATCCGGCTTGGACACCGGCTTCATTGATTTAGCAGAAAGCAGTCGGGAAACAGGGTGATCAAGTGATCAAATGTGGAGAGAAAAACGGAGATTACAACTGGCCCTCCCCTCTAGATATATGCTAATTCTCTCCCAAAATATCCCCAAAAGGGGGCTCTATATACTTTGCACCTGCCAGTCTCCATTGCTCAAAGTTGTTTCTGACAGCTACTATGACGTCCTGAACCTTTGGTGGTTTTGCCCGAAACATGCATTCATTCCTCTCCTTCCAGATTTCCCAAGCGATCATGACGATCATTGATTTGATGCCTCTTCGATTTGACACCACCGTCCTGTGGATGATATGTTGGCAAATCTGAACTGAAGTGAGCTGGCACCTATCTCTGGGTGCTAACAATGAGCACCCCATCCAGTTTGCAACCTGCAGCCAGATTTCTATCTCAAAATCGCAGCTCCATATCAAATGCATAGATGTTTCTAAATTGCGAAGACATAAAGGGCAGAAGTATCCGTTGGGCCATCCTCTTCTCTATAGTATGTCGTTGCACCATAGGTGGTTCTGAAGAAAGAGACACATGAACATCTTCACCAAACCTTCCAGATTAGGGTGGTGAAGCTAGATTGTGTGGTCGGCTGGCATTGCATCTTGTAAGCAGAATTGGTTGTGTATCGGCCGTTGTGTGTATCAATCCATCGTATCCGGTCCTCCGCTTCTGTGTTGATTATTGTGTTCGCACCATGGATCAGACGCCACAATCTCAAATATTCTGTTGCAATTTCCATAATGTTGCCGTGTTGTAGGTCCAAAATCCACTAGCCGTTGTTTAGGGCAGCCGCCACCTTTCTGTTTTTCTGGCGAGCATGGCTAGGGGAAGGTTGTGCACAACGGAGCCTCACCAATCCAATTGCTCTTCAAGAAACTTGCCCTGCACCCGTTGCCAATTTGCACTCTTGTAGCTTTGCTGAACAGTGCCCAGTCTTGGGCATCACTAGGCATTTGCAGGCCAACCCAGGGTCTTCCCGACTGTTCCCAAGCGAGCCATAACAATCTCAATCTGAGAGTCCTACTGAATTTGTGCAAATCAAGGATTCCCAGGCCCACTTGCGCCACTGGCGAACAAACTATGTCCCAAGCCACTTTACATTTGCCTCCGGTCAGCTCTTCTTCCTGTGCCCAAAGAAAACGTCATCTAGATTTATCAATTTCCTTCATGATTTTCTTTGGCACTTTGAGCACTATCAGAGCAAACATTGGCAAAGCAGAGAGAACACTTCTGACGAGTACTCTTCGCCCTGCCAAATTTAGCAGTTTTCCTTTCCATCCGGCCAGCCGCGCTTTGACTCTATCAATGATGAATTGGAAATGAACCATTCTGAGTCTCGTTGTCATGATTGGCAGGCCCAGATAGGTTACGGGGAAGTTGATGCGGTTGCCCCCAAATCTCTGTAGCACATCCGACAATTGCAGTTCTTCACACCGAATAGCGGCCACAGAGGATTTTCCTTGGTTGAGCTTGAGGCCCGTGGCTTCCCCAAAGTTAGTTAGCAGCTCCATCAAAGTGTCCACCTCCTGCCTTGAGGGGTTAGTGAAGATTACCACGTCATCTGCATATAAACTGACACACAAGCTTCTTCCGTGGCCCAACAACGGTGCCAAGTTCCTTGCTCCGAAGCAACTGCCAACAAGCGATGCAGCGGGTCGATCGCAAGGATAAATAGGAGAGGGGATAACGGGTCTTCCTTCCGCAGACCTTGCTGGTGCCAGATGTGCTCCCCTGAGTCCCTATTAAGCAAAACAGAGGAGGGGTCGTTGATAGCATCAGCGCAACCTAGTCTCGCCACCTCGAACTAAAGCCCAGTTTCTATAGAAGCTCCAATAGGTACTCCCATGAGATGGAGTCAAATGCCTTTGCTATGTCCAATTTTAAAAAAAGGCATGTTTTCTTTCCTGATGTAATGCCCTCACGCAGCCCTGTACATAGTGCTAGCTGTCATGTATACATTTGCCCTTCTGAAATGCAGTTTGTGCTGGTGAAATTAGGTCCTTGAGACAAGAAGCCAGCCGCATTGAAAGGACTTTTGCAATCATCTTGGCGATCGAGTGGATCAGACTTATGGGCCTGAAATGATTCATTTCAGTAGCCCATTCTTCTTTGGCAGCAAAGCGATGAAAGCAGTGTTTAGATTGGCCAGATTTGCTCCTGCCAGGTTGTAGAATTTCTGAAAACCCGCCATGATGTCAACATTGATTGTGTTCCAGCAAGCTCTGAAAAACCTCCCCGTGAAACCGTCCGGCCCGGGTGCCTTCTCCGCTAGAGAGGCAAGGATGGCAGTCCAGATCTCCAACTCACTGAACGGGAGATCGATGCCCTGCAAGTTGACAGCAAGAAGTTGGATTTGATCCCAATTGAGGGTGCAGTTCCGCTACCGTTTCTGCCCCAGTGTCTCTGGAAAGTGCTCGAACACCACTTTTGCCTTCTCTTGTTACTCTGTAATTTCAGTGTTGCCTACTTTGATCGAGTGGATGTAGTTTTTTCTCCTCCGCAATCTGATCCTTGCATGAAAGAACTTTGAATTTGCATGGCCTGCCCGTAGCCATGTTATTATAGAAGCCTACTATCGTGGTTTTGTCATGGCAGATGTCCTAGTGTGAGGACTTAGTCGTGAGGCCAACACATCTAAGTTGTAGCTTGAACGGGGTTGAGCGGGATGAGAGACGCGAGATTTTACCCAGGTTCGGCCCCTCGCGGTGGAGGTAAAAGCCTACATCCTGCTTTATTGATATTGATGATGATGACGATCTCAGTTACAAGGGCGGTATTTCGCTACCTCTATCTCGAGAGAATCTACTTTGATCTTGTCTAAGACTTATCTATCTTTTTTTCCCTCCCTATCTTGACCCCTGCCCCTCCTTATATAATTTGAAGGGGCGTCTTACATGTAGAGTCCAAGTTGGATTTGGACTTAACCTATTCTGACTTCCCATCGTGGGCTTCTTATCACGGGCTTCTCACTGTGGGCTTTAGAACCCTGGGCTTCTTATCTCCAGACTGGCGGCTTACAGCCGGGCGGCTTACCTTCAGGGCTCATCTTCAGGGCTTATCTTCAGGCGTCTCATCTTCCAGGACTCGTCTTCGGGACTCATCATGGCGGGTTAAGATGGATGCTTAAGTCCAGAGAGGACTTAACATGGCTGCTTAAGTCCAGAAAGGACTTAACATGGCTGCTTAAGCCCAGAGATGACTTAGCATCAGGGCGACTTAAGCCCAGAGATGACTTAACGTCAGGACGACTTAAACCCAGAGATGACTTAAACCTCAAGGCGGCTTACCCTTATGAGCCAGGTCTTGGTCGTGGGGAATATCCCCAACACCTGCCATTTCCGAGCCCTCTTGATCGCAGCCAGCCCAAGCACTTTCAACTTCAGTAATTTCCTAAGTCTGTTTTCTTCTTCTATCAGCCTTCTAGACTCCTGCGCTACGTCCAACCTGAGGATCACCTCATTTGCAATATGGAATTGCAGCTTCGCTCCTCCAAACAGGATTTGCTCCAGGTTTTGAGGTCAGCAGCAACCCTCTCCATTTTCCTTTTCACTCTTATGAAGGGGCAATCATGCTGCACTGGCCTTTCCCAAGCATGTTGCATTATGTATGTGACCCCTATTTTGTGTGTGTTGTTTTTCAATTCCTCAACATCCTTGGTTAGCTCGTGAAAGTTATAGTGAAGCGTACCCCAACGATTCAGTTCATAATATAATATTTTTATGTGGCTTTGGCTAGAATTTTACATGATCTGAATTCCTAATGAACATCATGCCAAGTTATGGAGATTGGAATATAATGCTATTGTTCCGGCTATGATTCAGTTCGGCATCTGCACTGAAAAGAAAAGGCTGATGATCACTTGGCTTATAGAAGTCTGTTTTTTTCCTTTCTAACTTTTTCCAATGCCCCACTCCTATTTTTCAGCTATTGCTAGCTTGCAGATGCCCGTGAAATCAAGCACCCAAAATTATTGTAATGATTGGTATGGATTGTCCTTGAAAAGTGTTTCTAGAAGTATACTACACATCATTTTTTTTGTGTTATCGAAATTATCAGGTTTAAATGTGACACAATGTTCCAACTTGGCAAATGCTTATATCTTTTTGGGCTACACAAACTACGGTTGTGTGGCTGCCACACGTGACTACACCTACAGCGATCATCACACCATCACCATCTCTCATTTTATTTTTCCTCATCATGTTCTTCCATTCATTGTAGTTGAGGTGTTCCAAAGGTGAGATTTTAAAATGAAATCTTATTGTTTTACATCTATGTTGTTTAAATACCATGTGCTTGGATAAGCAGTTATTTTGTATAAGATGTCTAGATACATTTGCTTGGATGATCTGAAGGTATTGTACAATTTCTGAAATATTGTACGCCAATATCTTACAGTTTCTCCTTTTCACAATTGCTTATTGTTCTGTCTTCCAGTTAGTCCTATGAACATTAGTAAACTTCTCCTACTTATGTCAATAATTTCATTACCAGAAAATGAGACTGAGAGCGGTGTGAGATCATTTTGTGTGTGTGGATAATTAGTTCAAATATTCCAAGGTGTTAATTTCTTGATAGTGCACAACTACTAAACGGCTTCATAATTAGTAACATTAGTGTCTTGATTGTTCTTTCCATCTTGATGGATATCTTGATATTTTGGTTTACAATATGCTACAGAGAAAGTAAATCCTTCGTCCAAGATTCTGTACTACATTAAGATAAAATGATTATGTGCAACCTCTAAGACGGTGTCCAAAAATCATTCAGGTTACTACCTACAATCATTTGAGGCAAACTTAGAAGCCCATCTATATTCTTTGAAAAACATGTATACATTGTGAATGATCATAGTGCGATGCAATGTAACAATCAATATAATGTCACATTTACCTAACATTATGTTGATATGTGTTGTTCCAATGATACTCTTTCCCATTTCCATTTCTTTTTTTTACTTTTCAAGTTTTTTTAATTTCTTTTTCCCTTCGTGTTCTCATCTTTATTCACTGTCTAATGCTGACTAAATATGCCACAGCAACGTGCGTGGTATTATCTAGTGTGTGTAGTTTAGATTGACATTAGCTGTATGGAATAAACTTTTTGCGGCTCTATCCTTCGCAATATGTGCAACCTGCTTTGTTTATGTAAGAAGGGAATAGAGATGGATATTGGTGAAATTGTTTGATGTTTATTGCTTGAGACTAGTGGGCATATATATAGGAGTACAATGACCAACCTGGAGTACAAGACAAGGTAGCCATGTGAACAACACTATGGTCGATGTCGAGTCGGGGTAGCCAGTGTCGAGGAAGTCGTCGTGGAGCCACGGGCGCAAGGACGCATCGAGTTAGTCGTGGGCACAGTGGTGTTGAAGTAGTGCTGCGCCAGGAAGAACACGTTGTTGACGAGGCGTCTGATAACCCACAAGTATAAGAGATCAATTGTAGCTTTTTCGATAAATAAGAGTGTCGAACCCAACAAGGAGTGATACGTCTCCAACATATCTATAATTTTTATTGTTCCATGCTATTTTATTATCTGTTTTGGATGTTTTATATGCATTAATATGCTATTTTATATTATTTTTGGGACTAAGTTATTAACCTAGAGCCCAGTGCCAGTTTCTGTTTTTTCCTTGTTTTTTAGTTTTACAAAAAATGAATACCAAACAGAGTCCAAACAGAATAAAACCTTCGCGATGATTTTTCTTGGACCAGAAGACACACGTAGGACTTGGAGACGAAGGCAGAAGAGTCCCAAGGACTCCACAAGCCCTCAGGGCACGCCCTAGGGAGCGCCCCTGGCTTGTGGGTCCCACGGGAGTCCTCCAACCCTAATTCTTGGCCTATAAATTTAGAAATGTTCCCAAACGACCAGAAGCGTCCACCAAAATATTTTTCTGCTGCCGTAACCTTCTGTTCCCATGAGATCCCATCTTGGGGCCTTTTTCGGCATCCTGTCGGAGGGGGATTCGATCACGGAGTGCTTCTACATCAACTCTATTGCCCTTCCGATGAAGCGTGAGTAGTTTACCACAGACCTACGGGTCCATAGCTAGTAGCTAGATGGCTTCTTCTCTCTCTTTGATCCTCAATACCATGTTCTCCTTGTTGTTCTTGGAGATCTATCCGATGTAATATTCTTTTGCGGTGTGTTTGTCGAGATCCAGTGAATTGTGGATTTATGATCAGTTTATCTATGAATATTATTTGAATCTTCTCTGAATTCTTATATGCGTGATTTGATATCTTTGTATTTCTCTTTGAATTATCGGTTTGGTTTGGCTAACTAGATTGGTTCTTCTTGCAATGGGAGAGGTGCTTAGTTTTGGGTTCAATCTTGCGGTGTCCTCACCCAGTTACAAAGTAGGGGTAGCGAGGCACGTATTGTATTGTTGCCATCAAGGGTAAAAAGATGGGGTTTTCATCATATTGCTTGATTTTATCCCTCTACATCATGTCATCTTACTTAAGGTGTTACTCCATTCTTATGAACTTAATACTCTAGATGCATGCTGGATAGCGGTCGATGTGTGGACTAATAGTAGTAGTGCAGGCAGGAGTCGGTCTACTTGACACGGACGTGATGCCTATATTAATAATCATTGCCTTCGATATCGTCATAACTTTGCGCTTTTCTATCAATTGCTCGACAGTAATTTGTTCACCCACCGTATTATTTGCCTTCAAGAGAGAAGCCTCTAGTGAAACCTATGGCCCCCGGGTCTATTTTCCATCATATATTTCAGATCTATAAACCAAAAAACCCAAAAATACCTTGCTGCAATTTATTTACTTTTACTTTGTTTTACGTTTTAGTAAGCTTTTATATCTATCTCTATCAGATCTCATCCTTGCAAGTGACCGTGAAGGGATTGACAACCCCTTTATCGCGTTGGGTGCTAGTGTTTGATTGTTTGTGCAGGTGCATAGATTGGAGACTTGCGTGTATCTCCTACTGGATTGATACCTTGGTTCTTAACTGAGGGAAATACTTATCTCTACTTTGCTGCATCACCCTTTCCTCTTCAAGGGAAAAACCAACGCAAGCTCAAAAAGTAGCACGAAGAATTTCTGGCGCCGTTGCCAGGGAGATCTACATCAAGCCTACCAAGTACCCACCATAAACTCTCATCTCTTGCATTACATTTTTTGCCATTTGCCTCTCGTTTTCCTCTCCCCCACTTCTAAAACAATTTCAGAAAAACACAAAAAGATTTGCCTTTTTATTCGCCCTTCTTTCGTTCGTCTTTTCGTTTGCTCATGTGCTAGATTGCTTGCTTTGTCGCGATGTCTCAAGAAAATACCAAATTATGTGACTTTTCCAATATTAATAATAATGATTTTATTAGTACTCCAATTGCTCCCGCCACTAGTGCGGAATCTTGTGAAATTAATGCCGCTTTGCTGAATCTTGTTATGAAAGATCAATTTTCTGGCCTTCCTAGTGAAGATGCCGCATCCCATCTAAATATTTTCATTGAGTTGTGTGATATGAAAAAGAAGAAAGATGTGGATAATGATATATTTAAATTGAAGCTATTTCCGTTCTCACTACGAGATCGTGCTAAAACTTGGTTTTCATCTTTGCCTAAAAATAGTATTGATTCATGGAATAAGTGTAAAGATGCTTTTATTTCCAAGTATTTTCCTCCTGCTAAGATCATCTCCCTTAGGAACGATATAATGAATTTTAAGTAACTTGATCATGAACATGTTGCACAATCTTGGGACAGGATGAAATTGATGATAAGAAATTGCCCTACTCATGGTTTAAGTTTATGGATGATCAAACAAAAAATTTATGCCGGATTGAATTTTGCATCTAGAAATCTTTTAGATTCGGCCGCAGGAGGTACTTTTATGAAAATCACATTAGGATAAGCTACTAAACTCCTAGATAATATTATGGCTAATTACTCTCAATGGCATACCGAAAGATCTTCCACTAGTAAAAAAGTACATGCGATTGAAGAAATTAATACTTTGAGTGGAAAGATGGATGAACTCATGAAATTGTTTGCTAGTAAGAGTTCTCCTATTGATCCTAATGATATGCCTTTGCCTACTTTGATTGATAACAATAATGAATCTATGGATGTGAATTTTGTTGGTAGGAATAATTTTGGTAATAACGCGTATAGAGGTAATTTCAACCCTAGGCCGTTTCCTAGTAATTCCTCTAATAATTATGGTAATTCCTACAACAATTCTTATGGAAATTATAATAATATACCCTCTGATCTTCAGAACAATATTAAAGAATTTATTAATTCGCAAAAAGTTTTCAATGCTATGGTTGAAGAAAAATTGCTCAAGATTAATGATTTGGCTAGGAACGTTGATAGAATTTCTCTTGAGATTGATTCTTTGAAAATTAGATCTATGCCACCCAAGCATGATATTAATGAATCTCTTAAAGCTATTAAAATTTCTATTGATGAGTGCAAAGAAAGAACCGCTAGGATGCGTGCTAAGCGAGATTGGTTTGTAAAAGCGTGTTCTTCTAGTTTTTGTGAAAATAATGATGAAGATCTTAAAGTGATTGGTGTGACTCCTATTGAATCTTTGTTTTCTAATATAAATCTTGATAAATATGGGACTGTAGATGAGTCAACTTTAGCTAGAAGGCATCCCAATGATTTGGAGTTTATAGATCTTAATGCAAAAACTGATAAAAGTGGGATTGGAGAGGTCAAAACTTTAAGTAGCGATGAACCCACTCTTTTGGATTTCAAGGATTTTAATTATGATAATTGTTCTTTGATAGATTGTATTTCCTTGTTGCAATCCATGTTGAATTCTCCTCATGCTTATAATCAAAATAAAGCTTTTACTAAACATATCGTTGATGCTATGATGAAATCTTTTGAAGAAAAACTTGAGTTGGAAGTTTCAATCCCTAGAAAGCTTTATGATGAGTGGGAACCTACTATTAAGATTAAAATTAAATATTATGAGTGCCATGCTTTGTGTGATTTGGGTGCTAGCGTTTCCACGATTCCAAAAACTTTATGTGATGTGCTAGGTTTCCGTGAATTTGATGATTGTTCTTTAAAATTGCATCTTGCGGATTCCACTATTAAAAAACCTATGGGAAGAATTAATGTTGGTCTTATTGTATCAAATAGGAATTATGTGCCCGTAGATTTTATTGTGCTTGATATAGATTGCAATCATACATGTCCTATTATTCTTGGTAGACCTTTCCTTAGAACGATTGGTGCAATTATTGATATGAAAGAAGGAAACATTAGATTTGAATTTCTGTTAAGGAAGGGCATGGAACACTTTCCAAGAAAGAAAATTAAGTTGCCATATGAATCTATTATGAGAGCTACTTATGGATTTCATACCAAAGATGACAATACCTAGATCTATGTTTTATGCCTAGATAGGGGCGTTAAACAATAGCGCTTGTTGGTAGGCAACCCAATTTTATTTTTATGTTTTTGGTTTTTGGGTCTGTTTTTTAATAAATACACATTATTACCTCTGTAGTAATTGTGTTTTGGTGTTTTAATTAGTGTTTGAGCCAAGTAAGACCTTTGGGATAACTTACGGTGATAGTTGATTTGATCTTGCTGAAAAACAAAAAAATTTGTGCTCAGTAAAACAATTTTAGAAAATCATAGAAGTGTGACTTTGAACTGAATTTTTTACAAAAGATTGATATAAAAATTTCCCAGGTTTTCCTAATTTTTCAGATTTTTTGGAGTTACAGAAGTATACAAAGTTTTCAGATTGCTACAGACTGTTCTGTTTTTGACAGATTCTGTTTTTTATGTGTTGTTTGCTTATTTTGATGAATCTATGGGTAGTATCAGGGGGTATGATCCATGGATAAGTTGGAATACAGTAGATATTACACCAATATAAATAAAGAATGAGTTCACAACAGTACCAAAAAGTGGTGATTTATTTTCTTATACTAACGGATGTCATGAGTTTTCTGTTGAGTTTTGTGTTATGAAGTTTTCATGTTTTGGGTAAAGATTTGATGGACTATGGAATAAGGAGTGGCAAGAGCCTAAGCTTGGGGATGCCCAAGGCACCCCAAGGTAATATTCAAGGACAACCAAGCATCTAAGCTTGGGGATGCCCCGGATGGCATCCCCTCTTTCGTCTTCGTCTATCGGTAAATTTACTTGAGGCTATATTTTTATTCACCACATGATATGTTTTTTGCTTGGAGCGCCTTGTATGATATGAGTCTTTGCTTTTTAGTTTGCCACAATCATCCTTACTGTACACACCTTTTGAGAGGGACACGCATGAATCATGAATTTATTACAATACTCTATGTGCTTCACTTTTATCTTTTGAGCTAGGCAATTTTGCTCTAGTGCTTCACTTATATCTTTTTAGAGCACGGCAGTGGCTTTATTTTATAGAAATTGTTGAAATCTCATGCTTCACTTATATTATTTTGAGAGTCTCTCTAAACAGCATGGTAATTTTCTTAGTTTATGAATTTATTCCTAATATGATGGGCATCCAAGAGGGATATAATAAAAACTTTCATATAAAGAGCATTGAATACTATGAGAAGTTTGATTCCTTATGATTGTTTTGAGATATAAAGATGATGATATTAGAGTCATGCTAGTGAGTAATTGTGGATTGGTAGAAATACTTGTGTTAAAGTTTGTGATTCCCGTAGCATGCACGTATGGTGAATCGTTATGTGATGAAGTCGGAGCATGATTTATTTATTGATTGTCTACCTTATGAGTGGCGGTCGGGGACGAGCGATGGTCTTTTCCTACCAATCTATCCCCCTAGGAGCATGCGTGTAGTACTTTGTTTCGATAGCTAATAGACTTTTGCAATAAGCATGTGAGTTCTTTATGACTAATGTTGAGTCCATGGATTATACACACTCTCACCCTTCCACCATTACTAGCCTCTCTAGTACCATGCAACTTTCACCGGTGCATTAAACCCACCATATACCTTCCTCAAAACAGCCACCATACCTACCTATTATGGCATTTCCATAGCCATTCCGAGATATATTGCCATGCAACTTCCACCGTTCCGTTTTACTATGACACGCTTCATCATTGTCATATTGCTTTGCATGATCGTAAGATAGCTAGCATGTTGTTTTCATGGCTTGTCCTTTTTTGATGTCATTCGCTACGCTAGATCATTGCACATCCCGGTACACCGCCAGAGGCATTCATATAGAGTCATATCTTTGTTCTAGAATCGAGTTGTAATTCTTGAGTTCTAAGTAAATAAAAGTGTGATGATCATCATTATTAGAGCATTGTCCCATGTGAGGAAAGGATGATGGAAGCTATGATTCCTCACAAGTTGGGATGAGTCTCCGGACTTTAGAAAAAAATAAAAGAGGCCAAAAGAATCCCAAACAAAAAAATGAGAGAAAAGAGAGAAGGGGCAATGCTACTATCCTTTTACCACACTTATGCTTCAAAGTAGCACCATGATCTTCATGATAGAGAGTCTCCTATATTGTCACTTTCATATACTAGTGGGAATTTTTCATTATAGAACTTGGCTTGTATATTCCAATGATGGGCTTCCTCAAATTGCCCTAGGTCTTCATGAGCAAGCGAGTTGGATGCACACCCACTTAGTTTCTTTTTTAGCTTTCATAAACTTATAGCTCTAGTGCATCCGTTGCATGGCAATCCCTACTCACTCACATTGATATCTATTGATGGGCATCTCCATAGCCCGTTAATATGCCTAGTTGATGTGAGACTATCTCCTTCTTTTTGTCTTCTCCACAACCACCATATTCTATTCCACCTATAGTGCTATATCCATGGCTCACGCTCATATATTGCGTGAAAGTTGAAAAAGTTTGAGAACATCAAAAGTATGAAACAATTGCTTGGCTTGTCATCGGGGTTGTGCATGATTTAATACTTTGTGCGATGAAGATGGAGCATAGCCAGAATATATGATTTTGTAGGGATAACTTTCTTTGGCCATGTTATTTTGAGAAGACATGATTGCTTTATTAGTATGCTTGAAGTATTATTGTTTTTATGTCAATATTAAAATTTTGTTTTGAATCTTATGGATCTGAATATTCATGCCACAATAAAGAAAATTACATGGATAAATATGTTAGGTAGCATTCCACATCAAAAATTCTGTTTTTATCATTTACCTACTCGAGGACGAGCAGGAATTAAGCTTGGGGATGCTTGATACGTCTCCAACGTATCTATAATTTTTTATTGTTCCATGCTATTATATTATCTGTTTTGGATGTTTTATATGCATTAGTATGCTATTTTATATTATTTTTGGGACTAACTTATTAACCTAGAGCCCAGTGCCAGTTTCTGTTTTTTCCTTGTTTTTGAGTTTTATAGAAAAGGAATACCAAACGGAGTCCAAACAGAATAAAACTTTCGCGATGATTTTTCTTGGACCAGAAGACACACGTAGGACTTGGAGAGGAAGGCAGAAGAGTCTCGAGGACTCCACAAGCCCTCATGGCGCGCCCTGGGGGGCGCCCCCTGGCTTGTGGCCCCACGGGAGTCCTCCAACCCTAATTCTTGGCCTATAAATTCAGAAATATTCCCAAACGACCAGAAGCGTCCACCAAAATACTTTTTCGCCGCCGTAACCTTCTGTTCTCGTGAGATCCCATCTAGGGGCCTTTTCCGGCATCCTGCCGGAGGGGGATTCGATCATGGAGGGCTTCTACATCAACTCTATTGCCCTTCCGATGAAGCGTGAGTAGTTTACCACAGACCTACGGGTCCATAGCTAGTAGCTAGATGGCTTCTTCTCTCTCTTTGATCCTCAATACCATGTTCTCCTCGTTGTTCTTGGAGATCTATCCGATGTAATATTCTTTTGCGGTGTGTTTGTCGAGATCCGATGAATTGTGGATTTATGATCAGTTTATCTATGAATATTATTTGAATCTTCTCTGAATTCTTATATGCATGATTTGATATCTTTGTATTTCTCTTCAAATTATCGGTTTGGTTTGGCCAACTAGATTGGTTCTTCTTGCAATGGAAGAGCTGCTTAGTATTGGGTTCAATCTTGTGGTGTCCTCACCTAGTGACAAAGTAGGGGTAATGAGGCACGTATTCTATTGTTGCCATCAAGGGTAAAAAGATGGGGTTTTCATCATATTGCTTGAGTTTATCCCTCTACATCATGTCATCTTACTTAAGGTGTTACTCCGTTCTTATGAACTTAATACTCTAGATGCATGCTGGATAGCGGTCGATGTGTGGAGTAATAGTAGTAGATGCAGGCAGGAGTCGGTCTACTTGACACGGACGTGATGCCTATATTCATAATCATTGCCTTGGATATCGTCATAACTTTGCGCTTTTCTATCAATTGCTCGACAGTAATTTGTTCACCCATCGTATTATTTGCCTTCAAGAGAGAAGCCTCTAGTGAAACCTATGGCCCCCGGGTCTATTTTCCATCATATATTTTCAGATCTATAAACCAAAAAACCCAAAAATACCTTGCTGCAATTTATTTATTTTTACTTTGTTTTACATTTTAATAAGCTTTTATATCTATCTCTATCAGATCTCATCCTTGCAAGTGACCGTGAAGGGGTTGACAACCCCTTTATCGCGTTGGGTGCAAGTGTTTGATTGTTTGTGCAGGTGCATAGATTGGAGACTTGCGTGTATCTCCTACTGGATTGATACCTTGGTTCTTAACTGAGGGAAATACTTATCTCTACTTTGCTACATCACCCTTTCCTCTTCAAGGGAAAAACCAACGCAAACTCAAGAAGTAGCAAGGAGCTAAAGGTAGAATCAATATTCCCTTCAAGTTCTATCAACCACCAATACAACTCTATGCACACT
Organism: Thinopyrum elongatum; assembly: GCA_011799875.1. Classification (NCBI taxonomy): domain Eukaryota; kingdom Viridiplantae; phylum Streptophyta; class Magnoliopsida; order Poales; family Poaceae; genus Thinopyrum; species Thinopyrum elongatum. Next base: position 466,672,874 of record CM022297.1, read on the forward strand.
TAACGTTCGCTTTACCTAGAACACGTTTAAAACTAGAAGTACTTTGTAGGTGTAAAGGGATAGGTTTGCAAGATAATAAAGAGCACGTAAATAAAAGTTAGGGGTTGTTTAGATAAAGAAACAATTAAGTTAGTTTTAGTACAGAGCTTTTTGTAACACAAAGAGAAAGATTTGTCCCTAGGCAATCGATAACTAGACCAGTAATCATTATTGCAATTTTATGTGAGGGAGAGGCATGAGCTAACATACTTTCCGTACTTGGATCATATGTACTTATGATTGGAACTCTAGCATGCATCCACAACTACTAAAGATCATTAAGGTAAAACTCAACCATATCATTAAGTAACAAGTCCTCTTTACTCCCATACGCAACAACCCCCTTACTTGGGTATAAGCTTCTGTCACTCTCGCCACCCACTATAAGAGAATCATGAACGCATGCAACACCCTATAGCAGGAATCCCTCACGCTTGCACGACACGGAGGGCACCATAGGATAGAACCAAAATAAAACATACAACTCAAACCAATCACGATCATCAATCAACCCATAAGACAAAATGAATCTACTCAAACATCATAGGATGGTAACACATCATTGGATAATAATATGTAGCATTAAGCACCATGTTTTAGTAGAGATTATAGCGGGGAGAAGAGCTGTTACACCGCTGCATAGAGGGGGAGAGAGTTGGTGGTGACGGCGATGAAGTTGTTGGTGTAGATCGCCATCATGATGGTTCCCCCGACGGCGCTCCGGCGCCACCGAGAGAGAGAGGGAGAGAGCCCCCCTCCTTCTTCTTCTTGCTTGGCCTCCCCCCTAGATGGGAGGACAGTTTCCCCTCTGGTCCATGGCTGCCATGGCGGCGGAGGGGCAGCAGCCCCTCCGAGATTGGATCTCTCTCTCTCTCTCTCTCTCTCTTTCTCTCTCTCTCTCTCTCTCTCTCTCTCTCTCTCTCTCTCTCTCTCTCTGTGTGTTTCTCTTCTGTTCCGCGTTCCTGTTTTCTAGCCCTTCACCATTTCTTAAATTCCCGGTGATCCGTAACTCCGATTGGGCTGAAATTTTGAAGGGATTTTTATCCGGAAATTATCTTTCTTGTGGCGAAAGAAGGGAGTCAAAAGACTTACGAGGGGCTCATGAGGCACCATGGCACGCCCTACCGCCCTGGGCGCGCCCTGGTGCCTCATGGGGCCCACGAGCACCGTCTTGCGTTGATTCTTCTTTCCAAAAATCACATATATTCCAAAATAAATCTTTGTATATTTTTATCGCGTTTGGACTTTGTTTGATATGGATATTCTGCGAAACAAAAACATGCAACAAATAGGAACTGGCACTAGGCACTGGATCAATATGTTAGTCCCAAAAATAATATAAATTGTTGCCAAAAGTACATGAAATTTGTAGAATATTGGCATGAAACAATAAAAATTTATAGATATGATGAAGACGTATCAGCGTTGCGCCGAGTTTGCCAAGCCCAGGGACACGTCGTGGACAAAGGCACGCATCGGTGTTGCTAGCACCGGGCATGCCTAGACAGACGAAGACGATGTTGACGAGGCGCCCCACTGGGCATGCGTAGACGGACGGAGATGGTTGATAAGTCTCCAACGTATCAATAATTTTTGATTGTTTTGTGCTATCATAGTATCAATCTTAGATGATTTATATGCAATTATATATTTTTTTTTGGGACTACCAATTAACCTAGTGCCAGTTGTTGTTTTTTGCTTCTTTTTGGCTTTTCAGGAAATTAGTACCAAACAGAGTCCAAACGCTATGAAACTTTTTGGCGATTTTTTCTGGACCAAGAGAGACCATAGAAGGTTCGGAAGAAGAGCAGAGAAGCCACGAGGGAGCGACAAGCTCATCAGGCGCGCCCTAGGGGGGCTCCCACCAGACTTGTGGGCCCTCATGGCACCCCTTGACCTAATTCCACCTCTATAAATTCTCAAATACTCTCAATATACCAGAGAGCCACCCGTAACACTTTTTCCGCTGCCGCAAGCTTCTGTTCTTCCGCGATCCCATCTGGAGTCATTTTCCGGCACTCTGCCGGAGGGGGAATCGGTCACGGAGGGCTTCTACATCTGCCCTTCCGATGATGCGTTAGTACTTACCACAGACCTACGGGTCCATAGCTAGCAGCTAAATGGCTTCTTCTCTCTCTTTGATCTTCAATACAATGTTCTCCTCGATGTTCTTGGAGTTCTATTCGATGTAATCTTATTTTGCGGTGTGTTTGTTGGGATCCGATGAATTGTGAGTTTATGATCAAATTATTCATGAATATTATTTGAGTCTTCTCTAAACTCTTTTGTGCATGATTGTTATAGTTTTGTATTTCTCTCTGATCTATCTGTTTGGTTTGGCCAACTAGATTGATTTATCTTGCAATGGGAGAGGTGCTTTGTGAAGGGTTCAATCTTGCGGTGCCCCATCATAGTGACAAAGTAGGGGAAATGACACATATTTGTATTGTTGCCATTAAGGATAAAACGATTGGGTTTATTCATATTGATTGAGTTTACTTTATCTACATCATGTCATCTTGCTTAATGCGTTACTTTGTTTTTATAGCTTAATACCCTAGATGCATGTTGGATAGCGGTCGATGGGTGCAGTAATAGTAGTAGATGCGGGCAGGAGTCGGTTTACTTGTCTCGGACGTGATGCATATGTACATGATCATTGCCTCGAATATCGTCATAATTATGCGCTTTTCTATCAATTGCCCAACAGTAATTTGTTTATCCACCGTATGTTTTTTGTTCGAGAGAGAAGCCTCTAGTGAAAACTATGCCCCAGGGTCTACTTTTATCATATATAAAATCCAAAAATATCTTGCTGCACTTGTTCTATTTTATTTTATTTTGTATTTTATTTTATCTATCTACCACTACAAGATTTGATCCTTACAATTAACCGCTGAGGGGATTGACAACCCCCTTGTTCGCATTGGGTGCAAGTATTTGCTTTTGTGTGTGTAGGTGCTACTAATGAGGTTCTGTGTGGTTCTCCTACTAGATTGATAACATTGGTTCTTAACTGAGGGAAATACTTATCTCTACTGTACTGCTTCATCCTCTCCTCTTCGAGAAAATCCCAACGCAGCTTACAAGTAGCAACGATGTTGACGAGGCGCCGCACCAGGCTTGCCAGGCCTGAAGACACGTCGTGGACGAAGGCACGCGTCAGTGTTTTCAGCACCGGGCATGCGTAGACGGGGACCATCACGAGTTATACACCATGTTGAGGGGGCTAGCAGAGAAGGACTCGACGACGGTTGCGGCGCCAATCGGCGTGAGGCCGATGTCGCCCGCGGTGGTCGGAGTAGATAAAGTAGCCGAGGAAGATGACAGTGACACTGGCGATGAGATGGTGCTGGACAAAGACGAAGGGAGTGGATGGGCGGCGCGGCTCGGGTGAGCGAGCAGCAGTGGCGCCGAAGAACCAGAGCGGCGGCGGCGGCCTGAGGAGGCGGCTGCGGCAAGGTTAGGAGTGTGGTGGCGGTGCTCGAAGTAGGCGAGGAGAACCCAATAGCGTGACGAAGACCGACGGGAACGGTGGCGTTCCCGCACCTAGGAAGTCGGCACGGCGCATACACACAGAAGTCAAACGCGTGGACGGCAAAGTGGACTACATGGCGCGGCCCTACGGCCCGAAGGGGTGACACAGCTGCAGCGCACTGGTCGAGGCAACGACAGGGAAGACCTCAGGGCGGCGGCAGGGACCGCGTGCCATGCTCATTATGGTCCAATGAGGTGACGCAGTGGTGGCGCGAGGGTCGGTGCAGCCACGGGGACGGACTGGAGCGTACGGCATCGAGGCAACGGTGGACCGCGAGCCGCGGCACTATGGTCTGAAGGGGCGACGCAACGACAGCGCGCGGGTTGGTGCAACCACGGGAACAGCGTCAGGATGACGGCGTAGACCACGTGCCACGGCGCTACGGCCCAAAGGGACGAGCAGCGACGGCGTGAGGGTAGGTGCAACCACGGGAAATGTTGGAAATATGCCCTAGAGGCAATAATAAAGTGGTTATTATTATATTTCCTTGTTCATGATAATTGTCTATTGTTCATGCTATAATTGTGTTATCCGGAAATCGTAATGCATGTGTGAATACATAGACCACAACATGTCCCTAGTGAGCCTCTAGTTGACTAGCTCGTTGATCAATAGATGGTTACAGTTTCCTGACCATGGACATTGGATGTCGTTGATAACGGGATCACATCATTAGTAGAATGATGTGATGGACAAGACCCAATCCTAAGCATAGCACTAGATCGTGTAGTTCGTTTGCTAAAGCTTTTCTAATGTCAAGTATCATTTCCTTAGACCATGAGATTATGCAACTCCCGGATACCGTAGGAATGCTTTGGGTGTATCAAACGTCACAACGTAACTGGGTGACCATAAAGGTGCACTACAGGTATCTCCGGAAGTGTCTGTTGGGTTGGCACGAATCGAGACTGGGATTTGTCACTCCGTATGACGGAGAGGTATCTCTAGGCCCACTCGGTAATGCATCATCATAATGAGCTCAATGTGACTAAAGAGTTAGCCACGGGATCATGCGTTACGGAACGAGTAAAGAGACTTGCCGGTAACGAGATTGAACAAGGTATAGGGATACCGACGATCGAATCTCGGGCAAGTATCATACCGGTAGACAAAGGGAATTGTATACGGGATTGATTGAATCCTCGACATCATGGTTCATCCGATGAGATCATCGTGGAACATGTGGGAGCCAACATGGGTATCCAGATCCCGCTGTTGGTTATTGGCCGGAGAGATGTCTCGGTCATGTCTGCATGGTTCCCGAACCCGTAGGGTCTACACACTTAAGGTTCGGTGACTCTAGGGTTGTTATGGGAAATAGTATGTGAATACCGAATGTTGTTCGGAGTCCTGGATGAGATCCCGGACATCACGAGGAGTTCCGGAATGGTCCGGAGGTAAAGATTTATATATGGGAAGTTGTTATTGGGGTTCCGGAAAAAGTTCGGTTTTTTCGGTATTGTACCGGGAAGCTTTCGAAAGGTTCCGGAGGATTCCGGAGGGGTCCGGAAGTCCGGAAAGGGTTCCACCACGTCCAATACAGCAGCATGGGCTGTAAGGGGGCGCCCTAGCCTTAATGGGCTAGGGGCACCAGCCCCACTAAGGCCCATGCTCATGGGAGAGGGGAAACCCTAAAGGGGGAGGGCCTCCACTTGACTTGGGAGGCACTCCTCCCCCCCTTGGCCACCGCCCCAACCCTAGATGGGATCTAGGGGGCCGGCCCCCTCTCCCCCCCAGCCTATAAATAGTGGAGGGGTGGGAGGGAGGCCACAACCTTGCCCTTGGCGCAGCCCCTTCCCCTCTCCAACACCTCCTCCTCCTCCGTTTGAGCTTGGCGAAGCCCTGCCGGAGAACTGCAAGTTCCACCACCACGCCGTCGTGCTGCTGGAGCTGTCTTCCTCAACCTCTCCCTCCTCCTTACTGGATCAAGGCGCGGGAGACGTCACCGGGCTGCACGTGTGTTGAACGCGGAGGCACCGTTGTTCGGTGCTTAGATCGGAATCGACCGCGATCTGAATCGCTGCGTGTACGACTCCTCCAACCGCGTTCTTGCAACGCTTCCGCATCACGATCTTCAAGGGTATGAAGATGCACTCCTCTCTCTCTCTCTCTCGTTGCTAGTCTCTCCATAGATTGATCTTGGTGATGCGTAGGAAAAAAATTTGATTTACTACTACGTTCCCCAACAGTGGCGTCATGAGCTAGGTCTATGCGTAGTTTCTTGCACGAGTAGAACACAAGTTGTTGTGGGCGTCGATTTTGTCAATTTACTTGCCGTTACTAGTCTTATCTTGATTCGGCGGCATCGTGGGATGAAGCGGCCCGGACCGACCTTACACGTACGCTTACGTGAGACAGGTTCCACCGACTGACATGCACTAGTTGCATAAGGTGGCTAGCGGGTGTCTGTCTCTCCCACTTTAGTCGGATCGGATTCGATGAAAAGGGTCCTTATGAAGGGTAAATAGAAATTGACATATCACGTTGTGGTTGTGGCGTAGGTAAGAAACGTTCTTGCTAGAAACCTATAGCAGCCACGTAAAAAATTTTGCAACAACAATTAGAGGACGTCTAACTTGTTCTTGCAGCATATGCCGTGTGATGTGATATGGCCAAAAGGATGTGATGAATGATATATGTGATGTATGAGATTGATCATGTTCTTGTAATAGGAATCACGACTTGCATGTCGATGAGTATGACAACCGGCAGGAGCCATAGGAGTTGTCTTAATTTATTGTATGACCTGCGTGTCAATGAAAAACGCCATGTAATTACTTTACTTTATTGCTAACTGTTAGCCATAGTAGTAGAAGTAATAGTTGGCGAGGCAAGTTCATGAAGACACGATGATGGAGATCATGATGATGGAGATCATGGTGTCATGCCGGTGACGATGATGATCATGGTGCCCCAAAGATGGAGATCAAAAGGAGCAAAATGATATTGGCCATATCATGTCACTATTTGATTGCATGTGATGTTTATCATGTTTACATCTTATTTGCTTAGAACGACGGTAGCATAAATAAGATGATCCCTCGCTAAAATTTCAAGAAAGTGTTCCCCCTAACTGTGCACCGTTGCGCAGGTTCGTTGTTTCGAAGCACCACGTGATGATCGGGTGTGATAGATTCTAACGTACGAATACAACGGGTGTAAGCCAAATTTACACATGCAAAACACTTAGGTTGACTTGACGAGCCTAGCATGTACAGACATGGCCTCGGAACACGGAAGACCGAAAGGTCGAACATGAGTCGTATAGAAGATACGATCAACATAGAGATGTTCACCGTTGATGACTAGTCCATCTCACGTGATGATCGGACACGGCCTAGTCGATTCGGATCATGTATCACTTAGATGACTAGAGGGATGTCTATCTGAGTGGGAGTTCATTGAATAATTTGATTAGATGAACTTAATTATCATGAACTTAGTCTAAAATCTTTATAATATGTCTTGTAGATCAAATGGCCCACGCTAATGTTGCCCTCAACTTCATAGCGTTCCTGGAGAAAACCAAGCTGAAAGACGATGGTAGCAACTACACGGACTGGGTCCGTAACCTGAGGATCATCCTCATAGCTGCCAAGAAAGCTTATGTCCTTGAAGCACCGCTAGGTGACGCACCTGTTTTCCCAGCAACTCAAGACGTTATGAATGCCTGGCAGTCGCGTAGTGATGATTACTCCCTGGTTCAGTGCGGCATGCTTTACAGCTTAGAACCGGGACTCCAAAAGCGTTTTGAGCAACACGGAGCATATGAGATGTTTCAAGAGCTGAAAATGGTTTTCCAAGCTCATGCCCGGGTTGAGAGATATGAAGTCTCCGACAAGTTCTACAGTTGTAAGATGGAGGAGAATAGTTCTGTCAGCGAGCATATACTCAAAATGTCTGGGTTGCACAACCGCTTGTCTCAGCTGGGAGTTAATCTCCCGGATGACGCGGTCGTTGACAGAATCCTTCAGTCGCTTCCACCTAGCTACAAGAGCTTTGTGATGAACTTCAATATGCAGGGGATGGAGAAAACCATTCCTGAGATATATTCAATGCTGAAATCAGCGGAGGTGGAGATCAAAAAGGAACATCAAGTGTTGATGGTGAATAAAACCACTAAGTTCAAGAAAGGCAAGGGTAAAAAGAACTTCAAGAAGGACGGCAAGGGAGTTGCCGCGCCCGGTAAGCAAGCTACCGGGAAGAAGCCAAAGAATGGACCCAAGCCTGAAACTGAATGCTTTTATTGTAAGGGAAACGGTCACTGGAAGCGGAACTCCCCCAAGTACTTAGCGGATAAGAAGGCCGGCAATACCAAAGGTATATGTGATATACATGTTATTGATGTGTACCTTACCAGCGCTCGTAGTAGCTCCTGGGTATTTGATACCGGTGCGGTTGCTCATATTTGTAACTCAAAACAGGAGCTGCAGAATAAGCGGAGACTGGCGAAGGACAAGGTGACGATGCGCGTAGGGAATGGTTCCAAGGTCGATGTGATCGCCGTCGGCACGCTACCTCTTCATCTGCCTAAGGGATTAGTTTTAAACCTCAATAATTGTTATTTAGTACTAGCTTTGAGCATGAACATTGTATCAGGATCTCGTTTGATGCGAGATGGCTACTCATTTAAATCCGAGAATAATGGTTGTTCTATTTATATGAGAGATATGTTTTATGGTCATGCCCCGCTGGTCAATGGTTTATTTTATTGAATCTCGAACGTGATGTTACACATATTCATAGTGTGAATGCCAAAAGATGTAAGGTTGATAATGATAGTCCCACATACTTGTGGCACTGCCGCCTTGGTCACATTGGTGTCAAACGCATGAAGAAACTCCATGCAGATGGACTTTTGGAGTCTCTTGATTATGAATCATTTGACACGTGCGAACCATGCCTCATGGGCAAAATGACCAAGACTCCGTTCTCCGGGACAATGGAGCGAGCAACCAACTTATTGGAAATCATGCATACTGATGTGTGCGGTCCAATGAGCGTTGAGGCTCGCGGTGGTTATCGTTATGTTCTCACCCTCACTAATGACTTAAGTAGATATGGGTATGTCTACTTAATGAAACACAAGTCTGAGACCTTTGAAAAGTTCAAGGAATTTCAGAGTGAGGTTGAGAATCAACGTGACAGGAAAATAAAGTTCTTACGATCAGATCGTGGAGGGGAATATTTGAGTCACGAGTTTGGCACGCACTTAAGGAAATGTGGAATTGTTTCACAACTCACGCCGCCTGGAACACCTCAACGTAATGGTGTGTCCGAACGTCGTAATCGCACTCTATTGGATATGGTGCGATCTATGATGTCTCTTGCCGATCTACCGCTATCATTTTGGGGTTATGTTTTAGAGACTGCCGCATCCACTTTAAATAGGGCTCCGTCGAAATCCATTGAGACGACACCGTATGAATTATGGTTTGGGAAGAAACCTAAGCTGTCGTTTCTGAAAGTTTGGGGATGCGATGCTTATGTCAAGAAACTTCAACCTGAAAAGCTCGAACCCAAATCGGAAAAAATGCGTCTTCATAGGATACCCTAAGGAAACTATTGGGTATACCTTCTACCTTAGATCCGAAGGCAAGATCTTTGTTGCCAAGAATGGATCCTTTCTCGAGAAAGAGTTTCTCTCAAAAGAAGTAAGTGGGAGGAAAGTAGAACTTGATGAGGTACCCCCTCTTGAACCGGAGAGTAGCGCAGCTCAGGAAGATGTTTCTGTGGTGCCTGCACCAACTAGAGAGGAAGTTAATGATGATGATCATGAAACTTCGGATCAAGTTGCTACTGAACTTCGTAGGTCCACGAGGACATGTTCCGCACCAGAGTGGTACGGCAACCCTGTCTTCGAAGTCATGTTGTTAGACAACGGTGAACCTTCGAACTATGAAGAAGCGATGGCGGGCCCGGATTCCAACAAATGGCTAGAAGCCATGAAATCCGAGATAGGATCCATGTATGAAAACGAAGTATGGACTTTGACAGACTTGCCCGATGATCGGCAAGCCATAGAGAACAAATGGATCTTTAAGAAGACAGACGCGGATGGTAATGTGACCATCTATAAGGCTCGACTTGTCGCTAAGGGTTATCGACAAGTTCAAGGGGTTGACTACGATGAGACCTTCTCACCCGTAGCAAAGCTGAAGTCCGTCAGAATCATGTTAGCAATTGCCGCATACTATGATTATGAGATATGGCAAATGGACGTCAAAACGGCATTCCTTAATGGTTTCCTTAAGGAAGAGTTGTATATGATGCAGCCGGAAGGTTTTGTCGATCCTAATAATGCTGACAAGGTATGCAAGCTCCAGCGCTCAATCTATGGGCTGGTGCAAGCATCTCGGAGTTGGAACATTCGCTTTGATGAGATGATCAAAGCATTTGGGTTTACACAGACTTGTGGAGAAGCCTGTGTTTACAAGAAAGTGAGTGGGAGCTCTGTAGCATTTCTCATATTATATGTGGATGACATACTATTAATGGGAAATGATATAGAATTCTTGGAAAGCATAAAGGCCTACTTGAATAAGTGTTTTTCAATGAAGGACCTTGGAGAAGCTGCTTACATATTAGGCATCAAGATCTATAGAGATAGATCGAGACGCCTCATTGGTCTTTCGCAAAGCACATACCTTGACAAGATATTGAAGAAGTTCAATATGGATCAGTCCAAGAAGGGGTTCTTGCCTGTATTACAAGGTGTGAGATTGAGCATGGCTCAATGCCCGACCTCGGCAGAAGATAGAGAAAAGATGAGCGTCATCCCCTATGCCTCAGCCATAGGGTCTATTATGTATGCCATGTTGTGTACCAGACCTGATGTGAACCTCGCCGTAAGTTTGGTAGGAAGGTACCAAAGTAATCCCAGCATGGAACACTGGACAGCAGTCAAGAACATCTTGAAGTACCTGAAAAGGACTAAGGATATGTTTCTCGTTTATGGAGGTGACGAAGAGCTCGTCGTAAAGGGTTATGTCGATGCTAGCTTCGACACGGATCTGGATGACTCTAAGTCACAAACCGGATACATGTATATTTTGAATGGAGGGGCAGTCAGCTGGTGCAGTTGCAAGCAAAGCGTCGTGGTGGGATCTACATGTGAAGCGGAATACATAGCAGCCTCAGAGGCAGCACAGGAAGCAGTCTGGATGAAGGAGTTCATTACCGACCTAGGAGTTATTCCCAATGCGTCGGGCCCAATGACTCTCTTCTGTGACAACACTGGAGCTATTGCCCTTGCCAAGGAGCCCAGGTTTCACAAGAAGCAAATATTTCTCTAAATTCAATTTAAAGGCAGGATTTTGGCAAGTAAAAATGGCAGAGGAATCTATTCCTTGGACAGCCTTTACTTGTCCACAAGGCCATTATGAATGGCTAGTTATGCCATTGGGTCTAAAGAATGCACCCGCATTATTTCAAAGGAAAATGCAAAATATATTTAATAAGAATCAAGCATTTATATTGGTCTATGTTGATGACCTATTAATATTTTCCAAATCATATAAAGAGCATATTGCCCACCTTGAAGTGTTCTTCAGAAAGGTAGAACAAAATGGGCTCATATTATCCAAAAAGAAGATGGAAATATGCAAAAAAAGAATAAATTTACTTGGTCATGAAATAGGAGAAGGAAAAATATATTTACAAGATCATATTGCAAAGAAAATATTAGAATTTCCTGACAATATGGGTGACAAAAAGGTTCTGCAACAATTCCTAGGAATTGTAAATTATGCTAGGAATTATATAGACAATTTAGCAAAGTTAGCTGGTCCATTATATGCAAAGTTAAGAAAGAACGGGCAAAAATACTTCAATTCTGAAGACATAAGATTAGTAAAAGCCATAAAAGAAAGAGTCAAGAATTTAGAGCCCCTTGAGTTGCCTTTAGAGGATAAATATTTTATAATAGAAACAGATGCATCTAAGGTAGGATGGGGTGCTATATTGAAACAAAAACCTAGTAAATATTCCCCAAAAGCAGATGAGAAAATATGCAGATATGCTTCAGGAAGTTACAAATTAAAGACAGTAAATAATATTGATAGGGAAATCCTCGCAGTCATAAATGCAATAAATGCATTTAGATTATATCTAGGATTTAAAGAATTTACTGTTCGAACAGATTGTGAAGCCATATGTCGATATTACAATAAAATTAATAGTAAGAAAAGCTCAACGAGAAGATGGGTCTTATTTGAAGACACCATAGCTGGGAATGGTTATAAAGTAATATTTGAGCATATCAAAGGAAAGGATAATAGTTTGCCTGACATATTTTCCCGCTCATCAATTTTACAGAAATGAAGGGAATAGCAAAAGGAACTCTCCCAAGCGGAAATAAATGTTCCATATTTGGAGAAGACAATAAATTAAAATTATTCTCTCCAAATACATTCAATTTCAAGCCAAAGAGCCATATTCGTCTTGATGAAATCCAAAGATGCATATTGGATAATATGTGGTTTCAATATGCGGTAAAAAGAGAAGAAAGAGGGTATATGCTATCTTATCTGAATAGTCTTGCAGAATATTTTCATATGTTCAACACGTTGAACAAAAATAGCCCAAGGCCATCAAAAATTGAGGTAGAAAAAGAAGAACCTCTATATGTATTGTTTAATGGAAATAAATCAGGAATATATATGCATTGGGAAGATATTCAAATAGAGAAGCTTGCAGCAAAGAGCAAAGGCATAGATTTATCATACAAAAGATATGATAATATGGATGATGCCTTGAAATGGGCACGGAAAGTAATAAGATCAGAATTTTATATAGATCCTGAAGCCAGAAAATATATTGAGAAAAGAGGGGGCATAATTAAAAATATACCCACCTCAGCAGTTCCCTCAAAAGGAGAAACTTCGAGCTCAAAATCTCCAATAAAAGAAGGATCACCAAAATATCAGTCATATCAAGAATGCCTTCTAAAGGGACTTGACCCTTTAGATAGTGAATATATAGACCAAGAAATGAATAAAAGATTTAAAGAATGGTCAAAAATAATAAAGAAAGAGTTGAGAGAAGAAATATTAAAAGAAGTAAGAGAAGAAATAGATGAGAAATTTGAAGATATAAAGAAAGAATATGACAATAAATAAAATTCAATTTGTCTGAAGATGATCCTATGCTAGACATCGCCGGATATGGGCAGCAGCCTGAATAAATCAATAGGCCATATACTTGAATTGATATTGTTATCAATTTTTCGGGCGCGGAGGACCTCCCCGAATATTGATGCAAACCGAATATTGATATGGTATATCAATTATATTGGCGGGGAAGACCCCCGCATATATATATAAAAAAAATATTATCATGCATCAGATGCCAGAATATTTGCATCGGAGAAGAAGACGGAGTTCAAGACCAAGCCAACGGTGTGAGCAATCCCTGTGCACTGCTCATATAATTAGAAGACACTGGAGGCAAGCCAATCATCCATCGAGAGACAATGCCCACGTAAAGAAAGTAAAGATTCCTGAAGATTGAAGTTTGTCGGGCGCTCTCTCTCGCACTTATCCATATTTTAGAAGGACACGCATGTACCCTAGCAGAACACGCGTGCATGCTACCGTATGTAAAATAAATAAGTGAGGGTCTCGCTGGCAGTCGAGCGAAGGCTCCCTTGTAGCCATCTCTCGCCTATAAAAGGAGAGGTTAGCCAAGATGCAGAAGAAGGACCACACACAAGAAAGAGAGAGCACTAGAGCCGGAGAAGCAGAGCAGCACTCGAAGCAAGCGAGAGCCAGAGCACCTCTCCCTTAGTAGATTAGCCACTCCACTAAGTAGTATAGCCAAGAAGGCGCTGAGATCGCCAGGAATATTAAGGTAATTTCTTAAGTTTGTGTGTAATCCCTTCGGGGTTTCCCGAAAGGGAAAAACATATGTAAATTATGTTGTTGAAATGATGTAGTTTCTTTGGTTTCACTTGGTGTTTTTACTTACGAATTTATGGGAAGAGTTCTTATGCTAGGGATCCTATAGGAGAAACCTCTGCGTGTGTAGTTCTCTGTGTAGCCCAGAGTTGGCGTTGAATGAGAACCTTGTGGCCGTAGAGAAATGTTCCCTTTGGGTGGAACTGTCTGGGAAGAAGATAAGAACTTAGCATAATAAATTTGCATTTAAAACCGTCAAGTGAACATAACTAGCTACATATGATGCAACATAATGATAAATATGGTAAGTACCGAGTAGGAATATTACACCTCTGCAAGCACCGCCGGACGAACTGACAGGCCTCGCCAGCCCTGAAAAGATCCTGCATATAAATATAAAGTTCTGTAAAAAAATTGAATTAATCATGAATAGTAAACGAATAATTAACCAGACAGGCGCATATTATTGAAATAGTACCAAATAGTAAAGCAAATAGTTGTGAATAGTACCAAATAGTAAAGCAATAGTTGTGAATAGTACCAAATAGTAAAGCAAATAGTTGTGAATAGTACCAAATAGTAAAGCAAGTAGTTGTGAACAGTGTTTTGCTCCACTGCGGTGAACAGTAATTTGGAATCATAAGTACAAGACAAGGTAGAATATGATCATACGCTATCCTATCTTTCCTAGTAATCATAATACTCAACAGTTTGCACGCACCGCGCTACCGTATTCGGTCTTCACAGATTAGTCAGGGCCGGCCCTTGGCCATGGCAAAAGATGCGGCGACCTAGGGCCCATCTTAATTAAGGGCACAATATATCTACATACTTAAATAAATTACAAAATGAATGATTTGCATAACAAAAAACCAACATGAACTGGGGGCATTTGCCCCCCCCCCCCCCCCCCTCTCCCCCAAGTGCACTTCACCACATTGTATTTATTCAATAGTTATTTATAGTTGAGTACATTATAGTCATTATTTGCATGATATAATCACAACATGAAGGTCGGGTGGTTCCTGCACACGCCGCTCCCTTCCTCGGAGATTTACCGCAAGATGATATCATGCTGAGTTGATTCGCTCGGAAGGTGAGAAACCGTTGATACTTCATGTTCCGAAATAATCTAAAAATATACGACTTCTTTTTCCTCTGTTATGGTATTAATCATTGAACATTATTAAACCAAATATTTCATCCTAGTAACATGACAAAAACTATAGAAAGTTTCATTATCAACATATAAACATGCAAATGGAATCTTTACCTTGAGGTGAGCTGCTATGAAAACTAGCTTGATAACAAAATTAGCCGCAATTTTTGTGTTGTCTACATAACAATTAATTCTTGCATAGCTTATTTTAAAATACTGTTTAGATGCAATTTTATCTTACTGGTTCATGTGTAACACACCTTTTTTTTTGCGGGGCAAGTGTAACACACCTTAATAGGGTGGAAAAAAAATACTATTTGAGCATATCAGAAGTTTACAAGACAAGTGCATGAAACTGTTGGCCGCATAAATGGACGATTTGAAACATTGACTGTTGTTCCTATTCTCATCTGTTAGCTTTTAGATAGCTCTTTGTGCTATCTTATGACCTAACTTCCATGTGTGAAAGGCTCTGAGGCAAACTATTTTGTTTCATCTAAAATAATTTGCTCCTTGTAGGATCGATCTCTTGATTTCCATGCCTTATGTGCTTTTTATACAGTCACCGGTAATTCCTGACAGCTCTCTTGATATTGAAAGTTGGACTTGATTAGCAACTCTTTTATTCAAAATATTAGTGCTTCTATCATGTTTGAGCTGTGCATTTCCTTTGTTTTGTTTAGATGTGGATCTTGTAACATCACTGAGGGATGGCATGAATCTTGTAAGCTATGAATATGTTGCATGCCAGGGATTAAAAAAAAGGAGTTCTGATATTGAGTGAGGTAAGTGATATGCTATGACGATTAATAATATCGATTGATTTCAAATTCAGTCTGTAAGGATATTCATATGCGTGTATCTGTATTTTCTTTTACACATTCTCTTGAAAATACATTTTATTTTGGTTCATAAGTTCTGCCATTGCAATTTCAGTTCCGGTGCAGCACAATCGCTTGGTGCCGGTGCCATTCTTGTAAATCCCTGCAATATTACAGGAGTTGCAGACTCGATAAAACATGCTTTGATAGTGACATCTGATGAGAGAGAGAGAGAGAGGGCACAGGCATAACTACGCGCATGTTACAACTCATTGGGCTGAAACTTTTGTATTTTTTCGGAAAGGAGGTATGTATCAGAGCGATGCATACAACTATTTTATTAATTATTCATCAAGATTTTACAAATAAATACATCAATAAGTCTGAAGCCATCTTCTTTGGCAACAAGTCGATACACATAACAAGTGATGAAGGGGGTACACATGATCCGGGCCGTCTGCCTTGACCTACACCAACGCCGAACATCAAAACCGGAGGCCCCATCCAAGCCGTTCAACAGCGGGTCGATGGCACAAACCGGTCCAGCGTACTCTCGGCGGGCACCGCATGTGCACGCTCCAGAGGCTGCCGCCACCATCTTCCGCTGATCCGTCTTCAGAACTGGTATCAACGTATTGACCTTGCCAGACCTGCCGTCGCCAGCGCCACCTCCCTACGTGCGTCGATCATCACGCATCCATCGTCGAGATCCTGCCGCGCCACGCTACCGAGACTCCACGTCGTCGATGCATCACAAGGAACGCCGCTCCACTGTTGAAACCATCCACTAGTCCCTCGAGCCAATGAACACCTCCAAGAATGATGCCCCCATGGGAGGAACGACACATGAGCGCCACCATCATCCGATCAACTGATCAAGTGTTTCCCCCGGAGGTAGTGGAAGGAAGTGGGAGCTTCACCTCGATGATGCCTTCAAGAAGGAAACGGCGCCAAGGGCGTCGCCATCACCGGCTCTGGCCACCGGTCGAATACAAGGTCTTCACCCGGATCTACCCCACGAGATTCCAACCGACATCCTGTGCACCGGCCAGATCATCTTCAAAGCCCCAGATCTAGCCACCCAGATCCGACGACTACCCACAGCAACACTGCCACCGCGGGATCCCTGACGCTCCGGCCACTGCTGGCGAACGCCACCACTGGAGCCTAGGGGCGGGCTGCCACCCCACCTCGCCAAACCGCGAGAGCCGAAACTTTTGTATGGTGAGGAGCTCGTTTCGACGTCATCTCATTTGTACTTTCATTAACCAGAACTTACTAGTAGATTAAATGTTTCTTTTTCATTGTAAATGTAAATTTGTTAGCTGCTGCTAGACTTTCTTGTAATCATCCCATGTCTTTTCATGTAGTGAGCTAAATGATACAGTTGCTGAAACACTGATGAGAAGACAAGTTCCTCCTGACCTTCCTAGTCGAACGGCTATCCAGCAATATCTGCAGTCAAAAAATCGTTTGCTCATTTTTGGTAAATACCATGTTTTTCTTTTCTATTGATATTTGCTGCGAAGTTGTTTATAGTGGCCATCGCTGGGGTTTTATAATGCAAAAAATGCTTGTGTGCTCTTCTGCAGTAACTTCTTCACATGTAGTTCATTTATTTTCCTTGCATTTTAAATTAAATGAATGGCATCTGCAAATATGTACAGTTTTTCCTTCATGGTACAATGAACTTTAATACTCAAACAACATGACCTTACAATTTCTGTTTGTTTCACCTGACTGAATATAGAGTTTCAATTCAACATTGACAGAGACAGTTGAATCCTCTGGGAGAAGGGGTGGTGATCAAATCAAGGAGATGGAACCCAAGTTGCATCCTGACTCTTTGAGAGCCCTCTGCGAGGAAGAGAGTACTACAGTTATCGTACTCAGCGGAAGCGACATGAGTGTTGTTGATGAAGTAATACTATGACTCCGTCTTTTTATCATTTGTAATTACTTTATCTGTGATGAAAATTAGCATATCCTCTCCCCTCTGCTGAATTTTGGAGAATTTAATTTGTGGCTGGCAGCAGAGCATGGGATGTTCTTACGCCCAACTGATGGAGAATGGACGACAACAATGCCTGAGCATCTGAACATGGATTGGGTACTCCCGGCTAGCACCAAGGAGGCAGTGGTGTTAATTTACCCCCACAGTCAATCTGATGGTTTGTCGCTTGGTGCTTTGGCATGCCTTATTGTTGGTAGCATGCCTTTTTTGGTGTATGGTTTTTTATGGGAGAAATTGGAGCCCCGGAGTAGGCCCCTTGTTCCATTTCATAGAATGAAACCAGGGGAATAGAGTCCAAGGTGCTCGGGGTAACTAGACTATCCAAACAAATGTGTTTTTGCCCACTTCAGATTCAACCTAATGAACAAGATGTTCAGGACTGGAACTAGTTGGTGCAGTTTGTCAGGATGCGTCATCACCGATCTTTGTTCGCGCCATCCATCAGGAGAGTCGGGAACTTTAGATTCTTTTTTTAGAGAAGTGGTATACATATATACCAGACTTATCAAAGTGTCAAGTAGGACAATGAACAACCCAGGGAGGGGCACACTGCTTATTAGAAATCACAATGGTGTATGCTTGTATGGTTCTCCAGTTTCATGTCTTTATGCTCTTATAAAGCAGCACTTCGATAACTTGCAATCACAACGTGTTCAGTTGTTTCCAGTCTCCACTTCTTGTGGGGGCTCTTCATGGTCTTCAAGATAATTTTTCTCTAGGGATTTTAGGAGGAAAAGCAGGATTGAAAGGCTAGAGGTGGGGATGACAACTTCGAAGGACGTTAATGAAACCTATGTTTCTGCCGGGGAGAGTGCACGGCATATTGTACTGGTTATCACAACATATGGGATCGACCGCCGCTGGCATTTTGCGATGAGTGTTTGTGTTACACAAATACAATAACAAGTTCATGGAATGATGCATCAACCCTGTTGGCCCAAGAAACAATCAAAAAGGAAAGAAATATGTAACAGAAAACAATCACCACCACATATATTAACAAAGTCGTCAATAATGGAAGGTATATAACAAAATCAAAATTCATATAACTCCGTAATACAAACTGAAGCTACATGAACAGATCGATGTTGCCCTCATACGATGGATTCACGCTCGGATTATGACGCTACCAACATCGCCGGCCATGTCAGTCCCCGCCGCGACGGGTCTCCCGACCCACCCAAGGCGTGTATATGTCTCCCGAGTGGGAGTCCCCCTCGTACGTGCCCCCCGAGAAGGAGTACCCCTCGACGGACCCGTCCGCCTCGTAGGGCTCCGTGTCGAAGTGCTCTCCGGCGAACGGCTCCCCGACGAACTCATCCCCGACGAACGAATCTCCGACGAACGTTTTCGACCCGTGCTGCTCCTGGCCCAGCGTCGACTTGGCGGCCTCGAACCGCCGGAGCACGCCGGTGAGGTCGGCCGCCACTTCCTCCGCCGCAGGCTCAGGGGTCTTCCCCTTGTAGAGCTCGAGCAGCTCCTCCTTGGTCTTCTCGATGCGCTTGTCGACGTGCGCGCCGTGGCCGCGGCCGCCGCCACGGGTGGTGTTGCTGAAGAGGCGGCGCGAAAGCACGACCGCCATCGCCGCGGCGGCGGCGGGAGCGGGTGCCCACACCGATGGCTGGAGGAGAGCACGTGCCAAAACTAATCGGAGCGCCATGATCCAATTGGTTCAGCACCTGCCTTGATGATTCTGACCTGCGTATATATAATACACTTCGGGTGGGCTTTTCGTTCGCAGTTCGGGTCGGACTTGTGCTATGTATAGCAACATGGCCCAGGGCGTAAAAGGTCGATGCGGCCCAGTATATGCTTCCATGCCTCCAATCCCATCATTGCCCCTCCCTCATTAGACATCATTGCCCGCGGGTTCCTATATGGCGCATAGGGCGCCGCCGAGCGACCTGGCGCGCACCCCCCCCCCCCCCCCCTCCCCGGCCCCGGCGAGCTGGGCGTTCGTATGGGCCGGCCCATATCCCGTTTATTTTTCTTTTCGTTTTTCTTTAGTTCCCTTTATTTTTTTTTCTTTTTTTCTTTTCTGTTTCCCTTTTTCTTTTTATTTTTATTTTTTATTTTTATTTTTATTTTTTATTTTCTTTCCAAATTCGTGAACATTTTTTTTTATCAAATTCAAAAAATGTTCGTCAATGTGTAAAAATTCTCAACGATTCAAAAAAATGTTCATAAAATTCCTTTTTTGTTCATCGGATTGAAAAATGTTCATCAAAATTTCAAATTTGTTCGTCGAATTCAAAAAATGTTCATCAAATTCTAAATTTATTCATCAATTGAAAAAATTGTTCAAAAAATTCAAAATTTGTTCATTGATTTCAAAATTTGCTCATCATCAATTTCAAAAATTATTCACCAAATTCATAATTTGTTTGTCAATTTCAAAATTTGTTCATCAAATTCAAAATTTCTTCATCCATTTTTTCAAAAAAAAATCTTGAATACAAATTTTGTTCATCAAGTTTAAAAAATGTTCATCGTATTCAAATTTTGTTCATCAAGTATAAAAAATGTTCATCATTATTAGAAAAATGCTCATATAAATTTGTTCATCAAAATAAAGGAATTTTCATTAAAATTCAAAAAATGTTCATTATTTTAAAATCACGAACATTTTTTTACAAAATTCACTTTTGTTGAAATTTGGAACTTTTCTAAATTAGGAATTATTTTGAAGAAAAATGAAAAGCAAAAATAGTAAAAAAAAACAAATTAAAAAAATTGGGGCCTTTAGCCCCGCTCATGGGCCGACCCACTAGGGGCGCACGGGAGCGGAGGGGGTGCGCGCTGGCATGTTCGCCAGCGTGTCACGCGCCATATAGGAGCACTCATCATTGCCCCTCCCTCATTAGAGCCGGACAAACCTTGTAGTAGTAGACAGTTGGAAAGTTGTCGTGCTAAGGCCCTAAAGGACCAGCGCACTAGAGCAGTAATCATCGCAGATGAAGAGAGTTGTAGATCGAAAAGACCAAACCTGTAACCACACGAACGAAGACGAACAAAAATTGGATCCAAATACATCCACCGAAGACCAACACCGACCGAATCGCGCGAGACCCGACGGAGACACACCTCCACATTTCCTCTGACCATGGGATGGGAATCAAACGTGGGAGACATTATTCCTACTGAAGAACATCGTCATCGTCACACAGTCGCAACCAAGACGTTGAACCTAACAAAACGAGAACGGGGTCCCTCACGCCGGCGGGGGCCTATGATCCTCCGCACCTCCACGGCCCAAATGCCATCGAAGGTGGGGCGGATCGTTGGCGGTGCCGGCGAGAGGAGGAAGGAGACTTTTCTCGAGGAGCATGAAAGACAGCCACGTATTGTATCCCCTTCCTAGTCAATGATGCTTTCGGCACAATCTCCTATTTTTGTCCATTTAGTTGGAGACTAGCAGGCGGAGGCGCGGCGGCACGCCACGCACATCATGAAGCCCGTATGCGTCGCTCCGTTGTTTTTCTTATAAAAGAAAAGAAGACAATGTGTAAGCGAGCTGGCAGTCGGTGATGTACAAGCCAATTTAACTCAGATAAAAAAACGAAAGATACCTATGGTTACAAACACTTAGCCGCTCCTAGCCTTCGCCTCCGCTACTCCCTCCCTCACCGTCGTCGTCGGAGGCCGTCTGGCTAAGCCCCGTGGTGGACAGTGGTGGTGAGGATGTGCGGTGCCTCACCTTGGTGCCACCAACCTAATCCTCAGGTCCAAGGCCCTGGAGTCCCCATCTCCTTTTCGGTCGGCGAGTATTGACCCTTCAACGGCTTCTCGCACTCGTCGCCACCATGGGAAGGCCCCGGATGGATCCAACATGGATGTTGCGGCTAGGCAGACTGAGGCGCCACGAACTGATCTACCTAGCTCAAGATCTGGTTACGTCAGCTCCTTGGACGACGGGTCTGGGCAGAGCTATCTCCTGTGAGATGGCAGTCGGTGGTGATGTGCTTCGTCCCGGTGTTGGTCGGTGTGGTGACCACTCCGGCCTACGGCGGTGGCCTCGCCGCACATTATGGGGCCACCAAAAGGTCTTTGCGAGGGTTTCTCTTTTCCAGATCCTGTGGTTGCCTCGGCAGTGAAATGCATTCCATGGACAACGACTTGACGCAGAGGATATGATTGTGCAGCAGCGACGATCGGTGTTCTAGCCTAACACATGCAGCTGTTAGGCGGAAAAGTGGTGGCAACAACACATGATTGACTTCAATGGTCATGCTTCCCCAGTACCCGGTCTCGAGCTCCGTGGTGAAAACCTAGGCTTGGCCCGAGTTGGTTATACCTGGCAATGGCGATGTTTTTTTTGCGCCGTTACCTTGTTGAAGGCATTACCAGGATATGCTCATACCAGTTCTTCAGGGTGAAAACTTAGATTCTGGCCTTTGATGGTTGGATCCGGTGACGGCGACGCTCGAGCGACCCTCTTTTCCTGAAGGCATTATTGTTGAAGAATATCATTGACCTTGTGATGTTATGAGGTGATTGGTGCGGATATGATCATTGTTGTAGTTTGCCGATTGTGGATTTGATCACTTCATTTTTTACTCTAGCTTAGGCATAGCTTTGTTGTTATATTACTTGTTTTTTGCCGACGTTTTTCTGTGTGTGTGTGCATCCTATCTATACCTGGGCATACCTCGGGCCGGGCCGGGCTTGGGCCGGGCCAAAAAAAGCTTGGTGCTGAAAACCCAGGCCCAAGCACAGCCCGACCGTCGGGCCTACTAAATCAAGCTCAAGCCCGAAAAAGCCCGACACGGCCCGGTCGGCCCGGCCCGGCTACAGCTAAAATCCCATTTTAAGCAAGCCCGAGCCCGCCCCAATCTATCTATCTGGCTTGATTTTCAAGCCCGAGCCCGGCCCAATGGCACGCTCGGACTCAGCCCGGCCCGGGATTTTCGGGCCGGGTCAGGTCAGGCCATCCGGGCTGGGCTGCCCATGGCCAGGTATAATCCTATCTAGACAGAGAACGGGTGTGTGTGTGCTCATTGTGTTTGTATCCGCTTGATGCTTTCTTTTGAGTAAATAAAATCCACCATTCGTTCAAAAACAAACACTTAGCTATATATTTTAAATATTTCAGCAAAAGTTGTTCCTACCAAAGATAGTCAAAGTTTCAAAATCGTCTGGTGCAACCAAAAGTTGTATAAAATGAAGCTCCGTCCTTTGAACCAAAGGAAAATTGCTCCTGTATACATTTTGAAGCTCATATTTTTATAGATAATACCACATCCTACAATAGATGGAAAAACAAGACACAGAAGAAGGAAAACCAACACAAAAAGTAAATTAGAAAATAGAAAGAATTAAACTTTATACAAAGGTAGATCATATTTCTATAGATAATACCCCGTGCTACAATAGATAAAAATTTGTACTAGTGAATGAAGCAAGACACGGAAGAAGGAAAACCAGCAGAAAAGTGAATTAGAATAGAAAGAATTAACCTTTATACAAAGGTCCACTCTTTTAGGCTCGGTGTTGATAGCCCAGTAAAAGAACAATGTCATAGGTAATGCATACAATTTTTTGTTCACAAAACAGTAAAAGCTGAATCAAAAATACTCTAGTGGAAAGATAGAACCTTTGTCATTACAGTGCGGTGACGATTTCTTTATACGCGATTATTTGAGTAATATATGTTGCATCCTCTCACCCTTAGTCGTGAGCACGCATGAGCAACTGAGTTAGAGATGCATTATCAATCAAAATCAAGCCTAATTCTTACAGTCTAAAGGTACTAAGCTAGATACTCTAAGGCACATAATTTTATTTTATTTGCCTATCCTACGGTGTCGTGCAGAAAAAGTGGCTAGCTATCGCATCATAATTAACCTAACTTTATATAGAAGGTAGAATGAGCAAAAATGCTACACTTTGTGCTACTCACAGCATTGTGGGGGTTGGGTGTGCGTGCGTGCGTTGATAGGGTGAGTATAACTAAGCATTTGTGGTGTACTGTGTTTGACACTGGTGCTCGCATTTTTCTGAATTTATCCTGTAACCTTTGGTCGTGAAAATTAGCATGCATAAGCAACGGAGTTAGAGATGCATTGTCAATCAAAATCATGTCTAATTCTCACGGACTAAATGGTACTAATCTGGATACTCTAAGGCACATAATTTTGTTTGATTTGCTTATCCTATGGTATCTTGCAGGAAAAAAAATTGCTAGGTATCGCATCATAATTAATCTAACTTTATGTAGAAGGTAGAATGAGCAAAAGAATCTACGCTTTATACTATTAACAGCGTTATAGGGGTAGGGTGTGCATGCGTGCGTTCGTGAAAGTATCAGGTACTCCCATCCTTGGGGTACTCCCGGTGCTCCAAATTCAAAAAAAACATTTTTAAATGTAACAAAAAGTTCAGGAAAAAATATATGAATATTCACAAGGAATGTGAGTACAACTCCTAAAAGTTTCAGATCCAAACTCGAAATGCACATTGAGAAACAAAAAAGTGAAATCCAGATATGAATAGTGTCAATGTTGCTTTTGTCTTTTTTCTTACACTATTCATGCTAGATTTTTCATTTTTGTTTCTCAATATGCGTTTCGAGTTTGGATGTGAAACTTTTAGGGGTTGTAGTCACATTCCTTATGAACATTCACATTTTTTTCCCGAATTTTTTGTTACATTTAAGAATGGTTTTTTGAATTTATTTGGAGCACCGGGAGTACCCCAAGGATGGGAGTACCTGATATTTTCCCGCGTGCGTTCATATGGGTGGGTGTAACTAAGCATCTGTGTTGTACTGTGTTGGCACTGGTGCTCGTATTTTCTGGATTTATTTCAGGCTCTCCGAATAGCGTTATAGAGGTAGGGTGTGCGTGCGTGCGTTCATAGAGATGAGTGTATGTGAGCATCTACGTTGTACTATGTTGGCACTGGAGCTCGCATTTTGCAGAATTTATTTCAGACTATCTGGTGATATTCTTTCGGTGGGATGAGATATTCCCGTCAACTACGAATACGCCTACCTTGACTTTGTCAATCTCAAAATATTGTGCCAGCTCAATATCCGTTTATAGAGATGAGCATATGTGCGTATATATGAGCATCTGCGTTGTACTGGGGTAGCAAACACAAAAAGAAAAACCTAGTGGTGAACTAAATAAAAGCCAACACGTGTCAGCTTAGAATTCACTCAGCCAAAGTACTTGAAACGCATGACAACGGCGCTAGCTTAGTAGCTTTAATTCTTTTATATATATTTAGAAGTAGCATTAAGCACACATATAGGTCTAAGGGGTTCTTTGGCTCAAAGGAGAAGTGGGGAAAAAATATAGGAATAGGATGACGCTATTGTTTGGTTCAAAGGAATGGGGCTAAGGGAAAATGGAGAAAATTTTCCTTTGATCCTAATTTCAAAGGAAAAAGGTTGGAATAATACAATCCACTTCCCTTTTTCAAATTGCCATGGGCGAATAATGAGATTGAGATCCTTAGCGGTACAATAACATACCGATTATATATTATTCATGTGATTTGACTTTGATATGGCGTGTTTATTGGGATTCCTGTTTTTCTTGCCCCTGTGAACCAAAGCCTATTTCAATCATCTATTATGTGGTTTCAATCATCTATTTATGGGGTTTATGTGGTTTCCAATCATCTATTTCAGGCATGCATTCCTACCATATTCTCACGCCTTCCTATGTTTTTAGAATATTGCAAACCAAATAATCCGTAGGGGCTAACATTTTCTTCTCCATGTTTCTCTGTCCCCCTCTCCCGGTGAGAGTCGCAAATGTTTTCCCCTGCTCTCCTTTCCTCCGTCGATGGCACTGCCGTCCAGAGTGAGGATGGGAGGGAGCTCAGGTTGCTCTTGTATATAGTAGGTTTCCATAGGTTTGTGGTTGCTGGTGTCTGGCCTCGTGCAACTAGGGAGCTCC
This sequence comes from Thinopyrum elongatum, assembly GCA_011799875.1. Lineage (NCBI taxonomy): Eukaryota > Viridiplantae > Streptophyta > Magnoliopsida > Poales > Poaceae > Thinopyrum > Thinopyrum elongatum. The sequence goes on from CM022297.1 coordinate 466,698,248, forward strand.
TCACCGGAGAAGGCAAGCGGTGGCCGACCTTTTTCATCGCAACTAGGGAGCTCCTCACCGGAGAAGGCAAGCGGTGGTCGACCTTTTCATCCTCCTACTGTCTTCCACAATGGAAGTCGATTGTTGGTGGTGGATGTGGCACGAGCTCTGTCAATATGCTTGGTAGTCGTCCAGATCTAGCTAGTCGTTTCTCTCCTTCCCCACTTTGCTATATGGTGGTAGAAGGTGAGTTCTAGATGAACGAGCTTCGGATTCTCCTGATCTAGAGCTCTGAGGGGAATAAATAGCAAAAAAAACACACACACACCCCACAATTGGCGTTAGAGTTAAAAAAAAACAACGATTTTATTTTTGCTGGTAAAACCTACCGGTTTTGGGGTAAATTTAGCAGGAAAAACACTGATTACATATTGCATAGTCTTAAGCCCGTTTTCACCGGTCAGGCCCACACGTCAGGGCTGACCTGGCAAAAAAATGCCGGGCACGTTGACTTCGTTTACCCCCTCTTTTTTTCTTATGTCCCACACCTATCTCTCTTGGGCATTATGACAAACACCTTGCCTGCATCTCAAGCATGACGGACCAGCTAACCTGGGAGATGACGAACCATAGTAGATGTTGCATAATTTAATTCTTTTATAGTAGAATAACATCTAAAGCTCCATTGACAACCATCGTAGTACTCCATTCATAATTATGACCTTTATTGTGTTCCTTGGGGGTCGAGGCTCTCCCAATTGCCTACACGAGGCTTCCATTATTCAACACAACACACTGTCAGTTCTCAACCAGCTAATTCTGTCCGTGTTGTTTTCTCTCCATCGCCGTCGTGTTCTTCTAGCTAGTTGTCCTAGCCTAGGCATATCATGTAGCCGCAGGAAGTGCCCACTTCTTAGGCAAGGGACCAATGTCATATATGATCTCCCTGTGGCAAGACCAGACGAGTTTGATGGCTTCTGGAGTGCCGATCCCCGCGCCTCTCGGGTCACCGGCAGGACCAAACCTGAATCACATCGCGAAAAATGTCAGATTATTCATTTTCAACAGCATTCACCGATGATCACCGGTATGGGCAACGGGACTTTACTCACCAGTGGTTCTGCGGAGCGCCAGTGGTCCTTGCTCGAATTCCAGCATATGTTGTCCCGTTAACCGATCTACCAAGTACTTCCTGAAAACCGAGATGAGAAGAGTGAATCATTCACCAAGCTGCGGAATGTTCAACTACTGATGTAAAGAGACATGATGAGGATAATAATGTAAATAACTTCTAAAACCACAACTCTATCTGACTGCCTTGGTGCAAAAAGTGAAGACTTCAAGGATAGTAAAGCAGCCAAAGGGACGTAAATTTCAACACTGACAGAGATGGGCGAACTTGCCTGCAGGAACAATTTGTCGTTTGAAACTACTGCAGCTGTCAGATGCGCATTCATCCTTTCGCAGGCTTCTAATACCAAATCAAGCTGTTCCTCAGAGTATTCTGTAACCACCTGAAATATGCACTCACAATAGGTAAGTATATTACTTAACGAAACTGACAAAGAAATACAACTTAAACCAACTTAATGTATTCTAGAATACAAGATAGGCCATGGAAACCTTAGCTACCTTCCAAGTTAGCAAATTCAATAAGGGTGAGTAAAACTAACTTTCATTTGTTATACGAATCTGAAATATAACATGGACCTACGCATCAAGTGGAGATAAACATTAGTATATTCCATAACCAAGAAAATTATTCTTCAGCCAGGCCATAATAAGGCCGTAAACATGGGCCCATCTGATATATACGCTTATGGAGGGGATCAGTAACACTAACATCATAGGAAAATCAGTCACCATCAACATGTTTTACAGTAGCATGTGAAAGAATGTATTACCTGGAAAGGACCAAATATCTCCTTTGTCACAAGCTCGAAGTTACCCTTTTTAAGGATCTCCACTAGTGGGACAAATACAGCAGTCGGTTTGAAAGCACCATATATTTCTGGGATGGAGTGATTCTCCAAAGGTTCACCACCGAACAGAACCTTTGATCCTGGTATTTTGAGAAGGTTGTTCATGTGCTCTATCATGGTTGCTGTTGTAACCTGCATAAGCAGAAAATGATGATAAAATTAATTCTATGGTGAAACTTGAAACCGCTGTATAGTTGTGCAAGTGGATGGGTCAGTCGGACCCATTGATGCATCCAAGTCTATTTGCTTGAAAAATAATGCAATGACATGTATAGCTGCTGCCAAATCCTACACCATGAAAAGAAAGTTACAAAAGAATAGAATGTGGTTAAAGATGGTCACTCACAGTAAGGACTGGCCCAATCGTCAAATCTTCAAGCTTCCTTCGTTCAGAAAGTTTCTTCATTTTCTCAAGTAGCCCACTAGATGACCAGTTCTGCAATTAGAAGAAAACTATTAAACACGCTATTGTTGTGTCTGTTGACAGAGAAGCGCAATGTTGTAATAAGCTCCCAAAGTTCATAAGGAGTCATTCACTTTTTTTCTCTGGAGCATTTTACTTATTATCTTAAAATAACAAAAATCACTATGACAAGAGACGGTTGGACTTGAACCAGTGTTCATAAAGATATCAACAACTGGGCTCATAATTCACTAACAAACCCAGGAAGGAAAATTGTGCACTGGTGATATCATTCTTTAGTCTTTACCTTGTGCATGAATAGCATAGACTGAGCAGAGCACTTCTGACCGCTGCAAGCGTAAGCATCCTGGTCGCAAACCCATGAAATATAATCAACCTGTGTGGGCACCATATCATAAAAGCAAGTCAAATCATCTTCAGCTTGGTAAATGCATGACAATGAACTATGAATATACAATGTTATTATGAATATATTGATGTTAAGGTCTTAAGGATAAAACAGAAGTGACTTTAGACCTCTTGAACATCTGGACCAAGAATTTTCCAATCAAAACCAGCATCTTCTAACTTGATTCGGCCTTGCAAATCAGCAGCCAATTTCTCTGCCACACGTGAGCTCCCAGTGAAGAGGGTCATTTTTGGATTTGCCTACAAAAGATCATGTGAAGAATAAATCCAACCATGAAATATGTGCTGCATATAAAACAGTAGTGCTAGCCCACTTGGAATAGGAAAGCTAGTGGACGCATATTGTTATGCTTTGAATTCCAAACAATCTCTGTTGTTGAACCCTTGAACATGCTGTACCACGTTCAGTTAACTGAAAGAATGGCGGAACCACACACTGCTTCTTATTAGTTATCACTAACATGATGAAAAGGATTCTACATGTATATGTCCAAACATGGAATTTGGTTGTCACAGATTGATTAACTAGTTATATCATTTTACTATAGCACAAATTCCTTTCCAAAGCTACAGGAAACATTCTCCCAAAGTCATAAAATAGAAGCCAAACCTCCAACAGCAGCTTGTTCATTGTGATGCCATCAGAATTTATGAAGTCCACGTCCTCTGCAGGCAACCCACACTCGTGAAGCAACCTGATCATTTGTTCCATCACAATGCTAACTTTGCTGTCAACTTTGAGGACTGGTTTATTTCCCATATAAAGTGCACCCATCAGTTGCAGTAAGGGAATCTCCAATGGGAAATTGAATGGTGTGATTATTGCAACCTGCTCAAAGTTAAAATTATATTAGACCTAACATGTCACAGGTAATGAAAAAAACTCATGGTGCATCAAAAGCTTAACATTCAGTTACTGGAATAACCATTTGAAGCAACTAAAAAGAAATTAAACCATCAAAGCATACTTCAGTTCACTCTCAAAAGAATGTAAGACATGCTAAAGAGTTCATGAATTATTCAAAGTTTATCAAGCCAAATGTTTTTACATCCACATGAAAGTTCCTTTGTAGTTCCAATGGGTCTAACTCTATTATTACCAAATAATTAGACTAAGGATGGAACCTGATCTTTGTCTAGCAGCTTCACCATGGAAGTGCATTCAACAAATAATATGTTAAGGAAAAGAAAAAACACTAGCAGGCCATGTTAAGCAATTATTTTGCCTAGTGTATCAGATGCAACTCACTTTTGCACACAGTTGAATTCCTGTGCCTAATAGCTTGTAAATCGAGTACCAGGAATCCAATTAGACCGTACCAATTCTTTAGAAGTGCTGATATGCAGTGGAAGGACCAAAAGGAGCAACAAATCTCAAATACAGCATTTTGTCTCCAAAGAAGTTTCGAGTACTTACTGGGCCAAATGGCCAACGATAGCCATTACTCATTTGTCCAACATGATTTCCAGGTACAGCAAATGACCGAGCCAGAAAGCGCACCTGTTATATCAGCCAGAGAGAAGATTAAAGTAGAAAGTATTACTATTGGGTGTTCATTTCAATCTGCAGACCGGAGCATAATGACAGCTCCTAGCTAAACATGTACGCATTCATATAAAATTGCACCATCATTTGTGAACAACTGAACAGGGAAATGAAGAAAATTATCTGTAGATTCACGTACCTGATCTCCACAGAAGTTCTCCAAGAATTTTTGAGAAACTTGAACTTCCAAAAGAGCTTGTTGATAGCTCTTTGGAGAAACCCTTTGAACAAGCTTAGCAAAGAAATCTAAGACCTGTCAATCACCGGTGACAATAATGAGTGGAGAATTAGATGAGAAAAAAAGGTGATATCATTCTTCTATCCTCTATGAACGGATCGCAAAGTCAGTAGGGGATGCCCCTATTTGCATTAATAAATGTGCATCACATGGCAAATTGGTCCATGCACGTGTAGAGCCGTTTAAAAGAAGATCTCAGTAGAAGAAAGTCACATCATTTTTGTTTCAAGATGGCATACCTCAGGTTGACCAAGCATGTGTGCAGCTTTTGTAGATATATCTCCATACATGAGATACCTGCATATTGGAGGTTCCAAAATTCATCAAGGTACAAGTGCTGATAGTACCAGACACTACTATTATCAGCACAAGTTTATACAGGGCATATGGGTTTGTTCATATACCATGTTTGCTGACTACACTTTCAAGTCACAAAAACATGCTACTGCTCGAAGCATGGTTGAACCTTTTGATATCTGATCATTAGTATTTTACAAAATATTTAGATATGTGACATGAAAGTAATGTGTATAACTTTTGTAATTCATGCTTTCAAATAGTTGCTAAAAGCATTAATGGTAAAAATAATGGCAAAATGCATCACAGAGACAGAGAAGTGAAGAGAATAAAGTAGCTACAGAATACTGGCAATAATGTTGTCAGGGGGAGTATAAAGTAGCTACAGAATACTTTTTAGGAGGTGCTGTCTGGCGACGAATGTGCATAAATTATAATGCCGTAATTAACATGTGTACATAGGTTTGTAGGGTAAAAACTTCATTGACCAAATACTAAATGGTGAGGAAAACCTTTGTAAATTGTGATCTCATTTATAGATTAAAAGGTTGATAATTGGATAAGCGGACCAGTCAAATAAAATTTCTCTAACCGGAAACTAACTAATTATGTTAATTTTGAAACATGAGGTCACAAACATCAGGCAGCCAAAAAACAGTATTGCCATGAAATACGTTAACCGACTTAAATCCATGGTACAGGAAAACAACACATACCTCTCTGGAGCTCTAAGTGGGTTGTGAAGTCCATGCTTTGGGCATTTAGATAAACTCTCCACAAATGGCTGCACCACAAAAATATTGCATATTGTTTGAGAACACACTTCGGAGCTAATAGACACACGACAATACCAGTAAGTTTAAACAAGGAAAAGTCAGTCTTTGTATTTTAAGCTGGGAAAAGTTGACAAAAGCTGATAGATATGACTAAATTACACTCGTAACGCTGTAACATGGAAATCAAAAGAGAAGCACCCCAAAGCATCAATACCTTTATTTCAGATCCCTGAACCTCAGCAACTTTGATAAACTTGTCTCCATTTAAAGGATCGACTATCCAGTTCCAGTTAGCAGACTTTATCCATTTTCCCTGCACTGAACTTAACTTCGTCAATGGATGTGGTGAAATAGCACATTTCACTTCGGTGGGGAACATGATGGTCATTCAATTTCAGGTTCACAGCCGAATGAATGATTCCATGTTCTAGCCATTCAATTTCAGGTTCCGTACTTTTCAACATACTTGCTCAACAGTAGTACAGTACAGAACTAGGTGTGAGCAAGTAATCATAACACGAGCCTAAAAAACAAAGCACCACAATGACCAAACACATCTTGCCCATTTGGCCCAGTAGGAACTTCACAGGAATGAAGTCTGATACTGATGGTACAAATCGGAGGCGATGGAAAGCTCCTTATCGAGTAAAATTATTTCTACCCACCTTCACCATAAAAATAACCTTGTTCCTATACATCGCTCTTACACATCACAAGCAGTAACCTGCTGGACAGAGACAGCTCTGAAGCGTGTCCATGACAAAGCTAGCAAGCAAGCAGGACCAATTTAAAGCAACCCATACAGGCCAGTTCTTTTGGGCGATTCTCCTAGAATCGCCCCCCTCGGCAGCTTCTCATAGAATCGTCACACCATATATTTTTTTACAATCCTAGCTAATCAGACCTTAACTAGATAGGATTGTAAAAAATATATGAAGTGGCGATTTGGGAGAAGCTGGGGAGAGGAGAATCGCCCAAAAGAACTGGCTGAGCAGATCCCCCAAATGCCGGTCATCTCACCAAAATTCTGCACTTCCGCCGGTCTTGAACCAGAGATCTCCTCGGGGGACACCGTCGCAAATGCCGGCGTGTGCAGCCACCTGCGCATCGTCCAAAACAGTCAGTAACGGCCCAAATACAAACCAAATGGTCCGCGGTCAGTGCAGAATCGAGCCGTAGCAAATCCATCGCAGCCCCCCTCACAACCCTGACAGCTACCAACCCAGATCGCGCCTGAAACTGCAGTCACGGAGCAAGCGATTCCAGCTCCCGTGTAAGAAATCGGCATCAAATTTCCACCGACTGTTTCCCCCGCGCACGCCACCGGTGATGATAAGCTTTGGACGGAGCCGGATCGCGCCAAAAAAAAAAGTAGCAGGGGTGAGAGGCGGAGGCGGGTCACCTGGAAGCGAACGCGGCGGGGGATCGTCGGAGGGCCGCGGCGGCGGCGAGGTGCCGCCGGGAAACGAGGCGGCTCATCGGCTGGCTCCTCGCGCTCGATCTCACCTGGGAGCACGGGACGCGGCGGCAGTGGTGTGGTTCGACTTGGATGGAGTGACGTCGTCGGCTCGCTCACTGCAGTCTGTGCCCCTGTGGTCGATTTTATAAGGAAAAATTAAGTGTACTTACTTGCGTATGATTGTAGGGAGCCGTTTTAAATATGGTTTATGAGGCTGGTTGTAACGGGGAGTATCATATACTAGTATCATGCATATGATACTAGTGTATGATACTACCTCTCTAATGCATAGTATCATATGTTGGTATTATATAGGACTATATTTATTGACATGTATGACACAAAGTAGTATATCATTTAATATGATACGGTATCATGATATGATACCCAAGCCTCTCTTTCTTCATTTAATTCTATGCCACCTCATCAAAGTTGCTTAGTTGGTATGCATGATACTACCTATGATACTCCCATTACAACCAGCATGAGATTCCAAGCCACAAAATGCCACAAAAATTATCGGATATTTCAAATGGAGCTCGAGCTTGCTCCCGATGAACTGTAAATACAAAATTTTGTAAAAAATCAAAAGAACCTGATTTTTCTTGGCACGGAGTTAGAACATACGAATACGTTTGTTGGCAGAAAAATTCAGACTGTTTTTAGTTCTTAGATGTTATATTTAATCTTACTACTCATGTGGGTGCACATGAACTTAGGACGCAAAACGCTTTTTCGCTGAAACCGAAATTGTCTGCATTTTCAAGAGTGACTCTTGACTGTCGAAAATGTTGCCCCGATATTTTTTTCCACGGGTTCACCTTACTTTGTCCATAACCCACGTGTACTTGTGTTTCTTTATTATTATTATCGAGTCATGGAACTTGGCACCATGTTGTGGTATGGAAAAGCAATAGCTTACCGTACCATAAGTCCCACCAAACGTGTCTTTCTACACTACAATCAAGTCATTTGAACATTGATGGCGTCGTCATAACAACAAATAGTCAACCCTTGCCCAAAAATACATCTACTCAACATGAACTCTGATCTATCGTGGCAACGAATTGCTATGTTGTTGTTTTTTTTTCGTGATGGTGAACCCAGAATGCTGCCAATAAAAACAAATAGCTCCACCTATGTGTGGTAAGGGGAAAATGCAAGTAGAATGACAACGCTAGGAAAGAGAGAGTGTGTGAGCTTGTTTTAACCGCGGAGATTGGAAATTTAGAAGAAATGTTACAATGCTTCTTGTCGGTTAGGTCATCATTGAAAATGATACTCCCTCCGTTTCAAATTTGAACTAAAACCACGACGAGTAATTTGAAACGAAAGGAGTAGTTTGAAACCATGATTTCCTCTGTCTTTTTATACATTTATTACATGCAGCTTGTCTGTGTTATGGTCCGAAAGAGAACTAACAATACCCATTTGGTTAAAATGTGCAACTCACGTCCTCCCAGTTTTGGGTTTCTTGCATATTCACAGTGGGAGGGCGCAAAAGTTGACAGATTCACACGACTGTTTAGGGGCCAAACAAAATTCGTACCAACTCTTTTTTCTTTTCTTTTTTGCGAGGGAAAATTCGTAGGAACTCGTTGGCACGGAAAATTGAGAGGACGAAGAAGGGCAAGATCGTCATCACAATCTGGACAAACGCATTGGACGCATTAACTGTTTTTTGGCCCGAGCCACACCAACGTGGTGGTGACACGTTGGCGAGCGGATCAGGGAAGCTGCAGCTTTCCACGCGCTACCGACAGGACACCTCATCGGCCGCGGGTACAGGGATAGCACGAGCCTGAGTCAGCTCCTCGTGGCGATAACGTAAAAAAAGCTGCCGCGATCTTCGGTCGGTCGAGGTTTTTTTTCTCTTCTTTTTTTGTTTTTGAGCAAATACGGTCGGTCGAGGTGACCGCACGCACACGCAGACGCAGGGGTCGCGTCTGGGCCGGGCTCCATCACGGCTCAGGCCCGCTAAGCCTCGGACGTCGTCTGTGTCGTGGCCCGCGGGCTGGATTCTCTGGACCCATTTGTCTTCTCAGGCCACTGCCCCCCACTTGCTAATACTCTGACGGTCAGAGTCTGACCGGATGGATCGCCCTCCCAACTGTCTCAACTCGCAACGCCTTTTCCCTCGCTCCCCGTGCACCGCCCCGTGACACAACTGCACTGGTGGTGGAGTAGATAGGGGCGGGAGGAGGAGTTGACAGGAAGAGAGCGAGAGACAGACCGATCGATCGCCCACCGGCCCCGCCCGCCGCGCGCATCCGTCCGTCCGCCGCTGCCCGGCCATGGCGACGGCGCCGAGGAGGCGGACGCTGCTCAAGGTCATAGTCCTCGGCGACAGCGGGTCAGCCCCCGTCCCTCCCTTTTGTTTTCACGGCAGCGGCTTGAATGCCGGTTTGACTTTGGCATCATTTGGCTGGCTGTTTGTTTCGCTGCCGGTTTTCTTTTCAGGGTCGGGAAGACGTCGCTGATGAACCAGTATCCTTCTAGCTCGCCTCGCGGCACCATCCATGCTCCATCCATCGGTGCTTGGCTTCTTTCTTTCTTTCTTTCTCCTTTTTTCTGCTTTCTGCGGATTAGGTTGCATGGGGGTGCTTCCCTCCCAGCTGCTTGCTCTGATCCAGTCCGCGTCCGGCCGGTTTGACTTTCATCCATCTCATTGGCTCTGCTAGCTTCAGTTTCACTTCTAGTCAATGTTCGATACCCGTGCGTCGATTCGGCAGGTGATCATACTTCGTTAACTTTTTTATTTTTAATAAGCATAAAAAAAATGCTGGGCACGTCTGTCTGTCGTGGCGGCAACATCGGGTTTTGCCAGGGGGGATTTAGTAGTATAGCTGCTGCCCGCAAGGTGTTCGATCAAATGGGGCCTGCTTTGCTTGCATTTCCCTTGACATGGACCGTCAGGTATGTGAACAAGAAGTTCAGCCAGCAGTACAAGGCCACGATCGGCGCCGACTTCCTCACCAAGGAGGTCCTCATCGAGGACAGGCTCGTCACCTTGCAGGTCCGTCAGCCTCCTAGCTCCTCCTCTATTCATCTGGATTTTGGAAGACTAAAAACATGCCGTGTGTGCTGCTTAGCATCATCGATCATTATGTGCTGCCCTGTTTTGTTGTAGATTTGGGACACGGCAGGGCAGGAGAGGTTCCAGAGCCTCGGCGTGGCCTTCTACAGGGGAGCCGACTGCTGCGTACTAGTCTACGACGTCAATGCTAAAAGATCATTTAACACGCTTGGCACCTGGCATGACGAGTTCATCAACCAGGTAACTTTCTGCTCTTTTGCCCGTTCTGACAAGCAGAAACACATGTTGGAACAATCAGTTAGTCGCGATGCGCATGAGAAATTTATAATGCATATGTTTACAATAGTCTGCCCTCTGCCCTGCTTTCAAATTCTCGTTGTAAATCAAAATAAGAACAGTGGTTGCCTAGTCCTTTGGATCATTGATTATGCACAGTATGCTGCAATAGTACAATGTTAGCTGTCTATGGCATCGACAGATTGTAATCGCCAGAAGCATTTTTTGCCATTTTCACTTTCAGGCTGGACCATCAGACCCCAAGCAATTCCCCTTCATTTTGGTCGGGAACAAGGTCGATCTTGACGCTGGAAGCAGACGAGTGGTCAGTTAGTTGCTTGAATTACGATTTCAGTTTCTTCGCTGTCGTGCTCTGCAGTTTCTATTTCTTTACTGCCATGCTCTGCACAGGTTCCTGAGAAGAAAGCAAAAGACTGGTGCGTCTCCAAGGGCGACATTCCGTACTTCGAAACCTCGGCCAAGGACGACTACAATGTCGACACCGCTTTTCTGTGCATCGCCAAGCTTGCCTTGGAGCATGAGCACGATCAAGACATGTAAGTAAACGCAACCCATGCCCGATCTTATGATGTTTGCCAGATGCAGTGAGCTTATCAGGTTATCTTGAGGCCTATAGGCTAGAGGGTATGCAGAGCCTGGAAGCCTGGACTGCCGTTTCTTACTAGTTCACTAGTGTTTTAACCATGTTTCTTTTTCTGTCCCCAGCTACTTCAATTCAGTTGCAGAACAAGGCCCTAAACCTCAAGAACAGACGAGCGGATGCGCGTGCTAGCTAGCATCTTGGCATTACTGTCCAGTATAAGGCTACAATTCTGCTACATTTTTCGCACTGTATCCAGTATTGAATGTAATGTATGTACCATACGATAGTTAGTGACTGATCAACAGTTGCAAGCTGTGCTCCCTTTTTTTTTTTTTTTTTTTGCGAGGAAGCTGTGCTCCCTTAGCTGGGCAATAAAATGTAAACAGTTCCAACCATGGAATTATTGTCGAACTAATTCTTCGTCGGTTGTAACATGTAGCATTTCAAACTGCTTGGTCTGATTGTAACAGAGCATACTCACTCTAGTTGACTGGAAATAAATAAGCTGCAATCCCGTTCTCAGTGGCACAGGAAGGGGGAGTCAGAATATATACGATTGGTAAATACAGTAATAACTACTACACCAGAGTTTCGACCAGCAGAATAGACATATAGGAAACCAACAAAACATAAAATCACTCTCACTCAAAGAACCCGTCAAATCGATAATTAGGCGACTTAAAACCTTTTGGAAGGGCATACCTTCTCGTTAAATAGCATTCCAGCGACGCATCAAAGATGGCAGTCCAGTCTGTTGAGTATGTATTTTATACTGCACGTGTATTGGAGTTGTGGCCCACCTCCTAGTCTTATATAATTAAGGTAGAGGTCTTCCCTTGTATTATATATGCGTGCACCAGCACCCCGATCAATATATCGTATTGCAAATCATCTGTCTACATGGTATCATCTTTTTCGGTCTAACCCTAGGGTCAGCCGCAGCCGCAGCCACCGCCGCGCCTCCCCGCGCCGCCGCCGCACCCCACCTCTGCACCTGCCGCCGCCGCGCCTCTCCACCTACTACCCTGCGCCGCCGCCGCCAGTGCCTCGCTTCCGCAACCCGCTGCAGCCGCGCTCGCGTTGCAATCCGCCGCATCCCGCTGTTTCGCTCGCTAGCCGCGTCCGCGTTGCCACCCATCGCTAGCCAGCCCGTTGACCCATTGCTAGCCAGCCCGTTGACCCATCGCTAGCCAGCCCGCGCGCCTCGTGCAGCTGCTATCCCATCCCGCGCCGCCGCTTCGTCAGCCGCCGCGCCGTCTCCCGCTACAGCCGCGCCCCGCCGCTGCTGCCATCTCCTCTCCCAACCCTAACCCTAGCCGCTACCCCGCACGCCGCCGCCATGTCGTGGCCCTCCTCCCCCGGCTCCTCCACCACCCACTCATCCAACCCGTTTGCTGGTCCCGAGCCCTCCGCCGCCGCCATCCGTGACCTCAATATTGAGGCCCGGGTCCCCATCCGTCTCCACAGCTCCAGCACGTCGTACTACGCGTGGAAGACCAACTTCAACCTCGTCTTCCGCGAGTACTATCTCACCGAGCATATCGACGGTTCCGTGGACAGCGCGTACATGCGTGGCGACCCGGAGTGGTCCGCCATCGAGGCCACGATCATCCGTTGGTTCTACCAGACGGTCTCGAAGGACATCTTCCACACGGTCGTCGCCGAGGACGACGACGCCTGCACCGTGTGGGCCAAGATCAACGCGCTCTTCACCGACAACAAACTCCAGCGCCTTGTTTTCTTGCAGCAGGAGTTCTTCGGCTGTCACCAGGACAACTCCACCATCGACGAGTACTGCATGAGGCTCAAGATGCTCGCCGACGAGCTTCGCGACATCGGCGCTAAGGTCTCTGACGACCTCATGCTGAGCACCCTCACCGCCGGTCTTAATGAGGACTTCGGCAACGCGGCGTCCAACCTCACCCTGCTGCCGCAACCCACCTTCCAGCGCGTTGTCGCGTACCTCAAACTTGAGGAGCGCCGGATGACGAAGCTGAAGCAGCGGGTCCAGCACACCGCTCTCGCCGCCGGTACCACCCGCGGCGGCCCTGCTCCTCCGGCCGCCCCCCGCCAGCCAGCGCCGCCAGCACCCGCCGGCTACTACCCGCTGCCGCCCGCTCCGCCCGCACCTCCAGCGCCTCCCCAGCAGCCGCAAGGTGGCGGGGGCCAGCGCAACAGGCGGGGTGGCGGGGGCCGCCGCCAGCAGCAGCCGCAGCAGCAGCAGGCGCAGGGCGCGGGGGATGCGCCCCGCTACCAGCAGCCGCCTCCACCGTGGGCCGCCGGGCAGAACCCGTGGACGGGCGTCGTCCACGCCTATCACATGCTTGTCCCGCGGGCTCCTGCACCGGGTCTCCTTGGCCCCCGTCCAGCGGGCCACCAGGCGTTCGTCGACGCCCCGTACCAGCCCTACGGTGCCCCGCTCGCGCCGCCACCCCTCGGTGGCTACGGCGCGCCCGTCCAGGCGTCGCCCTATGGAGGCCAGCTGCCGCCGCCGGCACCTGCACCGTGGGACCCAGCCCTCCTGGCCGCCCTACACTCGGCGCCGTCGCCGAGTAACTATGGTGGTGGAGGCGACTGGTACATGGACTCGGGTGCTACTGCGCACATGACAGCTCATCCCGGTAACCTATCCTCTTCCACTCTAGTTCACACCCCTACTCGTATCACCGTTGGCAACGGTTCCTCCTTACCTATCACCCATGTCGGTAGCACTAGTTTTCCTTCTAATTCTACACCTATCACTATGTCTAATGTTCTCGTTTCACCTGACTTAGTCACTAGCTTAGTCTCCGTTCGTCGTCTTACTCGTGAGAATCCTCTTACTGTTGAATTTGACGGTGTTGGTTTTTCTGTGAAGGACGCCCGTACCCGGATGGTGCTTCACCGATGTGATAGTCCTGACGAGCTTTATCCCGTGCACGCCGGCGCCTCCACTTCCACACCTGTCGCCCTCTCCGCCGGCGTCGACCTTTGGCATGCTCGCTTGAGCCACCCCAACCCCGCCGTTTTGCGTCAGATTCTTAGGAGTTTTTCTTTCTCATGTAATAAGCTCGATGAGCATACTTGTGAGGCTTGTCATTTGGGCAAGCACGTTCGTCTTCCCTTTAGTGCGTCTACTTCAGTTGATTCATAGTGATGTTTGGACGTCTCCCGTTGCGAGTAACACGGGCTATCTATACTATTTGGTGATTTTAGATGATTATTCTCATTATGTGTGGACTTTTCCTCTTCGTCGTAAATCCGATGCTTTAGCCACACTCACCGCCTTTTATTCCTATGTCACCACTCAGTTCGGTCGCCCCATACTTGCACTCCAAACTGATAACGGAAAAGAGTTTGACAACGTTGCTCTTCGCTCACTTCTCCGCCAACCCGGTGCACCATCGACGGACGAAGCATATTGAGCTCGATATTCACTTCGTGCGCGAGCAAGTTGCCCTTGGACGTGTTCGGGTTCTCCACGTGCCGACGACGCAACAGTTTGCTGATGTGATGACTAAGGGATTGCCCACTCCCGTCTTCGAGGAGTTTCGGTCCAGTCTCTGTGTCTCCGGCGACGCTTCGACTGCGGGGGGGTGTTGAGTATGTATTTTGTACTGCACGTGTATTGGGGTTGTGGCCCACCTCCTAGTCTTGTATAGTTGAGGTAGAGGCCTTCCCTTGTATTATATATGCGTGCACCAGCACCCCGATCAATATATCGTATTGCAAATCATCTGTCTACACAGTCGACCTTCACCTTCAGTTTTGGGGAACTGTGTTCCCACACAGTCTCAGGTGTAGGGTATTCGAGAGTGACAGTATTCTTAGGGTCCTCCTCCTCCTCATCCACTTCTTCGCTATCTTCTTCATTGCCTTCCTCTTCCCCTTCCCCTTCGATTTCCTCTTCCTCTTTGTCAGGCTCAATCTCGTCATCATCCTCATCCTCTGGTTCAAGGCTAATCATATCCTCATCCTCAGTCTCACAACCCGCATCAAGAAAACAAACATAGAGCATCATTTGTTCGTCATCCGCGAACGCGGGGTCTTGAATAGGCCCCTGCACAGTTACTAGATTGCGACTTAACACAAGAGAGCCATCTTCCCTCACCAATCCCCCAATAGGCACGCTGCTATCATATACAACCATATGATGATGTCTATAATTTCTAGTAGTCCCAACAGTTATTTTACCGTCGAAGCGGACAATAGGGTCATCGGACCCTTCTCTCACGATGCTGACTTCGAGTCTCGCCGCCACCGGTCCTGTCACTTGTTGCAGTACCAATTTTACCGTGCTCTGGAAACTAGGTAGCTGGTCGATGACACGCTTGTGATACGGGTTGTGATGGTACGGCATTACGCCTTTGCTGAACTGTACCTCGGCATCCTGCTCACCCTTGTCCTTGATCTTTAAATCGAGCTCAAAGCACATGAAAGCACGAGTAACCAATGACAGGTATGGACCTGTTAGAGCTAACATATCCTTCTGTGCAAAGGGTTTTAGAGAAACAGTTAGAATCAAATCATGACTCCAGGTTGGACCATCGTTTTGAATTTTGGTTTTCGAAATATTCCAGCCACAGCCAAAAATCACCGAATTTCACTGATTTTTGTTTTCATTTTGGCCAAAGGATTCCAGTTAAGTTCGACTGAGATTCAATCATTTTTATATATTCAAATTTTGTGTGTATACCGAAACATTTTCACCGAAGACAATTATTTAAGTACCTACCAAAATTAATGAAATTTACAAAATTTCAATAAAATTACATTGAAAGTGAAAACCATGGGATAAATCTAAACGATTTCAAAATTATAGTCAACATCACTTCTGTTGGACCAAATAGGTTATTCCCGTGAACACATTGGACTAGACAATTACTCACAGCATTCTGGATAACTACAGTGGAGAGGATAACCACATCATCTAGATTCGATGAACATATAGATGGAATTAAGTGAGCAAACATAACTAAGGAAAATAAAATGTACCTCCGAATTGATGAGCTGGGCATCCTCCCTTTGACGGTCGAACAGGTAGACACATTTGTAGTCAACCTCATCCCTCGCAATAACCCTACCGTAAACCTCAACCGGGTATGTGTAATCAGGACCAACTCTAACCACCCTCAAGGAAATGATATTCAGGCCTCATTTGGTTGTGGTAGGAAACAAACCCAGGGCAGCTAACCACTTCGGGGGAATCTGCCGAGCATGTAGGATCCCCTCCTCTTGTGGGGGAAATATCCCTAAATCCACGTGACCAAATGACAACAGCAAAGACCGGGGGAGATGGACAGGCGTGGACTAGAAAAGCGGGCGTCGCGCACGACCAGCGCTCGTGAGAAAATAGCGGGGAGGAATTCCACGAGTGCTGAGGCGTGGAAACTCTACCCGGGAAAATAGGGGGGTTAGGGCCTGCATGCCCCGTAGGTTGGGACCTCCAAACGTCGTGCTCGTTTCTCCTGGGGACAGTTTCCGCATGGGTTTCGCCCCCTGGAAAAAGGCCGGGATCCCTGGGGGATTCCCGCCAACCAAATGAGGCCTCATGGTTGAAGCCGTCCCCTTCCTCACAGCAGGGTCGTACGGTGGCCCAAGTTCCACACTTGCTGCAAATTAATCAAGAGCAGAGATACGCACTACAAATCAGCACAAACGTGCAACAGGATGAAGGTTTCATCAGATTAGAAAGAAGTTGATGGCTGTGAATATAGGGTCTAGATAGATAGATGCTCACACTTTTCGTCGAGGTCGAAGCCGGCTAGGTGGAAGCTGCAGAAGCGGCCGGCGATGAGGGCCTGCCTCTTGGGATCGTGGACCATGAGCGCCTCGACCTTTTCCTTGTGCATAGCGGCCAGTTCATTCTTGTCCGTGCTCCACACCAGTTCAGGGAACGTGAGCTGCTTCTTTTTTTTTTTGAGCGGAATGGCAGGTGCTCTGCCTTTTCATTATAGGAAGGGGGAAATACTGTACAGAGGCAAAAACCCAAAGAAAACAAAGAGGAAAAGGAAAAAGGAAGGCTAGAGGCTGAGAAGGTCTCAGCTCAGCCAAAACTAACTACAAGCACTACTCCCATGCCTCCTTAAGGAGGCAGATTTCATCAGAAATAATGTTACAAAGCCATTGAACAGGCAGGCTCTCATGTTGAAAGAGACGACGATTTCTCTCATTCCAAAGATTCCAGGCAATGTAAACCGAAGTTGTGCAAATCTGGAAAGCTTCTTCCTTCTTCCGATGATGGGAAAACACTTTCTCCCACCATCCGACAATGGAGCTGGCCTCACGAGCATATCGAGCGACAAGCTGGTTGGTGGAGCTGAAGGAGTGCCCGACTTCTTTTGCGTAGGGACATCTGAGAATGAGGTGTAAAGCTGATTCAATAACCTGGTCACAGTTGCAGCAGCTATCATGATGATCCCAGTTTCTACGAAGGAGCCGGTCAGCAGTCCATAGCCGATTCTGCAAGAGCATCCACATGAAAATTTTTACTTTGCCTTCAGCCTTGATCTTCCAAACATTAGCCAGGGCCGGGATTGGGATTCTTGTCTTGAATTGGATGTCATAAGCTGATTTGGCTGAGTAAACATTGTTTGTGGTGAGAGTCCATTCAATCAAGTCCTCATTCGTGTTATCGAGGATGTCCTGTTTAACTGTCTGCACCTTCGTCCATAAGCACAGGAATTCCTCCAATTCAGCGGCTCCATCCATCCTGTTAAGGCCTCTCATCCATCTGTCATCATGTAGAGCATGCCTGATCGAGCTCGATTTTGAGCGAGAGAGGGCAAAGAGAGCTGGGAAACAATCTTTTGTTGCATTGCCATCAAGCCATTTATCCATCCAGAAGGATGTTTTGCTCCCGTTTCTCATGGTAATCTTTGTGCAGGAGGCGAAAAGCTGACGGTCGGAGGAGTTGCAGGGAATGCTAGCACCTTTCCATGGTCTGTCTGTGGGTTCCCATTCAAACCACTGCCACCTTAACCGGAGGGCTCGGCTGTAGGCCTCCAAATCCTTGATTCCGAGGCCGCTGTGACACCCTGGATTTTGCCCATTTCTTTTTCCTTTTTATTTTGGTCTGGATTTGCTTTTCTGTGGCATAGTAGTCCTGAAACCTGGAGAGATCACCCTGATTCCTCTCCCAAGTGGCTTGCCAACCTCAAAATCATCCCAAGACCTTGTCATTTCCATCTTGGACCAATCCCAATATTCTTTTCTTGGGAATATTCCTTTTTCCATTAAAGGAATAACCCTGTCAGCTCTGAGTTGTGAAGCAACTCATATTTCTATCATTCCCAAAATTCCCAAATAATTCTCATAAATCCTTTGGGACATATCTTATCCAGGTATGTCAAAATATTCCTTGCCATGTCCAAAAATATTTCACAAATATTCCTTTTCTGATTCTGCCCCAGCTGGCAGGTTGTGAAGCAAGTACCATTTATATTTGCTTGCTTGCTCTCAAACTTTTTGGGCATTCTTTCCTATCCATATCATTGCCACATGCCAAAATTCAAATTTATTTGGATATTAAATCTCTCCTGGCTAATTTCCAAAGTTTCTGGGCAACTGGAATCTTTGTGAAGCAAGTGCTAGCTAGGAGTATCCAAATGAGTTGAAATTTTGCAAGCACCTCCAATTGCCCAAATAATGACTCTTACACAAGTTTCAACCCTATCCAATCATCTGAGTGAGCAGAGCATCAATTCTTAGATTCTGGCCATATTTTTCAGTTGTGAAGCAACTATATTTTATATTGCTTCATTTAAGCTGAAAATTTACCAGGACATTCTTAAATCCATTTCAACTCCTTCCACCAAGTTTTGGCCCAATTCCGTAATCCAATTGCCCTGTGCAAATTTTGCAAGTTTCTGGACAGAGAAGATAGCTGTGAAGGAAGTACCATTTTGGCATGTCCATTTGGTATGAAATTTTTACAGCATCTTCATATGTCCAAATAACCCTGCCTTGCCAAATTTCAGCTCAAGTGGCTTCTTCATTTGAGTGCACCATCATGATCTTGATTCTGGACCAATTTGTGCTGTTGCAAAGCAACCATGATGTATATTGGTCCTATTACTTCCAAAACCCACAGGATTATGGTCCTTCCTCATCTAAACATCCCAGACAACTTATTTGGCTCCTAGACCATCTCTGTTGATCACTGTATCATGGTTTAGTCTGATACAGCAAAGTTTCAGTGAACCCTCACTTCACCTCAGAGCTTTTATAGTCGATCTATCACCTCAGGTGCAATGTAGTTTGGAGGGACTACACACCAGACAAGATTTCGTGCCAAGTACGTTGCCGTGGCACCATATGCACATGGTGACCACGTGTTTGACTTGCCAAATCGCGCGCTCTGTGCATGGGACCCTTGGCCTCGTCCGTTTCCTCGCTCGTTCGACACCACCTCATGTCCAGCGGCTTCGTTTCGTCGTCGCCCTCGCGCTGGACCCCTCTCCCCCCTCTCCCGTCTCTTCCTGCGCAGTGCACAGCCGCGCCGCTCCCTGTCCGCTTCTGCCGTCGACGAGTCCCGTCGCCCCAAGCTCTCCCGAACCTCCCCGGCCGCTCCTGAACCCTCTCCGCCCTCCGTGAAGCTCTCGGATGCTTCTCCTCCCCTCCAGGCGAGCTCCCGAAGCATCGGGACGCCGGTGCACGTGGCACCGTGGCCGTGCCCGGACCTCCTCGTCGCTCGGCTATATAAGGACCTCCGAGCCCCTCCCGAGCTCACCAGCCACCTCCCCGTCTTCCTCTGGTCCTGCCCAGCCACTTCCCCGAGCGGGAGAAGCTCTCTCCAGCCACCACCATCGCCATGGCCGCCGCGGCCCTTCTCCTAAATTGGAGCTCAGCCGAGCTCCTCTCCTCCTTTCAACCTCTCCACCAGCTCCTCCTCGTCCCGTTTAACTGCCCCACCCACTCGCCCTCGCCGGAGTTGCCCGTTTCGCCGGAGAGCATCACCACCGCCCGCCTCTCTGTCCTCCTCCTGGCGCCGCCCCTCCCCGCCTCCCTACTCCTCCCCGGCGCCGGACGACCCTCTGAACGGAGGCGCTACAGCCCTGCGGTCCCGCCGGTGGCCTCAGCCCGGCCGGAGCTGGCTTGAGCTGGCCGGCCCCCTAGCGCCCATGTGACGACCCCGGCTTAATCGTGCACTAATCATACACGCAAATGCGCACGATCAAGCCTAAGGACTCACTTGAAGATATCACAACACAACTCTAATACATAAAAATAAAGTCATACAAGCTTAATATTACAAGCCAGGGCCTCGAGGGCTCGAATACAAGCTCGATGGCATACAAGCGTCAGCGGAAGCATTAGATATCTGAGTACAGATATATTACAGAGAGAGAGATAAGCCTTCACAGAGGCGGGGTAAAAATAAAAACTACGATCGAAAGGCGTAGGCCTCCTGCCCTGGACCCTCCGATCCTACTCCTGGTCGTCGAACGGCTCCTCGTAGTAGTAGCACTCGCCAGGCGGATAGTAGTACTGGTCGTCGGCTGGGGCTTCTGGCTCAGGGGCTCCGTCGTCTGGTGGCGTCAAATGGAAAATGGGGGAAAAAGAAAATAAAGCAAACGTGAGTACTCATCCGAAGTACTCAGCAAGCAAGGATCTACACTACATATGCATCATTGTCAAAGGAATGGCTGTATAAGTGGACTGGGCTGCAGAAATGCCAGAGTAGAAGGGGAAAGCCTAATCCTATCGAAGACTAGCATCTTCAACAATCTTCGACAGTCTTGCAGCATCAGGAGAGAGCAGATGAACATAATGTAAAGTAGTAGTAGTAATATCATCAACCTCGACCTGAGATCCTTTCTCGACTCCCTGCGAGAAAGCAATCCCAGAGCCGTACTATCCAGTTCTCACCACATGTTCTAGTTGTACCGATCGGGATACAACTCCGAGTGTCCGTTACCGTAGGACAGGCTATCGATAGAAGTTTCTTCCCTGCAGGGGTGCACCAACTTACCCACCACGCTCACTTAACTCTGGCCGGACACACTTTTCTGGGTCATGCCCGGCCTCGGCTAAGCAACACGCCGCAACCCGACCTAGGCTTATAAGAGAGGTCAGCACGCCGGACTAAACCTATGCCCCCAGGGGTCTTGGGCCATCGCCCCGGGAACTCCTGCACGTTACGGGGCCACCGAGAGCAGACCTAGCAACCCCTTATACAAGCGCGGTTGCATTACCAGTCCAACTTGGCGTGCGCCGCTCCTTACTGACGTCAAACAAGCTTCGGCTGATGTGTACGACGCAGAACGCCCATACTATGCCCACGTGATGGTTAGTGCTATCGGGCCAGAGGCCCCTCGGATCAAATATCCAAACCGTAGTGGATTAGGAGCGCGCGGAAACGAGCAGAGACTCACGATCGATGTGACCCCGTCGCCCCGTCTCGAGGACTTGCGGCAAGGGCTAAGAATGCCCGGCCACGCCTCGTAGTTATCTCGCGGGCACCATCCAGGTCAACCCGACTCCACATCACTTCGCGTTAAGCTCGCGCGGGTACCCCTCAGGGCCGACCCGTCTTTAGTACCATAGTTTAGTGCAAGTCATAATATCCAAGGTAACTGTGTGTCTGACACCGAAGGGAACCCTGAGGAATCACCCTCGATGGAATTCCCGATCGATGTTATCATCAAGGTGAACGAAGGAGGAATCACCCTCGAGGTCCACACTTGAGAGGTTGCGCGACGATGTCGTTATCGGGGGTGGTGTAGGAGGAATCACCCTCGCTTACCACGACCGAGTAACTAACCTACAAGGTTAACATCAGAAGTGCTGACGAGGTATCACCCTCGGCACTCGATGATAACCCAGCAGTGTCGGCAACTAAGGGGAAGTGATGTGCGGTGCCATGGTCTAGTCTTCAATCCCGATGATCGGGTCTTCTGATGTCCAGCAGGGCAGTCGGGATCAAGTGGGGGGTCTCTGTCGTGACTCTACCCATCCTATGCTAAACAGTTTAGGATAACAGGCATGTATCAAAAGTAGGTTACAAGTAAACAGGCTATGCAACAGAGTAGGATAGTAATAGCAGCAGTAACATCTAGTGCAAGCATAAGAGGGGAGAGAGTAGGCGATATCGGAATGCTCAAAATGGGGGTGCTTGCCTGTTTGCTCGGGGGCAAGGGCAAGGTCTTCAGTAGTATCGTCGGGGACGTAGTCGTACTCCTGTGCGGCGTCTGCCTCGGGAGCTACGTCAACGTCGGGGGCTACCGAGAGAGAAGAGGGGGAAGAAACAGGTAAACATAATGCAAACAAATGCAACACGGTGCGTGTGATGCTATGATGCAGTGTAGGGTTGCCTGAATATGCATCTAAGTCATTTTAGTTATTTTTTAGAATTATTATGGGATTTAATATCCGACGTGTGTGCACTATTCATCTGTCGGATTCGGGTCCGGAGTTACGAGTTCTTCTACGTAGGAGGTTCCGATGGAGAAACAGACGGCACGATCAGACTCGTCTCGTCGTTCTGAGCAACTTTCATGTTTTAACTTTTTCGATCCGAGCTACGGTTTAAAAGTTATTAATTTTTAAAGATTATTTGAATTTCTGGAATTATTTTATTTAACAGAAAATGAATTATGACGTCAGCATGGCGTGCTGCTGACGTCAGCAAGTCAACAGGACGGTTGACCAGTCAAACCTGACATGTGGGTCCAGTGGGACCCACATGTCAGCCTCTATTTCTTTAATCAGTGATTCAGTTTAATTACCAGGATTAATTAGGGGGTGGACCCCACATGTCAGTGAGACATTAGGTTAATTAGTTTATTTTTATTTCTAATTTGTTTTAACTAATTAATCAGGGAGGTGGGGCCCGCCTGTCAGTGAGAGTGGATGAACAGTACCCGCGTTGACCCGGGTCAACGCGGTCAAAGCGCGCAGCGGGGCCCGCAGGCAGTGACTCCGGGTGGGACCCAGGCCTGCCAGCGTGGCGTGACCGGCGGCTTGCCGCCGGCGTGCACAAAACACGGCGGAGGGCTCGGGCCACCGTCGGAATTCGCCATCCGTGGGCCGTTTGGCTCGGGGTTGGATGTGTTCGAACGAGCGCTCGCCCGCGCGTCGAACTGAGGCGGTGGTTTCGCCTGAGCTGGACGGGAACGTCGCCGGCGACGAGCGGGGACGGCGGCGCGTACGGGTGGTCGTCGGGAACGACTCCACGGTGTGCAGCAGCTCAAACGAATGGCATAGGCTAGCCCTACGCGGTGCGGCGAAGCTAGTGGGCACGCGCCCGTGACCATATGGTCACCGGAGACTCGCCGGCGACGTGTGCCGCGGCGATGGGTTTGGGTTCGTATGGGACGGCAGCCACGGGCGAAATGGAGCGGGGAAAAGGAGTGGGGAGGAACTGCGGCTCACCGTGCGGTCAAGGCGGACCTGCGACAGCTTAGTAGCAGCAGGGAGGTTCGCCGGAGACGACGAAGAATGGCGGCGACCGAGGAGGAAGACGACGGCGTGAGCTCGATGCTGAGGCACCCAGCTCCTCCAGGCGGTGCCAGTCGAAGCAGCAGTCGCCTGCGGAGCTGCGGGGCACGGAGAGGCGGCGTGGGGAGGCCAGTGGCCACGGCGGCGGCGATTCGCGGCGACGGTGGCGTCCGGCCACCGGATCTGAGGAGGGAAGAAGAGGCGAGGCGAGTGTGGGAAAGAGGGGAAGAGTGCGCGGGCGACCAGGGGAGATGGATGGCTCGTCCTTATCTCCTCGCCCGTCGGTGGGGTGGTCGCGCTGTCGCCGTTCGGCCGGTCGGTGCCGGCGCAGCCATGCGCGCGCTGACACGGCATCGGAGAGAGAGGGAGAGAGCTAGCTGGGCTGGGCCTCAGGCACTGTGCACTAGTGGCAGTGCACAGTGGCCCCTTCCCTTATTTTTTTTTTTTTATTTCTATTCCTTTCTGTTCTGAAATGTTTAGGGCTCTTGTGCACTTTTGAAAAATGTGGGAGTTGGCCCAAATATTGCAATGCAATATTATCTCTCACCAAAAAGTGGTTTGGACAAATTTGGATTCCATGTGAGTTTGATATTAATTTAATAGATGTAAATAGTCTGTTTTGAGTGCTGTTTCAGGTTGTTTCACTCACTTAGCTAACTCCAAAAATAATGATTATGATTTTGCCATGACCACTGGATTATTTGCTAATTAAATAACATTTCTCCAGCAGAGTTTGATCAACTTCAATTTGCACTTTGGAATTTAATTTGATTTTCAGATTTTGAATTTGAATTGGATTATTGACCCAAATGATTTGGCACTGCAAATGATCATGACTTGGCAGTTTTAACAGAGTGTCATAGAGCTTATTACTAGGGGGTGTTACAAGTTCTCCTCCTCTAAAAGAAATTCTCGTCCCGAGAATTTAGGAGGTAGAAGGAAAGAGTCCGGGATATTCTTCCCGAAGATGATCCTCGCGTTCCCAAGTGGCTTCATCTTCTGTATGATTCGACCATTGCACTTTTAGGAACTTGGTCGTCTTCTGACGAGTACGACGCTCAGCTTCGTCGAGGATGCGGATCGGATGCTCCTTATAGGAAAGATCATCTTGTAGCTCGAGCATCTCATGATCCACTGCACGACGCGGGGATTCCTTGAAGCACTTACGGAGTTGCGACACGTGGAAGACATCATGAATATGGGAGAATTGCGGTGGCAACTCCAATTTATATGCCACCTGTCCCCGTCTAGCCACGATGCGGAAAGGACCAATATAGCGAGGAGCTAGCTTGCCCTTGATTCCGAAATGACGGGTGCCCTTCATTGGAGTGACACGAAGATAAGCTTGATCACCAGGTTGATAGATCACACCCCATCGCTTGCGATCATAATTACTCTTCTGACGGTCTTGAGCTGCTTTGAGATTCTCCCGTACAATTCGGACTTGTTCTTCGGCATGCTGAATAATGTCCGGTCCAACAAGAGGTCGTTCCCCAGTTTCTGACCAATTCAGAGGGGTTCGACATTTACGTCCATAAAGAACCTCAAATGGGGCCATTTTTAAGCTGGCTTGATAACTGTTGTTATAAGAGAACTCGGCATACGGGAGAGATTCCTCCCATTTCTTATCGAAGGATATAACACAGGCTCGAAGCATGTCTTCAAGCACTTGATTAACACGCTCAACTTGGCCTTGGGACTGAGGATGATATGCGGAACTCCAGGTAATATGAGTTCCCACGGCTTCTTGGAAACTTTCCCAGAACTTGGAAGTGAAAAGAACACCACGGTCTGAACTAATCTCCTTCGGAATACCATGGAGTGAAACAATTCTGGCAATGTACAGTTCTGCTAGCTGGCTAGCGGTGATAGTCTCCTTAACAGGTAGGAAATGGGCAACCTTGGAGAGTTGGTCGACGACGACAAGAATGGCATCGTGACCCTTCTAAGACTTGGGAAGACCAGTGATGAAGTCCATTTGCACTTTATCCCACTTCCATAGAGGAATAGGGAGCGGTTGCAGAATTCCAGCAGGTTTCTGATGTTCTGGCTTCACGCGACGACAAACGTCACACTCGGCAACATAACGAGCAATATCCTGCTTCATCCTAGACCACCAGTACCTTTGACGAAGATCTCGATACATTTTGGTACTACCCGGATGGATAGACAGCGGTGTATCATGGGCCTCCTTCATGACTTTGTCAGTCATCAGCTCGAAGCGAGGTACTACGATGCGGTCTCTGAAATATAATGTACCATCTTCAGCAACTGAGAAATCCCGATACTTAGCAAGGTGAAGCTCCTTCTTCATCAAGTCAATTTCAGCATCTTTGGCTTGCGCTTCTTTAACAGCCTTCAGAAGGTCTGGCTGTACCACAAGGTTATTAAGAGAACCCTGGGGAAGAATTCACAGATTCAGCTGAGTCAGTTCTGCGTGAAGACGAGGTTGAGCTTGCCTAACCATGAGGTTGTTGCAATATGACTTGCGACTCAGGGCATCGGCCATTACATTAGCTTTGCCCGGGGTATAAGAAATACCGCAGTCATAATCCGCAATAGCTTCTAACCATCGTTGTTGTCGGAGATTAAGATCCGGTTGAGTGAATAAGTATTTCAGACTTTGGTGATCGGTATAAATTTCACACCGATTACCCAGAAGGTAGTGTCGCCATAACTTCAATGCATACATCACTGCTGCAAGTTCAAGATCATGCACTGGATAATTCTCTTCATGTGGACGCAATTGACGTGAAGCATATGCAATTACTCTCCGCTCTTGCATTAGGACGCAGCCTAATCCCTGACGAGAGGCGTCGCAATATATGACAAAGTCCTTGCGAGAATCAGGAGGAGCAAGCACTGGAGCATAAGTGAGCTTGTCCTTGAGGGTTTGGAAACTTTCCTGACACTTGTCTGTCCACTCAAACTTAACGCCTTTGTGGAGCAGATTAGTCAGGGGCTTGGCGATCTTGGAGAAGTTCTCGACGAATCGGCGACAATAGCTGGCTAGACCGAGAAAGCTTCGGACCTGCTTGGCATTCTTCGGAGGAGTCCAGTCAAGGATAGCCTGAACACGCTCCGGGTTAACGGCAATACCGTCCTTGGAAATCACATGTCCAAGGTAGGTCACTTCAGGAAGCCAGAATTCGCATTTAGAGAACTTGGCATATAATTGGTGCTCTTGAAGTCTCTCCAGAACTAGTCGAAGGTGCTCAGCATGTTCTTCTTTGTTCTTCGAATAAACCAGAATATCATCCAGATATACCACGACGAATTTGTCGAGGTAGTCCATGAATATATAATTCATTAAGCGGGAGAAGGTAGCGGGAGCATTCGTCAGACCAAATGACATGACGGTGTACTCGTATGAGCCATAACGAGTAACGAATGCAGTCTTGGGAATATCCTCTTCGCGAACACGGATCTGGTGATAACCCAACCTCAAGTCGAGTTTAGAAAACACCGAAGATCCATCAACTCGCTGGATCCTACTCTCCGCGTGCACTCTGATGCAGAATCCGGTCTCATCGAATGACAACTCGGAGTATAATACAACTTGAAGAGAAAGGTTAAACAAAACAATGGAAAGGAAAATGATTATCAGACTAATCAGATCAATGACAGGGAAATCGCACTGAATCAGTTCTCCGGGTGGATAGAATTAACGAGATCCTAAATGTCGGTGTTAGTAAATTTTAGTAAACCCGAATAGATGAGAGATTAGAATCCCAGAGTAAAGACGAGGAATAAAAGATCCTAATACCACCCAGTTGGCGACGTGGGCCCGTAAGCCACACAGCCAAGTTAGTAAAACAATTTTTTGACCACTAGACTCAACTTCGGCCAAAGAATTGGAAAGGGGGAATCCTAGAGGCAGTCGGCTCTGATACCAACCTGTGACGACCCCGGCTTAATCGTGCACTAATCATACACGCAAATGCGCACGATCAAGCCTAAGGACTCACTTGAAGATATCACAACACAACTCTAATACATAAAAATAAAGTCATACAAGCTTAATATTACAAGCCAGGGCCTCGAGGGCTCGAATACAAGCTCGATGGCATACAAGCGTCAGCGGAAGCATTAGATATCTGAGTACAGATATATTACAGAGAGAGAGATAAGCCTTCACAGAGGCGGGGTAAAAATAAAAACTACGATCGAAAGGCGTAGGCCTCCTGCCCTGGACCCTCCGATCCTACTCCTGGTCGTCGAACGGCTCCTCGTAGTAGTAGCACTCGCCAGGCGGATAGTAGTACTGGTCGTCGGCTGGGGCTTCTGGCTCAGGGGCTCCGTCGTCTGGTGGCGTCAAATGGAAAATGGGGGAAAAAGAAAATAAAGCAAACGTGAGTACTCATCCGAAGTACTCAGCAAGCAAGGATCTACACTACATATGCATCATTGTCAAAGGAATGGCTGTATAAGTGGACTGGGCTGCAGAAATGCCAGAGTAGAAGGGGAAAGCCTAATCCTATCGAAGACTAGCATCTTCAACAATCTTCGACAGTCTTGCAGCATCAGGAGAGAGCAGATGAACATAATGTAAAGTAGTAGTAGTAATATCATCAACCTCGACCTGAGATCCTTTCTCGACTCCCTGCGAGAAAGCAATCCCAGAGCCGTACTATCCAGTTCTCACCACATGTTCTAGTTGTACCGATCGGGATACAACTCCGAGTGTCCGTTACCGTAGGACAGGCTATCGATAGAAGTTTCTTCCCTGCAGGGGTGCACCAACTTACCCACCACGCTCACTTAACTCTGGCCGGACACACTTTTCTGGGTCATGCCCGGCCTCGGCTAAGCAACACGCCGCAACCCGACCTAGGCTTATAAGAGAGGTCAGCACGCCGGACTAAACCTATGCCCCCAGGGGTCTTGGGCCATCGCCCCTGGAACTCCTGCACGTTACGGGGCCACCGAGAGCAGACCTAGCAACCCCTTATACAAGCGCGGTTGCATTACCAGTCCAACTCGGCGTGCGCCGCTCCTTACTGACGTCAAACAAGCTTCGGCTGATGTGTACGACGCAGAACGCCCATACTATGCCCACGTGATGGTTAGTGCTATCGGGCCAGAGGCCCCTCGGATCAAATATCCAAACCGTAGTGGATTAGGAGCGCGCGGAAACGAGCAGAGACTCACGATCGATGTGACCCCGTCGCCCCGTCTCGAGGACTTGTGGCAAGGGCTAAGAATGCCCGGCCACGCCTCGTAGTTATCTCGCGGGCACCATCCAGGTCAACCCGACTCCACATCACTTCGCAATAAGCTCGCGCGGGTACCCCTCAGGGCCGACCCGTCTTTAGTATCATGGTTTAGTGCAAGTCATAATATCCAAGGTAACTGTGTGTCTGACACCGAAGGGAACCCTGAGGAATCACCCTCGATGGAATTCCCGCTCGATGTTATCATCAAGGTGAATGAAGGAGGAATCACCCTCGAGGTCCACCTTGAGGAGTTGCGCGACGACGTCGTGATCGGGGGTGGTGTAGAAGGAATCACCCTCGCTTACCACGACCAAGTAACTAACCTACAAGGTTAACATCAGAAGTGCTGACGAGGTATCACCCTCGGCACTCGATGATAACCCAGCAGTGTCGGCAACTAAGGGGAAGTGATGTGCGGTGCCATGGTCTAGTCTTCAATCCCGATGATCGGGTCTTCTGATGTCCAGCAGGGCAGTCGGGATCAAGTGGGGGTCTCTGTCGTGACTCTACCCATCCTATGCTAAACAGTTTAGGATAACAGGCATGTATCAAAAGTAGGTTACAAGTAAACAGGCTATGCAACAGAGTAGGATAGTAATAGCAGCAGTAACATCTAGTGCAAGCATAAGAGGGGAGAGAGTAGGCGATATCGGAATGCTCAAAATGGGGGTGCTTGCCTGTTTGCTCTGGGGCAAGGGCAAGGTCTTCAGGGGTGTCGCCGGGAACGTAGTCGTACTCCGGAGCTGCGTCTGCGTCTGGAGCTACGTCTGCGTCAGGGTCTATCGAGAGAGAAGAGGGGGAGGAAACAGGTAAACAATATGCAATCATATGCCACCAGTGCGTGCTATGCTATGATGCAGTGCAGGGTTGCCTGAATATGCATCTAAGTCATTTTAGTTATTTTTAGAATTATTCTGGGATTTAATATCCGACGTGTGTGCACTATTCATCTGCCGGATTCGGGTCCGGAGTTACGAGTTCTTCTACGTAGGAGGTTCCGATGGAGAAACAGACGGCACGATCAGACTCGTCTCGTCGTTCTGAGCAACTTTCATGTTTTAACTTTTTCGATCCGAGCTACGGTTTAAAAGTTATTAATTTTTAAAGATTATTTGAATTTCTGGAATTATTTTATTTAACAGAAATGAATTATGACGTCAGCATGACGCGCTGCTGACGTCAGCAAGTCAACAGGACGGTTGACCAGTCAAATATGACATGTGGGTCCAGTGGGACCCACATGTCAGCCTCTATTTCTTTAATCAGTGATTCAGTTTAATTACCAGGATTAATTAGGGGGTGGACCCCACATGTCAGTGAGACATTAGGTTAATTAGTTTATTTTTATTTCTAATTTGTTTTAACTAATTAATCAGGGAGGTGGGGCCCGCCTGTCAGTGAGAGTGGATGAACAGTACCCGCGTTGACCCGGGTCAACGCGGTCAAAGCGCGCAGCGGGGCCCGCAGGCAGTGACTCCGGGTGGGACCCAGGCCTGCCAGCGTGGCGTGACCGGCGGCTTGCCGCCGGCGTGCACAAAACACGGCGGAGGGCTCGGGCCACCGCCGGAATTCGCCATCCGTGGGCCGTTTGGCTCGGGGTTGGATGCGTTCGAACGAGCGCTCGCCCGCGCGTCGAACTGAGGCGGTGGTTTCGCCTGAGCTGGACGGGAACGTCGCCGGCGACGAGCGGGGACGGCGGCGCGTACGGGTGGTCGTCGGGAACGACTCCACGGTGTGCAGCAGCTCAAACGAATGGCATAGGCTAGCCCTACGCGGTGCGGCGAAGCTAGTGGGCACGCGCCCGTGACCATATGGTCACCGGAGACTCGCCGGCGACGTGTGCCGCGGCGATGGGTTTGGGTTCGTATGGGACGGCAGCCACGGGCGAAATGGAGCGGGGAAAAGGAGTGGGGAGGAACTGCGGCTCACCGTGCGGTCAAGGCGGACCTGCGACAGCTTAGTAGCAGCAGGGAGGTTCGCCGGAGACGACGAAGAATGGCGGCGACCGAGGAGGAAGACGACGGCGTGAGCTCGATGCTGAGGCACCCAGCTCCTCCAGGCGGTGCCAGTCGAAGCAGCAGTCGCCTGCGGAGCTGCGGGGCACGGAGAGGCGGCGTGGGGAGGCCAGTGGCCACGGCGGCGGCGATTCGCGGCGACGGTGGCGTCCGGCCACCGGATCTGAGGAGGGAAGAAGAGGCGAGGCGAGTGTGGGAAAGAGGGGAAGAGTGCGCGGGCGACCAGGGGAGATGGATGGCTCGTCCTTATCTCCTCGCCCGTCGGTGGGGTGGTCGCGCTGTCGCCGTTCGGCCGGTCGGTGCCGGCGCAGCCATGCGCGCGCTGACACGGCATCGGAGAGAGAGGGAGAGAGCTAGCTGGGCTGGGCCTCAGGCACTGTGCACTAGTGGCAGTGCACAGTGGCCCCTTCCCTTATTTTTTTTTTTTTATTTCTATTCCTTTCTGTTCTGAAATGTTTAGGGCTCTTGTGCACTTTTGAAAAATGTGGGAGTTGGCCCAAATATTGCAATGCAATATTATCTCTCACCAAAAAGTGGTTTGGACAAATTTGGATTCCATGTGAGTTTGATATTAATTTAATAGATGTAAATAGTCTGTTTTGAGTGCTGTTTCAGGTTGTTTCACTCACTTAGCTAACTCCAAAAATAATGATTATGATTTTGCCATGACCACTGGATTATTTGCTAATTAAATAACATTTCTCCAGCAGAGTTTGATCAACTTCAATTTGCACTTTGGAATTTAATTTGATTTTCAGATTTTGAATTTGAATTGGATTATTGACCCAAATGATTTGGCACTGCAAATGATCATGACTTGGCAGTTTTAACAGAGTGTCATAGAGCTTATTACTAGGGGGTGTTACAGCCCATCTCCCCTGCTCCCTTCCTCTGTCCCACGCGAGGCACAGCGCGGGGAAGAAGACGAACTGGAGCGAGAGGGGAGAGAGAGGTAAGCGGGGCCCGCCTGTAAGCGTCACGGCAAGGTCAACGCCCGGGCCCGGTGCAGTAAGTGGAAGCGTAACTCGAAAGTGCGCTTTCATCTTTTGAAAACGTACTTTGTTCTTTCTTCTGTGAAATTACGCTTTCCTTACTGGAAAGCGTATTCCTGTTGTACTGCGGCTGAGAATACGTTTTCTCGTGCAGAAGGCGTAATTCAGAGAAAGACGCTTTCTATTTTCAGCCGCCAGGGACCTGTTTGTAGGGTTTTCTTGCAGATTGGTCCCTGGATTTCAACTGGTTATAACTTTTCACCCGAGACTCCGATCGAGGTGAATCCAATGCCCACGTCTTCGTCTCGGCGAGACCGTCGTGTTGGTGTCATTTTCACTATGTGGTCCTACTGTAAAAATGACCATTTTGCCCTTGCCGTAAACAGCCCCTCCGAGAGAGAACTGTTTTCGGCAACTCCTTCCGCGACCGTTCCGCACTTCTCCCCGGTGTATCCTTCATCTCCAGGCAAGCCACAACCCTCATCTGCATAATTGCAATGCAATATCATAGTTTAATTAATTACTTTAATAGCAAGAATGTTATCTGTAGCATGGATTGGATTATGACATGCATGAGTAGATGTTGAATACCGGATTGTTAATGACTAGTAGTTTACCCACTCGTTGAGGTTATGATGTTGAGATTACCGTCTATGATTATTTTGGGATTTCATCCGGCATTTGTGGATATGGACTAGTAGCAGTAGCCTAAGCATGCCGGTTATTGGATTACTATGATATCGGAGTATCAGCTGTGACAGAAAGATTGTTCGGGGATAAGATGCCTAATTTGACCAACTAAGTTAACTTGATGAAACAACCTGGTAATAGGTGAGCTTAGTTGGTTGATCGAGAGTCACCTGTCCGGGCTTATTCGTGCAGCCACATTTGCCGGTATGGGACGGCCTTGACTTGGTCTGATCGCGTGCTCTTCCACCGGTACCTCCAAAGAGGGAGGGTTATGCGCGCGCGCTACCCTGGCCTGGTAGGCGGCGATAACCCTGTGAGCCCAGTTGAGTTATTGGATCCAGGTCCCCGTTTGGGACAGTTTGTTTGGCCAGGATGCTGGCAGGTGTCTTGAGGACACGGGGCCACCCAGGGCCTGACTCCAAGAGGGAGTATGATTGCCGGTCGTACGATGGAAGAGTCACGGGTCAGGCGGGTTTCGTCGGAACGTCGTTGGTCCACCCGAATGGGAGCACGAGGCCATGAGTTCCGTGGTGTGGGTAAAGTGTAAAACCTCTGCAGAGTGTTAAATCTATTCGAATAGCCGTGTCCACGGTATTGGACAGCCCGTCCAGACCTCTATAGGAGATCAACCGTTATAATGACAGTAATGATGGGAGAACTCATCTGAGTTTGGTAACAGTTGGACAGTATGCCATGGGCAAGTATTAGTAACGATCTCGAGGATGATCGTTGGATGTTCTTGGAGTGATCATGTGTTGGTCACCAGAATGCAGGAAGAGTAGCCTGTTATTGCTCATTTCAACCATTCCTTCGGTAACAGTAAATCTCAACCTAATCTTGATTACTATGATGTTGTCTTGCCTTAATGCTGATGTTTGTTGTGAGCTTGCGAGTACATTCAAAGTACTCACCTGGCGTGTCATGCCAGTTTGCAGGTCATGCCATGACTGCTTGTTTGTCAAAGATGTTGATTGCGCGAGCTAGGATACGCGTTCTAGCCAGAGTCCCTGCGGAGTGGAGTCCATCACCGCCGACGCTGTTCCGCTGCCGAGAGATACTCCGCCTCCTCAGGTCGATCCGCTGTTAGCATAGAGCTATTTTGAGCAGGCGTAGTGTCGCCGTGTTGATGTAATCTTTGTAACCATATTTATAGCAATAAAGAGCTGATTTGTTCTATGCCAACAGTGCCGTATTCTAGTGGACTTGTCCCTGGGACTGGAATACGGGGCGTTCCGGTTTCCTCTGAGCCGGGGTGCCACAGCCGCCCACATCTTTGGGTGCACAAATTCGCTTCCAGTTGACTAAACATTTACCACCATGTGCCTCTTCGTCCGTGTTCCAAAGGAAGTTTCTTCTAAGTTTGTCAAACTTTTTTATTGCCCATTTGCCCGGTGCAAAGGCAGTGAGGAAGAAGGTTAGAGTGGCAGTGAGAACGGAGTTGACAAGCTGAAGCCTAGCAGTGCGGTTCATGAGTCTGCCCTTCCAGCCTTTTAATCTTGCAGCGCCCTTATCAATAAAAGGCTGAACATCAACTCTTCGAAGTTTTCGGGTGGACAACGGGAGTCCCAAGTACTTGCAGGGAAAAACACCATGTGTGCCCCCAAAGCATCGAAGGAGCTCCTCACTATTGATATGCTGACACTGAATAGGATAGGCCACGCATTTGGCCTTGTTGATTTTGAGCCCAGCAATGTTTCCAAAGGCCAGAAGAATCTGCTGGATGGCTGTGATCTCTTGCTGTACCGGATTGACAAAAATTGCAGCGTCATCGGCATAGAAACTAGATCTCAGCTTCGCCATCGGGATGGTGAGCGGAGAGAAAATGCCAGCCTCAGTAGCCTTAGAGAGGAGCAAATGAAGTGGTTCCAAGGCAAGGATGAACAACATGGGGGAGAGGGGGTCGCCCTGTCGCAATCCACACTTATGCATGAAAGGGGGGCCTGGCCGTCCGTTCAGGAGCACTCTGGAGGAGGATGTGGCAAGGATGATGCTGATAAGATCCCTCCATCGTTGGCCAAAGCCAAAAGCCTCAAGCACCTGAAGTAAATAGCTCCAGCTGACGGAATCAAAGGCCTTGGCAATATCCAACTTCAAGAACAACAGAGGGCATTTCTTTTTGTGAGCAGTCTTGATGATGTTTTGGACATAGAGGAAATTGTCATGGATGGATCTTCCCTTGATGAAAGCGCTCTGGTAGCTTGACACTAGCTTATTCAGTTCTGGTCCTAACCTCATGGCTAGAATCTTGCAAACGATCTTAGCCACACTGTGCATCAGGCTAATAGGGCGATAATCTGCGGCAGTGTTGCCACCTTCTCTCTTGGGGATCAGTACAATGTTGGCGCTGTTTAGGAGCTTCCATTGGTTACCTCTTAACTGGAACAGTTGATAGACGGTGGCAAATAGGTCATGTTCAATAATAGGCCAAAATCGCTTGAAGAAGCTACCAATGAACCCATCTGGCCCAGGGGCTTTCTCATCATGAATATCGAAAACAGCTCGCTTTAATTCATCCTTCGAAACATTTCCATCAAGGTGCTGGAGGTCAGCTGGTTGGATGTGTAGGGCCTCCCAATTCATATGCAAGGAATTGTTCACCGTCTTTCCCATCAGAGATTTGAAATGTTGAGACAGAATGTCTTCCTTCTGGGCGTGGTCAGTAACCTCCTCGAGGTTGCGCAACAGAACTGGGATGTGATTCTTGCGCCTTCTACCATTTGCTCTGAGGTAAAACAGCTTAGTATTTGCATCACCCACTCAGATTTTTGTCAGCCTAGATCTCCGTTTCCATTTGGATCGCTCT
This sequence comes from Thinopyrum elongatum, assembly GCA_011799875.1. Taxonomy (NCBI): domain Eukaryota; kingdom Viridiplantae; phylum Streptophyta; class Magnoliopsida; order Poales; family Poaceae; genus Thinopyrum; species Thinopyrum elongatum. The sequence continues at coordinate 466,733,410 of CM022297.1, forward strand.
AAAGCAGCGATTCCCAAAAGTCTGCTTTTCAGTAACCTTCTCAGCCGCCACTCGTCATCAGAGAGTTCCCTATTTTCCATGGCAATATCCAGGTTGAAGATCACCTCATTTGCCACATTGGCTGCCAAGTTGCGTTCGGCCCTGTTTTGCTTGTCCCATTTTCTGAGAGCAGAGGCTGTCCTAGCAAGCTTAATCTGCAGCACCCGGATTGCATCATTGGAGAGCAAAGGTTTGTTCCAGGCCGAGGCAATAATATCAGCAACACCATCCATCTTGAGCCAGTGTGTCTCGAACCGGAATCCCTTGTAAACCTTAGTCTGCATTTTTCGGAGGATTAAAGGGCAATGATCAGAAATTGCAGTGGAGGCAGGCGTGAGTTGGTATTGAGGAAAAGAACAGTCCTAGTCGTTAGAGATGAGCACTCGGTCGATTCTGGTCAGCGTGGTATTTTCCCGCTCATTGGACCAAGTGAACCTTCTGCCCAGGAGGGGGATATCTTTGAGCTCCAAGGTGTCAATGGTGTTTCTGAATCTGCTAAGCATTTGGAGGTTAATGTTGTTATTGCTTTTGTCTCTGACTCTACTGATCAGGTTAAAATCGCCAAGCACCATCCATCTGCACATCATGGCCGATTTGGTTTCCATGAGCTCTTGCATGAATAATATCTTCTCAGCATCACTTTGGGGGCCATAAACACCCGTTATTGACCAGGCTAGGCCATTTGATCTGTCAGTTATGGTTCCAGAGACAGAGAAATCACGCACTCCGGCAGCACACAACTCTATCTTGAAATCCGCAGTACAGGCAATTAAGATGCCTCCTCTTGTGCCCGAGGCTGGCTTACAGATAAAATTATCAGCAAAGCGAGGGCCTAGAACCTCGAAGATGAACGCAACATCAATCAAATCAGTCTTAATTTCTTGCAAGCAAACCACATTGCAGGAAAGGTCTTGGACAGTCCTCATGACTGATCTCCTCTTGGCTGGATTGCATAGACCTCTAACATTCCAATTTAAGATGACTAAATCCATAAGAAATAGAGATAACACAGGAAATCAAATGAGAGAAGCTGTTCAGGCCGCTGTCGCCAGAGCACCGGCCACCAAAGATGTCGCAGCTGCCTTGCCCGCCTGCTTCTTCTTCTTCCCAGGATTGGTCGCTGCCGTCAAGGAGATGATTGCATCAATGAAGTTGGGGGGGGAGCTCTTTGTTGTAAATCTCCTTGTACTTCTGGATCTCGTTAGGGGTTGGAGGCCTGTCACCAACGAGGAACCCCTCCTTGCGCATCAGGACTAGGCGAGCCTTTTCCAGGGCAGGCAGGCCGGAAGATGGCTTGGCCGCCAATTTGCTTCTGGCGCGGGCAGGGCCACCGCCGTTGGTCTCTTCCTTCATCTTGGCAGTGGCAGGGGCTGGTGGGGGAGCAGGTTGTGGTGTGTGGATCAGGGGAGGAGGAGGGGCGACAGTGACAGAGTTAAGGAAGACAGCCACTGGGTCAGGTGTGGCAATGTTGATCGACACCGATGGGGTGGTCTGGATCTCCTGGGCCGCCCCGGTGCCCGAGAACGAGCTGAGATGAGTCATGCCCTCATCGGCCCAGTCTTTAGTGCCCTCATGGGCCGCATCCTCAAGAGCGCCAGTCTCGATTGGGCTCGCATCTGCTGCCCCCATAGGGCATGCGTCGCTGAAGCCCGCGGACACGTTGACAGCTTTGACTCCGCATGGCATCACGGACAGCTGAGCGTCAACGGAATCCAGATATTGGGGGGATCTGAACCGAATATTCTAGTATCCTGGCTAGAGACCAAGCCAATAGGACAAGGAGCAGTAAGGGCCACCACTGGCGCGGCCAGACCAGCAAAACCGGCATGCTCATTTGCGAGAGAACGGCAATCAGAGAACTGAACATCCTCGGACGGCAGGGAAGCAGGCTCTCGAAGTGTTTCTGTCCCCAGATCCCCAAGGCCAATCAGGATCAGCGTGCTATCGGATCCGACAAACGGGTCCTGGGTGGAACCCGATGTCTCTGATGTATCAGTCTCCAGCAGCGGCGGCAAGGTGGCTGCCACCGGGGCCCCAGCGAATGACCGGCCTCCGCGGTGGTCTCCGTCGGCACGTTGCTCACCAGCAAGATCGGTGGCGCTCCATTGGCTCCATAGGTTGCGCCTCGGCTGTCCTCCCTCATTGCTTCTGCTCCCCGAACCACTGCCATCTCTTCTCCCATTGCCGCCGGCACCACCATCTGGAAAGCGGAGGCGGGAGTGGACGGTTGCTCTGGGTGGCGGCGGTGGCGGAAAGTCGCCGTCTTCAAATCCCAGAAACCACCAGTAGCCCCATCTGGATGGCCATGCCAAGGAGGAGGAAATCTCGGAGGGCATGCCACTGATGTCGCTATGCTCGCTGCCATGGCTGTCTGGACTAGAGTCGGGTGGGGCGGAGAAATCCATCACATGATCAAGATGAAGGAGAACCGGGGAACCCAACAGCCCTAGGGCTCCCCATCTGGCCGGTGATTCTTCTAGGATGCCGATCTCCGGGAAGTGCCTGTCAGGGGAGTCCCTCTCCCTTGGTTCTTCAAGCAGCAGACTGCCTCTCGTGCGCAGCTTCTCGATGTCATCCATCCAAACCCAAAGCCTGAGGCAACCTGATTCTTGCTCTGCTCGCACCTCAGAATCAATGCCCTCAATGATCGTGGCAGGGTCGAAGAGGGGTCGCACGCTGTCAACGTCCCAGGCATGTTCCGGCACCCCTTCCAAGCAAACACGAACCTTGTATCTCATCTTGGCCGGCGAGGCACGCCGGAATCTGGTCCAGGGCGCCAGATGGAATGCGACACGCCCCAGGTGCAGAGCCCCTTGCCACCACATCACTTGGTTGCGCCGCTGCGGGTCGGTGAAGGTCAGCAGGTACTCCCCCGTCGTCCGCTTGGTCACCACAACCTCCTTCTCCGGGAAGCGGAAATGCATCGCCATGGCCCTTTTCACCTCAAAGATCTCCAGTTGCGGGTAGTCCTCCACAACTGTGGCGATGACGGCACACTGAGTGAGGCGTCGTTCCGCCTCCGCCATTGCCGTTGTCCTGGGCGCGGCAGCAACAACCACACCACGCCGCCTCTCAACATAAGCCGGCGGAGCTCCATAACCTCCCGAGTCGGGGGAGGGGGCGCAATGGGGAGGCGGGTTGCGGCTGGGGGAGGAGGGCCGCGGTGGGGGAGGTGTGGGGAGGAGCGTTGCGGTTGGGGAGAGGGCCGGCGGTGGGGGAGGTGGGGGGAGGCGGGTTGCGGTGGGGGAGGAGGGCCCGACGGTGGGGGTGGGGGTCTTGTACTGTCGATGGCGATGGAGTCGAGGTCGAGGTCAAAGGTGAGGATGCGGGGGGGGGGGGGGGGGCAGCTTCTAGCCCGGTGTCCAGCAAGACCACACAACAAGCACCTCGTTGAGCTGGTGCAGGAGGCGATGCGATGACCAGGTCGGATGCAGTTGAAACACTTCCCTCTCGCCTTGCAAAGCAGGAGCTCTTTGAGCTTGGACGGGCGCTGGACAGGGCGGGGAGGAGGGCGCTGGGCAGAGCGGGGTGGGGGGCGCTGGTAATGGGGTTGCTTTCTTCCTCTCCCAACTACCTGCCATCCATCCCCATTAAGGCGAGCAGGCGGTGATGGGACTGGAGCAGGGATGGTGATGATCGAGCGCATCCGAGGCCGAGGTGGAGCAGCAGCAGCCTCCCGCAATGAATGCGGAGGGATAGGCGCCAAGAGGGCATCCCGGAAGGAGGCGAGGGGCCCCACGCCGGCGGCCCGGGTCGATGGAGCGGACGCCGAGGAGGCGAGGGGCCCCACGCCGGCGGCCCGGGTCGATGGAGCGGACGCCGAGGAGGGGTCCACGCCGGTGGTCAAGGGCGGGGTAGCGGACGACGAGGAGGGGTCGGCCATTGTTTGCTTCTTCCGTGAGCTGCTTCATAGCGAGCTCCTTTAAGTACCGGTGGTTACGAACGATGCTAAGAGCTGTGAGGGCAAGGTTCGAACGCAGATTCTCCTCCGGCTTCTCTTCCATGCCCGACATCCTGCCGAGGAAGGAGTAAGACATTGTTGATGTCTATTGTTGGGACTCAGACCGTGGAAAGCGACCCCCACCCCCCCCCCCCCCCCCCCCCCCCCCCCCCCCGCGGAGGTTGAAAGAAAAGCAGAATAAAAAAATAGCTAAATTCAGAATCATAAGCATTAGTATATGATACAAGGTTACAAGATGGAGCGAGCAGATATATCTATATATATACCAACAAAATGTAGTTCAACAATGAAGCATTATTAAGACACGGCAACCATGAAGCATGAGCCAGCGGATCTATAGAAATACATAGGGGTGAAACCGGATCGGATTCGGACGGATAATCCTTATACCATATCCTATTCCATATTTATTTTCGGATTCGGAAGCGGAACGGATGCGGATTCGAATACCGGATTATGCGGATTCGAATACCGGATTATACGAATTCGGACACGGTACGGTAACGGAACGGCGTCGGATCGGAAACGGTCATTTACCATATTCATATACGAGGAAGATATAAATGCTTCAAACTAAAAGTAAACATAAACAATGAGCAAATTTTAATACTTATACACGTTAAGAACACATAAAGCACTAGATGGTATTAAAATAAGCCAAATAAATCACTAATAAACATATGTCTCGTCTCATAAGTAAAGATAACATTCATGTATTGCTATTTAATACTTACAAATTCACCCATAAATCGGATTCGGAAATTAAAAGGTCAGACTATCCGGCAAGAAAAAACGGATTATCCTAATGCATCGTATATTAGTAATACCATATCCTATACCGTATCCTATCAATCGGACTCGGATTCGGATCGAATTGTTGTCGGATGTGAAAAATCTCTTACCGTATCCTATAAAAACGGATTCGGAAACGGTTTCGGACGGAAATTATCCTTACCACTTTCACCCTGAGAAATACAGTCCAACCATGAAGCATCTCTTTTCCTTTAAAAAACCAAGTCAATTCTTCTCTAAGTTTGATTTTTTTTTTGCCCTGACTACTCAATTGTAAGGAACTATTATATCTGTTCCGAAATATATGTCGTTGGGGGAGTTCATTTTACACTCCCCAACTACGTATATTTAGGAACGGAGGGAGTACATGAGGAGTGGCGGACTAGACGTGAGGAACAAAACAGAATCACTAGACGCAGTCCTGACTAGATGCAAGGAACTGGACAGAATTAAGGCTATTTCAAGTCAAATGGGGAATTTGAGAAAAGACATTAGTTTACCTGGCACGAGTCGAGGGGAGGGAGCAGGGGATTGGCCCCTGGCTGCGCGATGCAAGATCCGCAAGGCGACGAGAGATTTTGGTGGGTGGCGGCGCTGCTCCGCGAAACGGCGAGTGACGCCGACGGGCGGTGCCTGCTCCCTCTGGTGCTGTGTGCACGGTCGATACGGGGAGAGTTTTTTTTTCTTTTTTTTTTAGGAACTATACGGGGAGAGGATAGGATGGCCTGGTACCTGCTGCCGGTGGGCTGGGCTTGGAAGATGCATAGCTAATTTGTTTTTGTTAAATTCCTGGGCGGGCCACGGCCCAGTTCGGCCCCTACAAAGCTTCGCCCCTGCCATGTGCCACCCTTCCTATCTCCGCGTCGCCCTCGCAGGCGTCCGGGGGGAACCCTAGTTCCGCCGCCGGCCAGCCCCCCTCCTCGTCGCCGCCTGTGCGGGCTGCCGGGCCAAGCCCGACCAGCTGGCGGCTAGGCCGGTGGCGGCGTGTGACACTGGATCCACACGTCGACGCGGGCTGGCGGCGGTGTTGACAACACGGAGCGCGCGCGTGGAGGGCTGCATGTCGGCTTCTTCCGTCGTGGCAGCGGCTCATCGTGGAGCTCGGGCTTGGCGGTTGCACATGATGGCTCAAGGCTGGTTGAAAAGTGCTTGCCGGCTGGCGGTGCGCCGCGCGCGTCTCGCTCGATCCCTCTATGTCTATATCAATCTTTCCGTTGTTGTCTGGTCTAATACAAGTATGTTAAACCACATTGGAACCCAAGAACAAGGAATATAGTTCTACGGTGGCCAGGGGCGGGCCCAGGATTTTAAAAGGGTGTATTCAAAATTTTAAAGGTTTACAACTTATTCACAACCTCTCCTTTTTGGTATGTATAAGTGATTATAGCACTATTTTATATGAATTGTATAGTATATAAAAGATAAAAAAATAGGGGAATAGTACTATGACAGATTCATATAATTGATCATAACTTGATTTTTCTTTTAAACTGATACCATAACTTGAAACCATTCACATATGAAACTACTAATTATTCAACATATCAAAGTGGCAACATGTGATAGAAATGGAGGGTACAAGTACAATCAGTAATACTAATGCCAATACATCGGAAATAAATTCACACCCAATACCACTAATGCCAATGGCTCCAAATGAAAAGAAGATTTGCCAACAATCAACTCTGAATCTGAAGCGCCTCCGAAAAAGTGAATCCTAGACAACCATCTTAGAATTAACTCAAAAGGTCGTATGGAGATTACATCCAATGGAGAAAAATTACAAAACGTATCTGGAAAGATAGATGTGTCAACCGACGAACGAGCTCGGCGCCTCGACTCAGTCTCCACCATGGATGCATGCGCGGCGCTGTGCTTGCTGGTCTGCACCGCGCCCGATGCCCATGCCACCGTGCGGCTGCGCAGCATGCTCTCTAGCGATGACAACTGGGAGGAGGCGCCGGTTCGCGTGATCCGATGGATCAATCAGGGCTGCGTGCGATTGCTCCCACAGTCCCACGTCCACTACAGGAATTTCAAATTGGGCTGGGACAGGCCGAATACGTGAAGGAGAATTGGGCCATGAGGCCATGTTGGAGCGGGAAGAAAGAGAAACAGGAGCAGGTGGGCTGTCAACTTCTTTTGTTTCATACAGTACATGATACAAACTCTATATATGCATAATATTTTGCCAAAAATAATGGGTATTCAAGTGAATACCCATGAATTAATCTGGGCCCGCCCCTGACGGTGGCAAATGACATGAAAAAGGAAGTTTTGTAAGAAGAATAAACATGAAAAATAAATAAAACAAATAATACAATAATTGCACACAATTTAGAATTTACACAAAAAATGCTTATTGTATGATATGCAAGAATAAGTATATAATACATTTTTTCGTAAAAAGAAGTTTTGTAAGAAAGAATGAATTAGTGACAATGATATTACCCATAAAGAAGAAGAAATGAAATAAAAATATAAATGAATTAGTGGCATTGTTATTACCCTTAAAGAATAAATTAAAAGCTTGCACAAAAAATATCACTAAAATAACACGTTTTGTAGTATGGAAATAATAATCATATAATAGTGTAATTTCACACTCTAGTATAATTTACACAAACATAGTTTAATACTTGTGTGTATACTTATACACACGAAAATAAAACACAAGGTTTTCTGAGAAAGAATGGGTTAGTGGCTTTGATATTGCCCTTAAGGAAATATTAAAATGAAAAAAAAACATACACACAATTTGCACATTTTATAAATATATGTAAGAATAAACATAGAATAATGCAATTTTCACACTCTATTACAATTTACACGCATATTATAATGTACTTGTATGTTTCCTTTGCAGGAAACTTGTGTGTATATTTACACACACACACACACACACAATGATGTTCTTTAATAAGGACGAATTAGTGGCATTGATATTACTTTAGAGAAGTAATAAAATGAAGAAAAAAATTAATAACAAAACTTGCACACAATTGAACAGAAATTGCATTTTTTTAATAATATGCAAGAATAAACATATAATACTAAAATCTTCGCACTCTAATACAACTAGCGCCGAAAAAAGCGCGGCGTCACGCCGCGCCCGTAAGAGAGCCCGTCTGATTTTTTGTTGTTCATTTGGTTAAAGAAAAGGAATAGGAAGTGAAGCGAAGAGGTTGATTGAATGACTTTTTTTACGACGAATAGTTTGATGTAGGTCCTTGGGTAGTTTCTTCCAATTGAACATGTAGTACATCCTTTTCAGCAATTAATCTATTATTAGTATATTTCTATCAAAAAAAGCAAGAAATGGTTTATTTTGCGTAAACTATTAAGAGGGTTTATTCAATAGTTGACTTTGAAGATAATGTTTAGGTTCTTCACACTTTGAATTATCGAGTGGCAATGACACCTTATATGCTATATCTTCATCTATATTTGGTTATATTCTATGAAATGTTTGGACAAAATTATAGTAACTCTTTGTTCCTATCTATATTATGGATCAACTTCGCTATCTTATGTTTTGACCCACCGTTCTCTTACAAAGCCATGGAAATGAACCTCAATTAGTAGGAAACCTTTTTTGTTATAGACATTTAATTCTTACTCATAAGGAACTCGTGATCGAATAAATGAGAATTTAGGTGGTAAGTCTTCTCACCAATTTTGTTATAATAAGATTATTGTCTTGTCAACTTTGAAGTAAAATATAATTAAATAATTTATGTCAGAAGAAGATATACAATACACCATTTATCGGATCAATTGTCTGGAAACATAATATATACAAAATCAAGTTTTGCTTTGTCTTTATCCATAGAATATGCTCACTAAGGGAGATAAATTTTACATTGGATTGGTAAAATATTACTCTTCTCTCGATTGTACGTAGGAAAGAAATACATAATACAAAATAATTTTTTATTGACTCTTTAGAATTTTTAATAGGGCATCTCATTAAATGGTATCAAAATCCAATCTCTATGTTGTGGTGCTGCAATTATAAAATAGATAAAGGACAAATCAACAGGAATTTTTTAACAAAGCAAGATGACGTATCATGTATGTTAAAAAAAAAATTGGGGAAAAAAGATAGAAACGTTGTGGGATTTATTGCAGATTTACCCTCCAGAGAAACGAAACACATTAGGAATCGAGAGAGAAGTAGGGCAGGAGAGAGAAGGGGAGTCGAAAAGAATTATTTTAGTAGAAGAAAGCGGTCGATGATGTCTCGTAAAGAGTGGCTAGTGAGTGAGATAAGCGGTGAGTGGTAGGACTCGGATTGAGAAATTTCTGAGGTAAACTGACATACAGCAAGTGTAATCACCCTACATAATTTTTTGACAGTGGGTAATATAAAAAATCTTTAAAAGAGGAAAAACATTCCTTTACCACTTTACCACTGCTCATTCAAAGTTATGTTCTCTTTTTTCGGGGTGGGTATAGGTATATATTTTGATTTATTCGGCGGGTATGGAAACACCGGTGACGTAAACACTGTTGCGTACGAAATTATTGTTTCAGGAATAGTGTTTCGGCTTATTCGGATTTGTTTTTCTGGTTTATTCAGGTTATTGTTCTAAAAAATCATACGTATTTCACTTAAACCGTTAGAGGAAAATAAAATTATAGGGTACCAGTGCGTAAGAACGGACCTAAAGAAAAATAAATAAATAATATTTTTTTGAAACATAAATACCTATGATGATATTCAATACGTAAAAAAGAAGTCTTTTTTTTTTGCTGAAGTATGGTAACTGTTCATCGGCACTGTTCATCAGAGACACATATTTCAACAGCACCTTTAAAAAAAACTCTTCCTGTTTTACTTGTTCATGCTCATGTCTATTTACTGTTCACTAGTACCGTCTTGTTACTGTTCACTTTTACGGTTGCTGATGTTGGCGTTGCCGTAAAGTGTATAGTAGATGCCAAAAAAATTTAAAAAACCAGAAAGGCTATTGTTTCGGTTAGTAGTCCTGAGTTCATTCCGATAATGTCCGGTTTTTGTTTGGGTATTTGTTAGTAGATACTGTTTTTGTTTATGATTCGGGTGGGCTAATGTTTTTGGTTTATTCCGGTATTGGTCCGTTTCACTGGTTTTACTGTTTCGGATCTGGGAAGGAGGAGTTTCATTTTTTTAAATATATTTCTTATGGATTTCTGTTCATGTGAATGTGTAGTATTTTTTTAGTTGTTTCGGTTTATTCGGATCTATTATTTTTGGTTTAAAATTCGGTTACTGTTTCAGTTTTATGATCCGTGTGGGTTAATGTTTTCGGTTTATTCGGGTGGCGGTGCCAGCCACAATAATCTGTGGGGTCAATGGTATTTTTTTTTCTTCGTAATGAACAGTAATTATAAGCTGTTTTCTAAAAAAGCTGTGGGGTCGGCTGACCCCACAGCCTACACGTAGAATCGCCGCTGGTGTTGTTCCGTTTCGCTGGTTTTATTGCTCCGGATTATTCGGAGTTGTTGTTTCGGTTTATTTGGGCTACTGTTTCGGTTAGTAGTCGTGAATTCATTCGGAAAATATCTGGATATTGTTTGGGTATTTGTTAGTGTATTTTTAATTGTTGTTGCGTTGTAAAAATGGGCAGTAATCGGTCCAGAATTTTATTTTTCACGGATTATTGTTCGTGCAAATATACAATTCCGGCCTACTGTTTTTGTGCTCTGTTAACACTATCATCGTAAAGAATTAAGAGATGATTGAGGCGGTTGTGTACTGGTACGACGGTGTTGTGCATCGGTATGTCGGTGTCGAGAAATGATATATAGAAAATTCAAAATCCTAACTCTCTATATAAGGACATGAGGGTGGAGAAAGGGGAGAGAAATGATGTGTAAAATATATCATTTTTTTTTAAATTGCATATTTTTTCTTCGGAGAAAGAAAACACTGGCTACGGGTACTATTCATCAGACGTTACTGTTCTGAAGAATTACTGTTTACATGCTGTTACTATTCATTAGGAATTGCTATTCACTGACTGCGACGTTGCCGTGTAAATACGAATAGTATGCGCCGAAAAAAATTCAAAAAAAACCAGAAAATTCTAAACGCTCCCGCTTTAGTTATAGTATACTTATTTACAAACATACAACGGGCTAAAAAAATACGCAGAAAATATTATCTTTTTAGATTTGCAGAAAATAGATAAAAAAAACAGCCAACGGTAAACAGGCTTCAAACCAAATATATTGACCCCGAAGCAGGAGCAGCAAGTCGAAAGTAACGGGCTTGAAGACGGACGTACTGCCGGGCTGCTGTGAAACCACGAGGCAGGACAGGAGCTTGCCCACGACGCCGCGGCAATTAATCCTACTTTGTTGACGTTGCTGTGAGTACCCAGCGCACATATGAAAAATAATCTTATATACTAGTAACCATGCACGTGCAACGCACGTGTTCACCAACAAATATAAACTTGACCATGCTGAAAGGACTGAAAATTTACATTTATAGTTGAACATACGAATTTTAACATTCCTTTCAAAAACGAATAAATACATGTGGGAATGCCTACTGCATATATGGTTCATAGACAGTTTGCGGAGGTCTCAAAAGAAATACAACATTACAAACTGTAGGCTCCTCGTAGAGAAAGATCACATATACTGAAGAGGCATCTAATGTGAAAATCAACGAGGTTACATTTGCTTTCAACGTACTATAGATACAATCCACCAAATAGGACTACCCAACAGATTGCAAACAGGGCAGTCATGTCTGGCAATGACCTCAGTATCCATGTCGTTGCTGTCGGTGGGCACAACACAATAGCTGGTGGAGTTTCTGTCTCCCGTGCACCGTACAATCTCCGGTGGTCCCACCCTAAGCTAAGCTCGCCCGAAATCACAATTTGGTGGAGAACATTGTTGTATCATCGCTAATGTCTGAATTAGAATTTAGGATACCCGTCTTGCAAACAGAATAATCGGCTTCTCTGTTTCCATAAAAAAAAAGTAAACACAATCCATCATTGTGTAACTGCAACTACCAACACAAGGCCATAATGGATCAGATTCCATCATGGTGACAGAAGCAATTTAACCAAACAAAAATATTACGTGGGGAGGAACTGGAAAGTATAAAAGTGCATGGCTAATAATCCATACTTCTGATCAAACTGCACGAACCCGCACTGTTTCCCAGCTGCAATCTTCACAACTGGGAGAAGGTTTGCTTAAGATCATTTTCACTAACATTTGGGTCAAGCCAACCGATAAATACCTAATGACAATTAAACAACGATAATAAAAGAAAAGTTGTAATGATGTACATTGCATAAGTTACAGCCAATGCATCTGTACTCACAGTTGTGTTTGTTCAAATCTCCGTCTGATCGAGAGGATGAACCAGTAGACCCAAAAGTACGTAAGCCAACAATTTTCCAGTAAACAGAAATAAACAGTCACAACTATGCAAACAACATTAAATGATTCCTGTAGAATTTTTTATCCAAAAGATCATTGTTAATAGCAATTCACAGGTTCTCAGATTTTTTGACCAATCATTAATATTCTCAAAAAATACGAAGCTATGTCATTTGTCACCAATACAAACCCATTTTCCAAAAAGGTAGTGCATAAAAGTAGCAATGAATGAATGCAGAGCAAAAACAGTTTTGTACATAAATACTGCGAAGTGTGAACTATTTCTGAACGAATCTCCCTCCCAAACAAATTAAGAATGGAAACAAGTCCAGATGCGTGATAAAGCGCAAAGCCATAGCCCTTTGATCTACCAGTGTTAGCATCAATAACAACTTTTGTACCTTTGACAGAGGAGTACTTGCTGGAGAAAGTCTCCAGCAATGCAGCATCATTGACATCAGAGGCAAGATCGCCTACAAATATGGAATTATCTGAAGCAATGTCCGACTCCGAACTCATATCCCGCATGCTAAATGATGCCCAGCTTATCCTGAAAAGTTGATCAGTACTTGGCATTATATGCCCAGCAAAAACATCAACTACTTTTTCAGTTGCAGCATGACTGTAGAACTCTACAAATCCGTATCCTTCTGATTATCTTTGCTTATTACAAATAAACTTGATCGCGACAACCTACATCATATTCATACATATTAGTACAAGTTTGACCTTGGATAATATAAGAACTGTAAATTGCATAAGAAGACACATTGCAATGCAGTCAGCACACATTTATATTCCTCCACCAACTGGACAGTTCAAAATTCCAATTTTCAAGAAAATTTCAGTTGCAACAACTACAGAATGCAACCGAGAATTTACATGACATGCTAGGAAAATAATGATTAGCAGCCAGTATGCATGGTAACTATATGGACTCATAATTGTAAAAAAAAAAAATATACGGACTCATCTCATGTGTGATGACGCTTCAGTGGTTCTCTAGAAAGAGAAAAAAATAGTTTTAAACCTCAGACATAAAGAGAAACATACGGACTCATCTCATGTTTATTTATTTATTTACTAATACAGGGGTGTAGCTCCATGCAGGTGTTTCTCAAGTTACAAAAAACTGTACAACATATAAAAGTATAGTTGAAACTTGAAACATATGCTTTACTGTCTAATGTCTGACAGCCTTCCATGTGTTGCTCTGCAGACTGGGACAGTAGAAATCGCTAGGACGATCAAAATATCAAAGGGTCCCTACAAGTACTAAAGTAAACCTCATGGTTGCACTTGCCTTGTTTCAGAAAGGGCTAGCAAATAAAAGCCTAACTATATAACTGAAAGGTCTAATCCATTTTTAGCCAACATGTCCTACGGCTGAATTTAAATCATTCCAAGTAAGAAGAAATTAAGCTGAAAATGGAAGGACACTGATAACAAATAGCTAGCAATACATAGATATTGTGGTTACCTTGGAAATGTGCACTCCCAGGCTTGTATGAGCTCCAGAACACTTGATACAAATGAACGCACCAAAAGTTAATGATCTGCAAAGACCAGATCACAACATTTGAAGATTGTGAATAATGTGAAACACTGGGTGTCAGATACCGTGCTGGTCAGAAGTTTCATAAGATAATAAGAAATACACATAGTGCTCTAAATTAACTCTGTCGCCGTCGACCCGGCAAGGCTGAGAAGTACCTCCCACACCCCAGCTCCTTCCCCACCATCATGGAAACGGCGTCGACGGTGGCGGTAGAGGTGCAGTGAACATAACTTATCATTATCAATTCAGAGAAGCAGATAAAAGATTGCAACCAAATATACCTGGAAAATGTATATCAGCTATAAAATATTCAGTGCAAACCAAACAACTAAGCACACATAGCTAGATGATATAACCAACTAAAAAGCAAAGAGAAGCTGAAGTTGAGGGTAGAACAGAGCATCTAAATATACCTGTATCACTGATGAATAAAATCAAAATAAAGATGGTGCAGTAGTTTTTCAGACTCAATGATATGGAGATGTTACTCACATTTTTGGACACCTTTTGTACAAGGTCACAGTATCTCGGATTTTCCAATCCATCTCGAAATAAAAAAAATGCATCCCACAGGGTAAGGCACCAAGCTTATTGCAGATTTGAAAACATCAACCTAACATTCCTTTATCCCATCAGGCCCATTATAGCTTGTACGAAGCTTCCCATGATACGAAACACCCAACCATGGGTTTCTCGACAGTCTGACCAGGCCAGATAACACCATGGAGCTGTATATCAGTGCTTGTAGAGTCCAGTTGTACTGAATGCAAGTTTTCTGGAGCAGCGACTGAGAGACCAGAAAAGTTTGAGCAATACCCAGTGGTTCTGAAACCTGTACCACGGATATTCAGGATGTCATAAGCTGGATGGATCAAACATAAATATAATTCTTGGCACTCAAAATATGTGGTGCTACACCGAAATCACTCACCATGATCTCTGGACGGAATTCAGAGTAGCGGAGCGCAATGTAGTTTAGCGACCGGGTGGATGTGCCACGTCGCTCCCGTGCTCTGCCTGAAGGCTCTTCAAATCAATGTTGTAAAAGATTGGATCTCGTCACCAAATCACCGTGGTCTCCAACGACAATGCTAGATGAGAGATTGAAAAAGCACAGTAGCACGCATTGTCTTCCTTGCAGAAGTGTCATCAAATACCTAGCGTACAACCAGCCGTGCATACTCACCTGGTGGAGAGGAAGTAGGGCCTTGACGGAGATGTAGCGCGCCAGGCCTTCTTCCTGTGGAGGCATGGGGGCCGGCGCCGCCTCTGCCACCGCCCGGATCCAGGCCCAGTAGGCCGAGCACCCGGTCGGCGAGGCGGCGGCGAATCAAAGCCGAAGTGCGCGCTGCGTCGGACGGCACAGTGGGCGACACCGCGTGGGTGCCCGCAGGAAGGGGCGACTACTCCTCACGCATCCGCGACGGCGGCTCACCTGCATGGCAGCGGTGGGAGCCTCGCGCGTCCCAGCCATGGCTTGTGTCTGGCTACTCTTCGCGCGTCTGGCGTCGGGCGTTGGGTTCCGAGGCGATGTAGTGGAGGGGGAGGCCGCCGGCAACCGAGGTGAGGTGTGAGTGGCGGGTAAGATGGGGGACGCGGTGGGCGGCGGCAGCGCTCCATGGAGAGAGGAACGGGAGGTGGGGGTTGACCCGATCGAGCGTGATGTACGGGGTTATGGGTGGGCGAAGGGCACGAGCGTGGGGCGGACGCGGACGGCAGAGTTTTCGTTCGCCCCAGATGTACTTTTAGTTTGAGTTAGTTGTTATTTTAATGGTTAGATCTAAATGAGTGGGCTTGATCGTAGGGCTCTAATTGTTTCGTGTTGTTATGTGTAGGTTAGGTTGGGTGCACTTAACGATGAATATGTTTGCTTGTTTAATAGTAGTACAGATTATGCGACGGAGGAAGTAATTAATATCCGCCTGCACTTTCCTGAAAGAAAAAAACCGCCTGCATGCGTTGCCGTTGCACCGGTCGGTCGCCGTCGCCGTTTGATCTTCTTTAGTGAAAAAGGTGGATCTAGCTAGCCTGGCCATCCTGGACCATGCTGACCTGCTTCCCGGACCCTGCCGCGTCGCCGGCGGGAAGCTTCGGAAGGAAAACGAGGCACGGGCCCGGCCGGTGGCGCCGGAGGTCAAACCGTCGGACCGTGGCCATGCATCGGAGTCAGCGAGCTTTCTTCACGATTCGATCGGCTCACTGGATTCAAAGGCTAGCTAGTGCGCATGTGGTAATAATACTTTATTAGTAGCACGACGTTGGGTGTGTGTAATTCGACCTGTTCACAGTTTAGCCGAACCTAGGGGTAGTGGGTGTGCACATTGGAGTTGTCAAACAGTCGTTTGCTTATATTATGGCTGCAGTGATTTCAACAGATCCATTCGACTATTCGTTGGAGCCACTCCAGCTAGCTAGCTATCAATCTATCATGTGGTCGTGTGGGAGCCGGGATATCCATGCAGGAATTGTTGGCAGTACATCCTCATCGTGCCGCTTTCGTTATCATGCAGGAAAGAATAATTCGGATAACGTTGCCACCACCCGCAGGATCTTGCTACTAAATTAAAAGACTTAGCTTCCAGGCCCCTTCTCAATTAATCCTCACGTGCTCGATCGATCGGTTGTGCGCCGGCCGGACAAGACACTCCTCCTGATGGCGCCGGAGACGAAAATAACAGCCGAATCGTAGTTCTCTAATCGATCCGCTTATCTTATTTTAAGGAGCAGGTGAGCCTTTTGTAAACAGCGTTTGGGTGGATAATAGCAAGTTGATTGATTGGGTGCTTGATCACTTGCGCTATACTATACTATTTTTGCGAGCTTTGATCACTGATTGCAGTTCTAGATGATGTGATGGCGCGAGTGTGTCGCATCTCGTTCGTGACAGATTGGGACACGTATAGCCACGGTCAAAACCAAAAGTTATTTTGAAAATAACAACTTCAAAGTGACGGTTGCTGGCGATCGAGTGCAAATTAAAGCAAGCTAGTCTTCTTACTCCCTCCATTCCGATTTACTCGTCGTGGTTTTAGTTCAAATTGGGAGTAGATGGTAACAAGGACGGAGCTTCTTAGATGGTAACATGGACGGTAATTTCTCTGTTAAATGTCCCATCAACATCAACCAGGTAGGTGCAGTAATGTTATTCATTCAGTCATAATCGGCATAAACAGCCAGCGATCTTCTGCTACTCCGACAGCGTGGAGAGCAGACGTCAACAAGATGACCTGCACAGACGGCGCTATCCTCTATGCGCGCGCGCAAGCTGATCGATCTAGCGCGAGCGCGGCTGGCCACCCAGTTGGATCGTGCTGCCCGGCGTTCGTGGCAGGTTCCGATGGATCAGTCGATCGAGCGCGACGCCCACCTCCCCCTGTGTCGCCGCACTGGAGCCATGCATTCGTTGTGTGTGTGTGGCTAGGCAGAAATCCATACGGCCGGCCAGCCTCGAGCGACAGGGACGCCGGCCGGCCGGCCGGGCCAGGCGAACTGATCGAAAGCGGCGCCGTTAAACGAACCCGATCGACCGGAGGATCCAGCAGCGCCACCGCTTTTCGATCGTATCGGGAAGGGAACGACAGCCGACGGCGACGTGGAGTGGACGCCCCGGGCCCGGCCCCGGTTCCGACGAAAAAATGCTGTGTCGTCGTGTGTGTGCGCGCGCGCCCGTGGGCGTAGGTGTGCCGGCCGGAGCCTTCCGAGAAGAGAGCGGGAGGCAGCAGCGGCCAACGTCGTCGCACGTGCGGTCAGGAAATTTCAAGAGCTGGTGGCGTACCGCTTGTGTTGCTATCGTGCCCAAGTTAAGTTGCGTCTGAAGGGCGGCAAGGCAAGGTGTGCGGCTGGACGGACGTGACGCGCGCCCATCACCACGCACCAGCCGATGCCCTCGCCGAGATGCCGAATCGAGCAGCAAGTGAGGAGGGCATAGCCGCTAAGCCGCATAGCGCACACACAAACAGAAAAGGAATGAGCCGCGAAAGTGAACCGATCAGGCCACGGATGATAAAACAGAGGTCAGCGAGCTGCGTGTGTGATCGCCAAACATAGAAAGATTCTGGGCCGGGACGACAGGGACTACCGTGACGGGCATCGATGGTGATCCTGCAAACAAAACTGTAAAAGATCGCCGAGGAAGCTGCTGGGAATCTGACGGTGTTTTCTGGTACTAGATCGCTCTATCTTTTGTTTGCCATCGTTACGTACGTGGCCTCGTGCGGTAATTCATTCGCTCAGTTGTATTATTGGATACGAAATGAAAGCGACTTCCGATATACGGTGCACCCACGTACCGACCGGGACACCTGTTTCTTTCCGTTCTTTATTACACCTGACCTCACGCGTTCAGGATGGCGAGCTAAGAGCATCTACAACCGGACCCCTCAAACAAGCATCAGGCAACTCCAGTGCACGACCCCAAATGGACGTCCGTTTTGCCCTGTTTTCGTCCGTTTGAGGTGGCAATGGGGTCGCCCATGTTCGTTTGGGACCGTTGCCGTGTCGTCGGTGCACCCAACGCGCGGCCCGGGGTGGACGTGATATAATTTTTTTGCAAAAACTCGAAGAAATGCCCAAAAAATCAAATAAACGCAAACATAAAACATAATTAAACAGTCTTCATGGCCCATCGATGCCCTGTTCCACAATTCTTACATAAACATAATTAACATAAAAAAAAGTGCCGCCCGCGCGCTGCTGCCGTGCCCGTCGATGCCGTGCCCGTCGCCGTTGTCATCCTCGTCGCCAGTGAGGTCGATGCAGGGCGGTGGCGTCCAGAGGTGGGCCCGTGGTCCCTGAAAGGTGGAAGGC
Organism: Thinopyrum elongatum; assembly: GCA_011799875.1. NCBI lineage: Eukaryota > Viridiplantae > Streptophyta > Magnoliopsida > Poales > Poaceae > Thinopyrum > Thinopyrum elongatum. The sequence continues at coordinate 466,751,958 of CM022297.1, forward strand.
TCCTGGAAGGTGGGAGGCGCCTGCACCACCTCACCCCGTGGCGACGTCTCGCGCTCCGGTGACCGCGGCGGCATGGGGCGCCAGTTCACGGCCCCCGCGGCGTCGGCCATGTCCGTGGCCGTGCACGACCAGCTCCACCGCTGGCCCACCAGGTGCGGGTGGAACGCGGCGACCGGCTGCTCCTCCAGCACCTCCTCCCTCACCTCCTCCTTGACGTCCAGCATCTCCAGCTCCGGTACGGCCACGTCGCCCGCCGCAGAGAGGGCCATCATGGTGTCCAGGCCCTCCCATTGACGCTCATCGTGCGTGTTCATGGAGTCTTCCATGACACGTTCAATGAGCCGGCCCTCCTCCTCCTCCTCTGTCATGCGAGGAGGTGGTGGTGGCGACGGAGAGGGCGAAGGCGACGGCATCGGCGTGATGCCGCGCACCCGGGGAGGGCTCGGAGCACGTGCTCGGCGCTCTGTACGTGGCCGCCGCGGGCCTGACGAGCTACCGGCAAAGTAGGACGCGCGCCGCACGTCGTGCCCGTCCCGAAACCAGGTGTCCCAGAGAGCGGAGTCGACGGCGTACCTGGGGTCGTAGAACAGGTCGTCTGGCAGGAGGCGGCGGCGGCGTTCGATCTCCTTGCGGCGGGCACGGCCGCTGGTCGGGACCGGCGGGATCGGCACCCGATCCGCGGACAGATGCCAATTATTGGGCAGGTGAACGTCGCTCCAGGGGAGCGGCGTCCTGGTGTCCCAATAACGAGGCAAACATCCGCGTGGATGTAGTGCTGGTCGCCCTCGCCGGCGGCCATAGGGGCGATGGTGAATGGGGGAGGCGCGGGGGCCCTCCATGGGGGTTGTGCGGGCTCTGATTTGACGGCGCGGCGGCGGCCCGAGGACGAACCGACCTCGTGGTCGTGCGCCCCCTTGCGGCCGGTGCTCCACCACACCATGGCTGTCGGCGGCCGGCGAGCTCGAGGAAGGGGAGGAGAGAAGTAGGGTTTGCGGTCAGGTTTCGAGGAGGCAGCAGGAACTGGAGTGAGAGCGTGGACTGCGACCGGTCCACGACTTCCCATTTAAGAACGACGGCGACCGCTCGCCTCGGCGGATGACAGGTGGGGCCAACCGCGTGTGCGCATTTAAGTTGGGCGGCGGGAGGTATGTGGCCGCCTGCCACGCGGCCCCGATGCGGACGAGCGGCGCGTCTGTTCGCTGTCCGCCTGGACCCAAACCGGGCGCATGTTTGCGCTCGAAATGGGTCGGGCCGGACACAAAACAGACAAGATGGGTCCAGGCCGTCGCGCGCTGGGCCGTGGGGTCTGTCTGTTTTGCCCCAAACGGACGGGGCCGGACGGGATGGGGTCGTGCGCTGGAGTTGGCCTCATACGCCCGGGCGGGCCGTCCGGTCACTGTCCGGTCACGATTTTTTGACCCAGACGGGCCCTCAAACGTCCGGGCTGACCGGCACCCCCCATATTCAGCCCAAAAATATGGGGGCGCCCGGGCGTGCCCGCCACGTTGTACCCGGCCCATGCTGGCCCATCCGACCCCACATAAATTCCTCCCCATCCGCTCGCCGGACCAAACCCTAGCCACTTCACTCCTCTCCCCTCCACTCCCCCTCCGGCACCCAAGCTCGTCTCCGGCTCCTTCCGGCCTTTCTCCGGCATGGCAGGAAGCGGATCCGAGTCCTTCACCTCCAGATCCGTCGACCCCGAGCTCATCCCGCGCGGCCCCGAGGAGGAGATGGCCGTCCGGCTTGCGCTCCGCCGCGCCCGGGAGGAGGCCCGTGGACGGCTGCACTCGGACTCCATCCGTCGGGAATGTGACGCCCCCGGCTTAATCGTGCACTAATCATACACGCAAATGTACACGATTGTGGCGCCCCCGCTGCTCGATCGTACACTAATCATGCACGCAAACGTGTACGATCAAGATCAGGGACTCACGGGAAGATATCACAACACAACTCTAAAACATAAATAAGTCATACAAGCATCATAATACAAGCCAGGGGCCACGAGGGCTCGAATACAAATGCTCGATCATAGACGAGTCAGCGGAAGCAACAATATCTGAGTACAGACATAGGTTAAACAAGGTGCCATAAGATGGCTAGCACAAACAGGGATACAACAGATCGAACAGGCGCAGGGCCTCCTGCCTGGGATCCTCCTAACTACTCCTGGTCGTCGGCGTCCTGGACGTAGTAGTAGGCTCCGTCCTGGTGGTAGTAGTCGTCGAAGGTGGCGTCTGGCTCCTGGGCTCCAGCATCTGGTTGCGACAACCAGCAAGAAGGGAAAGGGGGAAAGGAGGGGGAAAACAACCGTGAGTACTCATCCAAAGTACTCGCAAGCAAGGATCTATACTACATATGCATGGTATATGTGTAAAGAGGCAATATCGGTGGACTGAACTGCAGAATGCCAGAATAAGAGGGGGATAGCTAGTCCTGTCGAAGACTATGCTTCTGGCAGCCTCCATCTTGAAGCAATAGAAGAGAGTAGTTGGAAGTTAACCAAGCAACAACGTATAGCATAATCCTACCCGTCGATCCTCTCATCGCCACCATGCGAGAGAGCGACCACCGGGTTATATCTGTCACTTGTAAGGGTGTGTTTTATTAAGTATCCATTTCTAGTTGTCATGAGGTCGGAATACAACTCCGGGTCGTCCTTTTACCGAGGGACACGGCTATTCGAATAGATAAACTTCCCTGCAGGGGTGCACCACATAACCCAACACGCTCGATCCCCTTTGGCCGGACACACTTTCCTGGGTCATGCCCGGCCTCGGAAGATCCACACGTCGCAGCCCCACCTAGGCTCAACAGAGAGGTCAGCACGCCGGACTAATCCTAGGCACTCTGGGGTCTGGGCCCATCGCCCAGTGCGCTCCTGCACGTTGCGTACGCGGCCGCGAGCAGACCTAGCAACCCACACGATCACGGCGGTTACGTTAGCGCGGTCCAACACGGCGCGCGCCGCTCAGTCGCTGACGTCAAGAAGGCTTCAGCTGATACCACGACGCCGGGATACCCATAACTACTCCCGCGTAGTTGGTTAGTGCGTATAGGCCAGTGGCCAGACTCAGATCAAATATCCAATCTCGTTAAACGTGTTATTATGAAGTAAACGCGAACGCCGACCAGGGCCTGGCCCACCTGTCTCCTAGGTGGTCTCAAACTGCCCTGTCGCTCCGCCACAAAGATCCACACAAGGGGCCGTGGGGACAAAGGTCCTTTCAGCCCCCAATCCGTGAATCACTCGCGGGTACTCTTCGAGCCGACCCGACTTTAGTCACCATTTGTATAGTATGTATATATGTATAGTATAACCCGTGATCACCTCCCGAGTGATCACGGCCCGATAGTATAGCAAGGCAGACTGACAAGAATGCAGGGCCAATGATGATAAACTAGCATCCTACACTAGGCATTTAGGATTGCAGATAAGGTATCAACAGATGTAGCAACAGTGTCAGGCTATGCATCAGACTAGGATTAACTGAAAGCAGTAACATGCTACACTACTCTAATGCAAGCAGTATAGAGGAGAATAGGCGATATCTGGTGATCAAGGGGGGGGCTTGCCTGGTTGCTCTGGCAAGTAGGGGTCGTCAACAACGTAGTCGGTCGGGGCACCAGCAGCTGCGTCGGTCTCGTAGTCTACCGAAGAGAAGAGGGGGAAGAAACAGTAAACACACGGCAATAATGCAACAGGGATGCATGACATGTCTAAATGATATGCCGGGGTGATATACAGCCTAACTAAGCGATTTAGTTAATTTAGGAATTTATCCGGATTTATTTAATTAGGGTTGGACACTATTCATTTATCGAAATCGGTCTAATTGTTCAACGTTCTCATAGCTGCGGGCGTCTGACGGAGATACCGAGGGCGTATCCGGGTTCGTATCGTCGTTCTGAGCAAGTTTCATGTATAAAATATTTTCATCGGAGTTACGGTTTAAAAGATATGATTTTCTAAAGTTTTTATTAATTTCTGAAATTTTAATTAATTATTTAATTCAACATTATCCGAAACAGTGCTGCGATGATGTCAGCATGACATCATGCTGATGTCAGCAGGCGCCCTGACAGGGTGGGTCCCACCTGTCATAGACTGTTAAATTAATTAGGGTTAACTAATTATATTACTGTTTAATTAACACTAATTAGTTAATTAAATTAACCTAATCAGGATTAATTAACTAATTAATTAATTATTTTTATTATTTTTATTTTTATTTCCTTTTTATTAAAACGTTCTGGGGCTGGGCCCCACATGTCAATGGGCCAGGGGGACTTAACGGGCGCTGGGTACGGGTAACGGGCGGGCGAACCCGCTCGAACGGGCACGGGCGATGGGGCGCGCCAGGGCGCCATCGCCGGTCGCGGGAGATGGCCGCGAGGGTGCGCGGCCGGCGGCCACGGCGCGGCTGGAGCCGCGGGGGGGGGAGGACCGGTGGCCGGAGGCGGCGTAGAGGGGCGAGGTGGGACTGGCGGCAGAGGTAGGCGAGGGTGAGGCGCAGGCAGCGCGCGGGGTAGTGAGTAGGGGCCGGCGAGGCAGAGAGGCCTCAGCGGGGCGAGGCGCTGGGCGCGGTGACCGCTGGGCGACGGGCACGGCCGGACGGCGCGGCGCATGGCCAGGGCACGGCCCGACCGCGGTGAGCGCGGGGCCGGAGCGCGCGAGGCGTGGTCACGGCCGGAGCGGAGCAACGGTGGGCGCGGCGGGAGCGCGGCAGGCGAGCGAGAGAGGAGGACCGGGGGCCTCACCGAGGGAGCGTAGGGACGGGGCAGTGGAGCGCGAGGAGGAAGACGGGGACGACGGCGGAGAGGAGAAGCAGGCCGGCGGGGGAGCGCTCCGGCGACGGCGTCCAACGGCAATGGCAACGGGGCGGCGTCGGGCGGCAGGGTCGGGGCGTCGCGGCGACCTCCACCTCTCGATCCCGATCCAATCGGGGGAGAGGGGGGGATATATCGGGAGAGGGGGGAAGTGGGGGGGTGGCTGGTTAGGGTTTCCCCCCCCATGGGGATAAGGCAGGGGATGGGGCTGGGCCGGCCAGTTGGGCCAGGTGGGTCGGCCAGCTGGGCCGCCTGGCCCAGTTGGCCAGGGGGGCCTTTTCTTTTCTTTTGTTTTTCTGTTTCTTTTCCCTTTTCTTTACTGTTAAATGTTTAGGCCCCAAATGGTTTTTGTAAAAAGTGTGACCTATTTCATAAATACCAGTGCATTATTCCTTAACACCTAAAATTAGTTTGGACAAAACATAATTCCATATTTATTTCAGATCTAATAAATGGTTATTATATATTATCTTTATCCACTGTTTGAGGTTGTTCGAGTCACTTATCCAATTCCAATGATGTTGGTTTCAATTTTAGAATAGCCTCTGGAATATTTGTTACTTATCTGACATTTTAGTTTCTATGTTGGACAACTTTTATATCCCACTTTCATTTAAATTTGAATTTGACTTAGGAGTTGAAATGCAATATGATGCTAATGATGATTATGCACTATTAATCATGATGACATGGCCTCATCAAAAGGGTGATCACTGTAGCTTAATACAGGGGGTGTTACAACGATCAAGCCTAAGGACTCACTTGAAGATATCACAACACAACTCTAAAACATAAATAAAGTCATACAAGCTTTATATTACAAGCCAGGGCCTCGAGAGCTCGAATACATAGCTCGATGGCATACAAGCGTCAGCGGAAGCATCAGATATCTGAGTACAGATATAAAAAGAAAGACAGAGAAGCCCTAAGAAAGCGAGGCAAAACAAAAGCTATGATCGAAAGGCGTAGGCCTCCTGCCTAGGGCCCTCCGAACCTACTCCTGGTCGTCAGCCATCTCGAAGTAGTAGCCATCCTCAGGGTGGTAGAAGTAGTCGTCGGCGGGGCAGCGTTCTCAGGGGCCCCGTCATCTGGTCATGACAAACTGGTATGGGGAGAAAAAGAAAGCAAAGCAACCGTGAGTACTCGGAAGTACTCAGCAAGCAAGGATCTACACTACATATGCAACATTTTCAAAGGAAGGCTGTATATGTGGTCTGGGCTGCAGAAATGCCAGAATAGAGAGGAAGGCCTAGTCCTATCGAAGACTAGCATCTTCGAGCGTCTTGCAGCATTTAGAAGAGTTCAGAATAGCATAGTGTAAAGTAGTAGTAGTATCAAGTAACAGTCTCGCCCAGAGATCCTTTCTCGACTCCCTGCGAGAAAGCGATCCCGGAGCCACATATCCAAGTACCATTCCAAGTTCTAGTTGTACCGATCGGGATACAACTCCGAGTGTCCTTTACCGTAGGACCGGCTATCGATAGATGTTTTCTTCCCTGCAGGGGTGCACCAACTTACCCAACACGCTCGCTTAACTCCGGCCGGACACACTTTTCTGGGTCATGCCCGGCCTCGGCCAAACGATACACCGCAACCCTACCTACAGCTCAGCAGAGAGGTCCCCGTCGGTCTACCTCTTAAGCGCAAGGGGGTCTTGGGCCATCGCCCCTCGCCCTCCGGGTCGTTGCGCACACGCGTATCCAGGTACCACCCCTCAGGATGGCGCCGGCCCAGCCGTGCCGCGATGCTGCACTGGATGTCTGACAGAGCTTTCGGCTGATGCTACGATGCAGAGTGCCCATAACTATCCCACGTGATGGTGAGTGCTATCAGGCCAGAGGCCTGCTCGGATCAAATATCCAAATCGTTAGAGGACTAGGGGCTTGCGGTAACGAGCAGAGACTCACGATCGATGTGACCCCGTCGCCCCGTCTCGAGGACTTGCTGCAAGGGCTACGAATGCCCGGCCGCGCCTCATAAAATAAATCACGGGTAACTATCCATCATTCGCGGGTACCCCTCAGGGTCGACCCGCCTTTTCAAGTATTGGTATCAACAGTAATGCAAGGCATCCGTGTGGTCACCGTATCAAGGGGAATCCGAGGCATCACCCTCGTTGGACTCCCACCTGATGTAACATCAAGATGGACGTAGGAGGCATCACCCTCGAGGTCCACATGTGGGGTGTTGCACGACTTCGTCGTTATCGAGGGTGGTGTAGGAGGAATCACCCTCGCTTACCACGACCGGTTAACTAACCTACAAGGTTATCATCAGAAGTGCTAACGAGGTACCACCCTCGGCACTCGATGGTAACCCAGTAGTGTCGAGCAACTAAGGGGAAGTGAGGTGCGGTGCCGGGGTCTGGTCTTCGATCCCGTAGATCGGGTCTTCTGATACTCCAGCGGGGCAGTCGGGATAAAGTGGGGTCTCTGATGGGGCTCTACCCAGTCTATTCTAAACAGTTTAGGATAAACAGGCAGGTATCAATAGCAGGTTACAATAAGCAGGCTATGCAGCAGAAATAGGATAACAGAAACACAGTAGCAAAATCTAATGCAAGCATGAGAAAATAGAATGGGCGATATCGGGATGATCAAAGAGGGGGCTTGCCTGGTTGCTCGGCGGCAAAGGCAAGGTCGTCGGTGGTGTAGCCAATCACCGGAGCTGCGTCGGTCTCGGAGGCTACATCGGTACCGAGATCTAACGAGAGAGAAGAGGGGGAAGAACAGTAAATACAAAGCAAACAAGTGCTACACAATGTATGACATGACAATATGCAGTGCCGGGTGTGTCCTAACGTATGGTTGCACGTCACCGAGGAAGAGGAAAAACATCCGGGAGTGTTTTCCCGGTTCTGGACATTTGTCAGACAGATGACCGGAGGAGGACGGTTCCATGTTCGGATAGTTAGGGACATGTGGCGGACGAACGAACTGCGTATTCGGATTCGTCTCGTCGTTCTGAGCAACTTTCATGTAGAAAGTTTTTCGATCCGAGCTACGGTTTATTTTCTGTGATTTTCTAAAGTTTTAATCATTTTCTGAAATTTATTTTATTTATTAAATCAACATTATCCAGAACAGTAGCATCGACGTCAGCATGACGCAATGGTGACGTCAGCAGTCAACGGTCGGCTGACCATGGTCAAATCTGACCTGTGGGTCCAGTGGGACCCACATGCCAGCCTCTGTCAGTGTTAAACAGAGTTAAATTTAACTAATTAACTAATTAAGCTACTGGGCCCACCTGTCAGTGTCACATTAAGTTAATTAATTAATTTTAAAACGTTTTAGTTAATTAGGGGAGGTGGTGGACCACAGGTCAGTGGCTGGACCTAGTCCAGTCAGCAGTTGACTTCGGTCAACAGGTCAAAGCGGGGCCCCTGGGCCCACCAGTCAGTGGCCCAGGTGGTGCCACGTGGGCGCCACGCCATCGGTGGCTGCCGGAGTTACGCCGGCGAGCCCGAGAGCGGCGGATTACTCCGGCGAGCTCGGAAAATCGCCTCGGTGCATCACTTGACGTGGGGTTGACCTTTTTGGAACGGCCGCATCGTGCCGCGTCCGTTGATGCAATCTACGTGAGCGGGGGTGAGCTAAAACGACGCCGTCGACGAGCTAGGCGGTCGCCGGAGTTCGGCCGTCGATCAAAACGCATGGTGGGGCTCAGGTTCAACCAGGGAAAAGGTCAGGCAGCTTCGCGGAGAAGCCCTGAGCACTTCCAGGTGTTCAGCTGGCCCTGGGACGGCCGGTTGCCATGGCGGTTTCGGCTCGAGCGGCGGCCGGAGCACGGCGAACGCGGAGCAGCAACTACGGGGGCGGAAATGCTCCGGGGAGAGGGGAAAATCGCGCGGTGGCTCACCTTGCAGGAACAAGGGGGCCCGGCGACAGTTTTGTAGCAGCAGCGCGGCGGTGTTCGTCGGAGCAGACGCGTCGGCCGGAGTTGGGGAAGACGGCGATGGCAGCGGTTGACGCCGTCCCGGCTCGAACCACTGGTTGTAGTCGACGTAGAGGACTCGGGCGGAGCTCGTAGACGCGCTAGAGGGGCTCGGGAGCGACGGGGAGCGTGAGGGCGACGGCGGCAATGGCGATGGCGCGTCGGCCGCGGCTGATCTGAGGGGCGAGGAGCGAGCACGAGCAAGGTAGAGAGAGAGAGAGAGGTGCGGTGAGTGGAAGAGGACAGAGGGGTGAGGCCGAGGGGTCCTTATCCCCTCCTCGGCTGTCAGTGGGTGCCGCCGTGTCGGCGAACGGCCGGTGCGCGCGCGCCCAGCCACGGGGACGACGACATGGAGGGGGGAACAGGTGAGGGGGTGGGCTGGGCCGGCTTGGCCCGGTAGCCAGGTAAGTGGCCTATTGGCCTTTTTCTTTTACTGTTTTACTTTTATTTAATTAACAGAGAAGGGAAAAGATTTATGTAGGCATCCAAATGATTTTGAAAAATATGGGTTTAAGTCCAGTAAATCCAATACACTTTTAGGCACTGCCATAAAAAGTTCCAAGGCAAAGGGAAGTGGCTAGGTAATTTTAGAAATTGAATAGGGCAAGTTAAATGCTGCTGGACCTCCAAAATAAAATTCAGGGGCATTTTGGGAATTTTGGTAAGGTTGGTTCCAATTTTACAATTGCCTTGGGATTATTTGCTATCTAATGAACATTTTAGTTTTCCAAATTTGAACAGATTTTATTTTCACTTTGAATTTGAATTTATTTCAGAGAGGAATTTGAAATGAAGTGTTTAACCACTGTGATCTAGCATTGCAAATGGGTATGACTTGGCATGATTATCATTATGTCACAGTGCTTATTACACAGGGGTGTTACAGGGAATCCACTGGGTCCGCCCAAATGGGGCATGGATCCGACGCTAGGCCGGCCATAGCTGCCTCGCCTGAAGCCGTGTGGTCCGTCAGGTGTCCGAACGCGCTGGCGGACGCGCAACCCCTGCGGTGGCGCGCCGAGCATTGTGACGCACCATGGGACTCATCCAACGAGGCCATGGCACAGCGTGCCCGCCATGCAAGGCACCGGGCACGGGAGGCGGCGGCAGCCCTAGCGGCGGCGGACGTCGGCGAGGCGGAGTCGCATTCTCCGGCGCCCGTATGGCGCATCAGTCCGGGCACCGCCACTGCATTGTGATGGACGTCAGCGGCTCGTCCCCGGACGGATCCATCATCGATCTGACGTCCACCGGCACCGTTCGGGTTCCGGTCTCCGACGAGGAAGAGTAGGGCATGGGAGACGGCGGAGCCTTAAGTCCCGTGAGCCAGCCCGTGTCCCATGCCCTACCCTACCTTGCCGGCGACCGGCCCAACACTCTGAGGAGCGCAGCCAACCGCAGGACATGGCCAGGGCGGAGCCGGGCGAGCGGGGAGCGGAACCGGACGAGCTCCGCGTAGGTTAGGTTTCACGTTGCATGCAATAATATAGATTTGAGATTTCTAATTTAAGGTATCCGGATGTGAAATGCATTTTTGAGCGGTGACCGGTCACTGTCCGCGGACGCGTTCGGACTCGTCCGCGGGCGTTTGTGGGGTCGGATTTGCCAAGTCCGACTGTAGATGCTCTAAGCTAGCTAGCTCGTTCCCTTCTTGAAGGCGTCGTCGCGGCTCTCATTGACCGTCGTGCGGCTCCGGGGGAAACTCTGATCCTTGGATTGGGCGGTGGCGGCGCTCCGGTGTCGTATCCTTCCTGAAGGCGCCGCCTTGAAGCCCACGGTTCGTCATATGCGGCTTCATCTCTTCGCGGTGGTAGTGCTAGGGGTGGTGTTGCCGCGCTCAGCGCCTACATATCATGCTTTGGGTGTGTGTATTGTGATGGCGTACGTCTGTACCGGGTTGTTGAGATCGTGCTTTATATATAAATCGGGCGAAAGCCTTTTTGGTAAGCTAGCTTCACTCGGATGATATGGTTCGTTTGCGCTTCAACTTGCGGTGCCGACGGGTCAGTGAGCAGTGTGCAGTTTGGCGCTACTGCCTACGTGCCGCGGCAGCATCAGCTCAGTTGAGTGCAAGTGCAACCCAATCGTCACGTCCTTTCTGGCTTAGGGCCCGTTCGGTACAAGGGAATTTCGGAGGATCAATTAGAGGAGGATTAGTTTCCGTGGAAATTTTCGCCCAAGTCTGTTCGGTTCAAAGGAATCTAGGACGTGTGTTCTACTGGAAAGTCATGCTAGCCTGTACTTTTTACAGGAAATTAAAACTCCTGTAGAACTTCATGTTCTGGTGGAGGCCCGAGGCTAAGCGCAAAGCTGCAGTCTAGCCGAATAAAGCAGTGTAGCTGTACAGAGGAGAGGTCCCGTCAACCTTGTTGTGAGCAATAAAAAATGCTATAAACTATTAATCAACATTGAATGCCCACCGTCCCATCATACTGAACGGTGCCAAATTGCCTTGGTCCAAGACCTTTCTTTCCTGCAAATCGAACAATCCAATTTTCTTGGTTCCTACATTTGAAGGCTCCATAGATTTCCTGTTCACACACTACTCTATTTCTGTGCAGTTATTTTTTCCATTGTTTTTTCTACCCCTATACCGAACGGAGCCTTAGGAATTTGAAGTGCCGGTGGAGGCCATGCTCTTATCAAAAGGTTCTGTAGTTGCTCCCTACACATGTCAGTGATAACACAAATGAATGTCGTCTTGGACGACGACGGGCTCCTTGTGATGGATGAAGTTTTGATCATCGACTCCTGTATAAGTATTTCGTTTCAAATGTATAAAGTGCATTACAAAAGCATTGTTCATATAACAAATATAATAGTAGCAATTTTGTGGTGTAAATATTGGTTGGTTTTCCATGGCGATGAATTACTTTAAGAATGCTTCTCGCCGCCACAAAGTAATCTTCCTCGCCGTCTGTTTGTCAACCTCTCTAGCATCCAACGACCGATTTTGGCATCGGGAGGCAGCGGATACCATGGATCTTCGTGCTCATGGGAGTCTTGCTTTGGTTTGTTAGGTTTTGCTGTCCTCATGTTGGTCGTCCGAGTGTTGAAAACAGGACTCTGAGGGAGAGTCACCAACGGTGATCCTTCTGTCTTGATTTGAGGTAAAGTTGATAGTCTCATCAACAAGATCTTACCATGGATGGGGGTTGGGTCTCTTTCTATGGCCCTCATCCTTTTCTCTAGGTTGACGATTCGTGCTTCGAATCACCGTTGATGGCGTCTCCTAGAAGCGCACAGTTGCTTTTATGGTTGTGCTTCCAGAGATTCATTGACTCCAGCGATGCAAAGCAGGTAAGGCATCAAGCTAGGCTTAAGGTGCGTCCTCGGCTTGTGCAGGGTCGGAGAAGACGACAAATTTTCTAGGGTTTCTTTGTAATTTTAACTTATATCGTGGGTGTTCACGCAAGGCTCCTGACTTGGTTAATATATGGCTCATGGCCTTCGGTAAAAGAAGAATGTTTGATTGATGAACAAAATGATATAAGTATGTGACTTGTGGGATTAGATATTTGGGCCATTGTTTTTTATGAGTCTACCTTGATTACCATGATTGTCGTGCCATTAGTGCAATGACATGTTTGTCGGTCCCTAACTTTTACCTCAAATCCCTTTTCACCCCTACTCAATGTTGTCGCCCCGTCCAAACTCACCCCCCCCCCCCCCCACACACACACATGCACACACAAACTCTAAACACAAGCCTTACCTCACACAAGCTTTGTGTTGTCACCACCTTCGACTCGGTCTAAGCTCACCTCTGTTGCCGCAAAGAATCAAACAACCAAGGGAGACTACAAATTGTGAAATTTCAGTGAACCACAGTGTAGGAAAAAATTGGAAGTTGTCCGATCAAGTATATAGGAATTCAATGAATATAGCTTGGTATAGCAAACACTCCCTCCATCCCAAACTAACCGAAGTTCTATGTTTGTCTTAACTCAACCAAATTTATAAAAAAATATGATAATATCTGCATCATGTATTCATAATATGAAAAATTGTTTTATAAAGAATCTAAAGTTCTGCATGTTGATATATGTTCCTATGAACTTTAAAAAAATATGAATTAGAATAAGGCTAAAGCTTTAATTAATTTAGAAGGGATGTACTGCGTTTGTGGACGGATTTGGAATGTGCTGGCTTTCCACATCAAGTAGAGCTGGCCCCGAAAAATGTTTTGAGCACATCTTGGAAAAAAAAAAAGTTTTGAGCACAACGCAGACGAAAGAATGCGGGTTGATTGCTTGAATTGAGTCAGATCGCATGGACCACACACACTCCTATGCACTGAAATAAATAGCACGCTATAGCCGTCGCTGATAGCACGCTATATTGTGTAGAGAATAGTCTCGTTAAATTGATCAATGTACAATGTCTCACTAATAACATGCTATAGCGCACTTTAGCACGCTAGTACCATATTTTCAGAGGCAGCGCTATTTTGTATAGCAGGCTATTTCTTTCCTTGCTCCTACGTGGCAAGGGAAGACCTTTCTTCGAGTCTTTGTTTTCCAGACAATTCTCCCACTCGTGGCAAGGGAAGACCTTTCTTCGAGTCTTTGTTTTCCAGACAATTCTCCCACTCCACCCTCCCATAAGTCACGCGCGCGCGCACACAAGCCTGCGGCGGCGGGCGGGCAAACCCACTCACCATCGCCGAACCTTCTCAGCAGGAAGCTCACCGGGAAGCCGACCAAAATCCTCAAGAGCTCACGGCCAGCGCCTCCTCCTACAAATCTACCCGCCAAATCCACTCCCTAACCCAATCCATGCAGCAGCAGCAGCTGAGCAGCGGCGATTTAGAGGGTCTTATAAATACGAAGCGCTCTCGCCGGTGCCAAACACAGTCATGGCGGCAGTCGGAGCGGCACCACTGCTCTACCAACAGCAGGCGCAGGCGGCGGGCGACGGCTGCTACTTCTCTTTCATGTCCTCCTACTTCTCCCACGGGGAAGTCAGCTCGAACGCCTCCAGCCCGGCGTCCAGCCTCTCCGCCGCGCTCGGCGCCACGCCGCCCGCTGCACCGGCGATCGCCGCCGACCCTGCGGCACAGTTCGACATCTCCGAGTATCTCTTCGACGAGGGCGCCTTCGCCGCGCCGCTGCCGCCCGCCGTCGCCGTGCCGGACGGCGGCGTCGCTGGTGCAACCGCGGCGATGGCGGCGACCGCCGCTCACACCAGGAGCGCGGCCGAGGTGGAGCGCCCGCGGACGGAGCGCATCGCGTTCCGGACGAGGTCGGAGATCGAGATCCTCGACGACGGCTACAAGTGGCGGAAGTACGGCAAGAAGTCCGTCAAGAACAGCCCAAACCCAAGGAACTACTACCGGTGCTCGACGGAAGGGTGCAGCGTAAAGAAGCGGGTGGAGCGGGACCGGGACGACCCGGCGTACGTGGTGACCACGTACGAGGGCACGCACAGCCACGTCAGCCCCAGCACCGTCTACTACGCCAGCCAGGACGCCGCCTCCGGCCGCTTCTTCGTCGCCGGCACGCACCCGCCGCCAGGCTCACTCAACTAGCTCGTGCATCGCAAACCCCGCCTCAATGGTGTACGCCGCTCCAAGCTCGAGGACAACCGGACAGGAGTTTGGCCAAGCACATACTAATATTCTTCTGCATGTGCTGCCCGGACGGTCGACATCGTTCATCCGAACGGAAAAAGCCGGAGCTAGCTAGCCTTGCCTTCCAAGTGGAACATGATTGAGAGAGCAAATGGTCCTCGTTGTGGAAGAAGATGCTCCAGTGTACTCGACAACGTAAAAGATGCCAGCTAGCTAGATGGACTTCGAAACTCCCCGCAAAAAAAAAAAAAGATGGACTTCGAAACGTAAAAGGATCGAGGATAGAAAATGATCATCCATGAGGAAGATCAGATGCTTCACTATACTCAACAATGTAAAAACAATGTCAGATAGATGGCCTATGAAGGGGAACATGATTCATTGTTGAGTATCGTGATTATAAGAGAAGTTAGGATGGCGTAGGATATTATTCTATCTTGCTTTGTATTTCAAGATGATCATGTACTCCTATATATATATGCCTACGAGGCTCAAGCAATACATCAACGATTTCATCAATCCCTCTCTATCCCTTCTAACATGGTATCAGCCTAACCGATCCAAACCCTAGCCGCCGCCCACCGCTTCCGCCCCGCGAGCCGCCCCCGGGACGGTCGGCCTCCATGACCGCCGCCGGGGGCCGCGCCGCTCGTACCTAGGGTTTGTTCGCCGGTCGTGTTGACCGGCTGTCCTAGAGAGTCTTTTTCCCGAGCCCTTGCTCCTATTTTTTCTCTCTCCCGCCGATCATCTTGATCAGCGTTTTCTTTTTGGTTTTTCGATCTATGCTTGATCGATTTGTGTCGCCCGTCGCCGCCGTCTACCCCCGCCGTGCGCCTCTACTCCAACACAGCCGCGACCGGCCGGCCCCTTCACCGACCCGGCGGCCTCGCGCGACATGCGGCCCCTAACGGCCGTCGTCCGCGCGTCTACCCGCCCGTCGCCCCGACCCGACGGCCTCGTGCGACAGGCGGCCCCTCACAGCCGTCGTCCGTGCGCCAGCTCGCTCGTCGATCTACGCCGGCCGTCACCGCCCTGTCCCCGAGTTCAGCGCGCCCCTCCACCGATCGAGCAACGGGCTGCCGCTGCGTCGCCCCGTCGGGCCGTCCCGCCCCCGTCCCGTGGTTCTCCCCGTGCCTGCACTGATCCACACCGCCGCTACGTCGCTCCTTCGGGCCGTAGCGCCGCGGCACCTGGTCCCCGCCGTCGCCCTGAGGCCGTTGCCGTGGTTGCACCTACCCGCGTGCTGCCGCTGCGTCGCCCCTTCGGGCCGTAGTGCCGCGGCCCGCGGTCAACCGCCGCCCTGAGGCCATCCGCTCCAGGCCGTCCCCGAGGCTGCACCGACCCTCGCGCTGCCGCTGCGTCGCCCCGTCGGGCCATAGCGAGCATGGCACGCGGTCCCTGCAACCGCCCTGTGGTCTTCCCCGCCGTCACCCCGACCCGCGCGCTGCAACTGCGTCGCCTCTTCGGGCCGTAGCGTCGCGGCGCGTGGTCCACTCCGCCGTCCCCGCTCGTCGACTTCTACGTGGTATGCATCGCGCCGCCTCCCTAGGCGCGGGAACGCCACCGGCCGCGCCGGTCCTCGTCACGCTGTCGGGTTCTTCCTCGCCTACTTTGAGCACCGTCGCCGCGCTTCTGACCTAGCCGCCGCCTCCTCCTCAGGCCGCCGCCGCTCTTCTTCCCGGTCCACGGCGACTACCTCGACACCGGCCACCCCGACTCGACATCGACCACGGCGTCCCTCGCACGGCTACCTCAACAATGGCTACACCACCCTACACTCTCGGCTACATCGATATCGGCACAAAGGGCTACCGCATTGCTTGAGCAACCCCGACAGGGTTCCACTCCAGCCACGACTTCCGTGATGCATCGAACGTCACGACTGTGTGTGTGTGGGGGGGGGGGGGGGGGGGGGAGGGGAGGGTGTTCGTCGGCTTGCCTTCGGATTCTTCTCCAGTCCCACCGTCTGCGTCGCTACCGTTGTGACTACAGGGGCATGTTGAGTATCGTGATTATTAGGAAAGCTAGGATAGCGTAGGATATTATTCTACCTTGCCTTGTACTCCAAGATGATCATGTATTCCTATACATATGCCCACGAGGCTCAAGCAATACATCAACGATTCCACCAATCCCTCTCTATCCCTTCTAACATTCATGATGGCAAATGATATTTGACCGGGAAGAAAATATCACTGTACTAAGTAAACGTCCGTCTCTAAGGAAGCCATACGCATGATAAGAGCATCTACACCCGCAATGGGCAAATCCGACCCCTCAAACGTCCACGGACGCGATCAGGCGTGTCCGCGAATAGTGACCGGCCACACCTCAAATTAGCTACTTTGCATCCGAGTCTCTCATATTTCAACCCCTAGATCCATACAAAGCATGCAAAAGAAATCCTACATACTACGTACTACCCTAGCTAGCACCGTCGTCGGAGATGAGCATGACGTCCGTGTCGGGCGCGCGGGTGGACGGGCACGTAGGAGGGCTCCAACTCCTCCTCCTCCTGCTCGACCTCATCCATGTAGGCGAACATCTCCTCCTCCTCCACGGCGTGTTGCGCCTCCATCTCCTGCCGGCGACGGCGTCTCGCCTCAGCATCCGACTCCGATCAGAGGGAATCAAGGATGGCCTGCTGCTCCGCCTGCAGATCCGCGTCCCCAGCGTCCCCCACATCCTCCTCCTCCTCCAACTCCTCCTACGGATCCACTGCCTCCGGAGGTAGCCCCGCCGCGATCCGAGTTTCGCTCCTTGCCCGGATCTGCTCAAGGAGCTGCAGCCGGCGCTCCGGCGTTAGAAATGGGTAGCCCCTTATCCGGTGGCGTGAGAACATGACTACCAGTGGTAGCGGATGGGGAGTGGAAAGTGGCGGCGGAGGCGGATGGGCAGAGGAAAATGTGGAGGGGTAGGGTTTCGGTGCCGACGGTCGGCTTAAATAGCTGGGCTAGGCACTACGCGGCCCGCCGGAGCGGCTACAGCGGTCCGAGCTTCGGACTGCCAGGTTTCTGGGCGATTCTACGTGGGACCCTGACGTCAGTCCGACGTGGCGAGCGCGCCCGGGCGCCTCCATATCCGCCCCATATTTGGGCTGGGTATGAGGGGTGGCAGTCAGCCCGGGCGTTTGAGGCGCCCATCTGGGTCGAAATTTCGTGACCGGTCAGTGACTGGGCGGCCCGCCCGGGCGTTTGAGGCGCCCATCTGGGTTAAAATTTCGTGAATGGTCAGTGACCAGGCGGCCCGCCCGGGCCTATGAGGCGAGTTTGGGGCACCCGGCTGTAGATGCTCGGACTATGTTGTTTTGCATCCTTTGTCAATTGTAAGACTCAAGTTTGGTTATTGACCACTATTTCCTTTCTCAACTTCGAATTATCAACTTCTTTAAATCCTTAATCACTGAAAACTTTTATATAGACCTTTGACCATCCTATAGAGGTCTCTCAGCAGCATCCTTCTCCAACTTGATTTATTTGATTTTTTATTCTTTATTTTTCTTCATCAGATTAAAGTATAAAAATGAACCAATCACGAAGAATCCATTACGCAATTTGTAATGTGGAGCTCAAAAACCTCTACACCCTTATAAATACTAGAAACAACAAACATTTATCATTAACAATATTTCAACTAACTAACCACGCCAGGCTGTCCCAGATGCGCACCGTGCCGTCGATGCATCCTGACGCTACATACCTCGACGAACCTATCCACGCCAGGCAAGTCACAACGTCCTGCAGCTTGTCAAACACCACCAACAACAATAAGTTCACTCACAGCGACGTAAATAAAAAATACAAGAGAACCATAATAAAGGTCAACTGATTTCTACACCCACATCATGCTCGCAAATGGATCAGATTGCTTGGTGAGTGAGGTCCCAGATGATGAGAGTCTGATCAACAATTTTCTTGTTGCTACAACATTGCCAAGCGTTGTCATGTCAAATTGGGGGAACCAAACTACTACCTTTAAGGATTAGGGTAAAATTGTGTCTATCATTGTTGTATGTAGAACTTGTTAAGGCTTGTTAACTTTGTAATGGTTTAAAGTTTATAAAAAAATGAAATAAATAGTAGAACGTCACTCCAAAGTTATAAGATGATCCAACAGAGCGATTGTTAAAATATGCGTTTATGTGCCCTCGGCGAAAAAAAAAACAATCATTTCAACTCACTACGACATAATTGTATACTCAACTATTTATTTTTTTCGTCCAGGGCATATACAGGTGTATTTTTTCAATCGGCCAACTAGACCATCTTATATTATGGGTGTGTTGTTCCAGTATATTTTTTTTCATGATTTTTGGGAATTTTACACCGTCAAAACCTTAACAAGTTATGTGGTAAGCCATGATAGAAAATCCTCCTCTTAAGGCTTAGTTTATAATTGTTAAATTATGTCGTGCTATGTTTATTTTATAATCTGACATGAAAATTCACCCAAAAAGTAGAAATAAGCAACTCAAATAAACGTTGAAACAAGAAGATTCAGATATATTAAACAGGGTTATCATAATCTAACTCAATACTAAATGCAACCTAAGTGCCTTACTACCACTAATTGCCCTACTAACCATGTGGCACTAGTAGAAAACAGGGTATCAGTCCCGGTTCCAGAGAGCCTTTAATTATGGTTTTGCAATCGGGACAAAACGATCGGGACTAATGCCCATCACTTTTAGTCCCGGTTGGCTTACGAACCGGGACTAAAGGAGCTCCACGTGGCCGTTGTGGGGCGCCCAGGCAGGAGGACCTTTAGTCCCGTTTGGTAACACCGACCGGGACTAAAAGGCAGCCACGCATCAGCAGCTGCCAGGCGCTGGGGTTTTTTTTTAAAGGAGGGGTTTTGGGGTTTTGGAGGGTTTAGGGGTTTTCATATTGTGTTTTCCCCTTTTATTTTTCTGTTTACCCTTCAATTCTTTTATATTTAGGGTTTCATTTTTATTTAATGTTTTCCACTCAACTCGACGCTAGCTACTACATATAGCAATGAAGGAACCATTACACAAGATCTTCATGAACATATATAGAGAGAAGTGACATCTCTTTCTCCGTGCTTGGTCGAACAACAAGTTTTCGTATATCTATCCGACGCTACTACATATATACAATATAACATCTCTTACGATCCCTGACATCATCTACCTAAATCCATTTGCAATTCCATATGGTATTCTCCGTGTTCAGGTATGACGTGGTCAGCAAAGAATCCCGCCAATTCCTCTTGAATTGCTCGTATGCGATCATGTGGTAAGAGTTGATCCCGCATCTCCCAGATCTAATTTAAAGAAGGGGGTCAATACATATATATGAATGAAACTCAACACAATTGATGGTAATAAAATAAAATTGTGAATATTGTTTACGTACTTCAAATTGTTGGTCAGAGAAGCCCCGCTCAGAGGTCGAGTGGCGAATGAACTCGCAAACGTAGTATCCACATAAATTATTCCCGCCTGCCTGCCACAAGCACTTTACGAGAATAGAGTTCAATCAAACTGATAATCAAGCATGATAATGATATTGATGAAACTAGAATCAATGAGAGATGCGCGGAACTAGCTAGTACTATTTACTTTGGGGTGTGTAAATTGCATCTACTTCTTCAGACCCGGAACCATTCTGGTGAACTTTTTCCAAACCCTGCCCGGCAAAGAAAATGATTACTTGATATCAGGAAATGAATGAAAGTTGCCGATATGATGCGATAATGATTGAACTTACTTCTGGAGCATTTCACTCATGTCCGCCCACTCCTTTTGCTCTTTACGTCTCGAGTCTAAGACAGTTACTACTCCCCCGTCAAGCTTAATGGATAGCAGAATAAAGTGAAAGCTGCGCACGCATAACTCATCAATTACACTTAACCCCAAGTAAGCGAAACCGAATATGCACAAGACAGTAACACTCACTTGAAGTTGTAAGGAAAGAGTATTTCCCTTTTGTTTTGATGTCGAAGGAACACGTTTAGCAAGTTTTCCTCAGTATCTTTGGCTCTGTTTTGTACCGCCCATTCATTTACGGTATTTGGGCTAATGAACTCAATGTCACAGATTTGTCCTCTTTTACATTAGACGATCTTCAATCTGCATAATATAGTGAGGATAATTACATATACATGCAATGAACGAGCTGAGCTAGAGACTTAATTACAGAAATAATACTTACAGACAGTAGCAAGTCATGAGAGTTTTGTCGATGGCGTCTTGATTGAATAACTGAAATAATTTCACAAATTCAACGTACATCATGTCGACTCCAATGAAGCCGTGCTCATCTTTAATTCCCAGCAACATACTGTCGGTCCCATCCTTGCTGCAGGTTTCCAAGTACCAGTCATGCAATCTTCGCATCATCGTTGGTAGATGCGGGAGCTCATCAGGTTTGACGAGAGGCTTCCCGTACTCGTATCTAAAGGGCGCTACTACCTCAGCCATTTCAAACTGTACATCATCGCCCACGTAATCACCAAGAGTGGTACCGGGCGCTAGCCCCGGATGATTAGCGATATCGCTAGACACCTTGAGCAGGGGGCACGATTGCTTCTCCTGTTCGCCGAGCTGGGGAATTGTTTTCCCACTTCCTCTTGCAGCACTGGTAGTACTTCCGACCGCCGCACTTCATCATATGTCTTTTCAATACAGCGGTCATAGTGTGATTGCGGCGGAGGCGGTGGTGGTCGCTTAAGGGCATCTAGAGAGCGCTTCGCTTTCACCGGATCTATTATTTCCTTCGGAGGTGGACGTTTCCGTTCAAAATGGGCCTGCACTTCGGCAGCCACGATGTCCTTGTTTTCCTCGTCAGTCCTCTCATATGGTAACTTGGCAGGAGCCTTGAGGCTTGGACTAGCTCTGAATTTCTTCCCTGTTGTACTGCTACCAGCCGGAGCGGCGGCGGCTCTCTTCCGCCGTTGCTGTGGCGGCGGAGTCCACTGACGCGCCGGAGCCCACTGAGGCGGCGAAGACGGCTGACGCGCCAGAGACAGCTGAGGCGGCGGAGACGGCTGACGCGCCGGAGACAGCTGAGGCGGAGGAGGATTCTGCTGAGGGGCCTCCTCCGTTAGAGTCCGCTGAGGCGGCGGAGACGGTTGACGCGCCGGAGATGACTCAGGCAGCGGAGATAGCAGAGCTGGACTGTGAGGAGTCTACTGAGGCGGCGTCCAGTTTGGAAGCAAGATGTTCTCCTTTCTCCATGGACAGGTAGTCCTTAAGGCATTTTCTAGAAGAATCTCCCCTTCACCTGTAGGGTACTCAAGCTCCAGCTCCTCAAATCCGTCCATTATTTCATCCACCCCGACAATAGCAAAGCCAGCTGGAACCAGAGCAAAATGGAAAGCTGCATCAGGTCGAGGAGGTAAGACATAGCCGACCGCCACCTTCAAGGTCAGGTTATGGCATTTTGCCATTAGCACACAATGTTAATTATCCGTGATACCATCCATGGGGTAGCGAGGAGCCGTGATATCAGGCTGAATGAGCTCCGTGGAAGCAATGCTGCTTCTCCGCTGAGATGGTGGGGTAGCATCATGGGCAGTACCCAATGAAGGATCTTCGTGCCGCTGAGATGGTGGGCCGGTAGCTCGCTGGCTCTCAAGTGCCTCTAGTTTCGCTAATCTTTGTTCCATCTTTTGCATTTGGCTTGCTTCCTCTTTATTATTTCTCTCTCGGCTTCTATAACCAGTGCTGCCGAGAAACCCATGCACCCACGGAACGGAGCCTGATGTGCCTCGTGTTCATCCAGGGTGTTCAAGATTCCCGAGGGCCTTTGACAGCTCGTCCTTCTCTCTGTCGGGATGGAACCTCCCTTCCTGTGCTTCCTTGATTGCTTCCTCAAGCTTTTTGATGGGTGTTTCAAGTTGAGCTTTCGTGAAAATACACTTCCCTGATTCTGGGTCCAAAGTTCCCCCAACCCCAAAGAACCAAGTCCTTGCCCGATCTGGCCAGTTCAATGTGGCTGGTTGGACCCCTTTAGCAAGCAGGTCGTTCTCAAGTTTGTCCCATGTAGGCCGGGCTTTGCTGTAGCGACCTGACCTCGTAACATGGTGATACTTCTTCTTTGCAGCATTTAGCTTCTTTGTCTATGACCTTTTCTTAGCTTTCTCAAATTTCTTGTACGCCACAAATGCGGGTCAGTGATCTTTTATCTTCGCATATATACCGGTGAATTCTGGAGTCTCGTCTTTGTCCACAAACTTTGTGTTCAATGTTTTTTTCCAGTTCTTGAATAGTTCTGCCATTTTCTTAAGAGCCCACATCTTGACCTTTGGGAGAATAACTAGGTTATTCGGATCCTCCTCTGGCGGTAGGCTGAAATTTGTCATCAGCGAGTTCCAAAGATCATCTTTCTATCTATCTTTGACATAAGAAACTTCAGGGTCCTTCTTCTTATTCCATTATGGGATGCTGATGGGGATGTTTTCCCTAACAAGAACTCTGCACTGATGTACAAATTTGTCTTTGCTCCGCTTGGGAGCAATCGGTTGGCCATCTGGAGCGACTTCTTCGATCGTGAACCTTTCATCCTGGCCCAACTTTTTCTTCGGGCCTCGTCTCCTTACAGAAGTTTGGCTCGATCCGGAGGGCTAGAAGAAGAAAGAAGCGTTAATATATGTAAATATAAAACAATTAATGCATCTAGTCAGCAGAGGCTTTATATATATATATATATATATATATATATATATATATATATATATATATATATATATATATATATATGTAGGGTGGGACTATTCTGCAACCCCCTCTAGAGTTCCTAAATAAGCTTATTTAGGAACCACCCCTCCTAACCTGTTTCTTTTCCCGAAGGGGGCGAGCGAGCGAGCGAGCGAGCTCCGGTGGTCTGGATGCCTGTTGTAGTGCCGCCGTGCAGGTCCCGAACAAAACTGGCCTGCACCCCCTCCCCACATTGTCTCTCTCTCATCACCACCACTTTCTTCCGTCCCGTGCATGATCCAGATCGGGAGTCAGCCAGGATCCCTCACCTCCACCGGCGGAGCAGCCCCCACCTTCATCGCCGGTCCTACTCATGCCTGGATCGAGCTCTCCGCCTCCTTCTTATTGCTCGCCGGCCGCCGCGAGATCCACGCGCCTCCAACCTCCTTTTCGACGCTCGCCTCCCACTTCCCAACATCGACGATGTGCGCCGGCCCTTCGACGCCGCACGCCTCCTCTCCACCTTCTTCCTCAGTCGCTGCCCCCCTGGGATCTCGACATCCTGCGCCTCCATGGCCCCCTCCCCCCGGTGAGGCCTGCCTCATTCCCTGCTCCAGACCGAGGCAAGGACGACCACCGTGGTGCCTAGCCGACCATTGCCGAGCACCGACGACTTGCGCCATGCGTCCAGCACCCCGAGCTCACCTGCGAGCCGCGCTCCTCCCCTAGGTCTCCCACATCACCAGACCCCCTCGTGGTCTCCGCATCAAGAGGCCGTCGCGAGCCCACCACTATCCCGTGCACCATTCGTGGAGCTCCAAACGCAGCTGGTAGCTCTTCATCTCTCCTCTCCTGCGTCTTCTCCATCCCGTGTGGCTCCACCACCAACGCCAGGAAGGTTGCCTTTTAACCTCACATTGGTGGATCAATAACTTCCCGTCGACATCGATGGATGTTCGTGGTAGTTTTTTTCCTAAACCAATACTTGACTTTAGCATTTTTTGTTTCAGAAATTAACTTCCCATCGATGGATGTTTCTTGTTTCTGTAGTTAACTTCATTTTCTGCAGTTAACTTCATTGCCACAGCTTAGGCCACTTCTCTGTTTCAAAGCAATTAAAAAGTGTTGTTAAAGAAACGAAGTTGGTTTTGGTGCCGATGAGTGCAAGGAGCTTGCCCCTCCCCCGCGTCATCCCTGTTCTCCCAACGTCGGCCAGTGAATCATCCTGGTATTCGTCCAGTAGCAGTTAAATACGCGGTTTGATTCATGAGTTAACTTACATAGCAACGAGGTGACGGGGAGTAGCAGTAAGTCGTTAACTGCTCAGTTAGGTGGATAAAAGACCTGAAGTTTTGTACACATACATAGCGGCGAGGTGATGGGGAGTAGCAGTAAGTCGTTTTGTAGTACTTTGCCGCGATGTCTCTAAAACCTGGAAAAAGGTCTACAATTAGAATTTTCCCTCCTGTAGAAGTTAACTTCGCTCAGGAGCATGTAGCAGTTAGTTTTTCCTTTTTTGATATGTACCTTTAGCAGTTACTTGATTTAACTATGTAAGTTAAGTTTTGCCACTAGCGATTATTCACTAGAAAAAAAGAAAAAAAATTATCTACACAAGAAAACCTAAGTGAAAACCACGAGGCAGTTAACTTCCCAGACCATATCAGTTAGGTGCATAAAAATGTTTGAACAATTATAAAAAAAACATGTTCACCGTCGGACCATGCATAACTGACCGTTAACTGCTGCATTCGCGACAGTCAGCTATTTCAATCCCGGCAACTAGCTTGACCCGGGGAATAAAGAAATTGAAGGAAAAAAAATTAGTAGTACCAGTCCCGGCAGTTATCTTGGTGTTAACCGATGTAGTCCTGGGCAGTTAGCTATTTCATTCCCGACGGTTACCTTGATCCTGACAAATTACAATTTTCAGTCTGGCAGTTAACTGCCGCAATCCCCGGCAGTTAACTATTTTACTCCCAGCCGTTAGCTTGAACCAGCAAAAAGGAATAAAAAAAGTATTTTTAATCCTCGTAGTTAACTTAGTGTTAACTGTCGCAGCCGACAGTTAACTATTTCAATCCCGACGGTTAACTTGACAAGGGAAAAAATAGAAAAAGAGAATAAAAAACAAAAGAAACAAAAAAAAAGTATTATCAGCCCTTGCAGTTAGCTTGCTCATCGCCGGGTAGTTAGGTATTTCATACCCGCAGCTAGTGTGACCCAATCAAAAAAAAAATATGTCCTGACAGTTATCTTGGTGCTAACTGCCGCGATTCCTGGCAGTTAGCTATTTCACTCCCGGCGGTTAACTTGACCCGGCGATAAAAGTATAGAAGGAAAAAAATAATTTCTTCGGTCTCAGCATATGTCAGTTAGCTATTCTGCGTTAGCAGTTAGCGCGTACTATAGCAGTTCGAGCAAAAAATGTCGAAAATGATGTTAGTTTTTTGAAAACTGCTCTTAAACCGTAGCAAATCTGAGAATGTGTTATATATGCCAAAGTTCGGGCTAATCGGTAGCTTTCTAACTGTATATCATATGCATCGTTCCGATAATTTAAAAAAAAATCCTTTCACGAAAACATTGAAAACTCGTTTGATGGATTTTCATTTTTTTTAATTTTGTTTAAAAACCGAATCGATTTTGGGAAAATGGTCAACATGAGTTTTTTGCTCCTTTTCAATAGCTATCCAACGGTATATCATATGCATCATTTCGATTAATGGTTCAATAATTACAACCAAAAAACAGTGCAAAAAAATGGTGCAGAAAAAGTCCGCCCGGCAGTTAATTAACTAGTATAGGTCGCACAGTTAGCTGTCTGTTCTCGGGCAGTTAGGAAGGGTTCCTGAATAGCTTATTCAGGAATGGGTTGCAGAATAGCTGGGATGTATATATATATATATATATATATATATATATATATATATATATATATATATATATATATATATATATATACCTCGCCGGACTTTGAAACAGTTAAGACTCCCTTCTCAATTCGATCACCGGAGCCGTCATGATCTCCTTCCTCCTCCATTGGATCACCGGAGCCGTCATGATCTCCTTCCTCCTCCATTCGATCACCGGAGCCGTCATCCTCTCTTTCCTCACCATCAGTGTCGTTGAGAAACGACAAGGTGATATCACCTCCGTCGCGGATTATATCCCCCAAGAACTCTTCTTTTTCTAAGTCTCTGTCCATAATTTCTGCAAATATTACAACATGGCAATATACAACCATGAGAGATGGATTAGTGGCAAACATAGACCTAGCTAATCACAACAATGAATCATATGCATATACGAGCAATGGATTAGTCGCAAACGTCATGCAAAGTTATCGGGGGTTATACTTCCGAGAGAGGATACTTTGCGGACCGTCTCTCTCATGCATGTCCGACGTCCCCCCTCATGTCGAAGTTATCGGGGTTATACTTTCGGGAGAGGACACTTTGCAAAAAATTTGTTCTTCAATTAGAATTCCCGAGAGAGTTACGAACAATCGCTATGCAGGAGATCGAACTATCCATTCTACCCCATTCACCTATGCCGGCGGCCTACCGAATAAATAAAGTCCCTTCGGTTCACTGAGGTAAGACCGGTGAATTAGACGTCATTAGTATTATACATAACAAACGGGTAGGGGTGGGAGGGGGTAGAGATCGACAACGCTCTTTCTTTTTGGGTGGCCTCGAGAGTTGGTCCGGCGAGCGGACCAGGAGTAAATTTTGAATATATGAGTTGTTACTCCCTCTCTCCATAATTAAAATAAATTTCATTATCATCATGCCCATTTAGTAAAGTTGCCTCTCCCCGATTTAGGCAAAGTAAAACTTACTCCCTCCGTCCCAAAATTCTTGTCTTAGATTCGTCTAGATACGGATGTATCTAATACTAAAACGTGACTTGATACATCCACATTTAGAAAAATTTAAGACAAGAATTTTGGGACGGAGGGAGTAGTAAATTTTAACCAAGTCTATAGAAAAACAATATTTATCATATGAACATTTTAACTTAGTAAATTTTAACCAAGTCTATAATAACACTTAGTAACTTAGTAAATTTTAACTAATTTCTATGAACAAAAAAAATATTCTATGAACAAAAAAAATCATCATATGAACATTTTCAATATCCATCCATACATGTACAAAAAAATGCTATGAACAATAAAATATCATCATATGAACATTTTCTATATACATCCATCCACCATCCATACATACATACATACATGGACAAAAAAATGCTATGAACAAAAAAAATTCTATGAACAAAAAAATCATCATATGAACATTTTCTATATACATCCATCCATCCATACATACATACATACATACATACATGGACAAAAAAATGCTATCAACAAAAAAAAATTGTATGAACAAGGGGCGGCGGCGGCTAAGCAGAGCAGAGCAGGGGCGGCGGCTAGCAGAGGGCAGGGGCGGCGGCGGCAGCGCAGGGGAAGGGGCCGGGGAGCTCACTAGGGGTTGGCGTCGGGGCAGGGAGCGGCGGCCGGCGTCGGGGACGGCGGAGCAACCTGGCGGCGTCAGGGCAGGGACGGCGAAGAGGAGCAGCGGAGCATCCTGGCGGCGGCGTGCGTTTCGACGTCGGGGGAGAGAATGGGGAGAAATTCTCTAAGTGCTGCTTATATAGCCACACCTTTGATCCCGGTTGGTGGCACGAACCGGGACCCGGTTCGAGCCACCAACCAAGACCAAAGGTGTATTTTGCTAGGCGAAAGAGCGGGAAGCCCAGGCCATTGGTCCCGGTTGGTGGCTCGAACCAGGACGAAAGGGGGGCCTTTCGTCCCGGTTCGAGCCACCAACCGGGACCAATGGCCTAGCACAGCCGTGTCGAAAGTTTAGTCCCACCTCGCTAGTTGAGAGGCGCTCGCACCAGTTTATAAGCCCCGCCGCCGCTTCCGTTTCGAGCTCCTTTCTAAAGCAGGCCTGTGTGGGCCTAACGAACCTCTCACTACCCTGTGGGGCCTACTTTCCCTGCAGGCCTGCATCCTGGCCCAACTAGTAGTTGGGTTTTTAGTCGTATGCAGGCCGTTGTGGCCTAGTAGGCGGGCATTTTTTTTATTTTTTCTGTTATTTTAGTTTGCTATTAAAGTTTTTAACAAAAAATACTTTATGAAAATTCTTTTTGCTATTAGAGTTTTTAACAAAAAATACTTTGATAATTTTAGTTGCATAAATTTTATATAATTTTAAGTTAATATTGTTTCGATAATAACTAGAGGTTTATAAAAGCTTTTTAGTTGATTCTTTTTGTTACTGAAGAATATTATAGTTTTGTTTTAGTTGATCATAACAAAATATTTTAATTGATTCTTTGTAGTTCATTCTTTTGCTATTAGAGTTTTATAAAAGCTGTTGCCTAGTAGGCGGGCATTTTTTTAATGTTATTTTAGTTTGCTATTAAAGTTTTAACAAAAAATACTTTATGAAAATTCTTTTTTCTATTAAAGTTTTTAACAAAAAATACTTTGACAATTTTAGTTGCATAAATTTTATATAATTTTAAGTTAATATTATTTTGATAATAACTAGAGGTTTATAAAAGCTTTTTAGTTGATTCTTTTTGCTATTGAAGAATATTATAGTTTTGTTTTAGTTGATCATAACAAAATATTTTAATTGATTCTTTTTGCTACTAGAGTTTTATAAAAGCTTTTTAGTTCATTCTTTTTGCTATTAGTACATTCTTTGAGCTAAATGACTCTGAAATTGAAAAGCACTACAAATGAACTCTGAAAAGGTTGAAACTTGGCATGGCATCATAATTTCACCCACATAGCATGTGCTAAAAAGTTGAGAGTGTTACGGGAAAAACTGGATGCACTTCGTGTACAAACTGGACAATCTCTTTCGAAATATGAGGGTTTCGGACGAAAACTCATCTATTATAAAAGGTATTTCATTTTTTAACATATTTTAACTCCAGACTTTTTGTGCGTTCAATATGCATAATTCAAAGGCACATCATCAATTTTCAACCCTTTTCTGACTTCATTTGCTATTTTTCATGCATTTAATGATTTATTTTGAGCTAAATGACCCTGAAATTGAAAAGCACTACAAATGAACTCTGATGTAACATCCCCAGCCTCACACCACAGTGATCACTCTCTGATCATGCCAAGTCACCATGGTTAACTATGCTTGATCATCATTGCTTAATATCTCATTTCAAAATTCCACCACTTAATTCAAATTCAAATCACAAGTGCAAAATAAAGTTGCCCAAAAGTTGCTGAGAAAATGTTCATCATCTTGCAAATAATCCAAAACAATTATGTGCTAAGGAACACAACATCACCCTTGAACACAGATGAGCATTAGCAATTAAAGCAGCACCATTCCAGCATTTTTAAATGCTAATTTATTTATGAAAATTCCAAACGAAGTTCACTGGCCTCCAAAATATTTGTGGCACTGTCTAAATTTGTGATGGATTTATTGGGCCTAGTCCCATATTTTTCCTACACTATTTGCTTACCCAAATCATTCCATCCCTCTCTCTGTTGCTAAACAAAAGAGAAAACAGGAAAACGGAGAAAAAGGAAAAGGCCAGGAGGCCACTTACCTGTCGAGGCCCAACGCCGGCCCAGCCCACTCCCCGACTCGTCTCCCTCCTCTGTCGCCGTGTCGACGCCGTAGCCGCTCCGATCGCCACTGCCGCACGCGTCGTCGATCCACCGCCCTCTCCGGTAGATAAGAGCTACCCCGAGTCCCCTCGCTCTCTCCTAGTAAACCCTAGCCCCACTCCTCCGCGCTCCCCATCGCCTCCTCCTTCGTCTCCCTCTCGCTCTGAATCGGAACCGAGCGCCACCCCGGGCGCCGCCGCAGCCGCCGTGGACAGGAGCTTCCCCGAGCACCGTGGAGTTGCCCGGAAGCTCCGCCGTGCTCCTCCACATCTTCTTCGTCCTCAAGATGGAGCCGGGAGCCCCTAAGTTCGCCGCCATCCCTGTCTTCCCCAACTGCGGCCACCGGAGCTCCGTCACGTTGATCCACGCCCCTGCTGCTACTAAGCCTCCAACGGGCCCCCGTGTGCCTCCTAGGTGAGCGTGCGCGCCGTTCCCCTCTCTGCCTTGCTCGATTCCATCCCCGTAGCTTTAGTGACCGTCGAGACCGAGAACTCCCCGCCGCCGGCCATGTCACCACCGTGGCTACGGCCGTGCAAGATCGCGTTCGAGCTCACCGCTGCACTCATCGTACTTCCGCGAGTCGAACACGACCATCCATGGCTCCTACCGTGCCCTGCATCGCCCAAACCGCTGTTGGCCGAACTCCGGTCGCCGCCGCGCTAGTCACCGCCGTCGTTCTAGGCCTCCTCCGCCGCTGCCGCCGCCATAGATGGATGCGGCTCGGTGTGCCCGTTCGAACGAGCCCGAGCGCGCGCAAAATGGTCCACTGATGAGCGAATCCGAGCCACTCCGGCGATCTTCCGCCGCGAAAACGGTCGCCGGCGCGTCTCCGGCGCCGGCTGCCGACGTGGCTCGGTGGGGCCCAGCCCTGGGTCACTGACCATGGGCCCCGCGGGTCCCAGTTGACTGGGTTGACCCAGTCAACTGCTGACTGGGCAGCCCAGTGTCACTGACACGTGGGCCCCACCACATTTAGTCTAATTAAAATGCTTTAGTAAATAAAGCAAATTAGTTATACTAATCACTCACTGGCATGTGGGCCCACACCCCTAATTAACCCTGTTAATTAACTTAATTCACTGTTAGGATAACAGAGGCTGACGTGTGGGTCCCACTGGACCCACATGTCAGGTTTGACTGGTCAGCCGACCTGTTGACTTGCTGATGTCAGCATTACCTCATGCTGACGTCATAATTCCTTTTTCTGTTAATAAATAAATTCCAGAAAATCATTTAAACTTCAAAAATTAATAACTTTTAAACCGTAGCTCAGATCGAAAAACTTAAAACATGAAACTTGCTCAGAACAACGAGACGAGTCTGATCGTGCCGTCTGTTTCTTTGTCGGAACCTCCTATGTAGGAGAACTCATAACTTCGAAACCGTATCTGATAGATGAATAGTGCCTAATCACCGGTTAATAAATCCAACACTAATCCTAAGATAACTAAAATGACTTAGGCATACGTCAGGCAACCCTGCACTGCATCATAGCATAGCATGCCCCGTGTTGCATCTGATTGCATTATATTTACTTGTTTCCTCCCCCTCTTCTCTTTCGGTAGACCCCGACGTTGCCGTAGCTCCTGAGGCAGACGCCATTCCGGAGTACGACTACGTCCCCGACGACCCTGCCCTTGCCGTCGAGCAGACAGGCAAGCACCCCCATTTTGAGCATTCCGATATCGCCTACTCTCTTCTCTCTTATGCTTGCATTAGAAGTTACTGCTGCTACTGTTGTCCTATATCTGCTGCATAGCCTGTTTACTTGTAACCTGCTATTGATACTTTCCTGCTATTGATACTTTCCTGCTATCCTAAACTGTTTAGTATAGGATGGGTAGAGCCTTATCAGAGACCCACTTGTCCCGACTGCCCCGCTGGACTCTCAGAAGACCCAAACAACGGGATCGAAGATCAGACCCTGGCACCGCACGTCACTTCCCCTTTAAATTGCTCGACACTACTGGGTTACTATCGAGTGCCGAGGGTGATACCTCGACAGCACTTTAGATGATAACCTTGTAGGTTAGTTACTCGGTCGTGGTAAGCGAGGGTGATTCCTCCTACACCACCCCCGATACCGACGCCGTCGTGCAACATCTCAAGTGTGGACCTCGAGGGTGATTCCTCCTTCGTTCACCTTGATGATAACATCGAGCGGGAATTCCATCGAGGGTGATTCCTCAGGGTTCCCTTCGGTGTCAGACACACATCTACTTTGGATATTATGACTTGACTTTGAACCATGATACTAAAGATGGGTCGGCCCTAAGGGGTACCCGCGCGAGCATGAATGCGAAGTGAGGTGGAGTCGGGTTGACCTGAGAGGTGCCCGCGAGATAACTACGAGGTGTGGCCAGGCATTCTTAGCCCTTGCCGCAAGTCCTCGAGACGGGGCGACGGGGTCACATCGATCGTGAGTCTCTGCTTGTTTTCGCGCGCTCCTAAACCACTAAACGGTTTGGATATTTGATCCGAGGGGCCTCTGGCCTGATAGCACTAACCATCACGTGGGCATAGTATGGGCGTTCTGCGTCGTATACATCAGCCGAAGCTCTAATGACGTCAGCGAGGAGCGGCCCATTTTGGATTGGACTGGGAACGCAACTGCGCTTGTATAAGGGGTTGCTAGGTCTGCTTCCG
Organism: Thinopyrum elongatum; assembly: GCA_011799875.1. NCBI lineage: Eukaryota > Viridiplantae > Streptophyta > Magnoliopsida > Poales > Poaceae > Thinopyrum > Thinopyrum elongatum. Next base: position 466,784,271 of record CM022297.1, read on the forward strand.
AAACGTCCTCGCAACGTGCAGGGTTCCCAGGGCGAAGGCCCAAGACCCCTGGGGGCATAGGTTAGTCCGGCGTGCTGACCTCTCTTTAGAGCCCAGGTCGGGTTGCGGCGTGTTGCTTAGCCGAGGCCGGGCATGACCCAGAAAAATGTGTCCGGCCGGAGTTAAGCGAGCGTGGTGGGTAAGTTGGTGCACCCCTGCAGGGAAGAAACTTCTATCGATAGCCTGTCCTACGGTAACGGACACTCGGAGTTGTATCCCGATCGGTACAACTAGAACATGACTTGAGATGAGAACTGGATAGTACGGCTCTGGGATTGCTTTCTCGCAGGGAGTCGAGAAAGGATCTCTGGCCGAGGTTGATGATACTACTACTACTACTTTACATTATGTTATTCTGCACTCTCCTAATGCTGCAAGACTGAAGAAGATAATGAAGATGCTAGTCTACGATAGGACTAGGCTTTCCCCCTCTATTCTGGCATTTCTGCAGCCCAGTCCACATATATAGCCCCCTTTGAAAATGTTGCATATGTAGTGCAGATCCTTGCTTGCTGAGTACTTCGGATGAGTACTCACGTTTGCTTTATTTTCCTTTTTCCCCCTTTATCCCTTTGTCGCATCCAGACGACGGAGCCCCGGAGCCAGTTGTCCCCGTCGATGACCACTACTACTACCAACCCGGAGAGTACTACTACTACGAGGAGCCGACCGACGACCAGGAGTAGGATCGGAGGGTCCAGGGCAGGAGGCCTACGCCTTTCGATCGTAGCTTTTATTTTGCCCCACCTCTGAGAAGGCTTATCTCTCTGTTCTGTAATATATCTGTACCCAGATATCTGATGCTTCCGCTGACACTTGTATGCCATCGAGCTATGTATTCGAGCCCTTGAGGCCCTGGCTTGTAATATAAAGCTTGTATGACTTTATTTAAGTTTTAGAGTTGTGTTGTGATATCTTCAAGTGAGTCCTTAAGCTTGATCGTGTGCATTTGCGTGTATGGTTAGTGCACAATTAAGCCGGGGTCATCACATCTGAAAAGGTTGAAACTTGGCATGGTATCATAATTTCACCCACATAACATGTGCTAAAAAGTTGAGAGGGTTACGGGAAAAACTAGATGCACTTCGTGTACAAACTGGACAATCTCTTCCGAAGTATCAGGGTTTCGGACGAAAACTCGTCTATTACAAAATGGATTTCATTTTTTAACATATTTTAACTCCAGACTTTTTGTGTGTTCAATATGCACCATTCAAAGGCACATCATCAATTTTCAACCCTTTTCTGACTTCATTTGCTATTTTTCATGCATTTAATGATTTATTTTGAGCTAAATAACCCTGAAATTGAAAAGCACTACAAATGAACTCTGTAAAGGTTGAAACTTGGCATGGTATCATAATTTCACCCACATAGCATGTGCTAAAAAGTTGAGAGGGTTACGGAAAAAACTGGATGCACTTCGTGTACAAACTGGACAATCTTTTGTGAAGTATCAGGGTTTCAAACGAAAACTCATCTATTACAAAAGGGATTTCATCTATCTTCACTTTTTCTTCACTAGAGAGAAAGTTTTCACTTTTTCTTCGCGTGTGTCCCTTTCTTATTGCGCCATAACCATGGATAATCTTCATCGTTTAACAGGATGCTTGGGTCAGCCTTCACTTTGAAGAGAGGAATTTCATGAAACTTCTCATAATCTTCAGACATGTCTGTCTTGCCCTCCACTCCCACGATGTTACTTTTTCCTGAAAGAACTATGTGGCGCTTTGGCTCATCATATGATGTATTCGCTTCCTTATCTTTTCTTTTTCTCGGTTTGGTAGACATGTCCTTCACATAGAAAACCTGCACCACATCATTGGCTAGGACGAATGGTTCGTCTGTGTACCCAAGATTGTTGAGATCCACTGTTGTCATTCCGTACTGCGGGTCTACCTATACCCCGCCTCCTGACAGATTGACCCATTTGCACCGAAACAAAGGGACCTTAAAATATTGTCAAATGTCAAGTTCCCATATGTCCACAATGTAACCATAATATGTGTCATTTCCCATGTTGGTTGCTGCATCAAAGCGGACACCACTGTTTTGGTTGGTGCTCTTTTTATCTTGGGCGATCGTGTAAAATGTATTCCCATTTATCTTGTACCCTTGGTAAGTCAATACAGTCGAAGATGGTGTCTTGGCCAACGAGTACAGCTCATCTCCAACAATGTTGTTACCCATGAGATGTGCTTGCAGCCAACTGCCGAAAGTCCTGATGTGTTCACATGTAATCCAGTCGTCAGACTGCTCCGGGTGTTTGGAGCGCACAATATTCTTGTGTTCATTGACATACGGGGTCACCAAGGCAGAATTCTGTAGAACTGTGTAGTGTGCTTGAGCCCAAGAATGCCCGTCCCTACATATTACTGAATCTGCTCCTAGCGTGCCTTTTCCACTCAGTCTCCCCTCATACCGCGATTGAGGGACACCAATCGGCTTAAGGTCAGGAATAAAGTCAACACAAAACCCAATGACCTCCTCTGTTTGATGGCCCATGGAGATGCTTCCTTCTGGCCTAGCACAGTTACGAACATATTTCTTTAAGACTCCCACGAACCTCTCAAAGGGGAACATATTGTGTAGAAATACATGGCAATCTCATCGACTAGATGAACTAGGACGTGCGTCATGATATTGAAGAAGGATGGTGGGAACACCAACTCGAAACTGACAAGACATTGCACCAAATCATTCTGTAACCTTGGTATGATTTCTGGATCGATTACCTTCTGAGAGATTGCATTGAGGAATGCACATAGCTTCACAATGGCTAATCGAACGTTTTCCGGTAGAAGCCCCCTCAATGCAACCGGAAGCAATTGCGTCATAATCACGTGGCAGTCATGAGACTTTAGGTTCTGAAACTTTTTCTCTGTCATATTTATTATTCCCTTTATATTAGACGAGAAGCCAGACAGGACCTTCATACTGGGCAGGCATTCAAAGAAGATTTCCTTCTCTTCTTTGGTAAGAGCGTAGCTGGCAGGACCTTGATACTGCTTTGGATGCATGCCGTCTTTTTTGTGCACACGTTGCTAGTCCTCCCGTGCCTCCGGCGTATCTTCTGTCTTCCCATACACGCCCAAGAAGCCTAGCAGGTTCATGCAAAGATTCTTCAGCACATGCATCACGTCGATTGCAGAGCGGACCTTTAGGTCTTTCCAATAGGGTAGGTCCCAAAATATAGGTTTCTTCTTCCACATGGGTGTGTGTCCCTTAGCGTCATTCAGAACAGATTGTCCGCCAGGACCCTTTCCAAAGATTACTTGTAAATCCTTGACCATATCAAGTATGTCATCACCAGTACGGAGGACGGACTTCTTCCGGTGATCTGCCTCGCCTTTGAAATTCTTGCCTTTCTTTCTTAAGAGATGCTTGGTCGGAAGAAATCGACGATGTCCCAGGTACACATTCTTCTCGCATTTGTCCAAATATATACTTTCGGTATCATCCAAACAGTGCGTGCATGCATGGTATCCCTTGTTTGTCTGTCCTGAAAGGTTACTAAGAGCAGTCCAATCATTTATGGTTACAAATAGCAACGCATGTAGGTCCAATTCCTGCTGTTTGTGCTCAACCCACACACGTACACCTTTTTCATTCCACAGCTGTAAAAGTTCTTCAACTAATGGCCTTACACTACTAGGGAAAACCTTATACACAGAACCTTAGCAGTAGCGCTGGATAAAATGACGTGCTACTGCTAATTAGTAGTAGCGCGTGGAAGGAAAAGGCGCTACTGCTATCCTCATAGCAGTAGCGCGTGTTAGCAAAACACGCTACCGCTAAGTTTGAACTGGGCGTACATGGAGAGCCCCACTTAGCAGCAGCGCGGATCGATATCCAGCGCTACTGCTATGCTCCGTAGTAGTAGCGCTTGTCCCCAACCCGCGCTGCTACTAACCCTAGCTTATCGTCTTCCCCACGCGGCCGACCCTCTCACTCTCCCTCTCATCCGCTCTTCTCACTCTCCCTCTCCACTCTCTCGCCGTTGTCCTCGTCGCAGCCGCATTGCCACTGCCGCTGCCGCATTGCCGCCACCGTCCTCCTCCTCGGTATGCCCCCTCCTCCCTCCTCCTTCCACCGCCCTCCTCTCTCCTCCTCTGGCCACGCCCTCCTCCTCCTCCTCCAGCCACTTCCTCCTCCTCCTCCTCCTCCGGCCGCGCCCTCCTCACTCCTCCCTCCGCCTCCGGTCGCCCTCCTCCCTTCCCCCACTGCCCTCCTCCTCTCTTCTCTCTCCTCCCTCTTCCCACTGCCCCTCACTCCTCCCCCCTCCTACTCCTCACTCCTCCCTCCTCCCACCTCTCTCTGTATAGAAATTTTGAGTAAAAAAAATTAGGTATACAAATTTTTAGTAATAAAAATTAGTTAGAATTTGATTGTAGAATAGGTAGGTAGTATTTTACTAATTTTGTTCATATATATGAACCCTGGGTGTTCATATATATGAGCCCATTTCATCATTAGAGCACTAAACTAGTTATATGTAATTAACCCTAGGTGTTCATATATATGGGTGGATGATTTTTTTTTGTAATGCTTGGATAGATAGATGGATAGACAGATGGATTAAACTAGTTTTTTTAGTAATGCGTTGGATAGATAGATGGATGGTTGGATAACTGTTAGGGTTAGAACTAGGTTTTACAAATTTTTAGTAAATGTAGGTCTTTTGAATCAGCATAATAATGTTTAGTTCATATCTTATAGGGTTTCACTAAGTATTAAAATGAGGATAATAATGTTTTTGTTTATATTTTGTTTTTGCAGAAATCAAGGAGCCCTGCATCATCCCCGCTGTCGTCCCCGTCACCGACCCCCTCCGACCTCGAGGTGAGACCAGCCAAATCCCCACGTTCATGATGATGTAGATGTTTTCATAGATGTAGTAGAGTAGTAGATGAGTAGCTGTGACAATTTCCATGGAATAGAAAATTTTCAATGTAGGTCTTTCAAATATGATGGAGATTTAGATATGTGATATGTAGTGTTGTGTAGTACTAGTGCTTGCCCAAGTGGCCTATGTTTGCAGGGAACACCTCACAGTGGCCTATGTTTTGCCGGAGTGTTGATTAATTTCCATTACGGCAAATTTCAGGCGCTCGATATATGTCCTTTTTAGCAAAGGTCATGCCGGATTTTTCCGTGAATTTTGGCATGACTTGTGCTAGAATATGTAGGAAATATCGAGTGGCCCGAATTTTGTAGAAAGATAATTAAACGACATTTTGGGTTGACTTTAAGTCTGTCGGGACTCCACCATATATATGAGAGAAGAAGAATGCCGACTGTTGTCGTGGGGGTCGTTCTTCCTCTTCTTTCTCGTGATAGACCTTTTGGTAATGCACGGGAAGGAAGAGAAGAACGACCATCACCGACGGTCGCAAATGTCAGAGAGGAATCAATGAGGGAGAGTCTCCACCATATATGAGAGAAGAAGAATCCCGATTGTTGTCGTGGGGGTAGCTTCTCCTTCGTTCCCGTGTGCTAGACAATTTGGTGTAATGCACTCGGGAACGAAGGGAGGAGCTACCATCACCGACGGTCGAATATATACACCACGTGAGCTGAGAGGTTTCAAGAAAATACTCGATAGACCGATAGTCAACCCGTGATGAATAATAATGATCTAATTTAGTTTTTGTAGTACATATATTTAATTTTAGAAGTTTAACTTTGAATTATGAACATAGGAAATGTCGTCCGATGATGATAGGCTCCCAGAGTGTGACTGGTGCGGCGATGACCGGGGTCTGTGCGACAGGCCTCACCTGGTAGAAGGTCGGCGCTTCAGTATTAAACTCCAGTAGACCTTCGATGTTGAAACGGTACGCAACGACGACAAGTGTTTTTTCGTAATTAAGCACGACTTCTGCTTCTTCAACGTGTAATTTTCGTCTTTTACAATTCGACTAGCTTATCCCATGCCGTGCAAGATGCTATGTCTTGAAGAGGATGTATTTTGAAGATCATGAAAGTATGGAAACAAAGATAGTTCACCTAAGGACCCATCATGGTATAGATTTTGCTGTAAATCTATACAATTCTGAGAGCGTATCCCATTTTGGTTGCCCGAATTGGGAAGCACTTTGCAAGATGTATGATTTTCATGAGGGTATGCTTGTCACCTTGGATCTTGGTGATCCTGACAAAGATAATATGGACATTTGGGTCCTTGTTGATACGCTTCCAATTCTACCGCTATGTGAGTTTCTCAAACATAGTTATTAAGTAATTTATATTGTTTATTTCAAAATAGTTGATAACTTATTTCCATTGATAGCTTATTTTCATTCTTCAAAGAATGTACGGAAGATGGTAGACAGAACCTACTACACCGATGGCGCAGAATTAACTTATCAGGAGAAAGATTATTTGATCTCATTTATTATTGATGTTGAGAATTACAATATCAATTATCAAACTCCTGCACATTATGGTCAATACGTGCCACTAGTGCACGTGCTGACCTACGGTAACATCCATGGAGATGGCATGGTAAGATTTTTTACTATTACGACATCCGTGCACCTTTTGCATATATTCTTCTAAAGCTAAACTACATTGCTAACTACGATGTTATTATTATGTTTTTCAATAGAAAATCCTGAAGGATTGTGTGCCTGATCTGATGTTTCCGAAAGGACGGCTTGATGTTATTAGCTTACGGACATATCTGCCTAGGGGTCACAACTGTTCATACCGGATTTCTAAAACCAATCAAGACATGACAATCAAAGAATGGAAAAAATGTATGGACAATCGTAGGGAGCTACTTGGAACCAACATTGTGCGAAGCGCAAGAATTGGAGACAGGATAGTCTCCATTCTCCATAATGGAGAGTCAGGGCCTATCTTGTTTTATGCCATTTTATCTTAGAGAGGGTAGTAGGTCCTATGAGAGAGGAGTAGGTCCTAGGTACAATGTGTTATTATGTGCTACAATGTGTTAGAGTTGATGATGATGATGAGGACGAGTTGTGATTATGACTAGTGACCAAGTTGTTATATGATGTCTCATGGACGAAAATGATGATCATGAGGAGTTGTTATATGACGATGATGTATTATGATGATAAGTTGTTAATGATATGATGATGATGATGATGAGTTATTATATCATTGGATGAAAGAACCGTGGATTAGTTTCAAGTGGATGGATCCTAAGTGACCAAGTCATGGATTATCACGATAATCCATGACTTGGTCACTTAGGATCCATCCACTTGAAACTAATCCACGGTTCTTTCATCCAGTGATTTAATAACTCATTATGATGTAAGAACAATCTCTAAATTGCTACTGTATGAAAACTTATATAATGGTGTATGAATACGACATAAAATAAAAAAGAAATAGAATACGGAATAATAGTAGTAGCGCGGGCAGAGAGGAGCGCTACTAGTACTTACCAGTAGCGCTTTCTTCAAGAATCGCTACTACTAAGTAGCTATAGCAGTAGCGCGGGTAAACCAACGCTACTGCTAACCTTTAGCTGTAGCGTCGTATCAGTAGCGCGGTACCCCGCGCTACTGCTAGGACAAAAACTAGCGCTACTGCTAGGCTTTTCCCTAGTAGTGTTAGGTACACATCAATGTCGTTGCCGGGTTGCTTAGGGCCTTGGATGAGCACTGGCATCATAATGAACTTCCACTTCATGCACAACCAAGGAGGAAGGTTATAGATACATAGAGTCACGGGCCAGGTGCTATGATTGCTGCTCTGCTCCCCAAAAGGATTAATGCCATCTGCACTTAAACCAAACCATACGTTCCTTGCGTCACCTGCAAAGTCCCCCCCCCCACTTTCTCTCAATTTTTCTCCACTGCGACCCATCAGCGGGTGCTCTCAACTTCCCGTCTTTCTTACGGTCTTCCTTGTGCCATCGCATCAACTTGGCATGCTCTTTGTTTCCGAAGAAACGTTTCAACCGTGGTATTATAGAAGCATACCACATCACCTTGGCAGGAACCCTCTTCCTGGGGCGCTCGCCCTCAACATCACCAGGGTCATCTCGTCTGATCTTATACCGCAATGCACCGCATACCGGGCATGCGTCCAAATCCTCGTACTCACCGCGGTAGAGGATGCAATCATTAGGGCATGCATGTATCTTCTACACCTCCAATCCTAGAGGGCAGAGAACCTTCTTTGCTTCGTACGTACTGTCAGGCAATTCGTTATCCTTTGGAAGCTTCTTCTTCATAATTTTCAGAAGCTTCCCAAATCCGTTGTCAGATACACCATTGCCTGCCTTCCATTGTAGCAATTCCAGTGTGGTACCGAGCTTTGTGTTGCCATCTTCGCAATTTGGGTACAACCCTTTTTTGTGATCCTCTAACATGCGTTCGAACTTCAACTTCTCCCTTTCACTTTCGCATTCTCTCTGTGCATCAACAATGACCCGGCGAAGATCATCATCGGGCACATCGTCTGGTGCTTCTTGATCTTTAGCTTCCCCTGTTGCACATCATCATCATCCTCTTCTTCTTTGTTGTCTTCCATCATAACCCCTCTTTCTCCGTGCTTGGTCCAAACATTATAGTGTGGCATGAAACCCTTCTCAAGCAGGTGCAAGTGAAGAGTTTTCGAGTTAGAGTAATCCTTCGTATTCTCACAGACAGGGCATGGACAATACATAAAACCATTCTGCTTGTTTGCCTCAGCCACTTCAAGAAATTTATGCAGGCCCTCAATGTACTCGGAGGTACGTCGGTCACCGTACATCCATTGCCGGTTCATCTGCGTGCATTATATAATTAAGTGTATCAAAAACCATTACAGAACATCATGAATAGAGAAATGACCAAATTAATACAAGTTCATCATCACATTAAAACCAAAGTACAGTAGTGACCAAATGTTATTACTGAAAAAATAAATACATAAAGTTCATACATAGTTCTCATAGAACAACATATAGCTCTCTAGAGCATCTAATTAAAACATACATTGAAACTAACATACAACTATGTAAAACATTTAAATGCAACAAAAAATGCGATCATAATCGCAATTATGGTAACAATTGATCCAACAGCATAATGATACCAAGCCTCATTATCAATGGCATATTTTCTTATCTTTCTAATCTTCAAGCACATTGAATCAATCTTGATCTTGTGATCATCGACGACATCGACAACATGCAACTCCAATTTCATCTTCTCCTCCTCAATTTTTTTCAAATTTTCTTTCAAATACTCGTTTTTTTTTCAACTAAATTTAACCTCTCGACAAGTGGGTCGGTTGGAATTTCCGGTTCACATACCTCCTAGATAAAAATATCTATGTCACGTTGGTCGGCATAATTGTCATAAACACTAAATGAAACAAATAGTTATAAAAGATAATATACCACATCCGAATCATAGACAGGACAAGGGCCGACGGGGGCGGATACCAAAACCATGACACTATATAATAACAAACAATAATAAAAGTAAGAAATTTATACAAGTATCTATCTAAATCATACAAGTAAGAATTATTTTCTTTTAAAAAGAAGATAAGAACAAGAGGCTCATCACGGTGGTGCCGGCGACGAGATCGACGCGGGCGATCGATGACGGTGAGGACGGGGACGGGACGGGACGGACCGCCAAACCTGGACAAATCTTGGGGAAAATGAAGTTTGGAGGTCGAGCTTGGAGAGGAGAAAGCTTAAGCGTGGCTTAGGCATTTCATCGAACACCTCATGTGCATAGGAGGTGAGAGCAGAGCAGCACACACCTCCCACACGCCGGCCGGCCAAAAAATAGAGGAGTGAGCGGGCAGGGGCGAGCATATATATAGGCATCTCTTTAGTCCCGGTTGGTGACTAAAACCGGGACAGAAGGCTGACCTTTAGTCCCGGTTCCTGCCACCAACCGGGACTAAAGGGGTTGCGCCAGGAGCGAGGACCTTTAGTCCCGGTTCGTGTCTGGAACCGAGACTGAAGGGGTCAGACGAACTGGGACCTATGGCCCCTGAGGCCCGGCCGGCGCCCTGGCCGCTCGAACCGGGACTGATGCACCCATTAGTCCCGATTCGTAACTCGACCGGGTCTAAAGCTCTGATCCGGCCAGGACCAAAGCCCTGTTTTCTACTAGTGTGGCGTCTATATATACATGTAACAACGTGAGGGATTCAAGTAGGGAAGAGAAATTTCCCAATAATTTTGACGTTAATCCTATAATTATATGTTATCCATGTGCCCATTCTACAAAACACATGAACGTGGATCCTTTCTAGAGAGAGCTAGAAGCACAAAAAACAAGTTCCCATATTAATCAACATAAGGGGAGCGGTGTTTTTGCTCTCAGGAGCATATGCTCCCTTTATTTGAAATATATTTTAAACACAATTTGAAATGTTCAAAAATCATGTTGTTTTTTTTGAAAAGGGGGAAATCCCCGGCCTCTGCATCAGAGTGATGCATACGGCCACCTTTATTAGCAAGTAAAAAGGTTCAACAAAAGTCTTAAAGTCTCAAACAATAGATGCTCACAAAGAGCTAAGGAATAAAAATAAAGCCACAACCGGCTGGCAAAAGAAAGATAGGAAAACTAATTGCCTATCCTATTACATGATCGCCATCCAAACCGGTTGAAAATAGCCCGTGCTACCATCTCCCATCGGATAGATCCAGTAACCAAACGCTCCCTGGCCTCCGTCGGAGTGAGTAGCGACCACATACGGATCAACGCAGTGGCTCGGAAGATAACCTGCAAAAAATGAGTATTTGTTGTTCTGTTAAAGACCAAATCATTTCTGCAATTCCAGATTGCCCATAATAAAGCACATACTCCTACACGAATGTGTCTCGCTGTTTGGGGCTCAATCCCATCCAGCCACGTCCCAAATAACGTGTTAATATTATTCGGAGGAGTAATACTGAAGGCTATGTTAACTGATTGCCAAAGAACCTTTGCCAAAGGGCAATCAACAAAGAGGTGTTTGATTGTTTCATCCCGGTCACAAAAGCTACATCTAGTGGATCCATTCCAGTTGCGTTTAATCAAGTTATCCTTAGTTAAAATGACTTGTTTGTGTACAAACCACATAAACACTTTAACTCTCAAGGGTACTTTGACATGCCAAACATGTTTCGAAGTAGGAATAGAGCTAGAATTAATAACATCCAAATACATGGATTTAACCATAAATTCTCCATTCCTAGTAAGCTTCCAACACAACTGATCGGGACGTTGAGAAAGTTGAACATCCATCAATCTTCTCAGAAGATGGAGCCAATCTTCCCAACGGTTGCCGGCAAGCGCCCTCCTGAAATGGATATTTAGAGGCGTGGACTGACATACTGACTCAACGGTTGCATCTCTCCGTTGAACAATACTATAAAGAGAAGGATATTGAAGCGCGAGGGGCGTGTCCCCTAGCCAAGTATCCTCCCAGAATCTCGTAGAAGTACCGTTACCGACAACAAACTTGGTCCGATTAAGAAAGACCGATTTAACTCTCATCAGTCCTTTCCAGAAAGGCGAATCCATCGGCCTCACTGTCACCTGGGATAAAGTTTTGGAATGAAGGTACTTATTACGCAGAATCTGTGCCCACGTGGCCTCGGTCTCTCCAGCTAGCTTATACAGCCATTTGCTAAGAAGACATTTGTTCTTCACCTCAAGATTTTCGATTCCTAGACCCCCTTGGTCCTTCGGTCGACAGATAATGTCCCATTTAGCAAGTCTATACTTCCTCTTCAGCTCATCACTTTGCCAGAAAAAACGGGACCGATAGAAATCAAGTCTTTTTCGAACTCCCACTGGTACCTCGAAAAAAGACAAAAGAAACATGGGCATGCTTGTGAGAACCGAATTAATGAGAATTAAACGGCCTCCATATGACATCAGTTTGCCCTTCCAGCAGCCCAATTTCTTCTCAAATCGATCCTCAATGCACTTCCATTCTCTGTTTGTTAGCTTACGATGATGAATTGGTATACCTAAATAAGTGAAAGGTAAAGCCCCCAATTCACATCCGAACAATTGCTTATATGCCTCTTGTTCCTCATTAGCTCTTCCAAAACAGAACAATTCGCTCTTGTGAAAATTAATCTTTAGTCCGGTCAATTGTTCAAATAAGCATAACACCAGCTTCATGTTTCTCGCTTTTGCCAAGTCATGCTCCATAAAGATGATTGTATCATCGGCGTACTGTAGGACAGATACACCTCCATCAACTAGATGAGGTACCAAACTACCTACTTGGCCAGCATCCTTAGCCCTCCCTATTAGAATCGCCAACATGTCGACTACAATGTTGAACATAATAGGTGACATCGGATCTCCTTGTCTCAGGCCCTTATGTGTTTGGAAATAATGACCTATATCATCATTCACTTTAATTCCAACACTCCCTTTTTGCGTGAAAGATTCTACCTGTTGTCTCCAGGCTTGATCAAATCCTTTCATACACAACGCTTGTTGGAGGAAAGCGTTGGAGGAATGGCCAATTGACTTTGTCGTACGCTTTTTCGAAATCCACTTTGAAAACAACCCCATCTAGTTTTTTCGTGTGAATTTCATGGAGCGTTTCATGCAGGACCACCACTCCTTCTAGGATGTTTCTGTCCGGCATGAAAGCAGTTTGGGACGGTTGCACCACAGAATGCGCAATCTGCGTGAGTCTATTTGTCCCAACCTTGGTGAAAATTTTGAAACTTACGTTCAGAAGACAGATGGGCCTGAACTGCTCAATTCTCACAGCCTCTGTTTTCTTAGGAAGCAAAGTAATGGCTCCAAAATTCAGATGAAACAATTGAAACTGTCCAGAGAATAAATCATGAAACATCGGAAGCAAATCCCCTTTAATAATATGCCAGCACCTTTTATAAAACTCCGCTGGAAATCCATCCGGCCCCGGAGCTTTATTATTCTTCATCTGAGAAATAGCTTCAAACACCTCTTTCTCCGAAAACGGGGCAGTCAAAAAAAAAATTTTGTGTTCACCTCGACATGCTATGTGCGCACAAAGTCGTCCCACGTAAATCCAACTTTTGTCTTGACTAGTGTAAAAGGACAAAAATGTGGTGCTAAAAAGTCTTCCTTGAGATATTTTCTTTGTCCTTTTACACAAGCTACAAAAAATATCGTTTTTTCGCGAAACTTCACATGCACACATAGAATGTCGAGATGTTCATGTGAATTTATTTTCCGGAATTTTCTGCCAATTCAAAATATGCTTTTTAGATAAAGGGAGCATATGCGCCCAAGATCAACAGAGCATTTCTGGTCTACAAGAGGTTTATGATATACATATGTTTTGGATTACCCATGGTAGCTAATAAACAGTTCGGACGATGCTACCGCAATCGAGAATACATTCAAGAACATGATCCAGCACAAAGTGTGCGAGCAAAAAATTCAAAAAAACAAGTGTCCAATCTCGATATTTTACTTGAACATGGATATGTCAAAGACGCGGGCAGACTTATCCGAGGAGACCGAGACAATGGAGTTGCAATCAGCGGAGACGGCCAGCGACTGCACGGCATCACGGTGCCCGCTCAGTACGCGAGCCAGCTCCCCGCTGAGGCTGTCCCAGATGCGCACTGCGCCGTCGATGCATCCTGACGCTACATACCTCGACGAACCTATCCACGCCAGGCAAGTCACGCCGTCCTGCAGCTTGTCAAACACCACCAACAGCAATAAGTTCACTCATAGCGACATAAATAAAAATACAAGACAACCATAATAAAGGTCAACTGATTTCTACACCCACATCATGCTCGCAAATGGATCGAATTGCTTGGTGAGTGAGGTCCCAGATGATGAGAGTCTCATCAATGCTCCCTGTAGCCACCCAGTTGTACCTGCAGAGAACAGGGGTGAAGCTAGCTAGGTCAATAGGAAGGCCATATGTATTATTGTGCAACAGATCTATCATACAGACTCCAACATTAATTCCAAGAACGTATCACGAAAAAGTAGACCTCGGTGAGATGCCAATGCACTCGACGGAATTAGTGTGGCCAACTAATGAACCGACAACCTGCAAAAACAACCAACAAAACTTGTTACACATAAATCAGATCTTACCTTCAGAGTTAGATGCAAAACAATGGCACATGCTTCTAAAAGTTTTAAAACAACCAACTGAGTATGCGACTATCCTAAGAAAACAAATCCTACAGTATCTCAAAAACAAAAACTCTGCAGATATTACTACAAGCAAAAATAAGGTGATCAATAATTTATTTATTTTACATGATCTACAATGCAAATAAATAAATAAAGGTAGAGCCATAAACTGCATCAAATACTTTCCATTGTAAGCCAACTTGGATGAGAAGGATTCAAAGCTCATTCAGCATGAATGGAAGTGACTCATTAACCTTTTTGTTAAAAAAAAAATAGTGCAAAATCACGACATACACCCACCTGGCCTGATTTTATGCTCACGATGTGCACAGAACTATCCTGAGAGCCACTAACAATTGATTGGGAGTCCCATGTAATAGCTAAACATGTCAGTCCTTGAGTATGATAACCATGACCTGGATGGCGGTAAAACGGTCAGATAATAGCATTCAGGTTAACAGAGAACACAGATAAACAACCATATGAATATATGGTAATTGCAACATAGACAATAATTTACCTCGAACAACATGTCTGCAGTGTGCACTTTCAAGGTCCCATATCCTTAGTGTTGCATCATCTGATCCGCTACAAATAAGCTCACCTTCGAAAGGAAACATGTGAATTAGCTAAAAAAGGGTATGCTACATTGGGGATCTGTACATCAAGTAAGCTGGTGAAAATGGATCTAAGATGTTAAACCATCATAGAAGTCATTCTGTTATTTACATTTATGATCAACTTCTGGTTTCACTGAGATTAACTTAGAACACAAGTTAGTAGCAGAAATATTAAATACACCATGATCCATAAGTTCCTCTGAAATCTGAACAAATATGTTGATAACTAAAAACAGATTGTCACATAAGGTGAAATTTTTCACACGTGATGTTCCAATAAACAGGACCCAATAAAGTCCAGACTGAGGTGATATATTTTATACCATACTAAGAGGCAGCTTCATAACGTTAACATATATCAAATTAAATAGCATTAGAGAAAATTACTCAGTATCATCAGGTGTAAAATCACCACATGTCACTGTGTTACTGTGGCCAGAAAATGTCTTCACAAAGGCATTGGTGTCTGCATTCCACATCCATATGTTGAAGTCCTCTGATCCAGCAATTATAGAGTGACTTCTCAGATGCCATTTAAGCCACTACAAAACCAGAGGCATATAATTAATCATCGAGTACCTATATATACAGTTTAACAGCAGGAAACACGGATTTTGCAATTGAAACAGTTAGGGGGTATGTTCAGCTAAACGGATTAAAGTGATCAGCATCATCTCACCTCAAAGCCTGATTCAGAGCCCTCAAGGGTTCCCTGAAGTGTTCGTGTAGCTGTATTCCATACATTTATCTGTCCATCCATACTTCCACAAGCCACTAATGTCCCATCTGAACTGAAAGCCACAGTGCTGACAGTATCGTTATGTCCTGTATCGGCAACAGATATTATATAAGCTTCATAGACAATTCTAGGGATGCATCTGTAAATTAAGGTACAAAAGCCGATGCAACAGGAACATAAATATAAAGATTTTCCAAAAACAAAGAAGAAGAAGACTTGCTGCAATATATCAATAATACGTTTGGAGTTATAGCTAACAGAAATAGAAACAGCACATTTAAGAACTAATCGTAAAAGTGATAGGCATAAAGAAAGTCCCGAGAAACATACAACAAATGGACTAAGGAATTCCCAATTAGACTAAGAAAATGAGTCAACCATACCAGGCAGCTCTTGAACATCCTCTGCAGATCCAATCCTCCAAAGAAACCCTCTGTCATCTTTACCTCCAGAAACAACAAGTGATGCATCTACAGGACTGCACTCAGCAGCAAATACCTCGTCTGTACCCAAAATATCAAGAGCAGCTATTAATATATGTGATTTTCAATGCAAAGGTACCCTGGAAGCGGATGATACAAGAGACGACAAATTGCATGGTGTATCAAACGTACAAGTGCAAACAATAAATCGTAGTCACAAGACATTGTAAGCTAGTTCGTTCAACGAGATCTTGCCTGTATGCCCATGAAATGCATATGCTGAATGATCCTCAACCTCATCTGAAACAACATAAATTAAAGGGCACTTGAATTACTAGCACATTATACTGTCAGGGGGTAAAGAACTTAGAGATTGTCTAAAGTGTACTGCATGTAAAATGAACAACCAGATAACGAATAGCATGGTGCCAAGGTTTATATAAAATAAATAAAAAAGGTACCCTAGAAGCCTGAGCTCATTTGCAAGAAAATTCAGTTTAGAAGGCAATATTCAGTCATCACTAGTACAAGACAGTATCTTATTCCGTTAAGCTCATCGCTCTCAAGTAAGAACGGACACAAACATAATAGTTAACCATGTAAGCAGTGCCAGTAGAGCTATACTAAAACAGATGAAAGATACTCCCTCCGATCCACAAAAAGTGTCGCGACTGTAGGTCTAAATTGTACGTGAACTAGTTGTTTTCTCCGACACTTGTTATGGTTCGGAGGTAGTAACGAAAAAGGCACATACCCATCATGTCTTGGTCCTGCTCGTCATCATCGTCTTGGTCGGGGAGATCTGAGCAAGGAACAATTAAGCACGGAGCAAGCAGAACTAAGGAGAGACTACAAGCTGTTTCTGTGTATGACATGGTACTTGTATAGGTAGTATTGACCTTCCTCGTCCAGGGGTATCTCATTGATGATGTCATCGTCGTCGATGAAGACCTCCTCCCCTTCGGAGCTTTCACTCATGACCGCCGCCGCTGGTGCCGCATGGATCATCGTTGCTGTGAGCGCCCGGGGGAAGGGAGGGGTGGCGGCGGCGGCGCAGGGGAGGAGGAGGGCGCGGGGGCAAACCCTACCTGGTAAAAAATGTGTTTTGACGTTAGGTAAGGTGTTTATTTCCTTTTTATTTTGTAAAAAATGTTCATGATTTTTATAAAGTTAAAAGATTTTAAATGTGTTCCTTATTTTTTTTAAGGTTCAGATTTAAAAAGTTCAAGATTAAATAATGTTTAGTTTGTTAAAATTGTTCTTGCTTTCAAAACAGGTTTAGATATAAAAATTGTAAAATGGTACAGATTTAAAATGATCATTTTTTTAAAAATATTTTATTTTGAAAACTGTTTCATGATTTTAAAAATTCATCATCATGTGAAAAATATACAGATTAAAAATGTTCATGATTCAAAAGGTTCAAATCTTAAAATTCATTCACCGAGTAAAAACAAAAGGTAATAAAGAACCATAAACAAATAAAACATGAAATTAAAAGAAAAACGAAAGCTAGAAGAAAAAATAGAAACATACAAATAAATATTAAACAAAAAAGAAAAAACCGGACGAGTTAGGACGGCCCACACAGGAAACTGATGCGCGTGAGTCGTACTGAGAATTCCACTAAGCGAAACATAGTGCTCACGCTAGCCTGGTCGCTTAACCAATCTTATCGGTCCAACCCGAACTAGACTTATTATGAAATCAGCCTATATCGAGCAATACAACGGGAATATAAATCCACAGTTACATCCCACCGCCTCTATGATCCTAGATTAAAAGGACACCTCTACAATCATACCCGAAAACCGATCCATTGGTAGGGCTCTTTCTCTTATCTCTTTAGAACATAATTCTATATCAGCAGGTGCAATATCATTCATGATTTTTTGATATAAAGTAAATGAAATAGCACTTAGACTAGCATTAATATCACATAAACCTCGATAGCAATGATCCAATCTTAGCAGAAACAACATGCATGCCAATAATAGGTTGATTTTTATTTAATGTGCCGGGCTTAGCAATGCTAGTTGCTTCATCACAGAAATATATAACATGTCCACCAATATTATCAATCAGAAGATCTCTGATCATTGCAACATTAGGTTTCACTCTAATTTGTTCATAGGTTTTAGATGATTTAACATTACTCTTATTAACCACAGGTGTAGATTTAGCATGTTACTTAATCCTAACAGGAAAAGGGGATTTCTAAAAAAAGCAGTAGGGAATTCTTTATCATGAGGTTGCCTCCCGGCGGAATCGCTATGTCTGAGAGCAAAAATGCTCCGGCCCAGTTTCCGCCTCGAGACGGTGGCGCTTCATCCCGAAAGTCTTCTCTCTATTTTTTTCTAGGGCAAATAGCCTCATATAGCAGAAGATGGGCACCGGGGGCCAGCTGGGGGGCCCATGAGGTCATAGGGCGCACCCAAGAGCTCGTCGCTCTTCGGTGCCCCCCCTCTAGTAATTCTTCTTCCAGTATTTTTTATATATTCCAAAATAATTCTACGTAAATTTCCAGGTGATTTGGGGCTGGGAGAATATCTATCTCAGTTGTAGTTTTTTCAGGTCCAGAATTCCAACTGCCGGCAATCTCCCTCTTTAAGTGAAACTTGCAAAATAAGAAAGAAAAGGCATTAGAATAGCATCATAAAGTGAAATAATGACCAAAAACATAATAAATAATAGTAGAAAAATATGATGCAAAATGGACGTATCACCCTCTCTCCTCTTTTCTCTCCTTGGCCCACCCACCCAGGTAGCCGCGGTGCCCCGAGGGAAGAGCACGCGGCAGTGCTCCTCCGTGACGCAGGCGGGCGCGAGGTGGTGTTCCTCTTTTTTTGCTCTATCTCTGTCTCCCTTCCTCCTCTCACCTCCCTTTCTGTGCAATGGCGCCAGACGCAGCCGCGCGCGCCGTCCATGGAGCAACGACTCGAGCATGGCCGAGTCTGTGCTCCTCCCTACTGACGGACCAACCTGCACTAGCGCCAGTGCCAGCCTCCCGAGCGAGCCGGCCGCCGGCGGCGACGCGGGGCTCCTCCCGTGCGGACGCGACATGGCGAGGACGCGCCGGCGCGGGCGAGGGCGCGACAGGACGGCGGGCGAGGGCACAGTGGTGGGTGGTAGGGCGCGGGCGCTGCTGGGCGAGAGCGGGCGCACTGGCGGCAGCGAGCGCCGCGGGCGTAGCCTGGGCGCTGGCGGACAACAGTGAGTGCGCGGGTGTGGCGGGGGCGCGGGCGCGAGGCGGCGTGCGCGGCTGGCACGCGGTGGCGGAGGCGCACGATGCGCAGGCTAGCGCGGTGATTGTTGCTGCTGTAGCACCGGCGAGTGCGCGGGCGTGGTGCAGGTGCGGGCTCGGGGGGCGAGGGTCTACGGCGCCTGCAGCGTCGCCGGTCGCGTCCCCTAGGTGTTCGACGAAATGTCAGGGCGGGCATCTCACCAAATGGAGCAGCCCCGTTGGGTGCATGTGCTCCAGACCAGACGCGTCCGTATTTTTTATGTCCGTTTTCTGCCCCCAAACGAACAAAAAATTGAACAAATCGGACGCCGGGTCGACGGTTGAAGTTGGCCTTACATGTGCGACCCAGATGTGATTCGATATGTTTACATTTCATTTATAACTGCTTGGACTTTTTTAACAGTGTTGCTAAATCTTAGTCGAGTGAGACTTGGTTATGTCTCAGTCGATGCTATATTCGATAGATCTTGCATGGAGATTCATGCAAATTTTTATTTTTATTTTTTGTTTCTTATATCTTAGGGCATCTCCAACGCTGACCCACAAATTCCCTTCAACATCCGTTCACGGACAGGTGGGGACCAGTCCACGAACACTGATGCCGAAGGCCATCATCCAACGCTGTTCGGATATATTTCAACATCTATTTAAATTAACCGGACGGAATTTGTGCAAACACGGCGGATTTCATATAAACCCGACGACATTCATGCAATTTAGAACAAAAAATAACCGTTTCGACCCTAGACCTATCATACGGCGGCGTCCGACGTCCAAGCCCTTGTTGTTCTCTTCCGGGGACGATGTCCTCTATCTGCCGTCTACATGAGCACCGACGATAGGACCGATGAAGTGAGGAAGAGTAGAACATAGGAGACGGACCAGCCCACATGGGACACAAGGCCCTACTGCTCCCATACCCTACTCATCCTCGGAGGAGTCCGCGCCTTGTCCATCGTTAGTGGACGTGAGGTCCACGATGGAAATGGAGGCGCTGGCGCTCTCGTCCCGCCGAGCCGCTCGAAAGTTCGTCGGCGGCGCGTAGGACGCGCAGCTGGCGTTGTTCTCGTCCGCGATCGCCCGCACATGCGCCTTCGCGGTGGCCTGTTCCTGGCGAGTGGCGGCTTGATTGCGGGCGGCCTCGTAGATCGCACACTACTCCGAGCAGCGGCCATGGTCGTCATGGCCTCCTCACTCGCGCGCTTGCCGTCGATTTGGCCCTTTGACAGCCGGTGCTGCTCGAGGAGGAACAGGTTGTACCACTGTTCCTCCTGCGCCTGCTGAAAAGCCGACATAGATGCCGTCGCAGGCTGCTCCTCCGCCATGTCGGCGTTGAAGTGCGCCTGCGCCTGCCCCATGGTGAAGCCGGCAAGCACGGGTGCGGGCTCCGGTGCGGTGTCGTCAGAGCCCGTCTCCATTGTGGGGTCATCCTCATCGTTGGAGACCTCGTGCGAGCCGGCCGGCATATCGGCCCGATCCGCCTTGCACAGCGGCTCTGCTAGGCGGCCGCAAGGGCGGCCACCTCGTGCTTCATCTCCGTCGAAAGCCTCTTCCACAGAGTGTTGCCGCCTACAGTCATGGCGGATGTGGTGCAAGGGAGGTGGATGTGGAGCGGCTTGTGTTGTGTCGTGGAGTTAGCTAGGTGCGGCCGCCTTTATATAGCGGATTCCGATGAGGCTAGATGTCTGTGTGCGTCAATGCGCGACGTCGGAGTGCGTTTTTCGGCCGGCGAGCCTGCTTAATGGCGGCATACGGGCGGATGGGGCATTGAACAGGCTTGGTGGATATCCATCATGTCCGGTCCAGTAACGCGTCTTCGGTATTGAACAGGCGTGGACACCGGGAACGCGTCGCGGGCGGTGCCCTCTGGGCCATTATCAATACGGAGCGGCCGCTCTACAACGGCATGAATGCGGGCAGCTGACGCCAGGCGGGAACGCGCGCGGGCAAGGACAGGAGGGTTTTGGGTGGGCCAGGTTGGTCAGAAGCGGGCGTGGTTGTCGTCCGAACGTCCGCAAAGCCCCTTAGTTTGTCTTCGGTTTTCGGGAGAAAGTGCGTCCGGACCGCCCTGCGGATCGATACAGGACCGTGTTGGATGGCGCAACACGTCTGGACCGTGTGGTCCGAACGGTTATAGGGGTTCGAGGGTCAGCTTTGGAGATGCCTTTACTATGTCACTTCTGTAAAGGCTTCTTTGGATTGGAGGATTTTCACAGGATTCTCGTGGGATATCAATCCTTGGGATTGTTTCCTATGGAATGCATTTGGATCACAGGATTTGGCCATTGAAATTCCTCAGGATTGGGTCGCCAAAGTGCCGATTTCAGAGGAATATTCACGCATGAGGTCCGACCTCTTAAAAGAATTCATAGGATTGGCTATGTCATGGCAACCAAATCCTTCATTTTTTCTATACCTTTGTTTTGCAAATCCTGTGATCCAAAGAAGCCATAAACTAATACAAGATTTGTTTATCACGGAGGGAGTACGTGTGCACATCGGACTTATCAAACAGTTCGCTTCGCTTATATTATGACTGCAGTGATTTGAACAGATCCATTCAACTAGCTAGCATGTGGTCGTGTGGGAGCCGGGATTAACGAACGCAACGCATGCATGCGTATGCATGTACGCGAATTGTTGGCAGTACATCGATCGTGTTGCTTTCGTTATCATGCAGGAATGAATAATTCAGGACGACGATGTACGTACAGAACAAAGTTCGCCACTAACCGCAGGATCGATCTCGCTACTACTACGTTCAGATACCAAGCTTCCCGGCCCCTTCTCAATCCTCACGTGCTCGATCTCGATCGGTTGTGCACCGGACAAGACAACTCCTCCGAGACAAAAAGAACCACCACTCAGTATTCTTATCATTTCTTCAAGGAGCAGGTTAGCTTTTGTAAACAGCGATTATTTTTTTTAGGGAAAACAGCGTTTAATTTGTAGTGGATAATCGCAAGTTGATTAAATGATTGGGTATTAATTCCCCTGTTGTTCACTTGCGCTAGCAAGGGCATCTTCAACGGCAACCGGCAAAAAACCTTCCGCATCCGTCCGCGGATGGGGGACCAGTCCACAGACAGATGCGAAAGGTCGACATCCAACGTTTGCCGCACACATTTCAAACTATTTTTCAATAAATCGGTTGAAATTCATGCAAACACGACCGGAATTCGTACAAACATGACATATTTCATAGAAATACACGGATTTAATTACATTTCAAACATTTAGAACAAAAAAAAACCTGCCCCTAAACCTTTCCTACGGCGGCGGCGCCCGGCGTCCAAGCCCGTGCCCGTGTCGTCCTACTTCCGCTATCTCCATGAGCACCGGCGATAAGAGCGATGAAGTAAGGTGTGGTCTCCGGTGAGGAAGAGTAGAACACGGGAGACGGACCGGCCCTTGCCGTCGCCTGGCATAGCCGTCGTGCCAGGCAGATCGAGGCCGGCTTGCCGGTCAGCTCGCCCGAGGTCTCCAACAGCGAGGACGACACCACGATGGAGACGGGCTCCGACGACTCCGTCCCGGCTCCTGCGCCTCCTGTGTACGTCGGCTTCACCATGGAGCAGGCGCAGGAGGAACAACGGTACAACCAGTTCCTCCTGAAGCAGCACCGGCTGGCGGAGGGCCAAATCTACGGCGAGCGTGCGAGCAAGGAGGCCATGGCCGCGGCGAACCCATATTTCGTCGCGGAGCAACGTGCCAATCACGATGCCGTCCACGCTCAGGTCGCCGCTCGCCAGGAAGCGGCAGCCGTGAGGCGCAGCTGCAGGCGATCGCGGAGGAGACCATAGCCAGCTGCACCTCCTACGCGCCGCCAACGAACCATCAGCCGGCCCGGTGGGACGAAGACAGTGCCGGCGCCACCATTTCTATCGTCGACCTCACGTCCACCAGCGATGGACGGGTCGCGGACTCCTTCGAGGATGAGTAGGGCACGGGAGACGGCGGGGCGGGTGCGTCAATGCGCGGTGCCAGAGTAGATTTCTCGGTCGGCGAGCCTGCTTAATGGCGACAGACGGACGGACAGCGGCATTGAATGGGCGCGGTAGATATCCGTCTCGTCCTGTCCAGTCACGCGTCTCCGGCATTGAACAGGCGCAGACACCGGAGACGCGTCACGGGCGGCGCCCTCGGCCGGCGTGCCGCTTCAATGACGGAGGCAGTGAGAGGTCGCGTCGGTCCTGATCCGTCTTCAATGTTGAGCTGCGCGGTCTACAGCGGCATGAATGCGGCTAGCTGGCGCCGGGCGGGAGCGCACGCAGGATGAGCGAGGAGTTTTTGATGGGTCAGGGCGATCAAAAACATGCTTGGGATTGGTCCGGACTTCCGCAAACCTTCTTACGTTTATCTCCGGTTTGCGGAAGAAATCCTGTCCGAACCGTTGCACAGACCGATATAGATCAGCGTTGGATGGCTTACACGATCCTAACTGTTACGAGAGGTTTACAGTCTGCCTTGGAGGTTAGGATAGATTTACAGTCCGCCTTCAAGATGCCCTAATATACGTACAATGTTTGCGAGCTTACGGATCGCAGATGACGTAGTACGTTGTGCAAGTGTGTCGTAGTATCTTATTTGTGACAGCTGGGACAGACGTACATATCCACGGGCAAAGCCATAGTTTTTTTTAAAGCCTTCAAAGTGACGGTGGTTGGCTAGTGAAAGATAGTCTTGCATATCAACCTACTGCCTGCGCTAGGGGAAGCGCGAAAGAAAAAACCGGTTTCAAGCAAGATCTTTTGTTTTAGGGAAATTTCAAGCAAGATTTGATACCCTTGAAGCCGGTCTAACTGCTGAGAGAGAAAAGTGCTTTTCTTTTCCTAAGAAGAATGGCTTCTCGATGGAAGAGAAACAATAATAGGAAAATAGAGCAAACTCGGATTCGGCAAGAATCTCATTTTTTGGTAGTACGAAGGGGGAATTGGCCCAAAAATAAATTCTCTGTTAGAGCAACTCCAATCATGCGACCCAAACGGACGCGCGTTTTGTCCGCTTTTTATCCGTTTAGGTCGGCCCAACGGACTCATATTCGCTTTCGCGTTTGGGTCGGCGCTTGCGCTCAACGCTGATCCGACCCATTTTTTAGTTCGCGTGTGAAAAAATAAAAACACAAATATTTCAAAATTTAAAACGTTAGTTAAACATAAATGCCGGCCACAAAGGCCGGCGAGAGTCCACGAGTCCACATTACATTCAATGAAAACATTAAATAAAACTGAAAAAGAGGGGGCGTGCGCTGCCCTAGGCGTTCTCGTTGTTCCCGTCGTCGTCGGTGAGGTCGACGAGCATCGGCGCCGGGCCAGCCCAGGGAAACGCCGTCTCCTAGGCTGTGGCGATGTCCGGCGCCGGCGTGACCGCTGCCAGCTGGGCAGTGCGGGCACGATGCTCCTGCTCCTCCTGATGGAAATATGCCCTAGAGGCAATAATAAAATGGTTATTATTATATTTTCTTATTCATGATAAATGTTTATTATTCATGCTATAATTGTATTGATCGGAAACTTAAATACATGTGTGAATACATAAACAAATACCGTGTCCCTATTAAGCCTCTACTAGACTAACTCATTGATCAAAGATGGTTAAGGTTTCCTAACCATAGACATGTGTTGTCACTTGATAACGGGATCACATCATTAGGAGAATGATGTGATAGACAAGACCCATCAGTTAGCTTAGCATAAGATCGTTCAGTTTATTGCTATTGCTTTCTTAATGTCAAATACATATTCCTTTGACTATGAGATCATGCAACTCCCGGATACCGGAGGAATACCTTGTGTGCTATCAAACGTCACAACGTAACTGGATGATCATAAAGATGCTCTACAGGTATCTCCGAAGGTGTCTGTTGAGTTGGCATGGATCGAGATTAGGATTTGTCACTCCGTGTATCGGAGAGGTATCTCTGGGCCCTCTCGGTAATACACATCACAAGAAGCTTGCAAGTAAAGTGACTAAGGAGTTAGTTACAAGATGATGTATTACGGAACGAGTAAAGAGACTTGCCGGTAACGAGATTGAATTAGGTATGAAGATACCGACGATCGAATCTCAGGCAAGTAACATACCGACAGACAAAGGGAATTACGTATGTTGTCATAAGGATTGACCGATAAAGATCTTCGTAGAATATGTAGCAACCAATATGGGCATCCAGGTTCCGCTATTGGTTATTGACCGGCGAGGTGTCTCGGTCATGTCTACATAGTTCTCGAACCCGTAGGGTCCGCACGCTTAACGTTCGTTGACGATATAGTGTTATATGAGTTATATGATTTGGTGACCGAATGTTGTTCGGAGTCCCGGATGATATCACAGACTTGACGAGGAGCTCCAGAATGGTCCGGAGGTAAAGATTGATATATATGACGATACTATTCGGACACCGAAAGAGTTTCGGAGTGCACCGGGTAGTCATCGGATCGCCGGAAGGGGTTTCGGACACCCCCGGGAGGTCTATGGGCCTAATGGGCCAAGGGAAGGGACACACCAGCGCACAAGGGGCTGGTGCGCCCCTCTCCCTGGCTGCCGGCCCTAGGGGAAGGAAAGGGGAAAGGTTGGCCCCTCCTGCCTTTCCCTCCTCATGAGAGAAAGGAAAGGGGGGCGGCGCCACCTCCCCCTGCCTTTCTCCCGCACACAAACAAGGAAGGGGGGCGCGGCTTGGGACAGGAGCCCAAGTGGGATTCGGCCCCACTTGGGGCGCCTCCTGGCTGCCTCCCCTCTCCCCCCACCTATATATATGTGGGAGGGGGCGCCACACATCACCACGACAATCTCTTAGCCGTGTGCGGCGCCCCTTTCCACAGTTTCGTCCCTCGATCATATTTTCGGAATGCTTAGGCGAAGCCCTGCGGAGATAGCATCACCACCACCGTCACCACGCCGTCGTGCTACCGGAATTCGTCCACTACTTCGCCCGTCTTGTTGGATCAAGAAGGCGAGGACGTCACCGAGCTGAACGTGTGCTGAATGCGGAGGTGTCGTACATTCACTACTTGATCGGTTGGATCGCGAAGAAGTTCGACTACATCAACCGCGTTACTAAATGCTTCCTCTTACGGTCTATGAGGGTACGTAGACATACTCTCTCCTCTCGTTGCTATGCATCTCCATAGATAGATCTTGCGTGTGCGTAGATTTTTTTTTGTTTTTCATGCAACGTTCCCCAACAGTGGTATCAGAGCCAGGTCTATGAGTAGATGATATGTACGAGTAGAACACAAAGAGTTGTGGGCGGTGATAGTCATACTGCTTACCACCAACGTCTTATTTTGATTCGGCGGTATTGTGGGATGAAGCGGCCCAGACCAACCTTACATGTCCACGCACATGAGACCGGTTCCACCGACTGACATGCAACTTGTTTTGCATAAAGGTGGCTGGCGGGTGTCTGTTTCTCCTACTTTAGTTGAATCGAATTTGACTACGGCTGGTCCTTGAAGAAGGTTAAAACAGCAAACTTGATAAATCACCGTTGTGATTTTTTTGTAGGTAAGAATGGTTCTTGCTAGAAGCCCGTAGCAGCCACGTAAAACTTGCAACAAAAGGGTAGAGGACGTCTAACTTGTTTTTGCAGGGCATGTTGTGATGTGATATGGTCAAGACGTGATGTGATATACGTTGTTGTATAAGATGATCATGTTTTGTAATATCGACAACCGGCAGGAGCCTTAGGGTTGTCTCTTAATTATTGTATGAAATGCAAGCGCCATGTAATTGCTTTACTTTATCATTATGCGTTAGCAATAGTTGTAAAAGCAATAGTTGGCGAGACGACCCCGACGCAACGATGGAGATCAAGGTGTCGAGCCGATGACGATGGAGATCATGACGATGCTTTGGAGATGGAGATCAAAAGCACAAGATGATGATGGCCATATCACGTCACATATTTTGATTGCATGTGATGTTTATCCTTTATGCATCTTATTTTGCTTAGAACGACGGTAGCATTATAAGATGATTCCTTCACTTAATTTAAAGATAAAAGGTTCTCCCTGAGTATGCACCGTTGCCAAAGTTCGTCGTTTCGAAGCACCTTGTGATGATTGGGTGTGATAGACTCTATGTTCACATACAACGGATGGAAGATAGTTTTGCACATGCAGAACACTTGGATTAAACTCGACGAGACTAGCATGTACAGACATGGTCTCGGAACACTGGAGACCGAAAGGTCGAACATGAGTCATATAGTAGATATGATCAACATAGAGATGTTCACCATTGATGACTACCCCATCTCACGTGATGATCGGACATGGGCTAGTTGATTTGGATCATGTATCACTTAGATAACTTGAGGGATGTTAATTTAAGTGGGAGTTCATTAGTAATTTGATTAATTAAACTTAATTTATCATGAACTTAATCTTAATAGTTTTTGCATATCTATGTTGTAGATCAATAGCTCGCGATATAGCTCCCCTATTTTGATATGTTCCTAGAGAAAACTAAGTTGAAAGATGATGGTAGCAATAATGCGGACTGGGTCCGTGATCTGAGGATTATCCTCATTGCTGCACAGAAGAATTATGTCCTTAATGCACCGCTAGGTGACAGACCTTTTGCAGGAGCTGATGCAGATGTTATGAACGTTTGGCAAGCTCGATATGATGACTACTTGATAGTTTAGTGCGCCATGCTTTACGGCTTAGAATCGAGGCTCGAAAGACGTTTTGAATGCCATGGAACATGTGAGATGTTTCAAGAGCTGAAATTGATATTTCAGGTTCATGCCCGTGTTGAGAGGTATGAGACCTCTGACAAGTACTTTGCCTACAAGATGGAGGAGAATAGCTCAGCCAGTGAGCATGTGCTCAGAATGTCTGGGTACTACAATCGCTTGAATCAAGTGGGAGTTAATCTTCCAGATAAGATAGTGATTGACAGAGTTCTCCAGTCACTATCAACAAACTACTAGAGCTTCGTGATGAACTATAATATGCAAGGGATGACGAAAACGATTCCCAAGCTCTTCGCGATGCTGAAATCAGCGGAGGTAGAAATCAAGAAAGAACATCAAGTGTTGATGGTTGACAAGACCACCAGTTTTAAGAAAAAGGGCAAGGGAAAGAAAGGGAACTTCAAGAAGAATGGCAAGCAAGTTGCTGCTCCCGTGAAGAAGCCCAAAGCTGGACCCAATCCTGAAACTGAGTGCTTCTACTGCAAGGGAAATGGTCACTGGAAGCGGAACTGCCTCAAATACTTGGCGGATAAGAAGGATGGCAAAGTAAACAAAGGTATATTTGATATACATGTTATTGATGTGTACCTTACTGGTGCTCATAGTAGCCCCTGGGTATTTGATACCGATTCAGTTGCTAAGATTAGTTACTCGAAACAGGAGTTGCAGAATAAACAGAGACTAGTTAAGGGCGAGCTGACGATTTGTGTTGGAAGTATTTTCAAGATTGATATGATCATCATCGCACACTCCCTCTACCTTCGGAATTAGTGCTGAGCCTGAATAAATGTTATTTGGTGTTTGTGTTGAGCATGAACAAGATTAGATCGTATTTATTGCAATACGGTTATTCATTTAAGTCAGAAAATAATTGTTGTTCGGTTTACATGAATAAAACCTTCTATGGTCATGCACCCAATGTGAATGGTTTATTGAATCTCGATCATAGTGATACATATATTCATAATTTTGATGCCAAAAGATGCAAAGTTGATAATGATAGTGCAAC
The DNA here is from genome assembly GCA_011799875.1 of Thinopyrum elongatum. Taxonomy (NCBI): domain Eukaryota; kingdom Viridiplantae; phylum Streptophyta; class Magnoliopsida; order Poales; family Poaceae; genus Thinopyrum; species Thinopyrum elongatum. Next base: position 466,813,135 of record CM022297.1, read on the forward strand.
ATACTTGTGGCACTGCCATTTAGGTCATATTGGTGTAAAGTGCATGAAGAAACTCCATGCGGATGGACTTTTGGAATCACTTGATACTTGCGAACCATGCCTCATGGGCAAGATGACTAAAATTCCGTTCTCCGGAACAATGGAGCGAGCTAATGACTTATTGGAAATAATACATACCGATGTATGCGGTCCGATGAGTGTTGAAGCACGCGGCGGGTATCGTTATTTTCTAACCTTCACAGATGATTTGAGTAGGTATGGGTATATTTACTTAATGAAACACAAGTCTGAAACATTTGAAAAGTTCAAAGAATTTCAGAGTGAAGTGGAAAATCATCGTAACAAGAAAATAAAGTTTCTACGATCTGATCGCGGAGGCGAATATTTGAATTACGAGTTTGGCCTTCATTTAAAACAATGTGGAATTGTTTCACAACTCACGGGAACACCACAACGTAATGGTGTGTCCGAACGTCGTAACCGTACTTTATTAGATATGGTGCGTTCTATGATGTCTCTTACCGATTTACCACTATTGTTTTGGGGTTATGCATTAGAGACAGCCGCATTCACGTTAAATAGGGCTCCGTCTAAATCCGTTGAGACGACATCGTATGAACTGTGGTTTGGCAAGAAACCTAAGCCGTCGTTTCTAAAAGTTTGGGGATGCGACACTTATGTCAAAAGGCTTCAGCCTGATAAGCTCGAACCCAAATCGGAGAAGTGCGTCTTCATAGGATACCCTAGGGAAACTATTGGGTACACCTTTTACCACAGATCCGAATGCAAGATCTTTGTTGCTAAGAATTGATCCTTTCTAGAGAAAGAGTTTCTCTCGAAAGAAGTGAGTGGGAGGAAAGTAGAACTTGATAAGGTAATTGTACCTTCTCTCGAATTGGAAAGTAGCACATCACAGAAAACCGTTCCCGTGATGCCTACGTCAACTAGAGAGTAAGCAAATGATGATGATCATGAAACTTCAGATCAAGTTAGTACTGAACCTCGTAGGTCGACCAGAGCACGATCCGCAACAGAGTGGTACGGTAATCCTGTCCTAGAAGTCATGTTGTTAGACAACGGCGAACCTACGAACTATGAAGAAATTATGATGAGCCCAGATTCCAACAAATGGCCTGAGGCCATGAAATCTGAGATAGGATCCATGTATGAGAATAAAGTATGGACTTTGATGGACTTGCCCGATGATCGGCAGGCCATTGAGAATAAATGGATCTTCAAGAAGAAGACAGACGCTAATGGTAATGTCACTATCTACAAAGCTCGACTTGTCGCAAAAGGTTTTCGACAAGTTCAAAGGGTTGACTACAATGAGATTTTTTCACCTGTAGCGATGCTTAAGTCTGTCCGAATCATATTAGCAATTGCCGCATTTTATAATTATGAAATCTGGCAAATGGACGTCAAAACTGCATTCCTTAATGGATTTCTCAAAGAAGAGTTGTATATGATGCAACTAGAAGGTTTTGTCGATCCTAAAGGTGGTAACAAAGTGTGCAAGCTCCAGCGATCCATCTATGGACTGGTGTACGCATCTCGGAGTTGGAATATACGCTTTGATGAGGTGATAAAAACATATGGTTTTATACAGACTTACGGTGAAGCCTGTATTTACAAGAAAGTGAGTGGGAGCTCTGTAGCATTTCTAATATTATATGTGGATGACATATTGTTGATTGGAAATGATATAGAATTTCTGGATAGCATAAAAGGATACTTGAATAAGAATTTTTCAATGAAAGACTCGGTGAAGCTACTTACATATTGAGCATCAAGATCTATAAGGATAGATCGAGACGCTTAATAGGACTTTCACGAAGCACATACCTTGGCAAAGTTTTGAAAAAGTTCAGAATGGATCAGTCAAAGAAAGGGTTCTTGCCTGTGTTGCAAGGTGTGAAATTGAGTAAGACTCAAAACCCGACCACGGCAGAAGATAGAGAGAGAATGAAAGTCATTCCCTATGCCTCAGCCATAGGTTCTATTATGTATGTCATGCTGTGTACAAGACCTAATGTATGCCTTGCCATGAGTTTGGCAAAGGGGTACAAGAGTGATCAAGGAGTGGATCACTGGACAGCAGTCAAAATTATCCTTAGTAACTAAAGGACTAAGGAAATGTTTCTCGGTTATGGAGGTGATAAAGAGTTCATCGTAAAGGGTTACGTCGATGCAAATTTTGACACCAATCCGGATGACTCTGAGTCTCAATCTGGATACGTATTGAACATGGGAGTAATTAGCTAGAGTAGCTCCATGCAGAGCATTGTAGACATAGAAATTTGTAAAATACATACGAATTTGAATGTGGCAGGCCCGTTGACTAAAACCTCTCTCACACGCAAAACATGATCACACTCTAGTAAAATCTTTGGGTGTTAATCACATGGCGATGTGAACTAGATTATTGACTCTAGTAAACTCTTTGGGTGTTAGTCACATGGCGATGTGAAATATGGGTGTTAAATCACATGACGATGTGAACTAGATTATTGATTCTAGTGCAAGTGAGAGACTAATGAAAATATGCCCTAGAGGCAATAATAAAATGGTTATTATTATATTTTCTTATTCATGATAAAGGTTCATTATTCATGCTAGAATTGTATTGATCGGAAACTTAAATACATGTGTGAATACATAAACAAATACTGTGTCATTAGTAAGTCTATACTAGACTAGCTCGTTGATCAAAGATGGTTAAGGTTTCCTAACCATAGACATGTGTTGTCACTTGATAATGGGATCACATCATTAGGAGAATGATGTGATGGACAAGACCCATCCGTTAGCTTAGCATAAGATCGTTCTGTTTATTGCTATTGCTTTCTTAATGTCAAATACATATTCCTTTGACTATGAGATCATGCAACTCCCGGATACTGGAGGAATACCTTGTGTGCTATCAAACATCACAACAGGTATTTTCGAAGGTGACTATAAAGATGCTCTACAGGTATCTCCGAAGGTGTCTGTTGAGTTGGCATGGATTGAGATTATGATTTGTCACTCCGTGTATCGGAGAGGTATCTCTGGGCCCTCTCGGTAATACACATCACAAGAAGCTTGCAAGCAAAGTGACTAAGTAGTTAGTTACAAGATGATGTATTACGGAACGAGTAAAGAGACTTGCCGGTAACGAGATTAAACTAGGTATGAAGATACCGACGATCGAATCTCGGGCAAGTAACATACCGACAGACAATGGGAATTACGTATGTTGTCATAAGGTTCGATCGATAAAGATCTTCGTAGAATATGTAGGAACCAATATGGGCATCTAGGTTCCGCATTGGCTATTGACTGGAGAGGTGTCTCAGTCATGTCTACATAGTTCTCGAACCCGTAGGGTTCGCACGCTTAACGTTCGTTGACGATATAATGTCATATGAGTTATATGTTTTGGTGACCGAATATTGTTCGGAGTCCCGGATGAGATCACGGACATGACAAGGAGCTCCGGAATGGTCCGGAGGTAAAGATTGATATATAGGACGATACTATTCGGACACCGAAAGAGTTTCAGAGTGCACCTGGTAGTCATCGGATCACCGGAAGGGGTTCCGGACACCCCCGAGAGGTCTATGGGTCTAATGGGCCAAGGGGAGGGACACACCAGCCCACAAGGGGCTGGTGCGCCCCTCTCCCTGGCCGCCGGCCCTAGGGGAAGGAAAGGGGGAGGGTTGGCCCCTCCTGCCTTTCCCTCCTCATGAGAGAAAGGAAAGGGAGGGGGGGGGGGGGCACCTCCCCCTGCCTTCCTCCCGCGCACGAACAAGGAAGGGGGGTGCGGCTTGGGACAGGAGCCCAAGTGGGATTCGGCCCCACTTGGGGCGCCTCCTGGCTGCCTCCCCTCTCCCCCCACCTATATATATGTGGGAGGGGGCACCACACATCACCACGACAATGTCTTAGCCGTGTGCGGCGCTCCTCTTCACAGTTTCGTCCCTCCGTCATATTTTCGGAGTGTTTAGGCGAAGCCCTGCGAAGATAGCATCACCACCACCGTCACCACACCGTCGTGCTGCCGGAACTCATCCACTACTTCGCCCGTCTTGCTGGATCAAGAAGGCGAGGTCGTCACCGAGTTGAACGTGTGCTGAACACGGAGGTACCGTACGTTCGGTACTTGATCGGTTGGATTGCGAAGAAGTTCGACTACATCAACCGCGTTACTAAACGCTTCCGCTTACTGTCTACGAGGGTACGTAGACATACTCTCTTCTTTCGTTGCTATGCATCTCCATAGATAGATCTTGCATGTGCGTAGAATTTTTTTTGTTTTCCATGCAACGTTTCCCAACACCTCCGTCTCGCGGTGCTCCTCCTCCACGTCGTGCTCCCATTGCTCCAGGCGCTCGCCCTTGCGGCGCTCCTCCGCTAGCCAGCGCGTCCACCACTGCTCGAGGTAGAGCTTCTCCTGCGCCGGTGTCGCCCCGAGCCAGATGGGTGGCACGCTAACCCATTCGCGCACCACTCCGTCCCAGATGAACTGCTGGGTCGCTGGCACAGGGGACGGCGCCGGCTTAGGCTTGACAGAGGACGACTAGGGTGGCGGGATGACGCAGTCGCCAGCCGCGGATAGGGCGATGGCCTCCGCCAGCCACATCTGGTACGCCGCCTCCTCCTCCGCCGCCTTGCGCCACTCCTCATCGACGTTGTTCTGCATGGAGGCCGCCATCACCGCTTGGTAGGCGGCCTCCTCCTCCTGGTCCTCCTCGCGCACGACAAGGGGCGGCGGGTGCCAGCCCGCATGTGCTGGATGACACGCTGCCGCTGCTCCTCGTGCTCGAGGACGAACCAGACCTCCCAACTGGGAGAGTCTGGTGCGTAGATGAGGTTGAGGCACTGCTCCGGCCAACCCACCCAGTTGGATCGTGCTGGCCGGCGTTTGTGGTAGGTTCCGGTTGATCAGTTGATCGAGCGGCCTCCTGTATCACCGCACTGGAGCCATATGCATTCATGGTGTGTGTGTGGATGGGCAAAAATCCATACGGCCGGCCAGCCTCGAGCGACAGGGACGCCGGCCGGGCGGGGCCGGTGAACTGATCAAAATCGGCGCCGTTAACTGAACCCGAACGGTCGGAAGATGGAGCATCTTTTTCGAGGTACGCGAGCGACGTGGATTGGGCTGTGGATGCCCCGGGCCAGGTTAGGACAAAAAAACCGCTGCGTCGTCGTGTGTGTGCATACTCCACACATCTCTACTCCTAATGTCTCAGTTGGCAGTCTCCGTCGGTTAATTTTCGTCCCACCTATCATGGTTTTTTTCGTCCTCCCTCCCACCTCACGGTTCCAAAAAAAACCAACCAAAACCAACTGAGCCCCGTCCCGCGAAACGAAATCATAGGAACGAGGCCCCCTCGACTCCTCTCTCGATCTGTTTCCTAGGGACTGAACGCCGCCGCCGCCGCCGATCCCATCTTCCCCGGCGACATGCCTCGCCGGCGGCCTCCTCTCCCCCATCCACGCCGGCGACCTCCCTCTACCCCGTCCTCTCCGTCAACCCGTCTCTCCAGCAGCTCGGGCGAAACCCTAGCCCACCCGATGCCACGGCGACCTAGCAGGCAGGCGCGAGGAGCCCTGCCCAGCCATGGCGACACCGCCGGCGGACTCCTCCTCCCCCTCACCTTCTCTCCCTCTCCCAAGGGAGGGAAGGGAATGGAAGGGATCCGGCGGCAAGGGGAGGCAGCGCCCAGATCCGCAGCCGCACCGGCGGGCCGCCATCCCTCGAGGTCGTCCATGGAGGTCCGAACGTGATACAGGCTTGAGGTACGCCATACAGACTTACCTATCTATGTATCTTAGTTACGAGAGCATCAAGGTATGAAAGTGATACACAATCACCTATTTTTACTCGTATGGACCAAATCATCAATGTTAAAATTCTGATGTCCACCTAAAAGTAACTGTATGTAGCAGTCATACAGTAGCCCAGTAAATAGATGCCTATGAATGCAAGCTTCTAAATTTCAATTGGTATGAGCAGGTGCTTGTGCAGCCAATAATGGTTATTCGCTCAGAATTGTCGATTGCCGCTGACCACTTCTCAGATTTCTATTAACCCGAGGACCAGAACAAGCAGGTTCATGTGCAAGTATATAGTTTCTATTGGAAGAGTTAGCTTCAGGCAACGTACGATCTATGCAAAATCCATCATCTCATGCTTGCGTAACAACACCGATGGTAATTTGTCTACTACTCTGCTTACTGCAGTTTACAAATTCTTTTATGGCTTCAGTTCCCACGCCGCTGCGCGTGCAGGTCTCTGCTTGCTCAGACCTCTTGCCGCGACACCATCACCAAGTCACTCAGAGCCCACCACCGCCACAAACACCCCATGCCGTCACGCGTGACGGTCGCAGCATCACAACTTCACGGTAAATCATTAAAATTTCAAAACACCAGTCAATTCATGTTCAAGTCGAGAACTAATAAATGTAGACGACCTTCACATCGAAAATGCTATCTAAATAAGCACGATACAAATTATTTTGGCCTGGTATACCACTTCAACATTTTTGAAATTATTTGAAAAGTATCAGATATTCATTGTTATTTCTCCAGTAAGATATCCCCCTTTGTTAATACTGCCCTATTCCTTTTCCTTTTTTCAGGAAAGTGGAAGGAGTGATGAAGAACTAAAACATAGTTACAGTGGGCGTTTTTTATAGGAACAAAACTGAAGAATTTGACATTAACATAATTTTAGTATTAATTCAGGTGTCCCTGGTTTTGTTAGCATCAGAACATGTTGACCTAATTGTCCATGGTTACACTCATCTTCAAACGGCACAACTTGTTTTGCTGCACATCTTCTCTTACCATATGATGAATAGGTATTCTATGTTTCATCCCTCTCTTATTTCACACTGCATTAACAATGTTTTTTCAGTATGTGGATTTGCCTAACTTTGCCTTATTGATTATTCATTTTGTTACTGATGTGTACACAAACCCTGCCTAATTAATTTAGTCTACTATATCTAACCATATGAAATCTCAAAGTTGATTCGGACTACTTGCCTGATGGTGTGGTACATTACCTCTGGGTTTTTTTTAACTATGAGAGCAGAACGACGGCGCCGACGTGGATGACTCGAAGCTCAACCTTGTCAAGGGCCGCGAGCAGCGGCGACTTTCTTTTCCACGAGAAGATGACCAAGGGCGCCATCGGCCACTTTGTCGTCGCCGTCGAAGAGTCCAAGCTCGTCCCCGCATCGGTTGCATTGGTGCCGATCAGGTGCTAATCTGAATTCTTGTCCAATTTCATGTGGACTATAAAAAAACCAGGGTTGAATGCACATTACCATCACACTGCCATTTAGTTTTTGTTGGTACGCAATAATATTGCTACAGTTCTATTTATAGATTTTTTGCCCATTTTGTCTTTGTCTTTGTCCATGGTCAGATCATGGTTTTTAGGCTTGATTGTTATGAGTCAGTAAGGTGAGAATGAGCGGTAATGGTTTAACTAATCATGCCATCATGTTTTTAGTATCACTAATCTATCTATGCTAATTCTTTCAACATTATTGTCATTGTTGACGATTCTAAAAGGTAAAGAGAAATGTTAAAGAATCCACCTTCTGCTATGGCATGCGACCCCGCCGGCTCCGCAGATGTCTACGCGGTCATCGTCCTTAACCACTGTCTAGCGCCACTGCCCTGCAGCTTCTGTGACCTTTGTTGGCCTCCTCATGGCTCCTTCACCCTCCAGCTGCCCACGTGCTTCTCTGTTGCACAAGAACTTTCCTGCCCAGGTGGTTGCCGGTTTTCTGGATTGGTTTTGCTGCTATAGAAAAAGTAGAACCAGTTCCACCCAAATCGATTGTTTATTAGTGTAATGCAATCTCTATTATGCTCAGAGTCTGATTGGCATTTTCCAAATCAATGCACGGGGACCTTCGATTTGATTCAGTTTTATCTTCTACTGCAGATAGGGAAATATGGACACTGGATATCCATTTCTTAGGTGTCAATCTGGTGCTTAGGCTGTATAATAGTACAGGGCAGAGTTCTTCCATCTACTAATTTAGGTAATCTGATTTATAGATTAGGCACTTTGCTTTAAGCATAATTACCTATTCGATGGTGACCAACCCTCTCTCAGAAGCGCCGTACAAACAATTCAGGCGCTTCCTTAAAATTTATTACTTTAGAGACATGGGGATCCTGAGGTTGACACACTTGATTCTTGCTGCTGCTTATGCATCCCTGGACTTTAGTTAAATGTATGATTATCTGGATATTCCCAATACATTATCAAGTGTAGGGTTCTGAAAATAAGGACAGCCATTTGTTCCACCTTTTGTAGTTCATCAAGCATATGATGTTAAAAAAACCGACAACTTGCCAAGTTACAGTTCTGAAATATTTCCTTTTGTAGCATATGTACCAGCAAGATGGTGAACTAGATTCAAATTTGATACTCCTCTTTTCCGTGAAATAATTCCTCTGCATTTTTATTTGTCATTTATTTATGTTTGGATGCTCGTGTTGCAAGGTTCAGCCACTGCTTCAACATTGTAGGAATTTCTTGTGGTCTCGAATGCGAATTTCTTGTGGTCTCGAATGGATGAACAAAGAGCGCTAGCTTCGTAATGCCTGTGAGACGATATGTGGGAGAGTATATTGATTTATTTTTTAAGGGAAGCAAGTGACTTATTTGGAGGTAATCTCAGAGATATGTCTTCGTTATCAGTTGCAAGTTACTGTGCAGATTGATAATGGTAAAAATATTGTTGGATAAATCTATTTCTATTGAATTAACAGATTTTTTCCGTTGTGGGCATTTGAATATTTAGAGTAATATGCATGCACAATTGTCTTAAATCTACACGTAACCAGTCAATCACTACTTTGTACTATATGCTATGAAAATATTATGTGAGCAAACTTAAGTAGTAACCTTATATGGCTATGCACTGAAAATGGTCTTAGGTACATCCAGTTTCAGTACATTCACATATTGAGGGCACTGTAAATGCTTCTACTATTGCAGGTTCAACTTGAATCTTCACTTCCGTAGGCATGTAACTGATTCGCTTCTTGATGAGTTTTTAGCTCGCTGATTCAATCCATATAGCTTGCGAGGTGCTGGCATAGTCTTATACGACATTTGATCTACATTTTATTAAATGTCTTTCCCTTAAAGAAATATAGTGCAAATGAATTAAATTTTAGAAACAACTGCTGGTTACTGTTGTTTGTGAATTCTATTTAATCCTTCACAATTTTTAAATAGTTTATCTTGTGCTTCCTTAACTGTTTGTCTGCATATATATACAATTCTTTTGAAATTTATTCTTAATAATTTCTTGAATACAACAATACACCAAAAGGCATGTGGTAATGCATGGGCATCTAACATACTAAAAAACACTTTGACCTTGGAGACGACCTTAATTATTTATTTGATTCATTTATATGCATTGTAGCCCGTAGCAACGCACGGGCGCTCTACTAGAATATTTTTAATGCCATCGGCACCCTCGTCATGCCATATTTTTAACTAACCTTTGACCTTCCCCATCGGCACCCCCGCCATGGCATCTCAACGTCAGCGGCCCGACGACGCCGACCCCTTATCGACGCGGCCATATTGTCCAGGCGGGCAAGTCAACGTTAGATGGCCGGATCCCAAGATGGAGGTATGTGTGCTTGCTTGTTGATGTGTGTTTGTTCGATGTTCTTGCTGCCATGGTCGAGATCTATCTGCGTTGACATCAGCTTTCTCCTGACGGCATAGTCCACGTGCTCGACCATAGCGACAACTACCAGGAAGGTAGCGGCCTCACCGAGGAAGACATACGTGCTCACGCATGGGCGGCCTCCTACCGGTCCACGACTTTCTTCCGGGTGGCGGCGCACACGAGGTCATCCACATCGGCTTCAACAAGACGCGAGCATCCACACGGAGGACGGCTTGCTTGCTGAGGGTGTTGTCCACCCGGACAACGGTGTGCTGTTGACCACGCAAAGGGCCGCATCCACCTGGACGGCGGTGTGCTGGCGGAGTGTGGCATCCGCCCGAACGATGACAGATAACGTGGCGAACGACGATGGCCACCAGGTACTCCCCGACGATGGCGGCAGCATCATCATGGACGACAGCATGCTTATGGCCAGAGACATGCTTGCAGAAGGCGTTGTGAGAGAGGCAACCAGCAGGACGGTGACGACCACGTGCACGCACTCGAACACAGCGGCAGCAAGCAGGACGATGGCGACCAGGTGCGCATGCAAGCATCTCCTAGGAACTGGGGCTGAACGACGAGGCTAGCATCTCATACGAGCTCACGCTCAAGCACAAGATTGCCTGGGCTGGGTGTCTCATCTGTCCTTGCCATGTGCAATTCCATCTATCTAGCATCAATGTCGGGTGAGGTTAGACTACAAGAAAGACTAGATATTAAGCTTGTCCATTCTGTCTACACCACTACTGTTGTAAATAATGCTACTTGAGTACCTGGTTGATTGGTTTTGTTTATTGTGGCATTGAGTAGCCTACTACATTAGTGGTGTCAGCTATATTTTGTAAGTTTGTTATCGATTCCATTTGGTTATATGTGTGTGTGATTGAAAAATAATGGTTTAGATATGAATTGCTACAATTTTATATAATACTTTTTGATCTGTGCTGCTAGGTCTGCCGCTGCGTGCATGATAACATGAGGTGCCACAATCGGCGTGGTATGCTGGTGGATGATGGCGATGGTGAGATGGTTGGCAAGGATTATGATAGGTCGGCGAGCAGCACTCCTTCCTCTCTTCCCTGTGGAGAAGATGACCTGCAGCTCATTGACTACTGAGTTCCCTCGAGTCTCTCTTTCTTCCGGCAAGGTAAAGTTCAGTTTTCTGGTGACCATGTTTATTAAATTCTTTGGTAGAATCCATATTGATTCTAAGATGACATTATAGTGCATTTTTGTCCAGACATATGATTTTTCATCATCTGGTGTATGTCGATATAGCACAGCCCACACATACCCTCCTACCCTGAGTAAATCTGAATCCCCATATTTCAGTTCTGAACTCCAAAATGTCGTACTCAAATGGCTTGACCCCAGATCCATGTTCTGGACTCTTGATATTTTGTGAGGCCTTTTCATTTAGCTGCTCAATCTACGTATGCAGAAAACCACTCTCTGGATGCGTGCATTTCTGGCTGTACCTGAAGCTCTCTCCAACAATCTCCTTCTCCATCCATACTTATTTCATAAACCAAAACCTTGCGTTTATCACAATACCTATTTTAAGCTCACTCAGGATGACAAATATAGTCACAAAGTTTTTTGGTTCTTCGGTGTTGATAAAAAGAACACCTTTTTTCTATTTCCTCTGATCCTTGTTTAGTAACTACAACTCTCATGTTGTATTTGCTTTTACTGTTTCACCTCACCGTGAGTATCTTTTTGACTCATTCTTTGCTCACTATTGTTCAGATTCTACATCAAGGCTTGTGGCTTACCTTATGGATCTTAATTAAGTCACCCCTTGTAATTTCCTGAGGTGCTACCTCATCATTCTTAGGTGGCTCCTATTTTTCCATTTTGTGGCAGTTGATAGTTGTGTAGTACATGGATGGGGGAGCTACTTATTTAGCCTATCAAAGAATTATCTCACTAGATGTACGTAGGGAAAGAGAGCTCTTCTATTGACACTCCTAGCACTGGATATAGGGTAAGCTTTTTTTCAAGTTGTTTATAATCTTGTGCTGGAAAATAACAAGCATAGATTGCTAGGCATTTGCCATATTGCCATGCTAACTGAAAATTGATGTAATCTCTGGTCTAAAATGTAGTAGCTTGTTCTTTTGTACTTTCATACACTCGTAATGACTACACATAATGTCAAAATGATGCGAGTGTCAGTATATATCATCTATGGAGTTGCTTGTGCTATTGGAATTTCACCAGCTGCTCTAGAGGTATGCTTTGTGAAAATACTTCATTAGTATATCATCATTAAATGATGCACTGTTGTTTTATAGTGGAGTGTGATATAGATCAGATTTCTTTTTGTATTCATTTCTGCTATTGTTTCCTCTGTTCCTTTGATGGTTTCGACGACTCTTACTATATATAATACCATAAAATATAGTTTTTCAATCACACACGCAATTTACAGTGGCGAACTACCAGAAATTTTTTGTGTCAAAAAACAGAGTTTTGAGTGGTTCTGTACTCTTTCGAATGTAATTTTTGTTTGAAAATTTCAAGAATTTCTTCCAGTTTTATAAACTGAACTCCTGCATTAAGGTGTCCAGAATTGTTTTACAATGTGGAGTTTTGTGAATCCAAAAAAAATGATTAGCATAGATAACCACTACATACAGTACATGAAGGTTGGTTATGCATGGAGAATGAGGTTTCTTATTGTTAGAAGTTAGAACTGGGAGTTTTCCAGCACATGACGGTTGCGGCCGTCTTCCAGCATATTGTTGCTTTTCAGCAGAACAAGATGTTCGTCTCTTTGTCTTATGGACTTCAATAAGGTCGATGGTAGCTTGCTGAATAGGTTAAGGGAGACCCCACAGATTTCTAATGACCCCACAGGGTATTCTTGCTGGCGCCGCCGCTGGCAGAGGCGCGTGGTTGACAGGAGGAGCTGGGGAGGCATGACGGTGGACATGTGGATGTTATCATGGCATTGACACATTTCGCACTACCAACACTGCATACCAACGTGACTGAATGTTATCGTGGCTTAGATGCCCTATCAAATTCTTGCTTGACCTTTTGGTTTTGTATGCTCGGATGTATGTTTCAGTTCCTACATGGTATTTCTCATGTGGAGTTGAAACCACACTTGGTTGGTCCAATAGCAAATAATCATATGTTTCACTCTGAAATCATATTGCATATAGAGTGATGTTACGTTCTTGTGCAAATTACTGCACACATATACATGGAGTTACCTGAAAAAGTCTCACACTTGGGCTCTTGCAAGTAACACTGTCACTCGCTTGTAGAGTTTGCAAGTGGTTATAATTATCATACTACTAGGTAACAGCCTTACTCGAATCAGCCTTGACCTTGTATAATATACATAGTTATTTGGTGCATGGTATTTTTTAGTGAATTTGATCAAAACTGTTATTTTAAGTACATTTGTACTTTAGTTGTTTATTCAAATAAATTTCCCAGTAAGTTGATTTTCCAGCATGGTCATAACATTGACATTATGAATTGATTTGTGAAGCACAAAAACACAATAACAGTTGGCAGCGCAATCAGTCGGAGGAGGCCAGTGGTGGCGATGACGGCTCTGCGATGGGGAAAGGTCGCTCGTCGTCGCGGCACCAGCAATTCCACGATCGCATAATACCCGCATGTTGATGACCTCCAGGACTCTCCGGCCTCCTCCCTCCAGGTACCTCTCCGGCTCCTAACCGTTTCTCAGGTTCACAGTTTATTACTATACTACTATTGTTTAATTAGATGGTAACATAAAACTTGGAGTGTCTGATAGGAGTTCTTATTCACTGTTTGAGATGCTAACTGGGACGGAGTGAGTAAAAAAATGCCTAGAATAAAGAAATGACGAATTGTATTGTACACATTATTGTAGTTACAAATTATGTTTAAAATCGATCATTACTTGGGATGCTGCCAACTTGCAGGGTCGATGGGACATTAAATTGCCATATTGCTTTTCCCTCTTCTTCACGTGTTAGGAATATATCTTTAACAATAGAATTTAATATTTGTGGGTTCACGTGCAGAAAGAGACAGGATCATATCAATCACCAGTGATGGAGTCATGTGGTGGTTGCCGTCGTGCTAAATGTTGGTGTAGTGTAAAATTCCTGAGCTAGACATTATGGTACAATATTAATTTTAGGATTGTTGCCAATCATATCCATCTGTAGCTATATCACATTGCAAAATTCCATGAACATTTGGTCCACATTATTTTTCTGTTATATTGTTCCTGCCCAAGCATGGATGCAGGTGGACGTGGGCGCCGTGGCTGCCACCAAGGATGTAGGGGTCAGGCTACAACCGGTGAGGGCACGGTAGGCGCGCCAACCGCACTGCAGCCTTACAGTTTTTCCTAATTTCTTTAGGTATGCGAGGTCAATTTAATATTCACATATATGCTGAAATTTTGACTTCGAAGGACCATCACTGAAGTTATATGCTGAAATTTTGACTTCGAAAATTCAGCACCGAAGTTATATGAAGTTTCTTGCGAGAGCTATATCATTATTTTTAGTACTACTGATTAATTCCCATGAGTACCAATGGTGAGATTTTCAGGCGTAAATACTAGATGTGATTCTCATTGCTGGCAATCTTCATGAATCTATCAAGGAGATCTTCATGAATCTATCAAGGAGAACATTGCAATACTAATTGTTGCACAGGTGTTCTCAACACCGACTAGCAACAAGAGAGAATGATTGTTCAATGCTCACTGTTGTAAGCTTGATTCAAGAGGAGCTTCTCAATGTTGTACATGTAGGCTGTGAGTAACAGAAATAATACCTATTTGTTCACTCTTTTCCTGTACCTATGATTCATTTGCCACTACTCAGTAGAGTTCAGTTATGTGCTTCAATATTAGGAAGTCATCATCTTCTAAAACATACTGTTGCCTACTCAAACATATTTTGTTTCTTTTTGTTTCCAACAGATTTTGTATAAAAACACGTGTACAATAGAAGCGGCAGAACCTGCATTGGACCGTCCTCATTTGCTCTGTCCATTTTTTTCCAAAGAAATAACACTTCTGCAGTCCTACGCATTCAGAAATACGATTTAGTGTGCTATTACAATCCTCGTAATCGCACGCTATATTTTTTGTGGGAATTTCTGTCATTCATTCTGATTTTGAGGCAAATATATCAGTTAATTTTTTTGTTCTAGCAAAGGTACCATATACATGTTATGAAATTCTCCTTTGCCTTCCAGGTCAACCACATAGGCAGGAGGGAATTCATTTATCAATAAAAATAAATTTGTTTCAGGGGAAGTTATCTTATTTCTCCGGTATAACCAAATGAACACTATGATGAACTTAACATTTCTCTATCATTATTTCTCTAAGATGCAAGCAATATAAAATTTAGAAAGCCCGTGGCAACGCACGGGCAGTCTACTAGTAGGCATAGGTGTCGCTGCTGGCCTGGCCGCCTGGGCGTATCGTCCGGAGCCTTCCGAGAAAGAGAGA
Organism: Thinopyrum elongatum; assembly: GCA_011799875.1. Taxonomy (NCBI): domain Eukaryota; kingdom Viridiplantae; phylum Streptophyta; class Magnoliopsida; order Poales; family Poaceae; genus Thinopyrum; species Thinopyrum elongatum. Next base: position 466,828,330 of record CM022297.1, read on the forward strand.
GAGAGCTGGGAGAAATAGAGAGCGAGCTGGGGAGCTAGGGAGGCTTTGAGATCAGGAAATTTAAGTCCCCGCAAAAAAAGGAAATTTAAGAGTCAGGATGGTTGGTACTTGGTGGTATCTCCCATCTTTGGTGGCGGACCACTTGTGTTGCTATCATGCCCAAGTTTAATTACCAGCACTATCTTCATCTTAACTTGCTCGGTTACGTCTGAAGGGCGAACCAGCAAGGTGTGCGGCGGGGCTGGACAGACATGACGTGCGCCCATCGTGGACGCACGCACGCACCCGGCCGCATCCGCACGCTGGTAGTATACGCACGCATGCATGAGTCCGCCGCCATGCACCGGCTGATGCCGCCATCGGCATCTCACCCCGTAGCGAGCGAGGGGGCCACACACACGAACAATCTTTTAAAAGCAAGGAATGGAACAGCGAAAGCGAACGACTTATGATGGAACAAAGAAACGTCAACGAGCTGCGTGTGTGATCGCCAAACATAGAAAGATTTTGGGCTTGGACGGGACGAGATGACCACAGGGACCCTGGGAATTCGTCCGGTGCCGTGGACTAATGGCGACGGGCATCCATTATTACTGATTATTCGATGGCGAACCGCCGAGGAAGCTGCTGGGAATCTGACGGTCTCATCGTTACGTGGCCTCGTGCGGAAATTTCATTCCTTCGGTTCTTCTATTATTGGGGACGATTGAATGTGACGTCCGTACGTCCTCCAAAATATTCATGTCTTTATATACGGCGCACGTAGGTGCCCACAGGGACACCTGGTCACGGGAAAAGACGTCGTTTTGTTGGATCTTTAGGATGGATGTTTTATTTGGTTTTCGCCTCTCGGTCACCTTGCCGCGGCGATGGGTCAGTGAGCAGTGACTGTGAGCCGCTAGCTGCTACTGGTAGCTGGGAACGTTGCCGCAGCTGCTTATGTCAGTTGGGTGCAATCTAATCATCAAGCCCTTTTCGGCTTGGTATTTGTAGGCTCGGGCGGAGGCCATGCTCCTAACAAATATCTTTATGCATTTCAGAGGGTCAGTAACACAAATGAGTGTCGTCTTGGACAACGATACAGTCCTCACAATCAAGTTTTCGCCATCGATTCCAATAAAATATTTGTTTCAAATATACATTAAAAAACACCTGTGAGCAGTTTTCTTTCATTTACATGTGGATGTTTTTTTTTTCAAGTTTAGCTCCTATATAGGAAAATAAAATATTAATATTTTTTTAGCAAACTACATGTGAGCACTTTTATTTCATTTACACCTTCTTAAAGGTCAAAGTTCCAGAAATATTTTTCTGGAGGGCTCATATTGTTCCTACATGGAACATACTATATTCGACTATTCATGTCCGATTTATGTACTTATTTTAAATTTACTACTATTATTCCTATTATTAAACCTTCTAACTTTAGGTACCTTCCAATTTGTCATTGAGTAGTGCCTTCCAATTTTTTTTAGTGGGTAGTGCCTTCCAATTTTTTATATCGGAAATGATCTAGACCTTTTCAACATGCAACATGTTGCATTACATTGTTCTTGTCAAAGTTAGGCATTTTTTCTGAAATCGTCTGCTACTCTCTCCGTTTACAAATATATGATGTTTTGGGTATGATTCTAATATGGACTGCATACGAACTGAAATGAGTGAATAAACACACTAAAACGTGCCTATATACATTTGATCCAGGAAAAAAAAGTTAGACCATCTTTTATTTGTGAATGGAGGGAGTATTATTTAGACATTAAATGAATTTATAGCAATTTACTGGAGATAATTGAAAATGGAACTACATGTATATTTAAAAAATCTGACATTTTAAAATACATATTTCAGTTCTTAAGTGCCTTGGTAGATGTTATGCAAGAAATGCTGGAAATATTCCAATATTGGTTGGGGAAATTCAAACCCTTGCATTTTTTTCCAGTTAAAAAAAAGGTATATGATGTCAGAAAAGTATGAAATTTGGCATGGTGCCATGATATTATCTCAAGAGGTGGTGTTTAAAATTTCAAACAGTTGCATAAAAGTTGGACTATACATTGCTTTGTAACTCAAGCATCTCTCTAGAAGCGTCATATCATTTGACGGAAAAGTATGAAGATTGAAGTCTACGGGGCTGTTTGGTTCGCGCCTGTACTCGCCCCACCAACGCAGGGCGCGCCAAGTTATTGGCGCAAGAATCTGTCGCCACCAACTCGCCAGCGTGAGGGCGTGAAAAACTGAAGGGACTGCCAAAAAGTTGGCACACTGCTGAATAATTGGCTGGCATCCAAACGGAAGCCCGTGCCGATGGTCAACGCCAATATTTTGGTAAGGCAGCCATCGGCAGCCATCCAAACAGCCCCTACATCAAAGTTTATTCATCATTTAAACTTGAAATTTGGATAATAGCTTGATATTACACTACTATGCACTGATATACATTCATTTTCCAACTTGTCATTTAATAATTTGTATTTCTTATTTTTTTAAATGCAAATTTTGTGTATCATGTGTAAAACCTTCCAAAATTATTTATCAAAAATGATACAAACTTTTTCTACAGGGCTACATTAGACTATTCTTGTCAAAGTTATCCATTTTACTAAATTCATTTAATGGCTAAATAATAGAAATGGATTTACTATATATAATTGAATTTAAGATACATGTATATTAAGAAATGCCTAACATTTGGAAGAAAGGTCATATTTGAGTTCTTAGGTACATTGGTAGATGCTATCAAATAAATGTGTGAAAATTTCAAATATTTGGTTGGAAAAATTCAAACATTTTTACTCACATTTTCTATTTCCAATTTTTTTAAAAGGTAAATGATGTCAAAAATTTATGAAATTTAGCATGCTACCATGATATGACCTCAAGACTTTGTGTTCAAAATTTGAGCTGGGCTATACATTGCTTAGTTGCTGGTGCATATATGAGGAATCAGCATATCATTCAAATGGGGAAATAAATATGAAATTGAAATCCACGTCGGGGTTTATTCATCATTTGAACTTCACATTTGGGCAGTAGCTTGATATTACACTAGTATGCACTAATACATATTCATTTCCCATATAGAAAATATATATGAAAAATCAAATGTTTTGCTAGGAATAGTTCAAACATTTACTTGTATCTTAGTGTCCCCTAAAAAAAACTTGTACCTTATTGATATTTTATTGTAAAATCTAAACATGGCCAACAAAAAATATACTTATTGTATTGAAAATATCTATTTATTTAACAAGTTTATTAAAAAATCCACTTAATTTAGACCTATAATATAAATAAATAAATATTGATATTCAACGATGCTGACTTTACCGGTATCGTGTGCATATTTGCACACGATAGTCACTGGTATATTGGCACTGTCAATCGGGATGGGGTGCCCCATGTGATTGTCGAAACTGCGCACATACCACGGTGACGGCGTTTGATTCAGAGATGGATCTCTTTGAGGCGGATGGGCTGAAGGAAACGGGTCGGCACATGGCTCTGTACATTTTTTTTTCAAGAGTACGCCAATGGCGTACCATATTTTTATAGAAGACAGAAAGTTGTAATTACAAGATACCGAGCCGAGATGCGAACATCTGACTGGTAGGAACCCCACACCCACACCAGCTACAATACACTAGATCACTCTCTCACAAAAGGGTCTAAACCTTCAACACCAAAGCCAGCTATCCTCCAATCCTTCACCTCAAGCAACACCTGTTCTACCAATTGCGGTGGAGACCTATGCTCGTGCACTCGATGGAACACCCTGGCATTCCGCTGCTTCCACAACGACCAAGCGATCGCGATCACGAAAGAATCGAAACCACGCTTAATTCTGCCTGTGAAGTTCCTTCTCTTATTACGCCACCAATCTGTGAAGGAGTCTGTTTGAATGGGTGGCTGGATGTTAATCTGCAAGGCCTCGAAGCACCTGTGCCAAACTTCTGTGGCGTACGGGCATTGAGTGAGGATGTGATCCACATTATCCTCTTCCTGTAAGCAGGTGTAGCAAGGCGAAGGATCATGGCTCTGTACATTTTTATTGCACGGTTAAGGAGGTAGCACTAGTAATTTACAGTAGTAGTGGAGTACATTCCCCAGCCGGGCTCTTTCGATCAGCTAATTAAGCTCGAGGGATAACCCGATTTAACCCTCGTGATCGAGCCGACACTGCAACACTGCACGACGGGGAGAGAAGAAAAGATCTATCTGATCGATCCCAAAAAAGCCCCACGCCTCGAGAAACTGAACCTGATGATCCACCAGTACTAGTACACTAGTCTAGCTACGAACTAGTGGCTGCACCTGCACCTAGCTCGCTAGCTCAGTTGAGTGAGCCTGGCGGCGGGTGCGTGCCGGCGACGAAGAAGCGGCCGGAGGCGGCGTCCTGGCTGGCGTAGTAGACGGTGCTGGGGCTGACGTGGCTGTGCGTGCCCTCGTACGTGGTCACCACGTACGCCGGGTCGTCCCGGTCCCGCTCCACCCGCTTCTTCACGCTGCACCCTTCCGTCGAGCACCGGTAGTAGTTCCTTGGGTTTGGGCTGTTCTTGACGGACTTCTTGCCGTACTTGCGCCACTTGTAGCCGTCGTCGAGGATCTCGATCTCCGACCTCGTCCGGAACGCGATGCGCTCCGTCCGCGGCGGCTCTGCCGCCGCCGACGACTCGGCCGCGCTGCTCGCAGTCACCGCGGGCGCCGAACTTGCGCCAGCAGCGGCAACTGCCGGCACGGAGACGACGGGCGGGAGCGTCGCGGCGAACGCGCCCTCGTCAAAGAGGTACTCGGAGATGTCGAACTGCGCCGCGGGGTCGGCGGCAATCGCCGGTGCAGCGGGCGGCGTGGCGCCGAGCGCGGCGGAGAAGCTGGAGGCCGGACTGGAGGAGACGGAGCTGATTCCCCCGTGGGAGAAGTAGGAGGACATGGAAGAGAAGTAGCAGCCGTCGGCCGCCGCCTGCGCCTGCTGTTGGTAGAGCAGTGGTGCCGCTCCGACTGCCGCCATGACCGAGTTTGACACCGGTGAGAGCGCTTCGTATTTATAAGACCCCCTAAATCGCCGGTGCGCTGCTGCTGCATGGATTGAGTTGGGGAATGGATTTGGCGGGTAGATTTGTACTAGGAGGAGGCGCTGGCCGTGAGCTCTTGGGATTTTGGGCGGCTTCCGGGTGAGCTTCGTGCTGAGAAAGTTCGGCGATGGTGAGTGGGTTGCCCGCCCGCCGCCGCAGGCTCGTGCGCGCGCGCGCGCCACTTTTGGCAGGGTGGGGTGGGAGAATTGTCTCCGGAACAAAGAAAGGTCTTCCGTGGCCACGTAGGAGTGTGTGTGGTCCATCCGATCCGACTCAATTCAAGCAATCAAGCCGCATTCTTCCTGTTGTGTTCAAAATCTCTTTTCTGGACCAGCTTTACTTGATGCGGAAAGCCAACACATTCTAACTCGGTCCACAGCGACCAATATCTACATGTTTATACAAAGTTTATATTTTTATTTTACAAACTTTGGTCAAATTTATAGAAAAATATATTGATATCTACAACACCAAATTAGATTCATTAGGGCATCTCCCAAGCGGACCCTAAACCGCTCGCGATCGTCCGGACCATGAAGCCATCTAACGCGGCTCTGTATCGGTTTGCCGTGCAATCGGGACGTACGGCGCTTTGCGGGAGTCCATACAGTAGACACGTAGGACTCCGACACCCCCGACCCACCCAAAACCCCTCCGGACCCCGCGACTCCATTCTCCCATTTTGTTCTCCTCGGTTTTTCTCTCTTGCCTTAGCCGCTGCTCCGCCACCCCGGCCGCGACGCGGCACCCCTGTCGAAACTCGATGAGGCCGTCACCTCCAGCGGTACACCCGGGCTCCACGCCGCTTCTCCTCCGCCGCCGTTCCACACCTCTCCTCATACCGCCGCTCAGGTACCATCCGCTTCTACGATGCTCACCATTCCCGACAACTGTTTGGTGAATTGCCTGAACTAATTTTTGTGTCCATTCTTCTTTGAAGCAATGAATTCGGATATGGAGTACATATACGAGCACTATGTTGAGTCTTCCGACTCATCCGACGAGTAGGACTACATGGATGAGACAGCGATGATGTAGGCAGTGCTTGCAGAGGCGGAGCATGCGGAGGTGCATGTTCTCAATTTCAAGGGATCGATCAAGGGTCATTGAGTGCTCAACCGCAACCGGGCGCGCGTCCATTTGCCGCTGATGACGACTACTTTGCCCCCGATGCTCTCTTCGCCGACAATTTTCACCGGTGATTCTGGATGCGCAAAAATGTCTTCGATCTCTATACCATTGCATCAGGTCCTTTGATGACTATTTCATCTTGAAGAAGGATGTTGTGCGAAGCACTACTAGAATCAGGATCTTTGCCGTCAGCCAGCTCTTTGTCGTTAGCCAGCTGACGGCAAATAAGGTCTTTGCCATCAGCTTACAGAAAACTGACGGCAAAGAAAGAGCTGACGGCAAAGATCATGTTTGCCGTCAGCCAGCTCTTTGCCGTCTGCTAGCAGACGGCACAACCTAACTAAAAAACGGTCGGCCCCGCGCCCCACCCCTCTCTCTCTCTCCCTCACCTCACCCGCGCCGCCCCCGTGCCCGCCGCTCCCGCCGCCGACCCCCACCGCCCCCGCCGCCCCCGACCCCCACCGCTGTGACGCCCCCGGCCCGATCGTGCACTAATCATACACGCAAATGCACACGATCAAGCCTAAGGACTCACAGGAAGATATCACAACACAACTCTAAAACATAAATAAAGTCATACAAGCTTTATATTACAAGCCAGGGGCCTCGAGGGCTCGAATACATAAGCTTGCGAACAAGCGTCAGCGGAAGCATCAGATATCTGAGTACAGATATTAAAAGAGAAACAGAAAGGCCTTTAGAAAGGCAGGGCAAAATAAAACACTACGATCGAAAGGCGAAGGCCTCCTGCCTGGGACCCTCCGATCCTACTCCTGGTCGTCAGTAAACTCGTAGCAATATCCATCCTCTGGGTAGTAGTAGTAGCGATCGTCGGGGCAACTGTCTCAGGGGGCTCCGTCCTCTGGTCACGTCAAACTGATATGGGGAGAAAAGGAAAACAAAGCAACCGTGAGTACTCAGAAGTACTCAGCAAGCAAGGATCTACACTACATATGCAACATTTTCAAAGGGAGGCTGTATATGTGGACTGGGCTGCAGAAATGCAAGAATAGAGAGAAGGCCTAGTCCTATCGGAGACTAGCATCTTCATCGGTCTTGCAGAAATAGAAGAGAGTAGAACAGTACCATATAATGTAGCAGTATCATTAAGTCTCATCCTCACCCAGAGATCCTTTCTCGACTCCCTGCGAGAAAGCAATCCCAGAGCCATACAGTCATCAACCTCGTCCGGAGATCCCTTCTCGACTCCCTGCGAGAAGCAATCCCAGAGCCATAGTATCCAAGTATCCAGTTCTAAATTGTATCAATCAGGATACAACTCCGAGTGTCCTTTACCGTAGGACCAGCTATCGATAGAAGTATTCTTCCCTGCAGGGGTGCACCAACTTACCCAACACGCTCGATTAACTCCGGCCGGACACACTTTCCTGGGTCATGCCCGGCCTCGGCCAAACGATACACCGCAGCCCTACCTAAAGCTCAGCAGAGAGGTCCCCGCCGGTCTACATCCTAAGCACTCAGGGGTCTTGGGCCATCGCCCTGTGCACTCCGGGTCGTTGTGTGCAGGGTGGATACCAGCACCGCCTCGGAGGGTCGGTACGATCCGACCGTGCCACAATGCTGAACTGGACGTCTGACAGAACTGTCGGCTGATGCTACGATGCAGAACGCCCATACTATGCCCACGTGATGGTTAGTGCTATCAGACCAGAGGCCTGCTCGGATCAAATATCCAAATCGTTAGGACTAGGGGCTTGCGGTAACGAGCAGAGACTCACGAAAGATGTGACCCCGTCGCCCCGTCTCGAGGACTTGCTGCAAGGGTTAAGAATGCCCGGCCGTGCCTCGTATTCACCACTCGGGCACCACACAGGCACCCGTCTTCACAACACTCGCCTCTTAGGCGCACGCGGGTACCCCTCAGGGCCGACCCGCCTATCCAAGGAACAGTGTAAAGTCCAAGTATTCGTGTGTCCATAACATCAGGGGAATCCGAGGTATCACCCTCGTTGGATTCCTACTCGATGTGTCTATCAAGGTGAACTCGGAGGATTCACCCTCGATGGGTTCACACTTGATGTGTTGCACGACAGCGTCGTTACCGGAAGTGACGAAGGAGGAATCACCCTCGATGACCACGACCGAATAGCTACTCTATAGAGTTAACATCAGAAGTGTTACATGAGGTTTCACCCTCGGCACTCGATAGTAACGCTGCAGTGTCGTTACAACTAAGGGGGGTGATGTGCGGTGTCGGGTCCGGGTCTTCAATTCCCGTTGATCGGGTCTTCTGACGATCCAGCGCGGCAGTCGGGATAAGTGGGGTCACTGATAGGTCTCTACCCAGCCTAGACTAAACAGTTTAGGATATGCAGGTAATTATCAACAGCAGGTTACAATGAACAGGCTATGCATCAGAATAGGTAAAGCAGCAGCAGCAGCAGCAATTCTAATGCAAGCATGAGAAATAGAATGGGCGATCTGGTATGCTCAAGGGGGGGGGGGGGGGGTTGCCTGGTTGCTCGGCGGCAAGGGCAAGGTCGTCAATGGTGCCTTCGGTCTCCGGAGCTGCGTCGGTCTCGGGGACGACGTCGAGGTCGGGGGCTATCGAGAGAGAGAGGGGGAGGAAACAGTATAAATATAGAGCAAACATAAGCAACACGGAGCAGGCCATGCTAACGTGCAGTGCAGGGTTTCCTGAAGACATGTCCAAGTCATTTAGTTATTTTAGGAATTTGTTTGGAATTATTTTATTAAGGTCATACACTATTCATTTATCTGAAACAGGCAAAAAGTTGCATGTTCAGATAGTTAGAGGCATCCAACAGGTATGTGGGTAGCGTATTCGGATCCGTCTCATTTTTCTGATCATTTTTCATATATAAATTATTTTCATCGGAGTTACGGATTAAAAGATATGATTTTCTAAAGTTTTATTGATTTTCTGGAATTTATTTAATTATTTAAATCAACATTATCCGAAACAGTAGCAGGGTGACGTCACTGTGATGTAATGCTGATGTCGGCAGTCAACGGTCGGCTGACCAGGGTCAAACCTGACCAGTGGGGCCCACATGTCAGCCTCTGATTAGTCTAAACAGAGTTTATTTTTAACTAATTAACTAATTAGGCTACTGGGCCCACATGTCAGTGTGTAATTAGGTTAAACTAATTAACTTAATCAAAATAATTAATTAACAGGCGGTGGGGCCCGTGTGTCAGTGACACAGCCAGCCCAGTCAGCGGGCTGACCAGGTCAACTGGGCCCGCGGGCCCACAGTCAGTGGCACGGAGGCGGGGCCCACCCTTGCCACGTTGGCTGGCCGGCGACTGAACGCCGGCGAGCCTGAAAACGCGGCGGAGGCTCGGGAGAGCTGCGGGTTTCACGCACAGTGGGTCAAATCGAGCGCCGTTTCTTGTTCTCGATCGGGCATCCCGAGCCGCGTCGATCTAGCCTACCGGCGCTAGCTGCGGTGGTCGGAGCGGAGCGCGGTGAGCTCGTCGGCGGACAGTGGCATTCGGGTGAGACGGCGAACGGTGTTGCAGCGTGCGTGCGAACGAGCCAAGAGGCTAGGCGTGACCTGCGCGATGCGGTGAAGCGAGCGGGCACAGTTGCGGGGCCGTTTGGTCGCCGCAGCCATGCCGGCGACGAGGCGGGCAGCGGCGCATTCGGCTACGGTGGAGGCGCTCGCTAGGGGCCGCAAACGATGGCGCGAGGAGAGGGAGACAAAGCGGCAGCTTACAGCGCTCCTGCAGGTGTGCTTAAGTGGGTTCGGGGTGGGCTCGAGGCGGCGAATCGACGGCGGCGATGCGGGCGGCCGCAGGTTGAAGACGACGGAGTTGGGGACGATGCCGGGGTCCTCGGCTCGGTCCAGTCGGCGCAGGCGAAGTAGAGGCCGCCAGCGAAGCTCAGGGACACGTCGGGGTGGCGAGAGGGGCACGGCGGCCGTGGCTACGCCGGAGCCATGGCGGCGGTGGCGCTCGGGTGAGGGAGGAGCAGAGGAAGGAGAGGGAGAGTAGTGGCTAGGATTAGCCAGAGGGGTCGAGGGGGGGGTCCTTATCCCCTCCAGGGGCGCGCGGTGGCCGCTGTCGATGCAGGAGAGGGGGGGGGGGTGCAGGTGCGGCGAGCGCGCGCGCACCAGGTGCTCGACAGCGAGCCAGCGCGGTGAGCAGTGCGGGGGTAGGGGAAAAGCTAGGTGGGCTGGGCCGTTGCAGGTGACTTAGGCCCAGCGGCGGTGGGCTTCTTTCTCTTTTTCTTTTTCTTTCCTGTTTTCTTTTATTATTTCTGTTTTGTATTTTCTTTTTGCACTTGTCCAATTTTGTAAAACATGAATCTTACCCAATTAATTACAGTGCAATTTATCTCACTGCTAGCAAGTGGTTTGGAGCACAAATGTTGTCATACGGATTTTATTTATTTAAAAAGGTATTAAAAAGTGCTGTTTTGCTGTTGTTTCTGTTTGTTTAAATCATTTAATTATTTTAGTTAACATTGCTGCTAATTTTATATTTGCCTAGGGATTATTTGCAACATGATGTACATTTTAGTTTTCAAACTTGAATAACTTTTATTTTCCACTTTCATTTAAATTTGGATTTTGACTTAGAAGTTGAAATACAATATGATGCTACTGATGATCATGCACTGTTAAACATGATGTCATGACATAATCAAAAGGGTGGTTACTGTGGTTAACCACTGGGGGTGTTACAACCGCCCCCGACCACCACCGCCCCCAACGCCCCCGAATCCCCGCCGCCCCGGCGCCCCGCCGCTCAGGCCGCCCCGCCGCCCCGCCACTCAGGCCGCCCGCCGCTCCGCCCCCCGCCGCCCGGCGCTCCGCCCCCCGCCGCCCGACGCCGCTCCGCCCCCTGGTGAGGTTTCTTCCCTTTTTTTCTTTCTTTTTTTTCTTGCTGTTTTTTGATTTAGGTTAATTAGTTTATTTAGGTTGATTTGTTGATTTAGGTTAGCAGTGGGGTGATTTAGGTTAATTAGTTTATTTAGGTTAATTAGTTGATTTAGGTTAGCAGTGGGGTGTTTTACCCTACTGTACATACTCAAAAAAGGAGATTTAGGTTAATTAGTTAGTTGATTTAGGTTAATTAGTTGATTTAGATTGTAGGTTAGTTTTTTTATATTTAGTACTGCAATATGCAACTAGAAATTGCCACTGTTCTTTGAGAACACGAGGATTTTGATCAGCAAGGCGTTCCTCTTCCGTCTCATGAGTATCGTAGTGTTGTAGTTTCAAGAAAGATTTCCAACTCCTCCACCTCTTCCCTAAGGACTTCATGATCCATAACTCACCAATTGGAGCAATGTCAAATTTGAGCAACACCAATATACAAAGGCCTAGAGTCCTACACCAATCAGACTCTATCTGGCTTGAAAATGGTAAATTGCCTAGAGTCCTGTAACTTATCATATAACTATAAATGATAAAGAAGGCCTGGCCCAAATGCTTCAGTCAACGAAAAAGAGGGAACTAGTCTGGTCAAGACATCAGATACTTCTCACATGATACCTGATTTGTACTGGCCTAAACCTAGTAAAACTACTCAATTTTGAGCTCATTTGTCTATGAATGACCAGTCCGAGTAAACAAAATGTATCCTGCCGCGATATAAGGTTTTGGGAGCCTGGCTGGAGTTGAACACAGCAGCACAGGCCCCTACCTCCTTCCCTGTAAAGCATCCAAAGGCATCACTTCCAAAATTCTAATATTTTGACTTTTGAGATCCAAAGGCATGATTCTTAATTCCTTATGTCTGAGATATGTTAAATCACATTCTTCTGTTTTTCCTCTTCACTTTCCATCCTTTCTCTCACTCCAAAGGCATCACTTTTCTTTTGAGATGCGTGAAATCCAAAGAAACCCTAAATATATTGTTTAAATTCTGCGATTTGACTTTGGACACACAAGTCCAGAAGTTAGCCACTAGCCAGTGAGCCAAGAACCCAAAGTTTCATATTTTAGGTTAGTAGATTTTAGGTTAATAGATTTTAGTTGATTTTAGGTTAGTAGATTTTAGTTGATTTTAGGTTAATAGATTTTAGTTGATTTTAGGTTAGTAGATTTTAGTTGATTTAGGTTAATTAGTTGATTTAGGTTGATTAGTTGAAGAAGAAAAAGAAGACAAGAGGAAGAAGGAAAATAAGGAAAATGAAGAAGAAAAAGAAGACAAGAGGAAGAAGGAAAAGAAGGAAGAAGAAGAAAAAGAAGTAGAAGTGGAGATGAAAAAAAAGAAGTAGAAGATGAAAAAAAGAAGTAGGAAAAGTAAAAAAAAAGAGGGTCGCCGAGTGGTCGAGGGCTCGAGGATCGAGGGGAAAAGGAGTCGAGGGTCTAGGGGTCGAGGATCGAGGTGTCGAGGGGTCGAGGATCGAGGGGGAAAGGAGTCGAGGGTCTAGGGGTCGAGGATCAAGGTGTCGAGGGTCGAGGGGAAAGTGGTCGAGGGGTCGAGGATCGAGGGGAAAAGGAGTCGAGGGTCTAGGGGTCGAGGATCGAGGTGTCGAGGGGTCAAGGGTCGAGGGGAAAAGGGGTCGAGGGTCGCCGCCCTGACCCCCTGACCCCGACACCCCGACCCCGACACGACACCCCGACCCCGCCTCGACACCCCGACACCGCGACCCCAACACAGCACCCCGACCCTGACACGACACCCCCGACACCCCGATCCCCGACACCTCCCGAAAAAGGTGCTCTTCGGCCTTCCAGAGGCCGACGGGGTCATATATTTGTGAATTATGAGTTAGGTCAGGTATTCAATTATTATTATGTACATATATATATATTATTAATTAGTTCATGTTATTAGGTATTCAATTTTTTATTATCTTCATGATGATGATACACACTTAAATCTTTTATTATGTTTATGTTGTACTAATTTCGTTTACTCTTTGTCATTGCAGGTGTTGACAGATGGTGGGCGCGGGTCGAGATCGCTCCGAGCCTCCTTCCCTGGCGCGTGCTGGGAGGGGTGCTATTATTCCACCCCAGCACCTTCGGAGAGCGCTGGTAGACAGCATGCAGACACCGGCGGGAGCTTCTTCTTCGGCCGGGAGAGGTTGGGGGAAGACAAAGAGGCTGCTAGAGGTGGACGTGGCGGCGGGAGAGGTAGGAAGGCTGCTGTGCCTTCCTCACCGCCACCCCCAGCTGATTCTCCAGACCACCGGAGTGCTCCATCTCTGGTGGACCCGTCTGACTTGGACCCGTCTCAGACTCCGGTCCACGAGCCTCGGGCCGACGAGCCTTCGTCCGACGAGACTCGGGTCCCAGAGTCTTCGTCCCAGGAAACTCGGGTCCCAGAGTCTTCGTCCCACGTGACTCCGGACGCTAGTGGCCATGCTAATGGTGGCGAGGACACCTTTTCTGACGATAGCTATAGCGAGGGCAAGCTGGTTGAGGGGGGCAAGAAGGTCTACCTGCGTGGTGGTACAAAGCTCCCGGCCGTGCTGGCGACCCGCGATCACACTTGGTTGATTGAGCCTAATGGGGAGAAGTAAGTGCATTTACTCTTTTTTAACCTTTTGCCTTCATGTTTCTTCAAATTAATATCTAATGTGTTGGCCTTGTCATACTGCAGGGGTTGGAAACACGCCCCTGGTGTCCGCAGGCCCAACCAGGTCCTTGGTGTGCTTTGCCGGCACCACTTCCCGGGGTGGGTCATGTTGCCCGGTGAGGGTCAGGTTCCACAGCTAGCACTGAGCTGGGAGCTGTACGTGGCTGCCCCAGCCCCGCTGGAGGAGAGGGTCGACGGTGTCTTGTGCGAGACGGTGGCCGACATTGTGTCCGGCGGTTTTGGGTAATTTCTCCTATACAGAATTAAAAATCAACAGTACCTAGTGATTGTACTAATCAGTGTTGTCTTGTTTGATTGCAGACCTTCTACATGTGTCTTGAGGAACGCGAGGCGGACGCGGCTATGGTTGTCGAAGCCGAGTGCAAGCGCCTACTTCAGAACTTACGGCACGAGGCTCGGGTGCAGGCTGTTCGAGACTACTACGCCTCGACTAACATTAAGAGGGCCAAGAAGAAGTGCCGCGCCAAGTATCTGAGTAAGGAGAAGTACATGAAGGTAATTACCTATTCTTAAGGCCTTGTACTTCTAGTGAAATTTCTCTTTGTCTAACTTAGGTGCCCCCGAGATGGTGTGCGGATAGGATGGACTGTTGGGAGGCGTTGGTGGATGAGTGGTGCTCTCCCCAATGGCTAGCCGTCCACAACAAGGCCAGGGATAAGCGTGCCCAAATGCAAGGTGTGCCACACCATCAAGGGAGCTCCAACCTGTTTGAGTACGGGGATCACTAGGTATGTGGTTTGCTTCACGATTCATGCAATTTCATTCTTCATGCTAGCTTGAGCCCTTAACTAATATTTTGTTCCTCTCTTTTAGGCGTGACACAACAAGAAGGACGTGCCACCGCTGTACGACCTCTATGCCATGGCCCATACTGCCCCGTACAAGAAGGCCAAGGCATTCTCTGAGGATGGCCTCAATCATCCAGAGAGCTTCACCAACATCTCCTCCCATAACAAGCTCGTGAGGTACAGAGACGTTGGGAAGACGAGGAAAGGGGAGGACTTCAACCCGAGCCAGAGTCCTTTTGATCCAGAGATCGTGATGCTATCTGGTGGCGGGAGGTACCATGGCTCGGTAGCCATTGGGGATGGACTCATACGTTGTCCTAGAACTCTCCCGGAGATCAAGAAGCGCTAGACGAGCTCCGATCCTGAGATACCGCCTCGTCCACGGCCAATGGAGTTCGCCATCGAGGCTAGGGCCCAGGAGCTTCTGGCGGAGGCAAACAGGCAGGCTAAGCAGAGGGAGAGGGAGTTGGAGGAGAGGACGGCTAGTCTGTTGGAGGCGGAGAGGAACCGGAATGACGCGTCTCACCGGGCCCTATACGAGCTCCTCGTGGTAAGTTTCTCCTACATATTAGCCAAATCATGCACGTAATGTTCGTTTCATTACTAACTAATATGACTGACTCATGAAAACAAAATGTGCAGTCCGTGTGTGAGAAAAACGGTCAGACCCTTCCGCCGATGCCCCAGATTGGTCTAGCGGACACGGTGAGTTTCATTTGAATGGTCATTAGTTACTAGTATTCACATTTCAGTTGCATCATGCTAACGAGACATTGCAAATGATCTTTGGTGCAGCATGCCTCCCAACAAGCATCGACCGATCCTTCTCCGTCTCGCACTGGCGCAACCCCGACCGGTCCTTCTCCGTCTGGCACTGGCGCAAACCCGACCGCTCCTTCACCTCCGTGATGATGGTAAGTTTTCCCAAGTTTTTCTTAACAAATGCATACTTAGCTTAAGAAATGACCTACTTAGCTCCAAAATGACCTATACTTAGATTAGTTTCCTAAAAAATGACATAATAACCTTACTTAGCTCCAAAATGACATATTTTACCTAGGATAGCTATAAAATGACCTATACTTAGCATTTTTTCCTCCAAAATGACTTGATATGCTTAGTTAGCTAAAAAATGGCATAACTACCTAGGATAGCTCAATAATGATCTATAATTAGCTTAGATAGCTCATTTATGACATAATTAGCTCACTTAGGTTAAAAAATGGCATAATAACCTTGGTTTAGCTCCAAAATGACCTATACTTAGCTTATTTTCCTCGAAAATGACATAATAACCTTACTTAGCTCCAAACTGACATACTTTACCTAGGATAGCTATAAAATGACCTATACTTAGCATTTTTTCCTCGTAAATGACTTAATAAGCTTAGTTAGCTAAAAAATGGCATAACTTCCTAGGATAGCTCTAAAATGACCTACACTTACCATTTTGTCCTCCAAAATGAATAAATATGCCTAGTTAGCTCAAAAATGGCATAACTACCTAGGTTAGCTCAAAAATGACCTATACTTAGCTTCTTTAGTTCATTTATGACATACTTAGCATACTTAGGTAAAAAATGGCATGATAACCTTGGTTTAGCTCCAAAATGACATAGACTTAGCTTATTGCCTCCAAAAGGACAAAAAAACCTTACCTACCTCCAAAATGACCGATTTTAACTAGGATAGCTCTAAAATGACCTACACTTGCCATTTTGTCCTCCAAAATGAATAAATATGCTTAGTTAGCTAAAAAATGGCATAACTACCTAGGTTAGCTCAAAAATGACCTATACTTAGCTTCTTCAGTTCATTTATGATATACTTAGCATACTTAGGTAAAAAATGGCATGATAATCTTGGTTACCTACAAAATGACATAGACTTAGCTTATTTTCCTCGAAAATGACATAATAACCTTACTAAGCTCCAAAATGACCTATTCACCTAGCTTAGCTCTAAAATGACCTACACTTAGCATTTTTACCTAGCTTAGCTCTAAAATGACCTACACTTAGCATTTTTACCTATCTTAGCTAAAAAATGGCATTTTTACCTACCTTAGTTAGAAGAAGAAGAAGATAAAGAAGAGGAGAGGAGAAAAAGAAAGAGAAGATAAATTCTTCTTCTTCTTCTTCTTCTTCTTTTTCTTCTTCTTCTTCTAGCTAGTCTTCTTCTTCTTCTAACTTTCTTCTTTCCCAATTTGCAGATTTGCTTTAGATGAGGAAGCTTGCATTGATGGAGTCTACTCTTCTCCTTGTGCTTCCTTTTTGTTTTTGGAAACTTGTTGGAAACTTGTTGTTGGATATGTATGTATGGATGAAACCATTGTATGTTGGATATGTTGTTGGAAACTTCTTGTTGGAAACCATTGTATGTTGGATATGTTGTTGGAAACTTGTATGTTGGATATGTTGTTGGAAACTTATTGTTGGTATGCTTGTTGAAATTATTTTCAAATGCGTGTATATATATATATATCTGTGAAATTCTGTGAAATTGAATGAATTTAAGAAAAAAAAAGAAAAAACAGGGGCTGTACAGGCTCTTTGCCGTCTGCTAGCAAACGGCAAAGGTCTTTGCCATCAGCCAGCAGACGGCAAAGCTGCCACGTGGCAGCTACCTGTGCAACCTGGGGTGCACTGGGCTAGCCTATTTGGCAGCTTTGCCGTCAGCTGGCAGACGGCAAAGACCTTTGCATCTTTGTTGTCTGCCAGCAGACGGCATAGCATGCCACGTGGCAGCTACCTGGGCTGGCCTATTTGGGCACTTTGCCGTCTGCTGGCAGACGACAAAGATGCAAAGGTCTTTGCCGTCTGCCAGCAGACGACAAAGCACGCCGTTAACCCCTTAACGGACCTAAGCTGCCACATGTGCCATCCATGCCCTTTGCCGTCTGCTGGCTGACGACAAAGGCCTTTGCATCTTTGCCGTCTGCCAGCAGACGACAAAGAGCCCTTTGTCGTAGTTTGTTCAGCCGGATGTGTTGCCGTCTGCTGGCTGACGGCAAAGGCCTTTGCCATCCGCCAGGCATGCCTTTGCCGTCTGTCATGGCAGACGGCAAAGTTCCTGATTCCTGTAGTGAAGGATTGGGTTCTCTTGTTATCAGAAGTGCACGGCCGCACTGCGGATGCTTGCATATGGCATGGTCGCTGATTCATGGGACGAGTAGCTACGGATGTCCGACAGCACATGAGGAGATGCCATGGTCAGGTTTGCAGCTGCCATGGTTGAAGTGTTTAGACTGCAGTACCTAAGAGAACCAACAATGGCAGGCACGAGAGGCTCTTGGCAATCTCGGAAGCAAGAGGGTGGCCAGGTTTTCTTGGATCACTCGACTGCATACATTGGAAATGGAAGAACTGTCCAAAAGCTTTGCAAGGGCAATATCGGGATCATGTTAAGAAGCTCACCATAATTCTTGAAGAAGTTGCATCACATGATCTTTGGATTTGGCACGCTTTTCATGGCATGCCCGATTCTCAAAATGATATTAATGTGTTGTAGCGATCACCATTGTTTGCTAGGCTGACTGGAGGAAAAGCTCCTCCTTGCCACTATACTGTCAATGGCATGAGTACACCATGCGCAACTATCTGGTTGACGGTATCTATCCTTCATGGGCTACCTTTGTCAACACCTTCTCTAACCCAATTAGTCAAAAAAAGTCTCACTTTGCCCAAAGACAGGAAGCACCTAGAAAGGATGTTGAGAGGGCTTTTGAAGTTCTGGAGACACGTTTTACAGTTGTTCGTGGACCTGCTAAACAATAGGATCCGGAGACTTTGTGGGAGGTGATGACCTGTTGTATGATCATGCACAACATGATCGTGGAGGATGAGGGTGACTATGTTGCCGCAGGTCTTGAATTTGGAAACATGGGTGGTCCTATCAAACTTCCCGGCCAAAATCCGACCACATTTGAAGAGTTTGCTCAAATGCATCAACAAATTCGGCATCGAGCAACTCACGAACAACTGCAGGAAGATCTGATTGAGCATGTATGGGCGGTTAAAGGGGAGACAACAATGTTGGAGTGTAGTATTTAAACTTTTTAAATTGGAACTACCGCTGCATTTGAACATTTCAACAATTTTAGACTACACATGCGCCTATTTGAACATGCAGGCTTTAAAAAAATTGTGGTCCAGTCTATGCGGGCAGCATTGGATGGCTGCCACCCACATCACTGTCCGTGGACAGGCCCCCCCTGTCCGTGGACAGTTGTCGAAGCAAAATTGTGGGTCAACATTGGAGATGCCCTTAGATTATTTATAAAGTATATAATCTCGTATTATGTACTCCCTCTGATCCAAAATAAGTGTCGTGGTTTTGAACTAGACTTAGTTCAAAACTGCGAAAATTATTATGGATTGGCGCTACTATATATGATGTTGCAGATTTATCATATTTTTCTATAAGTTTGTTCAAACTCAAGTTTAAGGCAGGATAACATAGAACTTCAATTAATTTGGAATGAAGAGAGTATTTGCTATACCAAGTTATATTCAATGGATTTCTGTACTTGAATAAACAACTTCTAATCTCTGTTTTACTGTGGCTGACTGGATTTTCGCAAAATCACAATATTTCTTAGTTGTTTGATTCTTCACGGCAACATAGGCGAGCATGGACCGAGTCGGAGGTGGCGATGAAACTGAGCTTGTAAGGTGTGTGTGTGTGGGAGGGGGTGTCGGTGTCAAAACCGGCTAATCTCGGGTAGGGGGTCCCAAACTGTGCGTCTGAGGATCGAAGGTAACAAGGGATAAAGGGAACACGATGTTTACCCAGGTTCGGGCCCTCTTAATGGAGGTAAACCCCTACGTCCTGCTTGATTGTATTTGATGAGTATGGGGGTTACAAGAGTTGATCTACCTCGAGATCGTGATGGCTAAACCCTAGATGTCTAGCCTATGGGAGTTATGATAGCCTCTACGGACTAAACCCCTCCAGTTTATATAGACACCGGAAGGGGCTAGGGTTGTATAGAGTCGGTTTACAGAGGAAGGAAATTACACATCCGAATGCCAATCTTGCCATCCACGCAAAGGAGAGTCCCATCTAGACACGGGGAAAGGCCTTATATCATATGCCTTTACGACCCATCAGTCCGGCCCATGTCACATTACCCGGACGCCCGAGGACCCCTTAATCCGGGACTCCCTCAGTAGCCCCCGAACTGGCCTTCAATGACGACGTAGTATCCGGCTTATCTCTTCGGCTTTGCAAGGCAGGTTCTTCATTTGTACTTTGGATTGACGAGAGTCCGGTTCTGACCTCGATGTGCTGCCTTTACAATCCTTTTCTATGGTTGCTTCGATTTCCGCGTGCCGGGCGAATACGAATGGTCTGTGATTTTTTGCAAATAAGCCCCTCACCACGTTCGGACGACATCTATATAAGGAGAGCTATATCCTCAAATGCCATCTCATATCGCGCAAAAGAAAGACTGTCAAGATTAGCTGCGAACAAAGCTTTCCAGCATGGCCAGTGCTCCAGGCTCATCTTCGCGCCCTCATGGCCCTCAAGAGGGTGATTGGCAGAGTTGTTCCATGCCTCATCTTCAGCTGAGTCGACTCCAGACGCAGGGCTACCTTCCCCTCGCAGATCTAGTTCCCGTTCGAGCGGGATTGGCCTTAATTGGCAATGATGTGATGGCTGAGAATTTCCCCAACCCCAACAAGGATGAGAGGGTGTGCTTCATCCCCTTTCTGCTGTGGGGCCTAGGATTTCCAATCCACCCCTTTCTCAGGGGCCTATTGGAATTTTATGGCATCCAACTGCACAACCTTACCCCAGGTTCGATTCTACACATCTCAGGTTTTGTCGCCCTCTGCGAACTGTTCTTAGGCATCGAGGCCCATTTTGAACTATGGAGGAAGTTCTTTTGCCTTATTCCCCACCATCGGGGAGGCTCTATTTTTGAAGTGGGCGGTGCCGAAGTATGGCGTATAGCCAGATCCGGATACCTCATAGGAACTCCCAAGGAGGTATACCCACAGTGGTCTTCGGAATGGTTTTATATGGACGACGTCCCACTGCCGGACCCAGTTCGGCGCGGCCTTCCCGAATTTTCTAGTGCTCCTTTAAAGAAGCGTCTCAATTGGCGTCCCCGAAGTCCCAAGGAGGAAGACAGTGCGGAAATAAAAAGGTTGGTTAACAAGATCAGGTTACTAGCCCATACCAAGCTCTCAATAGTCGAGGTCATGGCTATTGCAATAAAGAGGTGTGTCCAGCCTCTCCAATCCAGAGTAACTCCCTTATGGTGTTATAATGGAGAAGATGATGCTTCCCGTTACAGACAGAAGGGTCCGGATGCCCCTGCCGAACTGGCCACAATCCTGGCCGACCTGTATAAGAGTGAGAAAGAAGACTTCCTCCGCTTAAACTGCCGGGATGGCTATTCCATGTACAACCCCGTAGAATGGGTAAGATTTTGATTGTCTGCGCTGCCTTATTGCTGTCACAGATACTAATCAACTTTGCCCTTTGTTACCAAAAACCGTCATGGAGGAAGATGATCGAGGACGTCCGCTGTCCCGCTCCACAGCCAGAGGATCATAGCCACGATGGAGACCCTGGCTTTCACGAGGATCCGGACATATACCTAGAGTTCGATGAAGGAGTATTCTGTCAAGCGAGCCTTGACGGCTTAAGAGTGGCTATCACTGCCGACTACCCCCGCCTCTATCCCTTCTGCATCGTAAGTATTCGAAGGGCTCTTGAAAGGAAACCCTTATCTGCACTTTTGCTTATTATACCATTCCAAACTTTTAACAGGATCGGCATTCGACAGACCGTACTTCCTCGAGGGCGGCCCCTACACAGGGCAGCCGTTCAAAACGAAAGGGGACTGGGAGTGCTGCAGAAACCCCACAGTCTTCCAAGAGGTATGTCCGCTTAATACATGCCTAGGCATGAGTCTGGATTGCTTAAGGTCTCCTTCTTATCTTTGATGTCAGGAGAAACACGCGGCAGACGATGGGAAAACGCCCTGCTAGCCGAATGTCCGCCAATCCGGTGCCGGACTCGCCAACTAGGACGAGGACCGAGGCAATGCCAGATCTGAATCCTCATGAGGATTCGGACGATGTATCTGTCATGAATTCTGAAGTGGAGAGCGTGATGAATCACCATCGATTAAAGGAAGCCATGCGTGCCCCGGCTTTTTCCGAGCAACAGTTTACCGCACTCAGCACGGTGGATGCATATATCCGAGCCGCTCGAGACGGACTTGCCGGAGTCACTCAGTTATTCTCAAAGGACATACAGGTAAGCGTTTATGCAATTTTGGATAGTCATATGCCAGTAGCCCCCGAGACTTGAAGCGGTGAGGAAAACCGATTTAAGGATCGATATACCCTGCAGGTCCTTAAAGAAAAGAACACTGCGCTAGCCCAGGAGCTGAAAACAAACCAAATGCAGCTGAATGCTGTTGCCGCCGAACTAGCGGAGATGCAAAAGATCGCAACGAGTGCGTCCGGGGAGAAAAATCTCAAGGAGGAAAAGGACAAACAATCCAAAGAGATAGAGAGCTTGAAGGCTCAATTATCGGCCGCTCGGAGAGAAAATGAAAAACTGAAGGGCGGCATATTCGGTATGTCTTCCTCTTTTATTCAGAACCTCCCTAGGTGCTCATGTTTAATCCATAATTCAGAATATCATGACTCTGTTGCTGCAGGTCTGTTAACTGGTAGGCCGGAAGAGGAAGTACCCGGATTTCAAGGCGACATGCTAAAGGAGCTGTCTGTGGTACATGCTCGGGCCCGGAAGGCCATGAAGAGTATGGTGAAGGCTTTATGGCCATCCGATACCCCTCCAGAGAGTATGGAGGGCTTGGCAAACCTGTTCAAAGGTACCCGGCGCCAGTTTGAGCTATGGAAGACATCCGCCTGCCGTGAGGGCGCACGAGAAGCCTGGGCCATGGTGAAAACACGCTTCACCAAGCTAGATTCAAATCATATGGCCCGAGTGGGACCACAGGGACCAGACAGGAAAGAGACTCCAGTGAGTTTGGTGTATGGCCAAGTAATGATAGCTGCGAAGTATTCGCAGGAAGACTGTAGGTTAGACAGTCTTATAGATGGAATAGATAAGGAATAGGTATTTGATGCAAATGTATTAGAGTACGTTATGATCAACCTGTGCCTTTATCCGAACATGTGAAAAGTTTTGTCATCGCAGGCTTTCGGCTTTAACCTCCGGACCAAAATGGTGGAGTGTTTCCGGACACTATTGGGAATGGAAAGATACATTCACTATGTCCAGAAACCAGGCAACCCCGTCATTGTGCTCGAACAGGCAAAAAACTGTAGTTCAGGATGTATGTTATATTACATATGTAAGAAAAATCTTCCAAGGAAAATAGTTCCGTTAAGGGTTCCTTTCCTTGGGTTGGCAGGCAGTAATTATGTGTGCCGGGGCTTTGGTCCGTTATACGGAAAAACTATCCCACAGTATTTGGAGTGGTTACAAGAATGTAACAATCTGTCGTTTGATTGCCGGCCACCTATTCTCTTAAGAACGCTAGCTTTTGGCTTCACCCGTCTGAGGTACATGTCCGGTGACCCGGTTGTAACAATGGCAGAGGTGCTCCCTTTATGCCCTAGCCGAATAATCGGGAACTTAGGGCATAAACACAGGAGCAAGGCAACCCAGCTTGGCAAAAACTTAAGTCATAGAGGTGCATATAATGGCAAAAAGGATGTATATGAGCAAACGACATTTATATTTTGAGCTTCAGGCTCGAAATAATAATAAGCTTCGGTTAAAGAAGCCCCCGGTTATGGTGGAGTATGTACATTTAAGGATGTGTACCCCTCAAGTGTTCGGCTTATCCAAACACTTCCTAGAAATCGTATAAAAACGAAAAAACAAGAAAAAAAAATGAAGAGGAGAAAAAGGGGACGAAAAAGAAGTATGGCCGAACTTTATGTGTAGAATCTTCGGAGCCGAGCAGCGTTCCATGGATTTGGCTCTAAGCGGTTATCCGATGCATTACGAAGCGGTAAGCTCCTCCAGTGAGAACTTCATCGATAATGAAGGGACCCTCCCATTTTGGTTTGAGCTTGTCCTTTTTCTTCTCTGGGAGGCGTAAAACGAGTTCACCGACATTATAAGTCTTTGCCCGCACTTCCCTGCTTTGATATCTTCGGGCCTGTTGTTGATAGAATGCGGAACGGGCCTTTGCAACATCGCGCTCCTCCTCTATGGCATCTAGGTCGTCCTGCCGATCGAGCTCGGCTTCTCTCTCTTCATACATATGCGCACTCGAGGTGAGTCATGAATAATATCGCAGGGCAAAACAGCCCGTTCGACCTGACCGTTTGTTTGAGGGTGATATACGGAGGCGTAATCGAGCTTGATGCCCAAGTTAGCACACCAAGTTTTCACCTCATCGGCTATGAAGTTAGAGCCATTGTCAGTAATGATACTGTGAGGGACACCATAACGGTGTACAACGCCGGATATAAAGTCGATCACCGGTCCAGCTTCAGCCGTTTTTACTGGTTTGGCCTCTATCCACTTAGTGAATTTGTCCACCATAACCAGCAAATATTTCTTCTTGTGACTTCCCCCTTTAAGGGGTCCGACCATATCCAGCCCCCAGACCACAAAAGGCCAAGTAATGGGTATTGTTTTTAAGGCGGTGGGCGTCATGTGACTTTGATTGGCGAAAAGCTAGCATCCGACACAGCGCTGTACAAGAGCCTGTGCATCTGCTCGTGCCGTAGGCTAAAAGAAACCTGTACGGAAGGCTTTACTTACGAGGGCCCGAGCGGCGACGTGATGGCCACCGAGACCAGCATGTATTTCGGCCAAGAGCTGCCGTCCCTCCTCTTCGGAGATACATCTTTGAAGAACTCCAGTAGTACTTTTCTTGTAGAGCTCTCCTTCATGAACCTTGTAGGCTTTCGAGCGTCGAACTATGCGACGGGCCTCATTCTGGTCCTCAGGGAGCTCCCGCCTATTAAGGTAGGCCAGGAAGGGTTCGGTCCATGGAGCTATGACATCCATGATTACATGGGCGGAAGGTGTCATTTCGGTGCCCGAGCCCCCGATGATATCAGAAGTGTGTTTGGCATCTGGGGGTATGATCGGCCCCGGACTAGTGTTGCCGCACTCATCCTGCCACACCACGGATGGCTTGAAGAGCCTTTCCACAAAGGTGTTAGGTGGGATGGGGTCGCGTTTAGCGCCCATTTGAGCAAGGATGTCCGCTGCCTGATTACTGTCTCGAGCAACGTGATGAAACTCGAGCCCCTCAAACCGAGCTGATATTTTGAGTACGGCATCGCGGTATGCCGTCATCTTTGGATCTTTTGCATCGAAATCTCCATTTATTTGGGATATTGCGAGGTTCGAATCCCCACGCACCTCTAGGCGTTGAATGCCCATAGAAACAGCTATCCAGAGACCGTGCAGTAGTGCCTCGTATTCGGTTGCGTTGTTGGAGTCCGTGTACATTATTTGCAATACATAGCGGATTGTGTCCCCAGTAGGGGAGGTTAAGATGACACCGGCTCCCAGCCCGGCTAACATTTTATAGCCGTCGAAGTACATTACCCAGTTGGAGTATGTGCTGTATTCTTTAGGGAGTTCGGCTTCCGTCCATTCGGCGCTGAAGTCGGCCAGCACCTGAGATTTAATAGCTTGGCGTGGTTTGTATGTTATTTCAAATGGTAAGAGCTCGATGGCCCATTTGGCTATGCGGCCGGTGGCGTCCCGATTATTTATGATATCATTGAGTGGTACTTCGGATGCCACCGTGATCGGACACTCTTGAAAGTAGTGCCACAGCTTCCGGGAAGCCATGAAGACCGCATACGCTATCTTTTGGTAGTGGGGGTATCGAGATTTGCACGGTGTAAGGACCGCCGATACATAGTATACTGGTTTTTGGAGTGGGAATTTATGTCCCTCTTCCTCTCGTTCGACGACGAGCACCGCGCTCACCACCTGGTGAGTTGCAGATATGTAGAGCAACATAGGTTCGCCGATGTTTGGTGCGGCGAGGATTGGGTTGCTTGCTAACAGAGTTTTTATTTCTTCCAATCCGGCCGCTGCCGCATCCGTCCACTCGAAGTGGTCGGTTCGTCGGAGTAGGCGATAAATCGGCAGTGCCTTTTCTCCCAATCTGGAGATAAAGCGGCTCATAGCTGCCACGCACCCAACTAGTTTCTGGACCTGCTTTAGGTCTGTTGGGGTTGCCAATTGTGACAAGGCTTGGATTTTGGCAGGGTTTGCTTCGGCTCCTCTATTGGAAACAATGAACCCGAGTAGTTTTCCGGCTGGAACGCCGAAGACACATTTTTCCGGATTGAGCCGTATGTCATATGTTCGGAGGTTGTTGAATGTGAGGCGTAGATCGTCCACCAATGATTCGACGTGTTTAGTCTTGATGACTACATCATCTACGTATGCCTCCACTGTCTTGCCAATTTGTTTCTCCAGACATGTTTGAATCATGTGTTGGTAAGTGGCGCCAGCGTTTTTGAGTCCGAATGGCATGGTGTTGAAGCAAAAAGGCCCGTACGGGGTAATGAATGCCGTTGCGGGCTGGTTGGACTCCTTCATTTTAATTTGATGGTATTCGGAGTATGCGTCGAGGAAACACAGTGAATCGTGTCCTGCAGTCGCATCAATGATTTGGTCAATGCGAGGCAGCGGGAAGGGGTCCTTAGGGCAGGCTTTATTGAGGTCTTTGAAATCGACACAAAGGCGCTAGGATTTATCCTTCTTCGGTACCATGACCAGGTTTGCCAGCCAGTCCGGGTGTTTGATCTCCCAGATGAACCCTGCTTCAAGAAGTTTAGCTAGCTCCCCCATAGCTTGTCGTTTGGGTTCAGAAAATCGCCGCAACATTTGCTTGACTGGTTTGAACCCCTTTATAATATTGAGGCTATGTTCGGCCAGTCTGTGTGGGATCCCGGGCATGTCCGAAGGGTGCCAGGCGAAGATATCCCAATTTTCACGCAGGAACGTTCTTAGTGCGGCGTCGATCATTGGATCCAGCTGTGCTCCAATGGTGGCTGTCTTGTTGGGTTGCGTCGGGTGCACTTAAAATTTTATTATTTCGTCTGCTGGTTTGAAAGAAGTGGACTTGGGCCTCTTATCGAGGATTACATCATCTTTGTCCACTGTGGAACGCAGAGTGGTTAGCTCCTCGGCCGCTAGGGCCTCAGATAATGCCTCGAGGGCCAAGGATGCCATTTTGTTTTCGGCGCGGAGCGCTATATCCGGATCACTAGTGATGGTGATAACTCCGTTGGGCCCTGGCATTTCGAGCTTCATATACCCGTAATGGGGTATGGCTTGGAAGCGTGTGAAGGCGTCTCGGCCCAACAAGGCGTGATATCCGCTTTTGAAAGGTGCCACATGGAAGAGCAACTCTTCGGACCTATAGTTCTCCGGCGTGCCGAATACTACATCAAGTTTAATTTTCCCCAAACATCGTGCTTCCCGACTGGGGATAATCCCTCGAAAGGTGGTGATGCTCTGCTCGATGCGAGTCTTGTCCATTTGAATTTTATTGAGTGTGTCTTCGTAGATGAGGTTTAGTCCACTGCCGCTGTCCATGAGCACCTTGGTGAGTCAAAAGCCGTCTACAATTGGGTTTAAGACCAATGCGGCAGGTGTTCGGACTGATCTGGCCTTTGGTTCATCGTCGGCAGTAAAAGTTATTGCCGTATTGTTCCAAGGATTTACTGCGGCTACTTGGTTAACTTCGGCGAGGTCGGGGAGCGCCCTTTTGCGCCGATTACTTGAAGAAAAGGTCTCGAAGACCATAAAGACGTTGAGGTCGTCATCCTCCGAAGAGTACTTCTTCGGGGTGGTGTTGGTGAGGATGGCCTTGCCGCTCTTAGCCACCTGCCGGAGTACCCAACATGCCCGAAGGCTATGTGTTGGTTCGGTATTCGGCGTCGTGTGTATCCGATAGGGCTTGTCGAGTAATTCGTCTAGGATAGTTCTATGTCCCGTGAAGGGTTTGATTTTCTTGTCAATGAGATGAGGATCGAGTGCACTGTAAGGGTGCATCCTTTTTGCCTGTCCGGTGGGCTGCTTAAAGGCAGGAGGTTCCCACTGAGCTGTCTGGGCTTTCCAGGTGCTTTCCATTGCGCAGTACTTTCGTACTATAAGTGCCAGATCTGCAAAGTGCAGTATGCGGCGGCGGCTGAGGGCATTGAGGATTCCCTCGTCCGTACAGTTGCGGCAGAAAACTGAAACCGCGTCCTTGTCACAGCAATCTTTAATCTTGTTTTTAACAAGGAGGAATCTGGCCCAGAAGTGATGGACCGTTTCCTGAGGTTGCTGTCATACATACATTAGGTCACATACATCTGGAGGACCTGAATTGCTTGGGGAATATTGCTTGTGGTGGGTGGGTGGACTGGAATCCGAGCCCTGACCCACTATTGGATCCAGAGTTTGAAGAATCTCTGAGGTCACTGGTCCAGGATTAGGAGGGTCCTTGTGGTTTTTGGGCTCAACACCTGATTCTATGTTCGGAGGACACATGGTCTCTTCCCGAAAATTGGTATCCGGCTCACAGGGCTCGGACATCCGAACATAGCTTGTTATCAACTTAGGGGGAGAAGTATTCTCGGCTTGTTCCTCCACAACCGCTTCCAGATGGGTGATCAGCGGGGACTTGATCTCCCTCTGATCGGGTTTAAGACCAATCCGATCATAGTCTATTGCGACCCCCAAGGCGGCGATGCGATCTAGCAGTTCGTTCAAGGACAAGACATCTGCCGGATCCATCTTTTCGGAGTGTTCAAGGCCGATGCGGAGATGATGTTTGGCGATCTGGGGGGCCGCCTTTCGCTTAACGGGCGGGCGAGCGCCCATGGCAAAACCGCCGAGTTGGAGGATCTATCCCGGAACTAGGGCTCCTCAAGAGGTGATGTTGTCATTGATGACAAGGCGAGCCATCGATCCTTCTGTCGACGACACAAAGGAACTCTCAATGAAAGCACCAATGTCGGTGTCAAAACCGGCTGATCTCGGGTAGGGGGTCCCGAACTGTGCGTCTGAGGATCGAAGGTAACAAGGGACAAAGGGAACACGATGTTTACCCAGGTTCGGGCCCTCTTAATGGAGGTAAAACCCTACGTCCTGCTTGATTGTATTTGATGAGTATGGGGGTTACAAGAGTTGATCTACCTCGAGATCGTGATGGCTAAACCCTAGATGTCTAGCCTATGGGAGTTATGATAGCCTCTACGGACTAAACCCCTCCAGTTTATATAGACACCGGAGGGGGCTAGGGTTGTACAGAGTCTGTTTACAGAGGAAGGAAATTACACATCTGAATGCCAATCTTGCCATCCACGCAAAGGAGAGTCCCATCCAGACACGGGGAAAGGCCTTCTATCTTATATCTTTACGGCCCATCAGTCCGGCCCATGTCACATTACCCGGACGCCCGAGGACCCCTTAATCCGGGACTCCCTTAGGGGGCTTGGACCAAGCTAGATGCGGCATTGCCATGGAGCAGAGGCGAGGAGGGATTTTAGGTAGAAGGATCGATGGTCCTGTTACCAGACTAATGGCTTGGGCAGCCACCAGGATTAAGGAAGGAGGGTCACCACAACCAATGGTCTCAAATATATAATCCCTCTAGTCGCCAACCTAAAATGTTTTAATCATCTGTCAAATGTTTTTCTTCCTTTTATTCTCTCTCGAAGGCCATAAGCCATCATTAACCAAACCCAAGCCTTGCAAGAACACTCCTAATAAAAAAATCAATTACGAGCAGACCTAGTGGGAATTCGTCATCATATTCAACGTGCATAAGCCGATGACGCCCAGTGAGACTAGTTGGATGCCCCATGTGATTCACATCACCAAAGTCATGGAATCATTGTAACTACAACCAACAAGTAACACGATGTTTGCAGGAGACAACATCGATGATGATTTGAAGCACGGATCGTCTGAGATAGAGAAGAAGGTGAATGTGAGATGCGAATACCCAACCCCACCTCTATGCCAAAAGCACCTCCACAAGATCTTATTCACGAGACCGCTAGCACCATCGCTAACTAAGGCAGAAGCATAGTGGTTGGCAACTCTCCCCCATGATCCAATGCATTGGATTTGGGGAAGCCAATACTCACATGTCCCATGGCAGCGCTGACACTAGGGCCACCTCGATGGGATGAAGCTAGAGGTACTTGTTCCACTTTGTCATTCTCTCTGCTACCCGAACGAACAACACAATGACATCAAACCATAATAAGCTAAAGCAAGACTTCCGATGAGCATAAAAGTACATGATCTCCCCGCCTCCTGTTGGAAATATGAGCAATTTACCAAATGATTTTATTAACAGAAATACGAGATAAGACATGACTATTATAGCAGAGATAAAACAAGTCATGCAATCTGACAGAAAGAAGGTAAATAGCATCTGCATATATGAACTAGAACCGAACACATCTAGAGCAAACATATCTAGAGCAGACAGTTGAGCAAGAAACTGTGGTAGAACCTCAAACATAAAGAGCATGAGAACGTACGGAACAGCAGCAGAAGCACCGGTCTTGGGGCCGATGTCATCGCCAGCCATGTCGTCGAAGAGGTTGTCAACGTCGGGGAAGAAGTCGTCGTTGGGGAAGTAGTCGTTGGTGTCCGGAGCGTCCGTGATGAACCGGCCAGTAGTCACGCAGAGCGCTCCCCAAAAACCTTATCACCCTTCTCCCATACAGGAATCAAAGGGGTGGGGTTTCGGAGGCCTACTATCCCGACCTGCGATGCACGCCGCAAGCCGGGATGGGGAAGATCGTGGCAGTAGCTCAGTGGTCAGGAACGGTGGCGAGAGGAAGATGATCTTCTGATGTGTCTCTCTGGAGAGGAGCGACCTCTCTTTTATAGGCACATGAGAAGGAGGCGAATAGGCTGCGACGGGAGCTGAAGCAAAGAAGGGAGACAAAACGAATAGACAACAGCCGAAGGGTGCAGCGTTCATTTCAATATCCACTACAGCAAAATCT
Source organism: Thinopyrum elongatum (assembly GCA_011799875.1). Classification (NCBI taxonomy): domain Eukaryota; kingdom Viridiplantae; phylum Streptophyta; class Magnoliopsida; order Poales; family Poaceae; genus Thinopyrum; species Thinopyrum elongatum. The sequence goes on from CM022297.1 coordinate 466,858,867, forward strand.
TTCCATCTCCCGAGTGACCTTTGGTATACCCATCGTGCGTGGCAAAAATTTAGACATCGGCTCGGCTCATTGCCGCAACTCACGTCGCATCGTGACATGGTGTGGCGAGGCGGGCGACGGAGGAGGAGCGCGCGTGAATGTCCCTCTTGTTCTCATGCTCATACGTGTGGGGAAACAACCTCCCTTATAAGGAGGTCCAACTCCCACCAAACTTGCAATGTGGGACTAAACTTTAGTAGCACCCCTTGCCTTGCACGAATTGGCTTAGTGGGCCTCTAGGATTTATTAGGAATTTCTGAAATTGCTATTGGGCTGCCCTAAAATAGACTAAATTCTAGCAATCCCCCACCAAATCCCAGAGGCGCATGAAATTTTCCTTTGGCTCCAAAACACTGTTTTATATACCGGCAATGCAGTGGAGACTGTTAAGTTGAACTTCCACCTAGAACTCTATGCTACACTAGTAAGCAACTTGAACAGTGGACTAGGCCTTGAACTGCAAGTTTTCTGCGAATCTAGCTTCACACAAAGCCTTGACCGATACTAGGCTACTGTGGGTCTTCCCCGTGGGTGGAGCTTATGCGTCATACTCCGAGACCTTTCATGAGTTTACTAGAGAGCACCCTACTCTCATAGATTGCGACTTAACAATCAGACTCATATAGGTGTGTTCTTCAAAAGAAGTTCTACAGGACAACATCTCTGCTTAAATGAGCCACTTAGAACACATTAAGATATACATCAACCTTCCATGTAGATTAGGAGAGTAATGCATCTTCATGGAGTGGTAGTGTTAATAGTAAGGATACTCTCCTCTCAGTTGACCAACAGCTTGTCTTCCACATCTAATTCACGGGATCTCCGATCACATAGACTAGGTTACCACTGTGAAAAACTCATATTGTGGGTCTCATACCCATCTCCTTCGATGCATTATCTATCACATTACGTGATAGACCCTTAGTAAAAGGATCTGCCAGATTTCTAGACGTTTGGATATAATCCAATGCAATAACTCCAGAGTTTTTCATTTTTCTGACAGACTTTAACCTTCTCTGAACGTGTCTTGATGACTTCATGTTATCCTTTGAGCTGCTCACTTTTGTGATCACAGTCTAATTATCGCAGTTCATATGGATTCCCGGTACAGATTTCTCAACAACCGGCAAGTCATTCAAGAGCCGACGAAGCCAATCTGCTTTGACCGCAGCTGTATCTAGTGCTGTGAGCTCTGCTTCAATTGTTGACCTCTTTAAGATGGTCTTCTTGCAAGACTTCCAAGAAACAGCGCAACCTCCATGAGTGAATACATATCCGCTCGTGGCCTTTATCTCATCAGCATCTGAGATCCAGTTTGAGTCACTATACCCTTCTAGTACCTTTGGGTACCCAGTGTAGTGAATTCCATAATTCACAGTGCCTTTCCAGTAACGCATAACTCTCTCTAGAGCTTTCCAACGCACATCTCCTGGTTTTGAGACAAACCGGCTCAGTTTGCTAACATCAAAAGAGATGGCAGGTCTTGTAGCACTGGCTAAGTACATAAGCGAGCCAATAATCTGAGAATATTTTGTTGGGAATGTTGCATGGAAAACAAAAAAAATTCTACGCACACGCAAGATCTATCCATGGAGATGTATAGCTACGAGAGGGAGAGAGCATTGATACGTCTCCAATGTATCTATAATTTATGAAGTATTCATGCCATGTTTTCAACAATTTTATATGGTTTTGGTATGATTTGGATGGAACTAACCCAGATTGACGTTGTTTTCAGCAGAACTACCATGGTGTTGTTTTTTTTGTAGAAATAAAAGTCCTCCAAATGCAACAAAACTTTTTGACAATTGTTTTGGAACAAAAGAGGCACTAGAAGCTTCGTGGGAGGACTAGAAGACCCACGAGGTGGGCACAACCCACCAGGGCATGCCAGAGGGGCCTGGCTTGCCCTGGTGGGTTGTGCTCACCTCGAGGCCCATCTTCGCATGATTCCAATGCTGAAAAATCCTATAAATAGAGAAACCATCAGAAATGACCCTAGATCAGAAGTTCTGACGCCACAAGCCTTTGTAGCCACGAAAAACCAATCTAGACCCCGTTCCGGCACCCTGTTGGAGGGGGAAATCATCACCGGTGGCCATCTTCATCATCCCGGCGGCCAGCTTGATGAGGAGGGAGTAGTCCACCCTCAGGGCTGAGGGTTTGTACCAGTAGCTATGTGTTTAATCTCTCTCTCTCTCTCTCTCGTGTTCTTGAGTTGGCACGATCTTGATGTATCGCGAGCTTTGTTAATATAGTTGGATCATATGGTGTTTCTCCCTCTCTATCTTGTTTTGATGAATTGAGTTTTCCCTTTGAGATTTCGTTTTATCGGATTGAATACTTTTATGGATTTGAGAGCACTTGATGTATGTCTTGCTATGAATACCCGTGGTGACAATGGGGTATCATATTGATTCACTTGATATGTGTTTTGGCAGTCAACTCGCGGATTCCCGAGGTGACAATTGGGTAATCTATGCATAGGGGTTGATGCACATTCTCGTATTTGTTTCTCCGGTAGAAATCTTGGGGCACTCTTTGAGGTTCTTTGTGTTTGATTGAGTATTATGAATCTGAAATTGTTTGATGCATATCGCATAATCAACTCACGGATACTCGTGGTGACATTGGAGTATCTAGGTGACATTAGAGTTGGTTGATGTGTATCATATTGTGTTATTTTAGTACAAACTCTTGGTTAGATCGATCGAAAAGAATAGCTTGGTTTTATTTTAGTATGAACTCTAGGATAGATTGATCGGAAAGAATAGCTTTGAGGTGGTTTCGTACCCTACAAACAATTTGTTCTTATGTTCCCCGCTAGATAGGAACTTTGGAGTGATTCTTCTTCACACGTGGAGGGATGGTTATAAGATCCAATTATATTAGTGAAAGTGCTAATTATCGACTAGAGGGGGGTGAATAGGCAATTTTTATGAAAATCTTCAAGACAGGCAATGTCTTCGAAGATAGACACCCAAATACAGCCTATACCAAATGCAGTGGAAGATAAACTACACTAGCCAAGCCATAGTCTAGGAAATAGTACAAAGTAAACACGAAGACAAATAGCAGGTAGGTAGAGTGGATCAGAATAGGAAGATAGTGTGAAGCTAAATAAGCAATCAAAGAGAATGTCTTCACACTATGAAGTCAAACAGAACAGACACGCAATGACTTCACAAAGCTGAACAGTATGTAAAGGGTGAAGTGATAGAACCAGTTGCTTGGCAAAGACAAGAATTTGGTAGACCGGTTCCAGTTGCTGTGACAACTGTACGTCTGGTTTGGGAGGCTGAGATTGAACTCAGAAGACCATGTCTTCACCTTATTCCCCTTGAGCTAAGGACACCTAGTCCTCGCCCAATCACTCTGGAAAGTCTTCAAGGTAGACTTCCAAACCTTCACAGTCTTTGTTCACCAGTGATCCACAATGACTCTTGGATCCTCAGAACGTGACGCCTAACCGACTTGAAGATACACAGTCTTCAAGTGTAATAAGTCTTCAGATCATGCGGACAGAAAGACTTCAGTGATGCCAAACACTCTTTTGGGCTCTGGGTGTTTTGGGCTTTGTCCTCACAAGGTTTCTCTCTCAAAGGCTTTGGAGGTGGGTTGCTCTCAAACGACAAAAGCCGTGCACTAACTCTGAGCAGCCACCAATTTATGGTGTAGGGGGTGGGCTATTTATAGCCAGGAGGCAACCCGACATGCTTTGTCCGAAATGACCCTGGGTCACTAAGGAACCGACACGTGTCCAACGGTCGGATTTCAAACACACGCGGCAGCTGACTTAGGCTACAAGTAAATTTGACTCATCCAACACTGGATAAGATTTACTCTCATTGTCTTCACTCGAAGACATGGGATTTGGGTTGAGCATCACATCAGTTTTCTGACTCTTTTCACTTGGACCCCACTTAACAGTTCGGTGGTTCCTATGACTCAAGAAAGAAGAAAATGAAACTATGAAAGAAACTATGTCTTCGCACTCCATTGTCTTCGAGTGAATGTCTTCACGAGTCATTATCTTCGACGTGAATGTCTTCACGAACCACCATTGTCTTCAATGTCTTCATACATTTTTAGGGGTCATCTCTGGTAGGTAAACCGAATCAATGAGGGACCTCTACCTGTGTTATCCTCCAATTCTCACAAACACATTAGTCCCTCAACCATGTTTGTCGTCAATACTCCAAAACCAACTAGGGGTGGCACTAGATGCACTTACAATCTCCCCCTTTTTGGTGATTGATGACAAACTGGTTGAAGTTTTCAACGGGGATAATAATATGTGAAAGTTAAAGAACGCGGTTATTGGCTTCATGAAGTTGAAAGGGCTCCCCCTGAAGATGTGCATATAAGTAATTTTCCTTTGAATGCAAATGCACATGGCAGGTTCTGCTTTGTGGAGGTCTCTTTCAATTCATGAATACAATTCATCGTGCATACAAAAATGTATTGAAGATAATGACATGCACAATGAAAAATGGGTGTCTACAGAATGACTTCATGCGGTATTTATCATCGCAATAAAAGGTAGTAGCAAAATGTAGCAGACGACCATCAAGACTTAAGTGTTACAACTCAAAACCAACAGTTCAAGAATGAGAGTTGCAAAAGTTAACAAAAATAAGCACCCGACCCATATAGACCCGCTTGAAGACTATCAACTCATATGCTTCTCCCCCTTTTGTCAGGAATGACCAAAAAGGAGTGAAGACATAGAGTGTCTAAGTGATCCCATGAGGAGTTGGTGAAGTTGTTGGGGCAGGCTGGTCGACGTTGGAGTTGGGCGGTGCAGAAGGGCCTGATGCAGAATCGTGATGCAGTGAAGCCATAGCTGGTGAAGTGGTGTCGTCCTCCTCATCAATGACTCGTGCAACAACAGTTGGAGCCGAAGATGAGTAATCAGAATCTTCAATGGACGGTGTAGGACGCCAACTTACTGATTGTGGAGGCCTGGAGTCAAACTTGAATCTTTCTGTGAAGCCATATGGAGTGAGTTCATCTTCCGAGCATACGAGAGTGAGGCTCTTCCAGGCACGCCGACAGGCTTCATGAGCAACAAAGGAATTCTTGGTGGAGAGGTTGCGAATGCGATTGACATCCACAAGAAGACTTTGCATCTGACGCTTCATCCAGTCATGATGCCTATCCTGCTTCTGATGGAGAGAAACTAGAAGTTCTCTGTCATTTAGAACATGAGCATGCTTCTGAGGCCTTTGATGTACTGTGCTGGCTGTTGCATCAGTGTTTGCACAATGCGGCAGCCTGAGATGACCGACAAGGGGACCATCAGCAGTAGCAGTGGGATTTGGCACATGAATGGCTTCAATAAGTGTTGAGAATCTTTGGAACGTAGCATTGTCTTCATGAACTGGTACCTTAGCAGGTTCGGGATAGATGGCTTCATGAGACATATCAACTTCAGGCAGAAAGACAACATGATTGCGCACTAAAGCTTGATAGTTGAATGTGGAGTGAAGCCTAACCAGCCGCATAACCTATGGTGCACATAATTTGAGACCAAAAAGATTAATGCCTGAAGCTGCCAGCTGACGGATGAAGAAATCTTGAGTATTGAAACGGATGCCATTCAGAATGTAGAAGACCAATGTCTTCATGGTGCCTTCAAGCTTCACAGAAGAGGAGTGCCCTCTGATTGGCCATAGAGTATGCCTCAGAATATGATATATGGTGTGGAGCAGGTACTCGAGGTCATTTTCAAGGAATTCCTTGGGGTACTCGGCTTCTACTGGCAATGGCTTCATCATGGTCAGCATTTGACTCATGTTCGGCTCTGGCTTCTTGAAGATGCTTTCAAGTTCTTGTTCGAAGTGCTGACAACCTGGTTCATAGAGATCACCAGGAGTGGGCAGGGGAGTAAGCTCAATGATATCTTGAGCTTTGGCTTCATGATGTACATCACCTGACATCCACTCAAGGATCCATGTCTTCGGATCCCTGTTGTAGCCTGAGATATGCAGAGTGGCATAAAATTGAAGCAAGAGCTCTTCATTCTAGTTCTCCTTGTCGACGACAAAAGGGAGCAAGCCAACTTAGTGAAAGCAAGCAAGGGCTTCTTCAAGGCATGGCAGTCCAGCAATGGCATCACAACACATGCGCTTGTGTGGGAAGATTATGTCCTGGTTGAATAAGATGCATGAGTAATAGCTTCTTTGCCGATGACTCCAGAACCTGTCAGAAGATATCTTGGGCTTCTTGTAAGGATTCTTGGCCTTGTCAAAGAATTTGTTGTGCTCTCTGAAGCTTAAGGCATTGAATGAGCTCTGAGTGGTGACAGTACTTGGAAGCCTTGGCAATCTGGGCTTGGGCTTCTGCGTCTGAGGCCTTTGCTCGATATGGTAGTCATATTGAGGACCAAGAGCTTCTGGAGGTGTCATAATAGGCCGTCTAACACTGGTCAGTTCGCCTTCACGATAGGCCCTTGCCATAGTGTGTGGGACAGGTGGAGCAGCAACAACATCCGAGGTGGATGGCTGAATCTCTTCTGTGGCATCAGGGGCTTCAGGCTGCGCATTGTCTTCAACCATGACAATGTCTTTGACTTCAGTATGAGTGGCAGCAGCAGCATCCACAGTAGCTTCAGGAGCTTCAATTACAGGGGGTCAGGCACAATCACATCAGAAATCACACTTGGTTCAGTAGGGGGAATAACAGCTTGTTCTTCTTCTTCTTTTTCCTCGGCTGATGCAGCCGGAATATCTTCAGCCTCTTTGGCTTCAGACTCTTGAGCAGTTTCTGAGGGGATGGCTTCAGGGAACACTTGACGTGCTACTGAGCTTGTGGCATGCACATCTTCTTCAGGAATGCTGGACATGGAGACCGTTGGCCTGGGGCCTCTGCGAAGCCTTCGGAAAGAGGGCGATGCCTGCGGTGAAGGACTGGTCTTCTCCATGTCTTCGGGGGTTTGTTGGGGAGTCTCAAGCACTGGAGTAGTGACTTGAGCTGGTGGAGTGCGTGGAATGACTTCATGGAGTGTGGTGTTAGGGTGTTGCTCTTCCTAGAAATTATCTTGAGTGATTGGCGTCGTGGGACCGCCAATACTAATTTGTTCACTGCTCGTGGGAGCATGCGATGATACCGGTTTTGGCATGATCTGGGGGACTTGAGGAAGGACTTCATCAGCATCAACATTGTCTTCACGACCAATGTCTTCAGCTGTGATGGTGTCAGCAGCAGGGATATCTTCAGATTCATGAGCCTCTGTGGTAGCAGGCTCATGCACAACAAGATGATGCTCGCAGTTGGAGGAGGCTGGTTAGGCAACTGAGATAGGCTCGACAATCAGCGGCTCTACAGGAGCAGATGAGGCAGTTGGTGCTTTGGCCCTTTTTGAACCCTTAGAAGGCTTTGTCTTCAGCCTTTTCTGAGATGGAGCGACATCAGAGGCTTCTTGATGCTTGCGCTTCTTGGCTTCAGCCTCTGCCTGTTTTGTCTTCTTCCTTTCGGAAGCAGTAGATGGCACCTTGGGCTTCGAGCCAGTCATGCTGGTAGGGAAGACAATGCTTGGTCTTTCCTGCCTTGGAGCCTCAGCTTCAGCTTGTGTTGGCTTCTTCTTCTTAGCAGCCAACTTGGGGTCAATGCCTGGATGCCCAAGTGCTTTTCTCTTCAAGGCTTCATTGTGAGCCTGAACACATTTCTCAGCATAATATTTGAGGCGCTCTCGGGAGCCCTTCTCTTCATCACGATGCTTATGGAACTCAGCCTTGAGATCAGCCATCATCTTCTTGAAGTTCTGAACATCTGTGATACTAAGCTTGGCCATGTGCTTCTTGAAGACAACCTTTTCATGGTCAATCTTGTTTTTCTGCTCAATGACCTTTTGAGGAATGGCAAGCTCTTTTGCAATGCAGCCTTGGAACGTCACACTGATGCCAATGGGAAGCTGAAGATCATCAATGGTAAGGGAAGTGTCTTCAAACCATTCATCAATAAAATTGTTGAGAATATCAACATCAAACAGAGGCAAATCTTTGAAGATTTCAGCCTCCTGTTTGCTCTTGATCATCAGCTCAAGGGCATCATCAGCGAGATCTTCATCACTGGATAGATCTATTACATCCTCATCATGGCACAGGATGCTTGCTGGAGTAAGGCCTTGCCCTGAGATCTTCTTTGTCTTCATAGAAGTACGAGACAAGTCTTCAGACTGCACACTTGATTCAGGAGGTGCAGATTTCAATGGCTTCACTCTTGAAGCTTTTGGTGCAGCAGTAGTCTTTGAAGCCTTTGACTTCTTCACTCTGGAGCTGCAGTTTGTTCCTCATCCTCAGCAGCATCTTCAATGCTGGCCCTCTGTGCCACACAATGTGTCAGAAATGAGTCGAAGTCATCGAATGGGCCAATGGTATTTGGTTCGGCCTCATGACTACCATCGGGTCTCGGTGCAGCTGGACCTGGGTTGGAGTCAATTCCGAAGTCCTTCTTGTTTTGAACTGCTGAAGCTTTAGCAAATTGGAGATTGGCTTCAAACAGATCATCCTCACGACACCATCGAAGACTAGATGGGTCGGCATTCTCCGGCATTGGTCCTCTGACCATACAAGGAAAGAAGCCTCTCTGAATGGCTTCAGCCATGGTTTTTGGGTGAAGTTTCTTGTACACAATGTCAGCCAAGGGTGGCCTCACAGCATTCTTATCTACGTACTCTGGAGTCACAAAGTGGTATAGAGACCACTGCTCTGCCCAGTATCTTCGAATCCATTGGACGCGAGATTTGCGCTCACCATAAGTCTCTTCAAGATCAGACTTGTACATTTCATAGAGATCTGGTGGTAGGTCCTTTGCAGTGTTATCACGGTGCTGTCTGCCACCTTTCTTTGAAGATTTTCCACTGGCAATTGGCTTCACAAGGCTGATTGGCTTCACAAAAGTGTCAGGCTTCGCTCTGCTGGTCAGACAAGAACTGGCTTCAGGCGATTCAATATGATGTTGTAAGAATTCTGCAAATCAATGCAGACTATGAGAACCAAGTGACTCGTCCACGGACATGTACCTATGACAGCATTAGAGATGAGAGGGAAGGGGAAGAGGTCATATGCATTCTCAGAGGATTTTGAAGATAAATCAGTTTGAAGACATTGACCTCATAGTGCGAAGACATTCACTTATCGATGTAAGCTGGTTCCAGATTTGTATGAATCCATGAATAAGTACAAGTGAGGAATCTAACTAGTTGTGAAGCATAAGTGAAAGTACTTGCAAGTTATGAGATGTAGAATGTGAAAGATCCAGATTTGGAAGTGAAGAAACAACTTTCTGAAGATATAGAAAGTTTTAACAGATCAAACATGCAGTAAAAATAGACTTTTAATTACCGCTCATGAATAGACGAAGAACTGCTAGATGAGGCGGGATGGAGGCCGAGCAGTTCGATCTTCCGCACCCTAACTTGGCGACAGAAGACACCTACAGCAACGACGGACGGAGAAGAACCGCGACTGGCGTGACGACGACGACGGAGAAGTCGCGGCAGGGAAGCGCTTCGTCTCCGGTGACGACGGAAGCTAGCGACAGCGCTAGGGTTTGAGCTAGACGGCGAGGGGAGTAAGTTTTAATGACCGCAGGGGGCTGGGTATTTATAAGGAAGGGGGCTGCCACTACAAAAAAAAGACACATCCGTGACATTTTGGGACAAACGATTTTTTTTTCTGTCATGCTTATGACACTTCTATGATGATAATTGTGACAAATGCACGTATCATCATAGATGTGGTGGGCTCCTACTTCTATGAAAAAAAATCATGACAGAAAATGGGCTTTTCGTCCTGGGCGGGCCGGAGATGCAGCTGCACGAAATTCTTTGGGCCGTCCATGACGGAAAAAATCATGGTAGAAGCGAGGGCGAGGAAATATCGGGGAGTTCCCGGTTACGATGGGTGGTCGGGGCCGAGCGATGCACTGTGGTTTGCGTGTTTCTCTCGTGTACGCGTGTGTGTGCGAGGCGTTGGCTAACTGAACCCGAGCGATCGATCCCTTGGTTGTTAACTGAACCCGAGTGATTCATTTGCTGCTGACTGAACCCGAGCGATTCCTTCGCTGCTGCTGCTAACTGAACCAAGCGATCGACACTGCTGCTGCTTACTGAAGCCGATCGAGCCCCCATGCGAGACGTAGCCAGCCGGTGTTGGTTGCCTCTCGATGAATAGTGACCATTGCTACCATGCGCGCGGTACGTAGAATGAGTCGAGACGTGGTGAGTCGAGCCGGTTGGTTGGCTGTGGATGAACAGTTCCCGGTGGGGGTTGGATGAACAGAACCCCGTGGTAGTAGGCCATTGTCGCTGGATGAACAGGACACCGAAAGAGGCCGCCGCACCCCAGCCGGTTGGGGATGGATGAACAGGACCCCGTGAAGGCTCTATGAACAGTAGCCGGTGGAGGCTGGATGAACAGTAGCCCATGGATGAATAGTAGCTGGTGGAGGCTGTGGAGGAGGCTCACGGTGGATGAACAATAGCCCATGGAGGCTGAAGTGAGGCAGTAGACGGTGGATGAACATGACCCCGTTTCGATTGTAGGCGCTCCAACAGAAGTCTGTTTCCTCCGTTTTGCGGTACGCCACACCCCTCCCGATCAACAGGACCCCATTTCGACCATATGCACTCGAACAGAAGTCTGTTTCCTCCATTTTGCGGTACGCCAGACCCTTCCCGATGAACAGGACCCCATTTCAATCGTACGCGGTCGAACAGAAGGCCTGTTTCCTCCATTCTGCGGTATGTCAGACCTCGTTTTGGCTATTCCATCCAAGCCGGTTGGCACCAGAGGAACACGACGTATTCCGTTGCCCCCCGATGAACACGATTCATTCCATTGCCTCCCCATGAACACGACGCAGTATCTCCGTTCCGACCTAGCCGGTTGGCTTCCGATGAACAGGACGCCGTTGCTGCCGTCCATTCCCTCTCCATGTACATGAGCCCTGGCCGTACGTATGCGTGAGTACACGTTCGAGACCCCGCCCGTATGTACGTACGTGGCCGTATTTTTTGGCATCTGGCTGTACATATGTGTACACGGTTTTGACTGGACTGCTACCGCTCCTTACTCGGCCACGGTTCATCGTGGCAGACAGACCGATCGACTGGTATGTACATAGACAATGCTACGTACGCTTCGACTCGGTGGGTCCCAGCTGTCAGGGAGGGCAAGGAGGCACTTCCTTGCGTGCGAATATATAGCTGGCGGGTCCCTGCGGTCAGGGGCGGAATCATATATCTTTTGCCCGTAATAAGGAGGCACTTTCTTGCGTGCCAAGATGTTGTTGGTGGGTCCCAGCTGTCAGGGGCAGGCATAAGGAGACACTTCCTTCCTTGCGAAGATATACGTGGTGGGTCCCAGCTTTCAGGGGGAGGAATAATTTTATTTCCGCATAATAAGGAGGCGGTTGCATGCGTGCGTCCATGGACCTGGTGCGTCCCCACTGTCAGCCTCTCCACATACAGTCCTCTTCCGATGACTCTCATTTGTTGACCACGTTGACCATGCCGTGCCGAGCACACCAAGGCGGTGGATGACGGCGAGGCCCCGGACGACAACGAGCCGGTGATGGGAAGACACGGCAGTGGAGTCGCAGACGGAGAGGTGTACGAGGGTTAACTGGTTCTGGTGCGGCGTGGTTCTGCAATCGGCGGAGAATAACAGGAGGTGTGGAGGGGTGGAGGGATGTCATGGCCGGCGGTGGGGTAGCGCTTCGCAGCGAAGCGTGCTAAGCAGAGCTGCTAGCAGCCGGAGGCGGGAGCAGGTAGTCCCGGCGGCGCTGGAGGAATAAGACGAGAGATTGAAGATGAATGCCGGCCGTTGGACGTTGGATGTAAATCCAACAGCTATTGATGTCAAAATCATTTGTTGACTAAGTTGACAACGCCTTGCGTTGGCTTCGGCCTATTGGCCCACATTTCAGCTTCCAAAAATGTCGCACATATTGAAGCCATTTTTTTAGAATTTACAGTCTATTCGCTGCGCTGGGTGAACAAATAATGTAGCGTCCATGCGGTCCATTTATTTTTTTTCTAAAAAAACTACATCCCATTTGCACTTTCTAGAAATACACGAATTTGCTGGCCTGGGTGAACAAATAATGTAGCGTCCATACGGCCCATTTATCTTTTCATAAAAAATTATAGCCCATTTGCACTTTCTCGAAATACACGCTTTTGCTATCCTTGTTCTAATTATAATGTTGTGTTGGGCGCAACAATGTTGTCAAAAAATAAACAGGGGCTGAGCATTTTGTTATAAATATATTTAAATAATAAGTGTTTTATTTACATTGGTCCTTAAATCTTACCAAGCTTTTGTACACAATCACCTGTATTTTCGTTTACCTTAAGTAAAAAAACAGGATTTTATTCTTAACCATTTATTTTTATATGTTCATAATACATAGGATATTTTTTTCTTATATATGTAAGTATCTATTAAATATATGATGATAATAACAATAATATGTAATAACATATAAAATAATACAAATATATATAATATAGTTAGAAGGGAAACATATGTTGGACCTGGCGTTCCTATTCTTATATAGAAAAATAGAACAGACCTCTGCGTTTTCTTCAAAACAATACATAAGTTGGGCTGCGGATGTTTAAGAACATATAAAACCTAGGATGAGAGGGCCATAGGCCGGTCGATACATGACATACCTCAAACAAATACAAACCGGCATGTCATGGGCTGCACATGTTAAAAAAGAAAGCCTAGACTGGGCAGCCCACAACCCAGCTGATACTTGTTGGCCCACTGATAATAAATGATACATGCCAGCTCCCCGATGACTAGCTTCGTTGTAAATTTATCTCCTTTAGTAAATATGTTGACAAACCCGTGGCCCCCAACGTCAGTATAGCATTAGGAGGAAGTATTTTTTCAATGAGGCACTTGCTTGCGTACGGCCATGGACTTGGTAGAGCCATAGACGTGCTACAGTAGTGGTAGATGTTGTGCCAAATTTCTAGCGAAAGTACTGGAGTAGCCTAGTGGCCAAGTTCCACTCCCCAACCGCTGCTCCGCCCGGGTTCGATTCCACCAGATGCAGTGAAAATATCCACAAACTTTTGCATCTGCCTCTGACATGTGGGTGCCCATTGTCATCTACGCACACCACCTCCAACACACTCAACATTGTGTGGTCATTTTGAAAATAGCATATCTTTTTGACTGTGCATCATATGAAGATGTGCTATGCATGAATGTTGATCAGCATGATGTTAACTGGCTGGTAGTTCCATTTTCGACCATGAATAAAAATTCCAACATGATGTTATCCCTGTTTGAAAAGGGCGTGTTAATATAAATGCTCTGCCTCGGAAACTTGCAGTTTCTTATCTGAAACTGAAACTTGCAGTTTCTTCTCTGAGAATCACATTGTCTGCACTTTTATATGAAACTACATTTTTTAAAGTGCTAAAAATAGATCTCTAGAATTCATAAAATACTTCATATGCTCAATACAGCAAATCTGAAATTCAAAAGACATTCATATCTAAAAGTACTCTCAAATCTGAAACACAAAACACAACCTGCAAATACAGGACAACCCTAAGCTCCTCCTCAGACTATTTTGGGGGGGGGGGGGAGTCCCCTCTTATTCCTGGGCGGCAGACAGCCGCCCCGTGGTACGAGGTGAACGGCGAGGGAGAGGATGGCGGGGAAGCGTCATCGCGCCAACTGTTTTTCTCCACTTGCAGTTGGGTTCGGTCGACGAAGACTCCACTAGCTCGCTCTGCCATGGCACACTCACAAACGACACCGTGTAGATGCTCGATCCTTCAATCTCGGGTGGATGCTCCATCTTGGATCGATACTCCCACCACCGCAGCCTCACGATCGGATCCAGTGAATCTGTTTGCTCCATGGCCCAGAGGAGCAGCTCTATGTACTCTCGCGCGACTCCCTCCCGGTGTATCACCTCCTTTTCGCTCTTTTCCAGATATTTGGCCATCGCTTTTGCCGTCACCGCTAATTGCTCCGGGTTGTCAAACCAAGACTGTATCTCCAACATCCTAGCTAGCTTCACAGGGTCGCCGCCTGCGAGCCACACGTATCGGTTGTACTCCTCCATCGATCTACTTCTCCGCAAAACCTTCACTCGCCGGTGGTGGTTTTTGAATGGAAGAGGAGAGGAGCAGCGCTGGTTTTGGATTAGAATGGGAGAGGAGCGGCGGTGGTTTTGAAATGGAAGAGGAGAGGAGCGGCGCTGGTTTTGGATTGGAACAGGAGAGGAGCGGCGGTGGTTTTGAAATGGAAGAGGAGAGGAGCGGCGCTGGATTTGGATTGGAACAGGAGAGGAGCGGCGGTGGTTTAAGAGGAGAGGAGCAGCGCTGGTCTTGGAAGTATTTTTTTGTTTTGCCTATTTTGGGTCAAAGTTTGATCACGTACTGTATTTGACAAGCAAAATGTGAATGCATGCCATCAAAAATTGTATCGTTTGGTTCGTATCTGAATGTACTTTCAAATTATATTATTTTTGCAATGTATAACATATATTTTATTTGTAAAAATCATGGTCAAATATGGCCCAGAATACAAGGGAGACTAGTTAATGTGGGGTCGCTTTCTTAATTGAAGGGTAAATTGATTTTGATTTTGATCCAGTCACAACACACCGGCCCTCTCATCCAATCCTAAATCACTGCCGCACACTCCTCTCCCTCTTCTCCATTGCAAAACCACCCCCTCTCCTCTCCATCATCTCCATTCCAAAACCACCATCTCGCCTCTCCCTCTTCTCCATTGCAAAACCACCCCCTCTCTTCTCCATCATCTCCATTCCAAAACCATCGTCTCGTCTCTCCCTCTTCTCCATAGCAAAACCACCCCCTCTCCTCTCCATCTTCTCCATTGCAAAACCACCGTCTCGCCTCTCCCTCTTCTCCATTGCAAGACCATCGTCTCACCTCCCATCTTCCAAAGCTAGCACCGGACCTCTCAGAAGGACATCTATGGAGAGGATGCAGCAGCAAATCGGGCAAATCGCCGGCGGCGACCAGGCAAAGTTAGCTAGGTTGAAGGAGATATTTACTTGGTTTGACAATGCGTGGGAGATTTCGAGGACGATGAGGTCCATGTGGCAATGTATGCGAAAGAGAGAGATGGCGGCAATGAGGGCGGCGATGTACTCCCCGGCGGCAGTCACGCCGCAGTCCTTCGAGTTCATCGAGTATCTCCTCTGGGCGATGGAGCAGACAGATTCGCCCGACACGAAAGTCAGGCGGAGGTGGTGGGCGTACAGGTTAAAGGTCGAGCATCTAGAGGATAACGAATCGATCGAGTACGGTGTGCCATTGGTGAGGGTGCAGTGCCAGCCGGAGCCACAGGAGTGTTCATTCTCCCACCGCAAGAGGAGGCCGGATGGTGCGACTTCGCTTCCCCGCAGTTCTCCATGGTTCCCTCGCCGCTCGCCTCATTTCAACGGCGGCGGTAGGGCTTAAGGTAAGCTTCGCACTAACCTAATCTTCCATCTGCTCATGCTTACAATCAGTGTGACGGCTAATGAAAATCATGCTTACAATCAGTCTCCGAGTACTACGCCAATCACCCTAAAATAGCTCTGGACCAAAAACAAAGTTGTGACACTATGTACAAATAAAGAAAAATAGATTGGTGCTTCTTTCAGAAAAGAGTACTCCCTAGAAAAGTGCCAATATAAGCTACTAGTATTTGATTAGAGGATTTGCTGCCGAGAAAGATCCGCCCACAAAGAGCGCCACCCATCCCACTGGTGGTGGATGCCAATGCTTAGATGGAGCATGGTTGGTGTTGGTAATTTTTACTTGGCACCTCGCACTCTGCATATATGCCGGTTCCATCCATACATTTGTGCAGTTCGACCAAAATGCAGCTGAATAACCCTGTTTGCATAGATAATGAAAAAGCGTGATTACATTATAGTGGCACTAGTTGATGAAACATACACTAATAAATAGAAGAAACTTCATTTTCTTAATGGGAAAATATTGCGATAGTATCACAGTATGCCATGCTGCGAGGGCGAGATGGGCCCTGCGACGCCTCATACGATAGGCCTCATACTGGAAATCGACCCAATTCTCCCCGATACACCTTCTGCCAGTGATGAACATCAGTGTACAGCGGTAGTACAAGGAGGGGCCTTGAGACATTCCAATCTCTATTTTTATGCAGATCAACTAAAATTAAGCACCCCAGTTTGCAGAAACACTTAAATAGTAACAATGGGACTAGTTGATGAAACATATACTAACAAAGAGAAGCACTTTCTTTATCTACATTGGAAATGAAATGATAGAGAGGACACTCTGTCTATTTTAACTGTATTATTACTTCATTTTATCAGTGGCACTAGGGTCGAGCTGGTGGCAAGCGAGGTGCCACTAGATTAAGGTGCAAAATAATAACATTACTGCTTTATCATGGCAGTGCCAAAACAGTAGCACAAGAGCAGAGTCAACATGCAGGATCTTTGGCAAACGGTCAGACCAAAAAGGAACATACCTCGCGATGGGAACCATATTTGCAGTCAATGCCATCGTAGAAGGGATGACACCAGTCACCAACATGGATGATTCAATTCATGGGACCTTTTTGCGCAGTTCACCTAAAATGAAGCAATGTCCCATGAGCTAGCAGCTTCTTCTTCATTAGTTGCAATAAAATTGAGCAACATCAAGGTTGGCCGTGAAGCTCGTGGAATGTTCAACCATAATTTGGATATCATTTGTGCAGTTCAACTAAGATCAAGCGTGAAATGTATATCTCTGTATGCACAAAAAGGTGGAAAGGAGGGTGACTAACAAGTGATGAAACATACATCAAATCAAAAGAAGCATGTTCCTTATCTGAATGGTGATCCTACAAGGACAGTAGCAATTTCTAAAGCAGCAGCTTGCTAGATATTAGTGTGGGCATTAGGATTAACTATGACAACCGTTAAATATGACATTACTTTAATGGTGCCATTGCTTCATTTTACCAGCAACATTACATTAACACCTGCTAAAGAGTTGGTATTTGGGCATGGGAGAGTATGCGGACCAGGACAGTTGCATTTCTAACAAAAAGAAGCAACTTATCTTAATTGGAAATTTAGCAGGACATGAAAAACAGTGCTATTGATTCATATTACTGGAGGCATTACATTGAAAACAACATTGGTTTAACGTGTCCTTACTTTTAACAGTGGGACTGCCACATTTTACCAGTGGCATTACATAAGAGGGGCTCGGGGCAACAAACATCAGAATAGGATATCTGGGTTGGTCCCATTTTTGTTCGGTGTAGCCATCTTATACTGTGTGAGGCTAGCAAATCTAGTGCTGGACATACTTTGTTGACTTGTCCCCCAGTCCCCACTTTCTTTCCCTTTTCAACCAATAGACCAAGAGACCAGTTAGATAGCCAGTCTCTGCTACTTTTCGCCCCCATTATTTCCTCTTTCGACCAAGTCCTAGATTCAGGTAACAAATCTTTCCCCACCCCCCACCCCCTTTCTTCCCTGTTTGAACCAAGTAGTACTAGATTCGACTACATGAAGTAGTTTTACCTCTTAACAGTAAAAATTTAGGTGGCTTTCGAACAGCTGATCAATCCTATCTACGAGGGGGCCTGAGAAATAGTAAAAGATACAAATGCAACGACGTCAGGAGCTGGTGCAGTAGAGCAAGGCCGGTTTCGAAGGAAGTTATACCTGAGGGTCACCGAGATGTCGCTAGGTGTGCGGCGGGAGGCCGGATCTGCCCACACTACGGCAGCGAGGAAGAAGGGGTCAGAGGCCCTGCCTAGCCGGCGCTGCATGGGAGAGAACGGCAAGGCACGCTGATTGGGACGCGCCGGCAGTGGGTAAGAGCCGTCGCCGAGGACGACCGCGTGAACATTGCACCTTCTCACCTTCCCCAGGGGAGGGGATCCGGCCGGATCTGTGACCAGCGGTGAGCAGAGAGAGAGTGTGGCCATCGCTGTCGTGTTTAGATCTGGAGAGGATGATAGAGTGTGAAGAGAGCAACACTAGCAAGCAAGCGCGGATGCTCCTGCCTATATAGTGGAGTAGTTTTTTTTATCTACCAGAGCTGGCTTGACCTTGTTAATGACTGTCGAGAAGTCTTCATGCACGTGCCCCGGAGGCGCAGTTGTTGTCATTTTGATCTGAAGCACCGGATTAACATATAACATGAAAAAATGCCACATGACAAGAAACCATAACCTCACTGCCCCGAGGAGACAACATGAATCCCGACGGACAAACTAGACGAGGATCAAAGCTCAAATTAAAGACAAACTAGTAGAAAAGGGGTCAATCGATAGATGTCCTAATTAACATAGCCGGCTTGACCTAGATGGCAGCCGAGTAGTCTTCGTGCATGTGCCCCCAATGACCAGCGCCTTGGAGGAATGCAGTTGTCGCTGTTTAACCCTCGCAGTGATCCGAAGCACATGACACCTAATATTGCGAGATGACAAGAAACCTTTTTTTAGATTTCTCATCAGAACTACAGCCTTGTACAAGACGGCCTACACGATATGTAGACGATAGCCAATCCAGCCGTCTGCTGGAGTCTGGTCACATGCATGGATGAACTGATCTCCCGTGTCGTGCAGGGATTGTCCATGCGCCGACATGTTTACAGCACAGCTCCAGTACTATCGCTCATCTCTCTCTTGTATTAACTCAGCCGACTTGCGGGGATGGGGGAGTGTGCCTATGGTCGGTTCTCAATTGTGGTCCCACATGTGTGTGCAAATGCAATATGACGCGTGTTCCATTCAGAGACCAGCATGCCAGACCGACCGACCTTCTGGGGTGCGATGCGAATGCGACGGGCGTGCTGTATACATGTGTACCACCGTTTTCTTGAGGCTTTGCTCCATGGCGCAATCCATGGATACAAAATTATATTTAAAAGTCGAGGGCGGGGATTTTCCCGTGCAGTAGGCGGGGCAGTAACGCCTAGTTGGTTCAACAGAGAGGCGAGAAGATGAGGGAGTAGGCTGCTACAAACGTAGGGCTGTGTGATTTGATGGCTCGTTACTGCTGGACAGGTGGGGCCCTGTGATTTGACTTGCCATTATCATTATTACTACGGCGCTACGACCGGCGTGAGTCTCCCGATTCCTAACCACCTCCATGGTATACAGGTGCCAAGTACTAGTACTCCTTACTCCTTGGCAAATGCAGTAAATACTACGAAGAAAGAGATAGAGAGAAGTAAAAAAAATACTCTTATAGCCAACCCTATAGCTAACCTTGTTGTATGAGTGACTAAGTGATGACTATGTATGACATGCCAACATCAGATAGCCTAACGCACCTAGACGGAGTAAGTAGTTTCATGCATGTGAAGTAGGAAAAAAATGCTCATTTATAGCCGTCTGAAATCTCCAAGGGCGCGACCGCGCGAGTGAGGCGACGGTCGTGGTAGGCGCGACCATGATACGGGCTGCTGATAGCCCTTGGATCTGAGATTGAATGGTCGCATGCTAAGTTGCTAAAAATTTGCAGAATAACCCTCCAGGATAGGATATTCACCCATAGGTCTAGAATCACGCCATGCAACCGTTCGATCTCAGATCCAAGGGCTCTCGGAAGCCCGTATCATGGGAGCATGGAAAGCTTCGTATCACCTGTAATTTTCCCAACGCTTGACGTGCGAACACGCAGATGCATGAAGCCATTTAATTGGGCATCTAGTAGGCATGACATCTAATTGGGCCCACATAGTACTGTGCATGAATCCATTTATCCACCGGGCAAGCCACTACCATGCCGTTCGCATGACCCACTCAAGCATTTTTTCAATCGGAAAACCGCTAGCAGTTCGCTCCTACTCATCCCCGGCCGTCCTTTAACATTACGATAGTTGATAACCCACAAGTATAGGGGATCGTTTGTAGCCTTCTTCGATAAATAAGAGTGTCGAACCCAACGAGGAGCAGAAGGCAAAACAAATATTCCCTCAAGTTCTATCGACCACCGATACAACTCTACGCACACTTGATGTTTGCTTTACCTAAAACAAGTATGAAACTATTTTGCAAGAATAAAACTAAGAGTACTTTGCGAGAATAAAACTATGAATAAATTGCAAGGTAATAAAAGTAGAT
This sequence comes from Thinopyrum elongatum, assembly GCA_011799875.1. Taxonomy (NCBI): domain Eukaryota; kingdom Viridiplantae; phylum Streptophyta; class Magnoliopsida; order Poales; family Poaceae; genus Thinopyrum; species Thinopyrum elongatum. The sequence goes on from CM022297.1 coordinate 466,879,023, forward strand.
AGCTTTTGTCAATAAGAAAGTCATTTGTCCCTAGGCAATCGATAACAAGTACCGGTAATCATTCTTGTAATTTTCTATGAGGCAGAGGCATGAGCTAACATACTTTCTCTACTTGGATCATATGCACTTATGATTGGACCCCTAGCAAGCATCCACAACTACTAAAGATCATTAAGGTCGTGAAGCCCAACCATAGCATTAAGTATCAAGTCCTCTTTACTCCCATACGCCATAACCCACTTATCCGCGTTTAGGCTGCTGTCACCCCCGCAACACCGACAATAAGCAAACCATGAACATATTGCAACACCCTACAACGAGGATCCCTCACGTTTGCGCAAGATGGAAGGCACCGTAGGATAGAACCATTAATAAAATATACACTCATACCAACCAAGATCACGATTAACCCATAGGATAAAACGGATCTACTCAAACATCATAGGATAGCCAAATATCATTGGGAAATAATATATGGAGTTGAGCACCATGTTTAAGTAGAGATTACAGCAGGGAGAAGGGATGTTACACCGCTGCATAGAGGGGGAGAAAGTTGGTATTGACGGTAGCGAGAGAGTTGATGTAGGCCGCCGTCACGATCCTTGCCCCGGCGGTGTTCCGGCGCCACCGGGAGAGTGGGGGAGAGAGCCCTCCTCCTCCTTCTTCTTCCTTGGACTCCCCCCTAGATGGGAGGAGAGTTCCCCCTCTGGTCCATGGTCCCCATGGCGGCGGAGGGGCAGGAGCCCCTCCAAGATTGGATCTCCCTCTCTGTTCGCTTCTGTTTCGCGTCCCCCAGATCTGGCCCTTCACCGTTTCTTACATTCCCGGAGAACCATAACTCCGATTTCGCTGAATTTTTTACACGATTTTTTTCCATAAATTATCTTTCTTGCACAAGATACCTGGGCGCACCCTGGTGGGTTGTGGTCACTGTGAGCCCTCGTTTGCGTTGATTCCACCTCCCAAAAATCATAAATATTCCAAAATAATTCTCCGTAAATTTTTATCGCGTTTGGACTTCGTTTGATATGGATTTTCTGCGAAAGAAAAAACATGCAACAAACAGGAACTGGCACTGGGCACTGGATCAATAGGTTAGTCCAATAAATCATATAAAAAGTTGCCAAAAATATGTGAAAGTTGTATAATATTGGCATGAAAAAATCAAAAATTATAGATACGACGGAGACGTATCAGCATCCCCAAGCTTAATTCCTGCTCGTCCTCGAGTAGGTAAATGATAAAAAAATAATTTTTGATGTATAATGCTACCTAGCATAAACTTGATCATATATCTAATCATGGCATGAATATTAAGACATAAGTGATTCAAAGCAATAGTCTATAATTTGACATAAAGACATCAATACTCCGGCATCCCAACAAACTATCGTGTCTTTCAAAATATCGACGCTAAAGAAAGCTATCCCTACAAAATCATATAATCTTATCATGCTATGTCTTCTTAACACAAAGTATTTATCATGCACAACCCCGATGACAAGCCGAGCAATTGTTTCATACTTTTTAATGCGCTTCAGCTTTTTCAAATGTCATGCAATACATGAGCGCAAGCCATGGATATAGCACTATGGATGGAATAGAGTATGATGATAGGGGTAAATATAGAGAAGACAAAAAGTAAGAAAGTCTCACATCAACGCGGCTAACCAACGGGCTATGGAGATGCCCATCAATTGATATCAACGTGAGGAGTAGGGATTGCCATGCAACGGATGCACTAAGAGCTATAAGTGTATGAAATCTCAATATCAAAACTAAGTGGGTGTGCATCCAACTTGCTTGCTCATGAAGACCTCGGGCATTTGAGGAAGCCCATCATCGGAATATACAAGCCAAGTTCTATAATGGAAAATTCCCACTAGTATATGAAAGTGACTACATAGGAGACTCTCTATATGAAGAACATGGTGCTACTTTGAAGCACAAGTGTGGTAAAAGATAGTAGTAATGCCCCTTCTCTCTTTTTTTTCTTTTTTCTTTTTCTTCTTTTTTTTCCTTTTTTTTCCTCTCATTGTCCGGAGTCTCATCCCGACTTGTGAGGGAATCATAGTCTCCATCATCCTTTCCTCACTGGGACATGCTCTAATAATGAATAATAATGATCATCACACTTCTATTTACTTATAACTCAAAAGAAATAAAAATTACAACTCGATACCTAGAACAAAGTATGACTATATGAATGCCTCTGGCAGTGTACCAGGATGTGCAATGATCTAGCATAACAATGATATCAAAAAAATGGACAAGCCATGGAAATATCATGCTAGCTATCTTACGATCATGCAAAGCATTATGTCAATGAATGCTCAAGTCATCAAAATGGAAGCGGTGGAAGTTGCATGGCAATATATCTCGGAATGGCTATGGAAATGCCATAATAGGTAGGTATGGTGGCTGTTTTGAGGAAGATATAATAAGGCTTATGTGTGATAGAGCGTATCATATCACGGGGGTTTGGATGCACCTGCGAAGTTTGCACCACATCTCGAGGTGAGAAAGGGCAATGCACGGTACCGTAGAGGCTAGCAAATTGCGGAAAGGTAAGAGTGCGTATAATCCATGGACTCACATTAGTCATACAGAACTCATATACTTATTGCAAAAGTTTATTAGCCCTCAAAGCAAAGTACTACTATGCATGCCCCTAGGGGGATAGATTGGTAGGAAAAGACCATCACTCGTCCCCGACCGCCACTCATAAGGAAGACAATCAATAATAAATCATGCTCCAACTTCATAGCATAATGAGAGACTATACGTGCATGCTTCGGGAATCACAAACCTTTACACCAATATTCCTACTAACCACAACCATTTACTAGTACCTCCCACATATTACCATCTCTATATCGCAAAACTATTGCAAGGAATCAAACATATCATATTCAGTGATCCATAAGTTTTATGTAGGATTTTATGACTAACCATGCAATTGACCAATTCCCGTTGACTCTCTAAATAGATATAAGAGAAGCAAGAGAGTTTAATTATTTCTACAAAAGACCATCCTATAATAAATATAAGTGAAGCAAAAGAGCATTCTACAAATAACAGTTTTCTATGTGAAGAGAAACAGGCAATCCAAACTTCAAATGATATAAGTGAAGCACATGAAGCATTCTATAAAGCCACACTCAAAAGATATAAGTGAAGTGCAATGAGCATTCTATAAATCGACCATGGAATATCTCATACCAGCATGGTGCATACAATAAAAATGAAAAATAAACACAAAAGACGCTCCAAGATTCACACATATCACATGAATGAAACGAAAATGAAAACATACCGATACTTGTTGAAGAAAGATGGGATGCCTTCCGGGGCATCCCCAAGCTTAGATGCTTGAGTATCCTTGAATATTTACTTGAGGTGCCTTGGGAATCCCCAAGCTTGAGCTCTTGCCTCTCCTCCTTCTTCTCATATCGGGACCTCCTCGATCTTTGATCACTTCATCCACACAAAACTCAACAGAAACCTCGGTAAGATCCGTTAGTATAATAATGCAATTCACTACTCTAAGTACTGTTGCAAACCAATTCATATTTTATTTTTGCATTGTAGCTACTGTATTAGAACTTTTCCATGGCTTATACCACCGATAAAAATCGATAGTTTCATCAAAACAAGCAAAACAATGCATCAAAAACAGAATCTGTCTTAAACAGGACAGTCTGTAGCAATCTGAACACCTACCATTCTTCTAGTACTCCAAAAATTCTGAAAAATTAGGAAAAAATAAAAAATTTGTATAGCAATACTGTGCAAAAAGTTTCAGAAACTTTCGACATCCAGTCAAAGATGTAAAATCGCGCACTACAGCCAAAGTTTCTGTTTTTGCACCACACATACCAACAAGCAATCTAATCATCCTAAAGGCAAATCTTGGCACATTATTTTTATAATACAATGGATTTGTACAAGGGGATAATTATTTTTGTTGAAATTTTTCTATAATTAAGATTCACAAAGTTTCCATGGTCATGAACAAAGTTCAATGCTAGCTCCCACTTTCACAATGCTCGTCCCTCTCACTTTCACTTTTCTTTTTGTGAAGTTTTAAGTTCCCCTATATTTTTTTTGTTTTTAAACTTTTTAAAAGCACTCAACAGAAATAAATGACTCTCTAAAACTTCTGGGTTGTCTCCTTGGAAGTGCTTTCTTTAAAGCCATTAAGCTAGGCATAAAGTGCTCAAGTAATGGATTCACCCGGATCCCAAGGTATATCAAAGCCAATTTTAATTAGCAATGATTTGGCATTTAGTAGTGAGCACAAAGCAACATATATCATGCAATGACGAAGTGTAACTCTCTTCCTATGCATCGGCATGTCATACAAGAACAATTCATGAACATCAAGTAAACGCCAATACATAGCATAAGAAGTTTCTTGCAAAATTATCGTATTGCAAACATAGAGAGGCAAAGATGTAGTTACTCTCTCATAATAATTGCAAGTAGGAGCAGAAAGCACATGCATATTATATTCATCAAAATCATCATGTGCAACGGTAAAAGGCAACCCATCAATATAATCCTTAATAAGAACAAACTTCTCTGATATAGTGTAGTTTGGAGAATTCAAAAAGATAATAGGATTATCATGTGTGGGTGCAATAGCAACAATTTCATTCTTAACATAAGGAACTATAGCAAGTTCATCTCCATAAGCATAATTCATATTGGCATCTTAGCCACAAGCATAGCAAGCATTAAGTTCATCAAAAAGGGATATTTCAAAAGAATCAACGGGATCATAGCAATTATCATAGCATTCATCCTTCGGTAAGCACGAAGGGAAATTAAACAATGTATGAGTTGAAGAGTTACTCTCATTAGAAGGTGGGCACGGGTAGCTAATCCGCTCTTCCTCCTTTTGTTCGTCGCTCTCCTCATCATCTTTTTCATCCAATGAGCTCACAGTTTCATCAATTTCTTCTTCCATAGACTCCTGCAAAATACTAGTCTCTTCTTGGACAACAGAGACTTTCTCAATAAATATATCAATATCGGAATTGTATTTATAATTTCCATAGCAATATTTAAGGATGGCAAATTTTTTAGGTCTATAAACATCATCATCAAAAGCTTCATACTTTAAAAACAAAGATTCAATTTCCTAAGCACCCTTAAAAGCAACAAATTCTTATATTCGTTCCACATCATAGTAATCATATCTACCATTAGCATAAGAAGCTAAGGTTTCATTATCATTAAATTAGCATGAAAAGGGAAGGTGTGGAGCATTCTCCTACAGCAACAAGTAAAATCATATCTCGGGCATAAATTCCAAGCATACCAATGCAACATATCAATTTGATCCCATAACAGTTTCCCTTTTTGTGTCAACCGATAATCCCTAAAGTATTCATGTTGATCCAATGTTACTCCCATTATCAAGTTGAATGGGGTTTTCTCAGGATTATCAAAGTAGTGCATAATATTTTTAACATAACGAGCATCGACGGTTCTCAATTGTGGTCCCACATGTGTGCGCAAATGCAATATGACGTGCGTTCCATTCGGAGAGCGGCGTGCCAGACCGACCGACCGTCTGGGGTGCGACACGAACGCGACGGGCGTGCTGTATACAGGTGTACCGCCATTTTCTTGAGGCTTTGCTCCATGGCGCAATCCATGGATACAAAATTATATTTAAAAATCTAGGGCGGGGATTTTCCCGCGCCGTAGGCGGGGCAGTTCCGCCTAGTCGGTTCGACAGAGAGGCGAGAAGATGAGGGAGTAGACTGCTGCAAACGTAGGGCGGTGTGATTTGATGGCTCGTTACTGCTGGATAGGTGGGGCCCTGTGATTTAACTTGCCATTATCATTATTACTGCGGTGCTACGACCGGCGTGAGTCTCCTGATTCCTAATCACCTCCATGGTATACAGGTGCCAAGTACTAGTACTCCTTACTCCTTGGCAAATGCAGTAAATACTACGAAGAAAGTGATAGAAAGAAGTAAAAAAAATACTCTTATAGCCAACCTTATAGCTAATCTTGTTGTATGAGTGACTAAGTGATGACTATGTATGACATGCCAACATCAGATAGCCTAACGCACCTGGACGGAGGAAGTAGTTTCATGCATGCGCAGTAGGCAAAAAAATGATCATTTATAGCCGTCTGAAATCTCCAAGGGCGTGACCGCACGAGCGAGGCGATGGTCGTGGTAGGCGCGACCATGATACGGGCTGCTGACAGCCCTTGGATCTGAGATCGAATGGTCGCATGCTAAGTTGCTAAAAATTTGCAGATTACCCTCCAGGATAGGATATTCACCCATAGGTCTAGAATCACACCATGCAACCATTCGATCTCAGATCCAAGGGCTCTCGGAAGCCCGTATCATGGGAGCATGGAAAGCTTCGTATCACCTGTAATTTTCCCGACGCTTGACGTGCGAACACGCAGATGCATGAAGCCATTTAATTGGGCATCTAGTAGACATGACATCTAATTGGGCCCCCATAGTACTGTGCATGAATCCATTTATCCACCGGGCAAGCCACTACCATGCCGTTCGCATGACCCACTCAAGCATTTTTACAATCGAAAAACCGCTAGCAGTTCGCTCCTACTCGTCCCCGGCCATCCTTTAACATTATGACAATTGATAACCCACAAGTATAGGGGATCGTTTGTAGCCTTCTTCGATAAATAAGAGTGTCGAACCCAACGAGGAGCTAAAGGCAGAACAAATATTCCCTCAAGTTCTATCGACCACCGATAAAACTCTACGCACACTTGACGTTTGCTTTACCTAAAACAAGTATGAAACTATTTTGCAAGAATAAAACTACGAGTACTTTGTGAGAATAAAACTATGAATAAATTGCAAGGTAATAAAAGTAGATAGCTTTTTTCAATAAGAAAGTCATTTGTCCCTAGGCAATCGATAACAAGTACCGGTAATCATTCTTGTAATTTTATATGAGGGAGAGGCATGAGCTAACATACTTTCTCTACTTGGATCGTATGCACTTATGATTGGACCCCTAGCAAGCATCCGCAACTACTAAAGATCATTAAGGTCGTGAAACCCAACCATAGCATTAAGTATCAAGTCCTCTTTACTCCCATACGCCATAACCCACTTATCCGCGTTTAGGCTGCTGTCACCCCCGCAACACCGACAATAAGCAAACCATGAACTTATTGCAACACCCTACAACGAGGATCCCTCAAGTTCGCGTGAGACGGAGGGCACCGTTGGACAGCACCATAAATAAAATATACAATCATACCAACCAAGATCACGATTAACCCATAGGACAAAACGGATCTACTCAAACATCATAGGATAGCCAAATATCATTGGGAAATAATATATGGAGTTGAGCACCATGTTTAAGTAGAGATTACAGCGGGGAGAAGGGATGTTACACCGCTGCATAGAGGGGGAGAAAGTTGGTATTGACGGTAGCAAGATTGTTGATGTAGACCGCCGTCTTGATCCTTGCCCCGGTGGCGTTCCGGCGCCACCGGGAGATAGGGGGAGAGTGCCCCCCTCCTTCTTCTTCTTACTTGGCCTCCCCCCTAGATGGGAGGAGAGTTCCCCCTCTGGTCCATGGTCTCCATGGCAGAGGAGGGGCAGGAGCCCCTCCGAGATTGGATCTCCCTCTCTGTTCTCTTCTGTTTCGCGTCCCCCAGATTTGGCCCTTCACCGTTTCCTAAATTCCTGGAGATCCGTAACTCCGATTGCGCTGAAATTTTTACATGATTTTTTTCCATAAATTATCTTTCTTGCACCAAAAGAAGGGCCCCAACCGACATTCGAGGAGGGCACAAGATACCTCGGCGCGCTAGGGGGTGCCCGGCGCGCCCTGGTGGGTTGTGGTCATTGTGGGCCCCCGTTTGCTTTGATTCCACCTCCCAAAAATCATAAATATTCCAAAATAATTCTCCGTAAATTTTTATCGTGTTTGGACTTTGTTTGATATGGATTTTCTACAAAACAAAAAACATGCAACAAACAGGAACTGGCACTGGGCACTGGATCAATAGGTTATCCAATAAATCATATAAAAAGTTGCCAAAAATATGTGAAAGTTGTATAATATTGGCATGAAACAATCAAAAATTATAGATACAACAGAGACATATTAGCAGTTCGCTCCTGGTCGTCCCGTCCTTTCACATTACAGTAGTTTCACTAATCCTAACCCTCCTCCCAAATCCATGGCGTCCCAAATCTCCATGATCGGCGGTGAGTACAAGGTTAGAACCATCACCGGCAATGAGTTCGACATCATCTACACCCGTTCTTCCGCGACGGTGAAAGGATGACTTGCTCGCTTCAGACGCATGTTCGAAAAGTCAAATGGTGATGAGTGGGCCACTGGGCTAGATGTTGAGTACACCACAGTCCTGGGAAAAGAGAAGAATCTAAAGGAGGAAGAGAGGAAGAAGCCTATCATGATCCAGGTTTGCATGCATAACTTGTGCTTGGTCTACCACATATGCCATGCCGACGTTGAGTGCGAGGATTTTAAGAACTTCCTCGCGGGCAGCAAAGTCAAATTCGTTACTGTAGACTTTACGAACGACACAAGAGTCCTGAGTCAGATAGGCCTCGTTGTAGGCCAGCCCTTCGACCTCCAGAAGAATGGGCTGGTGCCCTCCCGTCAGCCTTCAATGCTGACCATGGCAGGAGCCATGGTTGATCCTTCATACGGTAAACTGACGAAACCTCTGCCCGAGTTTCATCTTACATGGCAGTGGAATGTACTAGATAGAGACCACATCCAATACGCTGCAATGGATGCCTACCTTTGTTTCAATATCTACAAGGGTTGGATGAAGAGCGAGAGCCAAGTGTGCGGATCAAGAAAAGAAGTATCGGCCAAGAGGAAGAGGGACAAGGACGAAGTCGAGCACGTGGACGAGGAGTCCAAGTAAGGTGGCAGTGTCGTTGCTCATGGTGGTTCTAATGAAGTGTCTACCGGATTAGTTGCTTAGTTTAATTTCAGGGTGCTTAGTTTTATTTGAGGGGTTTGTTGTGCTGAGCCCCCAATAGAACTATTTTATGTTTCTTCTCGTTACTTTAACTCTTCAGTACGTACATACTAGTATTTCTTACAGTTCATCTTGTAGTTGGTAGTACTACCACTCGTTTCTTCACATTATATACGTATAATATATATGGCCAACATCATATAGCGAGCAGTTGGCTATACTATTAACCATGCTCTAAGCATGCCACATACGCAAAACATTTAAATGAGATATGCAATTCTAAAAAAAACTTAAATGAGAGAAGTTTACCCAAAGCATGAAGGAGTTTAGTTGTCAAAGAATTAAATAGGTATGCTAATTTCTTTAATAGGCTTTAGCACCCCATCTAAGCACGTACTAGCTGTTTTAATAGTACTATATGCATAATTTGGTGACGAGCGCTCTCTATATGTACCACCTTTTTTCTTTAATTTCATCTTGTTAGTTTTGCTCCATGGCGCAATCCATCGATACTACTACTGTACAAAACTATACATTTAAAAGGCTAGAGGGCTGGGCAGTCTCGCTTGGTCGGTTTCACGAGAGGCGAGGGCCTTTGTGATTTGATGGCTCATTACTGCTAGAAGGGCGGGGCCTTGTGATTTGACTGCTCGTATAAATATTGCCGACGACCTGAGGAGGAGCAAAGAACCGTGCGGTTTACTCAAGTTTTCCACTGGAGTACTAGTACGATGGAGGAGCACGAAACACGGCAGCCCAGTGCGATATGGCGATAAAAAATGATCTAATTTGCTAGTCATCGATCCCACGGCGCCGCTCATCGTTAGCATTTTTCTATTCATGCCTCGCAAAGAACGTGACACGTGCGGCGAAACACCCGAAGCAAAATAAGAAACACAGGAGCAAAAGAACAAGGAAGATTATCTTCCCCAAAAAAGAAGGAAGAGCACACACAAGTCTGGGGCGCTGCTCTCTACTACATGAAGGGTTGCTGGCCGCAGAGTTGTAACTGCTTCTTCATCACCTCCAGGACCTCCATCTCCTCGCGCATCTCCTCCGCCATCTTCTTCATTATGTCCATGACGTGGGATTTTTCGACACGAGCCTTCATCATCTGTTCCACGGCCGCATTACGTACCTTGACAGCAGCCGGGTGATAATACGTCTCCAATGTATCTATAATTATTGATTGTTCCATGCTATTATATTATCTGTTTGGATGTTTTATATGCATTAATATGCTATTTTATATTATTTTTGGGACTAACCTATTAACCTAGAGCCCAGTGCCAGTTCCTGTTTTTTCCCTGTTTTTGAGTTTCGCAGTAAAGGAATACCAAACGGAGTCCAAACGGAATAAAATTTTCGCGATGTTCTTTCTTGGACCCAAAGGAAACCAGGAGACTTGGAGATGAAGTCGGAGGAGCCATGAGGTGGCCACAAGGACGGAGGGCGCGCCCAGGGGGTAGGGCGCGCCCCCCACCCTTGTGGGCCCCTCGTGCGTCTCCTGACCTAATTCTTTCGCCTATATATACTCTTATATGCCCAAACCACCAGAGGCATCCACGAAAAGACTTTTCCACCGCCGCAACCTTCTGTACCCGTGAGATCCCATCTAGGGGCCTTTTCCGGCGTCTTGCCGGAGGGGGATTCGATCACGGAGGGCTTCTACATCAACACCATTGCCCTTCCGATGAAGCGTGAGTAATTTACCTCAAACCTACGGGTCCATAGCTAGTAGCTAGATGGCTTCTTCTCTGTCTTTGATTCTCAATATCACGTTCTCCTCGATGTTCTTGGAGATCTATTCGATGTAATACTTTTTTTTGCGGTGTGTTTGCCGAGATCCGATGAATTGTGGATTTATGATCAGCTTATCTATGAATATTATTTGAATCTTCTCTGAATTCTTTTATACATGATTTGATATCTTTGCAAGTCTCTTCGAACTATCGATTTGGTTTGGCCAACTAGATTGGTTTTTCTTGCAATGGGAGAAGTGCTTAGCTTTGGGTTCAATCTTGCGGTGTCCTTTCCCAGTGACAATAGGGGCAGCAAGGCACGTATTGTATTGTTGCGATCGAGGATAAAAAGATGGGGTTTTCATCATATTGCTTGAGTTAATTCCTCTACATCATGTCATCTTTCTTAATGTGTTACTTTGTTCTTCATGAACTTAATACTCTAGATGCAGGCAGGAGTCGGTCGATGTGTGGAGTAATAGTAGTAGATGCATAATCATTTCGGTCTACTTGACACGGACGTGATGCCTATATTCATGATCATTGCCTTAGATATCATCATAACTTTGCGCTTTTCTACCAATTGCTCGACAGTAATTTGTTCACCCACCGTAATATTTTCGATCTTGAGAGAAGCCTCTAGTGAAACCTATGGCCCCCGGGTCTATTTTCCATCATACAATCTTCTACTTTCCAATCTACGAGTTTCCGATCTACTATTTTGCAATCTTTTACTTTCCAATCTATAAAACAAAAATACCAAAAATATTTACCTTACCGTTTATCTATCTCTATCAGATCACACTTTTGCGAGTAACCGTGAAGGGATTGACAACCCCTTATCGCGTTGGGTGCAAGTTTGGTGTTTGTTTGTGCAGGTATTTGGTGACTTGCGTGTTGTCTCCTACTGGATTGATACCTTGGTTCTCAAAACTGCGGGAAATACTTACTCTACTTTGCTGCATAACCCTTTCCTCTTCAAGGGAAAAACCAACGCAAGCTCAAGAAGTAGCAGGTGCTCGATGCGGAGCTTAGCCAACTGCTCCTTCTGTTCCATGACGAGGGCGTGCAGCATCTTCACCGAGGAACTACTCTTCTCATGCAGCTTCTTCCAGCCGGCGTTCTCCTCCTTCAGCAGGTCGAGCTCGTGGCGGAGCTTCGCCTTGTCCTCTTGAAGTTGCAGGATTTCGCCGGTCACCTTCTTGCCCGAGGCAATACTCTCCTTCAGCAGCATCACCAAGCCGGCGGTCAACTCCTCCTTCTTATTGAGCTCCGTGGGCATGTCGTCGAGGCTCTCCTCCAGCAGCTCCACCTAGCCGTTGATGAACTCCTTCTGCTTATTAAGCTGATCGGGCATGTCATCGAGGGATAACGACTCCAGCACCGCCAGCTCGGCATGTTCGCCTCCGCGGCTAGGGCACTCCTGGGAGCCCTCACCTGCCCTTGAGAGATCTTTTGAGGTCCCTGCGAGGCGGTGAGCCCTCTCTTTTTTTTCCACTGCCTTGGTCGCCGCTCCCTTGTTACGAGTAGTTCTCGACCTAGAGCTTTGCACACCAGCCATGGCAAGGACAGACGAACAAGAAAGACTTATGAGGAGGAAGGTAGAGTGATTTTCGGCTAGGTAGTTCCCCTTTTTATAACCTAGTACTAGCACTAGTACTAAAACCTGCATAGTGGGAACACATTCAGGTTTGATACGTACTAGGTGTGAGCAGGTTTGCACTTAATTATAGCGTGGTAGTACTACTTTGGAATGTGATGGGAACAAGCTAAAGATTAATTGATGGTTTTGGTTTCGAGGCCTGAAACGGCTCCCGATGAGTTTCCTGGAACACAAATTTCAAGTACTACTGCTCAAATGCGGTCACACAAGTCAGTGATGTAACTAGTCGTACCTGTCAGACCAAGCCGATGTGTGTCCCTTCAGTGAGATGCGGGTCCGACCGACCGTCTGTTGGTGCGACCGACCGTAAGTATTACGCGATGGAGACTTCTGGTTGTGGCTTCGGGTGATTGTCACGACCAAGCATTCAAAAACTAGTGATAAATCAATTACCATCTTTTTCCAAACGACCAAGTATTTTCACAGGAATACAATACATATAGATGGAGTGATTGTCATGGTTGCCAACCGCCATGGCACCGCAAGTTCACTGCAGCAGCAACCGAGTAGGTCACTGCATCGCTGGCGGGGAAGGAGGGCAGCTCACCTTGCCTATGATGCATGCCCAGCAGCGCCGCCGCAGCTAGTCCCGCGATTTGGCTTCTCCTACCGCCCATTTGAACAGTTGCACCGGCTGATCATGCCATTCCGTAGGCATGCACATTCTTTCCAGCAGTCAACTCCGTGAATATGATCTCTGCCATTAACCCCAGCTCGAAATCAACGCGACGCTGCCAGATGCTGACATCCCTCAGCATCTCTCCCCTGAGATCGACTTGCACCTCCGCCTTGTGCTTCGCCAGGCGCAGCTCCTTCGAACTTGTCTCCAATCGATGCGACGCTTCCTCGATCCGATTTGCCCTTGCTGCCCACCACGTGAAACGCAGCCCTGGCATGTCCTTCGGCGCCACCGATCAGTGATTCCAGAGCAATGGATCCCCTCTGAAACACATGTGGGTTTTGCTCAAAGGCAGCAGTGCTGCGGGCCGCAACGGGAGGGCAGCCCGCGGGATCCTAGGATCTAAGGGATTATCCATGGCGGGATCCGGTGGGCGAGGCGGGGAGGCGAGCGTAGGCGCTGGGAGAGCCCTGCGAGGCTAAGATAAAGATAGTACTACTACTCCACTCCGTCCATATTTAAATACAAAGGCCACCAACAGTAACCCAGGCAAAAATTGATCATCCTGCCTGTGTCCTGGTTTATTGGCCCCCTTTTTATTTTGTGCCAATTTTTTACCAAAAATTTAACTAAGAAAATGTAATGCATGTCACCAAAATTTATATCATTGGAATCACATTTGAACATAGTTTTCGATGACATTAATATTTATGACATGCATAAATATTGTGTTACTTAAAATTATGGTCAAAAATTGGCACAAAATACGAAGGAGACCAATGGAAGTAGCAACCCATGATTTAATTTAACTACTCGCATGCACGCAGTGGAGTAGTAATGTCTTTCTCAACTATTTCTTCCCTCACGTCCACTCAATTTGCATGCATTGTATTAATTGACCATCAATGAAGTGAACGATTTTACACGCGTCAAATTATCACATGGGGTGGATCTTCGTACAAAAATCCGTCCCACCATGTACCCGCGTGTGCGTGCGAGGGAATGAGTGCGTGCATGCACATCTTCGCTTCGTGCATGTACTGCCAGTGTACGTGAGAGAGGACGAGTACATTCTTCTGGAACCAGCAGCACGTCACTGTGATCAATCCACACAAGGAGGTCGCGACAACGCCTCCACATGTGCCACGTGGCTTCATGGATGCCCCCACATCATTTTAATCATAATATATTAACTGAAAAAGGGAGAGACTGATACGTCTCCAACGTATCTATAATTTTTTATTGTTCCATGCTGTTATATTATCATTTTTGGATGTTTTACAATCATTTTATATCAACTTTATATCATTTTTTGGGACTTAACCTATTGACATAGTGCCCAGTGCCAGTTGCTATTTTCTGCTTGTTTTTTACATCGTAGGAAATCAATACCAAACGGAGTCCAAATGCAGCGAAACTTTTTGGAGATTTTTTTTGGACCAGAAGACATCCAGTGGGCCAAAAGTACCGAAGAGGGGGCCCGAGGTGAGCACAAGACACCGGGGAGCGCCTGGGCCCCCAGGCACGCCCTGGTGGGTTGTGCCCATCTCGGAGACCTCCCGCACCACCTCTTTGCTATATAAATACCCCAATATTCCAGAAACCCTAGGGGAGTCGATGAAAATCAATTCCAGTTGCCGCAAGTTCCAGAAACACCAGATCCAATCTAGACACCATCACGGAGGGGTTCATTATCCTCATTGGTGCCTCTTCGATGATGCGTGAGTAGTTCATTGTAGACCTACGGGTCCGTAGTTAGTAGCTAGATGGCTTTCTCTCGCTCGTTTGATTCTCAATACAATGGTCTCTTGGAGATCCATATGATGTAACTCTTTTTGCGGTGTGTTTGTTGGGATCCGATGAACTTTGAGTTTATGATCAGATCTATGTTTTTATCCATGAAAGTTATTTGAGTCTTCTTTGATCTCTTATATGCATGATTGCTTATAGCCTCGTATTTCTTCTCCGATATTTGAGTTTTGTTTGGCCAACTTGATCTCTTTATCTTGCAATGGGAAGAGGTGCTTTGTGATGGGTTCGATCTTACGGTGCTTGATCCCAGTGACAGAAGGGGAACCGACAAGTATGTATCATTGCTATTAAGGATAACAAGATAGGGTCTATTTCTACATAAATAGATCTTGTCTACATCATGTCATCGTTCTTATTACATTACTCCATTTTTCCATGAACTTAATACACTAGATGCATGCTGGATAGCGGTCGATGTGTGGAGTAATAGTAGTAGATGCAGGCAGGAGTCAGTCTACTAATCTTGGACGTGATGCCTATATAATGATCATTGCCTGGATATCGTCATGATTATTTGAAGTTCTATCAATTGCCCAACAGTAATTTGTTTACCTACCGTTTGCTATTTTTCTCGAGAGAAGCCACTAGTGAAAACTACGACCCCCGGGTCTCTTCTTTAATATATTTGCCTTCGAGATTTATTTTTATTTGCTTTTATTTTCAGATCTATAAATCCAAAAATCCAAAAATACCTTGCTGCAATTTTTACTTATTTACTTTATCTCGCGTTCCCGCGAGATCTTTTTATCCAATCTACTACAATTTTACCTATCCTTTTACCCGTGAGGGATTGACAACCCCTCTCTTACGTCGGGTTGCAAGTATTTGTTCTTTGTGTGCAGGAGCTGTTTACGTGGTGTTGTGTGGTTCTCCTACTGGTTCGATAACCTTGGTCTCATCACTGAGGGAAATACCTACCGTTGCTGTGCTGCATCATCCCTTCCTCTTTGGGGAAATACCGACGTAGTTCAAGCAAACATCAAAAGGAATTTCTGGCGCCGTTGCCGGGGAGACATCATCAACATCAACCAGGTTCCTAATCACAGATCTCATCTCCTTGCAATTTACATTATTTTCCATTTGCCTCTCGTTTTCCTCTCCCCCACTTCACAAAAAATTGCCGTTTTATTTGCCCTCTTTTTCGTTCGCCGTTTTCTCGTCAGATCTGTTTTTGAGTGCAATTTTTGTTTGCGTAGTCATGTTGCCTCAAAGAAAATATTATGATGTTCCTTACCCAAATATTTTGCTTGAAATTGAGAAAACTACTAAGGAATATATGACTACACAATTTGAGCATAATAAGTATTTCACTGAAGAACTTAAGGAGCACTCCGTTGTGCTGGATGCTATAACAAAACAACTTGATGATATCAGTAGAGAAGTTTGTAATCTCCAATCCAAGTATGCTTTTACTGAAAGTTTGCTAGGTAAAATATCCGATGCACAAGCTACCCTAGTAAATCAAATGGCCGCTAAACCAATCTCGTTAGAAGGTAAAAGTGATGAAGATCTTAAAATGATTGGCGTTTCTTCTATTGATTCCTTGTTTAGTAAAATTAAGATTGATGAAAAAGGGACTGGAGAAGAGTCAACTTTATCTAGAAGGCGTCCCGATAATTTGGAGGGTGAAAATCTTGTTGAAAATTTTGATAAAAGTGGGTTTGAAGAGGTCAAGGCTTTAACTAGTGATGTGCCCACAATTTTGGATTACAAAAACTTTAATTATGATAGTTGCTCTTTGGTTGATTGTATTTCTTTGTTGCAATCCATGATAAATTCACCCCATGCTTATGAACAAAATAAAGCTTTTACTAAACATATTGTTGATGCTATGATGAAAGCTTTTGAAGAAAAGTTGGAATTAGAAGTTTCAATTCCTAGAAAATTACATGATGAATGGGAACCTACTATCAAAGTCAACATTACAAATTATGAGTGTTTTTCTTTATGTGACTTGGGTGCTAGTGTTTCTACAATTCCGAAATCTTTATGTGATGTGCTTGGTCTTACCGATATTGAAGAATGCTCTTTAAATTTGCACTTTGCGGATTCTACTATTAAAAAGCCTATGGGAAGAATTAATGATGTTCTTATTCTTGCAAATAGAAATTATGTGCCCATAGATTTCATCGTTCTTGGTATTGATTGCAATCCGTCTTGTCCAATTATTCTTGGTAGACCGTTTTTATGTACTATTGGTGTCGTGATTGATATGAAAGAAGGCAATATTAAATTTCAATTTCCACTAAGGAAGGGCATGGAACACTTCCCTAGAACTAGAATTAAGCCACCATATGAATCAATCATGAGGGCATCTTATGGATCTTGAAACAAAGATGACAATACTTAGATCCTTTACATTATGCCTAGCTAGGGGCGTAAAACGATAGCGCTCGTTGGGAGGCAACCCAACTTGTATCTCTTTGCTTTTTGGTTTTCTTGCTGTTTTCAATAAAATACCCAATTATGCCTCTGATTAGATGTGTTTTTGTGGTTTAAATTAGTGTTTGTGCGAAGCAAAGCCTTTGGGATGATTTGGGTGATAGTCGATTTGATCTTGCTGAAAAACAGAAACTTTTGCGCTCAGGAAAACAATTCTTATTTTTAACAGAAGAGTGCTTTTGATTTGATTCTTTTTGCAGAAGATTAATAAAAAAATTTCTCACATTGTCCTAAGTTTTCAGAATTTTTGGAGTTACAGAAGAATTCGAAGTTTTCAGATTGCTACAGACTGTTCTGTTTTTGACAGATTCTGTTTTCTTTGCGTTGTGTGCTTGTTTTGATGATTCTATGGTTTTCCTTTGAAGAGTTTTGGCCATAGAAAAGTTGGAATACAGTAGATATAATGCAAAAATAAAATATGAATGGGTTTTCAAAAGTACTAGTAGTAGTGATTTGCTTTCTTATACTAACGGATCTCACGAAGGTTTTGTTGAGTTTTGTGTGATTGAAGTTTTCAAGTTTTGGGTGAGATTACGATGGATGAGGAAACAAGGATTAGCAAAAGGCTAAGCTTGGGGATGCCCGAGGTACCCCAAGATAATATTCAAGAAGTATCAAGCAACTAAGCTTGGGGATGCCCCGAGTGGCATCCCCTCTTTCTTCTAACGACCATCGGTATTTTACTTGGAGCTATATTTTTATTCGTCACATATTATGAGTTTTGCTTGGAGCGTCTTGTATGATATAAGTCTTTGCTTGTTTTGCTTTTTAAGTCTTGAATCCTTGCTGGATGCACCTTTTTGAGAGAGCCAAAAATTATGCTATGCTTGCTCCTATGCTTCACTTAAATCTTTAGAGCCTTGGAATTGCTCTAGTGCTTCACTTATATCTTTTTTAGCACGGTGTGCTTTGTTATTTTTGAAGAAATGCTCTCATGCTTCACTTAGATTTATTTGGGAGTTAGAAATTTTTTAAAGAAATTCTCTCTTGCTTCTCTTAGATTAATTTGAGAGAAAGAAATATTATGCTCATGTTCTTCACTTATATTTGTTTGAGCTTATTAAAAGCAACATATAACTAGTCCCAAAGTGATAGATATCCAAGAAGGATATAATAAAAACTTTCATGAAGATCATTGGACAAAATAAACTTGATTCTTAGTAATAGTTTTGAGATATGATGATAGAGATATGTGAGTCATGTTGATGAGTAATTATGCTTTAGTAAGAATATTGGTGTTAAGGTTTGTAATTCCCTATGCAAGCACGAAAGTCAATAGTTATGCAATGAAATTATATCCTACTTATGGTGCATTATTTAGTGTTAATTATGCTTAATGCTTGCTTACGAGATTTTTTGTTTCTTGGTTGGATGCTTCTCAATCTTTTTCTAGCCTTCATTTGCACTAAGTATGATCACTACTTGTGCATCCAAAACCCTTTAAACCAGTTTTGCCATATGAGTCCACTATACCTACCTATATGCGGTATTTCCGTGCCGTTCTAAGAAAATTTGTATGTGCCATCTCTAATTTTCAAAATAAATTTCTCTTTTGTCTGCTCGTACCGCTCGCGAGGCGGTGAGGGGTGGCCGATATTTTTCCATGCTAGATGTGTTATTCTCACAATGAGTGTTTATCCACTTGTCATTGCACGAGAGTACGGCAAAGGTATTAGGGATGCCCAGTCCTGAAATGAAAAATGAATTTACATTATGTTGTCAAATAATAAATTCCTTGGAAAGTGTTGCTATGGAGGGCACTCGTGGATACGGCTAGCCATGGAAAGTGAAAGAAATGGTGGAAAAAGGAATAAACTTTAATTTCTATTTGGGAACCGCCTATGATATATCTAGCATGGAAAGTATTGGAAACTCTAAGTCGTTTTCATTGGTGGGAAAAGTATGCCTCTCAAAATGTTTTTATCTCTCAATTTAAGCTTTGAGCTCTGGCACCTCTACAAATCCCAACTTCCCTCCGCGAAGGGCCTTTCTTTTACTTTATGCAATTTTTATTTTTACTTGAGTCTCCATCTTCTCTTATAAAGCACCAACTAAGGGGCACTATGATCGTACTTGAGCATTGGGTGAAGCTAATATTCGAGTGTGTTTCATGAATGGATCAATGATTGAGCATAATGGGCTAGGGATAACTTGCTTTAGTGTTGATATTTTGAAAGACATGGTTGCTTGTTGATATGCTTGAGTATTGAAATCTTCATGTCAAAACTAGACTATTGCTTTGAACCATATAAAAGTCCATATGTCCATGCTACAAAAGAAAAGAATATGTGATGAACATGTTAGGCAGCATTTCACATCAAAAATTATGTTTTTATCATTTACCTACTCGAGGACGAGCAGGAATTAAGCTTGGGGATGCTGATACGTCTCCAACGTATCTATAATTTTTTATTGTTCCATGCTGTTATATTATCATTTTTGATGTTTTAAAATCATTTTATATCAACTTTATATCATTTTTTGGGACTAACCTATTGACATAGTGCCCAGTGCCAGTTGTTGTTTTCTGCTTGTTTTTTACATCGCAGGAAATCAATACCAAATGAGTCCAAACGCAGCAAAACTTTTTGGAGATTTTCTTTTGGACCAGAAGACATCCAGTGGGCCAAAGAAGTACCGAAGAGGGGGCCCGAGGTGAGCACAAGACACCGGGGCATGCTTGGGCCCCCAGGCGCGCCCTGGTGGGTTGTGCCCATCTCGGAGACCTCCTGCACCGCCTCTTTGCTCTATAAATACCCCAATATTCCAGAAACCCTAGGGGAGTCTACGAAAATCAATTCCAGCAGCTGCAAGTTCCAGAAACACCAGATCCAATCTAGACACCATCACGGAGGGGTTCATCATCCTCATTGGTGCCTCTCCGATGATGCGTGAGTAGTTCATTGTAGACCTACGGGTCCGTAGTTAGTAGCTAGATGGCTTTCTCTCTCTCATTTGATTCTCAATACAATGGTCTCTTGGAGATCCATATGATGTAACTATTTTTGCGGTGTGTTTGTTGGGATCCGATGAACTTTGAGTTTATGATCAGATCTATGTTTTTATCCATGAAAGTTATTTGAGTCTTCTTTGATCTCTTATATGCATGATTGCTTATAGCCTCGTATTTCTTCTCCGATATTTGGGTTTTGTTTGGCCAACTTGATCTATTTATCTTGGAATGGGAAGAGGTGCTTTGTGATGGGTTCGATCTTACGGTGCTTGATCCCAGTGACAGAAGGGGAACCGACAAGTATGTATCATTGCTATTAAAGATAATAAGATAGGGTCTATTTCTACATAAATAGATCTTGTCTACATCATGTCATCATTCTTATTGCATTACTCCGTTTTTCCATGAACTTAATACACTAGATGCATGCTGGATAGCGGTCGATGTGTGGAGTAATAGTAGTAGATGCAGGCAGGAGTCGGTCTACTAATCTTGGCCGTGATGCCTATATAATGATCATTGCCTGGATATCGTCATGATTATTTGAAGTTCTATCAATTGCCCAACAGTAATTTGTTTACCCACCATTTGCTATTTTTCTCGAGAGAAGCCACTAGTGAAAACTACGGCCCCCGGGTCTCTTCTTTAATATATTTGCCTTCGAGATCTATTTTTGTTTGCTTTTATTTTCAGATCTATTAATCCAAAAATACAAAAATACCTTGCTGCAATTTTTACTTATTTACTTTATCTCGCGTTCCCGCGAGATCTATTTATCCAATCTACTACAATTTTACCTATCCTTTTACCCGTGAGGGATTGACAACCCCTCTCTTACGTCGGGTTGCAAGTATTTGTTCTTTGTGTGCAGGAGCTATTTACATGGTGTTGCGCGGTTCTCCTACTAGTTCGATAACCTTGGTCTCATCACTGAGGGAAATACCTACCGTTGCAGTGCTGCATCATCCCTTCCTCTTTGGGGAAATACCGACGTAGTTCAAGCAAACATCAAAAGGAATTTCTGGTGCCGTTGCCGGGGAGACATCATCAACATCAACCAGGTTCCTAATCACAAATCACATCTCCTTGCAATTTACATTATTTTCCATTTGCCTCTCGTTTTCCTCTCCCCCACTTCACAAAAAATTGCCTTTTTATTCACCCTCTTTTTCGTTCGCCGTTTTCTCGTCAGATTTGTTTTTTAGTGCAATTTTTGTTTGCGTAGTCATGTTGCCTCAAAGAAAATATTATGATGTTCCTTACCCAAATATTTTGCTTGAAATTGAGAAAACTACTAAGGAATATATGACTACACAATTTGAGCATAATAAGTATTTCACTGAAGAACTTAAGGAGCACTCCGTTGTGCTAGATGCTATAACAAAACAACTTGATGATATCAGTAGAGAAGTTTGTAATCTCCAATCCAAGTATGCTTTTACTGAAAGTTTGCTAGGTAAAATATCCGATGCACAAGCTACCCTAGTAAATCAAATGGCCGCTAAACCAATCTTGTTAGAAGGTAAAAGTGATGAAGATCTTAAAATGATTGGTGTTTCTTCTATTGATTCCTTGTTTAGTAAAATTAAGATTGATGAAAAAGGGACTGGAGAAGAGTCAACTTTAGCTAGAAGGCGTCCCGATAATTTGGAGGGTGAAAATCTTGTTGAAAAATTTGATAAAAGTGGGTTTGAAGAGGTCAAGACTTTAACTAGTGATGTGCCCACTATTTTGGATTACAAAGACTTCAATTATGATAGTTGCTCTTTGGTTGATTGTATTTCTTTGTTGCAATCCATGATAAATTCACCCCATGCTTATGAACAAAATAAATCTTTTACTAAACATATTGTTGATGCTATGATGAAAGCTTTTGAAGAAAAGTTGGAATTAGAAGTTTCAATTCCTAGAAAATTACATGATGAATGGGAACCTACTATCAAAGTCAAGATTGAAAATTATGAGTGTTTTGCTTTATGTGACTTGGGTGCTAGTGTTTCTACAATTCCGAAATCTTTATGTGATGTGCTTGGTCTTACCGATATTGAAGAATGCTCTTTAAATTTGCACTTGGTGGATTCTACTATTAAAAAACCTATGGGAAGAATTAATGATGTTCTTATTCTTGCAAATAGAAATTATGTGCCCATAGATTTCATCGTTCTTGATATTGATTGCAATCCGTATAGAAATTATGTGCCCATAGATTGCATGCTATACCGTATACACATTGAACAAGGTCAGACTGATTTGAAAGTGAGATACCAATGGCAAGCATCGTTTGGCCACATTGCATCCGTGCATGGACACACTATTCAAATTGGAGATGATGGGTGGCTTTCGCATCACATATCTATACCCCTATATAGTGTGCGAATAACTTTGAAAGATGGTCATTGTATGAAGGCAATCCGACGGTGCAGAGATGGCAAATCCGAGAACTACTGGCCGTTGGATATCATCTACATTCCACCAGATTTTGCCACATGTACAATCTAGAAGACTCCATGGTTGAACTTAAGCATAATGCACAAACCTCAAAACACAAGCACTTCTCCTTTGTTATAGAATTTTCCGTATTATAATTGCCCAATTTTTTTAGATGAGTTGCCATTATTTGTTTTTACTTTATGCTTTACAACGCATAATTCCATGAATCTTAAAATAGGTTAGCTTTTTTATAAAAACTAATTGATTTTGAATGAGATGAACTATGAGAATTAAACGAACATCTACATCATGCATATATGACTCAAAGCTTACATGCTATAATGTGATATTTATTCATAATTTGGTTGCCAAATCTCATGCGTGCAATGCACGTGTACCTTACTAGTCTAAATGGTGTGTGTGTGTTGTGCGTGTTAAACACATTGTACGTAGTATCATACATGGTTTAGATTCCGAACATCTAGCTAGAGCATACATGTACTATGATTTGAATTCAACATAAAATGGATACATATATTTGAATTCGTGATCGTATGTACATACAGTTCATATTTATATGGGAATTTACTACTCCTATATTCATGTCATGTGTTGTGAAGATAATATTTAGATGGTTGTATAACTAACCCGAGTACAATCCCATTCAAACAGGGAAAATGTACTCAAATTTAGTCTATATGCTAGACAACATGAATTGTTTTTTATTGTTGAGGGAAGTGCAAATTGATTTGGTATTGTACACGTTAAGTTTGTTGTCCCAATTTTTTTTAGTTTTTTGTTGTTGTATTTGAATGCATTTCTAGTAATATAGTAAAAAGGGACATGTCTCTCTCTAGTGAGGTGTGAATTGTCTTTTTTTGTACACGTTAAGCTTGTTCTCCCGAAATTTCAAGCCACGCCTTGTTATGCCGAAATTTCAAGCTAGCATCTTTGTCTATCGTGCTGCGAAACTCCCGCCTCTTCAACCCGCGCCTTGTTACCCTGAAATTTTAAGATATCTCTTTGTCTCATTGTGCTCCGAAAACTCCCTCCATCTCAACCCACGCCTTGCTATCCCAAAATTACAACGCGCGCGAAAACTCCCACCTCTTGCGAAATCCCGACACGCGAAATGCCCGTGATACCCCTGAACTGAAAGAACCACCTAGCTCAAATCGGTGGGGGTACTTTCGTAACTTATCCCACATTTCGAACAAGCACGTCCCTAAGCCATGGTTCCCCCTCCCATCCCATCCGCCCCCCATTCGTACACCGAGGCCGCGAAAACCCGTGAAGCCCCACACCCTCCTCCGCCCGCCACCCAGTCGGAGCCTCTTCCCCGACGATGTCGTCCACACCAACACCTCGACGTCCCTCATCCACCGCACCGGATGAGGATCCATCATCGATCTCATCGTCCCACCGGTTTAGCCACCCCGTCCTCCACCTCCAAGGAGCTGCCCCGACGTTCCCCTCATCTTTCGCGCCACCTCCATTCCCACATCGCCGTCTTCACATGCACCACCAGAAGAGCAGCATCATCACCGATTCCTCGCATGAAGCTGAGGCCTAATCGGTGCCACCAAAGAGGTTCTACACTAATCGCTGCATTTTCTTCTTGATTCGATCTCACAGTGCTGCCGGCGCTCGGTTCCGAGCCGACATGGCGCGGCTCCATCTATGGCGGCGTCACCGGCCACTTCCTGCACAGCGTCGCTCCGTCAGCGGCGACATCCACATCAGTAGGAGCTGCTGCTGCTTTGGCTCTCACTTGCGCTGCTGCTCTGCTCTTGCTCTCGGTCCCCTGCCTGGTCTGCTCTTGCTCTTGCTCTTGCTCGTGTTGCTGCTCTCGCTCTTGCTCTTGCTTGCGCTGCTGCTCTACTCTTGCTCACGCTACTACTGCACAAGCAGCAGATCCTGCTCTCGCTCGAGCCCCTACAGATGCTGCTACATGACTAGCTACCCCGACTCTCGCACGCGCTGCTGCTCCGGGCGTTGTTGCTGCTGCTACTGCTTTTCTGCTACTAGTGCGTTCAGTTTCGACAGTAAAATTCAGTTTCGACAGCAAAATTCAGTTTCGACAGTAAAATTCAGTTTCGACAGTTAAATTTAGTTTCGACAGTTAAGTTCAGAGATGAGCGGCTGATGTATTTTACATCTAGCACTTTTTGGTTATGTATTTTACATCATCTATTGGAGATGCTATTAGAATTCCACTCAGGTTAATGTTGTCTCTCTTGTCCTGCTTTAGCCTCGCCGTCATACAACTCACCGGAGCTGCTCCAACGACGAAACCCTCCATCACAGCGGAGCAGTACCCCCGGCTCCATCTCCAGACGCCTAAGATCTTCTTGCCCTCCTCCGACAGCCAAATCAGCCGGAGCATCCTCACCGACCAACCCAATCATGCTGAGATCGACATGGCTTCGCCAAAGAGGTTGTACACTTGTTGCATCGCTTTTTTACTCTACATGTTATATATATTGTCCACTAAGCACACGTAGTAACGTGAAATACGATTAGTTTCTCCCACTATATGACAAGAAGTGAGGTACCAGGCAACTTAGCTATCTGTGATGGACTCACTTGAACGCCATCATTATTTATTCTGCGTGTTTGGGCTATGCATTTGTAGATGGGCCTGGGAGTTGAGCTAGTAGGGCAGTGGCCTGGGTCCAAAGTAGTAGAAGTAGCACAAAAATATTTTTTGAGTGTAGGCTTTTCCCTGTTCAAGCCTGCCTACTAGAATCACCAGTGCTTGAAAGGAAAAGTGAAGGAAAAACATAGGAATTGGAAAGTTTCCTATGGTACTACTATTCATGCATTTGGTACAAAGGAATGGAGCAAAGGAAAACTGTAGGATTTGTTCCTTTAGTGTCTCCTTGAAAGAAAAACTGTAGGAATTTTAATATCCACTTGTCCTCCTCAAATTCCTATTCATGAAGCACAAGACTAAGAGATAGTAGCATAATAGTTGTACATTTTCTTGTGGTTTGACTTAATCTCACCATGCTTCTTTGCATCCAGTGATCTTCCAATTCTTGTGAACCAAACACCCAGATTGGCAGAAATCCTATGTTTTTAAATTCTCTATTTTGCACGTGCATTCATATCGTATTCCTGTGTATTTCCTATCCCTGCATTGTTAGAATCCTCCAATTCAAACAAGCCCTTACATAATTACTTCTGTTACAGATATGTGTCAAAGAAAACCTTGTGTGGTTTGTCCCGCTCCTGCTGCGATGTGGTCCACCCCAGCTCAGCTACTCCAATGATGGATGGGTTCACCACAGCAAGGATCCGCCCTCCAGACTATCTTTCACTGCCTCAGATCTTCTCCCCCGCCACCGGCAGCCACGACAACTGCATTACCATCATCAACTGAGCAGATGACCTTGTGGACTACACGGGTCCGCAAGAGAGGTCGCACTCTTTCGTGTCTGCTTTCGTTATGCATCGCTTAATATGATGACATGCTATTTTATCATCCTGTTCACCGATTAGACTCTGAGTCAGTTCCAATCTAATGCTCAAACTTGAGTTTTTAAATGGTTGTGGGGTACATATTGGGGCAGCAATCAATACTATCTGGTTAATCTCGGGTGTCTACTATGAGTTTCATGTTGGGTGGAAACAAATATTAAAGGATCCATTATCTGTATTTTTTAACTGAAGCTATTATCTGTCTGCTATCATTGGTTTTGGGTCTATCCACAGATTGCTACCATCACTCTGGATTTGTGCATGCACTCCTTACATAATCTCACTATGTTTTATTCCTATGCATGCCAGTTATTGTACACAATGGTACTGAACATGTAGAGCAAAAGAGACGAGCCTTGCGTAGCAATAAAATTTCATGCAGACGTCGCTCCGTGGTTGGCGCAAAAGCAACCCCCCCTCCCCCCATTCCAGACTGTAATCAAGAGGAAGATAACTGTTCAAAGGGGGATTCAGAGGGAGCGGACCACTCCTATTTACCCCCTGAGGTCTTTTGCTCTAACTTGGCATGCTGATGTTGGTCATATCATGCATATGGTGCCTTGCATTGCTTACTTTATACATAAAATATGTCATATCCTTAGTTTAGACATGCATTGTGTGAATGCCATCTGTTTAGTTTCTATATCATATATGTGAATCATGCAATGCCATCTTGTTTAGCCAGGCATCATATATGTGAATTTTGCAATGCCATCCTGGTTAGCCATCTTATATGTGAATTACATCATGCCATCCTTTTTTATTACGTATTAAATTTGTCAACAATTTTAGTACATTCAATTACTCTTCATGTGCATCAGCCATTCAACACGGTCATGGAAAAATCTGGAGTGAAAACAAGGTCTTCAGAGCAGACAATGCTATCTGACAAAGCGCATGTCTTGCTGGTTACGGATAGCTCCTCAGAGGAGGATTCAGAGATAGATGACCAGTCATATCCCCCCCCCCTGAGGTGCATGCTCTAACTTGGCAGGGTTATATTGCTCATATCGTGCATATGGTGTCTTGCATTGGCATGTCATTTGCTTAGTTTAGACATGCTTTGTGTGAATGCCACCTGTTTAGTGTCTAATTACCATATATGTGAATTTTGCAATGCCATCTTGTTGCAAGACATTATATATGTGAATTATGCAATGCTATCTTGTTGCAAGGCATTATGTATGTGAATTATGCAATGTGCCAAGCGTCATATATGTGAATTATATCATGCCATCCTTTTTTTGTATTACTCATTCCATTTGTCGACAATGTTTGTATATTCAACTGCTCTTCCTGTGCATCAGCCATTTGAATTGGTGATGGAGAAATCTGGAGTGAAAACAAGTCTTCAGAGCAGATAATGCTACCTGCTGAAGCAGATATCTTGCTGGTTACAGATAGCTCCTCAGAGGAGGATTCAGAGGCAGATGACCAGTCCTATTTTCCCCCTGAGGTGTATGCTCAAACTCAGCCGGGTTATATTACGCATATCATGCATATGTTGTCTTGCAATGCTTAGTTTTTACATCATATACACAATATTGAATGCCATCTCCTTAGTTGACACATCATATATGCGATTGCCCTCTGCTCACTTGCTTAGTATATAAATCATATATTTGAATTATATCATGCCATGATGTTTACATAGACAGCATGTATCTGAATTATGGCATGCCAACCCATTTTCTAAAGACATAATATAG
This sequence comes from Thinopyrum elongatum, assembly GCA_011799875.1. Lineage (NCBI taxonomy): Eukaryota > Viridiplantae > Streptophyta > Magnoliopsida > Poales > Poaceae > Thinopyrum > Thinopyrum elongatum. The sequence goes on from CM022297.1 coordinate 466,906,864, forward strand.
TTATATCATCTCATCCTGTTTACATAGTCATCATATTTTGAATTATGTCATTCTATCCGGTAATTATATCATGCCACCATGTTTCCATCAACGGCATGTTTGTGAATTATGGCATGCCAACCACTTTAATAGACACATCGTATAGTTATATCATGTCATCCTATTTACATAGTCATCATATTTTGAAGTATGTCATTCTATCCTGTTTTGTTAGCCATCATATATGTGAAATTGTGTCATGCTATCCTGTTTAATTAGCCATCATATATGTGAAATTATGTCATGTTATCCTGTTTGGTTAGACAACATAAATGTGAATTATTTCATGCCCTGTTTTCTTCCCTACTATCCATTGCACCTGTCTATCTTACAATGTCTGTACATTCAATTACTTTTCTTGTTTATCAGCCATTTGAATTGGAAGGGGTGATGGCAGTATCTATGGGAGTAAAAACACGGTCTTCAGAAAAGATCGTGCTACCCGTCGATGTAGATAGAACCACGCTTGTACTTGCCCAAGAACCCGCCCCACCACACATAACCCAGACTCACGCAGATTGTACCCCTACCCAGTTGGACAGAGAACCAGCTACACCCCTTCTAACCCCAACCCCAGCAGATAGTAACCCAGTTCCAGTTGACACAGCACCGTCTCCACCACAGAGCACCCAAACACGAGCAGTTAGTAAGGCAACTGCAGTGCCCAAAGCTCAAGGACCACCACTCCGAACCCCAAGTCAACGCTTAAAGCAGAAGAAGAATTGTTCTCAGGTCAGGTTCCGTAGCTATGGTTCATACTCCTTTGCTCTTGCATCACTGTATTTACTCATACCAACTAATTTCAAATTTGAAGGATGCAATTGAAACTCCAATGTCGCAACAGGTATGTTTTAAACCTGTTTCTTTAACGTGTTTGTTGCTGTAACTTGCTCTATGTTGATTTCAGTTTCAATTGAATAAACAGTTATGTTCTCATGCCATGCACATTACAAGTGTTGTTATTACTGTGTAGTTTCCCACACTTATATTCTGTCTATGCTGCTTTGTCTTAAACAGATATGATTTGAACTGTCTCTATCTTGATTTGGCAACATAAACCAGAATGATATAGACCATACAGTGACCATACTACATAGATATATGTTTGTTTCATGCTGTTATTCTGTCCACCTAACTACTGAACTGGTTTACCAAAATGAGTTTCATATACAACATGGTAAACCTGTGATCTGTCTGCTTGTTTCTCTTTTAGAATGCAGACAAAATATTGGAGAAGAGTACCCCGTTATGCAATGGTAAGGGAAGTAATGCAGATAAGGTTCAAGATAGTGAGACATCCCTATTGGTCTCCAAGAAAGCTGATAAAAACTATATTGAAGACACTGAGACAACCCCAAAGTCCTGTCTTGATGTAGTGTTCGAGTTACTGGCCACTACTACTGGCACCCGCTCTTCGAACTCGCTGCCTGAATCAGTTTAGCTTCTTGAGTCTCAACTTCAAGTTGAAAGACATCGATCAGATGTGCTGCGACAGGAAGCCGAAGGACTGAGGAAGTCCCTGCAGAATTCAGATGCAAACTTTCTAGTGCAACAGCAAGCGTTGGAGGATTTAAGCGCCAAACAAGAGAAAGCTAATAAGCTTGCTAAGCGTCTTGCCAGCATGGTGGATACCCAGGATATTGTTTCTTGAGATCTTGTGAAGTGGTTTCAGTGCTGGGCTTGTTTTGCTGCGGCGTTTATTTGCACTAGTCGACAACTAGAGTATGTAATATGTTGCTTTGTTCCCCATATTTGCACTGGTGGCGAACTTTGATGCCCAGTGGATGTAATATGTGTAATAGCCATGATAGCCTAGCGTAAGTTGTTTGCTTATTTATTTCCGTGCTGTTTTGTTTATTTGTTTGCTTGTAGTCAGTGCAGTTCTTTTTCCACGGTTTGCTAGTGGCCGCAATAACCTATTTTTTAAAACAAGGCCACAATAACCTGTAACACCCCAAAAATATTTTTTCTGAATATTTGAAATCTTTCCTTTAAAAATAAAAGTTTTGAAAATCATTTTTGGTCATATCACCTTTCTTCAATTTGAAAAAAAACCTTTTCAAATTTTATTTGGATTTCAATCTTCTTTAAATATTCTGGTTGAAGAGTTTAAAATTATATGGATAATTACTTTGGTGTTTTCAAACAATTTATTTTTAGCAAGAAAAGTTTTGGGGATAATTAAATTTTCAAAGGAAATAACCTTTTCACCTCCTTTTAGCCCTACTAAAATCCATCCAACAAATTTTCTTCCACTCCAATTTTATCCCACAAGTCACTCACCTCATCTAGGACAGAATCCAACTCTTTCCTACCCCACAAAAATATTTTTCACCACCCAAATAAATTCCAAAGTTGGAATTCATATATTCCATCATTCCTTTGGTTTACAAAGGAACCACCATTTCTACAAGGATTCCACCTCCACCAAAATTATCCCAGCAAATATATGGTACCCACAGCCCATTTTTCCAAAAACATGGGGTACCCCAGTTCAAAATTTTCAAATCCCACTCAATTCAAATTTGGACCAGATTCAATATTCCTGATCCAAACATATTTTTAAATGCTCCAAAAATTCCCAAACTCTGCCAAACTCATTTTTGAGCATCCACACATTTCCACAAAAATCCCCACAAAATCCTAAAATCTCTAGCACCTTCTGTCATTTTATCAAACAGCTAATGTGCACACTGTTCACCGCTGTCCAAAATTCAGTTAACTGAATTTGGTTCAGTGGCAGAAACAACGGCGTCGTGCACTCCACTCCATCCCCACTCCTTCTCGTCCAAGCCTCCTCCCTCGTAACTGCGCCGCCCTGGACCCCTCCTCGTCAGTGCCTCACCGCCGACAGCACAGAAGGAGGCCGGTGCACCTGCCTCCGTCCTCGGCGGCGGCAACCCGAGCTGATCCACACGGCGCCCGCCATATTCACTCCCTCGCTGACCTCCCCCACCTAACTACTCACCACGCGGCACCTCCTCCGCACTCTCTCCACGCTGATCATGCCGCCCTTGGCCCCCTGTCAGCCACCGGAGACGGACGACGTCCGCCTCACCCGTACACCGACCTCGCCGTGGATAAAGCCACCAAGCTCGAGCTCGTTCACGTTGGCGCTTCGGGCAGCTTCCTCCACCCTCACTGACACTCACCGACCACGACCAATGCCCAAACCGACCTCGCCGACCATCATAACTCCGGCGTGATCCAAACCCCGCCGGACCGCCTCGGGATCACCTATATAAAGGCCCCCGAGCCCCGTTCTTCTCACCCATCACCTCCACCACCTCCCAATCGCCACTACACCACCCACCCGACCTCGAGGAGGTCTTTTTCTTCCCCTCCGATTACCGCTCCGCCGCCACTGTCACCGATCCGTTCATCATCGTTACTCCACCTCAACTGCTTAAATCTTGCCAGTAGTCATATATTCCACCAAATCATTGATTCCCCACTTCAACTCCACTCCCCGAGCTCTCTCCGACGAAATCCCAACGCCACCGAACCACCGTCCGCCACCATCGACCTCGCCGGCGTTCAGGTGCTCCCCGGCGACCACCACCACCTCCCTCTGACGCGGCACTCCTCCCTGGTCATTTTCCAACCATCGCCGCCTTCCAAGACCCCAGCGATCACCGCCGGCGAACGCCGTCTCCTCTCTGCTTCCGCGCGCGAGTTCAAATATTTGAACCTGACGGGTGGACCCCACCCCGCGCTTTTTCTTTTCTTTTTCTCTGTCTAAAAATGAAGGCGTAATCTCGACTTTTACGCCTTCCGCGCTGAGAAGCATATTTCGGCCCGAAGCGTTTTATTTATAAAGACACAGGGACTAGCTTTTTACAGAAAAACCCCTGGTTTTGAAAGTTTAATAACTTTTAAACCACAACTCCGTTTGAGTTGAACTTTTTTTTTGAAATTCTTATCTTTCTCTCTAGTTTTTTAGTATTTATTTAAAAATGTTTTGGGACAACTTTTTGTACTGTTGTCAAATTTTTTAATTTAAGTTGATTTTGAATTTTCAGAAAAAGAAGAGGGAAACTTTGCCGAGAATTTTGAAGGGTTTTCACCTGACTACTTTGGACAAGGCAAGCATTATTGAACTTGGGATATGGTGATTGCATTTGCATTTGCCTGTTGCATCAGTTGATATTGCACCATATGTGTAGTATGTCACTAGCACTTGCATGCATGGTCATATCTCTTTTGCTCATAGCTTGCACATCACTCAAGCAAGAGATTCTTCTGACATGGTAAAGTTGTGGAAATACGGGAGAGTGTCTCCTGCCTTGGACGTGCCGGTGGGCACGGGCCATTATGCTTGACACGGTGGTGTCATGTGACTTAAGTGGAATATTCCGGTGATGTTAATTAACACCTCCTGAGTCGGCCTAGATCGAGTCTTGTTCCGTTACACCTAGCTGGATACCGTGCTGCCACGGGTCTTTCCGCAAGGAAGGTGCGGCTGAGTAAGTTGTTAACCCCTGTCCAGGTACACACCGTACAGAGGGCCACGATGAGGGTTTACAAAGGCAGGGTGTTTCCGGTTGTGACTGAGAGGGGGGCACCCCTTGTAATCCGCGCGTATTAATAGTGATCCCATGCAGGACGTTGGTCTCTCCGTCTTAGAGTTTTTCTTGAACGATGCTTTGGGTGATTCCTGGCATCCGAAGAGTTATTCTGGTGTGTGCTGGTCAGGTGTGTTTTCAACCCAAAGACCGTAATGGGAATTAGTCAGTGTCACGGTACTGACTAAAGAAATCATTTACTTGTGGGTAAAGAGTACACCCTCTGCAGAGTTAAAACTATTCGAATAGCCGTGTCCTCGGTCAAAGGGCGTAGCTGGGTGGGTCAAGTGTCGGTCCCGGTATCGGTCTCCGGAGAAAATAATTAAAATGTGTCTGACTCATTTTTGCAGTACAATTGTTGATACCCTGTTGCTACCTTGAATATTTTATGCTTATTAAATATTATTATGGCTATGCATAATATTGAGGACTAACCCGTTTCTCTCATTTTGTATTCTTCCTGACTGTCTCAGGGGCTGGCTAGACTACCCCGGGCACTCAGCTATTATTTTCAAGACCTCTCGTGCCGTCTCTCGAGTTTACAGGCGGTTCCGCCACTACTCTTGTGGACACCCGATTGGCATTTCTCTTCAAGTCCAACCGTGGCGTCACTTGACGCCCGACAGGCATTTCTTTTCAAGACCTCTCATGGCGTCTCTCGAGTTAACAGGCGGTTTATCTCGCCACTACTCTTGTAGACACCCAACCGGCATTTCTCTTATTTTTCTGAATGTCACGTGGGCTGGCTAGACTACCCGTGGCATTCACTTGCTTTTATTTTTAAAAAAGACTGGTTATGGCTAACATGTTTCATTTACTTCCGCATCATTTTATAATTATGTCATGACCAGGATTTTAGTCAGCATGAGCATGTCATTATGTTCCTACATAAGCATGTGCATCCATTATATCTTTTGTTCATAATGTTTGCGAGTACATTCCAACATACTCACTGGCTTGTCCCTAGCTATTTACTTGGCCAGACTTGGAGGAGGACGAGCTTGTGGAGAAGGATTGCGCTAGCGAGCCCGGCGCTTAGAGGAGTCCCAGTCAGTCAACCTGTGAGATAGGAGTCTACCACATGTATCATCCGCTGAGCTTCTGCTACACCAATAAAATAGTCAAGCCTCACTCTGACGCTTGGCTTTACGTTATTGTATCAGAGATGTATCACCACCACACCACTGTCATATTCCACCACTGTCATATATTTGGTGAGTTTGTAATAATTTTGTTGAGCCTTCAGACTCAACCCTGTGTAATATTATTTGTACTGGTTATCTGTATCAAGGAAGTCCACCAGTTGTGTTGATCTTGGGGCTGGTGTGACTTAGGGCCTTTTCTGAGATTTATTCCCAGAAAGGGGCCCGACATAACCATGGGCTACATATTTACTGTAGTGACCATGGGCCTCCTACGGGCCGTAGAAACAATGGGCCTTCTACGGGCCGTAGAATCAATGGACCTTCTCCGGGCCGTATGATCGATTGGCCAAACATGGGCCAGTAACGGACCGCATTATGGGCCGTAAATGGGCTAGAGTTGGAATCGTTCGTTCATGGGCCGACCATAACGGGCCGTCGTTAATCAGCCGTATTTGATGACGCTATGAAAACGGCCCAACGGATTGACGGGCCACAAACAGGCCGACTTTAACCACTGGCTGAATTCGGCACACAACCGGAACAGGCCAGTAATGGACCGTAAGTAATCGAATGCTGCAAATTAGCCCAAGAATAAATGGGCCCTGAGAAGGCCGAAAGTTAACACGGGCTGGAAACGGCCCAATGGAATAATGGGCCGTTAATGGGTATAAAGCGATACACTGTTCATTACGGGCCAGTTTCACCACGGGCCGTTAATGGTCCAAGAGTTACAAAGGGCCTCATATGGGCCGAAAGACGTCATGGGCCATACATGGGCCAGAGTTACAATGGGCTGGAATCATATTGGATGGCCCAGATGACGCTACTGAGCCTAATCCGGATAGGCCATAATGGGTCGTGAGTTAGCGGGCTGTAAATGGGCTATATGCGAACAGGCCGCTAGCAGGCTTTAAGTGGGTCGGCCATTACCTTTTGACTAGGTCAAACGGGCCTGCCTTTTGACCTGAATGGGCCACTATTGGCCTGAGCCACGTGTCGACGTATCATAGGCGTGTCCCGTCCATTCGTTGGGCCGACACGTGGATCCATGGGCGAATAAGAATTTTACACGTGGAAAATCCCCATTGGTCCGGGCTGTTAATGGGTTATCAGATCCAAACCGGAACCGATAGCTTAAGGGTGACCCATTACGGTGGATGCCACGTGTCGGTTACCCTTGACGAAAGAACTTCCATGACGCGCCATTTATCGTCATGGAAGTGGACACTTCCGTGATGATAATTTTTGTATTGTCATGGAACACTTCTACGACAGCACAGGTATGACTATCTTGATTCTGTCATAAAATCGTCATGGATGTACATGCATGACAGAAAACGTGACCTACTGTGACAAACACGTATCATCACGGAAGTGTATTTTTTTTGTAGTGGGCGCAGTGTATTTAGTCAGCTACCCCTGGCGGTTCACATCTGAGCTACACGTGGCACGCATGCAACAACTTAAATGTTGTCCCACGACCCCACGCGCGCCCGGTTTGTCGGGTGGTCGTTCCGACTTCTCCGGATTCAAGTAAAAAGATAAGGATAATAAAAGCCTTTTAAATGTTTGTATCTTAATCTTCGACTGACAAGGACACAATGAAGACAATCGACACGTGTCAATAGAATGCATATGAAGATTTAGGGAGAGTGGAAGAGATAAGCACAGATGGGGTTAGGGTCCAATCACATTCACTTAGTGTAGATGATGGCAGCTTGAAGACATAGCTATAAGTGAATGCTGTAGAGGACAACATATATATATATAGGACATCACTATTCTAATCACGGGATTAGAATAACTATTTGGATCATAGCAAACCCTATAAGGGCCCGACTGCTCCCTCCCGAACTTCCCGAACTGCCGGCCCGCCCCGACAGGATCCACCTGTCCTGATCCCGATCAAGGCCACCCCAGCCCCCCTTCTCGCCGCTCCTCCCCTCGATCATCGGCCTCCGCCGTGATTCGCCGCCGAACTCCGCCGGATCCAGCGCCTCCCCTTCGTCTCCAGCTCCCGGCCGACCGGATCCAGCACCTTCCCTCCTTCTCCACCTCTCGTCCGACCGCCGGAGCGGGCGAGCGAGGGCCGGCGGACGCCGACGCGAGGGAGCCCGCGTCGCCTGGAGGCGGCGAAGCCGTTGGAATTTCTGCAACGAAGCCGCCATGGATTTTCGGAGGCCTCCTCCTTCCATCCTCACCTCCCGACGGCTTAACAGAGCTGATGACAGCCAAGGCGCAAGGTACGGCGAACAACGCGGCCAAGGGAGCATCTCAGCGACGGAGGCCGCAACGGCGGCGCCTTCAAATCTAGCAACGAACGCGACACCACAGGTACATGAACTTCCTCCCTCTCCTTGCCTCCTCCTTCAATCTTGCCTTACCTGATCTTCTTGCTTCATGCAGATGAACTTCACGCCCTCTGCAAGACATGGAATGCCATGGGATTCCTCTCCCAGCTCTCCAACGAATTGCTCTCAAGGTGGCCTATCTACTGCTGGAAAAAGGCTGGCCAAACTTCTATCCAAGGTATGGTTGAACTTCCTGCTGTCTCTTATTTTCTTTCAGCCATGTGAAGTTCTCGTAGTGTGTGAGCCTCAGTCCGGGCTGCAAAAATTAAAAAATCTGCCTGCATTCATATGTAAAAAACCATGTGAAGTTCAGCTAGTAAGTGGGCTGGAGTTCAGGTTGGTATGTATCTGGTTGTGTTCGAAAAAAATGGAAAATAAAACAAACATGTGATCACATGAAGTTCAGGTTGGTATGCACTAGTAAGTTCAACCATTCAAACTCATGAAGGTCAGGTTTTTAACTGTATACAGTATTTCCCCTTTGCAAACCATGCAAACACATGAAGGTTAGGTTGGTATGCACTAGTAAGTTCAACCATGAAAACACATGAAAGGTCAGGTTTTTAACAGTAGACAATATTTCCCCTTTGCAAACCAGAAGTTCAGTCTGTGGAGAGTGCTCAGTTCAGGTACAGAAAAAAAATAGTGTAGAATTCAGAATGTCAGGTTCATTCTGTGAAGAGTGCTCAGTTCAGGTACACAAGTATAGGCAGATGCTCAGCTCAGTTCAGAGTGTGATACCTGTCCTAGGAAAAATATGTACATGAACAACACTTTTATGAGAAGTTCGGGCTGTGAATAATGCTCAGTTCAGCTACACCAGCATAGGCAGATGTGACTTGTGTGCTAACACATTCTTTTTTTTATGCCAGCAGGATGAGAGACGCAGAAAGAAGGTTAGAACTTCCCAGCAGCAAGTACACAAACCTAAGCCTGTACGCGTTGTGCCGCCCCCTCAATGGGTCACACCTCAAACGCACCAACAGCATTCCCAATCTGCTCCACACCAAAATTGGGTGACACCCGAAACACATGCAGACTTCCAAGATGCTCGGTCATAGCCCAATCCGCACCACTTTGCGCCTCCACCTAATTGGGTGACGCCGGAAATCCCCCGCGGATTCTTTGTATCCACCAGCAGACTTCCAAGCACACCGATGGAGGAGGGTGTTAGCTCAAGTCCTACGTATAACTATGGAGATTATCCTGGTGTGGCTCGTCAATGTGAAAGGGCAACAAGTAAACCAGATGCTAGGACAAATCCAACAGGAACACACACACGGAGGAGAGTGCTCTGCACACTACCGCCGTTGGATGATGCTGCTGCTACAACTCAGAATCGTACGGGACATGAGGTAGATGGATTGCTTCATAGAACAAAAGAGCAAACTAAAACTAGGATCGCCATACCTCCACAACCACCACAAGCAAAAAGGACGGAAACAAGAGAGAGGCCATCTTCAGCCCTCCTTCCTCCTCGTGATCCACTCCTGCACCCTGCTATGATAACTCCGCCGTGCCCCATCCTAGAGGGCCAGCAGCAGACTCTGGTGGAGTTGCAATCATACACGCACGTAAGTGAACAAAATTTAAGTATTTATATATGCATCTTGTATGATCTACAATTTTTCTGCTCCCTCCAGGATAACAAATTTATAAACTGCATTTTAACGTACCGTTTGGATTTTTTTTCTTTTTCTGCACATGCCGGATCTCCCGGATTATCTAATACCAAGACTAAAGATGCCATTCAAGAATGTAGAGAAAGCGAGGGAATTTTACAACAGATACGCCAGACACGCTGGTTTTGGAATCAGGAAGACGGGAGGGAATGACAATCACAAGTATTTTGTTTGTGCGTTCCAAGGGAAACACACAACTTCTGTTTCAAAGGCTGACAGGAAGCGAAACAAAACATCGCAGAGTACAGGCTGCAATGCAAGAATGAGGGTGAAGGTGCAAGAGGATAACACATGTGTGGTAGTGGACATTGAGTACAATCATAATCACCACCTCATCCAAACTGATGGCATGCTGGTATTCTTGCACTCACACAAGAATTATGACCCCACTATTTTGGAGTACGTTAAGCTCTTGCGGTACCATGATGTCAAACATACAACAATCATGTCCATGCTATCCGAAAATGAAGATGGAAGCTACTTCCTAAGCATGACCGGACGAGACCTACTAAACCAGTATGTATTGAAAAATGCACATACTGCAATGCACATAGCATCCTAATTCACCACCCTAGCTAGCAAAAATAACAAATGCATCTTTACATATAATTTGCAGGAAAGCCATGAATGCAAGGAAAGATGATTTGTATGATGTATTGAAACTTGTATCTTTCTTTAAAGACATGAAGGCAGTCAATGATGAGTTTTTTTACGACATACAAGTAGACAGCGCCAATGTGATAAAAAACATTTTCTGGTCCAATGCAAGCTGCCGAGGAGCATATCAAGACTTTGGTGATTGCGTAACATTTGACACAACTTACAAGACTAACAGATTTCATATGCCTCTGGGAGTGTTTGTTCGAACAAACCACCATTTGCAGTCAACGATATTTGTTGTTGCCCTGATTAGAGACGAAGATGCAAAGTCATTCAAGTGTTTGTTCGATACATTTGTACGGTGCATGAACAACAAACACCCAACTTGCATTCTAACAGGTAAGTTCAAAAAAACTCTACAAGTTTCATCATCTTTTCAGCTCTAGGTGTATATTGGGTATACTGGTTTTAACAGAAAATAATGTAAACCAAGCAGTTCAAACAATGGTAGCAGAGAAGTCCAACAAACAGTACAAGAAGCAAAATTATATGTCACATGTTTAGAAAAAAATATAGTTCTGGATGTGAAGTTCAAATACAAGAATCATAGAAGTTCAAGAACACTGCTATAAGAAAAATATATGTAACATGTTCAGAAAAATATAGTTATGTCTGTGAAGTTCAATCATTGGTACCATAGAAGTTCAACAACACAGCTGTAAGAAAAATTTGTGTGACATTACTAGGTAGTCCTACTACTGCCTGTGAAGTTCAACTACTTGTATCACATAAGTTCAACAACACTTCTATAAGGAAAATATATGTGACATTATTAGATAGTCCTACTGCTACCTGTGAAGTTCAATCACTGGTACCACAGAAGTTCAACAACACTGCTGTAAGAAAAATTTGTGTGACATTACTAGGTAGTCCTACTGCTGCATGTGAAGTTCAACTACTTGTATCACATACGTTCACCATCAGTGCAAGAAGCAAGTTTCATTTTTTAATTCATGCAGACCAGTGCCCGTCAATGGCGAAAGCTATACCACAATCATTCCCAAAAATCGTCCACAAGCTATGTCGTTGGCACATCCTGAAGAAGTTCAAGGAATACCTCGCGTTACTGTACAAAAAGTATACAACATTCAAAGAGGAGTTCACAGCTATCTTAAACTGGCCGCTAATGCCAATAGAGTTTGAAGCTGCCTGGGCTGCACTCGTGCAGAAGTACAACCTGCAGAACGACCAGATGATGATGCAGCTATGGAGTGATAGGAAACTGTGGATATCAGCATATTACAAGAACATTTTCTGTGCTAGAATGACTTCTACACAATGAAGCGAGAGCATGAATCACGTGCTCAAGAGAGGGTTTGTCAAGGGGACCCAGAACCTACACAAGTTTGCTAGGCGGGTAAATGCTTGCATACAAACTTGGATGCAGAAGGAGAATGAGCAAACAATGGCCAGCATGGTATTAAGACAAAAAAACACCCCCATATTGTGACTTCCTTGAACATGTGCACTTGGTATTTAAATGAAACCCATGACTCTGCTCGACTAATATCTTATTTTTGACAAAAACAAATTACGGCTACGAGGAACACATGGCTATCAAGTACACGAGAGCCGTGTACAGCGAGATGAGGGATAGGATGAGAAAAAGCACACTATTTCACGCAAAAAAGACAGCAGAGGCCACTAAGTACCTTGTGTACTACCACAACAAGGGTGGCCATGATGATGAGGAAAGATTTGCCTGGTCAAAGCATGAATTCCAGGTTGTAGCTGACCCAGAGAATGAAATATATGAGTGCGAATGCAAGCTTTGGACACACACAGGTGAGCGGAAAAATGAACTCATTAAATAGCTAAACTAGTAGCATCATATCAATATATGAAACTCATTGCTGGCTCACAAACTATGTATTCTGCATTCATCACAAATGCAGGTCTGTTCTGCCTTCACATAATGAACATACTGGACTACCTGAAGCCTGACAAATTTCCAGACAAGTATATCCTGAAACAGTACACAAAGACTGCAAAATCACAACCAACATTTGATACAAGGGACTACAACACAATTGCATCGGATGGCAGCTCAAAACTATCCAAGCAAGACATCCTGCTGCAGCTTAATTTGACGGTTAACAAGAAAGCGATGAGATGTGAACAGCAATATGACAGAGCCTTCTATGTTCTCAAGAGGCTCGTGGAAGAACTTGATGCAATACATTCAGCAAATCAAGCAGATACTGATGAAAGGATGGCTGAAGAGGATGCTGAAATTGAAGATGACCTTCATTATTATGAAGCTGAAATGCTCCAGACCGCAGCTCAAGCCAACCGATGCAAGCAGGATGTTGACCAATTAATGCTGCTGCAGCAGCAAGAGATGATAAAACTGTCGCTGTACGCTGAAACAAAGGGTAGGAAGGAACTTTCTGCAGCAAAGAAAAGTGACCAGATAGCTCAAATAAAGGCACCATCTGCAGATAGAGTCGTCGTGCTGGATGAGAATGGAGTGCCACTTGGACACAGGCAATGTAGTGTGTGCAAAAAGGTTGCAGGACACAACAAACTCACCTGTCTAACACTCTTAGAAAGAAACGATGCCGAGGAGGTCAAGCAACCCAAAGTTCTAGAACAAAACAAGGGACCACACCCAGAGAAAGTTAGCAGCAGGCTTTGTAGCATATGCAAGGAATATGCTCCACACAATGGACGAACATGTCCGAAGCATGCAAAAGCTGAAAAGACAAGCCAAAAGCCAGAAAAGAAACAGAAAGCAAAACCTAGAGCCAGCATCAAGAAAGTGGTGGAAGATGAAGAGGAGGATGAGGAAGACGAAGATGAAGACATCATCAAAGGAGAGGAAGACGAAGAGGAAGAGGTACATGTCAAACAAAAACCACTACAAGCAAAGCCTAGGATCAGGAGCGCAAGGCTGATGAACAATTAGACTAGGTCGATTAAACAAAGCAAACTTATGTCATGTCAGTGTACATAATGTTATTCCACTATTGAATAGTATTTTAGGAGAAGCTTACTTGAACTTCTATTGTAGAAGTTTCAAAGAAATTATACAGCAGAAGTTCAAGAAATCTTACTTTAGAAGTTCTGGTATATTATGAAAGGAGGTCTTTTCTGCGGAGCTGGACTAAGACGCTCAAGAGTTGTCGGAACACGGGCCATCTCCCCACAAACAGTTTCCAGAAGACCATCAATCCTAACAAGGGAAAGATTGGCAGCATCAAACAAACCCTCAGAAGAAACGCCACCTGCAGCACTCACACGGGCAGAAGAACCTCCTGGATCTATAGGGGGAGCACCAGTATTGACATCCCGGGAGAATTCAAATCTTGGGGAAGCTCCACTCCCTAGGCTGGTGGCATGAGGGATAGTAAGAACAAGACGTTCGATATGCCTAAAGAACACAACCTCAGCCTGTGTCTTCCACTGCATACAAAACAAAAGTCAACGCGTCAAAAAACAAATGAAGGAACATGGAACAAATATTGACGACATTATTAGAAGTTCAAGTTAAACTATACAGGAAAGAATGATGCATAGAAACACTCACAGGCAGTTTCCCAAACACCCAGTTGGCTGGGTCATCGTCACCCTTCTTAACCAAGTCAGCAGCAGCAAGCTCAAATAGCTTGGCTTGATCCATGAATTTGATGCGAGGAGTTCTTAAGTCAGAATTAGGCGTCTTGCCAATGATAAGGCAGTCCAAATACATAAGAAGCGGCGCGATGCCACAGCCTGTGACAGCTTTTCCTCTGCTAGTCCCTTGCTGATACCTAGTAACATGCCTTCGAAGATCATCAACAACCAACTGGCAATAGTCCATATTTGCCATATCTTCAAAGACAAGATTCTCAGCCATTGCTGCCTCCCTGGACACTCGTGTAGACGTACCAGGAATAATAATAACCTTCATGAAAAGAATCAGGTAAAACACCTGCAGAGCCAGGTCATCCTTCGTCTCATCCTTCACAAGTTCCCCGAGGATCTTCCGCAGATCCTTTGTCTTGATATCATCACTCCTCTTGTAGCCAAGTTTGGCCTTCAGCCTCATAACAGCATCATCAAACCCATCCTCCGAGGACCTAGGAGGGGTACGATCACCTTGAGGGAATCCAAAAAGATGGTGAACAGCATCACTTGTAATACGCAAAACCTTGTTCGCCTCACCCATGTCCAGAATCATAGTTGAAGGGTCAATCCTGGTGTAGATGTGGCCCATCAAAGGACGAGAAATGTTGGAATCAACCTTCAAATCAAACACACAACCAAAACCAGCCTTGATAACCCTCTCCTTGTGCCTAAGTTGTAGCAATTTTGCGCACAACTTGACCTCTTTCAGTGAGCAGCGAACCGTCTTGTTAAAATGTTTCGCATCATCTCCTCCTTCATCAGCTTCTTCCACTGCTTTGCCTCCTCTCTTCCTCAGCTCAGGCCGCTTCACAAGCTGATATTGCAAAAAATGCAATGACAGGAAAAAAAGGCAGAACAATGAGATAAACAAACTAAACCAAATGTTCACTAATGCTGAATTGGAAAAACTACATACGCAAATAGAGCATGGACCAAAAATTGTATATAGCAGAAGTTCAACCATTAAAAACAAGAAAGTACAGCTGCTTTCTAAATGTTAGCACTGTACATTTCAGAAGTTCAACTGTGTCTACATAGGCAGTACAACCATGTATGACCAAAAGTTAAGTTGTTTTCTAAATGTTAGAAATTTACAAAGCAGAAGTTCAACTATGTACACCAAGGCATTAAAACCATGTATACCAAGAAGTTGAGCTAATTTCTTCATGTATATATCCAGAAGTTCAACTATGTACACAAAGGCAGTAATACCATATAAACCAAGCAGTTTAGCTAATTTCTTCATGTATACAAGCAGAAGGTCAGCTATGTACACCAAGGCAGTACTACAAACACAAATATAACAACAAATCTACAATGTTCTCAAAAACAGTAAACATGAGAGATTCATACCTGATCAGCAGCAGCATCATCATCGTCATCATCCTCGTCATCAGCGTTGAAATCAGCATCACCCTGGTCGTCTGGATTAACACGAGAACGCTTCTTGCAACCCTTGTTAACCTTTGTCGGTGCAACCTTGCGCTTAACGCCGCATTTCTTGCCCTTACCAGATGCACCAGCACCAAGCGGAGAAGGTGTAGGCGCCGCAGTGGCAAGCACACGAGGACTACGACGTGGCGTACCACCGCGGGCTTGGCCTTCCACTTCAGGAAGTTCACCCTCACTTGGTCCTGCAGCCTTTGAAACACGTGGGCTCCTCCGAGGAGTAACTTCACCAACTAAATGCTTCCTCGCCATGGTCTTCTTGAATTTCTTCTTCACAGGGGCAACCATGCCATCAGTGGCACACGGCACGTCTTCTTCAGCAACAAAGCCATTCCCAACTGTGAGCTCAGCAACAACACCAGATTCAGAAACATGAGAACCTTTCTAAAGGCGGGCCGCCATCTTCTTATCAAAATCTTCTTGCTTCTTCCTCTATGTTGATCCTCTAGAAGAAGCTGAAGGGGCACATCCTCATCTTGCGTGACAGGTTCAGTGCCATCAATAGACTGGGACTGCGTCTCTGACATCTGAAGAGAGCACAAAGGCTCCGGAACGGAATCACAGCCTTCAACTGATGGAGCCCCCTGCTCGGGCGCAGTAGTGTTATCTGGCACACCCAAGTCAGATAGTACATCGTTGATGGTGTTCACAGCTTTCTCCTCTGTGGATACATCTGCAAGAACACAAAAACATAACAAAAGGAAAAGAGTCAGGAACAAATACAAAACACACGACAAGAACAAGTTCAAAAACATGGCTCCGGAATTAAAAAAAAGGAGTTGCACCAACTAGGTGAAGCAAGAGCTGCAGAAGTAAGATCTGCGAGGCTTAAATTTTTCTCAAGGTTCGAAACAACCTCGGCAATTACAGTCAAAGGAATAATAGGTGGTTTAGCCGCATCAGATCTTGGAGCATCAGTATTAACTTCTGAAGCTCCATCTTGATCACAGGCATTTTTTTCAGAACTATTAAATTCATCACCAACTACAAAAATGGAAGTAAAAAGGCAGCTGAGTTTTAATCCACAATCTACACCAAAGGAAGTACTACATGTACATGAATGTCCAATGTCCAGAAGTTCAACAATACCTAACAAAGCAGTAAAACAATGCACAAACAAAAGTTCAACCAAATTTCATTATAAACAAATAATTAAAACCAGAAGTTCAACTATGTGACCCAAGGCAGTACTACATAAAAAAGATGAAGCATGAGCAGAAATACTTTTTCACAGCCAAACTACTTCTCAATACCATGAAAATGGTAACAAAAAATACAAAGATATACACTAAAATATGAAACATTGGGAAGTCCAAACACACTGGGTGGCATAGTTCACTGGCAATTCATCAAAAAAAAATCTAAGCAACACTCTACTAACTTCAACTAAGAGTAAAATGCATACACATCACCTACGTTAGAAGTTCACACTTTTAAACATAGGCAGTCCAACAAGACAACCAAGTGAAGATATGGGCAGACATATAAAAGAAAACTCCTATTTAAAATACAAGATGCATATACATTTACATACCTGAAGAAGGTTTTGAAGCCATAACAACACCACTCCTTGATGAATGGTAGTCCAAACCCTAGATCCACCTACAAAAAACAGGGAAGAAATTACATCTAATTAGCAAGTAGAAAATCAAACAACAAATACAAAAAGCAACTAAATCAAACCCTAGGATAAAACAACTAAAACACATCAACAATTATGAAGATGAATAGTCGCACATCTAGGCAAGCACAGCAAAAAACAGTACTCATAAACTAACTAGCATGTGACAGACACAATCTAGACTACGAAATCAATAACATTAATGGATGTAAATACTTCAGATCCAGCAGCAACCACCACACCACACCCTTCTTACATGCATCTCACTGGTGAAATTACCAAAGGGGAAATGAAATCCACACAAGTCTGAAGGGTAAAATAGCACACACAAGCATCTCACAGATAAAATTAACCACAGGGAAATGGAATCGACCCACCACACGCACAAGAACCCTACCTAATCTCCCATCCAACCATCAGAAGAAATGGGAGGAGGCGGATGCGAGAGCACACAAAAGAAATAGAGAGAGCTCGACAAATCTGGCGAAAACTAAGAGCAAGCATTGGGGGGAGGAAGCATTTGTACCTCTCCAAACGACCCCGATGCACGAATCCGCGGCGGTCCTTCCAACCCCACGACGCCACGCGCACCTTGGAACCGCGCAGACAATTGCCGACTTCGCTTCAGAGGAGAAGAGAGCGGGCTGAGTGAGGGAGAGCGGGGCATGGGGCAGAAATAGGAGCGGGGCATGCGCCGGTTACTCCACTCACGACCGCAGGAGACAGCGGCACAGAAGTCGAGGGAGGTTGGAGGAAGAGAGCGGAGCGACAAAGAGGGAGAAGAGAGCGAGCGACAGGGGGAAAGGGTTTCTGTCAGGTGGTGCGCGAGCGAGATGGGCAGTAAATGCCTCTCTCTAGCGGGTGTTAGAGCGCCGGGGTTAATTATAGTTTTACCCCCCAACCACTAAAAAGTAAGTGCATCTGTTGAAAAATGAATGCACCATTTGAATGCATCTATTTTAAAAAGATAAGATCAAATAACAATCTGCTGGTATCCCTTAAAACCAAAAATTGATGGCAAACAGAAGGTCAAGTACACTACCAAGGGAAGTAAAATACATACACAAATAAGCACTTACAAACAAAGAAGTTCAAAAAAATAAAGAACAGAAGTTCAAGTACACTATCAAGCGAAGTAAGGCATATGAATAAATAAACACTAAGAAACAAAGAAGAAGTTCAAATACAGAAACATATGAAGTCCATATCTAACTAAAATACACAACTTAGAAACAATATAGAAGTTCAAATTCACCTACACACAAAGTACACATGCAAACAGACTCGCCTCCGCATGCGACGACGCGGCATGCTGCGTCGTCGCCTACTCCGGCTTGTTCCTGGCTCGGCCTCGCCGGGGGTCCCCGCGAAATCGCATCCGCTCGCCGCGGGGCCCCTCGGCTCGGCCTCGCGCTACCACGACAGTGCGCGCTAGGTTGATAGGCGAAATGCGGTTATTCTGTTTCCACCCCCACCCACACGCACCCCAGAGCCACACCCTAAGATAGATAGTGGGGTCACGGATGTGACGGACTCGCCTCCGCATGAGATGACGCGGCACGCCGCGTCGTCGCCTCCTCCGGCTTGTTCCCGGCTCGGCCTCGCAGGGGGAGGGGAGGGGGGTCCCGACCCCCCGGCTCGGCCTCACGCTACCGCAGCAGTGCGCGCTAGATTGACACGTGCAATGCGGTTATTCTGTTTCCACCCCCACCCGCACGCACCCCAGAGCCACACCCCTAAGATAGATAGTGGGGTCACAGATGTGACGGACTCGCCTTCGCATGCGACGACGTGGCACGCCGCGTTGTCGCCTGCTCTGGCTCATTCCTGGCTCGGCCTCGCAGGGGAAGGGGAGGGGGTCTCCTGGCTCGGCCTCGCGCTACCGCGGCAGTGCATGCTAGGTTGACAGGCGCAATGCGGTTTTTCTGTTTCCACCCCCACCCGCACGCACCCCAAAGCCACACCCCTAAGATAGATAGTGGGGTCACGGATCTGACGGACTCGCCGCCGCATGCTCCGGCTCGTTCCTGGCTCGGCCTCGCAGGGGGAGGGGAGGGGGGTCCCTCCCCCTACCCCCCCCCGGCTTGGCCTCGCGCTACCGCGGCAGTGCGCGCTAAGTTGACAGGCGCAATGCGGTTATTCTGTTTCCACCCCCACCCGCACGCACCCCAGAGCCACACCCCTGAGATAGATAGTGGGGTCACGGATGTGATGGACTCGCCTCCGCATGCGACGACGCGGCACACCGCGTCGTCGCCTGCTCCTGCTCGTTCCTGAGTCGGCCTCGCAGGGGGAGGGGAGGGAGGGTCCCGACCCCCCCCCCCGGCTCGGCCTCGCGCTACAGCATTGGTCGATAGGCGGAATGCCGATTTCAATGTCTACAAATATTTAAATCCAAAAATAACAAACAAAATTAAAATAAGAAGTTCAAATAGTGAAGATATAGAAGTTCGGGGTTTTGTAAAACCTCAAATTAACATGTTAAAAACAAATAGCATACAGAAGTTCAGGATAGTTATTCAGTGAAGTCCAACAACTATTAGAAGTATGAAAACATAATGGAAAAAATAAAAAAATATATGCATATTCGTCGGCCAATTCCATGGTTGCTCACGAGACTAAGTCAAAAAATCAAAACCAATGCAAGAATGAAAAATGACAGAAACAAAAAGAAAGAAATACAGAGGACTTGCTGCATTACCTTGCAAAGAAGGAAAAGCAGAAGTTCAGGTATGAACAACGCAGAAGTTCAGCTTGTACAACGACCATTAGATGATCTACAAAATATGAACGAACGAATTCGTCCGAAGCATAAAATCCTCTGCGCCAGATTAGAACACGTCCGCACCCCCTTGGAAATGATCTAGCAACTCCCTTTATACAACAAAAATGACCAGAGGGCAAATCTCAAAAACGCAAAAACAACCCGTGCAACAACCGCGGGAGTGCCAACATCAAGTCACCAGAAATCATAATATATGGACCCTCACGATTGAAATTGACGATGTAGTAAGCCTTGAATTCCACTAAAGTACGCAAATCAGCCACCAAACTTTACAGAAAAATGAGAAATCATGGGAAGCAGAGGAGGCATCTCGGGCGGATGAAGAACACGGCCGAATTCAAATTCGTTTGAAATAACAAAAATTTGTGCACCAAACTTGTACCAAAACCTAATTCCCATTGTGCCAGAGCTTCGACAACATCCACAGCATGCATTAAACTTGTAACAGACACGCGTTCATCACGACCCGAGAGCAAATCCGCCAATGAGCGAGATTCCTATTTAAAACGGGCATTTAGATGCTAAAAACCGTTTCAAGATTACACTTACATCACATAGAACACGACTGACCAGGATAATTCGCGCGGGGAGACACGGTTGCGAAGATAGCGCGAAGGTCGGGTTCCTACAAAGGGAAGTTCAGGTTGTGTAACTCAGGAAGTTCAGGTTGTGATCAGAATAATATTTATGTATATATATATATATATAGTTGAGCAATGAAATCCAAAACATTGTGAAGATAAATCATGAAGATAAACCAATGTTGAAGAGAAATCATTTTTTGAAGATAATGCAATGTGACGCGCTACTTCTAGAGCTTGCGTTGGTTTTTCCCTTAAAGAGGAAAGGGTGATGCAGCAAAGTAGAGTAAGTATTTCCCTCAGTTTTGAGAACCAAGGTATCAATACAGTAGGAGACAACATGCAAGTCACCGAATACCTGCACAAACAAACACCAAACTTGCACCCAACGCGATAAGGGGTTGTCAATCCCTTCCCGGTTACTCGCAAAAGTGAGATCTGATAAAGATAGATAAACGGTAAAGTAAATATTTTTTGGTATTTTTGTTTTATAGATTGGAAATTAAAAGATTGCAAAATAGTAGATCGAAAACTCGTAGATTGGAAAGTAGAAGATTGTATGATGGAAAATAGACCCGGGGGCCATAGGTTTCACTAGAAGCTTCTCTCAAGATAGAAAATAATACGGTGGGTGAAAAAATTACTGCCGAGCAATTGATAGAAAAGCGCAAAGTTATGACGATATCTAAGGCAATGATCATGAATATAGGCATCACGTCCGTGTCAAGTAGACCAAAACGATTCTGCATCTACTACTATTACTCCACACATCGACCGACTCCTGCCTGCATCTAGAGTATTAAGTTCATGAAGAAGAGAGTAACGCATTAAGAAAGATGACATGATGTAGAGGAATTAACTCAAGCAATATGATGAAAACCCCATCTTTTTATCCTCGATGGCAATAATACAATACGTGCCTTGCTGCCCCTACTGTCACTGGGAAAGGACACCGCAAGATTGAACCCAAAGCTAAGCACTTCTCCCATTGCAAGAAAAACCAATCTAGTTGGCCAAACCAAATCGATAGTTCGAAGAGACTTGCAAAGATATCAAATCATGCATAAAAGAATTCAAAGAAGATTCAAATAATATTCATAGATAAGCTGATCATAAATCCACAATTCATCGGATCTCGGCAAACACACCGCAAAAAAGTATTACATCGAATAGATCTACAAGAACGTCGAGGAGAACGTGGTATTGAAAATCAAAGAGAGAGAGAAAAAGCCATCTTGCTACTAGCTATGGACCCGTAGGTCTGAGGTAAACTACTCACGCTTCATCGGAAGGGCAATGGTGTTGATGTAGAAGCCCTCCGTGATCGAATCCCCCTCCGGCAGGACGCTGGAAAAGGCCCCTTGATGGGATCTCACGGGTACAGAAGGTTGCGACGATGAAAAAGTCTTTTCGTGGATGCCTCTAGTGGTTTGGGCATATAAGAGTATATATAGGCGAAAGAATTAGGTCAGGAGACGCACGAGGGTCCCACAAGGGTGGGGGCATGCCCTACCCCCCTGGGAGCGCCCTCCGTCCTTGTGGCCGCCTCGTGGCTTCTCTGACTTGCACTCCAAGTCCTCTGGTTTCCTTTTGGTCCAAGAAAGATCATCACGAAAGTTTTATTCCGTTTGGACTCCGTTTGGTATTCCTTTTCTGCGAAACTCAAAAACAGGGAAAAAACAGGAACTGGCACTGGGCTCTAGGTTAATAGGTTAGTCCCAAAAATAATATAAAATAGCATATTAATGCATATAAAACATCCAAAATAGATAATATAATAGCATGGAACAATCAAAAATTATAGATACGTTGGAGACGTATCAAGCATCCCCAAGCTTAATTCCTACTCGTCCTCGAGTAGGTAAATGATAAAAACAGCATTATTGCTGTGGAATGCTACCTAACATATTTATGCATGTAATTTCTTTATTGTGGCATGAATGTTCAGATCCGTATGATTCAAAACAAAAGTTTAATATTGACATAAAAACAATAATACTTCAAGCATACTAACAAGATAATTATGTCTTCTCAAAATAACATGGCCAAAGAAAGCTTATCCCTACAAAATCATATAGTCTGGCTATGCTCCCTCTTCATCACACAAAATACTCAAATCATGCACAACCCCGGTTTTGGCCAAGCAATTGTTTCATACTTTAGTATTCTCAAACCTTTTCAACTTTCACGCAATACATGAGCATGAGCCATGGACATAGCACTATAGGTGGAATAGAAGGTGGTTGTGGAGAAGACAAAAAGAGGGAGATAGTCTCACATCAACTAGGCGTATCAACGGGCTATGGAGATGCCCATCAATAGATATCAATGTGAGTGAGTAGGGATTGCCATGCAACGGATGCATTAAAGCTATAAGTTTATGAAAGCTCAAAAAAGAAAACAAAGTGGGTGTGCATCCAACTTGCTTGCTCATGAAGACCTAGGGCAATTTGAGGAAGCCCATTGTTGGAATATACAAGCCAAGTTCTATAATGAAAAATTCCCACTAGTATATGAAAGTGACAACATAGGAGACTCTCTATCATGAAGATCATGGTGCTACTTTGAAGCACAAGTATGGAAAAATGATAGTAACATTGCCCCTTCTCTCTTTTTTTTTCTTTTTTTCTCCCTTTTTTCTTTCTTTCTTCCTTTTTTTCCATTTCTCTTTTCTTTTTTTTCTATCTTCTCTTTTTTTCTTTCTTTCTTTCTTTTCTCTTTTTTTTTCTCACATGGGACAATGCTCTAATAATGAAAATCATCATACTTCTATTTACTTACAACTCAATACTAGAACAAAATATGACTCTATATGAATGCCTCGGGCGGTGTACCGGGATGTGCAATGAATCAAGAGTGGCATGTATGAAAGAATTATGAACGGTGGCTTTGCCACAAATACGATGTCAACTACATGATCATGTAAAGCAATATGACAATGATGATGCGTGTCATAATAAACAGAATGGTGGAAAGTTGCATGGCAATATATCTCGGAATGGCTATGGAAATGCCATAATAGGTAGGTATGGTGGTGGTTTTGAGGAAGGTATATGGTGGGTTTATGGTACCGGCGAAAATTGCGCGGCACTAGAGAGGCTAGCAAAGGTGGAAGGGTGAGAGTGCGTATAATCCATGGACTCAACATTAGTCATAAAGAACTCACATACTTATTGCAAAAATCTATTAGTCATCGAAACAAAGTACTAGACGCATGCTCCTAGGGGAAGGGTTGGTAGGAGTTAACCATCGCGCGATCCCGACTTCCACACAAAGGATGACAATCAAAAAATATCTCATTCTCCAACTTCGTTACATAACGGTTCACCATACGTGCATGCTACGGGACTCACAAACCTTAACACAAGTATTTCTCAAATTCACAACTACTCACTAGCATGACTCTAATATCACCATCTTCATATCTCAAAACAATCATAAGGAATCAAACTTCTCATAGTATTCAATGCACTTTATATGAAAGTTTTTATTATATCCCTCTTGGATGCCTATCATATTAGGACTAAATTTATAACCAAAGCAAATTACCATGCTGTTTTAAATACTCTCAAAATAATATAAGTGAAGCATGAGAGTTCATCAATTTCTATAAAATAAAGCCACCGCCGTGCTCTAAAAAGATATAAGCGAAGCACTAGAGCAAAATTGCCTAGCTCAAAAGATATAAGTGAAGCACAAAGAGTATTCTAATAAATCACGATTCATGCGTCTCTCTCTCAAAATGTGTGTACAGCAAGGATGATTGTGGAAAAATAAAAAGCAAAGACTCAAATCATACAAGACGCTCCAAGCAAAACACATATCATGTGGTGAGCCTCAAGTAAAGTTACCGATAGACGAAGACGAAAGAGGGGATGCCTTCCGGGGCATCCCCAAGCTTAGGCTCTTGGTTGTCCTTGAATATTACCTTGGGGTGCCTTGGGCATCCCCAAGATTAGGCTCTTGCCACTCCTTATTCCATAGTCCATCAAATCCTTACCCGAAACTTGAAAACTTCACAACACGAAACTCAACAGAAAATCTCATAAGCTCCGTTAGTATAAGAAAATAAATCACCACTTTTGGTACTGTTGTGATCCATTCTTTATTTATATTGGTGTAATATCTACTGTATTCCAACTTTTCCATGGTTCATACCCCCCGATATTACCCATAGATTCATCACAATAAGCAAACAACACATAGAAAACAGAATCTGTCAAAATCAGAACAGTCTGTAGCAATCTGGAAATCTCGAATACTTCTGTAACTCCAAAAATTCTGAAAACTTAGGACGACCTAAGCAATTTGTTTATTAATCTTCTGCAAAAATAATCAACTCAAAATCACTCTTCTGTGAATTATAAAATTATTTTCCTGGGCGCAAAAGTTTCTATTTTTCAGCAAGATCAAATCAACTATCATCGTAAGCTATCCCAAAGGTCTTACTTGGCACAAACACTAATTAAAACATAAAACCACATCTAACCAGAGTCTAGATGAATTATTTATTGCAAAACATAACCTAAAAAGCAAAAACAAAAATAAAATTGGGTTGCCTCCCAACAAGCGCTAATGTTTAACGCCCTTAGCTAGGCATAAAAACAAGAATAGATCTAAGTATTGTCATCTTTGGTATGCAATCCATAAGTGGCTCTCATAATAGATTCATAAGGCAATTTAATTTTATTTCTTGGAAAGTGTTCCATGCCCTTCCTTAACATAAATTGAAATCTAATGTTTCCTTCTTTCATATCAATAATTGCACCAATCGTTCTAAGGAAAGGTCTACCAAGAATAATAGGACATGTAGGATTGCAATATATATCAAGAACAATGAAATATACGGGCACATAATTCCTATTTGCAACAATAAGAAAATCATTAATCCTTCCCATAGGTTTCTTAATAGTGGAATCCGCAAGATGCAAATTTAAAGAACAATCATCAAATTCACGGAAACCTAATACATCACACAAAGTTTTTGGAATCATGGAAACACTAGCACCCAAATCACACAAAGCATGGCATTAATAATCTTTAATCTTAATAGTAGGTTCCCACTCATCATAAAGTTTTCTAGGGATAGAAACTTTCAATTCAAGCATTTCTTCAAAAGATTGCATCATAGCATCAACGATATGTTTAGTAAAAGCTTTGTTTTGTTTATAAGCATGAGGAGAATTCAACACGGATTGTAACAAGGAAATACAATCTATTAAAGAACAATTATCATAATTAAATTCTTTGAAATCCAAAAGAGTGGGTTGATTGCTACTTAAATTTTGACCTCTCTAATCCCACTTTTATCAATTTTTGCATCAAGATCTAAAAACTCCAAATCATTGGGACGCCTTCTAACTAAGGGATAATTGATTTTATGCCCCTAGTTGGGTCCCACTCGGCAGGTTTACCCCTAGTTTCCGAAAACACTTGTTCTTGCCCAAACCACTTTGCTCCTCTTATGCTTTTGCCCTTTGACCATTTGACCATCACTTTGAAAACTTCATAAAAAATTCATACTAACTCAAAAAATTCAATAAGATATCAAAATGTTCAGAAAATCATCACCTATATGTGCATGTCATTTGCATTCATGAAAAAAGTGTTGGCCAGTCCCCATCTCAGTTTTGGCTCATATGATCTTAGCATGCACAGTAAAATCTAAAAAAATTCTAAAAAAATTTGGTGGCAAACTTTGACCAATGTTTTGAGTGCTTGCCAAGTTTCATAAGGGAATGACATTCGTGGAAGTCATGGCAAAAAAACAAAAATCAATGCTTCAAAATTTCTTTTTTTTTACCACGACTTCCACGAATGCCATTCCCATATGAAACTTGGCAACCACTCAAAATATTGGTCAAAGTTTGCCACCAATTTTTTTTAGAATTTTTTAGATTTTACTGTTCATGCTAAGATCATATGAGCTAAAACTAAGATGGGGACTGGCCAACACTTTTTTCATGAATGCAAATGACATGCACATATAGGTGATGCTTTTCTGAACATTTTGATATCTTATTTGAATTTTTCTAAGTTAGTATGAAATTTTTTATGAAGTTTTCAAAGTGATGGTCAAACGGTCAAAGGGCAAAAGCATACGAGGAGCAAAGTGGTTTGGGCAAGAACAAGTGTTTTCGGAAACTAGGGGTAAACCTGCCGAGTGGGACACAACTAAGGGCAGCAAATTAATTATCCCTCTAACTAAAGTTGACTCATCTCCAGTCCCATCTTTATCAAGATTTATATTGGAAAACAAAGATTCAATAGGAGTCACATCAATCACTTTAAGATCTCCATCATTATTTAACGCTTCAGGTTTAGCGGCCATCTTATTTACTAAGGTAGCTTGTTTATCGAAAATTTGGCCTACTAGATTTTCAAGATGAGCAAACTGAGATTTCAAACCATAAAATTCCTTAGACATATCATCAAGCTCTTTATTCATGTATTCCATAAAAAATTTCTGCTCCTTGAGCTCGTTCCTAAAGAAATTATTATGCTCAAATTGCAAAGACATGAAGCTTCTAACATTATTTTCAATTTCGTCCAACCTCTTGAGGTGATGATCAATGTTTTTTGGAGGAATCATTGTGACATGCAAGCAATCCAACACACAAGCACACAAAAAGCAAACGAAGATGACGAGCGGAAGAGGGGTGAAGAAAAGGCAAAGAGAGAGGCGAAGAAAAGGCAAACTTTTCAAAAATCGTTTTAGAAGTGGGGGAGAGGAAAACGAGAGGCGAATGGCGAATAATGTAATGCGAGAGATGAGAGTTTATGATGGGTACTTGGTATGTCCTGACTTGGTGTAGATCTCCCCGGAAACGGCGCCAGAAATTCTTTCTGCTACTTCTTGAGCTTGCGTTGGTTTTTCCCTTGAAGAGGAAAGGGTGATGCAGCAAAGTAGAGTAAGTATTTCCCTCAGTTTTGAGAACCAAGGTATCAATCCAGTAGGAGACAACACGCAAGTCACTGAATACCTGCACAAACAAACACCAAACTTGCACCCAACGCGATAAGGGGTTGTCAATCCCTTCACGGTTACTCACAAAAGTGAGATCTAATAAAGATAGATAAATGGTAAAGTAAATATTTTTTGGTATTTTTGTTTTATAGATTGGAAAGTAAAAGATTGTAAAATAGTAGATCGGAAACTTATATGATGGAAAATAGACCCGGGGGCCATAGGTTTCACTAGAGGCTTCTCTCAAGATAGCAAATAATACGGTGGGTGAACAAATTACTACCGAGCAATTGATAGAAAAGCGCAAAGTTATGACGATATCTAAGGCAATGATCATGAATATAGGCATCACGTCCGTGTCAAGTAGACCGAAACGATTCTGCATCTACTACTATTACTCCACACATCAACCGACTCCTGCCTGCATCTAGAGTATTAAGTTCATGAAGAACAGAGTAACGCATTAAGAAAGATGACATGATGTAGAGGAATTAACTCAAGCAATATGATGAAAACCCCATCTTTTTATCCTCGATCGCAACAATACAATATGTGCCTTGCTGCCCCTACTGTCACTGGGAAAGGACACCGCAAGATTGAACCCAAAGCTAAGCACTTCTCCCATTGCAAGAAAAACCAATCTAGTTGGCCAAACCAAATCGATAGTTCGAAGAGACTTGCAAAGATATCAAATCATGCATAAAAGAATTCAGAGAAGATTCAAATAATATTCATAGATAAGCTGATCATAAATCCACAATTCATCGGATCTCGGCAAATACACCGCAAAAAAGTATTACATCGAATAGATCTCCAAGAACATCGAGGAGAACGTGGTATTGAGAATCAAAGAGAGAGAAAAAGCCATCTAGCTACTAGCTATGGACCCGTAGGTCTGAGGTAAACTACTCACGCTTCATCGGAAGGGCAATGGTGTTGATGTAGAAGCCCTCCGTGATCGAATCCCCCTCCGGCAGGATGACGAAAAAGGCCCCTAGATGGGATCTCACGGTTACAGAAGGTTGCGGCGGTGGAAAAGTCTTTTCGTGGATGCCTCTGGTGGTTTGGGCATATAAGAGTATATATAGGCGAAAGAATTAGGTCAGGAGTCGCACGAGGGTCCCACAAGGGTGGGGGGCGCGCCCTACCCCCCGGGCACGCCCTCCGTCCTTGTGGCCGCCTCGTGGCTTCTCTGACTTGCACTCCAAGTCCTCTGGTTTCCTTTTGGTCCAAGAAGGATCATCGCAAAAGTTTTATTCCGTTTGGACTCCGTTTGGTATTCCTTTTCTGCGAAACTCAAAAACAGGGAAAAAACAAGAACTGGCACTGGGCTCTAGGTCAATAGGTTAGTCCCAAAAATAATATAAAATAGCATATTAATGCATATAAAACATCCAAAACAGATAATATAATAGCATGGAACAATCAAAAATTATAGATACGTTGGAGACGTATCATGACGCCAAACAAAAATCTTCAAGAAAAGTTGGTGGTGGCGCTACCCACCGTATAGGAAGTATTAGACCCAGACACGGCGCATAATTATCATGGTGCTCCGAAGTCAATTTGCCCATTAATGTATTCACACTTAGAGTGTATGTCTTCATGAATTGAAGACATGTTTTACTTTGTGTGTTGCGCACCTAAGTCATCAATATGCATAAGCATTAGGATGTGTGTCCATTCACTGGACATTCGAGGATTCTAAGATATTTAGCTCACACCGTAGTTTGCAAAACCTATCCTCATCCAAGGGCTTTGTGAAGATATCTGCCAATTGCTCTTCAGTGTTAACGTGAATGATATCAATGTATTCCTTCAACACATGATCTCTGAGAAAGTGATGATAGATCTGAATATGCTTTGTCTTTGAGTGTTGAACTGGATTGCGCGCAATCTTGATGGCACTTTCATTGTCTCAGTAGAGGGGCACATTCTTCATGTTGATGCCATAGTCCTTGAGGGTTTGCTTCATCCAGAGAAGCTGAGCGCAGGAAGATCCAGCAGCAATGTATTCAGATTCAGCAGTGGAGACTGATACATAGTTATGCTTCTTTGAAGACCAACAGACAAGAGATTGTCCAAGAAAATGACATGTGCCTGATGTAGACTTGCGATCAACCTTGTCACCAGCATAATCAGCATCTGAGAATCCAACTAGATTAAACTCTGAGCCCTTTGGATACCATAATCCTAGCTTTGGGGTGTGAGCCAAATATCAAAGTATTCGCTTCGTCGCAAGGTGATGCGAATCCTTTGGTGCCGCTTGGAATCGGGCACACATGCAAACGCTAAGCATTATATCTGGCCTAGATGCACATAAGTACAATAAAGAACCAATCATGGAGCGGTATACCTTTTGATTGAACTCTTTACCATTATCGTCGGGGCCC
Organism: Thinopyrum elongatum; assembly: GCA_011799875.1. NCBI lineage: Eukaryota > Viridiplantae > Streptophyta > Magnoliopsida > Poales > Poaceae > Thinopyrum > Thinopyrum elongatum. The sequence continues at coordinate 466,936,711 of CM022297.1, forward strand.
AATTGGCCTTTGGTTGGCATTGGCATTGTGTACCCTTTGCAGTCTTGCATTCCAAACTTCTTCAGGAAATCTTTGAGGTACTTTTCTTATGATATGAAGATGCCATTTCTCTGTTGACAGATTTGAAGACCAAGGAAGATTTTCAGCTCCCCCATCATGGACATCTGATATTGCTCTTGCATCATATGCCCGAACTCATCGCTGTATCTTTTGTCAGTGCAGCCGAAGATAATGTCATCCACGTAGATTTGGCATACAAATAGTTCTTCATCATATGTCTTCGTGAAGAGAGTGGGATCTAAGGAACCAAGTTTGAAGCCTTTGCTCTTCAGGAAGTCTTTGAGTGTGTCATACCAAGCTCTAGGTGCTTGTTTGAGGCCATACAATGCCTTGTTGAGCTTGTATACCATATCAGGATGCTTTGGATCTTCAAAACCAAGTGGTTGAGCTACATATACTTCTTCAATTTTGCCGTTGAGAATGGCACTCTTCACATCTATTTGATACAGGACGATGTTGTTGTGGTTAGCATAGGCTAGCAGTATTCGAATAGCTTCAAGCCTAGCCACAGGAGCAAAGGTTTCATCGAAGTCAATTCCTTCCACTTGAGTGTAACCTTGAGCAACAAGACGAGCTTTGTTTCTGACAACTTGACCATGTTCCTCTGGTTTGTTGTGATAGATCCATTTGGTGCCAATAATATTGTGCTTGCGAGGATCAGGACGCTTGACTAGCTCCCAGACATTGTTGAGCTCAAATTGTTGAAGCTCTTCTTGCATAGCGTGAATCCATTCAGGTTCCATAAAGGCTTCATCAACTTTCTTGGGTTCGGATATAGAGACGAATGCAAAGTGCCCATAGAAGTTTGCTAGCTACGTAGCTCTTGATCGAGTAAGCAGACCAGGTGCATTGATGCTATCAAGAATCTTCTCAATCTGAAACTTCATTCGAAACCCGAGGATGAACAGGGCAAAGACTTTGCTCTTGCTGATCATTATCTTCATCTTCAGCATTGTCCTCATACTGTGCATTGTCTTCATGTTGAGTAGGAGCTGGAATGACAATTTCCTCTTCTGCCTGTTCCTCAGTGGGTATGATTTCTCCAGTACCCATTAGCTTGATAGTTTCACTAGGAGAAGCTTCATCTAGCACATTTGGCAGGTGCTCTCTTTGCGAGCCGTTAGTCTCATCGAACCGCACATCTACAGTTTCAACCACTTTATAGTGAAAGAGGTTGACGACTCTGTAGGTGTGCGAATACTTTCCGTAACCAAGCATAAAACCTTCATGTGCTTTCGGTGCAAATTTGAATGTGTGATGGGGATCCTTGATCCAGCACCTAGCACCGAAGACTTTGAAATAGCTAACGTTTGGCTTCTTACCAGTGAGTAGTTCATAAGATGTCTTCTTGAAGAATTTGTGAAGATAAACTCTGTTGATGATATGGCATGCAGTATCAATGGCTTCAGGACAGAACTTCCTTGGAGTCTTGTATTCATCAAGCATCGTACGAGCCATCTCAATAAGGGTCATGTTCTTGCGCTCTACAACGCCATTCTGCTGAGGTGTGTATGGAGCAGAGAGCTATCAAGATAAGTGTCTAGGCTAGTGTTCTTGAATTTCGTGCCATTGTCACTCCTGATGTGCTTGATTTTGATGCCATAGTTAGTCATGGTGCGATTGGCAAATCGTCTAAAGACATCCTACACTTCAGTCTTGTAGAGAATTATGTGCACCCAAGTATATCTTGAATAATCATCAACAATCACAAAGCCATAAAGATGTGCAGTGGTAGTAAAGGTAGAGTAGTGAGTAGGGCCAAATAAGTCCATGTGCAACAGCTCGAAGGGACGTGAAGTCGTCATGATTGTCTTCGAGTGATGTTTTGCCCTAGTCATCTTCCCGGCTTCACAAGCACCACATAGATTATCCTTCTTGAACTTGACACCCTCGATGCCAATGATGTGCTTCTTTTTCATGAGAGTGTGCAAGTTCCTCATGCCCGCATGTCCTAGCCTTCGATGCCAAAGCCAACACTCTGAAGCTTTTGCTAGAAGACATACGGCAAGCTGTGGTCCTGCGGAGAAATCTACCATATACAGATCACCTCTTCGATAACCTTCGAAGACTAGAGATCTGTCAGAAGCCATAAGCACAAGGCAACGATATTTTCCAAATATCACAATCATGTCAAGATCACAAAGTATTGAGACAGACATTAAGTTGTATCCAAGGGATTCAACAAGCATCACTTTATCCATGTGTTGATCCTTTGAGATAGCAACTCTACCTAGGCCCAATACCTTGCTTTTACCAGTGTCAGCAAATGTGATATGGCTTTTTGTAGATGGTCGAAGAGTTGAATCCATGAGAAGACTTCGATCACCAGTCATGTGGTTAGTGCATCCACTGTCCATAATCCATTCAGTAGCTTTCAGAGTTGTACCCTACAGTGTAGTTAGTAGGATAGGCTTCACCAAGAGTATTGTGAAGCATAAACATTTGACGAACAAGCATACTATCAAAATTAAGGTTCTTGGATGGTAAGATGGGATGTTCATCAAGAAATCCAGGGACGAAATAAATGGTAAGACCATTTTGATATTTTATCTTTCATCCCACAAGATACTTTAGGTCCCCAGCATTGTCTTCAGAAGTCAATGATTTTTGGCTGGAGACCTTACCCTGCAAGAGAATTTAATTCTTCTTAACCACCCACATCTGAAGGGGTGGCTTAGAAGCAATGGGTCTAAGTGCAGCATCTGAGAACTTTGGCTTTGTAGCCCTAGCAAATAGTTTTGTAGGAGGAGAATAGTACTCAAACAAATATGCATAAAAATTCTTTGTTTTGCGAACATAGCGGTTTGAAGAAACACGCTCATATTCGTGAGTCTGATGATAGTTTCCCTGCAAAATATTGGTGTTAGGGTGACCTTATGAGGTCTTCTGTCTGTATGAAGCCTTTGGGCCATATGAAGCCTTTGATCTGGGGTTTGTCTTCTTCCCTGGTGGTGTCATGATGACATTCATAGGAAGCTTCTCAAGACGACTTTTGGGAACCCAGATCTTCTTCATAGGTGACTGTGGCGCCCCGCCTGATTACCATTGTAGCCAGACGGTCGCCACGCATGCCAGCCCAGGAAATCACTCTGGCATGCGCATGTACAACAAGTATCATGAACACAGGCATTTCTATTAATGGATATATAAGGCTTACATGATATTTTACAAGGGTGATGGCAGCGGAAAAGATCTATCTAAGGCAGCAGGGTCCTGGTGCGGCTCCAATCCACAGGGATCTGACTGGGTTACTCTACTAGCCCGCGAACGCTCCGGCTCCTCGTCGACGGACGACGGATCCTTATGTGAACCTGGCCACGTTAAAGGCCACTGAGTACTTTTGAATGTACTCGCAAGCAAACCGGCTAACATATACACCAAGCAAAGCAATCCATGCCATTCAAGCATGCATTTGTTATTAGAGCAACATTAATTATCATGGCATAGTATATCTATCTAGCAAGATTAATTATCAAGTCATAACAGGTTTATCCAGCAAGATAACTACTAAAGTAAAATATAGTAAAGTAAAGCATATCAAGTAAGTGATCCATACTCCGAACAATCTCAGGATCCAATCCAACTCTTTCGGTCATCTGACCATCTCTTTCATAGCCATTTCATGGCCATCATATCATATTCCTGACACCATCCGATGTCTATGCATCTCCTTTGTAAGTCTGATAAACTTACTCTCTTTCGGGCTGTCCCACAACCCTCAAAATACTCATGAGTCGCTAAGTACTTCCGATCATAAGATGAGTTCTTCCATCATTATTATCATTACTATGGTTGATGACCTAGTGAGGCCTGGACGGACTATCCAATACCGTGGATGCGGCTATTCGAATAGATTTTTACACTCTGCAAAGGTTGCGCACTTTACCCACACCATGGAGCACCTGGCCTCCTGATCCCATTCGGGTGGACCAGTGTTGCTCCAACGAAACCTGCCAAACCCGTGACTCCTCTACCGTACCACCGACAATCATACCCTCCCAGGTTCATGTCCTGGGTGGCCCCTATGTCACCTCGTGACACCTGCCACCGTCGTGGCCAACTAAACTGTCCCAAACGGGGATGTCGGCAAATAACTCAACTGGGCTCACAAGGCTATCGTCGCCTACCGGGCCAGGGTAGCACGCACACATAACATTCCCTAGTTGGTTGTACCGATAAAAGAGCACGCGATCAGACCAAGTCAAAGCCGTCCCATACCGGCAAATGTGGCTGCATGGATAAGTCCGCACAGGTGACTCTGGATCAACCGACTAGGTTTAGTGTTGGCAAGTACTTAACAAGCATAGATATTCATCATGGATAACCTAACATGGTGGTAACTATGTATGAGATAACCACTATGGAAACATAACAACCTATCTCCATATAACATCACAATGAGCCATTAGTGAAACAAGATTTAAATGGCAAGTTATCACTTTACAAGTTCTAGCAGTAAGTTACGACTATCGGAACCCTTGCATAAAACCGGGGAAGAAACTAGTAGCCACCAGAACGGTCTTTACAACTCAGATCTGGGACGTTACCGAAATAACTCAACCCCGGCTCAAGACGGCTGGAAAGCAGCTCAGAGCATGAGACGGTGTTGATAAAAAGAATGTAGCAGTTCCCTAAGACTGCCGAAAAATAGCTCAGAGCATAGGGTCACTACTACAGAGAGAAATTCAACAACTATCCGAGACAGCCGCAAAACAGCTCAGAACACAGCCAGTTGTTGAAAAGAGAACATAAAGTCGGCATCCACCCTGGACGGCCGAAAGCAGCTCAGACACAGGTGCGGTGCCGTCATCAAAGAAAGTGCAAGCAAGGGTTCGTCAGCGTCACATACAGCTCAATACTACACACACAAGCATAAGTATAATAATTTGAACACGCAAGAATAACACAGAGCAATGCTTTAGGGCATATATCAGATGGTCGGCTTGCCTAGGGGTGAAGAATACTCCAGGAAGGAGTGTGGAGAGTCCTCGGAAAGGATCACAGGAAACCGTTCTCTCTCGGAGGGGGCTGAGTCGGAGGGCAAGGGCAAAAGGGTCATTTTCAGAATGTGTAAACATAATGAAAATGGTACCAAAAGTTCGGGTTTGACGAGACGAGAACGTAGGCTTTGGAATCACCTGATTCGGAGTTGTGGATAAAAAGATACGAAGACTTGACTGCCAAGGACCATTTTGTAATATAAATAGTTACACAGAGGCCCTCAGCATTTTTTTCTGGAAAATAATAAAATAGGACTGTGCGCTTGGGCCGAATTGGGCTGGAATCGGCCGCCGCCTCGGCGGCTTACTGGGCCGGCCCGCACCATCGCTGCTCCCCTTTTTTAAAAAAATTGGTGGGCCAGTGGCGGGCCAGGCCCACCTTATCTCCCTCTCTCTCCCTGGTCGTCCTCTTTCTCGGTAGGACAGGGGAGTGGCCACGGCGGCTCGGGCCTCGCCGACAGTCGGCGTTGGGCGATGCCAGAGAGCTCGCTGGCGTTCCCCCCTCGAATTGGGGCACCTCACCGCGGACGGGTGTGGTCGCCAGGGCTCGGGAGCCGGCCGGTAGGGCCGTAGCGACTGACCGGGAGGCGGCGGCGGATGGCCACCAGAGGAACTACTCCGGCAGCACTTCCCCGACGAAATGGAGGGCGGCGGCGGTGTGCAGGTACCTAGGGGAAGGCCGAGGACGGGATGGAGAAGAGGAGGAGGGCCGGAGCGCTGGAACCGGCCGTGAGGGACGGCGGAGGAACTACGGCCATAGGCGGGGAGAGGAGCTCCCGGAGCTTGAATGGAAGGGGCTGGACTTGCTGCTGCTCAAGAGAGGCTCGGGGCATGCCTTAAATAGCGGAGGGGAAGGCTACGCGACACCGGACGGAGCTTCCAGATGCGCGGCAAGGTGGTGGCGTTCCGGTGGAGCATCGGCGTCGGCAGAGGCAGCCACCGGCTAGGGGACGAGAGGGAAAGGCTTCCAGACGAGACACGCGTGCGGTGGGGAGCTCATCGGCGCTGCCAGACAAGCCGGAGCCCGCGAGAGCGGGCTCCCGAAGCCTCTGGCACGCGGTGCTCTGCCTTGGCGTGCACTGCACGCAGTCACCCCATGGCCACGGCGTTGCCACGCCGCACTCGCAGCCAAACCATGCCTGGGGTTATCTACACACTTCGCTGAGTTGACCTATGAGGGTTTGGAGGGAAGTGAGGGCAAGAGCTGACTGATGTGAGACGACCTAGGTTTTAAGCAGCAGGTGTTCGACATGTGGTGTGGCCACCCTAGTGCTCATCTTTGCCTGATCCTTGGCATAGGGTAATCATCTACCAAGGTGATCATCTTGGCCAAAATTCAGCACAAATGGACCAGTATATCTGGCACTTCCTTTGTAACCATGCAATATAGCTAGAAAGGAAGATGATGATGCTGGGGAAAAATGGCTAAATGGATTTGGCTTAAATTTGGTGGAGAGTAATAATTTGGATATATGAAGCCACTGTAAAAGTTTCATACCATTTGGATACACCAAAATGGTACTTGCTTCACAGAGGTTCCAAATGGACAGAAACTTGAGAAATTTGTTGTGGGAAAATGGATAGAGGGATTGAGCTGGTTTTTGGTTTCCATGAGTATCTATCAATGTTAATCACCATGAAAAATTTCAGCTCAAATAGATCAAGGGTTCAAGCACTTCCTTTGCAAACTGGAAATCTGGACATAATTTGCAAATGGATGTTGTGCTCAAAGTTTGAACTATGGAACTTGGGTTCTTGATGAAAATGGTGGATATATGGGTAGGAGAAGCTCCACAATTTATTTGGGATTCTTCCTGGCTACCAAAATGGTAGTTCCTTTAGAAACTGCCCAAAATGCAATATTGGCATTAAATAGGAAAATGCAATTTTCCCGTATTTAATTATGGCCAGTATTTTTATGGGAGCTCAATATGATCACAAAGAATATCTCCACAAGTTTTTATGAACTTTGGAGATGGATAGATATTTTCCTGGATTTAATTCCCTTAACAGGCAGAAAAAGGAATTAATTATAAATGAAAAATATTGCAAATGACTTGGCAATATTTTTGCATATCCAGGGTTTATAGATAAAGGATGATCACTGGGAGAAGTTTGGGAGTCAGCAGATCAAAGGAAATTGGGGTTCCTTTGTAATAGAAGAGATTAGGGTTTCCCTTCCGGCAACTCGGAAGGTAGGGTTTCGGTTGCAAAACCCTGAGAATATATCTTGGGTGGCAAGGTTGGACTGGGGAGAATCTCTGGTTGGATAGGGAAGGCAAGGTTAAATGACCATCTTCATATACCCAAGAGCTAAAGAAATCCGATAACACCGAGAAAAAATACGGGAGTCAAATCCCGCAAAGGAAAAATCCAAGAGCGAAAACCAGGGTGTTACAAACCTACCCCCCTTAAGAAAATCTCGTCCTCGAGATTTCCGGGCTTACCTCTCGGTGAAGGGGGACTTACCTGTGTGCGACTTGGATCCATCAGGTGTCTCTTGTCTTCGTTGGTTCACTGACCTTTTAACTGCCTCTTCTGATGGACCAGGTGTTGTCTCTGCACACAACTTTTCTTGAATCCTTCTCTTTCCTGTTAGGTGTACCTTTCATCCGGATAGTGGTGTTGCTGGGTGGGGTTGCGGGTAATACCAACAAACTGCTCGGTTTCCTTGGCCTGGAAGCGACTACTTCGGATTTTATTGCGATACTTCGTACTCTGACTGTCATGGGCAAGACATCCTTTCCTAGTACCAGGGCTCACATGCTCGTATGTCCTTGGGTGACTTTCTTTTTGTCATGTCAGAATACTCAGTCTGGCTGTGGGTTCCATACTAACGTTTTCTTCTGTCTTAGGCATTCTGACTCTGTCCTTAGGTGATCCACAACATGACCGAGTTATTGCTGCTATATCCCCAACTGAAATGTCAGGCATGATCACAAAGTAATCATAGACAGTAATCTCTTATTTCAATGATGTCATGATGTCTATGAGCTGTTGATGCTGATGTACATGTGCTTTCAGCTATTCTATCACAATGTCTTGTTTCAAACTCTATCGCTCGTGGAGATGGCTCTGTCATATATAGCCTCTATAATCCTTGCCATGACCACTGAGCTAAATATAGTATCGCTATCATCCGGTGTATCTTTCGGAGTATAGCCTCTTTATCTTGGTTGATGGCTCTAATTCATAATGAGTGTGGCAAGCTCACTTGTAACCGCAAGTAGTGCATTGTTGTGGCCGCGTATGCAAGAGTCTGGCAAGGATTGGTAATAATACCTTGTCTGTGAAACTGTATCTTGCTGACCGTCACAGAGGTTGTTTGTCCACAACTTCTTGATTCTTGAGGATTCCTTTGATGGACCTGTAATAACCTGCCAACACGGCTTCTTGATTGTTTTCTCGATTTGTTGGGCTTGTTCTCACAGCTTACTCTTGCATATCTCGTAGGGGTTGTTGTGCTCATATTCTTCCTTTAAATACGGGGCCACTGTTTCTCTAAACACAGTCATTCCCATATACGAGTGGCTCGCATGAACTGATCCACTGGACTGCATGCTTACAACATATGCAGGTGTAGGATAAATCCTTTCATAACCACTGAGTTCTGTGGCGGACGGGTGTCCAAACTAGTTCGAGTTTCTGACAAGCTTGTTGTGGGCACAATGGTGTGTTGAAGAAGGTTGAATTCCTTATGCTCAAAGCTTCTGCCAGGGTAGTGTGCTGAAGAAGGCCGGGTATCATACCTCCAAAGCTTTCCTTCATGGGGCTTGCTGTGGAAGGTCAGGTGCCTTATGCCGGAAGTTTTTCTGTGGTAGGACGCTGTGGAAGATGGGAGTGCCGTACCCCAGAAGATTTTCTCACCAAGTGGCGTACCGAGGAAGATTGGCAGTCTGGTGTCGTAAGATCTTCTTGGTAGCTTGCGGAGGAAGGCTGGGTTCCTTATACCAGAAGCCTTTCACTGTTTACACAGTCGGATCTATGGCCGACTCTGGCTTCCTTCAAAAGTATCCAAAATTTACTCATAGCGGAGCCAAAACTTGATATAGGCCATACCTTGTCTGAAGATATTCCGATGGTCACGCACATCGCTTGTCCTTCTGCTGGTCTGATCCTTGTTGCTGTAAAGGTTTCACGACTGACGCATGCCTCATGTTGATAATTAATTCGGGATACCCTTTGTATTCAAAACCAGGTGTTGCCGATAATAAGCAATTGACGGATAATTCCAGTCGGTTCAGCTAAGCTTCCAAGCATGTTAAGTTCTCATTGATTCTGGGCAACCGTGAACTTACCCATTTTCCTTGCAAACCTTGTTCACAGTGCCCAGAAAATTTTGTATATACCCCGGTGAACTTCAAGATTGCTTTGAAATTTGTACCAACGTACCGGAGTTTTGTTGCTGCTCTTGGCACATTCACATTCTTGAAATATGTCTTCGGTGGGTAATAAATGATTCTTGGGTCCATTGAGAAAAGACCCTGTTCACCTCACTAACTGAAATAGTCCTTGTGTCGCGGATGGAATAATTTGTCCTTACTGATATTCATTCTTGGTAACTCATCTGACTACTCCTTAGGCATGATCCGTTCTGTGGCCAACTCTCTCAGGTATATTCTGACCTTGTCTGTTGCACACAGATTCTGCTTCTGACTCATCCTTCGTCCTTGACAGATCCAGTGTTGCTGTTCTAAATACCAGGCAGTTGGCTTGGCTTGACTCTTGCTGAATTGGGATTATTGGGTATTATCCCAGTTGTATGCTGGTCTTCTTGATGGCACTTGCGGATGGATCCAGTCGGAGCTAAGAAACGGAACAGACAAAAGAAACAAGAACCGTGAAAACCAAAAAGCAAATAAAGCTCAAATTTTGCGGACCTTACACACGTGGCCGATGATCCACTAGTATAACTAGCCTAGCGCACTCGATGTACCTCTAAGGACTTAGAAGCGAAACCACACAATGCTCCTGGTAGCACTGGTGTCAGGCTCCTACTACTTCCTTAGGGATCAACACACTCGACTCACGACCATAGCCAAGATGGCTTAGTCAACGATCCTAGGGTTGTCGGGGAAAGATGGAATTTATAAGTGTTTCCCAAAGGAAACTAGTGTTAAGGAGAGAAATGCCATGGTTAGCAAGCAAGGTAAGAATATCTAGTTTGCCTAGGGGTTTAGGGCTCACGTGTCATTGCCTAGTGCGGATATTTCACACCGAAGGCAAAGGCCACGAGAGTTGGGGTTTGATGGAGCCAAAACCTATGGGGTTGCCTTATGATCAATAGTAGCCATGCCTAGTTGGCAAAGATGGCTGAAATCCATCTGGGCTTTCTACTAAGCACAAGACAATGAAGTCTGGCTAGGGGTAACCTATAGTCAGCCTGGCTGCTCTGATACTATTCGTTGTGGCGCCCCGCCTGATTACCACTGTAGCCAGATGGTCGCCACGCATGCCAGCCCAGGAAATCACTCTGGCATGCGCGTTTACAACAAGTATCATGAATACAGGCATTTCTATTAATGGATATATAAGGCTTACATGATATTTTACAAGGGTGATGGCAGCGGAAAAGATCTATCTAAGGCAGCAGGGTCCTGGTGCGGCTCCAATCCACAGGGATCTGACTGGGTTACTCTCCTAGCCCGTGAACGCTCCGGCTCGACGAACGACAGATCCTTATGTGAACCTGGCCACGTTAAAGGCTGCTGAGTACTTTTGAATGTACTCGCAAGCAAACCAACTAACATATACACCAAGCAAAGCAATCCATGGCATTCAAGCATGCATTTGTTATTAGAGCAACATTAATTATCATGGCATAGTATATCTATCTAGCAAGATTAATTATCAAGTCACAATAGGTTTATCCAGCAAGATAACTACTAAAGTAAAATACTGTAAAGTAAAGCATATCAAGTAAGTGATCCATACTCCGAATAATCTCAGGATCCAATCCAACTCTTTCGGTCATCTGACCATCTCTTTCATAGCCATTTCATGGCTATCACATCATATTCCTGACACCATCCGATGTCTATGCATCTCCTTTGTAAGTCTGATAAACTTACTCTCTTCCGGGTTGTCCCACAACCCTCGAAATACTCATGAGTCGCTGAGTACTTCCGATCATAAGACGAGTTCTTCCATCATTATTATCATTACTACGGTTGACCACCTAGTGAGGCCTGGACGGACTGTCCAATACCGTGGACGCGACTATTCGAATAGATTTTTACACTTTGTAGAGGTTGCACACTCTACCCACACCATGGAGCACCTAGCCTCGTGATCCCATTCGGGTGGGCCAGTGTTGCTCCAACGAAACCTGCCTAACCCGTGACTCCTCTACCATACCACCGACAATCATACCCTCCCAGGGTCATGTCCTGGGTGGCCCCTGTGCCACCTCGTGACACCTACCACCGTCGTGGCCAACTAAACTGTCCCAAACAGGGACACCGGCAAATAACTCAACTGGCCTCACAAGGTTATCATCGCCCACCAGGCCAGGGTAGCATGCACGCATAACCTTCCCTAGTTGGTGGTACCGATAAAAGAGCACGCGATCAAACCAAGTCAGGGCCATCCCATACCGGCAAATGTGGTTGCACGGATAAGTCCGGACAAGTGACTTTGGATCAACCGACTAGGTTTGGTGTTGACAAGTACTTAACAAGCATAGATATTCATCATGGATAACCTAACATGGTGGTAACTATGTATGAGGTAACCACTGTGGAAACATAACAACCTATCTCCATACAACATCACAATGAGTCATTAGTGAAACAAGATTTAAATGGCAAGTTATCACTTTACAAGTTCTAGCTGTAAGTTACGACCATCGGAACCCTTGCATAAAATCGGCAAAGAAACCAGTAGCCACCAGAACGGTCTTTACAACTCAGATCTGGGACGTTACCAGAATAACTCAACCCCGGCTCAAGACGGCTGGAAAGCAGCTCAGAGCATGAGACGGTGTTGATAAAAAGAATGTAGAAGTTCCCTAAGACGGCCGAAAAACAGCTTAGAGCATAGGGTCACTACTACAGAGAGAAATTCAACAACTGTCCGAGACGGCCGCAAAACAGCTCAGAACACGGCCAGTTGTTGAAAAGAGAACATAAAGTCGGCATCCACCCCGGACGGCTGAAAGCAGCTCAGACACAGGCGTGGTGCCGTCATCGAAGAAAGTGCAAGCAAGGGTTCGTCAATGTCACATACAGCTCACTACTACACACACAAGCATAAGTATAATAATTTGAACACGCAAGAATAACACAGAGCAATGCTTTAGGGCATATATCAGATGGTCGGCTTGCCGGGGGGTGAAGAATACTCCAGGAAGAAGTGTGGAGAGTCCTCGGAAAGGATCGCCGGAAACTGTTCTCTCTCGGAGGGGGCTGAATCAGAGGGCAAGGGCAAAAGGGTCATTTTCAGAATGTGTAAACATAATGAAAATGGTACCAAAAGTTCGGGTTCGACAAGACGAGAACGTCGGCTTTGGAATCACCTAATTCAAAGTTGTGGATAAAAAGATATGAAGACTTGACTGCCAGGGACTAATTTGTAATATAAATAGTTACACAAAGGCCCTCAGCAGTTTTTTTCTGGAAAATAATAAAAGAGGGCTGTGCGCCTGGACCGAATTGGGCTGGAATCGGCCGCCGCCTCGGCTGCTTACTGGGCCGGCCCGCACCATCGCTGCTCCGCTTCTTTTTTAAATCGGTGGGCCACTGGCTGGCCAGGCCCACCTTATCTCCCTCGCTCCCCCTGGTCGTCATCTTTCTCGGTAGGACAGGGGAGTGGCCGCGGCGGCTCGGGCCTCGCCGGCCGTCGGCGTTGGGCGACGCCAGAGAGCTCGCCGGTGTTCCCCCTGGAACTAGGGCACCTCACCGCGCCTGGGGGTGGTCGCCAGGGCTCGGGAGCCGGCCGGTAGCGTCATAGCGACTGACCAGGAGGCGGCGGCGGACAGCCACCAGAGGAACTGCTCCGACAGCGCTTCCCTGGTGAAATGGAGGGCGGCGGCGGTGTGCAGGCATCTAGGGGAAGGCCGAGGATGGGATGGAGAAGAGGAGGAGGGCCGGAGCACCGGAATCGGCCGTGAGGGATGGCGGCGGAACTGCGGCCATAGGCGGGGAGAGGAGCTCCCGGAGCTCGAATGGAAGGGGCTGGACTTGCTACTGCTCATGAGAGGCTCGGGGCATGCCTTCAATAGCGGAGGGGAGGGCTACGCGACGCCGGACGGAGCTTCCGGAAGCGTGGCGAGGTGGCGGCGTTCTGGTGGAGCATCGACGTCGGCAGAGGCAGCCACCGGCTAGGGGACGAGGGGGAGAGGCTTCCAGATGAGCCACGCATGCGGTGGGGAGCTCGTCGGTGCTGGCAGACAAGCCGAAGCCCGTGGGAGCAGGCTCCCGAAGCCTCTGGCACGCGGTGCTCTGCCATGGCATGCACTGCACGCGTTCATCGCGTGGCCACGGCGTTGCCACGCCGCACTCGCAGCCAAACCATGTCTGGGGTTATCTACACACTTCGCTGAGTTGACCTATGAGGGTTTGGAGGGAAGTGAGGGCAAGAGCTGACTGACGTGAGACGACCTAGGTTTTAAGCAGCACGTGTTCGACATGTGGTGTGGCCACCCCAGTGCTCATCTTGGCCTGATCCTTAGCATAGGGTAATCATATACCAAGGTGATCATCTTGGCCAAAATTCAGCACAAATGGACCAGTCTATCTGGCACTTCCTTTGTAACCATGCAATCTAGCCAGAAAGGAAGATGATGATGCTGGGGGAAAATGGCTAAATGGATTTGGCTGAAATTTGGTGGAGAGTAATAATTTGGATATATGAAGCCACTGTAAAAGTTTCATACCATTTGGGTACACCAAAATGGCACTTGCTTCACAGAGGTTCCAAATGGACAGAAACTTGAGAAAATGGGTAGAGGAATTGAGCTGGTTTTTGGTTTCCATGAGTTATTTATCAATGTTAATCACCATGAAAAGTTTCAGCTCAAATAGATCAAGGGTTCAAGCACTTCCTTTGCAAACTGAAAATATGGACAGAATTTGCAAATGGATGCTGTGCTCAAATTTTGAACTGTGGAACTTGGGTTCTTGATGGAAATGGTGGATATATGGATAGGAGAAGCTCAACAATTTATTTGGGATTCTTCCTGGCTACCAAAATGGTAGTTCCTTTAGAAACTGCCCAAAATGCAATATTGGCATTAAATAGGAAAATGCAATTTCCCTTATTTAATTATGGCCAATATTTTTATGGGAGCTCAATATGATCACAAAGAATGTCTCCACAAGTTTTCATGAACTTTGGAGATGGATAGATATTTTCATGGATTTAATTCCCTTAACTGGCAGAAAAAGGAATTAATTATAAATGAAAAATATTGCAAATGACTTGGCAATATTTTTGCATATCCAGGGTTTATAGATAAAGGATGATCACTGGGAGAAGTTTGGGAGTCTAAAGATCAAAGGAAATTGGGGTTCCTTTGTAACGGAAGAGATTAGGGCTTCCCTTTCGGCAACTCGGAAGGTAGGGTTTCGGTGGCAAAACCCTGAGAATATATCTTGGGTGGCAAGGTTGGACTGGAGAGAATCTCTGGTTGGCTAGGGAAGGCAAGGTTAAATGACCATCTTCATATACCCAAGAGGTAAAGAAATCCGATAACACCGAGAAAAAAGACGGGAGTTAAATCCCGTGAAGGAAAAATCCAAGAGCGAAAACCAGGGTGTTACAGTGGCCCATTCCTGCAGTTAGTTCCAATAAACCTGGCAAACACTTCACCGTTCTGATTCTTGAACAGTTTATAGTTTGTGTCAAATGACTCATCAATAATAATAGGGTTAGCACAAGTGAAGCCAGATAAGGTGGATGGATCCACTGAAGGGCCCTTTGCAGCAACCCATGTGGATTTGGGGTACTGCTCAGGCTTCCAGTAAGAACCATCAGCATTCATTTTCCTCTCGAAACCAACACCCTCTTTCCTAGGGTTTCGGTTCAAAATATGTTTCTTGAGGACATCACATAGCGTCTAATGCCCTTTGAGGCTTCTGTACATGCCTGTTTCAAGCAATGTCTTCAACCTGGCATTCTCATCAGCAATAGTAGTGTTATCCTCAGAAGAGGGGTTAGTTACCACATCAGCAGTTGAAGATATTGCAACTTCAGAAGCAGTAGAACATTCAGCAATAGAGACATCATTGTCACACTCAAGACATTTTAAGCAAGGTGGCACAAACTCTTCCTGAGCAGAACTGATCTGTTGAGCGAGTAGTGAATCGTTTTCTTTTTGAAGATCTTCATGAGATGCTCTCAGTTTCTCTAGATCTTGCTTCCTTTGAAGATAATCATAGGAAAGCTTCTCATGAGTAGCTGAGAGGGTTTCATGACGACTTTCAAGTTCTTCGTACTTAATGCGAAGATTTTTGATATCATCGATAAAGGACTGAGTTCGATTCATTTCCTCGTCCAACAGGGCATCCCTTTTGTCTAACAATTTTTGAATCCTTTCCATGGTTGTTTGTTGTTCAGTTGCAATCTGAGCAAGAATTTTATAACTGGGGTTGGATTCACATTCAGAGCCATCTTCACTGGAGGTCTGAAAGTAAGCATCGTGTGAGTTCACCTTAGCACCTCTTGCCATGAAGCAGTAGGTGGGAGCAGAATCGTCATCATCATTGGCTTCAGCGTCGGCATCGTGACCATTGTCTTCAGGGTTGAAGATGGACTTGGCGACAAATGCCGAAGCTAGAGCCAAGCTTGCCACGCCTGAATCAGACTCCTCCTCAGACTCCACCTCCGCCTCCTCAGAAGCAGACTCCTCCTGTGAATCCATCTCCTTGCCAATGAACGCACGAGCCTTGCCAGATGAGCTCTTCTTGTAGGATGAAGACTTTGAAGAAGACTTTGAGGATTTCTTCTTCTTCTTGTCGTCAGAGTCATATTCCTTGCTCTTCTTCTTTTTCTTTGCTTCCTTGTCGCATTGTGGACATTCAGATATATAGTGGCCGACTTCTTGCATTTGTGGCATGTTCTCTTCTTGTAGTCACGAGAGGAAGCCCCATCATTCTTGGAGCTGGATCTTGAAGACTTTCTGAAGAGATTCTTCTTGGAGAACTTTTGGAACTTTCTCACAAGCATTGCCAGCTCTTTGCCAATGTCTTCAGGATCATCAGAACTGCAGTCGGATTCTTCAGATGAGGATTCAGCCTTTGCCTTCAAGGCACGAGATCGGCCATAGTTGGGACCATAGATATCTCTCTTCTCAGATAGCTGGAATTCATGTGTGTTGAGCCTCTCAAGTATGGCAGACGGATCGAAATCTTTGAAGTCAGGGCGTTCTTGGATCATCAATGCTAGAGTGTCAAATGAGCTGTCAAGTGATCTCAATAGCTTCTTCGCGACTTCATGCTTGGTGATTTCAGTGGCGCCAAGAGCACGAAGCTCATTTGTGATATCAGTGAGGCGTTCGAATGTGAGCTGGACATTCTAATTGTCATTCCTCTTGAATTGACTGAAGAGATTGCGAAGCACATCAATTCTTGAGTCTCTTTGAATTAAGACACCTTCGTTGACCTTGGACAGCCAGTCCCAGACAAGCTTCACAGATTCCAGAGCACTCACACGGCCATACTGCCCTTTGGTGAGATGACCACAGATGATGTTCTTGGTGGTTGAGTCCAGTTGTGCGAACCTCTTGACCAGCAGCGGTGACGCCTTCACCGACTTTGGGAATGCCAGTCCTGATGACATACCATAGGTCCTTGTCAATGGCTTCAAGATGCATGCGCATCTTATTCTTCCAGTAGGGGTAATCAGTCCCATCGAAGACGGGGCACGCAGCGGAGACTTTGATTATCCCTGCAGTCGACATAGCTAAAACTCCAGGTGGTTAAACTGAATCACACAGAACAAGGGAGCACCTTGCTCTGATACCAATTGAAAGTGCTAGTTATCGACTAGAGGGGGGTGAATAGGCGATTTTTATGAAAGTCTTCAAGACAGGCAATGTCTTCGAAGACAGAAAACCAAATACAACCTATACCGAATGCAGCGGAAGACAAACTACACTAGCCAAGCCATAGTCTAGGAAATAGTACAAAGTAAACACGAAGACAAATAGCAGCTAGGTAGAATGGATCAGAATAGGAAGATAGTGT
This sequence comes from Thinopyrum elongatum, assembly GCA_011799875.1. NCBI lineage: Eukaryota > Viridiplantae > Streptophyta > Magnoliopsida > Poales > Poaceae > Thinopyrum > Thinopyrum elongatum. The sequence goes on from CM022297.1 coordinate 466,953,956, forward strand.
GAAGCTAAATAAGCAATCAAAGAGAATGTCTTCACACTATGAAGTCAAACAGAACAGACACGCAATGACTTCACAAAGCTGAACAGTAAGTAAAGGGTGAAGTGATAGAACCAGTTGCTTGGCGAAGACAAGAATTTGGTAGACCCGTTCTAGTTGCTGTGACAACTGTACGTCTGGTTAGGGAGGCTGAGATTGAACTCAGAAGACCACGTCTTCACCTTATTCCCCTTGAGCTAAGGACACCTAGTCCTCGCACAATCACTCTGGTAAGTCTTCAAGGTAGACTTCCAAACCTTCACAGACTTCGTTCAGCGGTGATCCACAATGACTCTTGGATCCTCAGAACACGACGCCTAACCAATTGGAAGATACACAGTCTTCAAGTGTAATAAGTCTTCAGATCACGCGGACAGAAAGACTTCAGTGATGCCAAACACTCTTTTGGGCTCTGGGTGTTTTGGGCTTTGTCCTCGCAAGGTTTCTCTCTCAAAGGCTTTAGAGGTGGGTTGCTCTCAAACGACAAAAGCCGTGCACTGACTTTGAGCAGCCACCAATTTATGGTGTAGGGGGTGGGCTATTTATAGCCAGGAGGCAACCCGACATGCTTTGTCTGAAATGACCCTGGGTCACTAAGGAACCGACACGTGTCCAACGGTCGGATTTCAAACACACGCGGTAGCTTGACTTGGGCTACAAGTAAAGCTGACTCATCCAACTCTGGATAAGATTTACTCTCATTGTCTTCACTCGAAGACATAGGATTTGGGTTGAGCATCACATCAGTTTTCTGACTCTTTTCACTTGGACCCCACTTAACAGTTCGGTGGTTCCTATGACTCAAGAAAGAAGAAAATGAAACTACAAAATAAACTATGTCTTCGCCCTCCATTGTCTTCAAGTGAATGTCTTCACAAGTCATTATCTTCGACGTGAATGTCTTCATGAACCACCATTGTCTTCAATGTCTTCATACATTTTTAGGGGTCATCTCTGGTAGGTAAACCGAATCAATGAGGGACTTCTACCTGTGTTATCCTGCAATTCTCACAAACACATTAGTCCCTCAACCATGTTTGTCGACAATACTCCAAAACCAACTAGGGGTGGCACTAGATGCACTTACAATTAGCATTGTTGAGAGATTGCACTAGCGAAAATACGGACCCTAGGCCTCATTTTCAAGCATTGCAATACCATTTGTGCTCACTTTTGTTACTTGCTACCTTGCTGGTTTTCATTGTTACTATTACAAAAATCAATATCTACTATCCATACTACGCTTGTATCACCATCTCTTCGCCGAACTAGTGCACCTATACAAATTACCATTGTATTTGGTGTGTTGGGGACACAAGAGACTTTTTGTTATTTGGTTGCAAGGTTGTTTGAGAGAGACCATCTTCATCGTATGCCTCCCACGGATTTATAAACCTTAGGTCATCCACTTGAGGGAAAATTGCTACTGTCCTACAAAACTCTGTGCTTGGAGGCCCAACACGAGTCTACAAGAACAAGTTGTGTAGTAGACATCAAGCATCTACATACCCTTGTAGATTGCTAAGCGAAAGCGTTTATGAACGCGGTTGATGTAGCCATACACCTTCATGATCCGTACCGATCAAGCACCGAATGCATGGCACCTCCGCGTTCAGCACATGTTCAGCTCGATGATGTCATCGTCTTCTTGATCCAGCAAGAGGGGCGAAGTAGTAGTGAGTTTCGGCAGCACGGCGGCATGGTGACGGTGGTGGTGAAACTTTTCCGTAGGGCTTCTCCAAGCACAACAGATTTAGGAAGGAGGGCGAACTAGAGGGAGAGGGGGCGCTGGCACACGGCTTGGTGAATCGTGGTTACCCCCAGGGGCTAGCCCTGCTCCTCTATTTATATGTTGAGCCCTGGGGTCATTTCTTGGAGAAAGAGCCTCCTTAAAGTCAGTTTGGAACGCAAGGAAGAGTCCTTCTCGGTTTCCAATACCAGATGCCACGGTCCTCGGTGTCTGGCCCGGACGCCATGGGCCTCGACGTCTGGCCCAGGCCAGATGCCAGGGTCCCTCGCATCTGGTCCCTGACCTCCGCAAAACTTCCTTTTGCATCGACCTAAAGCCCCGTGGGCCTTACCCCTTGGCCCAACCATATGATCCTATATATCAATCTTTACCTCCGGACCATTCTGGAGCTCCTCGTCATGTCTGTGATCTCTTCCGGGACTCTGAACAACATTCGGTCACCAACATACATAACTCATATAATACTATATCATCAACAAACGTTAAGCGTGCGGACCCTAAGGGTTCGAGAATGATGTAGACATGACCGAGACGCTTCTCCGGTCAATAACCAATAGCGGGACCTGGATGCCCATATTGGTTCCTACATATTCTACGAAGATCTTTATCGGTCGAACCTTTATGACAAATATGCAGTTCCCTTTGTCCGTCGGTATGTTACTTGCCCGAGATTCGATCGTCGGTATCTTCATACCTACTTCAATCTCGTTACCGGTAAGTCTCTTTACTCGTTCCGTAATACATCATCTTGTGACTAACTCCTTAGTCATTTTGCTTGCAAGCTTCTTGTGATGCTATATTACCGAGAGGGCCCAGAGATACCTCTCCGTCATACAGAGTGACAAATCCCAATCTCGATTCACGCCAACTCAACATACACCTTCGGAGATACCTTTAGAGCATCTTTATGATCACCCAGTTACATTGTGACGTTTGATAGCACACAAGGTATTCCTCTGGTACCCGGGAGTTGCATGATCTCATGGTCAAAAGAATATGTATTTGACATTTAAGAAAGCAGTAGTAATAAACTGAACGATCATATGCTAAGCTAACGGATGGGTCTTGTCCATCACATCATTCTCCTAATGATGTGATCCTGTTATCAAATGACAACTCATGTCTATGGTCAGGAAACCTTAACCATCTTTTTGATCAACGAGCTAGTCTAGTAGAGGCATACTAGGGACTTGGTATTTCCTTATGTATTCACACATGTATTTAAGTTTCCAATCAATACAATTCTAGAATGAATAATAAACCTTTATCATGATTAAGGAAATATAATAATAACCACTTTATTATTGCCTCTAGGGCATATTTCCAACATATTTCAATTGATCTCTAGCACCAACATATTTCAATTGATCTCTAGCAATTATTTGATTCTTTCAAAGCAACACGCTAGCATCATATGGTGTTGGAGAGGGCTTGCAGTCAGTGTAGCCAAAGTGACTCAAGATCTTTTCCACATAGTGAGATTGAAGCAATGTAATCCCACCATCATCGTCTCTCAACAGCTTGATGTTCAGAATAACATCAACCACTCCTAAATCCTTCATCTCAAAACAATGAGACAGGAAATTCTTGACCTCCTTAATAACATTCAGATTTGTTTCGAAAATCAGTATGTCATCAACATACAAGCAAAGGATAAGTCCCTCGCCCCCACCATGACGATAGTACACACATTTATCAGCTTCATTTACAACAAAGCCTATAGCTGTTAAAGTTCTTTCAAACTTCTCATGCCACTGCTTGGGTGCTTGCTTAAGTCCATACAAAGACTTCAGCAACTTGCACACTTTTCCTTCCTGACCATCTACTACAAACCCATTTGGTTGTTCCATATAAATTTCCTCATCCAACTCTCCATTTTGGAAAGCAGTCTTAACATCCATTTGATGAACGAGAAGACCATGTGAGGCAGCTAGTGAAAGTAGTACTCGAATAGTGGTTAGTCGAGCCATAGATGAGTAAGTATCAAAGAAGTCTTCACCTTCCTTTTGGGTATAACCCTTGGCCACGAGACGTGCCTTGTACTTCTCAATAGTACCATCAGGCCTAAGCTTCTTCTTGAATACCCATTTGCACCCTATAGGTTTGCACCCATAAGGACGATCAGTGATCTCCCAAGTTTCATTGGCCAAGATGGAATCCATCTCACTATGGACCGCTTCCTTCTAGTAGTCAGCATCTTCCGATGCATAAGCCTCTGACATAGAACTGGGAGTGTCATCTATGAGATACACAAGAAAATCATCACCAAAGCACTTTGCAGTCCTCTGTCTCTTGCTCCTAGTAGGAACTTCATTGTTCTCCTCCACAAGATTTACAGAGTGTTCTATCCAAATGGTAGGTTCAGTATTTGTAACTAATTCCTGATTCTATGAACTAGGCATCTCCTGATTTTACGAGCTAGCCATATCCTTCATGGGAAAGATATCTTCAAAGAAAGTCACATCATTTGACTCCATGATTGTACCGACATGAATGTCAGATACCTCACATTATACAACCAAGAATCTATAGCCAATGCTATGAAAAGCATATCCCAGGAAAACACAATCCACAGTTTTTGGTCCAAGCTTACGCTTCTTTGGAATTGGCACATTGACTTTCGCCAAACAACCCCAGGTTCGTAGATAAGAGAGTTTTAACCTTTTCTCCTCCCATTCCTCGAATGGAGTTATCTCTTTGTTCTTTGTGGGAACTCGGTTTAGGACATGACATGCAGTCAATATCGCCTCCCCCCACCATGCCTTGGAGAGACCCGATGTGTCTAACATGGTGTTAACCAAATCAGTTAGAGTACGGTTCTTTCTTTCGGCTACCCCATTTGACTGAGTTGAGTAGGGAGGCGTCCTCTCATGGATTATACCATGTTCCGCACAAAAAGAATCAAATTCATTGGAAAAATACTCTCCACCACGGTCGGACCTAAGCCTCTTGATTTTACGATCAAGTTGGTTTTCCACTTCAGCTTTATAGATCTTGAAAAAGTTCAAAGCTTCATCCTTAGATTTCAGAAGATACACATGGCAGTATCTAGTGGAGTCATCAATTAACGTCATGAAATATTTCTTTCCACCTTTTGTCAAAACACCATTCATTTCGCATAGATCTGAATGTATGAGCTCTAGTGGTGCAAGATTTCTCGTTTCCGCAGTCGTGTGAGACTTACGAGGTTGCTTAGCTTGCACACAAACTTGACACTTAGATCCCTTGACAGTGGTGAAACTAGGGATTAAGTTCAACTTGGATAGTCACGACATACAACCAAAGTTAACATGACAGAGACGTGAATGCCACACATTTGATTCACTGTTGTTGCAAATATGATTAACAACTTTATTGCAAACATCTGACAAGGATAAACGGAATAGGCCTCATGACTCATAGCCTTTACCAACAAAAGTCCCATACTTGGATATTACAAATTTATTCAACTCAAAGACAAGCTTGTAGCCATCTCTACACAGAAGAGATCCGCTAACAAGATTTTTATTAACGGAGGGGACATAATGCACGTTCTTCAGCCACACGATCTTCCCTGAACTAAACTTTAGATCGACTATACCAACACCATGAACAGAAGCACTTGAACCGTTGCCCATCAGCACGGTGGAAGTCCCTGCGGTCTGATAAGATGAAAACATGGAAATATCACTGCATACATGCACATTAGCACCCGTGTCAATCAACCAATCAGGGGAATGACATACTGAAAGAATAGTGGGAAATATACCATACCCAGCATCCTTCATGTCAATGTCACCAATGACAACATTAGCGGTCTTGCCGCCTTTCCCAAGATGATGCTTGTCATAACGATTAGGGCAACTAGGAGCCCAATGACCAGGATCTCCGCACACATGACAAACACATTTCTTCTTGTCATTCTTCTTCTTGAAGTTGGTGTGTTGTACAGCCTTGTTCTTCCCATCAAACTTTGCTTTTCCATCAAACTTGCCCTTGTTCTTGAACTTGCGGGACTAGAAGTTTTTCTTCTGTACCAGATTGGCACTAGATCCTCCCTCAACACCTCGAGCACGTGTGTCTTTTGCTCTCGCCTTTTCTTCCATATCAAGAGTACCAATGAGATCCGGAATGGAAAACTCCTGCCTCTTGTGTTTTAGAGAGGTAGCAAAGTTCCTCCACGAGAGAGGAAGCTTAGTGATGATGCCTCCGGCAACAAACTTGTCCGACAACATACAATTGAAGTGCTCAAGTTCTCTAGCAAATGACTGTATCTCGTGAGCTTGCTCAACCACGGAGCGCTCATCAATCATCCTGTAGTCATAGAATTGTTTCATGATGTACAGCTCAGTGTCGGCATCCGAGACCCCAAACTTGGCCTCGAGTGCGTCCCACATATCTTTTCCATTATCAATTGACGCATAAGCATCAACTATGTTCTCAGCAAGAACACTCAAGAGAGCAGCCTTAAACAGGGTATCCATTTTCTGAAAAGCTTGCTCCTGTTGAGCATCAAAATCTCCTTCAGGTTTGCCAAGAGTGGCGTCATAGCAAATCATGGTTTGAAACCATAAGACAGCTCTCACGCCCCACCTCTTATAGTGCACACCCTCAAACATAGGAGGCCCCATGGATGCAGCAAAACCACTTGGGGTAAATTGCCTATAATAAGGTTTTTGGATTGTTGGAAATATGAGCAATTTACCAAATGATTTTATTAACAGAAATACTAGATAAGACATGACTATTATAGCAGAGATAAAACAAGTCATGTAATTTGGCAGAGAGAAGGTAAATAACATCTGCATATATGAACTAGAACCGAACACATCTAGAGCAAACATATCTAGAGCAGACAGTAGAGCAAGAAACTGTGGCAGAACCTCAAACAGAAAGAGCATGAGAACGTACAGAACAGCAGCAGAAGCACCGGTCTTGGGGTCGATGCCATCGCCAGCCATTTCGTCGAAGAGGTTGTCGACGTCGGGGAAGAAGTCGTCGTTGGGGAAGTGGTCGTCGGTGTCCGAAGCGTCCGTGATGAACCGGTCAGTAGTCGCGCAGGGCGCTCCCCAAAAACCTTATCACCCTTCTCCCGTACAGGACTCAAAGAGGTGGGGTTTCGGAGGCCTACTGTCCCGACTTGCGGTGCATGCCGCAAGCCGGGATGGGGAAGATCGTGGCAGTAGCTCAGTGGTCAGGAACGGTGGCGAGAGGAAGATGATCTTCTGATGTGTCTCTCTGGAGAGGAGCGACCTCTCTTTTATAGGCACGGGAGAAGGAGGCGAATAGGCTGCGACGTGAGCTGAAGCAAAGGAGGGAGACGAAACAAACAGACAACAGCCGAAGGGTGCAGTGTTCGTTTCAATATCCACTATAGCAAAAACTTTCCAGCTCCCGAGTGACCTTTCGTATACCCGACATGCGTGGCAAAAATTTAGACATCGGCTCGGCGCGTCGTGACGAGGCGTGGCAAGGCGGGCGGCGGAGGAGGAGCGTGCGTGAATGTCCCTCTTGTTCTCATGCTCATACATGTGGGGAAGCAACCTCCCTTATAAGAAGGTCCAACTCCCACCAAACTTGCAATATGGGACTAAACTTTAGTAGCACCCCTTGCCTTGCACGAATGGGCTTAGTGGGCCTCTAGGATTTATTAGGAATTTCTAAAATTACTATTGGGCTGTCCCAAAATAGACTAAATTCCAGCACCTCCCAATGCTAAAATCGGCCAATGAAGACAAGGGAGACCGACGAAACCCGGATGGGATTCTGCGACAGGCGAAACCAATTAAAAACGATGAAACCCGGATGGGATTCTGCAGCAGGCGAAACCAATTAAAAATGATGAAACCCAGATGGGATTCTGCGGCAGATGAAACTAATTTAAAACGGTAAGCAAGAGGTCGTGTGGCAGCTAGAGTCTAGACATTCTTAAATTTAACCATTGCTATAGAGAAACTACCCTGCCGGCTCCTTGGTTGGCTCACTAGCTCCTCGGCGTCTCCGCACCACCACCACCCTGCCGGTTCCTTGGTTGGTCATCCATCCCGGTGTATCTTCGTCTCCGACATTGCTCCAGGAGCTACATCCCCTTCCAACTCTTGGGCCCGCCGGCGCCCTGCTGCTCCAGTCCCGGGTGGCCCGGGTCTGCGCTCCCTTCCAGATCTTGGCTCGTCCGGGGCTATGACCACCGTCCCATGCCCGCCGTCTCTCATTCCGTGCAGCCACGCAACCTTGCCCTCCTTCGGAGTTCGCACGTCCAGCGGCGCCCGGCGCCTCCTCCGGCGTTGTGCGCGGCTCACCCTCCTGCAGTCGCAACTCCGGCCAACGCCTGACGACCTCCTCTCTGATTCATGTTCCGACGGCTTGGGATTGCTTGGAATTGGCCAGGGAGAAATCCCTGCATCTTATGCTGGTAGCGGTGACACCCGCGGGTGCCGTACCCTTCTTGGAGGCGCTACCATGGCCGTTTTTCTGTGCCCCTCTTCGAGCATCAGGGGAAACCCTAGGTTCGGATTTCCGGATCGGGCGACGATGACGTCTCGGTGTCGTTCTCCTTCTTGAAGGTGTTGTCTTGGTTGCTCGTGGCGTCCTCGGTGCTAGATTCGGAGCTTTTGGTCATCTAGTTGTTGGTTGGATTGCTTCTCTGATCGGCGAGTTTAGTTGTGTTCTTCTTTGCTTGGGTTGACTATCTTATGTCTCTCCGCTTCAGGCACCATGTCCACGCGCCTTGCGTCCGTGTCATGTGTTGTACCACCTGTTGTACTCATTCCAACTTCTTCTATCAATGCAATGATACGCAAGCTTTGCGTATTCCCGAAAATATAGAGAAACCACCCAACATTCATAAGACCAAATATACTTTCGTAATGTATGCATTTTAAACGAAATACTTGTATGGGAGTTGATGACCAAAACATCATCACAAGGAGTGCGTCGTTGCCCAAACCGACATACATTTCTGCTATCACGTTCTGACATGTGTGACATGTGTACAGAACAACAACAAGAGAATCTTTTGTTAAGGCATTTTCAATGCGGCTCACCATTTCTCTCCTATATATCTGGATTGGATTGTATGGTCCAGATACTTTTAGGCCTTCCAATCTATCCCTAATACTGTAGTTCGTAAACACATACGAACACTTCAAATCACCTAGTCCGGAACCTAATCTGTGGGAGGCCAAGGAGAGTTCGGAGATCGAACGCGTCCGCCCGGCTCACTGTCATCCACGTCTCACACTCATCCTTTTCTCTCTCAATCCGCCTAAGAGCATCTACAGCCACATATGACAAATCCGGCTTCTCAAATGTTCACGGACGCGTCCGGACGGGTCCGCCGACAGTGACCGGGCGCACCTTAAATTTTATTTCTTGCATCCGGACATCTCATACTCGATTTTTATATCCATACAAAGACATGCAAAAGGAAATAGAACCTACGTATGACGTCAATCATAACTACTCCTCGGCGGAGATCACCACGATCTCCGTGCCCGGCTCCGGCAGCATAGGCGGCAGCTGCAGCTCCGGCGCCTCCGGCTGCTCCGCTCCGGCCTCCTCCGCGTCGAGCTCGTCGAAGAGCGCGTCGGCCTCCGCCTGCTGCCGCCAGAGGAACGCCCGGTTGGCCTCCACATAGGCCTCATCCTGGATGGACTCCAGGATGGCCTGCTGCTCGGCCATCTCGTCGGACTGGGCGACGGCGAACTCCGCCTCCGCATGCTCCATGTTGAAGGCCGGCACTTGCTGGTCAGGCTCCTCCGCCTCCTCCGCCTCCTCCGCCTCCATCGAAGCCATCTCCTCCTCCTCCTCTTCCCCCGGCTGCTCTTCCTCCTCCTTCTCCGGCTCCGGCGAGTCTGGAGGCAGCCCGGCAGCGATGCGGGCGGCGCGCGCGGCTTCCCTCGCCCGGATCTGCCGCTGGATCTCGTAGCGCCGCTCCGGCGTCAGCATGGCATAATATGTGATCTTGCTGCGGACCATGGTGGAGTGCCGGAGCGTGAACAGAGCGCCGGAGCGGGAGAAGCAGGAGGTGGATGGGCTCGGACTGAAGGCACGGAGAGGGGGGAGGGATTGGGTTAGGGTTGCGGGACGCCGACCGGCTTAAATAGCCGGATTTCGTCTTGAGCGGCGCCACGCGGCGTTCACACCGCGGCGACGGACGCGGCGTCCGTCGGACCGCCGGGTTTCCGGGCGTTTCCGTGTGGGGCCATGCCGTCAGGCCGACGTGACGGGCGTGTCCGGACGCCCCATATCCACTTCATATTTGGGCTGGATATGGGGGTGTCAGTCGGCCCGGGCATTTGAGGGCGTTTAGGGGGCGTCTGGGTTCAAATTTCGTGACCGGGCAGCGACTGGGCGGTCTGTCTGGGCGTTTGAGACGGGTTTGAGAGGTTCGATTTTAGATGCTCTAACCTACAGTCAGTCATAGTCCATAGTCTAGAAATGCAGGATATTGTTGAAATGTCCAGACGGGTTCACGGACATCTGACCCATCGCCGTCGCATGAAGAGGCGCAAACCAATCAAGTTATCCGAGGGACCATGAACATCGAAAATAATCTTATAGTTATGGAGCATCGAAAACGACGTCTTTTCCCATAGCCATGTCAGGCGTTATAAAGAAACAGGTGTCCCGGTCGGTGCTCAGGTGCACCGTATACTGGACGTCGCTTTCATTTCGCATCCAATAATACAACTGAACGAATGAAATTACCGCACGAGGGTGGCAATCAAAAAGAATGAGTGATGTAGAAACCGTCGGATTCCCCGCAGTTTCCTCGGCGATGTTTTTTCTACAGTCCTAGTATTCGCGTCGTCACTGTCAATGCCCGTCGCCATTGTCAGTTTGTCACGCCCGGGACCCCTTAAATTTTTTTTTGTCACGGTACTTCCGGAGTCCCTGTCATCCCCAAATCTTTCTATGTTTGGCCATTGATCACACAAACGGCACGCAGCTCGCTAAGAACATCTGCAGCCGGACTTCCTAAACCCGCCACATAGCTGCACGCCCAAACTCGCTTCAAACATTCAGACTGACGGCCGGATCACTGACCGGTCACAAAAATTTGACCCAGACGGACTCCTTAAATGGGCCTTAAACGCCCGAGCTAACCTGCACCCCTCATATTCAATCTAAATATGGAGCAGATGTGGGGGTGTCCGGGCGCGTCCGTCACGTCGGACCCGACAACCCTATCCCCATCGTAAATTGCATCAAATCCACCAAACCCTTTCTCCTCCTCCCGCCTCCCTCCTACCTTTCCTGCACACGAGCCCTCCTTGTCTGCCACCCTTGCTCCCCATCCTCACCACCGGTCTTGATCCGCCGCCCTAGATGTTGTCCAGCCTGACCGCCGCGATGGAGACTGCGTCCACGTCGTCCGTCGGCATCCCGTCCTCGACTCCGTCGTGCAAGGCTGAGAACGTTGCTCAGAGGTTGCGGCGACGCCGATAGCGAGAAAGGGAAGCCGTGGCGGTGCAGGGAGATGCGGACATGGACGAGCAGTTGTCCCCCCGCCACGCCCCATACCCCGCATCTCATCCATCTGTCCGCCGACGCGGATTGTGCCGTCGGACCACGTTGGGACAGAGGAGGATCCGAGGGCCAATTGGAGCATTCCGGAGAGCTTTCCGCCCACGATTTGCCGACGGTGTATGTCACTCGCCGCAGCTCGTTCGGGCACGAAGGAGCACGGGCACCGGCGGCACCCGGGCTGCCCACGACCTATTCGACGGAATGATACAACAGGAGTCGCTATGTTTTTGTTGCTCCTGTCCGATCAATTTTGTATATGATCGACATGATGAATTATATGTATTTAAAGCTCCACAGTTGAGATATGTTAATGTGCGGCAATCCATATGAGAGGCCGGATGCTGTCCACGGACGCTCCCATGGACATATAGAAGGCCGAATTTGTTAAGTCCGGCTGTAGATGCTCACTAGTTGAGCGCGGCTTGATAGCAACAGAAGTGGTACGCCAGCAGAGGTACCGACTCTCTCCACTCTTAAAATTTCCTGATATCAGAAGCCTCCACGTACCAAGTCCATGAAACTGAGGCGAGCACGTGGGACGACGCTGGCGGCCACTACGTCCGTAGCTCTCTTCTCGGAAGCCTCCGGCCGGTATGCCCCGGCCAGCAACGACACCTACGCAGCACGCACACCAGTTTTTCGTCGGAACCGGGCCCGGGGCGTCCACTCCACGTCCCCGTCTCCGGTACGTCGAAAAGCGGCGGTGGCGCTGCTGGCTGGATCGAGTTCATTTAACGGCACCGCTCTCGATCAGTTCGTCCCTGTCGCCGTATAGATCTCTGCCTATCCGCACAGCACAAATTAATGGCTCCAGGGCAGCGACACAGGGGCGTCGCGCTCGCCCGGTGGATTGATCGGCCGGAACCTGCCACGAACGCCGGCTGGGGTCCAACTGGGTGGCCTGCCGTGCTCGTGCTAGAACGGTCGATCAGCCTGCGCCATCTCTACAGGTCACCTTGTCTACGTATGCTCTCCCCACGCTGGAGCCTCGAGTCTGTGGTGTTGGATCGATCTCGTCTGCAGTCTCTGCACCTCCACACGACAGGTCACAGGTGACGCCCATAGCGAGTTCTTACCGCACCCAACGAAATTTACTCCACCTACCTCGTTTATGATGAGTTGGTGACGGGATAATTAACAGAGAAATACCGTCGATCGCCAACTACCGTCACTTTGATCACCTTTTTTTTTATCTTTGCTATGACCGTGGATATGTCCCTACTAAGCTGTCACGAGTAAGAGCATCTTCAAGGCTAGTCACAGTGGTCTCATGCATATGACACTAGTCTATGTTAATATTTCAGATGCAAAGTAGTCTTATAAAATTAGTATGATAGAAGCTTGCATTTATTATGTTGTAGACTCATTTTGCCTTGGATTCCATTATGTTACGGTAACACCTCTTTTCTTATTAACTACATGCGACAGTAGCAAACTTGTCTTTGATAAGCTATGTTACTTGTTAAGTTACTCTGACTATGGTTAGCCTAACTGATCTCTTATAATTTAATGGAGCAAACGGTCTCCTATCCTTTAACCCATTGTATTTGCTCCTCTAAAGAAATGTGATTTCTAATCGAATCCTTAAACTTAAATCACTATTTATTTTACACAAATTTATTTATTTATGAGTCATCGAGTTAAACTTCACTACTCAATTATTTCATTAAACGACATCTTAGTCACATACTTCACCAGTTGTTCGCTAAGAGAATCGAACCAAAAAAAAACTATAAGAAAAATTACACACTTCAACAGAAACAACACTTCCTTAATTGCTTCGACTAATCCGACCACTTTTTTTCATCTCACCGTTGCCTACATTGTTTTTTTTCTTGATGTGATTCACTTGTGCCACTACGTCATTTGTAACCGCAACAAGAGATCAAAGCTCTCAAAATAATAATACTAGTATAGTATATATTTGCACAAGTGAGCATGGGAATTAGTCAATACCCTTACCGCAAAAAAAAAAAAAGAACCAGTCAATACCCAATCAAATCAACTTGCTATTATCCACGTCAAACGTTGTTTATAAAAAGCTCACCTGCTGCGTAAAATAAGATAGCAGGATCAATTAAAGAAATACAATTCGGCTGTTATTTTCGTCTCCATCAATCATCAGGTGGAGTGTATTGTCCGGCGCTCAACCGATCGGACGAGCACGTGAGGATTCAGAAGGGGCCGGGAAGCTCGATCCGTCTTTTAATGTAGTTGCAATAAGATCCTGTAGTTAGTGGCAACTTTGTTTTGTATGTACTACGTACATCGCCATCCTGCATTGTTCCTGATAACGAAAGGAACCCGATCTATACCAACAATTTGCTTTACATACATACGCATGCATGCGTTCATCCCCCACACGGCCACATGCAGACATGCTAGCTAGTCGAATGGATCTGTTCAAATCACTGCAGCCATAATATAAGTAAACTGTTTGATAAGTCCAGTGTGCACACCTATTAACATAAACAACTCTGTTTTAAAATATAAGATGTTTTTACAGTTCAAATTTTGAGACAGAGGGAGTAGCTTCCCCGTAAAAAATAAATAATTAAACAGTAGCTTGCTAAGTTCAACTTTTATTGCGAAAAGAACCTCGGATCTATTAAGAAGCTCAACCAGATACAAGCAGTACCCCACAAAGAACAAAAATTACAACGAAGCCCTTGAGGAACCACACAACAACTGCAATCGCCGGACTGAGTAGAGGACACGCTGCCGCTGTCACCACACCACATGTTCGCCGGTGAACCTACATGGCAGACGGGAAGTCTCCGTACTTAGGCCCAGAGGACTAGCACCCCGGCGAAGAGGTCGTCTCGAGCAAAGCTTCCATCAGATCTGAACGCCACCGCAACCCCCACCTCGACGAGGCAGCCGGCGACACCAAGCAACTATACAGAACACCACCCGGGATCCTCAACATCGCAGAAGCAAGCGGACGACGAGGAAAGGATAAATTCAGGGGCGACAAAAAGCCCAAAATATGGAAGCCTTGTCCACCATAGCAACCATACCTAGGCATAAAACACCGCGAGCTCCTCGACGCCAGCAAGCCGCCGTCGAGAAAGGGGCGGTAGCTCCGGCAATATTATAGGACGCATCGCCTCCACCACCAACCAAACGCTGGGGCCCCACACACCTAATCTATATCTATCTACACGCCAAGTAGACAGATCCGAGGTTCTCCTCCTCTCCCATCGCCAGAGCGACGATCGGAGGGGGGGAGAACCAAGGATCTCACCCGCGGAGATCGACGAGAACACAACCTCCTCCCATTTCGCCTCGTACAGGGGAACGGGAGTTTGTAGCATCGGTTATGCTTGCTAGGCTGAACTTATCTGTACACAGATGGAGTTACACACACGCACCGGCCTACTGCTGCTATTTGTATCAGCAGTGCTACGTACTCTCTTCGTTCAGAAATACCTGTCGAAGAAATGAATAAAATAATTATATCTGTTATTTAGAACTGAAATACGTCCTATAAGTATTTTCAAACGAAGGGATATCATACAGCACGGTCGCATGCGCACATGCATGGCCGCACATGTACACTAGCTTAGCCCCCACTGAGGCTACCGAATCACTCCGGGAAAGCGTGAAGGCTTGCTAGCTGACTCCGGTGGCCCTTGACGTGCCGCGACGAGAAGAGTCACGGTCCCAACGTTTGACCTCACGCCGTCCCGCGCCCCCTGCCTCCTTTTTCTTCCGAAGCTTCTGGCGGGCGACACGGCAGGGTCCGGGAAGCAGGTCAGCAGGCTCCAGGAAGCCAAGGCACGGCTACATCCACCTTTTCAGTTCAGATGAACGACGACGGCGACCGACCGGTGCAACGGCAACGGCAGCGCATGCAGGCGGATATTAATTATTGCTGTATGTGTGCTGGGTGAGTGCTGACAGCAACGTCTCGCCAACTCAGTAGGATTGTCGCTGCATGCGTCGTGGGCAAATTCCTGCCTGGTGGTTTCCCACTTCCCAGCAGGCCAAGCCGTCCTCGAGCTTGGAATTCAGGGCAGCGACGGTGCACGCTGCGGCAGACGGCAGGGACCGTGCACCATTGACGACGGCGTTTGACTGTTTGAGAAGCACGGGCTGGCTGTGCTTGCATCGTTGGACGGGTAATTCTTTTGCTCGAACTGTGTAGAACCTGGAGTCTAGCTAGTCGGTGGACTTTTCTTTTTTGGGGGTAGCTATAGTCCATTGTTCATTGTTTGGTTCTCGGTGGTTTTCAACTTCGAATATGTAAGTTTTCATAACGTGACTTTGCTAACTTCCTACTGTTCGGAAATTAAGCAATAGATCAAGACAACCTCCCCCTCCCCTAATCATGCATACTGCATGCAAATTCCCCTCGCGTGCGCGCATGTAGACTCTCTTCGTGTTGTAGAATAATTGCATGCAGAAAAACGGAATTGCTATTTCACATCTAAATGTGAAATATTATCTCACATCTAAATACAAAACCGTTGGATCGTGTTTGTCTGTAAAATTTGCGCAAGGCTGATATCGTAGTTGTGCACAGACGCGTCGCCGCTTCCGCTTGCGCGTCACGCTGTAGCGTTGTCGGCCTTTTCCTTTCTGCGGTGTAGCGCTTTTATCTGGCCCGTTGCCCGCTGGGTGGGCTGTTCCTTTTGTGGGCTGCGTGGAAGAAATGAAAGAGGCATATGGTGCTAGTCTTTTGCCAGTCCAACAACGCTCTGTGTAAATCTCTTCCGTTTAGTTCCTCGAAAATAAATGTTAACCTCTTCCACTTTTTCCATTAGTGAGTGACACGAGGTCAAAGAGATTTGCAATTGGGTTTGACCCTTTTTTATTTTTTATTCTTTATTTTTTTTAAAAAATTCAAGAACTTTTTTTTCACTCTTGTCATTTGTTTGCTTTAAATGTTGTGCAAATCTTGATTGCGGGTTGTTTTGTCGCGTGCGTCCCGTGTCGCATTGCGCGTTTGGTGTCTACTTGTCGGCTTGCTGGCACGTGAATATTTTGTTGGGCCGTTTTCTGGCGTGATCCGAGGGTTTCATTTCGGATTGGTTTTGCTAATTCTCATCTAGATGAAAGTTAGCAATGTCTCAATTAATTCATATAATGTTAGATATATGTGCTTTTGAGTCGTGCTCGTTGTCGTTGTGTCTTTTTTCTGTTCGTCCCTTCTGAAGCAGTGAGGCCCAATATGACTTTTTAGTGACCGTTTTTATGTTTTGTGTATTAGGTTTATGTTGTGGGTTGTAGGTTTTTGTGAAGGGCCGCGTGTTTTTTATTGTTTATTTTGGTTCGACTAAGTATCTAGAGGGGAGTGTAACTAGATTTTTCTTTCGGATTTGCTAAATCTCATCTAGACGAGATTTAATGATATCTCATCTAAGTCTGTAACCGTCTGATTTGTTTGATTTAATGTTCGCACAAACTCGATCATACACGCCTGTGTCAGCTCGTTCTTTTTTTTGTAGCGCATCCTCTTGTCCTGTTTTGAGTTTGTGACGCCTTGTTCTCGTATTTTTTTCACATGGGCCCATATATATCATCATCTTGGGGTGAGGGCGATTCTGTTTTGTTCGTTCTCATTGTGCATGTTTTGTGGCATGGTGGAGATTTTGTAGAGTTCACCCTCGACTCCCAAATGGGCTCGTAGTTGTCCCAGTTGCAAGTCCACCATCGACTCGCAACTGGGTATGTGTTTTGTTTTTCATCCCAATTGCAAGTCCACGCTCGAATCGCAACTAGGCTCGTAGTTTGTTATTGTCCCAGTTGCAAGTCCACCCTCGACTCGCAAATGATATCATAGTTTTGTGTAGTTGCCCGAGTTGCAAATCCGTCCTTGACTCGCAACTAGGATCGTAGTTTGTTTCATCCAAGTTGCAAGTCCATCCTTGACTCGCAATTTGGCTCATAGTTTCGTAGTTGTACCAGTTGCAAGCCCCCCTCGACTCGCGGCTAGGCTTGCAGTTAATTTCATCCAAATTGCAATCCCACCTTGACTCGCAACTCGGCCTATTTTTTGTGTTTCATCCCAGTTGTAGGTTCACCCTTGACTTGCAACTCGGTCCGTAATTTGCTACATCCTAGTTGTAAGTCGGCCCTTGCCTCGCAATTGGGCTCGTAGTTTCGTAGTTGTCTCAGTTGCAAGTTCACCTTCGACTCGTAAATGGGCTCATAGTTGTCCTAGTTGCAAGTCCACCCTCGACTCGTAAATGGGCGTGTGTTTTGTTTTTCATCCCAATTGCAATTCCACGCTCGACTCGCAACTGGACTCGTAGTTGGTTGTTGTCCCAGTTGCAAGTCCACCTCGATTTGCAAATGGTATTGTAGTTTGGTGTAGTTGTCCCAGTTGCAAGTCCGCCCTTGACTTGCAACTAGGACCGTAGTTTGTTTCATCCCAGTTGCAAGTCCGCCCTTGAATCGTAACTAGGCATGTGGTTTCGTAGTTGTCCTTGTTGCAAGTCCACCCTCGACTCGCGGCTGGTATTGTAGTTTTGTGTAGTTGCCCAAGTTGTGAGTCCACACTTGGCTTGCAACTAGGCTCGTAGTTTTTTTATCCGAGTTGCAAGTTCACCCTTGACTCATAACTAGGCACGTAGTTTTTTTTTATCCGAGTTGCAATCCCACCCATGACTCGCAAGTCGGCATGCCTTTTTTTTCATCCAAGTTGCAGGGCCACTCTTGACTCGTAACTAGGTTCGTAGTTTGTTTCATCCCCATTGGAAGTCGACCCTTGACTTACAATTGGGCTCGTAGTTTCGTAGTTGTCCTACTTGCAAGTCCACCCTCGACTAACAACTGGGCTCGTAGTTGTCTGAGTTGCAAGCCCACTACTCGACTCGCTACTAGAGCATGTGTTTTTGTTTTTCATCATGGTTGTAAGTCTACCTTTGACTTGCAATTTTGCCCATAGTTTTTTCAACCCAGTTCCAAGTCGATCCTTGACTCAAAACTGGGCTCATAGTTTTGTAGTTGTCCCAGTTGCATGTCCATCCTCGACTCGCAAATGGGCTTGTAGTTGTCATAGTTGAATTCCACTCTCGACTACAACTGGGCATGTGTTTTGTTTTTCATCCTGGTTGCAAGTCCACGCTTGACTCGCAACTAGTCTTGTTTTTCGTTTTTGTCCCAGTTGCAAGTCCACCCTCAACTTGCAAATGGTATCATTGTTTTGTGTAGTTGTCCGAGTTGCAAGTCTGCCCTTGATTCGCAACTAGGATCATAGTTTGCTTCATCCCAGTTGCAAGTCCACCCTTGACTCGCAACTTGACATGTGTTTTGTTTTTCATCTCAATTGCAAGTCCACCCTTAACTCGCAACTGGGTTCGTAGGTTAGTTCATCCTAGTTGCATGTCGATCCTTGGCTTGCAACTGGGCTCGTAGTTTCATAGTTGGCATAGCTGCAAGTCCACTCTCAACTCACAAATGGGCTTGTGTTTTGTTTTTTATCCTAGTTGCAAGTCCATGTTTGACTCACAATTAGGCTCATAGTTTATTATTGTCCCAGTTGCAAGTCCACCTCGACTTGCAAACGGTATCATAGTTTTGTGTAGCTGTCCCAGTTGCAAGTCTGCCCTTGACTTGCAACTAGGATCGTAGTTTGTGGCATCCCAGTTGCAAGTCCACCCTTTACTCACAACTGGGCATGTGGTTTCGTATTTTTCCTAGTTGCAACTCCACCCTCGACTCGCAAATGGTATCATAGTTTTGAGTAGTTGTCCTAGTTGCAAGTCCATCCTCGACTTGCAACTAGGCTCGTAGTTTGTTTTTTATCCCAGTTGCAGGTTCACCCTCGACTCGCAACTGCAGTTTATTTTTCATCCCAGTTGCAAGTCCACCCTCAATTCGCAACTAGGATCGTATTTGTCCCAGTTGCAAGTCCACCCTCGACTCGCAACTGATATCGTAAGTTTGTGTAGTTTTCTAAATTGCAAGTCCATTCTTGACTCGCCACTTGGCTCATAGTTTGTTTTCATCTTAGGTGCAAGTTCACCTTCAACTCACAAATGACCTCGAATTTTTGTTGTTGTCTCAGTTTACAAGTCCACACTCGGCTTGCAACTAGCACCGCCCTCTTTTTTTCTTCACTCCTTGTTGCAAGCCCACCCTCTACTTGCAATCGTGACTTTTTGACCTTTTTTGTTGCCTTAGTACAAGCCCACCCTCATTTTTGCGACTAGGTCATCCTTTTTTATTCTTCGCCCCAATTGCAAGTCCACCACCGACTTGCAATTGGGCTCCAAGTTTTTTTGTTGCAATTACAAGTTCACATCAACCTGCAAGTGGGGTGAGCGCTCAATTTTTATGACGTGTACAATTCAATCTTAAATAAGCATATGTGAGCCCCGACCCTAACAGTTACTAGTTCACC
The DNA here is from genome assembly GCA_011799875.1 of Thinopyrum elongatum. NCBI lineage: Eukaryota > Viridiplantae > Streptophyta > Magnoliopsida > Poales > Poaceae > Thinopyrum > Thinopyrum elongatum. The sequence goes on from CM022297.1 coordinate 466,973,605, forward strand.
TTTTTTGCCCTTTTAGCTGCTCAACATTGTTTGTTTTTTATTTTTTGGGCCTAACCCATTTTTCAAATGTCCCAGTTGCAAGCCCATCTTCGACCCATTTTGTTTTTTGAAAGATATGCAACCGAGACGAAGGGACCCAAATTTTCATGTTTTTTTAAACCACCATTTATATGATTTTTAGTTCCCAACGCATTGAGCTAGTTCCCCACCTATCTTCGAAATCTCATAGTTGCATACAAATGAGACACACCCTTTTGAGTCATATCCTTTTGTAATAAGGCTAGTTTCTTCATCAATTCAAGAAATGTTTGTATTTAAAAAAATTATGGAATTTTGAATTTTTTGTTTGTTTTTAAACATTGCACGAATTTCAAAAGATGTTCACATTTTCAAGTTTTGTTTTCACAAACTGAAAAAATGTTAGGGAATTTTAAAAATTTCTTCACAACTTTAAAAATGTTTAGAGTTTTAGAAATTCGCTCACATTTAACAAAAATGTTCGTAATTTTGAAAAAGTGTTCGATCTTGAAAATTTGGTTGCAATTTTCCAATAATGTTCCGTTACGTGTTAACGTTAGTTATTTAAACTATGCACTACTATTTTATCACTACAACTAGTCGGTTTTTGTAGCTTGCAAGATGAGTGTACCAATAGAAGGTCCGCAGTTCGAACCATGGCACTCAAGGGACATTCTTTTTTTGGGATTTTTGCGCGTGACTGCTTGTTGTCAGTTTGACACTGGATCGGCCCAGTCGGAGAGGCTCCCATCAATCAGGGCTGGGTGTCGTGGGCGACAAAAAAAAAGAAAACAAAACAAAATAAAATAGTTCAAACAAATTATTTCAGAATGTATGGTTTAGAAGTAAGCGTTTGTTTTTAACCTTGTTTTTTAAAAGGGACGCATGCAAACATTTGATTGTGTTGTTGTTTCATCGAGCCATTACATTCATTTTCTTCTTTTCGTTCTTTGTTTGGTCCGGTCCAAAAAGAAAGCTGCCGTTGTGTAGCCGACAGAAGAAAAAAAAACAAAAAAAGGGACCAGGCTACCGCACGGATGGAGCCTGCATGCATGCATAATCGGACCATGCGCTGTCTTCATTGGGTGACGCGCGAGGGGAGGAATCAACGGAATACTAACCCATAAGCTATATATATTACGTCCAACCTTTGATGACAAAAAAAGGCAAACAAACAATCAAAAGGACAAATAGCGCGGGTTGTTTTTGGATGAGGTGGGATGATGTCATACTTAGATGTGACATAATATGTCACATCTAGATGAGCTATAGACACACCCGCAGAAAAAACAAAAAAAAACTGATGTCACCAAAGATTTCATCTAAAAATAAAATTCAAAATGTTTTGTAACTCAAACCGTTGCTTCGATTGAAAAACTGTTTTCACATAAAAGATTCGTAGCGACGAGATCTTCGAAACTACATCCCATGTTGATACATTCCGACGACATTTTTTTCTGGTAAAAAGTTACCATGTGTGCTACATAAGTTATCACGCCTGTGGTGCATAAGTTATCATGTTGTTTACATAGAAATTACCAAGACATAAAAAAGTTCCTCCAACCTTCTCTTCACAAGCACATGTGTGCATGCATTAGAGAGAAAAAATTTAATGTCATCCTAGTCCTCCCCTGTTCGAAACTTCTAAATGTTTTACAGCTCAAAACTGTTGGTCCGATAGAAAAATCATTTTCACATATAAAATTCATCGCGACGAGACCTTCGAAACTAGATCTCATGTTGATATGTTATGATGACTTTTTTTTCATGCAAATAGTTACGCTTGGGCTAAGTAAGTTATCAGGTCTGACGAGTGTCATTATCATGCTATTTACACATGAGTTACCGTGGTACATTTTCAACAACATGAGTTATCGGGAGAGGGGTTATGTTTTCAAACAACTTCCTCCCCTCCAACCACCCCTGTATCAAACTTACCGTGGTATTTATATGTAAGTTAACACCTCCCCCCCCCCCCCGGGGTAAAGTTATCATGGTGTTTGCGCATGACTTATCAGGTTTGTGTTGTGTAAATTATCATGCTATTTATGCTGAAGCTATCAGGGATGTCTACAACAACTTTTTCTCCCGGGTCAAAGTTATCACAGTGTTTGTGCGTGAGTTATCAGGTCCGTGGTGTGTAAATTATCATGCTATTTATGCAGAAGCTATGGGGGGTGCCTTCAACAATTTTTTCTCTCGTGTCAAAATTATCACGGTGTTTGTGCATGAGTTATCAGGCCTGTGATGCGTAAATTATCATGTTATTTTCGCATAAGCTACCAAGCGTGTATTATACCACATGCAGCCAGATAACTACGAAAATGAACCATGTTGATAACTATAGTACATCTGGCCCGATAACTGCATAGTAACCATGTTGGTAACTATAGTATATCTAGCCCGATAACTAAAAATAACCATGTTGGTAACTATAGTACATCTAGCCCGATAACTACAAAATAACCAAATAACCATGTTGGTAACTATAGTACATTTAGCCCGATAACTTCAAGAAGCTACCGCCGTCTCGTCTTCCTGAGCTGGACACAAACCCTAACAAAACTTAAAGAACCAAAAAACAGAGCCCTCCCGCCAGTAAGCGCCGGGATCCACCGCGCACCCATGGCGATAAGGCCACCGGAGAGGTGGTGGATCGCCGCCGCCGCCGACGGGAGGTAGAAACCTGAAGGAAATATGCCCTAGAGGCAATAATAAAGTTGTTATTCTATATTCCTTATTCATGATAAAGGTTTATTATTCATGCTAGAATTGTATTGATCGGAAACTTAAATACATGTGTGAATACATAAACAAATACCGTATCCCTAGTAAGCCTCTACTAGACTAGCTCGTTCATCAAAGATGGTTAAGGTTTCCTAACCATAGACATGTGTTGTCATTTGATAACGGGATCACATCATTAGGAGAATGATGTGATGGACAAGACCCATCCGTTAGCTTAGCATATTGATCGTTCAGTTTATTGCTATTGCTTTCTTCATGTCAAATACATATTCCTTCGACTATGAGATTATGCAACTCCCGGATACCAAAGGAATACCTTGTGTGCTATCAAACGTCACAACGTAACTGGGTGATCATAAAGATGCTCTACAGGTATCTCTGAAGGTGTTTGTTGAGTTGGCATAGATCGAGATTAGGATTTGTCACTCCGAGTATCGGAGAGGTATCTCTAGGCCCTCTCGGTAATACACATCATAAGAAGCCTTGCAAGCAAAGTGACTAATGAGTTAGTTACAGGATGATGTATTACGGAACGAGTAAAGAGACTTGCCGGTAACGAGATTGAACTAGGTATGAAGATACCGATGATCGAATCTCGGGCAAGTAACATACCGATGGACAAAGGGAATTGCGTATGTTGTCATAACGGTTCGACCGATAAAGATCTTCGTAGAATATGTAGGAGCCAATATGGGCATCCAGGTTCCGCTATTGGTTATTGACCGGAGAGGTGTCTCGGTCATGTCTACATAGTTCTCGAACCCGTAGGGTCCGCACGCTTAACGTTCGTTGACGATATAGTGTTATATGAGTTATATGATTTGGTGACCGAATGTTGTTCGGAGTCCCGGATGAGATCACAGACATGACGAGGAGTCTCGAAATGGTCGAGAGATAAAGATTGATATATAGGACGATGGTATTCGGACACCGGAAGGGTTTCGGGATGCACCAGGTAGCCATCGGGTCACCGAAAGGGGTTCCGGACACCCCCGGTAGGTGTTATGGGCTAAATGGGCCAAGGAAGGGACAGACCAGCCCACAGGGGGCTGGTGCGCCCCTCTCCCTGGCCGACCAGCCCTAGGGAAGGAAAGGGAGGAGGGTTAGCCCCTCCTGCCTTTCCCTCTCATGGGAGAAATAAAAAGCGGGGGGGGGGGGGGGGCGCCACCCTCCCCTGCCTTTCCCCCCAACCTATATAAGGCAGGGGGCGCGGCTTGGGAGAGACCCCAAGTAGGATTCCTCCTACTTGGGTGCCCCCTTTGGCTCCTCCTCCCTCCCTCCCACCTATATATATGTGGGAGGGGGGCGCCTAGCATACGACAGACAATTGCCTAGCCGTGTGTGGCGTCCCCCTCCACCGTTTACACCCCCGGTCATATTTTCGTAGTGCTTAGGCGAAGCCCTGCGGAGATAGCTTCACCATCACCGTCACCACGCCATCGTGCTGCCGGAACTCATCCACTACCTCGCCGTCTTGCTGGATCAAGATGATGGAGGACGTCATCGAGCTGAACGTGTGCTGAACGCGGAGGTGCCGTACGTTCGGTGGTCAATCGGTTGGAACGCGAAAAAGTTCGACTACATCAACCGCGTTGTCAAATGCTTCCGCTTACGGTCTACGAGGGTATGTAGACACACTCTCCCCTCTCATTGTTGTGCATCTCCTTGATAGATCTTGCGTGTGCGTAGAATTTTTTTTGTTTTCCATGCAACATTTCCCAACAGTGGCATCCGAGCCAGGTCTATGCGTAGATGATATGCACGAGTAGAACACAAAGAGCTGTGGGCGGTGATAGTCATACTGCTTACCACCAACGTCTTATTTTGATTCGGCAGTATTGTGGGATGAAGCGGCCCAGACCAACCTTACATGTCCACGCACATGAGACCGGTTCCACCGACAGACATGCAACTAGTTTTGCATGTTTCTCCTACTTTAGTTGAATCTAATTTGACTACGGCCGGTCCTTGAAGAAGGTTAAAACAGCAAACTTGATGAAACACTGTTGTGGTTTTTGCGTAGGTAAGAACGGTTCTTGCTAGAAGCCCGTAGCAGCCACGTAAAACTTTCAACAACAAAGTAGAGGATGTCTAACTTGTTTTTGCAGGGCTTGTTGTGATGTGATATGGTCAAGATATGATGTGATATATGTTGATGTATGAGATGATCATGTTTTGTAATATCGACAACCAGCAGAAGCCTTAGGGTTGTCTCTTTATTGTATGAAGTGCAAACGCCATGTAATTGCTTTACTTTATCACTATGTGTTAGCAATAGTTGTAGAAGCAATAGTTGGCGAGATGACCACGACGCAATGATGGAGATCAAGGTGTCGAGCCGGTGACGATGGAGATCATGATGATGCTTTGGAGATGGAGATTAAAAGCACAAGATGATGATGGCCATATCATGTCACAAATTTTGATTGCATGTGATATTTGTCCTTTATGCATCTTATTTTGCTTAGAACGGCGGTAGCATTATAAGATGATCCCTTCACTAAATTTCAAAATAAAAGTGTTCTCCCCGAGTATGTACCGTTGTCAAAGTTCGTCGTTTCGAAGCACCACGTGATGATCGGGTGTGATAGACTCTACGTTCACATACAACGGGTGTAAGACAGTTTTGCACATGCAGAATACTTGGGTTAAACTTGACGAGCCTAGCATGTACAGACATGGTCTCGGAACACTGGAGACCAAAAGGTCGAACGTGAGTCATATAGTAGATATGATCAACATAGAGATGTTCGCCATTGATGACTACCCCATCTCACGTGATGATCGGACATGGGTTAGTTTATTTGGATCACGTATCACTTAGATAACCTGAGGGATGTTTATTTAAGTGGGAGTTCATTAGTAATTTAATTAATTGAACTTAATTTATCATGAACTTAGTCTTATAGTTTTGCATATCTATGTTGTAGATCAATGGCCCGAGCTACCGTTCCCCTGAATTTTAATGCGTTCCTAGAGAAAGCTAAGTTGAAAGATGATGGTAGTAACTACACGGACTGGGTCCGTAACTTGAGGATTATCCTCATTGCTGCACAGAAGAATTATGTCCTTGATGCACCACTAGGTGAAAGGCCTACTACAGTGATACGGCCATGCTTCTGTCAAGTACTACTACCAATTCTACTGTTCTCAGCAATGTCGTAGTCACACATAGAAAGGCAAGAGATGGCAAGCTAGAGCATGATATGGTGCAACGTGACAAAGGAAGAGAATTAAAAGTTGTCCAGATCGCATGCAACCATATTTTCATAGTTGATTGGTTTTCAAGAATTAAAAGATCAATCTATTTTCTAGTTGAGTATGAAAATCAAGCTACGTACATGACAACCCATGAGATGAGCTCAGGTACGGCTAGAGGAGATCTATTCGGTTATTTCTTTGGAAGGACTCGACCACCAGAATTACACGCATACAAAGATATGTTTCTACTAGGGCTGCAAACGAGTCGAGTTCGAGCGAGTTGGAGTTGGCTCAGCTCAACTCATATTAAAATTCGAGCGAGCTCAAACTGAGTGAAGCGCAAGATCGAGCTCTAGAACATGACTCGTGTTCAGCCTGTAACGATCTCGAGTCGATCTCGAGCTAGTTTCGATCTAAATGAGACGGTAAAAATTATAAATCTATGGTGATTATTCCAACTAGATAAGGACACAACACGACACAACTTTGTAAAGCATGAGCTCATCTTGGTCTCTTGGGTGAACTAGCAATAGATGGTGGTCTTCGTGGACGAAAAACAAGAAAACAAAGGTGCATATGTTGGGAATTTTTTTGTCCAAAACAACAGGAAATTTAAGACGTAGTCGACCACGTACCATAATTAAACCTAAATCTTCTCTACACTTAATTAAGCTTCCATGTTTGCTGGTAAATAAAATGGAGAAAAATCACGCACATCATATATGGTAGTAATAAATTATCTTATTTACATTTAATATATGGCGTGATCATTTAACATAATGGTATTATGTCGAGCTATCGAGCTAAAATCGAGCGAGCCAGTATTGGCTCAAGATCGACACGTTTCTCGGTCAAGCTACATAAAGTGTTCAAACTCAGCTCATTTCTTTTCGAGCCGATCTCGAGTCGAGCCAAAAAACGAGTCGATCTCGAGCGGCTCACGAGCCTCGAGCTTTTCTTGCAGCCCTAGTTTCTGCCAATGGAAGTCCTACCCTTAAAAACAACTGGCTGGGGTCCACCTGCCATGCAGAACCAAGGGCGTCACATCCAATGAATTAGTCAAAGTCAGTTAGCTTTTGATTGTTGGTAATGTAAATATTACATGCTAGATAATAAGGCAAGTAATCTGTTTAAATATATAGTATAGTAGAGTCCTCACGTTTTGAGATTTGTGTGGGTCACGTCAAATTAGAAGGTTCGGTTTGTTTGCTTAACAAGCAAATTTAGGAGGGTCGGTTGCTGATATAAAAAGCCCAGGTGCGCATTGTAATGAGGGAGGTTATTTTTTAGATGAATTAGACACCGCGTGTGTTTCGGTCGTCGGCCATTATCGAGTTTAGAGAATTCTTGTCAAAATCTCTACTGGCGTGTGAGTTCCTGCGACACGACACGTAGGGGATTACAAGCTGAGCCTATACGGTTCGTCCACATTATTCCTTCGGATCGAGGGGTTGGCGTGTTGTTTTCGTGGGATTAGTGAACATCTTCGTAAACCCGCGACTAGTTCTTGCTGCGATGGAGGTTTGTGCTGTGAAAGATCGGGCCAACAACGGATCGACCCTCGTCTCGAGGTTCGCTTTACATCAAGTGGTATCAGAGACCGACGTTGCTCACGGCACTTCGGTGATGACGGCAGGTGCATCGTCCCCAGGGAGGAGCTACTGGAGGCTATCTGGTGACTTTTTGCTGGAGGAGAGAGGCTATGGTGCTGAACTATTTCACACCTATTGTAAAGTGGGTGAGAAAGTTTGCGCCATGACGATCGACCATGACAGCTCGATCAACGCGGTCGGCATCGACATGGTGGAGAAGCTGCAGCTATCGGTGACACCACATCCACAACCGTATTCATTGAGGACATGCTACGACAAGCTCGACATAACGCACCAAACTACACTATTTTTTTCAGTCGGCAAATTTTCTTGTGAGGTTTTGTGCGATATAATTCCGGTACCGATGATTTCTTGTCATATGCTGCTGGGAGAGCCATGGTACAAGAAAAACAATGCTACCCATGACTATCTCGCCAACACGTACACCATCAAACGGGATAAAAAATATGTTCTCATGGCCATGGAGAAGAAGTTGTTCAAGTGTCGGGGGATAGACTCCGGGTAGCCTCACCCGCACCTGACAACATTTCGAGGCATCGGGGCAAGCCAGACCCCTCAGGCCGGCAGGTCTCACTATGGGTTCCCTGAGCCGGCTGGTACCATCCAGCCGGCCTCCAGAAGACGGCGCGCTCTCCGAGGGCGGCGTGGGCACGGGCCAGCTTCTAGCTGGCGGCCCGCCCCTTCCCTCGGGGTCTGAGCCCGACCAGGCGACAAGCTGGGGCATGGCCGCAGTGCGCCATGCCTCCCCCAAAGCAAGACCGTATGGCTATAGTGGGCACCGCCCGGCGGCCGCCGACCCGCCCGGCGAGGAGCTGTAGCCACGGCGCGCCCGACACGGCCTCTGTTGGTGCGGGCGGTGCCACAGTGAAAAGCCGTCAGCAGGGCCCGCCGGCGGCGGGTCCCGTTTGTCGGCCGGTTCCTCGGCAGCCGGCAGGGCCCGACAGAGGTGGCCCCAGCAGCCGGCGGAGAACCCGGCTCCCATAGACGCTGACTGCCGGGGCCTACCACCCGGCCATATTACCCTTGTACCCCTGGGGGGTTAGCCTATAAAACCCCCCAGGCCACACCCATGCAAAGGGGCCCCTCTTAGATTCCACCTCAGTTCTACACATACCACAGCCAGGGAGAGGAGAGAGCTAGCCTCGCCCTTCTTCCTCCTCTGGCCAAACAGCTCTAGGAGCACCATTGTACTCTTTGCTTCATAGTGAGCATGCGGAGACCCCGCAGAGCAGGAGTAGGGGTTTCATCTCTTAGGAGAGCCCCGAACCTGGATATATCTCGTGTCCGTCCGAGCTTGTGCCCACTCCTGCTTCCAGGACCCGACGACGATCTCATGGCCCCAACCACGATAAGCCACCCCCTGGCATCTGTCGAGATTTTACCACGACAGTTGGCGCCCACCGTGGGGCCAGCAGGGACATCGGCCGGAGACACATTCTGGACGGGAACCTTGTTCCTCTACGGTGAGCGCGCCGCGGCTGGCGAGATCAGCCGGCCCGGTGCACCCGCCCGCGTCGGCTTTGGCGCATCGCCTGACGCGGGAACCGCCTTCCCCGCGGGTCACCTTGCCGGCCTCTTCAGTGAGCTCAGCCTCTTCGATGAGCCGGACACCGACGCACGAGCGGCCGACTCCCTCACCGAGCTCTTCGGCAAGCTCGCTCTCGTTGACGCGGCATCCGCCGACGACTTCCCCAGCTACGTGGAGATCATCGACGCTCCTCTCCCTCCTGCCGCCAGCGACGCTCCTGATGGGGCACTCGACGCCAGCACCCTCGTGGAGGTGATGGTCATCGACGATGGCCTGGGCGCTGGCGGATCGGGCCAGGATCCACTGGACGCGACCATACATGCCCTGGCGACGCCTCCTCCCCCTGGCGCCAGCCAGGCGGAGCTGGAGGAGTTCCGCGTCAAGCTTTTCGACAGTGCCTCCAAGATGGTGGCGCTGAAGCACCGCACTGAAGCCACTCAGCGCGAGATCGACCGCGTGGTCGGTGGGACGTCGGCTGCGGTCGAGCCTAGCCGGGCCGGCACCATCCGGCAACGCGGCGCTGTGATTGCCAACATCCTGGGGGTCGAGCGCCAGGTCTACGAGACCCCAGTGCAGAACATGCGTGCCACCTAGGCGGCCGCAGGCGAGCTCAAGCACTTGCGGGGCGACGAGCTACGCGAGCAACTGGAGCGCCTCCAGCAACTCATCGACGTTGCAAACACGCAGCAGGACACGGGCAACCGTGTGGTGGGAGCGGGCCGGCGGGTCGACACCCACGTGCTCCGTCGCGAGAACGACGCGACCTCTCGGTCCCTTGCGGCGGAGGCCGCGGGCAATCTCGAGACCCAGAGCCGGCTGCTAGCAACAGCCGGCGTGCGCCCCACACGATGGCGGACAGCCACCAAGTGCTCCAGAACCCGAAGCCTCGGCGCCGTCTGGAAGAGCGCTTGCCTCCTCGGAGGGAGAGGGCGGCCGATCCCGCGTCGCCGCTTGATCACCCGACGCTCAGCGGCCGGCTTGGCCCCCGCGAAGCAGTCGGTGAAAACGACGCACGCCACCGGATTGAGTGGCTGGCTCGGTCTCTGTTGTTGGAAGAGGAGCGCACACTCGGGCCAGCCTGCTTCGGCCCCCGCATCCGCGATGAGCTCTTTCCCAAAGGGTTCACGCTCCCCAGAGACATGCCCAAGTACAACGACGTCGTGAAGCCGAAAGACTGGCTGATCGACTACTCCACAGCGGTCGGCATCGCCAACGGCAACAAGCACGTAGCCGTCAAGTACCTCCCGCTCATGCTTCAGGGCACGGCCCGGATGTGGCTGAACAGCCTCAAGCCCAACAGCATCAACAGTTGGGTAGATTTCAGTGACGCCTTCGTCCGCAACTTCACCAGTACATACAAACGGCCCCCCAAGCCGCGCCAGCTCTCCATGTGCGTTTAGGGGCCGGCCGAGTCCACTCGCGACTACCTGACGCGTTGGGGCGAGCTGCGCAACTCCTGCGAGGGGGTCCACGAGGTACAGGCCATCGAGTACTTCACCACCGGGTGCAGAGAGGGCACTCTGCTCAAGCACAAGCTCTTGTGCGACGAGCCGGCTACCTTGGACGAGCTCCTGGTCGTGGCCGACAAGTACGCCACCGCCGACTCTTCCATGGGGTCGGAGATCCGGGTCGACGCGGCCGGCAGGGTGGTCCAGCCGGGTTCCCAAACTCCAGCTAGTGACACCAGCCGGTGCCAACAAGCAAACGACAACAAGCGCAAGGCCCCGCTGAAAGAAATATGCCCTAGAGGCAATAATAAAGTTATTATTTTATTTCCTTATGTCATGATAAATGTTTATTATTCATGCTAGAATGGTATTAACCGGAAACTTGATACATGTGTGAATACATAGACAAAATAGAGTGTCACTAGTATGCCTCTACTTGACTAGCTCGTTAATCAAAGATGGTTATGTTTCCTAACCATAGACATGAGTTGTCATTAGATTAACGGGATCACATCATTAGGAGAATGATGTGATTGACTTGACCCATTCCATTAGCTTAGCACTTGATCGTTTAGTATGTTGCTATTGCTTTCTTCATGACTTATACATGTTCCTATGACTATGAGATTATGCAACTCCCGTTTACCGGAGGAACACTTTGTGTGCTACCAAACGTCACAACGAAACTGGGTGATTATAAAGTGCTCTACAGGTGTCTCCGAAGGTACTTGTTGAGTTGGCGTATTTCGAGATTAGGATTTGTCACTCCGATTGTCGGAGAGGTATCTCTGGGCCCACTCGGTAATGCACATCACTATAAGCCTTGCAAGCATTGTAACTAATGAGTTAGTTGCGGGATGATGTATTACGGAACGAGTAAAGAGACTTGCCAGTAACGAGATTGAACTAGGTATTGAGATACCGACGATCGAATCTCGGGCAAGTAACATACCGATGACAAAGGGAACAACGTATGTTGTTATGCGGTTTGACCGATAAAGATCTTCGTAGAATATGTGGGAGCCAATATGAGCATCCAGGTTCCGCTATTGGTTATTGACCGGAGACGTGTCTCGGTCATGTCTACATAGTTCTCGAACCCGTAGGGTCCGCACGCTTAAAGTTCGGTGACGATCGGTATTATGAGTTTATGTGATTTGATGACCGAAGTTTGTTCGGAGTCCCGGATGAGATCGGGGACATGACGAGGAGTCTCGAAATGGTCGAGAGGTACAGATCGATATATTGGAAGGCTATATTCGGACATCGAAAAGGTTCCGAGTGATTCGGGTATTTTTCGGAGTACCACAAAGTTACGGGAATTCGTATTGGGCCTTAATGGGCCATACGGGAAAGGAGAGAAAGGCCTCAAGGGTGGCTGCGCCCCTTCCCCATGGACTGGTCCGAATTGGACTAGGGAAAGGGGGCGCCTCCTTCCTTCCTTCTCCTTCTCCCTTCCCCTTTTCCTATTCCATGTGGGAGGTGGAATCCTACTAGGACTAGGGAGTCCTAGTAGGACTCCACACCTTGGGCGCGCCCTGTGAGGGCCGGCCTCCTCCTCCCTCCATCCTTTATATACGTGGCCAGGGGGCACCCCATAGACACAACAATTGATCATTGATCTCTTAGCCGTGTGCAGTGCCCCCCTCCACCATAATCCACCTCGATCATATCGTAGCGGTGCTTAGGCGAAGCCCTGCGTCGGTAGCATCATCATCACCGTCACCACGCCGTCGTGCTGACGAAACTCTCCTGTGAAGCTTTGCTGGATTGGAGCTCACGGGACGTCATCGAGTTGAATGTGTGCTGAACTCGAAGGTGCCGTGCGTTCGGTACTTGGATCGGTCGGATCGTGAAGACGTACGACTACATCAACCGCGTTGTGCTAACGCTTCCGCTTTCGGTCTACGAGGGTATGTGGACACACTCTCCCCTCTCGTTGCTATGCATCACCATGATCCTGTGTGTGCGTAGGAAATTTTTGAAATTACTACGTTCCCCAACAGTGGCATCCGAGCCAGGTTTTATGCGTAGATGTTATATGCACGAGTAGAGCACAAGTGAGTTGTGGGCGATACAAGTCATACTGCTTACCAGCATGTCACACTTTGGTTCGGCGGTATTGTTGGATGAAGCGGCCCGGACCGACATTACGCGTACGCTTACGCGAGACTGGTTTTACCGCCGTGCTTTGCACACAGGTGACTAGCGGGTGTCAGTTTCTCCAACTTTAGTTGAACCGAGTGTGGCTACGCCCAGTCCTTGTGAAGGTTAAAACAGCACTAACTTGACGAACTATCGTTGTGGTTTTGATGCGTAGGTAAGAACGGTTCTTGCTCAGCCTGTAGCAGCCACGTAAAACTTGCAACAACAAAGTAGAAGACGTCTAACTTGTTTTTGCAGGGCATGTTGTGATGTGATATTGTCAAGACATGATGCTATATTTTATTGTATGAGATGATCATGTTTTGTAACTGAGTTATCGGCAACTAGCAGGAGCCATATGGTTGTCGCTTTATTGTATGCAATGCAATCGCCCTGTAATTGCTTTACTTTATCACTAAGTGGTAGCGATAGTCGTCGAAGCAATAGTTGGCGAGACGACAACGATGCTACGATGGAGATCAAGGTGTCGCGCCAGTAATGATGGTGATCATGACGGTGCTTCGGAGATGGAGATCACAAGCACAAGATGATGATGGCCATATCATATCACTTATATTGATTGCATGTGATGTTTATCCTTTATGCATCTTATTTTGCTTTGTTTGACGGTAGCATAAGATAATCTCTCACTAAATTTCAAGGTAAAAGTGTTCTCCCTGAGTATGCACCGTTGCCAAAGTTCGTCGTGCCGAGACACCACGTGATGATCGGGTGTGATAAGCTCAATGTTCATCTACAACAGGTGCAAGCCAGTTTTGCACACGCAGAATACTCGGGTTAAACTTGACGAGCCTAGCATATGCAGATATGGCCTCGGAACACTGAGACCGAAAGGTCGAGCGTGAATCATATAGTAGATATGATCAACATAGTGATGTTCACCATTGAAAACTACTCCATTTCACGTGATGATTGGTTATGGTTTAGTTGATTTGGATCACGTGATCACTTAGATGATTAGAGAGATGTCTATCTAAGTGGGAGTTCTTGAGTAATATGATTAATTGAACTTAAATTTATCATGAACTTAGTACCTGATAGTATTTTGCATGTCTATGTTGTTGTAGATCAATGGCCCGTGCTACTGTTCCTTTGAATTTTGATATGTTCCTAGAGAAAACTAAGTTGAAAGATGATAGTAGCAATGATGCGGACTAGTTCCGTGATCTGAGGATTATCCTCATTGATGCACAGAAGAATTATGTCCTTGATGCACCGCTAGGTGACAGACCTATTGCAGGAGCATATGCAAACGTTATGAACATTTAGCAAGCTCGATATGATGACTACTTGATAGTTTAGTGCGCCATGATTTACGGCTTAGAATCGGGACTTCAGAAACGTTTTGAACGCCACGGAGCATATGAGATGTTCCAAGAGCTGAAATCGATATTTCAGACTCATGCCCGTGTCGAGAGGTATGAGACCTCTGACAAATACTTTGCCTACAAGATGGAGGAGAATAGCTCAACCAGTGAGCATGTGCTCAGAATGTCTGAGTACTACAGTTGCTTGAATCAAGTGGGAGTTAATCTTCCAGATAAGATAGTAATTGACAGAATTCTCTAGTCACTATCACCAAGTTACTGGAACTTTGTGATGAACTATAATATGCAAGGGATGACAAAAATGATTCCCGAGCTCTTCGTGATGCTGAAATCAACGAAGGTAGAAATCAAGAAAGAGCATCAAGTGTTGATGGTTAACAAGACCACTAGTTTCAAGAAAAAGGGCAAAGGGAAGAAGGGGAACTTCAAGAAGAATAGCAAGCAAGTTGCTACTCCCGGGAAGAAGCCCAAGTCTGGACCTAAGCCTGAAACTGAGTGCTTCTACTGCAAAGGGACTGGTCACTGGAAGCGGAACTGCCCCAAGTATTTGGCGGATAAGAAGGATGGCAAAGTGAACAAAGGTATATTTGATATACATGTTATTGATGTGTACTTTACTAGTGTTCATAGTAGCCCCTGGGTATTTGATACCGGTTCAGTTGCTATGATTAGTAACTCGAAACAGGTGTTGCAAAATGAACAGAGACTAGTTGAGGACGAGGTGACGATATGTGTTGGAAGAGATTCCAAGGTTGATAAGATCACCATCGCACACTCCCTCTATTTTCAGGATTAGTGTTGAACCTAAATAAATGTTATTTGGTGTTTGCGTTGAGCATGAATATGATTGGATCATGTTTATTGCAAAATAAATGTTATTTGGTGTTTGCGTTGAGCATGAATATGATTGGATCATGTTTATTGCAATACGGTTATTCATTTAAGTCAGAGAATAATTGTTGTTCTGTTTACATGAATAAAAACCTTCTATGGTCATACACCCAATGTAAATGGTTTACTGAATCTCGATCGTAGTGATACACATATTCATAATATTGAAGCCAAAAGATGCAAAGTTAGTAATGATAGTGCAACTTATTTGTGGCACTGCTGTTTAGGTCATATTGGTGTAAAGCGCATGAAGAAACTCCATACTGATGGACTTTTGAAATCACTTGATTATGAATCATTTGATGCTTGCGAACCATGCCTCATGGGCAAGATGACTAAAACTCCGTTCGCCGGAACAATGGAGCGAGCTACGGACTTAATGGAAATAATACATACCGATCTATGCGGTCCGATGAGTATTGAGGCTCGCGGCGGGTATCGTTATTTTCTGGATGATTTGAGCAGATATGGGTATATCTACTTAATGAAACACAAGTCTGAAACGTTTGAAAAGTCCAAAGAATTTCAGAGTGAAGTAGAAAATCATCGTAACAAGAAAATAAAGTTTCTACGATCTGATCGCGGAGGCAAATATTTGAGTTACGAGTTTGGTCTTCATTTAAAAAATGTGGAATAGTTTCGCAACTCACGCCACCTGGAACACCACAGTGTAATGGTGTGTCCGAACGTCGTAACCGTACTTTATTAGATATGGTGCGATCTATGATGTCTCTTACCGATTTACCACTATCGTTTTGGGGTTATGCATTAGAGATAGCTGCATTCATGTTTAATAGGGCACCATCTAAATCCGTTGAGACGACACCGTATGAACTGTGGTTTGGCAAGAAACCTAAGCGTCGTTTCTTAAAGTTTGGGGCTGCGATGCTTATGTGAAAAAGCTTCAGCCTGATAAGCTCGAACCCAAATCGGAGAAGTGCGTCTTCATAGGATACCCAAAAGAAACTGTTGGGTACACCTTCTATCACAGATCCGAAGGCAAGATATTTGTTGCTAAGAATGGATCCTTTCTAGAGAAGGAGTTTCTCTCGAAAGAAGTGAGTGGGAGGAAAGTAGAACTTGATGAGGTAGTGGTACCTTCTCTTGAATTGGAAAGTAGTTCATCACAGAAATCAGTTCCAGTGATGCCTACACCAATTAGTGAGGAAGCTAATTATGATGATCATGAAACTTCAGATCAAGTTACTACAGAACCTCGTAGGTCAACCAGAGTATGTTCCGCTCCAGAGTGGTACGGTAATCCTGTTCTGGAGGTCATGTTACTAGACCATGACGAACCTACGAACTATGAGGAAGCGATGATGAGCCCAGATTCTGCGAAATGGCTTGAGGCCATGAAATCTGAGATGGGATCCATGTATGAGAACAAAGTATGGACTTTGGTTGACTTGCCCAATGATCGGCAAGTCATTGAGAATAAATGGATCTTCAAGAGGAAGACAGACGCTGATAGTAGTGTTTCTATCTACAAAGCTCGAATTGTCGCAAAAGGTTTTCGACAAGTTCAAGGTGTTGACTATGATGAGATTTTCTCACTCGTATCGATGCTTAAGTCTGTCCGAATCATGTTAGAAATTGCCGCATTTTATGAAATCTGACAAATGGATGTCAAAACTACATTTCTTTAATGGATTTATTAAAGAAGAGTTGTATATGATGCAACCAGAAGGTTTTGTCAATCCTAAAGGTGCTAACAAAGTGTGCAAGCTCCAGCGATCCATCTATGGACTGGTGCAAGCATCTCGGAGTTGGAATATACGCTTTGATAAGGTGATCAAAGCATATGGTTTTATACAGACTTATGGTGAAGCCTGTATTTACAAGAAAGTGAGTGGGAGCTCTGTAGCATTTCTGATATTATATGTGGATGACATATTGCTGATTGGAAATGATATAGAATTTCTGGATAGCATAGAAGGGTACTTGAATAAGAATTTTTCAATAAAAGACCTCGGTGAAGCTGCTTAAGTATTGAGCATCAAGATCTATAGGGATAGATCGAGACGCTTAATAAGACTTTCACAAAGCACATACCTTGACAAAGTTTTGAAGGAGTTCAAAAAGTATCAGTCAAAGAAAGAGTTCTTGCCTGTATTCAAGGTATAAAGTTGAGTAAGACTCAAAGCAAGACCACGGCAGAAGATAGAGAGAGAATGAAAGTCATTCCCTATGCCTCAGCCATAGGTTCTATAAAGTATGCCATGCTATGTACCAGACCAGTTGTGTGCCTTGCTATGAGTTTAGCAAGGAGGTACGATAGTGATCTAGGGATAGATCACTGGATAGCGGTCAAAGTTATCCTTAGTTACCTAAGAGGACTAAGGAAATATTTCTCGGTTATGGAGGTGATAAAAGAGTTCATCATAAAAGGTTACGTCGATGCAAGCTTTTACACCGATCCAGATGACTCAGAGTTTCAATCTGGATACATATTGAAAGTGGGAGCAATTAGCTAGAGTAGCTCCGTGCAGAGCATTGTAAAAATAGAAATTTGCAAAATACATACGGATCTGAATGTGGCAGACCCGTTGACTAAACTTCTCTCACAAGCAAAACTTGATCACACCTTAGTACTCTTTGGGTGTTAAACACATGGCGATGTGAACTAGATTATTGACTCTAGTAAACCCTTTGAGTGTTGGTCACATAGCGATGTGAACTATGGGTGTTAATCACATGGTGATGTGAACTATTGGTGTTAAATCACATGGCGATGTGAACTAGATTATTGACTCTAGTGCAAGTGGGAGACTGAAGGAAATATGCCCTAGAGGCAATAATAAAGTTTTATTTTATTTCCTTATGTCATGATAAATGTTTATTATTCATGCTAGAATGGTATTAACCGGAAACTTGATACATGTGTGAATACATAGACAAAATAGAGTGTCACTAGTATGCCTCTACTTGACTAGCTCGTTAATCAAAGATAGTTATGTTTCCTAACCATAGACATGAGTTGTCATTTGATTAACGGGATCACATCATTAGGAGAATGATGTGATTGACTTGACCCATTCCGTTAGCTTAGCACTTGATCGTTTAGTATGTTGCTATTGCTTTCTTCATGACTTATACATGTTCCTATGACTATGAGATTATGCAACTCCCGTTTACCAGAGGAACACTTTGTGTGCTACCAAACGTCACAACGTAACTGGGTGATTATAAAGGTGCTCTACAGGTGTCTCCGAAGGTACTTGTTGAGTTGGCGTATTTCGAGATTAGGATTTGTCACTCCGATTGTCGGAGAGGTATCTCTGGGCCCACTCGGTAATGCACATCACTATAAGCCTTGCAAGCATTGTAACTAATGAGTTAGTTGCGGGATGATGTATTACGGAACAAGTAAAGAGACTTGCCGATAACGAGATTGAACTAGGTATTGAGATACCGACGATCGAATCTCGGGCAAGTAACATACCGATGACAAAGGGAACAACGTATGTTGTTATGCGGTTTGACCGATAAAGATCTTCGTAGAATATGTGGGAGCCAATATGAGCATCCAGGTTCCGCTATTGGTTATTGACCGGAGACTTGTCTCGGTCATGTCTACATAGTTCTCGAACCCGTAGGGTCCGCACGCTTAAAGTTCGGTGACGATCGGTATTATGAGTTTATGTGATTTGATGACCTAAGTTTGTTCGGAGTCCCGGATGAGATCGGGGACATGACGAGGAGTCTCGAAATTGTCGAGAGGTAAAGATCGATATATTGGAAGGCTATATTCGGACATCGGAAAGGTTCCGAGTGATTCGGGTATTTTTTGGAGTACCAGAGAGTTACAGGAATTCGTATTGGGCCTTAATGGGCCATACGGGAAAGGAGAGAAAGGCCTCAAGGGTGGCTGCGCCCCTTCCCCATGGACTGGTCCGAATTGGACTAGGGAAAGGGGGTGCCCCCTTCCTTCCTTCTCCTTCTCCCTTCCTGTGGCGCCCCCGGCTCGATCGTACACTAATCATGCACGCAAACGTGTACGATCAAGATCAGGGACTCACGGGAAGATATCACAACACAACTCTAATGCATAAATAAGTCATACAAGCATCATAATACAAGCCAGGGGCCACGAGGGCTCGAATACAAATGCTCGATCATAGACGAGTCAGCGGAAGCAACAATATCTGAGTACAGACATAGGATAAACAAGGTGCCATAAGATGGCTAGCACAAACAGGGATACAACAGATCGAACAGGCGCAGGGCCTCCTGCCTGGGATCCTCCTAACTACTCCTGGTCGTCGGCGTCCTGGACGTAGTAGTAGGCTCCGTCCTGGTGGTAGTAGTCGTCGAAGGTGGCGTCTGGCTCCTGGGCTCCAACATCTGGTTGCGACAACCAGCCAGAAGGGAAAGGGGGAAAGGAGGGGGAAAGCAACCGTGAGTACTCATCCAAAGTACTCGCAAGCAAGGATCTATACTACATATGCATGGTATATGTGCAAAGAGGCAATATCGGTGGACTGAACTGCAGAATGCCAGAATAAGAGGGGGATAGCTAGTCCTGTCGAAGACTACGCTTCTGGCAGCCTCCATCTTGAAGCAATAGAAGAGATTAGTTGGAAGTTAACCAAACAACAACGTATAGCATAATCCTACCCGTCGATCCTCTCGTCGCCACCATGCGAGAGAGCGACCACCGGGTTATATCTGTCACTTGTAAGGGTGTGTTTTATTAAGTATCCATTTCTAGTTGTCATGAGGTCGGAATACAACTCCGGGTCGTCCTTTCACCGAGGGACACGGCTATTCGAATAGATAAACTTCTCTGCAGGGGTGCACCACATATTCCCCAACACGCTCGATCCCCTTTGGCCGGACACACTTTCCTGGGTCATGCCCGGCCTCGGAAGATCCACACGTCGCAGCCCCACCTAGGCTCAACAGAGAGGTCAGCACGCCGGACTAATCCTAGGCACTCTGGGGTCTGGGCCCATCGCCCAGTGCGCTCCTGCACGTTGCGTACGCGGCCGCGAGCAGACCTAGCAACCCACACGATCACGGCGGTTACGTTAGCGCGGTCCAACACGGCGCGCGCCGCTCGGTCGCTGACGTCAAGAAGGCTTCAGCTGATACCACGACGCCGGGATACCCATAACTACTCCCGCGTAGTTGGTTAGTGCGTATAGGCCAGTGGCCAGACTCAGATCAAATATCCAATCTCGTTAAACGTGTTATTATGAAGTAAACGCGAACGCCGACCAGGGCCTGGCCCACCTGTCTCCTAGGTGGTCACAACCTGCCCTGTCGCTCCGCCACAAAGATCCACTCAAAGGGCCGTTGGGACAAAGGTCCTTTCAGCCCCCAATCCGTGAATCACTCGCGGGTACTCTTCGAGCCGACCCGACTTTAGTCACCATTTGTATAGTATGCATATATGTATAGTATACACCCGTGATCACCTCCCGAGTGATCACGGCCCGATAGTATAGCAAGGCAGACTGACAAGAATGCAGGGCCAATGATGATAAACTAGCATCCTACACTAGGCATTTAGGATTGCAGGTAAGGTATCAACAACAGTAGCAACAATGACAGGCTATGCAGCAGAATAGGATTAACCGAAAGCAGTATCATGCTACACTACTCTAATGCAAGCAGTATAGAGGAGAATAGGCGATATCTGGTGATCAAGGGGGGGGGCTTGCCTGGTTGCCCTGGCAAGTAGGGGTCGTCAACAACGTAGTCGGTCGAGGCACCAGCAGCTGCGTCGGTCTCGTAGTCTACCGAAGAGAAGAGGGGGAAGAAACAGTAAACACACGGCGATAATGCAATAGGGATGCATGACATGTCTAAATGATATGCCGGGGTGATATACAGCCTAACTAAGCGATTTAGTTAATTTAGGAATTTATTCGGATTTATTTAATTAAAGTTGGACACTATTCATTTATCGAAATCGGTCTAATTGTTCAACGTTCTCATAGCTGCGGGCGTCTGACGGAGATACCGAGGGCGTATCCGGGTTCGTATCGTCGTTCTGAGCAAGTTTCATGTATAAAATATTTTCATCGGAGTTACGGTTTAAAAGATATGATTTTCTAAAGTTTTTATTAATTTCTGAAATTTTAATTAATTATTTAATTCAACATTATCCGAAACAGTAATTGATGACGTCAGCATGACATCATGCTGACGTCAGCAGTCACCTGACAGGGTGGGTCCCACCTGTCATAGGCTGTTAGGTTAATTAGGTTTAATTAATTTAATTACTGATTACTGTTTAATTAACACTAATTAGTTAATTAGATTAACCTAATCAGGATTAATTAACTAATTAATTAATTAATTAATTAATTAATTATTTTAATTATTTTAATTATTTATTTTTATTTCTATTTTCTTAAAACTGTTTCTGGGCCGTGGGCCCCATTCGTCAGAGTCACAGGGGTTCGGGCCCCACTGGGCAGTGGCCCAGGGGCGGACACGTCCGGGGCGTGCCCCTTTCGGGACCGGACATGTCCGGTGCCCAAAAGGGGACGCACGGGCGGTCGGCGGGCGCGGGCGCCGGCGAGGCCACGGCAGGGCCGGAGGCGGGACGGCGGCGCGGTGGCTGGAGCGGCCGCGGGCGGCGGTCGCGCGGAGGCGAAGCGGGGGGGGCCGGAGCGGGCGGTTGGCGGCGAGGAGCGACGCGGGCGCGCGAGCGAAGGCAGTGGGCGGCGCGCGCGCGCGTGCGACAGAGGCGAGGCCAAGGCCGGAGCGCGGCGCGGCGAGGCCAGGGAGCGCGGGCGCGTGCGCGAGCAGAGAGGGGGGGAGAGGCCCGAGGCCTCACCGGGATCCGTAGGGACGGGGCAGCGGGGGTCGGGGTGGTCGACGAGGACGACGGCGACGGGGAGGCAGGCCGGCGGGGACAAGGCGGCGACGTAGACGAGGCAGACCGGCGAGGGAGAGCTCCGGCCGGTGGCGTCGTGCGGCGAGGGCGAGGCAGCGCGGTCGGGCGCGTCGGGGCGAGCGGCGTCGAGGGAGCCGGCCGGCGAGGGAGAGCGGGATCCGGGCGGCGGCGTCCAACGGCGACGGCGAGGCGGCGCGGTCGTCGCCGCGACCGAGGGACGGGGTCGTCGCGGCGACCTCCACCTCTCGATCCCGATCCAATCGGGGGAGAGGGGGGGATATATCGGGAGAGGGGGGAAGTGGGGGGGTGGCTGGTTAGGGTTTCCCCCCCCATGGGGATAAGGCAGGGGATGGGGCTGGGCCGGCCAGTTGGGCCAGGTGGGTCGGCCAGCTGGGCCGCCTGGCCCAGTTGGCCAGGGGGGCCTTTTCTTTTCTTTTGTTTTTCTGTTTCTTTTCCCTTTTCTTTACTGTTAAATGTTTAGGCCCCAAATGGTTTTTGTAAAAAGTGTGACCTATTTCATAAATACCATTGCATTATTCCTCAACACCTAAAATTAGTTTGGACAAAACATAATTCCATATTTATTTCAGATTTAATAAATGGTTATTAAATACCATCTTTATCCACTGTTTGAGGTTGTTCGAGTCACTTATCCAATTCCAATGATGTTGGTTTCAATTTTAGAATAGCCTCTGGAATATTTGTTACTTATCTGACATTTTAGTTTCTATGTTGGACAACTTTTATACTCCACTTTCATTTAAATTTGAATTTGACTTAGGAGTTGAAATGCAATATTATGCTAATGATGATTATGCACTATTAATCATGATGACATGGCCTCATCAAAAGGGTGATCTCTGTAGCTTAATACAGGGGGTGTTACAAATCTCCTCCACTACAAGAAATCTCGTCCCGAGATTTAGGAGGTAGAAAGAAACAAAGCGGGGTATTCATCGCGAAGACGATCCTCGCGTTCCCAAGTGGCTTCATCCTCAGAATGGTTTGACCACTGAACCTTGAGGAACTTGATAACCTTCTGGCGTGTGCGACGCTCGGCTTGATCGAGAATGCGGACCGGATGCTCTCTATAAGAGAGGTCTTGTCGCAGTTCAAGCAATTCGTGATCTACTCCGCGGATAGGGTCTTTGAAGCAGCGGCGGAGTTGTGATACGTGGAACACATCGTGAACCTGAGAAAGGTTCGGTGGAAGTTCCAACTGATATGCCACTCTACCACGCCTTTCAAGAACAGTGAAAGGACCAATATAGCGAGGAGCTAGCTTGCCCTTGATCCCGAATCGGTGTGTACCTTTCATCGGTGTGACTCGAAGATAAGCCTTTTCGCCAGGTTGATAGACCATATCTTTGTGTTTGCGGTCATACTGACTCTTTTGACGTGACTGAGCAGTCTTCAAATGCTCGCGGACAACGCGAACTTGATCTTCGGCAAGTTGGATAATATCCGGACCGAAGAGTGGACGTTCCCCAGTTTCTGACCAATTTAGAGGGGTTCGGCACTTTCGTCCGTACAATACTTCAAAGGGGGCCATCTTCAGACTGGCTTGATAGCTGTTATTGTAAGAGAATTCGGCATATGGGAGAGATTCTTCCCATTTCCTTCCGAAGGATATGACACAAGCTCGAAGCATGTCTTCGAGAACTTGGTTGACTCGTTCAACTTGCCCTTGAGACTGAGGGTGAAAAGCGGTGCTGAAGGACAGTTGAGTTCCCATAGCTCTTGGAAACTTGCCCAGAATCTTGAAGTGAATAAGCTGCCACGGTCTGAACTGATAACCAGTGGAATACCGTGAAGTGAAACAATTCTGGACATGTAGAGAGTTGCAAGCTGACTAGCAGTGATCGTCTCTTTGACGGCTAGAAAATGTGCAACTTTGGAAAGTCGGTCAATGACGACAAGAATAGCATCATTACCTTTCTGTGATTTGGGAAATCCAGTGATAAAGTCCATTTCAACATGGTCCCATTTCCATTCAGGAACAGCAATTGGTTGCAGAGTTCCGGCGGGCCTTGGATGTTCTGCTTTGACGCGACGGCAAACATCACATTCAGCAACATAGCGAGCAATGTCTTGCTTCATGTTTGACCACCAGAATCTTTGACGGATGTCTTGGTACATCTTGGTACTGCCGGGATGAATAGACAACGGAGTGTCGTGAGCTTCTTGCATGACCTCCTGAGTCATACCCAGGTTACCTTTAGAGGGGACCACTAGACGACTTTTAAAGAACAATGTGCCAGTATCATCAATAGTGAAGAACGAAGGCCTTCCTTCAGCGAGATAGCGCTTAAACTTGTGGGCTTGAGAGTCATAACCCTGCAGCGTCTTGATGCTGTCCACGAGATCTGGTTTAGCAACCAGGGTATTAAGAGAACCCTGGGAAACAACATGGAGGTTCATTTTGTAGGAACCTTCAGGAGGGGGAGCGAGTGCTCCAGGAGGAACAATGTGGAGATTCAGCTTTCTGAATTCTTCAATAAGCGAAGGTTGAACTTCGTGAAACTGGAGGTGACTGCAATAAGACTTGCGGCTCAAGGCATCGGCCATTACATTAGCCTTGCCAGGGGTATAAGAAATACCCAAGTTAAAATCCGCTACGGTCTCCATCCATCTCTGTTGACGGAGGTTCAGGTCTGGCTTGGTCACAGTTGGCTAAGTGAACAATACTTCAGACTTTGATGATCGGTGTAGATCTCGCAACGATTCCGAGAAGGTAATGTCGCCACTGTTTTAGTGCATGGATGACGGCAGCAAGCTCGAGGTCATGTACTGGGTATTCTCTTCGTGCGGCGCAATTGACGCGAAGCATAAGCAATTACTCTGCGGTCTTGCATTAGTGACAACCGCCTAATCCTTGACGGGATGCATCACAATAGATGACAAAATCCCTCTGGGAATCAGGAGGGGCAAGCACTGGGGCAGAAGTCAGCTTGTCTTTGAGCGTCTGGAAACTTTCCTGACACTTTTCCGTCCAATCGAACTTGAGCCTTTATGAAGCAGTTTAGTCAGGGGCTTGGCGATCTTGGAGAAGTTCTCGACAAATCGACGGCAATAGCTGGCGAGTCCGAGAAAACTTCGAACTTGCTTGACGTTCTTTGGAGGAGCCCAATCAAGAATAGCCTGAACTCGCTCGGGGTTGACGGCAATACCATCCTTGGAGATGACATGCCCAAGGTATGTTACTTACTTCGGAAGCCAGAATTCACACTTGGAAAACTTAGCATATGTTGATGCTCTCGAAGTTTTTCCAGAACAAGTCGAAGATGTTCAGCATGTTCCTCTTTGTTCTTGGAGTATACTAGGATATCATCCAAGTAAACCACGACGAACTTGTCAGGTATTCCATGAATATATAATTCATCAGCGGGAGAATGTGGCGGGAGCATTGGTTAAACCGAATGACATGACAGTGTACTCGTATGAGCCATATCGAGTAACGAAGGCGGTCTTTGGGATATCCTCTTCACGAACACGGATCTGGTGGTAACCCAACCTTAAGTCGAGTTTAGAGAACACTGATGAACCCGCCAGTTGATCATACAGATCGTTTATCCTGGGAAGGGGATATTTGTTCTTGGATATTTGCTTGGTTAATAGGAGCGTAATCTTGGACCACATCGGTTTGATCCATCCTTCTTCCTGACAAAGAGAGAAGGTGCTCCCCAAGCGTAGGAACTTGGCGAATGAAACCTTACGAAGTGAAGCGTCGATTTCCCTCCTTAAGTTTAAGGAGTTCAATGCGGCGGCATCTTAGGGGTCGCTTGGCGATAGGAGTGGCCTGGTTTCAAGTCGATGACAAATTCGACAGCCACTACAAGAAATCTCTCCCGAGATTTAGGAGTAGAAGAAACAAAGCGGGGTATTTCACGAAGA
Organism: Thinopyrum elongatum; assembly: GCA_011799875.1. Lineage (NCBI taxonomy): Eukaryota > Viridiplantae > Streptophyta > Magnoliopsida > Poales > Poaceae > Thinopyrum > Thinopyrum elongatum. The sequence goes on from CM022297.1 coordinate 466,999,293, forward strand.
CGATCCTCGCTTTCCCAAGTGGCTTCATCCTCAGATGGTTTGACCACTGAACCTTGAGGAACTTGATAACCTTCTGGCGTGTGCGACTCTCGGCTTGATCGAGAATGCGGACCGGATGCTCTTTATAAGAGAGGTCTTGTTGCAGTTCAAGCAATTCGTGATCTACTCCGCGGATAGGGTCTTTGAAGCAGCGGCGGAGTTGTGATACGTGAACACAATCGTGAACCTGAGAAAGGTTCGGTGGAAGTTCCAACTGATATGCCACTCTACCACGCCTTTCAAGACCAGTGAAGGACCAATATAGCGAGGAGCTAGCTTGCCCTTGATCCCGAATCGTTGTGTACCTTCATTTCATCGTGTGACTCGAGATAGCCTGTGTTGCTCTTTTTTTCTTTTTGTTTCTTTTCCTTTTCTTTATTCTCTTTTCTCTACTGTTAAATGTTAGGCCCAATGGTTTTTGTAAAAAGTGTGACCTATTTCATAAATACATTGCATATCCTGCATTATTCCTCAACACCTAAAATTAGTTTGGACAAAACATAATTCCATATTTATTTCAGATTTAATAAATGGTTATTAAATACCATCTTTATCCACTGTTTGAGGTTGTTCGAGTCACTTATCCAATTCCAATGATGTTGGTTTCAATTTTAGAATAGCCTCTGGAATATTTGTTATTTATCTGACATTTTAGTTTCTATGTTGGACAACTTTTATACTCCACTTTCATTTAAATTTGAATTTGACTTAGGAGTTGAAATGCAATATGATGCTAACGATGATTATGCACTATTAATCATGATGACATGGCCTCATCAAAAGGGTGATCTCTGTAGCTTAATACAGGGGGTGTTACACTTCCCCTTTTCCTATTCCATGTGGGAGGTGGAATCCTACTAGGACTAGGGAGTCCTAGTAGGACTCCAGACCTTGGGCGCGCCCTGTGAGGGCCGGCCTCCTCCTCCCTCCATCCTTTATATACGTGGCCAGGGGGCACCCCATAGACACAACAATTGATCATTGATCTCTTAGCCGTGTGCGGTGCCCCCCTCCACCATAATCCACCTCGATCATATCGTAGCGGTGCTTAGGCGAAGCCCTGCGTCGGTAGCATCATCATCACCGTCACCACGCTGTCGTGCTGACGAAACTCTCCTGTGAAGCTTTGCTGGATCGGAGCTCACGGGATGTCATCGAGTTGAACATGTGCTGAACTCGGAGGTGTCGTGCGTTCGGTACTTGGATCGGTCGGATCGTGAAGACGTACGACTACATCAACCGCGTTGTGCTAACGCTTCCGCTTTTGGTCTACGAGGGTACGTGGACACACTCTCCCCTCTCGTTGCTATGCATCACCATGATCCTGTGTGTGCATAGGAAATTTTTGAAATTACTACGTTCCCCAACACCCGCCGCCAGCTTCCAACAGCCGGCAGGTGGCCGCTGTCGAGGATCAGCAACCAGCCGGGCAGCCCAGCCCCAAGCATCAGCGGGGCGGTAAAGTTGCCTGGCAGCCTGCCTTCTCGTTTGAGCAAGCGCTCGATGCCCCATGCAAGTTCCATAGCGGCGCGAAGCCGTCCAACCACACCACCCGGAAGTGCAACTGGCTCACCCGGATTGCCAAGGGCGAGGCCCTGCCGCCTCCTCCGCCAGCCGGCCAGGTAGCCCCAGCTGTTCGGCAACCGGCCCGAGCTGCCGGCATGCTTCAAGATGAGTTCCCCGAAGAGAACGCCACCTACGTCGTCTTCATGAGCGAAGCCGACGACAAGCACAGCAGATGGCAGCAGCACCGCGAGGTGAACGCCGTCAGCTTGGAGGTCCCCATGTTCATGCACTGGTCTGAGAGGCCCATCGCCTGGAGCCAAGCTGACCACCCGGCCGTGATGCCTTCGCCGGGTGCATACGCCTTGGTGCTGGACTCGACCTTCTAAATGAAGAGGCGGACTTGCCGCTTCAGCCGAGTTCTGGTAGATGGCGGCAGCAGCATCAACATCCTGTACCGCGAGACCATGGAGCGGTTGGACATCAAAGTCAAGTAGCTTCAGCCCAGCCGGATTGTCTTCCACGGCATAGTTCCCGGCCTTTCCTGCTCTCCAATCGGCAAGATCAAGATTGACGTCCTGTTCGGCGACAAGAACCATTTCCGCCGTGAGCCAATCTGGTTCGAGGTGGTCGACCTGGACAGCCCCTACCATGCGCTCTTGGGCCGCCCGGCGCTGGCCAAGTTCATGATGGTCCCGCACTATGCCTACCTGAAGGCCAAGATGCCGGGTACCAAGGGCATCATCACTATTGTCGGCGACTACTAGAAGTCGCTGGACTGCGCCGCCGCCAGCAGCCAGCTGGCCGAGTCCCTCGCCATCGCTCAAGAAAAAACGTCTCCTTAACCGGATAGTAGCCATGGCCAGCGAGAAGCCGGCCATGCCGGCTGATCCCAAGGAGGCGGAACCAAAGGCCTCCTTCCAGCCGGCCAAGGAAACCAAGAAGATCGCCTTGGACCCGGCGCACCCGGAGAGGTTTGCTGTCGTAGGGACCAACCTCGACAGCAAATAGGAAGGCGATCTCATTGATTTCCTCCGTGAGAATCGAGACATCTTCGCATAGTCCCCCAAAGACATGCCGGGTGTCCCGACGGATTTCGCCGAGCACAAACTACACGTGAGGCAGGATGCTAAGCCAATCAAGCAACCCCTCCGCCGCCTGTCATAAGAGAAGAGAAGGATCGTTGGTTAGGAAATCGCCCGGCTTCTGGCAGCCGGCTTCATCATGGAAGTGTTTTACCCGAATTGACTTGCCAACCCAGTCCTCGTCTTGAAGAAGAATAACAAGTGGCGCATGTGTATCGACTACACGAGCCTCAACAAGGCCTGCCCCAAGGATCCTTTTGCCTTGCCCCGGATAGATCAAGTGATCGATTCCACCGCCAGATGCGAGTTGCTGTCCTTTCTAGACGCCTACTCCGGCTACCACTAGATTAAGCTGAACCCGGCCGATCGGCTGAAGACCGCCTTCATCACACCATTCGGAGCCTTCTGTTACCTGACCATGACGTTCGGCTTGAGAAATGCCGGCGCCACGTTTCAGCGTTGCATGCAGAAGTGCCTCCTCAAGCAGCTCGGCAGAAATGCCCACGTCTATGTGGACGACATTGTGGTGAAGACGGAGAAGCGCGACACCCTCCTAGAGGATCTCAAGGAGACCTTCGAAAATCTGCGCCATTTTCAAATCAAGCTCAACCCAGAGAAGTGCGTCTTCGGAGTGCCAGCCGGCCAGCTCCTCGGCTTCCTCGTCTCTGAACGTGGCATCGAGTGCAACCCCGTAAAGATCAAGGCCATCGAGCGGATGGAGAAACCCACCAAGCTGCGTGATGTCCAAAAGTTCATCGGGTGCTTAGCATCCCTCAGCCGCTTCATCAGTCGGCTCGGCGAGAAAGCACTCCCCCTGTACCAGCTCATGAAGAAAACCACTTGCTTCGAGTGGAACGACCAGGCAGACAAAGCTTTTCGTCAGCTCAAGCGCATGATGTCCACGCCGCCTATCCTGGCGGCTCCGGCTGCCAAGGAACCGATGCTCCTCTACATCGCCGCCACCAGCCGGGTCATCAGCATGGTGATCGTGGTCGAGCGCTCAGAGGCCGGCAAGGTGCAGCCGGTCCAGAGGTCAGTGTATTATCTGAGCGAGGTCATGTCTGCCTCCAAGCAGAACTACCCCCACTACCAGAAGATGTGCTACGGCGTGTACTTTGCCGCCAAGAAGCTGAAGCAATATTTCCAGTAGCACTCCATCACGGTTGTCTGCACCGCCCCCCTCGCCGAGATTATGGGCAACAAAGATGCCTCAGGCCGGGTGGCCAAATGGGCCATCGAGTTGGCTCCCCACACCATCCTCTACCAGCCCCACACCGCCATCAAGTCCCAAGCGCTGGCCGACTTCTTAGTCGACTGGACCGAGTCCCAGTACCTGCCACCCGCGTCGGATTCTATGCATTGGCGGATGCACTTTGACGGCTCAAAGATGCGTACCGGCTTGGGGGCAGGTATCGTCCTCACCTCTCCGAAGGGCGACAAGCTAAAGTACACGCTGCAGATCCACTTCGCCGCCTCCAACAACGTAGCCGAGTACGAGGCGCTCATCTTTGGGCTCCGACTGGCCAAGGAGATCGGCATTCGCCGCATCCTATGCTACGGCGATTCAGACTTGGTGGTCCAGCAGTCGTCCGGCGACTGGGACGCCAAGGACGCCAACATGGCAAGCTACCGCTTCCTTGTCCAACAGATGAGCGGGCATTTCGATATGTGCGAGTTCCTCCATGTGCCAAGAGCCAACAACGACGCAGCAGACGCCCTCGCCCGCATTGGTTCCACCCGGCAAGCCATACCAACCGGCGTCTCCCTCGAGTGCCTGTGCAAGCCGTATATCAAACCGTCGCCAGAGTCTGACTCCATCTGCGTGCCGGCTGACCCCGGCCCGGGGACTGCGGCGGGCGGCCCGGGGACTTCAGCAGGCGGCCTGGGGACTGCGGCGGTCGGCCCGAGAACTTCACCGACACCACCAGGAGTGGCCGACCCCAGCCCACCGCCCCCCACCCCGGCCACCCTCGTGCCAGTTGCCGTCTTCACGGTGGTGGCGGCTCCATCTTGGGTGCAGCCCATCCGCGACTACCTGGTAAGCCGCATGCTACCAGCAGATGAGGTGCTAGCCCGGCAGATCCAGCGCCGGGCAGGCGCCTACACCATCATCAACAGAGAGCTCGCCAGGCGAAGCGTGACCGGCGTTTATCAGCGCTACGTGGAGCCGGAGAAGGGCGTGGAGATCCTCAGGGACATCCACCAAGGCGAATGTGGCCACCATGCCGCCTCCAGATCCCTCGTAGCCAAGGCATTCCGCCATGGTTTCTTCTGGCCGACTGCATTGGACGACGCCAAGGAGTTGGTCAAGAAGTGCAAAGGGTGCCAGAAGTTCAGCACCAAGCAACACCAGCCGGCCTCCGGCCTCAAGACCATCCCCATCACCTGGCCATTTGCCGTATGGGGTTTGGACATGGTGGGTCCTTTCAAGACAGCACGCAGCGGCATGACTCATCTGCTGGTCGCCGTGGACAAATTCACCAAGTGGATAGAGGCCAAGCCAATCAAGAAGCTGAATGGTCCGACTGCCGTCACGTTCATCACCGACATCACCGTTCGATACGGCGTCCCCCACAGCATCATCACCGACAATGGCACCAATTTCGCCAAAGGCGCCTTGGCCCGTTTCTGCGCAAACCAGGGTATCCGACTGGACCTAGTGTCTGTTGCCCATCCGCAGTCAAACGGCCAGGTGGAGCGAGCAAACGGCCTCATCCTGTCTGGCATCAAGCCCCACCTGATCGAGCCACTGGAGCGATCGGCCGGCTGCTGGATCGACGAGCTGTCGGCCGTCCTCTGGAGTCTTCGGACCACGCCCAACAGATCAACCGGCTTTATGCCCTTCTTCCTCGTGTACGGTGCCGAGGCTATCATCCCCACGGATATCGAGTTCGACTCGCCTCGCGTCACTATGTACACGGAGGCGGAAGCAAAGGAGGTGCGAGAAGACGGCATCGACCTGCTAGAAGAAGCCCGACTGCTGGCATGCAGCCGGTCCGCCATCTACCAGCAGGGCCTACGCCGCTACCACAACAAGAAGGTCAAGCCGCGTACATTCCGTGAAGGCGACCTCGTGCTCCGCCTGATCCAGCGATCAGCTGGCCAGCACAAGCTCGCGGCACCTTGGGAAGGCCCCTTCATCATCAGCAAGGCCCTGGGCAACGACTCGTACTACCTCATCGACGCCCAAAAGCCCAGGGCACACAAGCGAAGCACAGCCGGCGAAGAGACGGAACGGCCATGGAACGCGAACCTACTCCGTCCGTTTCACAGTTAAAGCGAGTGTATGTACCACGCCAACTTTTGTATTAAGTAAAGACCTCAGGTCCCCCGAGATGCACTCGGGGGCTACCTTTTTATCCATGAGATAAGCTTATACCATGAATTGAGTCTTTTGTATATTCTCGCCCCGTCCGGGTTCCGGTCAGCCGACCCGGGGGCTCGCCGTCTTGGCCTGAGTCCACACCAGCCAGGGCCGACTAGTAGTGTGCCGACGCCAAAGCCTTCTCTTCGCTCCATGCAATAGCTCGCGGCACGGCGGTCCGACTGGCAAGAGTCAAAGGCCGGAAACGCTGTCCACATGAAAAACGACCAAGGCAAACGCCGGCTACGGCCAAGCCGGCCTCTCGCCTCCCTCGTCCTGCTGCTCAGTAGCCGGCAGGCCGGTTTCTCGCTCAACTAAGCTACGCTCTAAGCGGCTGAAGTAACTTGCCCGTTCTAAAACGACCAAGTCCCTGACCCAGCCACAGACCGTAGCGCGGCTGTCCGGCTGGCAGGGAGGCGGCCAAGGGAACGCGGCGAAGGAAAGAGCCAAAGAGGGCAAAAGCAAACTCAAGCTAGAACCCGGCAACACATGCAAAATGTGGGGATTTAAACTTTGTACATTGCAAAAGGGCCCGGGGCCAGCACTCTTCAAGTTTAAAAATACACCCCCAGTGGGTGGAACCGCGCATAACTAACATTGTTTTCAAGCACGAGACAGAAAAACTCGAAAAAAGATCTAGGCGGACGGCTCCTCGGGTGGCACGGACTGGTCGGCAGCAGGCGCAGCTCCGGCTGGTGGGGCTGCCGGCTGCGGAATCTCGTCCCGGCGGTCGGCGGCGGCTGACGTGGTGTCTGGCTGGTCGCTAGTCGGCGCCGGGTCGGGCCAGGTCTGGCTGGTCGCTCCGCCACCTGGTGCGACGTAGCTGCCGCCCTTGTCCTGGTCGTCCCCGTAGCCTTCATCGCTGGAGGCAATCTCCTCCGCCGAGTCCTACCCGTCTGACGGGTTCAGACCGAACCAAGACGGGGGCACTTCGGCGCCGTTGTCTTCCCGCTCCGGGACAAAGACGCTGACATCAGCGTATTCGGCAAGAGCCGACGCTCGGATGGCGATGGCGTCGCGCTCCGCCGCCAGCTCCGGCAGCGCCTCCTGGTGGAAGGTGGCCAGCTGTGCCAGGCACACATCAGGGTACCAGGCCTTGACGAACTCCAGCGCCTTCGTAGCCCCAGACCGCGCCACGGAGCTCTTCCAGGCCTCGAGCCGGTCGGCCGCCGCCTCCAGCCAGTCGGCCATCCGACTGGGAGTCCGCGGGATCCGAGAACCCGGCCACAAGCCCTCCAAGACCTGCGACCCGGCTCACTGAAGCTAGCGGAGTAGGCGGAGCATTGGCTCGAGGCGCATCCGGACGGCCATGAGCTGTTCTCGCAAAGTCCGAGGCCGGTCCTGCGCAATCTCCTTGCCCCGCCACCTGCACTCCTCGCGCTGGGCCTCGATAGCCATGCAACGGTGACAGAGTGGCCCGGGAGGAATTCTGTTAAAAAAAAAGACAAAGGCGTCAGAAGACGGCTTCCAGCAACAGCTGGCAGCCAGCAGTCGGCAACAAAAAGAAAGGGACGCACCGTCGAGCAGATCCTCGATCACGGAGTAGCCGTCCCGAAGGATCTTCTCCTTCTCGGACCAGTCCGAGCACTGGATCTCAAACTCGGCCGTGAGGTTCTCCTCGTCCGCCTTCAGCTGCCGAACCCGCTCCACGTGCCGCTCGTCCTGGTCCGCCAGCTCCTTCTCCAACCGATCGTGCGCCGAAGCCGCCTGGTCGCGCTCCTGCCCCGCAACCCGGAGCTGGCCCTCGAGCTCGGCCACGCGCTCCCTCAGCTGGGCGGCAGCCACTGAAACAAAACAAGAAACGTCACCATCTACTCCAACAAAAGCAAGAACAAACCGCCTAAGAAGATCCGGCCCGACTGCTCAGCAGTCGGCCCGAATCTCGGGGGCTACACCCAGCGGGTGCGCTGGCGCTCCCCCTACTGGAAGCTGGCTTACGTACCTCGGCTCTGAGTCAGCTTGGCGGTCCGGGTGGTGAGCATCCGGTTCTGCGTGTTGTAGGCGGCCCCCGCATGTTGTGGTAGTCCTGCAACAAAAACAAGCAGTTCAGCAAACAAGAGCAAGAATACCTTTGAGTTCCAACCCGCCTGCTCAACAGCCGGCTCGAAACTCGGGGGCTACACCCAGTGGGTGCGCTGGCACGCCCCCACAGAAGGTTACAAGACAAAGGAGCAAAAGCAAGATGCGCCTACCCGGACGGACGACCGCAGCGCCAGCAGCTCCCCCTTCGCCTTGAGGAGAGTCGCGTTGTGGGCAAGGAACTGGTCCTCCACGTCCCGCACCGCCAGGTTCAGGGCGGCTGGGCCGGCCCCTGCCACCCAACCTAAAGGAGCAGCGCTTGTAGCTCCGGTGCTGACCCCCCGTGAGATCGAGGCCGCGGTCTCCACCCGCCTTGGCTCTGAGGTCGCCCGCGTCGCACGCGGGCGCGTCCGAGCAGGAACGCGCGCCGCCAAGGCCCGGCCTGCTGCCTGCCTAGCGCCGGCTTGCGGCACCTCCGGCTGGTTGGGCCCGCCACCTCCTCGACCACCAGCATCCGGTGTGCGCTGAACCTCCTCCGCCTCTGGGGTGGTGGCGTTGATGACCGCCAGCCCCGGCACTGACTGGCCGGCTCCAGCTACCCCCGACGGCGCTCGGTTCTTCGCCACCTGCGCTTCCGACTGCTCAGTAGTGATGATCTCCGGGACCTCACCACCAGCCGGATCCACCGTAGCCCTGGCGTCGGCCTCCGCCTGCGCCTTTCGGGTGGCCTCCGCCTCCGCCCTCTCCACGGCCTGGGCCTCCGCCTGCGCTGTTTCCCCCGCCCAGGCGTCGGCCCGCGCCCTTTCCGCGGCCTCCTGCTCCTCGCGCGCCTCCCGCGTTCGCCGTCGCCTCTCGAAGGGCGGCAGCTGGATCCACGCGCCTGGCCCCCTCGGAGCGGCCCGTTGCATCCATCAATGAGGCAGAGGGAGCCCGCGTGACGGTACAGGCCGTCCTGTTCAACAAGAAAGCAAAAGATGAAGAAACCCCCAGGGGAGAAGAAAAGATGGAAGTCAGGGCAGCAAGCGCGCGTACCCGGACGTATACGGCATGGGCTTGGGCCCCTTCCGGGCGGCGGCCACCTTCAGGGCCTCTTGCCGCCTGGTCGCCTCCACCTGCTTGGCCTTCTTCGCCGGGTGGCTGCCAAACCTCCCCGCAAGGAGGCGGCATTTATTTCCGCCAGCCGGAGCAGCCGGCCGCGACGCAGAAGAGCCGGCTCCCGCCCCCGCGCCTCTGCCAGGTCGACGCCGCTCCTCGTCATCCTCGTCATCGTCCGGCCAAGCCCGGATGTCGCCGACTCCTCCACCTCCCGAGGAGCCGCCTGCTCCGGCGCTGCCTCCTCCGGTGGCCTCGTCGTCGCCGCCTTCCTCCATGGCGGCCGCTCCCAGCTCGGGGTCGCCCACGTCGCTGTCTTCGCGGTCCGGCATCCACGCTCGGTCCGCAGCCGCCCGCCTTGGCCCGGGAAGCGCTGCATCAGGGCCGGCTGGTCAGGACGGAAGAAAAGAAAGCATTATAAGAAAAGCAGCCGGACCTGGTACTTACCGCCGGGGGCAGGTTGGTCCGACTGTATGGCTCCTTGCCGATGTGCCACTCCTCCTCACTGAGCTTGCAGTTGGAGAAGTAATTCACATGGCGGACCACCTCCACCTCCGGCATCTCCTTGGTGGACATCCGGCATGGGTCCCGGCGGCCGCCCATCTCGCTGATGAGATGCGGCCGAAGTTGGAGGGGCGACACCCGGCGCATGACGAAGCCGGCCAGCAGGTCGGCCGGCTTGAGCCCCTCCTGGTCGGTCATCTCTTGAAGCCGGGCGAGGACGCTGACGATGAGGGCCGGCAGGCGCTTGGGCGGCTGCTGTTGCCAGTTGTCCCGCGGTCCAGCAGGCGGCCCGGGCACAAAAGCCGGCAAGTTGATGTAGCCATTGACCGGATGGAGATTCCGGATGTAGAAATAAGACTTCTGCCAGAGCTTGGTCGACTCGTGCAGAGGAATGGCCGGGAAGCGGGTGCCGCCTCCTGAGCGCCTCACGGCGACGCATGCCCCGCACTGAGCCGGCTCGTCCTTCGCCGACGTGCCCAGCTTGAGGTAGAAGAATCTACCCCAGAGCTCAAGCGTGGGCAAGACACCGAGGTACCCCTCGCAGAGCGTGACGAAGGCCGCCAAGAGCACCACCGTGTTGGGGGTGAGATGATGCGGCTGCAGGCGGTAGAAGTCGAGGAAAGCCCGGAAAAGTTACTAACCGGGAGCCCGAAGCCGCGAAGGAAATGCGTGCGGAAGACAACGAACTCGCCGGGCTCCGGCCGCGGCGAGATCTCCCACTCGGGCGGAAGGCGCACGCCCACATTGTCGGCATGGGGGAGCCTCCGCGTCGCGCGGAGGAAGTCGACGTGATCCTCGTGCATGTTGGAGCCCAGCCAGCCGCTCTTCGCCATGGCTGGGAGACGACAAGGAGAGGCTCGAGGATGGGAGCGAGGCGACGCTGCGGCGGCGCGGGGCGACTGCGGTGGAACAGTGGCCGCGGCTGAGCAACAGCTGCGGCAGAGCGGCAGCAGAGGAGCGGCCACAGCGGCGGCCAGAGGAAGAAGAGGGAGTGGGAGGGGACGCGCGTGCACCTCGCCGCCCCTCCTCCTCCCCCCATTTATAGCCGGCTGGGGGCGAAGCCGAGGCGACGTGGGGGCGTGGGATTAACTGCGCCGCATGTCCCGCACGCCCCTGTGTATCCCGCGCATTAAAGGCGCATTAAGCGCACCACGGAAGGGCAACCGCCCCCTCCGGCCGCAGCGGGTCCGTGCGCGGGCCGAGGCCATGTGGTGGCGGGCCCCGGCCTGCGGCGACGTCCCGTCGCGCGTGTGGGCTGGCAGGCCGGCTTGACCCGCTGACGCCGCGTGGCGCGTGCGTGGCGGGCGGCGCCATCCCCGCTCCCGCCTCATCGATTCGAATCCGCTAGGCAGCTACTGTCGTGGCCGGCTGCCGGCGTCCGGCTCCTCCCAGCGGGTCGGGGCGGAAGGCGGAAGATCTCTCGAAGGGGAAACTACTGAGGCACTTGGCCGGTCAGCCGCAGAGCCTCACCAGCTTCGGGGACTACTGTCAAGGGGATAGACTCCGGGTAGCCTCACCCGCACCTGACAACATTTCGAGGCATCGGGGCAAGCCAGGCCCCTCAGGCTGGCAGGTCTCACTACGGGTTCCCAGAGCCGGCTGGTACCATCCAGCCGGCCTCCAGAATACGGCGCGCTCTCCGAGGGCGGCGTGGGCATGGGCCGGCTTCTAGCTGGCGGCCCGCCCCTTCCCTCGGGGTCTGAGCCCGACCAGGCGACAAGCTGGGGCATGGCCGCAGTGCGCCATGCCTCCTCCAAAGCAAGACCGTATGGCTACAGTGGGCGCCGCCCAGCACGGAGCTGTAGCCACGGCGCGCCCGACATGGCCTCCGTTGGCGCGGGCGGCGCTACAGTGAAAAGCCGTCAGCGGGGCCCGCCGGCGACGGGTCCCGCCTGTCGGCCGGTTCCTCGACGGCCGGCAGGGCCCGACAGAGGCGGCCCCAGCAGCCGGCGGAGAACCCGGCTCCCATAGACGCTGACTGCCGGGGCCTACCACGCGGCCATATTACCCTTGTACCCCTGGGGGGTTAGCCTATAAAACCCCCCAGGCCACACCCACGCAAAGGGGCCCCTCTTAGATTCCACCTCAGTTCTACACATACCACAGCCAGGGAGAGGAGAGAGCTAGCCTCGCCCTTCTTCCTCCTCTGGCCGAACAGCTCTAGGAGCACCATTGTACTCTTTGCTTCATAGTGAGCATGCGGAGACCCCGCAGAGCAGGAGTAGGGGTTTCATCTCTTAGGAGAGCCCCGAACCTGGGTATATCTCGTGTCCGTCCGAGCTTGTGCCCACTGCTGCTTCCAGGACCCGACGAAGATCTCATGGCCCCAACCACGATAAGCCACCCCCTGGCATCTGTCGAGATTTTACCACGACATCAAGACTTGGAGGAAGGAACGACCGCAGAAGATGAAAGACCAAGAAGAAGCAAATAAGGAAGCTGAAGGTACTGAATGTTTTTTTGCGCATGTTCAGTCTATAGATTATGTTGTTGCTGTAGAGACTGACTCAAAACCGAGGATGGTTTCGCATGATGGAGGGGAGACGAGGGTCGATCCGTTGTTGGCCCGATCTTTCACAGCACAAACCTCCATCGCAGCAAGAACTAGCTGCGGGTTTATGAAGATGTTCGCAAATCCCACGAAAACAACACGCCAACCCCTCGATCCGAAGGAATAACGTGGACGAACCGTATAGGCTCAGCTTGTAATACCCTACGCGTCGCGTCGCAGGAACTCACACGCCAGTAGAGATTTTGACAAGAATTCTCTAAACTCGATAATGGCCGACGGCCGAAACACACGCGGTGTCTAATTCATCTAAAAAATAACCTCCCTCATTACAATGCACACCTGGGCTTTTTATATCAGCAACCGACCCTCCTAAATTTGCTTGTTAAGCAAACAAACCGAACCTTCTAATTTGACGTGACCCACACAAATCTCAAAACATGAGGACTCTACTATACTATATATTTAAACAGATTACTTGCCTTATTATCTAGCACGTAATCTTTACATTACCAACAATCAAAAGCTAACTGACTTTGACTAATTCATTGGATGTGACGCCCTTGGTTCTGCATGGCAGGTGGCCCCCAGCCAGTTGTTTTTAAGGGTAGGAATTCCATTGGCAGAAACATATCTTTGTATGCGTGTAATTCTGGTGGTCGAGTCCTTCCAAAGAAATAACCGAATAGATCTCCTCTAGCCGTACCCGAGCTCATCTCATGGGCTGTCATGTACGTAGCTTGATTTTCGTACTCAACTAGAAAATAGATTGATCTTTTAATTCCGGAAAACCAATCAGCTATGAAAATATGGTTGCATGCGATCTGGACAACTTTCAATTCTCTTCCTTTGTCACGTTGCACCATATCATGCTCTAGCTTGCCATCTCTTGACTTTCTATGTGTGACTACGACATTGCTGAGAATAGTAGAATTGGTCGTAGTAGTTGACAGAAGCATGGCCGTATCATACAGGAGCTGAAGCTGATGTTATGAACGTCTAGCAAGCTCGATCTGATGACTACTCAATAGTTTAGTGTGCCATGCTTTACGGCTTAGAACCGGGACTTCAAAGACATTTTGAACTTCATGGAGCATATGAGATGTTCCAGGAGTTGAAGTTAATATTTCAAGCAAATGCCCTGGTTGAGAGATATGAAGTATCCAACAAGTTCTATAGCTGCAAGATGGAGGAGAAAGGTTCTGTCAGTGAACACATACTCAAAATGTCTGGGTATTATAATCACTTGACTCAGCTGGGAGTTGATCTTCCAATTGATTGTGTTATTGACAGAGTTCTTCAATCACTGCCACCAAGCTACAAAGGCTTCGATGAACTATAATATGCAAGGGATGAACAAAACAATTCCCGAGCTCTTCGCAATGCTCAAGGCTGCGGAGGTAGAAATCAAGAAGGAGCATCAAGTGTTGATGGTTAACAAGACTACTAGTTTCAAGAAAAAGGGCAAGGGAAAGAAAGGGAACTTCAAGAAGAATGGCAAGCAAGTTGCCACTCCCGGGAAGAAGCCCAAAGCTGGACCCAAGCCTGAAACTGAGTGCTTCTACTGCAAAGGGACTGGTCACTGGAAGCGGAACTGCCCCAAATACTTGGCGGATAAGAAGGATGGCAAAGTGAACAAAGGTATATTTTATATACATGTTATTGATGTCTACCTTACTAATGCTCATAGCAGCGCCTGTGTATTTGATACTGGTTCGGTTCCTCATATTTGTAACTCGAAACAGGAGCTGCGGAATAAAAGAAGAATGCGCGTCGGAAATGGTTCCAAGGTCGATGTGATCGTCGTCGGCACGCTACCTCTACATCTACCTTTGGGATTAGTTTTAGACCTCCATAATTGTTATTTGGTGCCCGCGTTGAGCATGAACATAATATCTAGATCTTGTTTATTGTGAGACGGTTATTCATTTAAGTCAGAGAATAATGGTTGTTCTATTTATATGAATAATATCTTTTATGGTCATGCACCCTTGAAGAGTGGTCTATTCTTGTTGAATCTCGATAGTAGTGATACACATATTCATAATATTGATGCCAAAAGATGCAAAGTTGATAATGATAGTGCAACATACTTGTGGCACTGCTGTTTAGGTCATATTGGTGTAAAGCGCATGAAGAAACTCCATGCATATGGACTTTTGGAATCACTTGATTATGAATCATTTGATACTTGCGAACCATGCCTCATGGGCAAGATGACTAAAACTCCGTTCTCCAGAACAATGGAGCGAGCCAATGACTTATTGGAAATAATACATACCGATGTATGCGGTCCGATGAGTGTTGAGGCACGCGGCGGGTATCATTATTTTCTAACCTTCACAGATGATTTGAGTAGATATGGGTATATCTACTTAATGAAACACAAGTCTGAAACATTTGAAAAGTTCAAAGAATTTCAGAGTGAAGTGGAGAATCATCGTAACAAGAAAATAAAGTTTCTACGATCTGATCGCGAAGGCGAATATTTGAGTTACGAGTTTGGCCTTCATTTAAAACAAAGTGGAATTGTTTCACAACTCACACCACCTGGAACACCACAGCGTAATGGTGTGTCCGAACGTTGTAACCGTACTTTATTAGATATGGTGCGATCTATGATGTCTCTTACCGATTTACCACTATTGTTTTGGGGTTATGCATTAGAGACAGCCGCATTCACGTTAAATAGGGCATCGTCTAAATCCGTTGAGACGACACCATATGAACTGTGGTTTGGCAAGAAACCTAAGCTGTCGTTTCTTAAAGTTTGGGGTTGTGACACTTATGTCAAAAGGCTTCAGCCTGATAAGCTCGAACCCAAATCGGAGAAGTGCGTCTTCATAGGATACCCTAAGGAAACAATTGGGTACACCTTCTACCACAGATTCGAAGTCAAGATCTTTGTTGCCAAGAATGGAACCTTTCTAGAGAAGGAGTTTCTCTCGAAAGAAGTGAGTGGGAGGAAAGTAGAAATTGATGAGGTAATTGTACCTTCTCTCGAATTGGAGAGTAGCATATCACAGAAAACTGTTCCACTGATGCCTACACCAACTAGAGAGGAAGCAAATGATGTTGATCATGAAACTTCAGATCAAGTTACTACTGAACCTCGTAGGTCAACCAGAGCACGATCCGCACCAGAGTGGTACGGTAATCCTATTCTGGAAGTCATGTTACTAGACCAAGGCGAACCTACGAATTATGAAGATGCTATGATGAGCCCAGATTCCAATAAATGGCTTGAGGCCATGAAATGTGAGATAGGATCCATGTAAGAGAACAAAGTGTGGACTTTGGTGGACTTGTCTGATGATCGGCAAGTCATTGAGAATAAATGGATCTTCAAGAAGAAGACTAACGCTGATGGTAATGTTACTGTCTACAAAGCTCGACTTGTCGCAAAATGTTTTCGACAAGTTCAAGGAGTTGACTATGATGAGACTTTCTCACCCGTAGCGATGCTTAAGTCTGTCCAAATCATGTTAGCAATTGCCGCATTTTATAATTATAAAATCTGGCAAATGGACGTCAAAACTGCATTCCTTAATGGATTTCTTAAAGAAGAGTTGTATATGATGCAACCAGAAGGTTTTGTGGATCCTAAAGGTGCTAACAAAGTGTGCAAGCTCCAGAGATCCATCTATGGACTGGTGCAAGTATCTCGGAGTTAGAATATACGCTTTGATGAGGTGATCAAAGCATATGGTTTTATACAGACTTACGGTGAAGTTTGTATTTACAAGAAAGTGAGTGGGAGCTCTGTAGCATTTCTGATATTATATGTGGATGACATATTGTTGATTGGAAATGATATAGAATTTCTGGATAGCATAAAAGGATACTTGAATAAGAATTTTTCATTGAAAGACCTCGGTGAAGCTGTTTATATATTGGGCATCAAGATCTATAGAGATAGATCGAGACGCTTAATAGGACTTTCACAAAGTACATACCTTGATAAAGTTTTGAAGAAGTTCAAAATGGATCAGTCAAAGAAAGGGTTCTTGCCTGTGTTACAAGGTGTGAAATTGAGTCAGACTCAAAGCCCGACCACTGCAGAAGATAGAGAAAAAATGAAAGTCATTCCCTATGCCTCAGCCATAGGTTCTATCATGTATGCTATGTTGTGTACCAGACCTGATGTGTGCCTTGCCATAAGTCTGGTAGGGAGGTACCAAAGTAATCCAGGAGTGGATCACTGGACAGCGGTCAAGAACATCCTGAAGTACCTGAAAAGGACCAAGGATATGTTTCTCGTTTATGGAGGCGACGAAGAGCTCGTCGTAAATGATTACGTCGATGCTAGCTTCGACACTGATCCGGATGACTCTAAGTCACAAACCGGATACATATTTATATTGAATGGTGGAGCTATCAGTTGGTGCAGTTCCAAGCAGAGCGTCGTGGCGGGATCTACGTGTGAAGCGGAGTACATAGCTGCTTCGGAAGCAGCACATGAAGGAGTATGGATGAAGGAGTTCATATCCGACCTAGGCGTAATACCTAGTGCATCGGGTCCAATGAAAATCTTTTGTGACAACACTCGAGCAATTGCCTTGGCGAAGTAATCCAGGTTTCACAAGAGAACCAAACACATCAAGAGATGCTTCAACTCCATTCGTGAAAAGGTCAAGGATGGAGACATAGAAATTTGTAAAGTGCATACGGATCTGAATATGGCAGACCCGTTGACTAAGCCTCTTCCGCGAGCAAAACATGATCAGCACCAAGACTCCATGGGTGTTAGATTCATTACAATGTAATTTAGATTATTGACTCTAGTGCAAGTGGGAGACTGAAGGAAATATGCCCTAGAGGCAATAATAAAGTTGTTATTTTATATTTCCTTATTCATGATAAAGGTTTATTATTCATGCTAGAATTGTATTGATCGGAAACTTAAATACATGTGTGAATACATAAACAAATACCGTGTCCCTAGTAAGCCTCTACTAGACTAGCTCGTTGATCAAATATGGTTAAGGTTTCCTAACCATAGACATGTGTTGTCATTTGATAACGGGATCACATCATTAGGAGAATGATGTGATGGACAAGACCCATCCGTTAGCTTAGCATATTGATCGTTCAGTTTATTGCTATTGCTTTCTTCATGTCAAATACATATTCCTTCGACTATGAGATTATGCAACTCCCGGATACCGGAGGAATACCTTGTGTGTTATCAAACGTCACAACGTAATTGGGTGATCATAAAGATGCTCTACAGGTATCTCCGAAGATGTTTGTTGCGTTGGCATAGATCGAGATTAGGATTTGTCACTCCGAGTATCGGAGAGGTATCTCTGGGCCCTCTCGGTAATACACATCATAAGAAGCCTTGCAAGCAAAGTGACTAATGAGTTAGTTACAGGATGATGTATTACGGAACGAGTAAAGAGACTTGCCAGTAACGAGATTGAACTAGGTATGAAGATACCGACGATTGAATCTCGGGCAAGTAACATACCGATGGACAAAGGGAATTGTGTATGTTGTCATAACGGTTCGACTGATAAAGATCTTCATAGAATATGTAGGAGCCAATATGGGCATCCAGGTTCCGCTATTGGTTATTGACCAGAGAGGTGTCTCGGTCACGTCTACATAGTTCTCAAACCCGTAGGGTCCGCACGCTTAACGTTCGTTGATGATATAGTGTTATATGAGTTATATGATTTGGTGACCGAATGTTGTTCAGAGTCCCGGATGAGACGACGGACATGACGAGGAGTCTCGAAATGGTCGAGAGGTAAAGATTGATATATAGGACGATGGTATTCGGATACCGGAAGGGTTTTGGATGCACCGGGTAGCCATCGGGTCACCGGAAGGGGTTCTGGACACCCCCGGTAGGTGTTATGGGCTTAATGGGCCAAGGGAGGGACAAACCAGCCCACAGGGGACTAGTGCGCCCCTCTCCCTGGCCGGCCAGCCCTAGGGAAGGTAAGGGGGAGGGCTAGCCCCTCCTGCCTTTCCCTCTCATGGGAGAAAGGAAAGGGGGGGACCCTCCCCTGCCTTTCTCCCTCACCAATATAAGGCAAGGGGGCACAGCTTGGGAGAGACCCCAAGTAGGATTCCTTCTACTTGGGCGTCCCCTTTGGCTGCTCCTCCCTCCCTCCCACCTATATATATGTGGGAGGGGGGCGCCTAGCATACGACAGACAATTGCCTAGCCGTGTGCGGCGCCCCCCTCCACCGTTTACACCCCCGGTCATATTTTCGTAGTGCTTAGGCGAAGCCCTGCGGAGATAGCTTCACCATCACCGTCACCACGCCGTCGTGCTGCCGGAACTCATCCACTACCTCGCCGTCTTGCTTGATCAAGAAGGCGGAGGACGTCATCGAGCGAAACGTGTGCTGAACGCGGAGGTGTCGTACGTTCGGTGCTCGATCGGTTGGAACGCGAAGAAGTTCGACTACATCAACCGCGTTGTCAAACGCTTCCGCTTACGGTCTACGAGGGTACGTAGACACACTCTCCCCTCTCGTTGCTATGCATCTCCTTGATAGATCTTACGTGTGCGTAGAATTTTTTTTATTTTCCATGCAACGTTTTCCAACAAAACTCTAGCCGGCTTTTCTTGTAGGTGAGACTACCTCTGTATCTGAAGAATTAATTGTGTTAATAGCTCGGTATGTGGTACGTAAGTTACGACGGTCTTACACAAAACTTATCGGGGTATGTTTGAACGGTTCTTTCCATTGGCTTATAAGTTACCATGGCATTTATATGTAGTTATCAGGTCCGCGACACGTATATTATCATGCTATTTACACAGAAGTTACTGAGGATGTTTTTAATAATTTTTTCAGGTAAAGAAAAGCTACCACGATGTTTGTACGTAAGCTATCAAGTTTGTGGTGCGTAAATTATCAGGATCATTATAGAGAATTTATCGGGGATGTTTCAAAACAAACTCTTTTTTGGCGGCACATGAGAAAACGACTGTTGTTCGAATTTTATAGGGTGCGGAACATTTATTTCTCTACAAAATGTTCATCATTATGAAAAAGGAAAAGTATAACACGATGCATCACTCCTTTAAAAAACTTGGATCAGATGGTTTTGTCCACTCTTCAAAGTAGGCATTGTTGTTTTTCTTTTCCACTCATTTAATAATGTATAAAATCCATCTAATCTATAAAAAAATCAGAACAAAAACTTAGCTCAGCTGGTAGCGCACAGTGGCCTCAACCAGCAGGTTTTGTGTTCAATTCCTAGTAGAGCCCCTTTTTTCACGCGAGACTGAAAAAAAGGATCGAGCGGTTTTATCGCGTGAGAGAAGCGGATCAAGTTGTTTTTCTTTTACACTCATTTAATAAGGTATAAAATACATGTAATCTGCATAAAAACCAGAACAGAAAATTAGCTCAGCTAGTAGTGTGTTGTGGTCTCAACCAACAGGCCGTGTGTTCGATTCTTAGTGGCGCCCTTTTTTTTCTTTTCACGCGCGAGACTGGAAAAAAACACAGATCGAGCGATTGTCGCGCGGGAGAACCGGATCGAGCGGTCGCCGGGTCGTTCGAACCTGTTGTTAACTTCCGGTCGTCTGGATTTTAGCTTTCTTGTTGGATCTATTGTGATGTAACTTAGCATTCATGCATAATTCATTCCGTAGCCTAATTGGTAGGTAATCGCAGAAAAACCAGCCATGTGGTATGATTAAAGCAAACAAAGATCAAGAAAAGAAAAAGCGGAAGTATGTGAGCACTACATGAGGATCGTGCGTCTCTTGAGTTGTTCGGAAGGTCCCTAAAATTAAGACGTTTGCCGGTTATTTGGTTCAATTTCTTAGTGTGCCAAAACCAAAGTTTTTTTCTCTGTAGCTACTGTGTTGTTGTTTAATAGTAGATAAAATTCCTTCAATTTAACACGTACACAACCTAGCTTTGTTGGTTAACGGGATTGGCCTAAGCTGGCCACGACCACGACCCCCTACGACCAGGGGTCGAGTCCTGGTATTCACCACGTTGTTTTTATCTTGTCCGGTCGACTGGAGAATAGCTTTCTCGAACTACGTCTCTCTCTCTCTTTTGTTTGGCGGAATTCAGAACCATATCTCAGAGTCATGTATAAAAATTTATCTGAGATTATCATTGCTTTTCTGTGTGTAGGACTCTTTGAAATAGTTTGGATTGCCTGCCACAAGTGTCACGTGGTCTGTGTGTAGGACTCAAATGATCTTGTTTTGTAAGAGAGTTTTGCAAGTGGCAATAATCCTTACATATGTAAATTCATTCCACCAACCCTAGCCCCCTCGTAGTCCCCCGCGGGGACTAGGGTGGTGACGCCACCTTCTGCTTCCCTCGCCTACGCACCCTCTCTTCCCCGCCACCACATCGGCCGGAGCCGCCAGGGAAAATCCCCTTCCGGTGGTCGGCGGCGGGGCCCTTTGTAACACCCCATGTCATTAGTTACAGTAATCACTTTTGATAATGACAAGTCAGCATGATTAACAGTGCCTGATCATCATTTGCATCATATTGCATTTCAACTCCTAACTCAAATACAAATTAAATTAAAGTGAAAAAAAAGTTGTTGAAACACAGAAACTAAAATGTTCAATAAATAAAAAATATTTCAGAGACTATTCTAAAATTGTAACCAACATTTAATAAACTAATTAAGTAATTCAAACATCCTCTAACAGTGGCTGAAAACAATATTTAATAGCCTTTTATTTGATCTAAATTAAATAAGGAATTGTGTTTTGCCCAAACTAGTTTTTGGTGTTAGGATATAATGCACTGTGATTTGAGGACTAGGTCACACTTTTTACAAAATTCGTTTAGTGCCCAAACAATTAGCAAAACAGGAAAAGAAAAGAAAACAGAAAAGAGAAAATGGAAAAAGGCCTAAAGCTCTACTGTGCACTTGAGCCTACTGCTACAGTGCCGGCCCAACCCACCTGACGCCGTCCCCCACCTCCCGCACTGCTCCTCGCCCTCGCTGTCGAACGCGCACGCGCGCGCACCGGCCCCTCCTCGTCCCCGATCGACAGCGGCCACCCGTGCGCCGCGGACGCCTATAAGCGCCCGTCCCCAACCCCGCGGACGAACCCTAGCTACTCCACTTGCCCTCTCCCTCGCTCCCCCGTCGCAGCCGAACGCCGCCGCCGCCATGCACGCCGGCTAGCCGCGGCCACAGCCCACCTCTCGCCTCCGTAGCCTGTCCAGAAGCTCCGCCACGACGGGCCCGTCCTCCTCGACCACAAGCCCGAGCCCAGGAGCTCTGCATCGCCGGCCTGCTTCGCTTTCTTCCCCTACGGCCGTCGACGATCGCCGCTTCGATTCGCGCCGCCCCGAGCTCCTCCGTTCTTCCCCAGGCCTTCTCTGCAACGCCGGTGAGCCCCTGCGCCGAACGCGCCCTCCCCTGCCCCCTCTAGCCGCCCGTAGCGCTCGCTCCACCGTAGCCCGAGCCCACCGCCGCGGACCTCATCGCCGGCGTCGTTCCGGCGACCTTTTGGTCATTTGCTCGCGCCCGTCTTGCTCGCGCGTGCACGTAGGCCTCGCCCCGCTCTCTGGATTGCCCGAACTCGCACCGTAGCCCCATCTCCGTCGCACGCCCGAACCACCCCGCCGCCGGCGAGCTCGTGTCGCTCGACTCCGGCCTCCCCAGCCCCCCGCACCGCCACCGTTCGACGCGCGACGCCAAGCCGTGTCAAACGCAAGCAACCGCGCCGCGAATAGCCCCCTGTGTGCAAAACCCGAGCCAAGCCCGCCGCGCGCCACCGCGTTTGGCTCGCCGGAGCTAACTCCGGCGCGTCGCCGGCCAGCGCTGACCTGGCCTGGGTGGGCCCCACCCAGCGCCACTGACCCCTGGGCCCCAGTTGACCTGTTGACCAGGTCAACTGCTGACGTGGCCGCCCCTGTCTCACTGACATGCGGGCCCCACCTAATAAATGAATTTAAATAAATAAATAAACTGCTAATTAGTTAATTAAGTTAATTAGTTAAACTAATAGACACTGACTACTGGGGCCCACCCACTAATTAACCCAATTAGTTAATTTTAACCCCTCTGTTAAGGCCACTGTGTATGATATGTGGGCCCCACATGTCAGGTTGACCCTGGTCAGCCCCTGTTGACCTGCTGACGTCACACCTAGGTTATGCTGATGTCATAATTCACTATTCTGGATAATTCGAATTTAAATAAATAATTAAATTCAGAAAATGATTTAAACTTTAGAAAATCATATAAAATAAACCGTAAATTCGATGAAAATAATTTATATATGAAAGTTGCTCAGAATTTTGATACGAACCCGAATACGCCCTCCGTATTCCTGTCAGATGCATCTAGCTAGATGAACATGAAACTTTTAGACCGATTTCGATAAATGAATAGTGCCCAACTTTAATTAAATAAATCCGAATAAATTCCTAAATTAACTAAATCATTTAGTTAGGCAGTTGAACACCCCGGCATATCATTTAGACATGCCATGCATATTGTTTGCATTTTTGCCATGAATTTATTGTTTCTCTCCCCCTCCTTCTCTCTCGATAGACGCCGAGACCGACGACGCTGCAGCTGGGTACGACTGCGCTACAGACGAGCAGCCCGTTGACGACCCCTCTCTCTTGCCAGAGCAACCAGGCAAGCCCCCCCCCCTTGAGCATCCAGATATCGCTCATTCCATTTCTCCTGCTTGCATTAGATTTTGCTACTGTTAATGTTTGCTCCTATTCTGATGCATAGCCTGCTTTCGTAACCTGTTCATTGTCACCTTACCTGCCTATGATAAACTATTTAGTATAGGTTGGTAGTGAACTATCAGTGACCTCCACCACCTTTCCTTTGTTGCCCCTGCTTGATCATCGACGACTCGATCAATGTGATCGTCGACCAGAGACCGACACATCACTTCACCCCCTTAGTTGTACGACTCTGCATAGTTACTATCGAGTGCCGAGGGTGATACCTCGTAACGCACTCCTGATGAATACTCTGCAGTGTAGCTGTTCGGTCGTGGTCATCGAGGGTGATTCCTCCTTCTCCACTTCCGATACGACTCTGTCGTGCAACCCCTCAGTGGGAACCTCGAGGGTGATGCCTCATACGTTCACCCTGATGATTACATCTAGTGGAATTCACCGAGGGTGATTCCTCGGGTTTCCCCCTTGATGTTGTGACCACACGGTTACTTTGACCTTTGTTACAGGCGGGTCGACCCTGATGGGTACCCGCAGGGGGATCTATGTTGTGGCGAAGTTTCAGAAACTCTGATTGTCTCCACGTGATACTAATTGAGCCTATTGGATTTGGATTTGTGATCTGAGTGGGTCGACGTGCCCTATACGCACTACCACCACACGGGATTATGGTTTATGGGGCCCTCTATGTCGTACGTTTCTCCCGAGAGCTCATCAGACGTCACGATTCACCATGCGGGCTGATTGTCGGGAATGGGCTGGATACTTCACTGACGAGTTTAGTGTCGCGCCTGCACCCCGGCTAGCCACGCAACGCGTAGGGTGCCCAGGGCGATGGCCCAAGACCTCTGGGTGCATAGGTTAGTCCGGCGTGCTGACCTCTCTGCTCAGCCTAGGTAGGGCGCTGCTTCGTGTTGATCTTCCGAGGCCGGGCATTACCCAGCAAGTGTGTCCGGCCAGAGGTGATCGAGCGTGTTGGGTAACAGTAGTGCACCCCTGCAGGGATGAATAATCTATCGATAGCCGGTCCTACGGTAAATGACGCTCAGTTTGTATATCCCGATCTACTACTTGAACTGGATACTTGATTACTTAATGGAAGCTTCAGGATCACTTTCTCGCAGGGAATCGAGGAAGGATCTTTAAGCTGTTCTTCAACATGTTTGCTTAATAAAATGCTATCCTACTCTCTTCTATTGCTGCAAGATGATGGCTTTGTGAAGATGTTTGAAGATGCTAGTCTTCGATAGGACTAGGGCTTCTCTCTACTCTGGCTTTTCTGCAGCCCAGTCCACATATACAGCCTTTCCCCTTTGATAATGTTGCATATGTAGTGTAGATCCTTACTTGCTGAGTACTTCGGATGAGTACTCACGGTTGCTTTGCTTCTTCTTTTTCCCTATATACCCCATTTGATGATACCTCAGACGATGGAGCCCAGAAGCCAGATGCCACCTCAGGAGCTTACTACCAGGAGGGTCCAGACGGCACGTAGTACTGGATCGAGCCAGCCGATCAGGAGTAGGATCGGAGGCTCCCAGGCAGGAGGCCTACGTCTTTCGATCTAGAGTCGTTGTTTGTGCTAGCCTTCTTAAGGAAAAAACCTGTCTAACTATGTCTGTACTCAGATAATATTTGTATGACTGACTTATGTATTCGGATCTTCGGATCCCTGGTCTGTAATATTGTGGATCTCCGTTTATTTGTGTTAGAGTTGTGTTGTGATATCTTTCCGTAAGTCCCTGTGCTTGATCGTGCATGTTTGCGTGTATGATTAGTGCACGATTGAGTCGGGGGCGTCACACCCTTCTCCCCTTTGGCTCGTCGGTGGCCGACAGGGGGCGACTGGACCAAGCAGAGGCGCTGAGCTCTCACGGGACTTGGAGGGCGACTACGAGCATATGTGGTGGCGGCATGCACACGTGGTGGTGGCGCAACATCGATGTGGGTGGTTGGTGGCAGCGCGGCGGCTGCACGTGAATCTGGCGTAGAGCCACGCTCGGTGGCGGACGGCTGTGCCTCGGCATGTGTGGACTGCCGCGCAATGGTGGGGATGGGGTTCGATGAGCAGCAATGAGCTACGGGTGGTTCTTGTGGTGGCGACGAGGAATCGGGCCTCGGCGTGCTCGGGAGCAGCGCTCCGGTGCTCCAGCGTGCCAGATCCTTCATACGGCGCGAGGCAACCCCCTCATCGGTGCGGGGCGGGGGCATACCGAGGCCAGGCCATGACTGGCAGCAGGCGATGGTTTTGTGTGGTTCTCCAACGGCCCGGTGGGGTTAGATGTAGGGTTAGGTTGTGGCTGGTTTTGAGGGCTAGACCAGACCTGGCCCATGGAATCCCGCTACTCCAGCGGCCCGTCTTCCAGGGCTGCCCCCAACGACGATGCTGGCGGGCCCCAATGATCTGTGCCCCCGACTGAGGCGGGAGTTGGACCCGGATGGTATCTGGCACCCGTGTCTGGGTTCCTTTGCACGTGGATCGGCTTCGGTGTTGGCCGGTCCTAGACATGGCTACAACATTCCCACCCATTTTGTTGACCATGTCTATGTGTGTGCTTCGCTGCCCTAGAGGCCTGGTGGCAGTGGAGTATCTGTCTTGCAAGGCGCTGTAATGGCCCTGTATGGTGAGGCTGCTTGGTTTGGCTCTCTGACGAGCGGCGTGGCAGCGGGTGTCAGTGGTATGCGTCAGCCATGTGTGTGGCGAGGCATGTTGTGGCAAGTGATCCTGGCGAGGCTACTGCCGGCGGTGGTGGTCAAACCCTGATCCGGATCTAGAGTCTCTGGTATTTGTGTGTTTTTAAACATTCTTGGCTTGCTTTATCGTGTATTGTTGTAAACGTTATTGGCTTGCTTTAATGTTAGTTGTGCATGTTTGTGTCGTTTGACCCGTATGGCTTTTTATTAATATATAAAGCATAACGAACGACTATTTTGAGTTTGTATCATCATTACAATTTATTTCTCGAGAGCAGCCCCCGTCGATGGACAAGGCCGAGGTGGTGAGCACGTAGGCCCCAAATGACCAAGTATCAGTACACAGGTATACATATAACTAGCTTATTATCCAGTGGCACAAAAAGGCGTTTTTAATGAACAAACACACTTAATTTCGAGTATTAATGTTGAATGGGATACAAATGCCAATAGAAGGCTCAAGGAACCAGAC
The DNA here is from genome assembly GCA_011799875.1 of Thinopyrum elongatum. Lineage (NCBI taxonomy): Eukaryota > Viridiplantae > Streptophyta > Magnoliopsida > Poales > Poaceae > Thinopyrum > Thinopyrum elongatum. Next base: position 467,025,239 of record CM022297.1, read on the forward strand.
ATGGTGCCCAACATCTAAAGAAGTAGCTAATCTAGCTAAACGATGATCCTCCATATTACTATGTGTTGTTCGTGGGCTTGCTATGAATAATTAAATTGTATTTAACACAATTGTCACTGAGAATGTGCCAGGCTCAAGCCAGGGAGGGGCGATGACAGCGGCGTGCCTTCGGCTCGCTTCAACGCTCGTAGTCGTCGCTAGGTGGTCTACGAATATGGATGTAATTTTTATTATTTCTTATGTTCTCTGTACTGCCATGATTGGAGATGAATAGATTGAAAGTTTCCCAAAAAAACACAAGCCCAAAACTGATTGAGATTTCAAATGTTGACCACTCTCAGAAAGTCAAAAGCAACCATAAGGTTGTTAAGCATAAGATCTCCTCCAAACACCAAGGCTGCCATGCATGCGTAAGCTTCAAGGGTCGTCGGCTCAGTTACTCCCTCGTATACCACTGCTGACATTCCAAGGAACACTCCACTCTTGACTCTGCAAACCACCCCAACAACTCCCTTGTTCGTCAACTTGGCGACATCCCCAACAACATTAAACTTCGACACTCCATTCGGTTTGTTTCTTCGATTCATTTCGTTCGTTTTCTTTGATTTTTTTTGTTTATTTTGTGTTTCTTCTTCTTCTTTTTTTTCCTTTTCCTTTTTCTTTTTCTTAACACATGTCCACTTTTTTGAGTACATATTGTACATTTTTTCTATATTTATGCAACATTTTGCGGTACACATTGAATATTTTTCAAAAATAGATGATGTACATTTGTTCAAATAGATGTTAAACATTTTTTAGATACACACTAAACATTTTCTAATGGCATGAAACATTTTTTAAACTATGTGAACATTTTTTACGATGTATAATGTTTTTAAAACATCACGGAGATATTTTAAATATGCATGAATATTTTTTAAATGCCAAATACTTTGTTAATATTACAAAAGAATTAACTACACAAATATTTGTTTTTAAATTTTACAAAATATTATTAGAAATGTCATGAAAATATTTTTTGAAACATGTGAACATTTTGCAATGCAGGTGCATTTTTTCATGTTATCCACATTTTCTAAAAGTTGTGTGGCCATTTTTTATCCAATGTGTTATGAATCTTTTAACTGACTTAACTTTTGAGATATATAATACTCCCTCCGTCCCAAAATTTAAGATCATTTTTAACACTATGGTAGTGTAAAAAAGATCTTACATTTAGGACTGAGGGAGTACATTTAATATGTTGAAATATAAACTATGGTAAAAAAGTAAAAAAAAATGAACCTGAGACTACATGGGCCATTCCACCGTATGCTCGCTTGAGGCGCCTAGTAGGAAGTTGTGTATGTGTAGCTTCGTTACATATGTGTTGATTCGTTCATTTTGTTTCTTCTTTTAATTTTATTTATGTTTCAAAAATTCTAAAACACATGTATTTTTTAAACTACTTACTATTTCTTTTAAAAAATCACTGCACATTAAAAATTATTTATGTAATAATGTAATCAGAATGTTCACGCAACTTTTAAAAAATTCTGACAACATTCAAAAAAATATTTGTGAGATTTAAAAAATGTCCACGTGATTCAAAACAAATGTTTGTGACATGTTTTCAAAAAAGATGTTTATAAAATATAAAATAAATGATCGTGGAAGTTAAAAAATATTTTGTACCATTAAAAATTGTTCATGCTTTTCAATAAATATGTTTGTGGATTTTTTTTAAAACTTGTTTATACGATGTAAAAAGTTCTCTGCGTAAATTTAAAATAATTTTTCATACATTTAAAAAAATGATCTTAAAATTTTAAAAAAGTTCACTTGTTTGAAAATTGTTTGAGTGAACTATTTAAAAATGTTTATACAATGTAAAGAAAGTTCACTTAATTTAGGTTTTTTCATACCATTAAAAGTATATTTCAATGTGTATGTGAAAAATGTTTAGCATGAAAAAGAGAAACGGTCAAACATGTATTTGGGAAAATGTTCATCATGTATTCGAAAAATGTTCAACGTGCATCAAAAAAGTTTCCATGTGTATACAAAAAATGTGCAAAGTGTATTAAAAAAGTCAACATGTATCTGAAAAAAGAAAAGGAAAAAACAAAAAACAAAAAGATAAATGGATGAAAACCATAAAGAAAACACAGGAAAAGGAAAACCTGCATGGAGCCTTCCCAAAACCGCCTGACTGGGTCGTCCCACTAAGACAACGCAACAACGAATGCGGGAGGCGGGGCAGGGCTATTGAAAGTGCAACTAATCCCCAGGTGGTTTTGGTAATTCATACAACATATATCTCATTGAAATAATGTCCATTCAAGCTAAATATTTCAGGATATTCAATAATTGGCATGGCAAGGACTAGTGATTGTGGACCCCTCAAAATGCTAAGGAAATGAATTGGCAAAAAGCTCAAGACTCTTCATTTTTGGTTAAGTGATTCAAGATCACATTGAGTCCATAGGAAAGCCAATACTAATAAAAGGGAATGAGGTGTTGCTTAATGATCAACTTGCTCAAAGTGCTTAGTGATATTGCTCCAAAATCCTCAACCACTTTCTCCATCCAAATATGTCCAAACTCTACACTCCAACTCGGCCCTACCGATATTTCCCATCCGGAGCCACCGAGTTCATCTGGACTTAGCCACTGCCAAACCCTAACAAATCGAATCCACCGATATGAATCTCGGTCTCACCAAGATGGTCTTGCCAGCTCTCTGTTGCTTATTGCCTCACTTCGGTCTCATCGAGTTGATGCAATCGGTCTCACCGAGATGGCTTGCCAAACTCTCTGTTGCCTTATTGTTTCACTTCGGTCCCACCGAGATGATACAATCGGTGCCACCGAGACGAGGTTTTCCCTAAGCCATTGCACATCGGTCCCTCTGAGTTGTTCCAGCCGGTCCCACCGAGATTCCTAATATTCATATTTTTACACAGGTCAGTGCCACCGAGATTTCTGATCGGTGCCACCGAGTTGGGTCAAAAGTGTGTAGCGGTTGGATTTTGTGTGGAGGCTATATATACCCCTCCACCCTCCTCTTACTAAGTAAGAGAGCCATCAGAACGTGTCTACACTTCCACTACTCATTTTCTGAGAGAGAACCACCTACTCATGTGTTGAGATCAAGAGATTCCATTCCTACCATTTGAACCTTGATTTCTAGCCTTCCCCAAGTTGCTTTCCACTCAAATCCCTCTTCCACCATGGCAAATCTATGAGAGAGAGTTGAGTGTTGAAGAGACTATCATTTGAAGCACAAGAGCAAGGAGTCCATCATCAACACACTCTCTATTACCTTTTGGAGAGTGGTGTCTCCTAGATTGTTTAGGTGTCGCTTGGGAGCCTCCGACATGATGTCGAGTTGAACCAAGAAGTTTGTAAGGGCAAGGAGATTGCCTACTTCGTGAAGATCTACCCGAGTGAGGCAAGTCCTTCGTGGACGATGGCCATGGTGGGATAGACAAGGTTGCTTCTTCGTGGACCCTTCGTGGGTGGAGCCCTCCGTGGACTCGCGCAGCCGTTACCCTTCAAGGGTTGAAGTCTCCATCAACGTGGACGTACGATAGCACCACCTATCGGAACCACGCCAAAAATCTTCGTGTCCCCATTGCATTTGCCTTCTTCAAACCCTTCCCTTTTACCTTCATGTGCAATGTTTTACTTTCCGCTGCTACACTCTTAGAATTGCATATGTAGGTTGATTGCTTGACTTATCATAATTGCTAAAATCTGCCTACAATTAAAATTGGGAACAATCTAGGTTTTTATTTGGCAAGTAGTCTAATCCCCCCCTCTAGATATACGTTCGATCCTACAGCTATGTCACGCAATAAGAAAGATATAGGCCCCGTGTTCGCCAAGCACGCATGTATCCTTTTAACTTGTTCATGTATCGCTCATTCTTTACTTATTTTCTGCCTTGTTTCACATGTTCTCTTTTACCAATCATCCAGGATGTCGTGTGCTTGCTGCATCTTCCTGCTTCGCTGAGTGGCAATTGTCCACGAGTCCACCACCCATGATTCGCGCCTCCACTATTAGGTATTGGTAGTGAATTTATTTTTCTTGATTACTCTGACCCATATTAATTGTCGCTAATTTAGTATAAAGTACTAAATCAGCGACAACTAATATGTTTCGAGGGAGTGCTTGATTAATTTTGATCACCCCGGAGCTAGGTGAGGGCTAGGGATAGGACAAAGTTATTTGTTTATGGGGCTAGGTATTGGTAATGAGCTAGGTTTGGAGTTGGACGAGTTAAGTTTGTTTTTGATCAGTTGTTTAAGTACTAAATGAAGCCCCCCCTCTAGCCCACTCTCTATTGGTCCATTAACTGTCGAAACAGAAATTCATCCCGTTTATATTACTATAAATCCAAACGGCCAAATGGTAGAAGCTATTGAGACCCGTTGTCGCACCCGAGGAACACACCAACTCATAGGTGACACCCTCAAGAGGGTCACACCGCAAAGCCCCACTTTTGCCATGTCAATTGATGCAGGCAGAGGTTTTCACTCTTAGTGCGGTAGGGAAAAGGTGGGGACTGATACGTCTCCAACGTATCTATAATTTTTTATTGCTCCATGCTGTTATATTATCATTCTTGGATGTTTCACAATCATTTTATAGCAATTTTATATCATTTTTTGGGACTAACCTATTGACATAGTGCCCAGTGCCAGTTGTTGTTTTTTGCTTATTTTTTAGTTCGCAGAATATCCCTACCAAACGGAGTCCAAACGCAGCAAAACTTTTTGGAGATTTTTTTGGACCAAAAGAAAACTTGGGAGCCAAGGAAGGACCTGAGGGGAGCCCTGTGGGGCCCACAAGACACCAGGGCACGCCCAGGAGCCCAGGCGCGCCCTGGTTGGTTGTGGGGCCCAGGGGGTCTCCTGCACCGCCTCTTCGCTCTATAAATTCCCAAATATTCCAGAAACCCTAGGGGAGCAGACGAAACACAATTCCAGCCGTCGCAAGTTCCAGAACCACGAGATCCAGTCTAACACCATCACAGAGGGGTTCATCATCCTCATTGGTGTCTCTCCGATGATGCGTGAATAGTCCACCATAGACCTAAGGGTCCGTAGGCAGTAGCTAGATGTCTTCTTCTCTCTTTTTGCTTCTCAATACAATGGTCTCTTGGAGATCTATTTGATGTAAACCTTTTTTACGGTGTGTTTATTGGGATCCGATGAATTTTGAGTTTATGATCAGATCTATATCCATGAATATTATTTGAGTTTCTTTGATCTCTTATATGCATGATTATTTATAGCCTCGTATTCTTTCTCCGAATCTTTGGTTTAGTTAGGCCAACTAGATCAATTTTTCTTGCCATGGGAAGAGGTGATTTGTGATGGGTTCGATCTTACGGTGTCCTCACCCAGTGATAGAAGGGGTAGCGAGGCACGTATGTATCGTTGCTATTAAGGATCACAAGATGGGGTCTATTCCTACATGAATAGATCTTGTCTACATCATGTCATCGTTCTTATTGCATTACTCCGTTTCTCCATGAACTTAATACACTAGATGCATGCTGGATAGCGGTCGATGTGTGGAGTAATAGTAGTAGATGCAGGCAGGAGTCGGCCTACTAATCTTGGACGTGATGCCTATATATTGATCATTGCCTTGGATATCGTCATAATTATTCAATCTTCTATCAATTGCACAACAGTAATTTTTTACCCACTGTATGCTATTTTCTCGAGAGAAGCCACTAGTGAAATCTACGACCCCCGGGTCTATCTTTTATCGTATTGCTTTCAGATCTATTTTTCACCGCATTTGTTTTCATAACTATTATTCCAAAAACCCAAAAATACTTTGCTGCACTTTTTATTTGCATCTTTTATTTTGTGTTTTATTCAGATCTATTTATCCAAACACTTACAAACCAATCTATCCTTTTACCGAGGAGGGATTGACAACCCCTCTTACACGTTGGGTTGCGAGGATTTGTTCTTTGTGTGTAGGTACCGTTTACATAGTGTTGATTGGTTCTCCTACTGGATTGATACCTTGGTTTCATAACTGAGAGAAATACCTACCGTAGTTGTACTGCATCATCCCTTCCTCTTTGGGGAAATACCGACACAGTTTCAAGCCGCATCAAAAGGAATTTCTGGCGCCGTTGCCAGGGAGGATCAAGTCAATATAGTCTCCCGTCAACTTGCCAATTTATGGCGCCATTGCCAGGGAGACATCATCAACATCTATCAGGTTCCTAATCACAAATCTCATGTCCTTGCAGTTTACATTATTTTCCATTTGCCTCTCGTTTTCATCTCCCCCACTTCTAAAATGTTTTTGCGAAAAGCACAAAAATATTTTCCTTTTTATTTGCCTTCTTTTTCGTTTGCCTTGTTCTCGTTCGATCTTTTGTTTGCTTGTGTTGCCATGTGCCTTCTATATGCTTGCATCTTCGCTTGCTATTTTTTTTTCATATGGATCCTCATCCACTTGCTAATCCTTTTAAAAGATCCAATCATGATGAACCAATTGCTAGTGAGTTGAGTGCACTAGATTATCTTTATGAAGTTTTGCTTGAGATTCGTGAATCTGAAAATTGTGATGAAGAAATTTATGAAGTGATTCATGATAGCTCCTTGAATGAAAAGCATGATTGCAATGATTTTACTATAAATTCTATTAATGTTAATTGTGCTAATAATATGAAAAACCCCAAGCTTGGGGATGCTAATTTTGCTATGTCCACTATGTATTGCAATGATCATGATTGGGGTGATTCTTCTTATGATCTTGAAAATTTATTTAAGCCTTATGATGAATATGATGTTGATAATAATGTTTGCAATAATATTGAAAGTGGGTTTGGAATAGCGTCAACTGTAGGTAAAAATAATCCCACATATTTGGAGAGTGTTCAATCTTACAATTTTTTTTATGAAAGTGGGTTTGGAGAGGTCATGACTTTAGTTAATATTAATCCCACTATCTTGGAAGATTATAAAACTTTTATGCATGTGGATCATGAAGAGAAAATTTTATATAATAGCTATATTGTTGAATTTGATTATGATCCTACATGTAATTATTATGAGAGAGGAAAATATGGTTGTAGAAATTTTCATGTTACTAATTTACCTCTCGTTATGTTGAGATTGCTATTGTTTCTTTCTTCTTCCTTGCATATGCTATATATTTCTTGTCTTGATAATTTGTTTGCTTATAAAATCCCTATGCATCGGAAGTATGTTAGACTTAAAGGTGTCTGTCACATGTATTATGATGCTCTCTTTGTGTTTCAATCCTTGTCTTTCATGCGAGCATCATCAAAATTATTATGCCTAGCTAGGGGCGTGAGACGATAGCGCTTGTTGGGAGGCAACCCAATGAATAAAATAATTTTTTTCTCTTTTTCTTTCTGTTTTTGTGTGTTTACACAATTATGCTACTGTTATGATTGTTGTAAGTGCATCTAGTGCCCCTTAGTGATTTTGGTGTATTGAAGACTTATAGGTTAAGGGACTAATGTGTTTGTGAGTGTACACAGGTTCTATAAGTCAATGATGAGTTTGATATTTACGAAGAAAGTCGACCCTCAAAATGAATGTCTTCAGTTGAAGACTTTGGTTTTCTTGAAGACTTTGAAAATGAGGAAATTGGTGTACCTTGAAGACTTGATATCGATGCGAGGATTATGAAGCGTGAAGACTTTTGTTTTCATAGTTTTGTTTTCCCTTTCTTGAGTCATAGGAAACACCGTACTGTTAAAGGGGGTCGAGGTAAAACTAAGGAAAAGTTTCCAAGTGATGCTCAACTCAAATCCTACACCTACCAATCCTTTCGAGTGAAGCCATTGGAAATCTCATACAGTTCAGTCAAGTTCTTCAATGACAGAGACGAAGTTCTTCTGTTCTCTGAGGAATTTGTTCTGACTGAGGAGTTAGGAATTCGCCAGTGCGGATTGCCTACAAGTGAGGAACATGATAGCCCTGAGGAATTTGAGAGCTCAAATTTCCGACCGTTGCTGTGCTATGCGCCAGCTGTCCAAAATATCCTATCCACCTAAGGGTCATATCATTGAAGGGAATTTATGTCTTATCATGTCGGGCTACTCCCCGGCTATAAATAGCCTCCCCCTACAACCACTAGCTAGTTGGCTGCTCCGAGAGAAACTGACACTTGTCATTTAGAGCATCCCATCCTCCGAGGACTTTGAGCGAAAATCATCAAGTGAGGAAAAACCCAAACCCAACACCTAAAACCCAAAGTGATTGAGCATCACTGAAGAAATTGTTCCTGTGTGGAACCGACGCTTTTTACCTTTGAGGACTGTGCATCCTCCAGACGGTTAGGCGTCATGGTCTAGAGCATCCAAGAGGAATTGTGGATTGCCGAGTGACCAAGTCTGTGAAGGTTTGGAAGTCACCTGTGAAGACTTACCACGAGTGATTGGGTGAGGTTTGTGTGACCTTAGCTCAAGTAGAATACGGTGAAGACTGTGTGTCCGGGACTGTGTGTCCTCAGGTTTGAATACCTAGCCGCTCCAACCAGATGTACAACTGTCACAGCAGTTGGAACTGGTCTACCAAATCACTGTCTTCACCAAGCTACTGGTTCTATTTCCTCAACCCTTTCATTTCCTCGCATACTTGCTATGTACTTGATCGTTACTATTTGAACACTTTGACTGAAGACTTTCTCAATTTCCTCATTCCTATTTCTTCAGTCACTTTGTCTTCAGCCTGCTTATCCTGTTTACACGCTACATGTGCTCTGTTTTGTTTCATTTCATCATGATGACTATGCTACTGCTTTGTTATCCATGTACCTGAGTAGTTATTCCGCTGCTTGTAGTTCGTTGCTTAGGAAATTCCTCAAGTAGTATTTCCTCAGCGATGAATTCATAAAAATCGCCTATTCACCCCCCTCTAGTCGATATAACGCACTTTTAATTGGTATCAGAGCAAGGTACTCCCTTGTTCTGTGTGATTTTGGTTTAACCACCTGGAGTTTTAGTTATGTCAACTACAGGCATGATCAAGGTATCGGCTGGGTGTCCTACCTTTGATGGGACGGACTACCCCTACTGGAAGAATAAGATGCGCATGCATCTTGAGGCAATTGACAACGATCTCTGGTACGTTGTGGAAAATGGCATTCCCCCTGTCTCTCCTTCCATGAACGCTGCTGATGTGAAGAGATTCAAGCAACTCGACTCTCAAGCGAAGAATATCATATGTGGCCATCTGAGCAAAGGACAGTACGGCAGAGTGAGTGCTTTGGAGTCTGCAAAGCTTATCTGGGACAGGCTGTCCAAGGTCAACGAAGGAATCTCAACTCAACGTGATTCTCGAGTTGACGTTCTTCGCAATCTCTTCAACCGCTTCAAAAGACTCGACAATGAGAATGTCCAGCAAACCTTTGATCGCCTCACTAACATTTCAAACAAGCTTCAAGCACTGGGTGCCACTGACATCACCGACCATGAGGTGGTGAAGAAATTGCTGAGGTCACTCGATTCTTCATTTGATACACTGGCACTGATGATTCAAGAACGTGGAGACTACAAGTCACTAGATCCTGCTGATATCCTTGAGAGGCTGAACACTCATGAATTCCAACAAGCTGAAAAGAGAGATCTCTACGGGCCAAGCTATGGAAGATCACGCGCACTGAAGGCCAAGGCAGTTTCCTCATCTGAAGGAGAAGATTCTAATAGCAGCCTTGGTGACCCTAAAGAACTAAGCCAGGAGCTAGCAATGCTCGTGAAGAAATTCCAGAAGTTCTCAAGGCATGGTCGCTTTGTAAAATCTTCAAAAGGTGATGACACAAGATCAGATTCCTCATCCCGTGATTACAAGAAGAGGACTTGCCACAAATGCAAGAAACCTGGTCACTACATAACTGATTGTCCTCAGTGGGCAAAGGAATCAAAGAAGAAGAAATACAAGGATGATAGTTCAGATGACTCAAAGAAGAAGAAGAAATCTTCAAAGTCCTCATCATCAAAATCTTCAAAGTCTTCATCTCACAAGAAGAGCAGTTTCAAGAAGGCTCGGGCATTCATTGGCAAGGAAATGGACTCTGAAGCTGAATCTGAGGAACATGAGGAAGAGGAGGCATCTGAGGAGTCAGACTCTGGTGTGGCGAGCCTAGCCCTCGCTACTGCTTACATCAGCAAGTCCATCTTCAACACTGAGGAAAATGGCTTCCCCAACACTGCTGATGACGGCAACGATGACTATGCTCCCACCTATTGCTTCATGGCAAAAGGTGCCAAGGTATTCAAATATCCCTCCTCTGAATCAAGTGAGGATGAATCTGATGATAACCTCAAACCCAGCTATTCCAAACTTGCTAATATTGTTGTTAAACAACAAAAGGCTTTGGAAAAGGTTCAAAATATGCTAGACAAAAGCGATGACCTGTTAGGTGAGGAAATGGATCGAACTCAAACACTGACTGATAATCTTTAGCAACTACAGTCTAAGTTTGACAACCTTCAAAGTCGTCATGAAACTCTCTTAGCCGATCATGAGAAGCTTTCTTATGAATTTCTTCAAAGAAAGCAAGATCTTGAGAAGCTAAGGGTGAGTCATGAAGATCTTCAGAAGGAAAATGATTCATTACTTGCTCAACAGATCAGTTCCGCTCAGGAAGAATTTATTCCACCATGCTTGAAATGCATTGAACGTGAAACTGCTAATTCTTCACCTGAAAGTTCAAATGCTTCTATTGCTGCAAATTCTTCAACTATCTCTGTGGTCACAAATTCCTCATCTTCGGATACCACTAGTATCACTGACGAAAATGCAAGGTTGAAGGAATTGTATGTTACAGGCATGTACAAAAGCCTCAAAGGGCATCAGACTCTTTGTGATGTGTTCAAAAAGCAGATCTTGAATAGGAACCCTAGGAAAGAGGGTATTGCCTTTGAGAGGAAACTCAATGCTGATGGAACCTACTGGAAACCTGAGCAGTATCCCAAAACCTCATGGGTTGCTGCGAAGGGACCTCCCGTAGATCCATCCACTTTATCTGGCTTTACTTGTGAATCCTCATATTCATCTGATGAGTCATTTGACTCCAACTATAAACTGTTCAAAAATCAGAATGGTGAAGTATTTGCTAGATATGTTGGAACTAACTGCAGGAATGGTCCCCCTATGAAGAAAATCTGGGTTCCCAAAAGGTGCCTTGAAAGTCTTTAGGTGAATGTCCTCATGACACCACCTGTGAAGAATAGGAACCCCAGATCAAATTCTTCATATGGACCGAAGTCTTCATATGGATCCAAGTCCTCTTATGGATTAAATTCCTCACGTGGATCCAAGTCCTCATATGATCATCATCATGCTAACGCTTCTTTTTCGCAGGGAAAATCTAAGAGTTCTAATTATGTGCATTATTCTTCAAATCATTATGTTCATAAGTCCTCGAAGAATTTCTCTGCTTACTCATATGCCTATACTAATCCCTCTCCTGTGAAATGAAGCGCTTTGGCTTCAATGCCACCTTTCTCTTATGGAGCTCGCAGAATGATGAACTCTTTGCCACCCCTCCAGATGTGGGTGGTGAAGAAAAAGAACTAACCTCTTATGCAGGGTCAGGTCTCCAGACGAACTAAATCGTTTGAAGAATTTTCTGGAGACCTAAAATGCTTGAAAGGACGCAAGCTAATCATGAAGAAATGATTCATTCATTTCTCACGTCCTCATACTGCTATATATACATATGTTGCATTAATTGATGAAATTCTGTCTGATGAAATTGATGTCATATTCTTCACTCTGAAGATATGTGTTCGTAAGATGCACTAATTCATCTGCAGGATGATTTACCCAAAGCTACTGAGTGGATCCTCGACAGTGGATGTACTAATCACATGACCGGTGACAAGAGCTTACTGATGAACACTCCTTTATCTCCATCACATTTGAAGCACATCACCTTCGCAGACAAAGGCAAAAGCAAGGTATTGGGTCTAGGTAGGGTTGCAATCTCAAAGGATCGACACATGGACAAAGTCATGCTTGTCGAGTCCCTCGGATTCAACCTCATGTCTGTCTCAATGCTTTGTGATCTTGATATGGTTGTTGTCTTTGGCAAATATCGCTGCTTAGTGCTCATGGAATCTGACAATTCCAAAGTCTTTAAAGGCTTTAGGAGAGGAGACTTGTATATTGTTGATTTCTCTGCAGGACCACAGCCTGCCACTTGTCTACTTGCAAAAGCTTCGGAAGGCTGGCTATGGCATCGACGACTGGGTCATGCTGGCATGAGGAACTTACACACGCTCGTGAAGAAAAAGCACGTCATTGGCATTGAGGGTGTCAAATTCCTCAAAGATCATCTTTGTGGGGCTTGTGAGGCTGGAAAGATGACCAGAGCCAAGCACCCCTCGAAGACTATCATGAATACCTCTCGTCCTTTTGAATTGCTTCATATGGACCTCTTTGGCCCTACTCATTATGCCACACTAACAAATGCAGCATCTCTATATGGCTTTGTCACTGTTGATGATTATTCTCATTACACATGGGTGCATATCATTACTTACAAAACTGAAGTGCAGGAAGTCTTCAGACGATTTTCTTCAAGGGCTTCGACGAATTTCGGTGTGAAGATCAAGCATATTCGGAGTGACAATGGGACCGAGTTCAAGAATACTGGTCTTGATGACTATCTTGATGAACTTGGTATTACTCATGAGTTATCTGCCCCATACACTCCTCAGCAGAAGGGCGTTGTTGAGCGCAAGAAGAGGACTCTTGTTGAGATGGCTCGCACCATGCTTGATGAATACAAGACACCTCTTCGCTTCTGGCCTGAGGCAATTGATACTGCATGCCACATCATCAACAGGGTATATCTTCACAAATTCTTCAAGAAGACCTCATATGAACTCCTCACTGACAAGAAACCCAATGTGAGTTATTTCAAAGTCTTCGGTGCTAAATGTTGGATTAGAGATCCTCATCACAATTCTAAATTTGCACCGAAAGCACATGAAGGTTTTATGCTTGGTTACGAAAAGGACTCGCACACCTACAGAGTCTTCAACACCTATCACAACAAGGTTGTTGAAACTGTAGATGTGCGGTTCGATGAAACTAATGGCTCGCAAAGAGAGCACCTACCTCCTGTGCTAGATGAAATGTCTCCTGAGGAATCCATCAAGCTAAAGGCTACTGAGGATGTCATACCTACTGAAGAATCTGCTGAAGAAATCATTCCAGATCATGAAGAAAATCATGCTGGTGCATCTGAAGAAAATGGCTCTGAAGAAAATGCTGAGCCAAATCAAAGTCGTCAACCTGCTCATCCTCGCGTTGCAAATGAAGTACAGATTGAGAGAATCATCAACGACATAAACGCACCAGGTCCTCTCACTCGCTCAAAAGCTTCACATTTGTCTAACTTTTGTGGGCATTTTGCTTTCGTCTCTATCACAGAGCCCACCAATGTAGATGAGGCATTTCTAGAGCCTGAATGGATTCAAGCGATGCAAGAGGAATTACATCAATTCGAGCTGAACAAGGTGTGGGAGCTTGTCAAGCGACCAGACCCACGCAAGCACAATATCATCGGCGCCAAATGGATCTACCGCAACAAGCAAGATGAAAATGGCCTAGTGGTGAGGAACAAGGCTCGTCTTGTAGCTAAAGGCTACACACAGGTTGAAGGAATTGATTTCAATGAAACTTTTGCACCTATTGCTAGACTTGAGGCTATTCGCATATTGCTTGCCTATGCTAACCATCATAATATCATCTTATATCAAATGGATGTGAAAAGTGCATTCCTCAATGGTAAGCTTGAGGAAGAAGTATATGTTGCTCAAGCCCCAGGTTTTGAAGATCCTAAGCATCCTGATCAAGTCTTCAGACTCAATAAGGCCCTCTATGGCCTCAAGAAGGTCCCTCGGGCGTGGTATGATACTCTGAAGGAATTCCTCATGAAGAAAGGCTTCAAACCCGGTTCACTCGACCCAACTCTTTTCACCAAAACATATGATGATGAATTATTCGTGTGCCAAATATATGTTGATGATATTATCTTTGGCTGTACTAACCAACGTTACAGTGACGAATTTGCTTATATGATGAGTGAGGAATATCAAATGTCCATGATGGGAGAATTGAAATTCTTCTTAGGTCTTCAAATTCATCAACAACGCAATGGCATCTTCATTTCTCAAGAGAAATACCTCAAGGACGTTCTGAGGAAATTCGGTATGCAAGATTGCAAAGGCGTCAAAATCCCTATGCCCACAAATGGCCATCTATGCACCGATGAAAATGGTATAGACTTCGATCAAAAGGTATACCGCTCCATGATTGGCTCTTTACTGTATCTATGTGCATCTAGGCCAGATATTATGCTTAGTGTTTGCATGTGTGCCTGTTTTCAAGCTACACCGAAGGAATCACACCATAAGGCTGTGAAACATATTCTTCGATATCTAGCTCACACTCCAACACTTGGATTATGGTATCCCAAGGGCTCGGCTTTTGATCTCATTGGATATTCTGACTCTGACTATGCTAGTGATCGTGTGGATCGCAAGTCAACATCAGGCACATGCCATTTCCTCGGACGATCCTTAGTATGTTAGTCCTCGAAGAAGCAGAACTGCGTATCACTCTCTACTGCTGAAGCTGAGTACATTGCTGCTGGTTCTTGCTGTGCTCAATTGCTATGGATGAAGCAAACCCTCAAGGACTATGGCATCAATGTGAAGAATGTGCCACTATTCTGTGACAATGAGAGTGCCATTAATATTGCTCATAACCCAGTTCAGCACTCAAAGACAAAGCACATCCAGATTCGTCATCATTTTCTTCGAGATCATGTGTTGAAGGGCGACATCTCTATCGAGCACGTGAAGACTGAAGAACAGCTAGCGGATATATTCACCAAGCCCTTGGATGAGAAGAGATTTAGCAAGTTGCGGTGTGAGCTAAATATCTTAGAATCTTCAAATGTTCTTTGAAAAGGACACACATCCTAACACTTATGCAAAATTGATGACTTAGATGTGCAACACACGAAGTAACGTTTTTCTTCAATCAATGAAGACTAACCCTCTAAGTGTGAAGAAATTAACGAAGAATTTGATTCTCAGAGCCCTACGACAATTGTACGCGGCGTCTGAAATCATCATTCTTATACGGTGGGTCACGCCACCAACAAAAGTTGAAAATCTTCAAATTTGAGTTATTCTTCAATTTGCTAGTTCTTCAAATTTTCAAATTCTTCATTTTTCAAATTCTTCAACTTTGAAAGTCTTCACCTTTTTGACTGATGTTCTTCATTGACTATACATATATCTATTTGAGTTTTCATGTCCTCAACAGCATTCACTTATTGCTAATTCTTCAAGTTGATTTTTCTACTAAGTGAATGTGATCGGACCCGTTCCCCCTCTATGCTATACTCAACCCAGTCTGTTCACAAATTCTTCATGTGCGTTCTATTTGAAACCCGTTCAAAGTCTTCACTATGTCCTTGACAGCTGAAGAATTTGCGAACGGAACATTAAAATTTTCATGTCTGAATTTTTGGCTTTTGCCGCTCAAACCGTTCCGCATCCCACGATGGATTAAAATATTCACCCACGATCGCCCACGATCTCCACCACTAGTACGTGGGTGACACATGTCGCTAGGATGGCAAGGGTCAGGGGCATGTTCGTCCAAAAATTTTGGACGGGCAGTTTTTCCACCTCGGCTATAAATACCCGTCGCCCTCCTCAGACCTCATTTACTCCGCTCGAACGCACTCCCCTCGCTCGAGCTCTCTGACCTAGCGCCGCCGCTACTCTCCATCATCGCCGGTGAGGAAGAGCTTCACTGCCTCGACCTCGTTGCCATCATACTCGCGTCGGCCACGGAAATCTTCACTCCACCGCCGCCGTAGCTGTCTCTCACCGCCAAGTTAGGGCGTGGGAGATCTGAACGGACGAACTTCTCCACTTCCACTTCCAGTTCATTGTGTTCTTCACCCAGGGTAATTAAAATCTGATTTTACTGCCCTACTTTGATTCTGATGATTTCACAAAATCTTCAAAAGGTGTTTATTCTTCAACTTCCGCATCCATAAACACCAAGTTGCATCTGTTCTTGGTTTGTTTCTCTAAGCTATATTTTTCTTCAAGATTCCTCAATTGTGTGGATTTTCTAATCTATACAACTCTAGAACCTAAGTCAAGAATGCTTAGTGAAATTCCTCAAGACTCCCCTGGTCAAATTCCTCAAACTTGATTTCTTTTGAAAAATTTCTGAGAACGCATATGACCTCTCCAAATTCTTCGCACCTATACTCTGTTCACAGGTACAAAATGTCTGCTGCTGAATCACTAGGTTCTCATCAACTTAACTCATTTGCAGCATTCCTCGAAGATAAGTTGCACACTTCCTCAGAAACATCCATTGTTCAAAATCCTCAAGTGAAGAAAATGGCTGATGGTAAAAGACCTCAGAAGGGAGGAAAGAGGCCTGAAACAAACACTACTTTCGAGATCCCTGAAGACATATATGATGAATATTGCACACCTGATGAAGCAACTCATGGCAAAGAGACCAAGACTCAGCACAAAGTGCGCATACAGAGAATTGAGAGAAGATGGGCTAAGGAATGGAGGGAATATCATTATGTTACTCCAAAGTACATGAAGAAATTCGCTGTACACCCTCCATGCCCAAGACCTCCATTGGCACCAGGCCAAGTTGCTGATCCCTCAAGCATCAGAAGAGGTGAGGAATTTCCCAAGGAATGGGCTAAGCGCCAAGCCAAGTTGGCTAAAGTAGCAAAGGAAGCAGTGAAGAAATTCACTGAAGATTCTTCTGGTGCTGCTGCTGAGGCCTCTGCTAGTAAGCCTAAAAAGGTCATGCCGAAGAAATCTGCTGTGAAGCCTAGTTCGTCAACAGCAATGCCCTCACGGCCAAGTTCCTCAAAGCCCTCTAAGCAAATTCCTCACGCAACTTCTTCAAGGGCTGTGAAAATTCCCTCTATTGCCACTAAATCCTCAGTTGCTGCTGCTAAGTCCTCAACGCCAGTGCATCTTGCCACGTGCCAACGGACTACAGGAATCTCTATTGCCTCAGGAGCAACTGCAAGTTCCTCAGCTCCGCCACAATCTTCAACTGGTCCAATCTTGCCGAAGAAAAAGGCCACTGCTGGACGAGGCCCAAGGCCAAGTCCTCACAAGAAGCAAGTTGCCTTCCAAGTTCCGTCTGATGACGATGAAGCTGATGATGAAGAACTTGCTGAGATCATCAAAGACAGGCAAGAAAAGGCCGCTAGAGCCAAAGGCAGTGCTGTGCCACTCATGCTGGATCCTAAAAGGATCCTTGATTTCATCGATCTATGGCACAAGAATCCAAATACTCCTTTGCATGAATTGAACCTCACTCCTGGCCAGAGCCACATGTTGACGGCCTTCATAGCCGAAGAAAAATGGAAATTTGAGAAGGCCAGGCAAGTCAAGAAAGCTCAATACAAGAAGGAGCGCTTTCTGAAGAAGAATGTTGTGAAGATGACTCCTGAAGAACTTGTGAATCTGCAAAAGGAGATCAAAGCTCTCAGCGATGAATTTGACACATATCGTGCAGATTGGCTAGGTGCCAAAGTCAGATTTGTCAGAATGGCCAAGGGGTTCAACCCAAATGTTGCAGCTCCAACGCAACAACAAATTCCTCAGGCTGATGCATCTGCTCAGCCTACTGAAGAGAATGCTAGCACAACTGATGAAAATCAGTCTGTTGAAGAAACTGAAAGTTCCAGGGCTGCTGAAGAAATTCCAGCTCCTGAAGAAAATGCGAGGGCAACCTTCAATGTTGCGCCTGAAGAACAACTCAGGTCAGCTGAAGCATATGAAGCTGCGCCTGAAGAATCTGATCAAGCCAGGGCAACTGCATCAGTTGTGCCTGAAGAAACTGCACCACTTTCATTTGCTCCTCCTACAAAGTTATCATAGATGAAAGATATCCACCTTCCTTCTGCATCAGAAGTGAAAAAGACCAAAGCTGCAAAAAAGGCAGATGTGAAGAAAAGGAAAGCATCAGAAACTACAGAGTCTTCAGCTCCCAAGAAAGTGAAGACTTTGCAAAGCTCGTACACCAACCCCATTGATGCTGTTCCTATCTCAAGCATGCCATCAAAGGAAATTGTTCCCTTTGGTGAGGAATATGTCATTCCAGATGACAGCGATGAAGCAAATCCTTCTGCTACTACTTCAGAACAGTTGGATGAAGAAATTGAAGTGGATGATATCCCTTCAACCCCTCTGGTATCATCGCCCATGCCTCAGTTCACAGCTAAAGAGGCAGGCGTTGAAGAAATTGATGAAGAAGATGAGGATGTGGACATTGGGTCTACTACACCAGTTCTCAATGATGATTATTGGGAAAGACATCATCCAAATTCTCCATTGACCACTCCTCTGCAACAAATTCCTCAGTCCCCTGTGCAGACTGAAGAAATTCATACGGGCTCTGAAGGACATCAATCTTCACTTCATTCTATTCCAGAAGAAGTTCCAGCTACTAATGCTAAAGAAATGGAGTCCAAGAATGCTGCTGATGAAATTGCTATGGAAATTCCTCAGTCTGTGGCTCCATAGGTTGTGCGCCAAGTGGCTGTGAAGACTTCAACTGTTGATCTTCAGCCCAAGCCACAAAATCCTCATACCAAGAAGCAGAAATTCAACGATGATGATTTCTTTGTTGAGCATCATTTCTTCATGGATTACAATCCCTATGAATCTACAAGACTGCGACGCAAGCGCTTCTGGACAGCAAGTCAAATGAACTATTACTCTTCCCTCCTGTTTGATAAGAACAAGGTATTTGACCACGAGCAAATTCCTCATGTGGATATGGAGTCGCTTCCTTGCTTCTAACCTGTCCTCAGTGTTCTTCATGATGCTGGGCTGCTTAACTTCTGCACTGACATCTGCGACTGGAACCAAGAACTCATTCTTTAATTCTACGCCACACTGCATATCACTGGAAATGTTGAAGATGTGAATTCATGGGTGCTAGACTGGATGACCGAAAATACACATTACAAAGCACCGGCCTCTGAATTGCTTCACACCATTCCAGTTAGTCCTCCGGTTGAAGGCGCAAGACTCATGTATGTTGAACCTGAACTCTCAAATCACTTAATGCAAGTGCTGATGAAGCCTTTGAAGGCTGGCGAAGCTCCAAGGACCACCTTCCTTGTGAAAGAATTGCTCTATGTACCAAGGACTGTGTATCGCATATTGACCAAAACCCTCAGTCCAATCAAGGGCCACAACTCTGATGAAGAAGAGGTTGTTGGCATCATGAAGAATCTGCTGTTCAACATGATACATGGCATTCCCATTAACTACCATGATTTCTTCATGAGGACTTTGGCCAATGCTGCTCTGTCACCTTTTGAGTTGAAGCCTTACGCTCCCTGGATCATGAAATTCATCAGATCAAGGTCTTCAATTCATTATCAGGCTGACTTTCAGAATCATCTTAGCTATTTGCCACCTATTGAAGTCCTCAAGTGGACTATTTCCTCAGCTGATGAGAAGGGCAAGGCTGCTATTATAGATGAAGGCACTCGTCCATTGGATGGACAGTTTCGCAAAGCTGCATCCTATTCTACCAATGATGACTCTGCAACACAAGATTCTGCCGCCAAAGCTTCAAAACAAAATCCTCAAGCCACAGCTCCGCGTGTGATGACTGATCGTGAACTTCTCCTCAGTCTTCATCAGAAAGTTGATCGAAATCACAAGTGGGTCAAGTGTCAGTTTGGTGCAATTCTTCAGAACATGACAGTCACTCAAAATACAGTGAAGAAGAATCACTACTATATGCATGAAGTCTTTGACCGCACTTGGGCTATTCTGTCGAATCTCTATAGTGCTGAAGATCTCAAGGAGATGGGATTTCAACAGGACTTTGACTGGTCTCAGCCACCTTCGAAGAAATTCAAGAAGGTCAAAGTTCCTCAGCTTGTTGCCCGTTCATATTCTTCATCGCCCGAGACGGATGAAGCTGAAGATTTGAACGACACTGCGGCAGGTCCTACCTCAATGGACGACCCCAACAATGCTGGCGCTCCTCCATCGACATCATGATGATATTCTTCAATGGCGTTAGTCCTCATTTTTCATCCCTTTTGGTCATTCGATGACAAAGGGGGAGAAATTTGAGTTAGTCTTCAAGCGGGTCTTATATATGAGCTATTTTTTTCTGTTAAGTTATAACTCTTGCTCTTCTGAGGTGTTTGATCTGATGAGTTGTAAACTTAAGTCCTATGGTGGTCTGATACTTTTGAACTGCTTTCTGCATGCTTATTTCCTCAAGTACCTTAATGCACGCATGCTGAATTTCGTCAGACACCATATTTCATCATGCATTTCAAATTCTTCATATCATATGTTAAATGCGTGTATGAATTACAAGATATAGGGGGAGATCTCCATGATATTACTCTACAATGTGCATTTGCAATCCAAAGCAAAATCCTCAATATGCACATCTTCAGGGGGAGTTCCTCTATATCTTGCAATCAAATTCCTCAATATCAGTATTTACACTCCATATGTTTTATCCCCATTGAAAACTTAACCTATTTGTCATCAATCACCAAAAAGGGGGAGATTGTAAGTGCATCTGGTGCCCCTTAGTGACTTTGGTGTATTGAAGACTTATAGGTTAAGGGACTAATGTGTTTGTGAGTGTACACAGGTTCTATAAGTCAATGAGGAGTTTGATATTTACGAAGAAAGTCGACCCCTAAAAATGAATGTCTTCAGTTGAAGACTTTGGTTTTCTTGAAGACTTTGAAAATGAGGAAATTGGTGTGACCTTGAAGACTTGATATTGATGCGAGGATTATGAAGCGTGAAGACTTTTGTTTTCATAGTTTTGTTTTCCCTTTCTTGAGTCATAGGAAACACCGTACTATTAAAGGGGGTCGAGGTAAAACTAAGGAAAAGTTTCCAAGTGATGCTCAACTCAAATCCTACACCTACCAATCCTTTCGAGTGAAGTCATTGGAAATCTCATACAGTTCAGTCAAGTTCTTCAGTGACAGAGACGAAGTTCTTCTGTTCTCTGATGAATCTGTTCTGACTGAGGAGTTAGGAATTTGCCAGTGCGGATTGCCTACAAGTGAGGAACATGATAGCCCTGAGGAATTTGAGAGCTCAAATTTCTGACCGTTGCTGTGCTATGCGCCAGCTGTCCAAAATATCCTATCCACCTAACGGTCATATCATTGAAGGGCATTTATGTCTTATCATGTCGGGCTGCTCCCCGGCTATAAATGCCACCCCCTACAACCACTAGCTGGTTGGCTGCTCCGAGAGAAACTGACACTTGTCATTTAGAGCATCCCATCCTCCGAGGACTTTGAGCGAAAATCATCAAGTGAGGAAAAACCCAAACCCAACACCTAAAACCCAAAGTGATTGAGCATCACTAAAGAAATTATTCTGTGTGGAACCGATGCTTGTTACCTTTGAGGACTGTGCATCCTCCAGACGGTTAGGCGTCATGGTCTAGAGCATCCAAGAGGAATTGTGGATTGCCGAGTGACCAAGTCTGTGAAGGTTTGGAAGTCACATGTGAAGACTTACCACAAGTGATTGGGCGAGGTCTGTGTGACCTTAGCTCAAGGAGAATACGGTGAGGACTATGTGTCCGGGACTGTGTGTCCTCAGGTTTGAATACCTAGCCGCTCCAACCAGACGTACAACTGTCACAGCAGTTGGAACTGGTCTACCAAATCACTGTCTTCACCAAGCTACTGGTTCTATTTCCTCAACCCTTTCATTTCCTCGCATACTTGCTGTGTACTTGATCATTACTGTTTGAAGACTTTGACTGAAGACTTTCTCAATTTCCTCATTCCTATTTCTTCAGTCACTTTGTCTTCAGCCTGCTTATCCTGTTTACACGCTACATGTGCTCTGTTTTGTTTCATTTCATCATGATGACTATGCTACTGCTTTGTTATCCATGTACCTGAGTACTTATTCCGCTGCTTGTAGTTCGTTGCTTAGGAAATTCCTCAAGTAGTATTTCCTCAGCGACGAACTACAAGCAGCGAAATAAGTACTCAGGTACATGGATAACACAGCAGTAGCATAGTCATCATGATGAAATGAATTCATAAAAATCACCTATTCACCCCCCTCTAGTCGATATAACGCACTTTCAATTCAATTATGTTTTTATGTTTTAACTAGTGTTTGTGCCAATTTAAGCCTTTAGGATAGCTTTGGGTGATAGTTGATTTGATCCTGTTGAAAAACAGAAACGTTTGTGTCCAGTAACAGAATTGTTTAAATTCACATAAGAAACAGAAAATTCTGAATTTTTTACACAGGATTGATATACAAATTTACTCTCTTTTCCTAATGTTTCAGATCTTTTGGAGTTATAGAAGTATGAGAACAATTTGCATCTTTACAGACTGTTCTGTTTTTGACAAATTTTGTTTTCTTTGCACTGTGTGCTTATTTTGATGAATGTATGGATTGTATCGGGGGGTATAAGCCATGGTAAAGTTAGAATACAGTAGGTATAATGCAATAACAAAATTTGAATGGGTTTGCAAGAGTACTTAAAGTAAAGATTGGTTTTCTTACACTAACGGATCCCATTAAGGTTTTGTTAAGTTTTGTGTGATTGAAGTTTTCATGTTTTGGGTGAGATCACGATGGATGAAGGAATAAGGAGTGTCAAGAGCCTAATCTTGGGGATTGATATGTCTCCGTCGTATCTATAATTTTTGATTGTTTCATGCCAATATTCTACAACTTTCATATACTTTTGGCAACTTTTTATATTATTTTTGGGACTAACATATTTGATCCAGTGCCCAGTGCCAGTTCCTGTTTGTTGCATGTTTTTTGTTTCGCAGAATATCCATACCAAACGAAGTCCAAACACGATAAAAACTTACGAAGATTTTTTTGGAATATATGTGATTTTTGGGAATTGGAATCAACGCGAGACGATGCCCGAGGCGGCGGCAAGGGTGGAGGGCGCGCCTGGGACCCTTGTGGCCACCCCATAAGTCGGTTGGTGCCCTTCTTTCGCCGCAAGAAATCTAATATCTGGATAAAAATCGTGTTAAAATTTCATCTCAATCGGAGTTACGGATCTCCAGGAATTTAAGAAACGGTGAAAGGGCAGAATCTAGGAGCGCAGAAACAGAAGGAAACAGAGAGAGAGAGAGAGAGAGAGAGAGAGAGAGAGAGAGAGAGAGAGAGAGAGAGAGAGATCCAATCTTGGAGGGGCTCCTGCCCCTCCGCCGCCATGGAGGCCAAGGACCAGAGGGGAAACCCTCCGCCCATCTAGGGGGGAGACCAAGGAAGAAGAAGAAGAAGGGGGCTCTCTCTCCCGATGGCGCCGAAACGCCGCCGGGGCCATCATCGTGACGGCGATCTACACCAACAACTTCGCTGCCGTCATCAGCAACTCTCTCCCCCTCTATGCAGCGGTGTAACACCCCTTCTCCCCACTGTAATCTCTACTTAAACATGGTGCTCAATGCTATATATTATTTCCCAATGATGTATGGCTATCCTATGATGTTTGAGTAGATCCGTTTTGTCCTATGGGTTGATTGATGATCGTGATTGGTTTGAGTTGCATGTTTTATTATTGGTGCTGTCCTATGGTCCTCTCCGTGTCACGTAGGCGTGAGGGATCCCCGCTGTAGGGTTTGCAATATGTTCATGATTCGCTTATGGTGGGTGGCGTGAGTGACAAAAGCATAGACCCGAGTAAGTAGGTTGTTTGCGTATGGGAGTAAAGAGGACTTGATACTTTAATGCTATGGTTGGGTTTTACCTTAATGACCTTTAGTAGTTGCGGATGCTTGCTAGAGTTCCAATCATAAGTGCATATGATCCAAGTAGAGAAAATATGTTAGCTTATGCCTCTCCCTCATATAAAATTGTAATAATGATTACCGGTCTAGTTATCGATTGCCTAGGGACAAATAACTTTCTTGTGACAAAAAGCTCTCTACTAAAACTAACTTAGTTGCTTCTTTATCTAAACAGCCCCTAGTTTTTATTTACGTGCTCTTTATTGTCTTGCAAACCTATCCTACCACACCTACAAAGTACTTCTAGTTTCATACTTGATCTAGGTAAAGCGAACGTTAAGCGTATGTAGAGTTGTATCGGTGGTCAATAGAACTTGAGGGAATATAAATTCTACCTTTAGCTCCTCGTTGGGTTCGACACTCTTATTTATCGAGAAAGGCTACAACTGATCCCCTATACTTGTGGGTTATCAGGGATGCCCCATGGCACCCCAAGTTAATATTCAAGGAGAACCAAGGAACTAAGCTTGGTATGCCCTGGAAGGCATCCCCTCTTTTTCTAACAACCATCGGTATTTTACTTGGAGCTATATTTTTATTCGTCACATATCATGAGTTTTGCTTGGAGCATCTTGTATTACATGAGTCTTTGCTTGTTTTGATTTTTAGTTTGTCACAAGTATCCTTGCTAGACACATCTATTTGAGAGATCCAAAATTATGCTATGATTTGTTAGAATTGCTCTATGTGCTTCACTTAAATTTTTTGAGCTATGGAATTGCTCTAGTGCTTCACTTATATCTTTTTTAGCATGGTTTGCTTTAATATTTTTGAAGAAATGCTCTCATGCTTCACTTAGATTAATTTGAGAGTTAGTAAATTATTGAAGAAATTCTCTCATGCTTCACTTACATTATTTTGAGAGATGAAACTTTTATGCTCATGTTCTTCACTTAAATTTATTTGAGCTTGTCAAAAGCAATTGCAATATATGAAACTAGTCCCAAAGTGATAGATATTTAAGAGGGATATAATAAAAACTTTCATGAAGATCATTGGACAAAATAAACTAGATTCTTTGTAATAGTCTTGAGATATGATGATAGTAATATATGAGTCATGTTGTTGAGTAATTATGCTTTAGTAAGAATATTGGTGTTAAGGTTTGTGATTCCCTATGCAAGCATGAAAGTCAATAGTTATGCAATGAAATTACATCCTACTTGTGGTGCATTATTCGGTGTTAGTTATGCTTAATGCTCGTTTATGAGAATTTTTGTTTCTTGGTTGGTTGCTTCTCAATCTTTTTGCTAGCCTCCACTTGTACTAAGTAGAAATACTACTTGTGCATCCAAAATCTTTAAACCCAGATTTGCCATATGAGCCCACCATACCTACCTATATATGGCATTTCCGTGCCGTTCTAAGTAAATTTGTATGTGCCAACTCTAATTTTCAAAATGAATTTCCTTTTTGTGTGCCTGTATCTCTCATGAAGCGGCAGGGGGTGGCCAATATTTTCCATGCTAGATGTGTTATTCTCAAGATGAGTGTTTATTCACTTGTCATTGCACGAGAGTGTGGCGGTAATAGGGATGCCTAGTCCCGAAATGAAAAAAAAATTACTTTATGTTGTCAAATAATAAATTCCTTGGAAAGTGTTGGTATGGACGGTACTGATACGTATCCAACGTATCTATAATTTATGAAGTATGCATGCCATGTTTACACCAATTTTATATGGTTTTGGTATGATTTGCATGGAACTAACCCGGACTGACGATGTTTTCAGCAGAACTACCATGGTGTTGTTTTTTGTGCAGAAATAAAAGTTCTCCAAATGCAACGAAACTTTTTGACGATTTTTTTTGGAATAAAAGAGGCAATAGAAGCTTCGTGGGAGGACCAGAAGGTGAAGGAGGTGAGCACAAGACACCTAGGCGCGCCAGGTGGGTTGTGCCCACCTCGAGGCCCATCTTCGCGTGATTCCAACGCTAAAAAATCCTATAAATAGAGAAACCATCAGAAATAACCCTAGATCAGAAGTTCCGCCGCCGCAAGCCTCTGTAGCCACGAAAAACCAATCTAGATCCCGTTCTAGCACCCTGCCGGAGGGGGAAATCATCACCGGTGGCCATCTTCATCATCCCGGTGGCCACCATGATGAGGAGGGAGTAGTCCACCCTCGGGGCTGAGGGTTTGTACAAGTAGCTATGTGTTTAATCTCTCTCTCTCTCTCTCTCTTGTGTTCTTGAGATGTCACGATCTTGATGTATCGCGGGCTTTGTTAATATAGTTGGGTCATATGGTGTTTTCCCCTCTCTATCTTGTTGTGAATTGAGTTTTCCTTTGAGATTTTGTTCTTATCGGATTGAATACATTTATGGATTTGAGAACACTTGATGTATGTCTTGCTATGAATACCCGTGGTGACAATGGGGTATCATATTGATTCACTTGATATGTGTTTTGGCACTCAACTCGCGGATTCCCGAGGTGACATTGGGGTAATCTATGCATAGGGGTTGATGCACGTTCTCGTCTTTGTTTCTCTAGTAGAAATCATGGGGCACTCTTTGAGGTTCTTTGTGTTGGATTGAGTATTATGAATCTGAAATTGTTTGATGCATATCGTATAATCAACTCACGGATACTCGTGGTGACATTGGAGTATCTAGGTGACATTAGAGTTGGTTGATGTGTATCATATGGTGTTATTTTACGAACTCTTGGTTAGATCGATCGGAAAGAATAGCTTGGTGTTATTTTAGTACGAACTCTAGGATAGATTGATCATAAAGAATAGCTTTGAGGTGGTTTCGTACCCTACAAACAATTTCTTCTTATGTTCTCCGCTAGATAGGAACTTTGGAGTGATTCTTCATCGCACGTTGAGGGATGGTTATATGATCCAATTATATTAGCATTGTTGAGAGATTGCACTAGCGAAAGTACGGACCCTAGCCCTCATTTTCAAGCATTGCAATATCATTTGTGCTCCATTTTATCAATTGTTACCTTGCTGTTTTTTATTGTTCCTATTACAAAAATCAATATCTACAATCATTACTACAGTTGTATCACCATCTCTTCGCCGAACTAGTGCACCTATACAATTTACCATTGTATTTGGTGTGTTGGGGACACAAGAGACTTTTTGTTATTTGGTTGCAGGGTTGTTTGAGAGAGACCATCTTCATCCTATGTCTCCCACCGATTGATAAACCTTAGGTCATCCACTTGAGGGAAAATTGCTATTGTCCTACAAAACTCTGCGCTTGGAGGCCCAACACGAGTCTACAAGAATAAAGTTGCGTAGTAGACATCAGGTACCCGTGGATATGTCTAGTCGTGGAGTGTTAAAGTATGGTGGAAAAAGGAATAAACTTTATTTTATGTTTGGGAACCGCCTATGATATATCTAGCATGGAAAGTGTTGGGAATTTCTCGGTCGTTTTCGTTGACGGGAAAAGCATGCCTCTCAAAAAAAATTATCTCTCAATTTAAGCTTTGAGCTCTGGCACCTCTACAAATCTCTACTTCACTCTGCGAAGGGCCTATCTATTTACTTTATGCAATTTTTATTTTTATTTGAGTCTCCATCTTCTCTTATAAAGCACCAACTAGGGAGCACTATGATCATACTTGAGCATTGGATGTAGCTAATATGCGAGTGTGTTTCATGAATGGATCAATGATTGAGCATGATGGGCTAGGGATAACTTTCTTTAGTATTGATATTTTGAAAGACATGGTTGCTTATTGATATGCTTGAGTATTAAAGTCTTCATGTCAAAACTAGACTATTGCTTTGAACCATCTAAAAGTCTAAATGTCCATGCTACAAAAGAAAAGAATACGTGATGAACATGTTAGGCAGCATTCCACATCAAAAATTCTGTTTTTATCATTTACCTACTCAAGGACGAGCAGGAATTAAGCTTGGGGATGCTGATACGTCTCCAACGTATCTATAATTTTTTATTGTTCCATGCTGTTATATTATCATTCCTGGATGTTTTACAATCATTTTATAGCAACTTTATATCATTTTTTGGGACTAATCTATTAACATAGTGCCCAGTGCCACTTGTTGTTTTTTGCTTGTTTTTTACTTCGCAGAATATCCCTACCAAACGGAGTCCAAACGCAACGAAACTTTTTGGAGATTTTTTTTGGACCAGAAGAAAACTTGGGAGCCAAGGAAGGACCAGCGGGGAGGCCCGTGGGGCCCACAAGACACCAGGGCGTGCCCAGGAGCCCAGGCACGCCCTGGTGGGTTGTGGGGCCCACGGGGGTCTCCTACACCACCTCTTCACTCTATAAATTCCCAAATATTCCAGAAACCCTATGGGAGTAAACGAAACACAATTCCAGCCGCCCCAAGTTCCAGAACCACGAGATCCATTCTAAAACCATCACGGAGGGGTTCATCATCCTCATTGGTGCCTCTCCGATGATGCATGAGTAGTCCACCATAGACCTAAGGGTCCGTAGGCAGTAGCTAGATGGCTTCTTCTCTCTTTTTGCTTCTCAATACAATGGTCTGTTGGAGATCTATTTGATGTAAACCTTTTTTGCGGTGTGTTTGTTGGGATCCGATGAACTTTGAGTTTATGATCAGATCTATATCCATGAATATTATTTGAGTTTCTTTGATATCTTGTATGCATGATTATTTATAGCGTCGTATTTCTTCTTTGAATCTTTGGTTTAGTTAGGCCAACTAGATCGATTTTTCTTGCCATGGGAAGAGGTGCTTTGTGATGGGTTCGATCTTACGATGTCCTCATCCAGTGACAGAAGGGGTAGCGAGGCACGTATGTATCATTTCTATTAAGGATAACAATATGGGGTCTATTCCTACATGAATAGATCTTGTCTACATCATGTCATCGTTCTTATTGCATTACTCCATTTCTCCATGAACTTAATACACTAGATGCATGATGGATAGCGGTTGATGTGTGGAGTAATAGTAGTAGATGCAGGCAGGAGTCGGTCTACTAATATTGGACGTGATGCCTATATATTGATCATTGCCTTGGATATCGTCATAATTATTCGATCTTCTATCAATTACCCAACAGTAATTTGTTTACCCACCGTATGATATTTTCTCGAGAGAAGCCACTAGTGAAATCTACGCCCCCCGGGTCTATCTTTTATCGTATTGCTTTCAGATCTATTTTTCACCGCATTTGTTTTCAGATCTATTATTCCAAAAACCCAAAAATACTTTGCTGCACTTTTTATTTGCATCTTTTATTTTGCGTTTTATTCAGATCTATTTATCCAAACACTTACAAACCAATCTATATTTTTACCGAGGAGGGATTGACAACCCCTCTTACGCGTTGGGTTGCGAGGATTTGTTCTTTGTGTGTAGGTACCGTTTACAAAGTGTTGCTTGGTTCTCCTACTGGATTGATACCTTGGTTTCATAAATGAGGGAAATACCTATCGTAGCTATACTGCATCATCCCTTCCTCTTTGGGGAAATACCGACGCAGTTTCAAGCCGCATCAGGGACAAAGTCGATGCCCCAAGAGAATAAAAACACCCACAAGCATTGCCACAACCGAGATGCAAAGCTTTCTCTCGACCCCACCCCCACCGCACTGTGCAAGAAAGCCACATGCCCCTCCATGATGGGGACACCACCATGACAGAACCAGGAGTGTAGATCTAGATCAGGGCTTGGCTGCCACTAATGACCCACAAGTATAGGAGATCAATCGTAGTCCTTTCAATAAGTAAGAGTGTCGAACCCAACGAGGAGCATAAGGAAATGACAAGCAGTTTTCAGCAAGGTATTTTTTGCACGCACTAAAATTATCGGTAATAGATAGTTTGATAGCAAGATAATTTGTAATGAGCAAATAATAGTAACGGTAACAAAAGTGTAGCAAGGTAGGCCAATCCTTTTTGTAGCAAAGGACAGGCCGGAATGGTCTCTTATAATAAGCAAAGCGTTCTTGAGGACACACGGGAATTTCATCTAGTCACTTTCATCATGTTTGTTTGATTCACGTTTGTTACTTTGATAATTTGATATGTGGGTGGACCGGTGCTTGGGTGTTGTTCTTACTTAAACAAGCCTCCCACTTATGATTACCCCCTCTCGCAAGCATCCGAAACTACGAAAGAAGAATTAAGATAAAT
Organism: Thinopyrum elongatum; assembly: GCA_011799875.1. Classification (NCBI taxonomy): domain Eukaryota; kingdom Viridiplantae; phylum Streptophyta; class Magnoliopsida; order Poales; family Poaceae; genus Thinopyrum; species Thinopyrum elongatum. The sequence goes on from CM022297.1 coordinate 467,055,224, forward strand.
CTAACCATAGCATGAAACATATGGGTCCAAATCAGCCCCTTACGAAATAGCGCATAAACTAGGGTTTAAGCTTCTGTCACTCTAGCAACCCATCATCTAATTACTACTCCACAGTGCATTCCCTTAGGCCCAAAGATGGTGAAGTGTCATGTAGTCGACGTTCACATAACACCACTAAGGGAAACAACAACATACATATCATCAAAATGCCGAACGAATACCAAATTCACATGATTACTTATGACAAGACTTCTCCCATGTCCTCAAGAACAAAAGTAACTACTCACAAATCATATTCATGTCCATGATTAGAGGGGTATTAAAAAACATAATGGATCTGAACATATAATCTTCCACCAAATAAACCAACTAGCATCAACTACAAGATGTAATCAACACTACTAGCAACCCACAAGTACCAATCTGAGGTTTTGATACAAAGATTGAATACAAGAGATGAATTAGGGTTTGAGATGAGATGGTGTTGATGAAGATGTTGATGAAGATTGGTCCTCCCATGATGATAGGGTTGTTGGTGATGACGATGGCTTCGATTTCCCCCTTCGGGAGGGAAGCATCCCCGACAGAATCGCTCCGCCGGAGATCAAAATTGCTCCTGCCCAAGTTCCGCCTCAAGAAGGCGGTGTACCGTCCCGAAAGTCTTCTCCTGATTTTTTCTAGGAAAAATGGGCTTATATACCAGAAGATGGGCACGGGAGGCTGGCCAGGGGCCCCACGAGCCACCAAGGCGCACCCTGGTGCCTCGTGCGCACCTCGGTGGCCCCCTCTGCTATTTATTTCTTCCAGTATTTTTTATTTATTCCAAAACAATTCTCCGTGAAATTTCAGCTCATTTGGAGATGTGCAGAATAGGTATCTCTGACATAGCTTTTTCAGGCCTAGAATTCCAACTGCCGGCAATCTCCCTCTTCATGTAAATCTTGTAAATTAAGAGAGAAAAGGCATTAGAATGGTACTACAAAGTATTATATTGGACAAAAACATCATAAATAACAGTAGGGAAACATGATGCAAAATGGACGTATCAACTCCCCCAAGCTTAGACCTTGCTTGTCCTCAAGCGAAAGCCGATATCGATAATCATGTCCACATGTTTAGAGAGAGAGGTGTCGACAAAAACAAAATACAGACATAGTAGCATCATGATCAATATTATAGCAACAATATATTATCATATAACTTCTCATAAGCAAGTAACAATTCACCACAACAACTAAGTATAAAGCATAAACTTTCTTGAAAACTAACAAACTGTGTTCTCAGTCAACAATGCATTTGCAATTCATCATCTTTTCAGGAAGGGTCTAATGTAAGAGCTTTTGTTTAGCAAGTCCACATACTCAACTACCATTTAGTCTTCTATGACTGCTAACACTTGATACATCTCCAACGTATCAATAATTTATGAATTATTCAAGCCATTTTTACAACAATTTTATATGGTTCTGGTATGATTTGCATGAAACTAACCCGGACTAACGTTGTTTTCAACAGAACTACAGTGGTGTTGTTTTTTGTGCAGAAATAAAAGTTCTCCAAATGCAACGAAACTTTTTGACGACTTTTTTTGGAACAAAAGAGGCACTAGAAGCTTCGTGGGAGGACCAGAAGGTGAAGGAGGTGAGCACAACCCACCAGGGTGCGCCTGGGCCCTTGCCCGTGTGCAGGTGGGTTGTGGTCACCTCAAAGCCCATCTTCGCGTGAAACCAACGCCAAAAAATCCTATAAATACAGAAACCCCCAGAAATAACCCTAGATCAGAAGTTCCACTGCCGCAAGCCTCTGTAGCCACGAAAAACCAATCTAGACCCTATTCCTGCACCCTGCCGGAGGGGGCAATCATCATCGGTGGCCATCTTCATCATCCCGGCGGCCACCATGATGAGGAGGGAGTAGTCCACCCTTGGGGCTGAGGGTTTGTACCAGTAGCTATGTGTTTAATCTCTCTCTCTCTTTCATGTTCTTGATTTGGCACGATCTTGATGTCTTGCGGGCTTTGTTAATATATTTGGCTCATATGGTGTTTTCCCCTCTCTATCTTGTTGTGATGAATTGAGTTTTCCCTTTGAGATTTCACTTTCATCGGATTGAATACTTTGTTGGATTTGAGAGCACTTGATCTATGTCTTGGCACTCAACTCGCGGATTCCTGAGGTGACATTGGGGTAATCTATGCATAGGGGTTGATGCACATTTTGGTCCTTGTTTCTCTGGTAGAAATCTTGGGGCACTCTTTGAGGTTCTTTGTGTTGGATTGAGTATTATGAATCTGAAATTGTTTGATGCATATCGTATAATCAACTCACGGATACTCGTGGTGACATTGGAGTATCTAGGTGACATTAGAGTTGGTTGATGTGTATCATATGGTGTTATTTTAGTATGAACTCTTAGATAGATCGATCGGAAAGGATAACTTGGTGTTATTTTAGTATGAACTCTTAGATAGATCGATCGGAAATGATAACTTTGAGGTGGTTTCGTACCCTACAAACAATTTCTTCTTATGTTCTCCGCTAGATAAGAACTTTGGAGTGATTCTTCATCGCACGTTGAGGGATGGTTATATGATCCAATTATATTAGCATTATTGAGAGATTGCACTAGCGAAAGTACGGACCCTAGGCCTCATTTTCAAGCATTGCAATACCGTTTATGCTCCGTTTTATCAATTGATACCTTGTTGTTTTCATGATCCACAAGCATAGAAATTTTATTACTCTCCACATAAGCAAATTTATTCTCATGAATAGTAGTGGGAGCAAACTCAAGAAAATAACTATCATGGGATTGAAAATTAAAATCATGATGACAAGTTTCATGGTTATCATATCAATATAGCATACATGTCATCACCATAATCATCATAGATAGCAACTTTGTTGTCATAATCAATTGAAACCTCGTCCGAAATAGTGGATTCATCACTAAATAAAGTCATGACCTCTCCAAATCCACTTTTTTCAATATTGTAATAAGATTCAACACACTCCAAAATAGTGGGATCATTACCTAGAGTTGACACTCTTCCAAACCCACTTTCATCAATATAATCATCAGAAATTGGAGGCATGCTTTCATCATAATAAATTTTCTCATCCAAACTTAGGGGACTAAAAATATCATCTTCATCAAATATAGCATCCCCAAGCTTATGAATTTGCATATCGATAGCATCATGGATATTCAAAGAATTCATACTAGCAACATTGCAATCATGCTCATCATTCAAAGATTTTATGCCAAACATTTTATTGAATTCTTCTTCTATCAATTGAGCACAATTTTCCTTTCCATCATTTTCAAGAAAGACATTATAAAGATGAACAATATGAGACCACCTCAAATCCATTTTTTAGTTTTCTTTTTATAAACCAAACTAGTGATAAAACAAGAAACTAAAAGATTCAATTGCAAGATCTAAAGATATACCTTCAAGCACTCACCTCCCCGGCAACGGCGCCAGAAAAGAGCTTGATGTCTACTGCACAACTTGTTCTTGTAGACTCGTGTTGGGCCTCCAAGCGCAGAGTTTTGTAGGACAGTAGCAATTTTCCCTCAAGTGGGTGACCTAAGGTTTATCAATCCGTGGGAGGCATAGGATGAAGATGGTCTCTCTCAAACAACCCTGCAACCAAATAATAAAAAGTCTCTTGTGTCCCCAACACACCAAATACAATGGTACATTGTACAGGTGCACTAGTTCGGCGAAGAGATAGTGATATAAGCGTAGTAATGATAGAAGATATTGATTTGTAATAGGAACAATAAAAAACAACAAGGTAGCAATTGATAAAATGGAGCACAAACGGTATTGCAATGCTTGAAAATGAGGCCTAGGGTCCATACTTTCGCTAGTGCAATCTCTCAACAATGCTAATATAATTGGATCATATAACCATCCCTCAACGTGCGATGAAGAATCACTCCAAAGTTCCTATCTAGCGGAGAACATAAGAAGAAATTGTTTGTAGGGTATGAAACCACCTCAAAGCTATTCTTTCCGATCAATCTATCCTAGAGTTCGTACTAAAATAACACCAAGCTATTCTTTCCGATCGATCTAACCAAGAGTTCGTACTAAAATAACACAATATGATACACATCAACCAACTCTAATGTCACCTAGATACCCCAATGTCACCGCGAGTATCCGTGAGTTGATTATACGATATGCATCTAACAATTTCAGATTCATAATACTCAATCCAACACAAAGAACCTCAAAGAGTGCCCCAAGATTTCTACCGGAGAAACAAGGACAAAAACGTGCATCAACCCCTATGCATAGATTTCCCCAGTGTCACCTCGGGAATCCGCGAGTTGAGTGCCAAGATATAGATCAAGTGCTCTCAAATCCATAAAAGTATTCAACCCGATAAAACGAAATCTCAAAGGGAAAACTCAATTCATCACAACAAGATAGAGAGGGGAAAACACCATATGATCCAACTATATTAACAAAGCTCGCGATACATCAAGAACGTGCCAACTCAAGAACACGAGAGAGAGAGAGAGAGCTTAAACACATAGCTACTGGCACAAACCCTCAGCCCCGAAGGTGGACTACTCCCTCCTCATCATGGTGGCCGCCGGGATGACGAAGATGGTCACCAGTGATGATTTCCCCCTTCGGCAGGGTGCCGGAATGGGGTCTAGATTGGCTTTTCATGGCTACAGAGGCTTGCAGCGGCGGAACTTCTGATCTAGGGTTATTTCTGGGGGTTTCTATATTTATAGGATTTTTTTGCCGTCGGTTTCACGCGAAGATGGGCCTCGAGGTGATCACAATCCACCTGCACACGGGTTGGGCTCCAGGCGCACCCTGGTGGGTTGTGCCCACCTCATGGCTCTTCTGGCCCTCCCACGAAGCTTCTAGTGCCTCTTTTGTTACAAAAAATCATCAAAAAGTTTTAGCTTATTTGGAGAATTTTCATTTCTGCACAAAAAAAAACACCACGGTAGTTCTGCTGAAAACAATGTCAGTCCGGGTTAGTTCCATGCAAATCATACCAAAACCATATAATTTTTTTGTAAACATGGCATGAATACTTCATAAATTATAGATACGTTAGAGACGTATCACTACTGGAGGGGGAAATCATCACCGGTGGCCATCTTCATCATCCCGGCGGCCACCATGATGAGGAGGGAGTAGTCCACCCTCGGGGCTGAGGGTTTGTACCAGTAGCTATGTATTTAATCTCTCTCTCTCTCTCTCGTGTTCTTGATTTGGCACGATCTTGATGTATCGCGGGCTTTGTTAATATAGTTGGATCATATGGCGTTTTCCCCTCTCTACCTTGTTGTGATGAATTGAGTTTTCCCTTTGAGATTTCACTTTTATCGGATTGAATACTTTGTTGGATTTGAGAGCACTTGATCTATGTCTTGGCACTCAACTCATGGATTTCCGAGGTGACCTTGGGGTAATCTACGCATAGGGTTTGATGCACGTTTTCGTCCTTGTTTCTCCGGTAGAAATCTTGGGGCACTCTTTGAGGTTCTTTGTGTTGGATTGAGTATTATGAATCTGAAATTGTTTGATGCATATCGTATAATCAACTCACGGATACTCGCGGTGACATTGGAGTATCTAGGTGACATTAGAGTTGGTTGATGTGTATCATATGGTGTTATTTTAGCACGAACTCTTAGATAGATCGATCGGAAAGGATAACTTGGTGTTATTTTAGTATGAACTCTTAGATAGATTGATCGGAAAGGATAACTTTGAGGTGGTTTCATACCCTACAAACAATTTCTTCTTATGTTCTCCGCTAGATAAGAACTTTGGAGTGATTCTTCATCGCACGTTGAGTGATGGTTATATGATCCAATTATATTAGCATTATTGAGAGATTGCACTAGCGAAAGTACGGACCCTAGGCCTCATTTTCAAGCATTGCAATACCGTTTGTGCTCCATTTTATCAATTGATACCTTGTTGTTTTATATTGTTCCTATTACAAAAATCAACATCTACTATCATTACTACGCTTGTATCACCATCTCTTCACCGAACTAGTGCACCTATACAAATTTCCATTGTATTTGGTGTGTTGGGGACACAAGAGACTTTTTGTTATTTGGTTACAGGGTTGTTTGAGAGAGACCATCTTCATCCTACGCCTCCCACGGATTGATAAACCTTAGGTCATCCACTTGAGGGAAAATTGCCACTGTCCTACAAAACTCTGCTCTTGGAGGCCCAACACGAGTCTACAAGAACAAGTTGTGTAGTAGACATCGAGCTCTTTACTGGCGCCGTTGCCGGTGAGGTGAGTGCTTGAAGGTATATCTATAGATCTTGCAATTGAATCTTTTAGTTTCTTGTTTTATCACTAGTTTTGTTCATAAAAGAAAACTACAAAAAATGGAATTTAGGTGGCCTCATATTATTCGTCTTTATCATGTCTTTCTTGAAAATGATGGAAAGGAAAATTGTGCTCAATTGATAGAAGAAGAATTCAATAAAATGTTTGACATAAAATCTTTGAATGATGAGCATGATTGCAATGTTGCTAGTATTAACATAAAATCTTTGACTAAAAATATCATCTTCATCAAACATAGTATCCCCAAGCTTATGGATTTGCATACCATGAACATCATGGATATTCAAAAAATTCATACTAGCAACATTGCAATCATGCTCATCATTCAACGATTTTATGACAAACATTTTATTGAATTCTTCTTCTATCAATTGAGCACAATTTTCCTTTCCATCATGTTTAAGAAAGACATGATAAAGACGAATAATATGAGGCCACTTAAATTCCATTTTTTTGTAGTTTTCTTTTACGAACCAAACAAGTGATAAAACAAGAAACTAAAAGATTCAATTGCAAGATCTAAAGATATACCTTCAAGCACTCACCTCCCTGGCAACGGCGCCAGAAAAGAGCTTGATGTCTACTACACAACGTGTTCTTGTAGACTCGTGTTGGGCCTCCAAGCGCAGAGTTTTGTAGGACAGTAGCAATTTTCCCTCAAGTGGATGACCTAAGGTTTATCAATCCGTGGGAGGCGTAGGATGAAGATGGTCTCTCTCAAACAACCCTGCAACCAAATACTAAAAAGTCTCTTGTGTCCCCAACACACCAAATACAATGGTAAATTGTATAGGTGCACTAGTTCGGCGAAGAGATGGTGATACAAGCATAGTAATGATAGTACATATTGATTTTTGTAATAGGAACAATAAAAAACAGCAATGTAGCAATTGATAAAATGGAGCACAAACGGTATTGCAATGCTTGAAAATGAGGCCTAGGGTCCGTACTTTCGCTAGTGCAATCTCTCAACAATGCTAATATAATTGGATCATATAACCATCCCTCAACGTGCGATGAAGAATCACTCCAAAGTTCCTATCTAGTGGAGAACATAAGAAGAAATTGTTTGTAGGGTACGAAACCACCTCAAAGCTATTCTTTCCGATCAATCTATCCTAGAGTTCGTACTAAAATAACACCAAGCTATTCTTTCCGATCGATCTAACCAAGAGTTCATACTAAAATAACACCATATGATACACATCAACCAACTCTAATGTCACCTAGATACTCCAATGTCACCGTGAGTATCCGTGAGTTGATTATATGATATGCATCTAACAATTTCAGATTCATAATACTCAATCCAACACAAAGAACCTCAAAGAGTGCCCCAAGATTTCTACCGGAGAAACAAGGACGAAAACATGCATCAACCCCTATGCATAGATTACCCCAATGTCACCTCGGGAATCCGCGAGTTGAGTGCCAAGACATAGATAAAGTGCTCTCAAATCCATAAAAGTATTCAATCCGATAAAACGAAATCTCAAAGGGAAAACTCAATTCATCACAACAAGATAGAGAGGGCAAAACACCATATGATCCAACTATATTAACAAAGCTCGCGATACATCAAGATCATGCCAACTCAAGAACACGAGAGAGAGAGAGAGAGAGAGAGAGAGATTAAACACATAGCTACTGGTACAAACCCTCAGCCCCGAGGGTGGACTACTCCCTCATCATCATGGTGGCCGCCGGGATGATGAAGATGGCCACCGGTGATGATTTCCCCCTCCGGCAGGGTGCCGGAACGGGGTCTAGATTGGTTTTTCGTGGCTATGGAGGCTTGCAGCGGTGGAACTTCTGATCTAGGGTTATTTCTGGGGGTTTCTGTATTTATAGGATTTTTTGGCGTCGGTTTCACGCGAAGATGGGCCTCGAGGTGAGCACAACCCACCTGCACACAGGTTGGGCTCCAAGCGCGCCCTGGTGGGTTGTGCCCACCTCGGGGATCTTCTGGCCCTCCCATGAAGCTTCTAGTTCCTCTTTTGTTCCAAAAAAATCATAAAAAAGTTTCAGCTCATTTGGAGAACTTTCATTTCTGCACAAAAAACAACACCATGGTAGTTCTGCTGAAAACAGCGTCAGTCTGGGTTAGTTCCATGCAAATCATTCCAAAACCATATAAAATTGTTGTAAACATGGCATGAATACTTCATAAATTATAGATACATTGGAGACGTATCAGCATCCCCAAGCTTAATTCCTACTCATCCTCGAGTAGGTAAATGATAAAAGAAATATTTTATGAAGTGTGAATGCTAGCATAGTGCATAAGTTTGATCAATGATAATTTCAATCACTTTTCCTAGCATCATAACAGCAACTTTTTCTCATAAAACTTGTCATGTTAAAGTAGCAACCAATTCACATGTTATGGTTCAAACAATGAATTCTCTTGAAACTTAATAATTAACAACCTACGTTCTTATTAGTCACCAAACAATTGGAATTCAACTTATTCAACAATGTCTAAGTAAGAGATCCACATACTCAATAATCATATAGTCTTCCATGATTGCTAGTACTCAAAGCATATTTTTAGAACAAATGGCTTCCATCGAACACAGAGAAAGATAGGGGCTTAATATTTCGCCTCCCAACTCATTTATCATAGAGATAATTATCAACAATAATAAATCATGATCAAATATATTTGACTAGTCATATGTGCCTAGATCTTTCCCCACCACATGATGCTTGCCAACTAGAGAATAGTTGAGGTTTAAATGATAATTCATACTATTGACTCTTTGCATAAAAGTAAATAATGAAAAGTAAAAGATAGGCCCTTCGCAGAGGGAAGCAGAGGTTGCCATGCGCTTTTTGGTTTTGTATGCACAATCCCTTAATGCAAAAGAACGTCACATTATATTGCCCCTTATGATAGCAACCTTTATTATGCAGTCCGTCGCTTTTATTACTTTGCCATCACAAGTTCGTACAACGCTCAATTTTCTCTTACACTAAATGATCAAACACATTTAGAAGCAATTTTTATTGCCTTTTTGCACCGATGACAACTTACTTGAAGGATCTTATTCAATCCATAGATAGGTATGGTGGACACTCATGGCAAGAAACTGGATTTAAGGGTTTTTGGATGCACAAGTAGTATCTCTAGTTAGTACGAATTTTTGGCTAGCAAAAGATCCTAAGCAAACACCACATGTTGGAGGATCTATAACAATATAACTTCTATGCAAATATACCCAACCATAACTCATTACGTTGTCTTCCTTGTCCAACTTCAACTAATCTTCTCAAGTTTGAAAATAATTAATGGGTATTCACAATCATAGAAGATGTCCAAGATAATATATTTGTATGTGAAAGTTCTCTTTCTTATACTAATCATTCATGAATTGCTTGTATGACCAATATTGTGATTGTCAAGCTTCAAAAGATTTCACTCTCTAAACCCAATGTGAAGCTACTACTAGGCATGATATGAACATATAATTACAACTTCATGATATTCAATTCATTCAATGATGTCTACTACGCAACCTTCTTCTTGTAGACTCGTGTTGGGCCTCCAAGCGCAGAGTTTTGTAGGACAGTAGCAAATTTCACTCAAGTGGATGACCTAAGGTTTATCAATCCGTGGGAGGCGTAGGATGAAGATGGTCTCTCTCAAACAACCCTGCAACCAAATAACAAAGAGTCTCTTGTGTCCCCAACACACCCAATACAATGGTAAATTGTATAGGTGCACTAGTTCGGCGAAGAGATGGTGATACAAGTGTAATATGGATAGTAGATATAGGTTTTTGTAATCTGAAAATATAAAAACAGCAAGGTTACTAGTAACAAAAGTGAGCAAAAACGGTATTGCAATGCTTGAAAACAAGGCCTAGGGTTCATACTTTCACTGGTGCAAATTCTCTCAACAATGATAACATAATTGGATCATATAACAATCCCTCAACGTGCAACAAAGAATCACTCCAAAGTTTCTATCAAAGAACGTAGGACGAAAACATGCATCAACCCCTATGCATAGATTACCCCAATGGCACCACAGGAATCCGTGAGTTGAGTGCCAAAACATACATCAAGTGAATCAATAGAACATCCCATTGTCACCACAGATATCCCATCGCAAGACATACATCAAGTGTTCTCAAATCCAATACTCAATCCAACACAACGAATCTTCAAAGAGCAAGACTCAATTCATCACAAGAAGGTAGAGGGGGAGAAACACCATATGATCCAACTATAATAACAAAAGCTCGTGGTACATCAAGATCGTGCCAAATCAAGAACACGAGAGAGAGAGAGAGATCAAACACATAGCTACTGGTACATACCCTCAGCCTCGAGGGTGAACTACTCCCTCCTCGTCATGGAGACCGCCGGGATGATGAAGATGGCCTTCGATGATGGCTTCCCCCTCCGACAGGGTGCCGGAATGGGCTCCCGATTGGTTTTTTGTGGCTACAGAGGCTTACGGCGGCGGAATTTCTGATCTAGGGTTCTTTTTGGAGGTTTCTATATTTATAAGAATTTTTGGCGTCGAAAACAAGTCAAGGAGGTGCCCGAGGGGCCAACAAGCCCTCAAGGCGCCTGGGGGGGGTAGGGTGCGCCCCTGGCTTGTGGACTCCTTGGGACTCTTCTGGTCCAGCTTCGGGGGTCACTTTTGGTCCATAAAAAATCACCGTAAATTTTCAGCCCATTCCGAGAACTTTCATTTCTGCACAAAAAATGACACCACGGTAGTTCTGCTGAAAACAGCGTCAGTCCGGGTTAGTTCTAATAAAATCATACCAAAACCATATAAAATTGTTGCAAACATGGCATGAATACTTCATAAATTATAGATACATTGGAGACGTATCATTCAACAATTTACTCATAGGATATAAGTGAAGCACAAGAGTAAATGACAAACTACTCCAAAAAGATATAAGTGAAGATCAAACGAGTAGTTAAGTAAAAGGCCAGCTAATTGAGGAATCTATCTTATTTAAAAACTTTAAGATCTAAGTATTTTATTAAAACAGCAAGAAAAACAAAATAAAATGACATTCTACGAATAACACACATCATGTGAAGAAGCAAAAACTTAGGCTCAACCGAGGCTAACCGATAATTGTTGATGAAGAAAGGTGGGATGCCTACCGGGGCATCCCCAAGATTAGATGCTTGATACTTCTTGAAATGTTATCTTGGGATGCCTTGGGAATCCCCAAGGTTGAGCTTTTGTGTCTCCTTAATTCCTTTTATATCACGGTTTCCCTAAATCTTGAAAACTTCATCCACACAAAACTCAACAAGAACTCATGAGATAAGTTAGTATAAATCAACGCAACATCTTATCATTCTATACTGTAACAAATCACTAAAATTAATTTAACATTGCATACTAAATGCCTCTGCATATTTAATAGTCCTATTCTCAAATAGAATCAATAAACAAGCAAACATATGCAAACGATGCAAACATAAAAGCAATCTGTCTAAACAGTACAGTCTGTAAAGAGTGCAATTTTACTCACACTTACCTAACTCCAAAAATTATGAAAATTGTTCAAACTGTAGAAAATTTATCATAGCTTATTGTGCAAAAAATTCAACATTTTATCACATTCTGACTTTTCTCAAGAATTCACACACTAGCGTGCAACTTTCTGTTTTTCAAACAGCCACATATAGACTTGAAAGATAAGCATGGCAAAGGCTATGCTTGACATTTTTATTGAAGTAAAAGATACAAAAAATTATTCTAAATAACAGAAATAAAATCCTAATAAAATAATATGACGCTCCAAGCAAAACTCATATCATGTGACGAATAAAAATATAGCCCTAAGTAAGGTTACCGATAATGTTGGAGACGAAAGAGGGGATGCCTTCCGGGGAATCCCCAAGCTTAGTTGCTTGGATATTCCTTGAATATTACCTTGGGGTGCCTTGGGAATCCCCAAGATTAGGGTCTTGTCACTCCTTATTCTCCTCATATCGATATCTCACCCAAAACTTGAAAACTTCAACCACACAAAACTTAACGGAACTTCGTGAGATGGGTTAGTATGATAAAGACAAATCATTCACTTTGGTACTGTCAAGATAAGATTCATAATTTTTCTCAAACAATGCATACTGTACCCTACAATTTCTACAACTTATATTGACCAATATAAGCCATAGAAACTATAAAACAAGCAAACTATGCATTGAAAACAGAATCTGTCAAAAATAGAACAATACGTAAAGATCTGAATTTTAGTCATACTTCTGCAACTCCAAAAATTCTGAAAATTTAGGAAAACGTAGAAAATTTGTATAACCATCATATGTAAAAAAAATTCAGATCAAAAGCACATTCCAGTGAATTTTAAAAATTCCTGGACTGAGAGCAAAAGTTTCTGTTTTTGCACAGAATCAAGTCAACTATCATCCACACTATCCCAAAGGCTTTACTTGGCACTTTATTGAAACAAAAGCTATAAAACATGATTACTACAGTAGCCTAATCATGTGAACACACACAAAAAGTAGGTAAAAGTTTTGGCTTTTCTCCCAACAAGCGCTTTTCTTTAATGCCTTTTTAGCTAGGCATGATGATTTTAATGATGCTCGCATAAAAGATAAGAATTGAAACATGAAGAGACCATCATGAAGCATATGACTAGCACATTTAAGTCTAACCCACTTCCTATGAATAGGTATTTTGTGAGCAAACAACTTATGGGAGCAAGAATCAACTAGCATAGGAAGGCCAAACAAGCAAAACTTCAAGATTTTCAATACATAGAGAGGAAACTTGATATTATTGCAATATGTAGAAGCATATGTTCCTCTCTCATAATAATTTTCAGTAGCATCATGAATGAATTCAACAATATAACTATCACATAAAGCATTCTTTTCATGATCCACAAGCATAGAAATTTTATTACTCTCCACATAAGCAAATTTATTCTCATGAATAGTAGTGGGAGCAAACTCAACAAAATAACTATCATGGGATTGAAAATTAAAATCATGATGACAAGTTTCATGGTTATCATATCAATATAGCATACATGTCATCACCATAATCATCATAGATAGCAACTTTGTTGTCATAATCAATTGAAACCTCGTCCGAAATAGTGGATTCATCACTAAATAAAGTCATGACCTCTCCAAATCCACTTTTTTCAATATTGTAACAAGATTCAACACCCTCCAAAATAGTGGGATCATTACCTAGAGTTGAGACTCTTCCAAACCCACTTTCATCAATATAATCATCATAAATAGGAGGCATGCTTTCATCATAATAAATTTTCTCATCAAAACTTGGGGGACTAAAAATATCATCTTCATCAAATATAGCATCCCCAAGCTTATGGCTTTGCATATCGTTAGCATCATGGATATTCAAAGAATTCATACTAGCAACATTGCAATCATGCTCATCATTCAAAGATTTTATGCCAAACATTTTATTGAATTCGTCTTCTATCAATTAAGCACAATTTTCCTTTCCATCATTTTCAAGACAGACATTATAAAGATGAACAATATGAGACCACTTCAAATCCATTTTTTAGTTTTCTTTTTATAAACCAAACTAGTGATAAAACAAGAAACTAAAAGATTCAATTGCAAGATCTAAAGATATACCTTCAAGCACTCACCTCCCCGGCAACGGCGCCAGAGAAGAGCTTGATGTCTACTACACAACTTGTTCTTGTAGACTCGTGTTGGGCCTCCAAGCGCAGAGTTTTGTAGGACAGTAGCAATTTTCCCTCAAGTGGGTGACCTAAGGTTTATCAATCCGTGGGAGGCATAGGATGAAGATGGTCTCTCTCAAACAACCCTGCAACCAAATAATAAAAAGTCTCTTGTGTCCCCAACACACCAAATACAATGGTAAATTGTATAGGTGCACTAGTTCGGCGAAGAGATGGTGATACAAGCATAGTAATGATAGTAGATATTGATTTGTAATAGGAACAATAAAAAACAGCAAGGTAGCAGTTGATAAAACGGAGCACAAACGGTATTGCAATGCTTGAAAATGAGGCCTAGGGTCCGTACTTTCGCTAGTGCAATCTCTCAACAATGCTAATATAATTGGATCATATAACCATCCCTCAACGTGCGATGAAGAATCACTCCAAAGTTCCTATCTAATGGAGAACATAAGAAGAAATTGTTTGTAGGGTACGAAACCACCTCAAAGCTATTCTTTCCGATCAATCTATCCTAGAGTTCGTACTAAAATAATACCAAGCTATTCTTTCCAATCGATCTAACCAAGTGTTCGTACTAAAATAACACCATATGAAACACATTAACCAACTTTAATGTCACCTAGATACTCCAATGTCACCGCGAGTATCCGTGAGTTGATTATACGATATGCATCAAATAATTTCAGCTTCATAATACTCAATCCAACACAAAGAACCTCAAAGAGTGCCCCAAGATTTCTATTAGAGAAACAAGGACGAAAATGTGCATCAACCCCTATGCATAGATTACCCCAAGTCACCTCGGGAATCCGCGAGTTGAGTGCCAAGATATAGATCAAGTGCTCTCAAATCCACAAAAGTATTCAACCTGATAAAATGAAACCTCAAAGGGAAAACTCAATTCATCACAACAAGATAGAGAGGGGGAAACACCATATGATCCAACTATATTAACAAAGCTCGCGATACATCAAGATCGTGCCAACTCAAGAACACGAGAGAGAGAGAGAGAGATTAAACACATAGCTACTAGTACAAACCCTCAGCCCCGAGGGTGGACTACTCCCTCCTCATCATGGTGGCCGCCGGGATGATGAAGATGGCCACCGGTGATGATTTCCCCCTCCGGCAGGGTGCCGAAATGGGGTCTAGATTGGTTTTTCGTGGGTACAGAGGCTTGCGGCGGCAGAACTTCTAATCTAGGGTTATTTCTAGGGGTTTCTGTATTTATAGGATTTTTTTTGGGGTCGGTTTCACACGAAGATGGGCCTCGAGGTGAGCACAACCCACCTGCGCATGGGTTGGGCTCCAGGCGCACCCTAGTGGGTTGTGCCCACCTCGTGGCTCTTCTGGCCCTCCCATGAAGCTTCTAGTGCCTCTTTTGTTCCAAAAAAATCATCAAAAAGTTTCATCTCATTTGGAGAACTTTCATTTCTGCACAAAAAAACAACACCACGGTAGTTCTGCTGAAAACAACGTCAGTCCAGGTTAGTTCCATGCAAATCATACCAAAACCATATAATTTTTTTGTAAACATGGCATGAATACTTCATAAATTATAGATACGTTAGAGACGTATCACTGCCGGAGGGGGAAATCATCACCGATGGCCATCTTCATCATCCCGGCGGCCACCATGATGAGGAGGGAGTAGTCCACCCTCAGGGCTGAGGGTTTGTACCAGTAGCTATGTGTTTAATCTCTCTATCTCTGTCTCTCTCGTGTTCTTGATTTGGCACGATCTTGATGTATCGCGGGCTTTGTTAATATAGTTGGATCATATGGTGTTTTCCCCTCTCTATCTTGTTGTGATGAATTGAGTTTTCCCTTTGAGATTTCACTTTTATCGGATTGAATACTTTGTTTTATTTGAGAGCACTTGATCTATGTCTTGGCACTCAACTCACGGATTCCCGAGGTGACATTGGGGTAATCTATGCATAGGGTTTGATGCATGTTTTCGTCCTTGTTTCTCCGGTAGAAATCTTGGGGCACTCTTTGAGGTTCTTTGTGTTGGATTGAGTATTATGAATCTGAAATTGTTTGATGCATATCGTATAATCAACTCATGGATACTCACGGTGACATTGGAGTATCTAGGTGATATTAGAGTTGGTTGATGTGTATCATATGGTGTTATTTTAGTACGAACTCTTAGATAGATCGATCTGAAAGGATAACTTGGTGTTATTTTAGTATGAACTCTTAGATAGATCGATTGGAAAGGATAACTTTGAGGTGGTTTTGTACCCTACAAACAATTTCTTCTTATCTTCTCCGCTAGATAAGAACTTTGGAGTGATTCTTCATCGCACGTTGAGGGATGGTTATATGATCCAATTATATTAGCATTATTGAGAGATTGCACTAGCGAAAGTACGGACCCTAGGCCTCATTTTCAAGCATTGCAATACCGTTTGTGCTCCATTTTATCAATTGCTACCTTGCTGTTTTTTATTGTTCCTATTACAAAAATCAACATCTACTATCATTACTACACTTGTATCACCATGTCTTCGCCGAACTAGTGCACCTATACAAATTTGCATTGTATTTGGTGTATTGGGGACACAAGAGACTTTTTGTTATTTGGTTGCAGGATTGTTTGAGAGAGACCATCTTCATCCTACGCCTCCCACAAATTGATAAACCTTAGGTCATCCACTTGAGGGAAAATTGCTATTGTCCTACAAAACTCTGCGCTTGGAGGCCCAACACGAGTCTACAAGAACAAGTTATGTAGTAGACATCAACACTCATGACATATATATGGAGCAAAAATTTCAGCCAGACACATAGAAAGATAGGGGCTTATAATTTCGCCTCCCAACTCGAGGGTAATGTCAACAAATATAAATCATGATTACTCATATTCAACTGGATATATATATGTTTAGATCTTTCCCCACCACATGATGCTTGCAAAAGAGAAAAATAAAAAGTATTAGAGGAGAACACTATTGACTCTTGCATGAAAAGTAAAAGATAGGCCCTTCGCAGAGGAAAGCAGAGGTTGTCATGCGCTTTTTATTTTTGGATGTGCAAGCTCTTAATGCAAAGTAACCTCATGTTATATTGCCCCTTGTGATAGCAACCTTTATTATGCAGTCCGTCGCTTTTATTTCTTTACCATCACAAGTTCGTATAATGCTTATTTCCCTTGCAATAAAAGATCATACATATTTAGAAGCAATTTTTATTGCCTTATGCACCGATGACAACTTACTTGAAGGATCTTATTCAATCCATAGGTAGGTATAGTGGACTCTAGTGACATGAAACTGGGTTTAAGGGTTTTTGGATGCACAAGTAGTATCTCTACTTGGTGCTAATTTTTGGCTAGCAAAGATATTGAGCAAGCACAACATGTTGGAGAATCTATAACGATATAACTTCTATGTGAATATTAGCAAACATAACTCATTACATTGTCTTCCTTGTCCAACGTCAACAAATTGACATAAGGTACTTGATGGGGGCTCACAATCATAAAAGATGTCCAAGATAGTATATTTATATGTGAATCTTCTCTTCCCTTATTAATTCTTTCATGATTTGCATCATTGACCAATGCTATGTTTGTTAACTTCCAATAAATTTTACCACTTATACTTTTCTTTATGTAATGTCATTACTTCCCATGAGATTAGCATATAATCTTTTCCATTATTTTCATTACTAAGTTGAAACATAAAAGTAAAGAAGTAAAAACTCAAACTACTCTTTATTATATAATTCTCAACTCGATTACATAGATAGTTAGATCATGAAACTACCACTCGAAAATAGATCATACTAAACTTTTATTCAACTAAATCATGAAATAACTAAGGATCAAACTAAAAATAGGTAAAGATAATAAAAGTGATGGTGATACGATACCGGGGCACCTCCCTCAAGCTTGGCAAAAGCCAAGGGGAGTGCCCATACCCGTGTATGTTGGAACGTAGTAATAATTCAAAAAAATTCCTACGTGTCACCAAGATCAATCTAGGAGATGCTAGCAACGAGACATAGGGAGTGCATCTTCATACCCTTGAAGATCGCTAAGCGGAAGCGTTAAAAGAACGCGGTTGATGGAGTCGTACTCGCGGCGATTCAAATCGCGGAAGATCCGATCCAAGCGCCGAACGGACGGCGCCTCCGCGTTCAACACACGTACAGCCCGGGGACGTCTCCTCCTTCTTGATCCAGCAAGGGGGAAGGAGAAGTTGAGGGAGAACTCCGGCAGCACGACGGCGTGGTGGTGGAGGATCTCGTGGTTCTCCGACAGGGCTTCGCCAAGCACTACGGAGGAGGAGGAGGTGTTGGAGAGGGGGAAGGGCTGCGCCAGAGAAGGGTGCGGCTGCCCTCCCACCCCCCCTCTATTTATAGGGTGAAGGGGAGAGGGGGCTGGCCCCCCTAGATGCATCTAGAGGGGGGGGGGGCGGCGGCCAGGAGGGGGAGACTTGCCCCCCAAGCAAGGTGGGAGGCGCCTCCTCCCCTAGGGTTTCCAACCCTAGGCGCCTTGGGCCCTTGGGGAGGGGCGCACCAGCCCAATAAGGGGCTGGTCCCCACCCATATTCAGCCCACTAGGCCCTTCGGGGCAGGTGGCCCCACCCAGTGGACCCCCGGACACCTTTCGGTGGTCCCGGTACAATACCGATAACCCCCGAAACCATTCCGGTGACTGAAACTGGACTTCCCATATATAAATCTTCACCTCCAGACCATTCCGGAACTCCTCGTGACGTCTGGGATCTCATCCGGGACTCCAAACAACCTTCGGTAACCACATACAATTTCCCATAACAACTCTAGCGTCACCGAACCTTAAGTGTGTAGACCCTACGGGTTCGGGAACCATGCAGACATGACCGAGACATCTCTCCGGTCAGTAACCAACAGCGGGATCTGGATACCCATGTTGGCTCCCACATGTTCCACGATGATCTCATTGGATGAACCACGATGTCGGGGATTCAATCAATCCCGTATACAGTTCCCTTTGTCCATCGATATGTTACTTGCCCGAGATTCGATCATCGGTATCCCCATACCTCGTTCAATCTCGTTACCGGCAAGTCTCTTTACTCGTTCCGTAACGCATGATCCCGTGGCTAACTCTTTAGTCACATTGAGCTCATTATGATGATGCATTACCGAGTTGGCCCAGAGATACCTCTCCGTCATATGGAGTGACAAATCCCAGTCTCGATTCATGCCAACCCAACAGACACTTTCGGAGATACCTGTAGTGCACCTTTATGGTCACCCAGTTACGTTGTGACGTTTGATACACCCAAAGCATTCCTACGGTATCCGGGAGTTGCACAATCTCATGGTCTAAGGAAATGATACTTGACATTAGAAAAGCTCTAGCAAACGAACTACACGATCTTGTGCTATGCTTAGGATTGGGTCTTGTCCATCACATCATTCTCCTAATGATGTGATCCCGTTATCAACGACATCCAATGTCCATGGTCAGGAAACCACAACCATCTATTGATCAACGAGCTAGTCAACTAGAGGCTCACTAGGGACATGTTGTGATCTATGTATTCACACATGTATTACGGTTTCCGGTTAATACAATTATAGCATGAACAATAGACAATTATCATGAACAAGGAAATATAATAATAACCATTTTATTATTGCCTCTAGGGCATATTTCCAACAGTCTCCCACTTGCACTAGAGTCAATAATCTAGTTACATTGTGATGAATCGAACACCCATAGAGTTTTGGTGTTGATCATGTTTTACTCGTGGAAGAGGTTTAGTCAACGGATCTGCGTCATTCAGATCTGTATGTACTTTACAAATATCTATATCTCCATCTTGAATATATTCACGAATGGAGTTGAAGCGGCGCTTGATGTGCTTGGTCTTCTTGTGAAACCTGGGCTCCTTGGCAATGGCAATAGCTCCAGTGTTGTCACAGAAGAGAGTCATCGGGCCCGACGCATTGGGAACCACTCCTAGGTCGGTGATAAACTCCTTCATCCAGACTCCTTCCTGCGCTGCTTCCGAAGCAGCTATGTACTCCACTTCACATGTAGATCCCGCCACGACGCTTTGCTTGCAACTGCACCAGCTGACTGCCCCACCATTCAAAATATACACGTATCCGGTTTGTGACTTGGAGTCATCCAGATTTGTGTCAAAGCTAGCGTCGACGTAACCCTTTACGACGAGCTCTTCGGCACCTCAATAAACGAGAAACATATCCTTAGTCCTTTTCAGGTACTTCAGGATATTCTTGACCGCTGTCCTGTGTTCCATACCGGGATCACTTTGGTACCTCCCTACCAAACTTATGGCAAGGTTCACATCAGGTCTGGTACACAGCATGGCATACATAATAGAGCCTATGGCCGAGGCATAGGGGATGACACTCATCTTTTCTCTTTCTGCTGCCGAGGTCGGGCGTTGAGCTGTGCTCAATCTCACACCTTGCAATACAGGCAAGAACCCCTTCTTAGACTGATCCATATTGAACTTCTTCAATATCTTGTCAAGGTATGTGCTTTGTGAAAGACCAATGAGGCGTCTCGATCTATCTCTATAGATCTTGATGCCTAATATGTAAGCAGCTTCTCCAAGGTCCTTCATTGAAAAACACTTATTCAAGTAGGCCTTTATGCTTTCCAAAAGTTCTATATCATTTCCCATCAATAGTATGTCATCCACATATAATATGAGAAATGCTACAGAGCTCCCACTCACTTTCTTGTAAATACAGGCTTCTCCATAAGTCTGTATAAACCCAAACGCTTTGATCATTTCATCAAAGCGAATGTTCCAACTCCGAGATGCTTGCACCAGCCCATAGATGGAGCGCTGGAGCTTGCATACTTTGTCAGCATTCTTAGGATCGACAAAACCTTCCGGTTGCATCATATACAATTCTTCCTTAAGGAAACCGTTAAGGAATGTCGTTTTGACGTCCATTTGCCAGATTTCATAATCATAGAATGCGGCAATTGCTAACATGATTCGGACGGACTTCAGCTTCGCTACGGGTGAGAAGGTCTCATCGTAGTCAACTCCTTGAACTTGTCGATAACCCTTAGCGACAAGCCTAGCCTTATAGACGGTCACATTACCATCCATGTCAGTCTTCTTCTTAAAGATCCACTTATTTTCTATGGCTCGCCGATCATCGGGCAAGTCCACCAAAGTCCATACTTTGTTCTCATACATGGATCCTATCTCGGATTTCATGGCTTCAAGCCATTTGTTGGAATCCGGGCCCGCCATCGCTTCTTCATAGTTCGAAGGTTCACCGTTGTCTAACAACATGATTTCCAAGACAGGGTTGCCGTACCACTCTGGTGCGGAACGTGTCCTCGTGGACCTACGAAGTTCAGTAGCAACTTTATCCAAAGTTTCATGATCATCATCATTAACTTCCTCTCTAGTCGGTGCAGGCACCACAGAAACATCTTCCTGAGCTGCGCTACTCTCCGGTTCAAGAGGGGGTACCTCGTCAAGTTCTACTTTCCTCCCACTTACTTCTTTCGAGAGAAACTCTTTCTCCAGAAAGGATCCATTCTTGGCAACAAAGATCTTGCCTTCAGATCTGAAGTAGAAGGTATACCCAATAGTTTCCTTAGGGTATCCTATGAAGACGCATTTTTCCGATTTGGGTTCGAGCTTTTCAGGTTGAAGCTTCTTAACATAAGCATCGCATCCCCAAACTTTCAGAAACGACAGCTTAGGTTTCTTCCCAAACCATAATTCATACGGTGTCGTCTCAACGGATTTAGACGGTGCCCTATTTAAAGTGAATGCGGCTGTCTCTAAAGCATAACCCCAAAATGATAGTGGTAGATCGGTAAGAGACATCATAGATCGCACCATATCCAATAGAGTGCGATTACGACGTTTGGACACACCATTTCGCTGAGGTGTCCCAGGCGGCATGAGTTGTGAAACAATTCCACATTTCCTTAAGTGCGTGCCAAACTCGTGACTCAAATATTCTCCTCCATGATCTGATCGTAAGAACTTTATTTTCCTGTCACGTTGATTCTCTACCTCACTCTGAAATTCCTTGAACTTTTCAAAGGTCTCAGACTCGTGTTTCATTAAGTAGACATATCCATATCTACTTAAGTCATCAGTGAGGGTGAGAACATAACGATAGCCACCGCGAGCCTCAACGCTCATTGGACCGCATACATCAGTATGTATTATTTCCAACAAGTTGGTTGCTCGCTCCATTGTTCCGGAGAACGGAGTCTTGGTCATCTTGCCCATGAGGCATGGCTCGCACGTGTCAAATGATTCATAATCAAGAGACTCCAAAAGTCCATCTGCATGGAGTTTCTTCATGCATTTGACACCGATATGACCAAGGCGGCAGTGCCACAAGTATGTGGGACTATCATTATCAACCTTACATCTTTTGGTATTCACACTATGAATATGTGTAATATCACGTTCGAGATTCAATAAAAATAAACCATTGACCAGCGGGGCATGACCATAAAACATATCTCTCATATAAATAGAACAACCATTATTCTCGGATTTAAATGAGTAGCCATCTCACATTAAACGATATCCAGATACAATGTTCATGCTCAAAGCTGGCACTAAATAACAATTATTGAGGTTTAAAACTAATCCCGAAGGTAGATGTAGAGGTAGCGTGCCGACGGCGATCACATCGACCTTGGAACCATTCCCGACGCGCATTGTCACCTCGTCCTTCGCCAGCCTCCGCTTATTCCGCAGCTCCTGTTTTGAGTTACAAATGTGAGCAACCGCACCGGTATCAAATACCCAGGAGCTACTACGAGCGCTGGTAAGGTACACATCAATAACATGTATATCATATATACCTTTGGCGTTGCCGGCCTTCTTATCCGCTAAGTACTTGGGGCAGTTCCGCTTCCAGTGACCATTTCCCTTGCAATAAAAGCACTCAGTCTCAGGCTTGGGTCCATTCTTTGGCTTCTTCCCGGCAACTGACTTACCGGGCACGGCAACTCCCTTGCCGTCCTTCTTGAAGTTCTTCTTACCCTTGCCTTTCTTGAAACTAGTGGTCTTATTCACCATCAACACTTGATGTTCCTTTTTGATCTCCACCTCCGCTGATTTCAGCATCGAATATAACTCAGGAATGGACTTCTCCATCCCTTGCATATTGTAGTTCATCACAAAGCTCTTGTAGCTAGGTGGAAGCGACTGGAGGATTCTGTCAATGACCGAGTCATCTGGGAGGTTAACTCCCAGCTGAGACAAACGGTTGTGCAACCCAGACATTTTGAGTATATGCTCGCTGACAGAACTATTTTCCTCCATCTTACAACTTTAGAACTTGTCGGAGACTTCATATCTCTCGACCCAGGCATGAGCTTGGAAAACCATTTTCAGCTCTTGGAACATCTCATATGCTCTGTGTTGCTCAAAACGCTTTTGGATCCCCGATTCTAAGCTGTAAAGCATGCCGCACTGAACCAGGGAGTAATCATCACTACGCGACTGCCAGGCGTTCATAACGTCTTGAGTTGCTGGGAAAATGGGTGCGTCACCTAGAGGTGCTTCAAGGACATATGCTTTCTTGGCAGCTATGAGGATGATCCTCAAGTTACGGACCCAGTCCATATAGTTGCTACCATCGTCTTTCAGCTTGGTTTTCTCTAGGAACGCGTTGAAGTTGAGGGCAACATTAGCGTGGGCCATTGGATCTACAGGATAGATTGTAAAGACAATTTTAGACTAAGTTCATGATAATCAAGTTCATCTAATCAAATTATTTAATGAACTCCCACTCAGATAGACATCCCTCTAGTCATCTAAGTGATACATGATCCGAATCGACTAGGCCGTGTCCGATCATCACGTGAGACGGACTAGTCATCAACGGTGAACATCTCCATGTTGATCGCATCTACCATACGACTCATGTTCGACCTTTCGGTCTCTCGTGTTCCGAGGCCATGTCTGTACATGCTAGGCTCGTCAAGTCAACCTAAGTGTTTCGCATGTGTAAATCTGGCTTACACCCGTTGTATGCGAACGTTAGAATCTATCACACCCGATCATCACGTGGTGCTTCGAAACAACGAACCTTCGCAACGGTGCATAGTTAGGGGGAACACATTTCTTGAAATTTTAGTGAGGGATCATCTTATTTATGCTACCGTCGTTCTAAGCAAATAAGATGTAAACATGATAAACATCACATGCAAATCATAAAGTGACATGATATGGCCAATATCATCTTGCGCCTTTGATCTCCATCTTCGAGGCGCGGCATGATCACCATCATCACCGGCATGACACCATGATCTCCATCATCGTGTCTTCATGAAGTTGTCTCGCCAACTATTACTTCTACTACTATGGCTAACGGTTAGCAATAAAGTAAAGTAATTACATGGCGTTTACATTGACACGCAGGTCATACAATAAATTAAGACAACTCCTATGGCTCCTGCCGGTTGTCATACTCATCGACATGCAAGTCGTGATTCCTATTACAAGAACATGATCAATCTCATACATCACATATATAATTCATCACATCCTTTTGGCCATATCACATCACATACCATACCCTACAAAAACAAGTTAGACGTCCTCTAATTGTTGTTGCATGTTTTACGTGGCTGCTATGGGTTTCTAGCAAGAACGTTTCTTACCTACGCAAAAACCACAACGGTGATATGCCAATTGCTATTTACCCTTCATAAGGACCCTCTTCATCGAATCCGATCCGACTAAAGTGGGAGAGACAGACACCCGCTAGCCACCTTATGCAACAAGTGCATGTCAGTCGGTGGAACCTGTCTCACGTAAGCGTACGTGTAAGGTCGGTCCGGGCCGCTTCATCCCACAATGCCACCGAATCAAGATAGGACTAGTAACGGTAAGCAAATTGAACAAATCATCGCCCACAACTACTTGTGTTCTACTCGTGCATAGAATCTACGCATAGACCTAGCTCATGATGCCACTGTTGGAACGTAGTAATAATTCAAAAAAATTCCTACGTGTCACCAAGATCAATCTAGGAGATGCTAGCAACGAGACATAGGGAGTGCATCTTCATACCCTTGAAGATCGCTAAGCGGAAGCGTTACAAGAACGCGGTTGATGGAGTCATACTCGCGGCGATTCAAATCGCGGAAGATCCGATCCAAGCGCCGAACGGACGGCGCCTCCACGTTCAACACACGTACAGCCCGGGGACGTCTCCTAATTCTTGATCCAGCAAGGGGGAAGGAGAAGTTGAAGGAGAACTCCGGCAGCACGACGGCGTGGTGGTGGAGGAGCTCGTGGTTCTCCGACAGGGCTTCGCCAAGCACTACGGAGGAGGAGGAGGTGTTGGAGAGGGGGAAGGGCTGCGCCAGATGTGGCACCCCGGTTCAGAGTAAACCGAAACGCCCCGTATTCCAGCCCAAGGACAAGTCTTCTGTAATATGGCACTGTTGGCATAGAACAAATCAGCTCTTTATTACTATGGATATGGTTACAAAGGGTACATGGATTACATCGGCACGGCGACACTACGCCTGCCCGGGGTAGCTCTATGCTAATAGCGAAGTAACATCTCTCGGCAGCGGAACAGCAATGACGGTGATGGACTCCACTCCGCAGGGACTCTGGCTAGAACGCGTCTCCTAGGTCGCAAACTCAGGATCCTCGACAAGCAAGCAATCATGGCATGACCTGCAAACTGGCATGACACGCCGGGTGAGTTCTTTGAATGTACTCGCAAGCTCACAACAAACATCAGCATTAAGGCAAGACAACATCATAGCAATCTAAATTAACAAGCAGGGTTATCCAGCAAGATAACTTCTGAAGTAAATGCAGTAAGGTAAAGCATATTTAATTTTGTACTCCAAATAATCTCAGGATGCAATCCAAACCTGTGCCAAATCCCAATTCCCAAGCATGAGGTCATCCGACCACTCAACACATAGCCATCCCATGGCTATCATATCATATACCTGATTCCGTCTGCACCACAAGTCAAACATACTCTCTTCCGGGTTGTCTCACAACCCTCAGAATACTCACGATCCATCAAGTACTTCTGATCATACGACGAGTTCTTCCATCATCATCATCATCATCACTACTATGGTTGACCACCTAGTGAGGTCTGGGCGGACTGTCCAATACCGTGGACACGGCTATTCGAATAGATTTTACACTCTGCAGAGGTTGCGCACTTTACCCACACTATGGAGCACTGACCTCGTGATCCCATTTGGGTGGATCAGCGTTGCTCCAACGAAACATGTCTGACCCGTGACTCTCCCATCGTACCACCGGCAATCACACTCCCCCGGAGTCCTGCCCTGGGTGGCCCCTGTGTCACCCCGTGACACCTGCCACCGTCGTGGCCAAACTAAACTGTCCCAAACGGGGACCTGGATCCAAATAACTCAACTGGGCTCACAAGGTTATCGCCGCCTACCGGGCCAGGGTAGCGCGCACGCATAACCTTCCCTGTCGGGCGGTACCGGTGAAAGAGCACGCGATCAGACCAAGTCAAGGCCGTCCCATACCGGCAAATGTGGCTGCACGGATAAGTCCGGACAGGTGACTCAAGGTCAACCATGAAATATCTAATCCCCGAATAATATTTCTGTCATGGCTGACACTCCGATAACCAGTATACTTAAGCCACTGCTATTACTCATCTCCACGAACTACCGAATGAACTCCAGAATAATCATAGACAGTGATCTCAATATCATAGTATCAACAAGTGGGTAAGCTACTAGTCACTATCAATCCGGTATTTAACATGATAGTCACCTATCCGAGAATTAACTCAAGCATTGCACAATCCAATTCATCTCACAGATACTCATACTTACGGTTAAAGTAAATAGTTAAACTATGATATTGCAATGCGATGATGCAGATGAGAGTTGTGGCTTGCCTGGGGATGAAGGAACCATCGGGAAGGGGTGCGGAGAGTCCGCGGGGTTGACTGCCGGAAACAGTTCTCTCTCGGAGGGGCTGTTTACGGACAAGGGCAAAATGGTCATTTCCACAGTAGGACCACATAGTGAAAATGATACCAACACGACGGGCTCGACGAGACGAAGACGTGGGCGTTGGATTCACCTCGATCGGAGTTGCGGAGGAAAAGTTATAACTAGTTGAATATCAGGGACCAGCCTGTAAAATAAGTATTCACAAAGAGGTCCCTATTCGGTTAAAGCAGAAAGCGCATTCCTGAGAATACGCCTTCTAACAGAGGAAGCGCACTTCCACCTGAAGAAGCACCAGAGTACATTTCTTATGACTGAAAACGTATTCTGTGGAAAGGCGCTTCCACTTAAAATCTCGCGGGCCCGGCGTTGATTTCGCCGTGTCACTGCCGCGCGGGCCCACGGGAAGAGGCTTGAGGTCTTCTCCCTCCTCGCCGTGCCCCGACCAAACAAAGGAGGCAGGGGCGGGACCGCGGCGCCGGCGGTGGCCTGGCCGGCTCAGGCCGCCTCCGGCCAAGTGGAGGCCACCGGCGAACGCGGGGCGATGCGCCGCTCCCGCCTGGAGCAGCGGTAACGCCGGAAAGGGGACGGGCGGTAGCGGCTCGCGGAGGCCGGAAGCAGCGGCGGCGGCCGGACCTTGGGGCACGCGGCCACAGAGTCTTCGGCGATGAGGCGAGGGGCTGGGGTGGGTTGCTAGGCTACAGGGGCTCGGCTGGTGGTGGTAGAAGAAGGAGAAGGGCTCGGCCTTGAGCCAATTTAGGAGGAGGAGACCGGCGGCCATGGCGGCGGGGAGCGGTCCTGGAGCTTGGGGAAGGGACGGGGGAGAGGTAGTGGATCATGGTGATGACGATGGTGAGCTCGGGAGGGCTCGAGGCAGCCTATAAATAGGCGAGCGGCGAGGATGGCCGAGCATGGCCGCGGTGACACGTCCACCACGCGCCGGAGTCTTCGGGAACTCGCCTGGAGGGGGAAAGAGGCTTCCAGGGAGATCACGGAGGGGCGGAGAGGGTTCAGGCGAGGTCGAGAGAGCTCGGGAGGGCTCCGGTTGACTGGACCAGAGAGAAGCAGAGAAGACAGGGCACGGGCGCGGCGGCTACACCGCGAGGGAGGGAACGGGAGAGGGGGAGATTTATCCAGGGAGGAAGCCGACGACAAGAGGGAGCTGTTGGACATGACTACTCGCGCGGAACCGACGAGGAGAAGAGGGGCCCGAGCTGACCAGTACGCAGCTCGCGTCCATGGCATGCCAGGGCGGCGGTCACCGCGTGGACGCGGCGTTTACACGTGTCCTGGTCAACTCCATCATGTAAACTCGACTAGTCACTCAAAGGATGAGGTCAAGGAGGAAGGAAACAAGCATAGTGGCACTCGAGGTGACCACAGCTAGCAGGTTCTATCCAGAACAACAAGGTGTTTTCTACTTGGTGAGGAAGACTCGTCTAGTGATTGGCTCTGATCTTTGGCATAGTGTGATCACCTGCTAAGATGAGTCTTGTGGCCAAGTTTCAGCCCAGATGGATGAGTGTAGATAACACTTGCTGTTCAAATGGCCTCACTGACCAGATTTGCCAATCTTGAAGTAGCACTCACACATCACATGGGATTGGGCTGAAATTTGGAGGAGATGATTGATATAGGCATATGAAGGTACTGCATAAATTTCATACCATTTGTATAAACCAAAATGGTACTTCCTTCACAGCTATCCTCTCTGACCAGAATTTTAGAAGAATTCTAGGGAATTATTGGGGCGATGAAATGAGCCCAAATTTTGTGGAGATAGGTTACATAGATAGGAGAATGCTCTGATAAATTTTCAGCAATTATGGAGCAATATAAAATATAGTTGCTTCACAATGTGAAAATCTGACCTGAAACCAAGATTTGAGGCCATGCTCACATAGATGATTGGATAAGGTTGAAACTTGGTGGAGAGTCATGATTTGAGCATATGAAGATGCTTGCAAAATTTCAACTCATTTGGATACACCTAGCTAGCACTTGCTTCACAAAGATTCCAGTTGCCTAGAAACTTTGGAAATTAGCCAAGAGAGATTTATTATCCAAATAAAGTTGAACTTTGGCATGTGGCAATGATATGGGTGGTAAAGAGTGCACAAAAAGTTTGAGAGCAAGCAATCAAATATAAAGGGTACTTGCTTCTCAATCTGACAAATAGGGCAGAATCAGAAAAGGAATATTTGTGAAATATTTTTGTGCATGGCAAGGAATATTTTGACATATCTGTATAATATATGTCCCAAAGGATTTATGGGAATTATTTGAAAATTTTGGGAATGATAGAAATATGAGTTGCTTCACAACTCAGGGCAAACAGGGTTATTCCTTTAATAGAAAAAGGAATATTCCCAAGAAAAGAATATTGGGATTGGTCCAAAATGGAAATGACAAGGTCTTGGGATGGTTTTGAAGTTGGCAAGCCACTCGGGAAGAAAAATGAAGGGTGATCCATCCAGGTTTCAAGACCACTAAGTCACAGAAAAGCAAATCCGGACCAAAATTAAAAGCAAAAGAAAATGGGCAAAATCCAGGGTGTTACAAACCTACCCCCCTTAAAGAAATCTCGTCCTCGAGATTTGGTTGCTCAGGGATCTAACTTGAATATTTCCACTTAAGTAAACCATTTCCAACTCGGGTTTCCTTTTTACCTTTGTATAATGTTCCTACTGAATTTCATATGACTGACTGCCTTGCTTCGGGGTGGTTTGCTTCACTGGACCTTATTCTGGCAAATCGTACCTCATATGCTACTATGACTCACTCCTTTTGTGTCTGCTGACCTGTCTGGGGCAATAAATTTTCTTGACCCAACTAGGTGCCCTGCTCGTGAGTCCGAGGGTGGTTCCTCATGGACGTGTCGTGACGAGGTCCAATATAATTGACCGTTTGCTGAGTTGTGAACAGATTCTCTCGGTGGACACGGAATCTTTTACTCACTGCATTGGGTGACTTCAAATGGATGTGTGCCCTCGAGGCTCATAACAGTACGGTGAATCATACCGTTCTCCTGGTGGAATCTGACTTCTTACACGGATTGTTGTGTCATCTTGGGTATCTTCACTGTCTCGGGTATAGCGCTTCTACCAAATATTTGATTGTCACCTGTCGTGACCAGCATAAAGGTGTACGGTCTTATTGTGATATTATCCATGGACTTGACTGACAGTGGTCCTGGCAGCAAAATCTTGTTCACGGCAGGTTAGTCTTTAACTGATTCCCAACCATGAGGACACATACTTCGAGATTGTTGTTCATCCTTCTGACCACACAGTCTGTCGGTATTTCTATGTGGATGGTAGGCTGTGTAATGCTTTAACATGGTTGCTGAATTTGAACTGCTGAGTTATTCTTTCGGCTGACCTGACCAGCTTGGTTGCCCTCTTCTGACAATTCTGAGCATATTTGGTTGGCTAGGCGGGTTGTCTCGATATGGGGTCCTTGCGAACGGAATAAACCCCATGGGTGTGTACCCATGGTGACTGGTACCGAGCCAGACTGTCCGAAGTATTTGTACCATGTTGCTCTTGCAACCATTACCATATCTGTATGGCCAATCTTGCTTTTTCATTATAGTTCTCCTTGCCTGGATCCTTTATCAAAGGAGCTTGGCCTTATGTGTTCTTTGATTCTCCGTGTGACCATGGGTGTTGTCAGGTGCAATATTCCAGCAGGCATATTACTTTACATGTTGTAGCTGTAGGTAACGATCATCTGAACCCTTGGATAAAACCGGTAAATAAACCAGTAGCCACCAGAACGGTCTTTACAACTCAGATCTGGGACTTTTACTGGAATAACTCAACCCCTACTCAAGACGGCTGAAAAGCAGCTCAGAGCATGAGACGGTGTCGATAAGAAGAAAGTAGCAACTCCCTAAGATGCCAAAAAAAACAGCTCAGAGCATAGGGTCATTGCTACGAAGAGAAATTCAACAGCTGCCCGAGACAGCCGAAAAGTAGCTCAGAACACGGACAGTTGTTGACAAGAGAAATAAAAATCGGCATCCACCCCGGACGGCCAGAAACAGCTCAGAACACAGGCATGGTGCCGTTACCAAATAAAGATGGGCAAGGGTTCATCCGCGTCCCATACAGCTCATTATTATGCATATAGGGTATTCGGCTATCCTTCTTGCTGAACACTAAGTTCATAGCTCATGTTGGCTTGCTTCCAAGACATAGCAGGGTTCAAATTGTACTTATAGCAGACTCAAACCTTGTATATATGAATCATACCTTTGGCACGGAATGCATTCTGAATCATGTACACAATTTTGCCTTCGTGCTGATGCGATCATTACTGCTGTGAAAGTTGCGCTGATGTATACTTGGTGCTGATAACCAATCCAGTCAGGATATCATTTGTATTCAGGCCCGATATTCCCAATATAACACAGTTTGCTGAAAATTTCATATTACTGAGCTGAGCTTCCAAATGACTGTCTCTTCACTGACTCTTTGGGTTCAGGGTCGGTGAGCAACTTCCTCAAGGGGAAAATAAGGTAACACCAAGGGCCCAAATAAAGAAGCAAAAGAAACGACTAAAACAAAAGCACACAAAGTAGCAAGATCACACACACAAGCAATATCACAGTCTACAGCTATTCCACAACAATAATATGCATTCCTACTTAGGCACACAAATCTCGCAAGAACTCCAGTATTACGGTCTAACATGATGTGGCACTGTGCACGAAAGTGAATCAATGTGTTGAAGAAAATTTGGTGTAAACAAGGCTACACCAAACACGGGCTTAACATGGATGGAACCGGTGGCGAGGACGAACTTGGTGACCGGGGGTCGGAACACAGAGGTCACGACCACATCATCATCAAGCGTACGGGAGAAAACCGTACACGTCCAACGAATAGGTGACGGAATGAGTTAGTGGTGCAGAGAAAGGCTTGCAGGCATTACCCTTTTCTGATAACAAGGGTCAGTAAGGGTTGCCGAAGCGGCTAAAGGAATGGCACGATCCGGGATAGAACTTGTCTATCACCGAAACGATAGGGGTAGCTGAAAAGAATATATTGGTGTGGCATCGGTGCATCATTCCGACAAGGGATCGACACCTCCAAGCACCTTGGCATCACTCCACTGGGACGAAGATGACACCACACCAAGGAACAAATATGCAAACTGGAGAGCGTAGGTAGTGAATCGAAACCGATGCCACCCACACTCGCCAGATCCATCGCTAGTAACAAGCTATCTAGTCTATATGCATGCTATGCACGAACAAATGCAACAAACAAGTGCAGCAAACCAACCGGATCCTGTACTACCGGTTACTAACGCACGCACCTAGACCGCGCATCCTATAGCCAGACCTGCTCTGATACCAACTTCTGTGGCACCCCAGCTCAGAGTAAACTGGAACGCCCCGTATTCCAGCCCAAGGACAAGTCTTCTGGAATACGACACTGTTGGCATAGAACAAATCAGCTCTTTATTACTATGGATATGGTTACAAAGGGTACATGGATTACATCGGCACGGCGACACTACGCCTGCCCGGGGTAGCTCTATGCTAACAGCGAAGTAACATCTCTCGGCAGCGGAACAGCAATGACGGTGATGGACTCCACTCCGCAGGGACTCTGGCTAGACCGCGTCTCCTAGGTCGCAAACTCAGGATCCTCAACAAGCAAGCAATCATGGCATGACCTGCAAACTAGCATGACACGCCAGGTGAGTACTTTGAATGTACTCGCAAGCTCACAACAAACATCAGCATTAAGGCAAGACAACATCATAGCAGTCAAAATTAACAAGCAGGGTTATCCAGCAAGATAACTTCTGAAGTAAATGCAGTAAGATAAAGCATATTTAATTTTGTACTCCAAATAATCTCAGGATGCAATCCAAACCTATGCCAAATCCCAATTCCCAAGCATGAGGTCATCCGACCACTCAACTCATAGCCATCCCATGGCTATCATATCATATACCTGATTCCGTCTGCACCACAAGTCAAACATACTCTCTTCCGGGTTGTCTCACAACCCTCAGAATACTCACGATCCATCGAGTACTTCTGATCATACGACGAGTTCTTCCATCATCATCATCATCACTACTATGGTTGACCACCTAGTGAGGTCTGGCCGGACTGTCCAATACCGTGGACACGGCTATTCGAATAGATTTTCCACTCTGCAGAGGTTGCGCACTTTACCCACACTATGGAGCACTGACCTCGTGATCCCATTTGGGTGGATCAGTGTTGCTCCAACGAAACCTGTCTGACCCGTGACTCTCCCATCGTACCACCGGCAATCACACTCCCCCGGAGTCCTGCCCTGGGTGGCCCCTGTGTCACCCCGTGACACCTGCCACCGTCGTGGCCAAACTAAACTGTCCCAAACGGGGACCTGGATCCAAATAACTCAACTGGGCTCACAAGGTTATCGCCGCCTACCGGGCCAGGGTAGCGCGCACGCATAACCTTCCCTGTCGGGCGGTACCGGTGAAAGAGCACGCGATCAGACCAAGTCAAGGCCGTCCCATACCGGCAAATGTGGCTGCACGGATAAGTCCGGACAGGTGACTCAAGGTCAATCATGAAATATCTAATCCCCGAATAATATTTCTGTCATGGCTGACACTCCGATAACCAGTATACTTAAGCCACTGCTATTACTCATCTCCACGAACTACCGAATGAACTCCAGAATAATCATAGACAGTGATCTCAATATCATAGTATCAACAAGTGGGTAAGCTACAAGTCACTATCAATCCGGTATTTAACATGATAGTCACCTATCCGAGAATTAACTCAAGCATTGCACAATCCAATTCATCTCACAGATACTCATACTTACGGTTAAAGTAAATAGTTAAACTATGATATTGCAATGCGATGATGCAGATGAGAGTTGTGGCTTGCCTGGGGATGAAGGAACCATCGGGAAGGGGTGCGGAGAGTCCGCGGGGTTGACTGCCGGAAACCGTTCTCTCTCGGAGGGGCTGTTTACGGACAAGGGCAAAATGGTCATTTCCACAGTAGGACCACATAGTGAAAATGATACCAACACGACGGGCTCGACGAGACGAAGACGTGGGCGTTGGATTCACCTCGATCGGAGTTGCGGAGGAAAAGTTATAACTAGTTGAATATCAGGGACCAGTCTATAAAATAAGTATTCACAAAGAGGTCCCTGTTTGGTTAAAGCAGAAAGCGCATTCCTGAGAATACGCCTTCTAACAGAGGAAGCGCACTTCCACCTGAAGAAGCACCAGAGTACGTTTCTTATGACTGAAAACGTATTCTGTGGAAAGGCGCTTCCACTTAAAATCTCACGGGCCCGGCGTTGATTTCGCCGTGTCACTGCCGCGCGGGCCCACGGGAAGAGGCTTGGGGTCTTCTCCCTCCTCGCCGTGCCCCGACCAAACAAAGGAGGTAGGGGCGGGACCGCGGCGCCGGCGGTGGCCTGGCCGGCTCAGGCCGCCTCCGGCCAAGTGGAGGCCACCGGCGAACGCGGGGCGATGCACCGCTCCCGCCTGGAGCAGCGGTAACGCCGGAAAGGGGACGGGCGGCGGCGGCTCGCGGAGGCCGGAAGCAGCGGCGGCGGCCGGACCTTGGGGCACGCGGCCACAGAGTCTTCGGCGATGAGGCGAGGGGCTGGGGTGGGTTGCTAGGCTACAGGGGCTCGGCTGGTGGTGGTAGAAGAGGGAGAAGGGCTCAGCCTTGAGCCAATTTAGGAGGAGGAGACCGGCGGCCATGGCGGCGGGGAGCGGTCCAGGAGCTTGGGGAAGGGACGGGGGAGAGGTAGTGGATCGCGGTGATGACGATGGTGAGCTCGGGAGGGCTCGAGGCAGCCTATAAATAGGCGAGCGGCGAGGGTGGTCGAGCGTGGCCGCGGTGACACGTCCACCACGCGCCGGAGTCTTCGGGAACTCGCCTGGAGGGGGAAAGAGGCTTCCAGGGAGATCACGGAGGGGCGGAGAGGGTTCAGGCGAGGTCGAGAGAGCTCGGGAGGGCTCCGGTTGACTGGACCAGAGAGAAGCAGAGAAGACAAGGCACGGGCGCGGCAGCTACACCGCGAGGGAGGGAACGGGAGAGGGGGAGATTTATCCAGGGAGGAAGGCGACGACAAGAGGGAGCTGTTGGACATGACTACTCGCGCGGAACCGACGAGGAGAAGAGGGGCCCGAGCTGACCAGTACGCATCACGCGTCCATGGCATGCCAGGGCGGCGGTCACCTCGTGGACGCGACGTTTCCACGTGTCCTGGTCAACTCCATCATGTCAACTCGACTGGTCACTCAGAGGATGAGGTCAAGGAGGAAGGAAACGAGCATAGTGGCACTCGAGGTGACCACAGCTAGCAGGTTCTATCCAGAACAGCAAGGTGTTTGCTACTTGGTGAGGAAGACTCATCTAGTGATTGGCTCTGATCTTTGGCATAGTGTGATCACCTGCTAAGATGAGTCTTGTGGCCAAGTTTCAGCCCAGATGGATGAGTGTAGATAACACTTGCTATTCAAATGGCCTCACTGACTAGATTTGCCAATCTTGAAGTAGCACTCACACATCACATGGGATTGGGCTGAAATTTGGAGGAGATGATTGATATAGGCATATGAAGGTACTGCATAAATTTAATACCATTTGGATAAACCAAAATGGTACTTCCTTCACAGCTATTCTCTCTGACCAGAATTTTAGAAGAATTCTAGGGAATTACTGGGGAGATGAAATGAGCCCAAATTTTGTGGAGATAGGTTATATAGATAGGAGAATGCTCTGATATATTTTCAGCAATTATGGAGCAATATAAAATATAGTTGCTTCACAATGTGAAAATTTGACCAGAAACCAAGATTTGAGGCCATGCTCACATAGAAGATTGGATAAGGTTGAAACTTGGTGGAGAGTCATGATTTGAGCATATGAAGATGCTTGCAAAATTTCAACTCATTTGGATACTCCTAGCTAGCACTTGCTTCACAAAGATTCCAGTTGCCCAGAAACTTTGGAAATTAGCCAAGAGAGATTTATTATCCAAATAAAGTTGAACTTTGGCATGTGGCAATGATATGGGTGGTAAAGAGTGCACAAAAAGTTTGAGAGCAAGCAATCAAATATAAAGGGTACTTGCTTCTCAATCTGACAGATAGGGCAGAATCAGAAAAGGAATATTTGTGAAATATTTTTGGGCATGGCAAGGAATATTTTGACATATATGTATAAGATATGTCCCAAAGGATTTATGGGAATTATTTGAAATTTTTGGGAATGATAGAAATATGAGTTGCTTCACAACTCAGGGCAAACAGGGTTATTCCTTTAATAGAAAAAGGAATATTCGCAAGAAAAGAATATTGGGATTGGTCCAAAATGGAAATGACAAGGTCTTGGGATGGTTTTGAAGTTGGCAAGCCACTCGGGAAGAAAAATGAAGGGTGATCCATCCAGGTTTCAAGACCACTAAGTCACAGAAAAGCAAATCCGGACCAAAATTAAAAGCAAAAGAAAATGGGCAAAATCCAGGGTGTTACACCAGAGAAGGGTGCGGCTGCCCTCCCACCCCCCCCCCCTCTATTTATAGGGTGAAGGGGAGAGGGGGCCGGCCCCCCTAGATGCATCTAGAGGGGGGGGCGGCGGCCAGGAGGGGGAGACTTGCCCCCCAAGCAAGGTGGGAGGCGCCTCCTCCCCTAGGGTTTCCAACCCTAGGCGCCTTGGGCCCTTAGGGAGGGGCGCACCAGCCCACTAAGGGGCTGGTCCCCACCCATATTCAGCCCACTAGGCCCTCCGAGGCAGGTGGCCCCACCCGATGGACCCCCGGACACCTTTCGGTGGTCCCGGTACAATACCAATAACCCCCGAAACCATTCCGGTGACTGAAACTGGACTTCCCATATATAAATCTTCACCTCCGGACCATTCCGGAACTTCTCGTGACGTCCAGGATCTCATTCGGGACTCCAAACAACCTTCAGTAACCACATACAATTTCCCATAACAACTCTAGCATCACCGAACCTTAAGTGTGTAGACCCTACGGGTTCGGGAACCATGCAGACATGACCGAGACATCTCTCTGGTCAATAACCAACAGCGGGATCTGGATACCCATGTTGGCTCCCACATGTTCCACGATGATCTCATCGGATGAACCACGATGTCGGGGATTCAATCAATCCCGTATACAATTCCCTTTGTCCATCGGTATGTTACTTGCCCGAGATTCGATCGTCGGTATCCCCATACCTCGTTCAATCTCGTTACCGGCAAGTCTCTTTACTCGTTCCGTAACGCATGATCCCGTGGCTAACTCTTTAGTCACATTGAGCTCATTATGATGATGCATTACCGAGTGGGCCCAGAGATACCTCTCCGTCATACGGAGTGACAAATCCCAGTCTCGATTCATGCCAACCCAATTGACACTTTCAGAGATACCTGTAGTGCACCTTTATGGTCACCCAGTTACGTTGTGACGTTTGATACACCCAAAGCATTCCTACGGTATCCGGGAGTTGCACAATCTCATGGTCTAAGGAAATGATACTTGACATTAGAAAAGCTCTAGCAAACAAACTACACGATCTTGTGCTATGCTTAGGATTGGGTCTTGTCCATCACATCATTCTCCTAATGATGTGATCCCGTTATCAACGACATCCAATGTCCATGGTCAGGAAACCACAACCATCTATTGATCAACGAGCTAGTCAACTAGAGGCTCACTAGGGACATGTTGTGATCTATGTATTCACACATGTATTACGGTTTTCGGTTAATACAATTATAGCATGAACAATAGACAATTATCATGAACAAGGAAATATAATAATAACCATTTTATTATTGCCTCTAGGGCATATTTCCAACAGTGTACTCAAGTTTCCTTCTTCGGTGATGATGGTGATGATGAAGTGGTCGACTTGTCCTTCAGCCTTAGCAGATATTCCAGCTTACGGTTGGCACTCCGGAGGGGGATGTTTTGTTCTTCCAACAAAATAACTTCACGAGTGAGAGATGTATTTTGAGCGCAAATTGTTTCAAAAACCCTTAAGCTATCAATTTCAGATGGGGAGAGATAATCATAGAAGGGCTAAAGAATATCCTCCTTCTCCGCGGTTTCCTCCTTAGGCTTGGCTTGATCCTCTTCCTGAGTCTGGTTCCCTTCGACCTTTCCAGCTTTGTCTTCCTCGCCGATGTCCTCCTCTCCTGACGATCGCTCATAGTAAACATCATTGTATGGGCATTTCCAAGGTTGCATGATCTGGTGCTTGGTGCGGAGCTTTGGAGGAGCCATGGAGATCTGGTTCTGTCAGAAAAATAACACGAAACAAGAACATAGGAGATTCCTACGATACGGTGGTCATGTAATCCTCTTTTGCAGTGCATTTGTTGAGATCTGATGAATTATGGATTTATGATCAGATTATCTATGAATATTATTTGAGTCTTATCTGAGCTCTTTTATGCATGATTAAGATAGCTTTGTATTTCTCTCCGATCTATCGATTTGGTTTGGCCAACTAGATTGGTTTTTCTTGCAATGGGAGAGGTGCTTTGTGATGGGTTCAATCTTGCGGTGTCCTCATCCAGTGCT
Organism: Thinopyrum elongatum; assembly: GCA_011799875.1. Classification (NCBI taxonomy): domain Eukaryota; kingdom Viridiplantae; phylum Streptophyta; class Magnoliopsida; order Poales; family Poaceae; genus Thinopyrum; species Thinopyrum elongatum. The sequence continues at coordinate 467,093,832 of CM022297.1, forward strand.
AAAATTTCTATGGATGATGTGTTTCATGTTATATTTGAAAAACCTCTTGACAAAAACACATCTATGGAAGACAAGAGGAAAGATTACAATACCTAGATCTATGCATTATGCCTAGCTAGGGGAATAAAACGATAGCGCTTGTTGGGAGGCAACCCAATTTTATTTTTGTCTTTGTTCTGTTTTCCAATAAATACACAATATTAACTCTGTAGTAATTGTGTTTTAGTGTTTTAATTAGTGTTTGAGCCAAGCAAGACCTTTGGGATGCTTTGGTATATCGTTGATTTGGTTTTGCTGAAAAACAGAAACTTTTGCATCCAGTAACAGAATTGTTAAAATTCACTGGAGCTTGGAAAATTCTGAATATTTTACACAAGATTTATATATGAATTTCCTCTGTTTTCCTAATTTTACAGAATTTTTAAAGTGACATAAGTATGACTAATATTCTGGTCTTTATAGACTATTCTGTTTTTGACAGATTCTGTTTTCGATGTGTTGTTTGCTTATTTTGATGAATCTATCGGTAGTATCGGGGGGTATGAACCATGGAGAAGTTAGAATACAGTATATATAACACCAATATAAAATTAGAATGAGTTCACAACAGTACCTAAAGGTGGAGATTTGTTTTATCATACTAACGGATCTCACGAGTTTTTTGTTGAGTTTTGTGTTGTGAAGTTTTCAAGTTTTGGGTAAAGATTTGATGGACTATGGAATAAGGAGTGGAAAGATAGTAAGCTTGGGGATGCCCAAGGCACCCCAAGGTAATATTCAAGGACAACCAAGCATCTAAGCTTGGGGATGCCCCGGATGGCATCCCCTCTTTTGTCTTCAATCCATCGGTAAATTTACTTGAGGCTATATTTTTATTCACCACATGATATGTGTTTTCCTTGGAGCGTCTTGTATTATTTGAGTCTTTGCTTTTTAGTTTGCCACAATCATCCTTGCTGTACACACCTTTTGATAGGGACACACATTAATCGTGAATTAATTAGAATACTATATGTGCTTCACTTATATCTTTTGAGCTAGGCAGTTGCTCTAGTGCTTCACTTATATCTTTTTAGAGCACGGCGGTGGTTTTATTTTGTAGAAATTGATGAACTCTCATGCTTCACTTATATTATTTTGAGAGTCTTAAAAATAGTATGGCAATTTGCTTAGGTTATGAATTTGGTCCTAATATGATGGGTATCCAAGAGGGATATAACAAAAACTTTCATAAAGAGCATTGAATATATGAGAAGTTTGATTCCTTGCATTTGTTTTGAGATATAAAGATGGTGATATTAGAGTCATGCTAGTTGGTAATTGTGGATTAGTAGAAATACTTGTGTTAAGGTTTGTGATTCCCGAAGCATGCACGTATGGTCTATCGTTATGTGATAAAGTTGGAGCATGATTTATTTTTGATTGTCTTCCTTATGAGTGGCGGTCGGTGCTACTTCTTGAGCTTGCGTTGGTTTTTCCCTTGAAGAGGAAAGGGTGATGCAGCAAAGTAGAGTAAGTATTTCCCTCAGTTTTGAGAACCAAGGTATCAATCCAGTAGGAGACAACACGCAAGTCACCGAATACCTGCACAAACAAACACCAAACTTGCACCCAACGCGATAAGGGGTTGTCAATCCCTTCATGGTTACTCGCAAAACTGAGATCTGATAAAGATAGATAAACGGTAAAGTAAATATTTTTTTGGTATTTTTGTTTTATAGATTGGAAAATAAAAGATTGCAAAATAGTAGATCGGAAACTCGTAGATTGGAAAGTAAAAGATTGTATGATGGAAAATAGACCCGGGGGCCATAGGTTTCACTAGAGGCTTCTCTCAAGATAGAAAATAATACGGTGGGTGAACAAATTACTGCCGAGCAATTGATAGAAAAGCGCAAAGTTATGACGATATCTAAGGCAATGATCATGAATATAGGCATCACATCCGTGTCAAGTAGACCGAAACGATTCTGCATCTACTACTATTACTCCACACATCGACCGACTCCTGCCTGCATCTAGAGTATTAAGTTCATGAAGAACAGAGTAATGCATTAAGAAAGATGACATGATGTAGAGGAATTAACTCAAGCAATATGATGGAAAACCCATCTTTTTATCCTTGATGGCAACAATACAATACGTGCCTTGCTGCCCCTACTGTCACTGGGAAAGGACACCGCAAGATTGAACCCAAAGCTAAGCACTTCTCCCATTGCAAGAAAAACCAATCTAGTTGGCCAAACCAAATCGATAGTTCGAAGAGACTTGCAAAGATATCAAATCATGCATAAAAGAATTAAGAGAAGATTCAAATAATATTCATAGATAAGCTGATCATAAATCCACAATTCATCGGATCTCGGCAAACACACCGCAAAAAAGTATTACATCAAATAGATCTCCAAGAACATCGAGGAGAATGTGGTATTGAGAATCAAAGAGAGAGAAGAAGCCATCTAGCTACTAGCTATGGACCCGTAGCTCTGAGGTAAACTACTCACGCTTCATCGGAAGGGCAATGGTGTTGATGTAGAAGCCCTCCGTGATCGAATCCCCCTCCGGCAGGACGCCGAAAAAGGCCCCTAGATGGGATCTCACGGGTACAGAAGGTTGCGGCGGTGGAAAAGTCTTTTCGTGGATGCCTCTGGTGGTTTGGGCATATAAGAGTATATATAGGCGAAAGAATTAGGTCAGGAGACACGCGAGGGGCCCACAAGGGTGGGGGCGCGCCCTCCATCCTTGTGGCTGCCTCATGGCTTCTCTGACTTGCACTCCAAGTCCTCTGGTTTCCTTTTGGTCCAAGAAAGATCATCGCGAAAGTTTTATTCTGTTTGGACTCCGTTTGGTATTCCTTTTCTGCAAAACTCAAAAACAGGGAAAAAACAGGAACTGGCACTGGGCTCTAGGTTAATAGGTTAGTCCCAAAAATAATATAAAATAGCATATTAATGCATATAAAACATCCAAAACAGATAATATAATAGCATGGAACAATAAAAAATTATAGATACGTTGGAGACATATCAGTCGGGGACGAGTGATGGTCTTTTCCTACCAATCTATCCCCCTAGGAGCATGCGTATTAGTACTTTGTTTTGATAGCTAATAAATTTTTGCAATAAGTATGTGAGTTCTTTATGACTAATGTTGAGTCCATGGATTATACGCACTCTCACCCTTCCACCATTGCTAGCCTCTCTAGTACCACGCAACTTTTGCCGGTGCATTAAACCCACCATATACCCTTCCTCAAAACAGCCACCATACCTACCTATTATGGCATTTCCATAGCCATTCCGAGATATATTGCCATGCAACTTCCACCATTCCATTTATTATGACACATACCATCATTGTCATATTGCTTTGCATGATCATGTAGTTGGCATAGTATTTGTGGCTTGACCACCGTTCATATTTTTTTATGTCACTCTAGATCATTGCACATCTCGGTACACGGTCGGAGGCATTCATATAGAGTCATATTTTGTTCTAGTATTGAGTTGTAATTCTTGAGTTGTAAGTAAATAAAAGTGTGATGATCATCATTATTAGAGCATTGTCCCATGTGAGGAAAGGATGATGGAGACTATGATTCCCCCACAAGTCGGGATGAAACTCCGGACTTAAATAAAAAAAGAGGCCAAAGAGCCAAAAAAGAAAGAAAAAAGAGGCCAAAGAGCCCAAAAAGAAAAAAGCAAAAAAAAAGAAAAAAATAAAATGAGAGAAAAAGAAAGAAGGGACAATGTTATTATCCTTTTCCACACTTGTGCTTCAAAGTAGCACCATGTTCTTCATGATAGAGAGTCTCCTATTTTATCACTTTCATATACTAGTGGGAATTTTTCATTATATAACTTGGCTTGTATATTCCAATGATGGGCTTCCTTAAATTGCCCTAGGTCTTCGTGAGCAAGCAAGTTGGATGCACACCCACTTAGTTTTCTTTTGAGCTTTCATACACTTATAGCTCTAGTGCATCCGTTGCATGGCAATCCCTACTCACTTGCATAGATATCAATTGATGGGCATCTCCATAGCCCATTAATTTAACTAGTTGATGTGATACTTTCTCCTTTTTGTCTTCTCCTCACAACCTCCATCATATTTTATTCCACCTATAGTGCTATATCCATGGCTCACGCTCATGTATTGCGTGAAAGTTGAAAAAGCTTTAGAATATTAAAAGTATGAAACAATTGCTTAGCTTGTCATCGGGGTTGTGCATGATAAATACTTTGTGTGATGAAGATAGAGCATGACAAGATTATATGATTTTGTAGGGATAACTTTCTTTAGCCATGATATTTTGAGAAGACATGATTGCTTTATTAGTATGCTTGAAGTATTATTGTTTTTATGTCAATATTTAACTTTTGTTTTGAATTTTATGGATCTGAACATTCATGCCATAATAAGAAAAATTACATTGATAAATATGTTAGGTAGCATTCCACATCAAAAATTCTGTTTTTATCATTTACCTACTCGAGGACTAGCAGGAATTAAGCTTGGGGATGCTTGATACGTCTCCAACGTATCTATAATTTTTTATTGTTCCATGCTATTATATTATCCATCTTGGATGTTTTATGTGCATTAATATGCTATTTTATATCATTTTTTGGGACTAACCTATTAACCTAGTCCCAGTGCCAGTTGCTGTTTTTTCCTTGTTTTTGCCTTTACAGAAAATCAATACCAAATGGGTCCAAACGGAATAAAACTTTACGATGATTTTTCTTGAACAACAAGACACCCACGAAGCTTCGGGAGGAGGCCAGAGGAGCCATGAGGAGGCCAGAAGCCTCCTGGTCGCGCCCCCGGGGGGGCGCCCTCAGGGCTTGTGGGCCCCCTGTGGCTCCCCTAACCCTAACTCCAGCACTATAAATTCTCAAATATTCCCCTACACCAGGGGGCACACCAAAAATACTTTTCTGCCACCGCAAGCTTCTGTTCTCGTGAGATCCCATCTTGGGGCCTTTTCCGGCACTCCATCGGAGCGAGATTTGATCATGGAGGGCCTCTACACCAACCTTGCTGCCTTTCCGATGATGTGTGAGTAGTTTACCATAGACCTACATGTCCATAGCTAGTAGCTAGATGGCTTCTTCTCTCTCTTTGATCTGCAATGCAATGTTCTCCTCGAAGTTCTTGGAGTTCTATTCGATGTAATTTTCTTTTGCGGTGCGTTTGTTGAGATCCGATGAATTGTGGATTTATGATCAGATTATCTATGAATATTATTTGAGTCTTCTCTGAACTCTTTTATGCATGATTAAAATAGCTTTGTATTTCTCTCCGATCTATCGATTTGGTTTGGCCAACTAGATTGGTTTTTCTTGCAATGGGGGAGGTGCTTTGTGATGGGTTCAATCTTGCGGTGTCCTCACCCAATGACAGTAGGGGTAGCGAGGCACGTATTTGTATTGTTGCCATTAAAGATAAAAAGATGGGGGTTTTACCATATTTATTGGATCTATCCCTCTACATCATGTCATCTTGCTTAAGGCGTTACTCCGTTCTTGTTAACTTAATTCACTAGATGCATGTTGGATTGCGGTCGATGTGTGGAGTAATAGTAGTAGATGCAGGCAGGAGTAGGTCTACTTGTCACGGACGTGATGCCTATATTCATGATCATTGCCTTGGATATCATCATAACTTTGCGCTTTTCTATCAATTGCTCAACAGTAATTTGTTTACCCACCGTATGTTTTCTTCAAGAGAGAAGCCTCTAGTGAAACCTATGGCCCCCGGGTCTATTTTCCATCATATATTTTCAGATCTATAAAACTAAAAACCCAAAAATACCTTGCAGCAATTTATTTGTATTTACTTTATTTTGCCTTTTACTTATCTTTTATATCTATCTCTATTAGATCTCACTCTTGCAAGTGACCGTGAAGGGATTGATAACCCCTTTTTCGCGTTGTGTGCAAGTGTTTGTTAGTTTGTGCAGGTGCATCTATTGGGGACTTGCTTGTACCTCCTACTGGATTGATACCTTGGTTCTTAACTGAGGGAAATACTTATCTCTACTTTGCTGCATCATCCTTTCCTCTTCAAGGGAAAAATCAACGCAAGCTCAAGAAGTAGCACAGACTAATCCCTCCTATTCGCTGACGGATGCGGGAGGAAATTTTCGGGTCGTCGTTGGAGATGCCCTAAAGACTTTGTAATTCACAGTTAAAAGTTCAAAACAACTTTCTCACAGCTCACATAAACTTTTTCAAAATCTGCAGCTCAACCGAACACAACCTATTGTTGCAATATTGTTCTTAGAGCATCTACAGCCAGACCCTCCACACCCGTCCTGAACGCTCGGGCGGGCTGCCTGGTCAGTGCCCGGACGTAAAAATGCCACCTAACGGGATTGACTAGCACTCCCCATCCCCGGCCATATCTGGGGAGAATATGGGGACGTCTAGATGTGGGCACCACGTCGAATCGGCCCGCTAGGGCCCGCGCCGCCTCCATCGATGCCCCACAAATACCCCACCGGATCGAACAAACCCTAGTCAAACTCTTACTTTGTCAACCCACACTCGTCTTCTTTGCTTCCCTCGTCCCCTCCAATAATGATTTTTTGCATATGTATTAAGACGCTTGGCCTGATTTCAAAACTGTATGGAGTTTTATGTGTTGTTTTCATTGCAAAATGAGATCCTTCCAAATCCTTCTCATCCCCTCGCCATGGCCAACTCCGGTCAGGACTCTGATAGTGAGCACGATCCCATGGACTTGGATGGTCTCATCAAGGAGAAGGATGATGGATCGAGCAGCGACGCACCGGATTAGGAGGAGCTCGTGCTCCGCATCGCCATCCAGCGCTTGCCTGTGCACACCGGCCGGAGATCGAGCTCCGTCGTGAGCTCCTCCATGTCCCGCCGGCGGAATGCAGACCATGCCCGCCAGTCCTATGCTCGCTCGTCCAGCTCCGCGCTGTTTTAGATCCAGAGTAGGGCGGGCGTCTCCCCTTCCCCTCCGGTGCCAGCACCGCCCGGGCAACGGCGGGTGCTCGTGCCTGCGGCCCCCATGCAGATGCGCATGCTGGAGTCAGAGGCGAAGGTGGCCCGATGCAAGCATCAGTTAGCGGCGGTCGCGGCGGTGTCTGGATCTCACCGCCAGCGAGCGCTCTTTGTCCCCGACAACCCAGAGGAGGCCCTCCCCCGTGAGGTCATGCGGCGATCGCTGACCACGGTCAAGTCCGGTGCGCGGCGCTCCTCCTTGGGCTCGAAGCGTATGAGCACCTCACGTGGGAGAAGGAGACCGCCGGCGGCAAGGCCGCCCGCGACACAAAGGACCAACAACGCCTCCTTCGCCACCTCTCCGACTACATTTCATTCGCATCACCACCACAGGCGACGATGACCCTCCCGCCACCTATGCGTAAAGGAGGAGATGGACCGCCACACCGCCGACCGCAAGGGCAAGGGCCCGGCCAAGCGGTGAACTCCACCCGCCTGCCTTGCTATATTTATATTTTAGTTGTTTTAGGTTGAATTTGAACTATCTCGGGCCTTTTGGATGAACAAATTGCATGTCCGGTGTCTGAATTGCTTACGTTTTGTGCTATCTTTATTATCTACGTAGACTGCATGACTTTGTATCAAAGAGGGTATCCAAATTTAATGTTTGTGGTTGTGGAGGGGGCAAGTTGGCTACTGTCGGGCAGTGCCAACGGACACGCCAGCGGGTGTATAAGACACCAAATTAGTTTATCGTTGTTGTAGATTCTCTTTTAGGCCAACTGCAACGCACGACCCCAAACGGATGTCCGTTTCGTCCGCTTTTCGTCCGTTTGGGGGTGGCAATGGGGTCGCGTTCGCCCGGATTTGTGGATGCACCGGTCGTGCACCCAACGCGCGGCCGCATTTTGGCCGCATCTCGTCCACTGTGCATGCAAAATATGAAAAGAACAAAGGTGTAGCTAGTTTATGCCAGTGGCCGCGTTCTCGCCAGTTCATGCCGGCTGGCAACAAAAGCCAGCGGCCTACAGAATGGTCACCCAAGTTTCACGCTGGCAACAAAGCCAACGGCCGGCACATGAGCCAGCCTTCAAAATGGACAAGTTTTTGGGGTCGGCAACAAAGCCAGCGGCCGACACACGAGCCAGCCTTCAAAATGACATGTTTTTGGTGCCGGCAACAAAACCAGCGGCCGACACAACAGCCAGCCTTCAAAATGGACAACCATCGTGGCCGTGGTCTCAACTAGTTCAGGCCGTCGCGAGCGAACATCTCCTTCTGTCGGTTCACGAACCAAGCCTTCCTCTCCGGTGACATGTTGTTCTTGTCGATGCTCATGAACGCGAGTGCCACCTCTTTGGCTTTGGTCCCGACATTGGTGGCCTCAATCTCAAGCTTCTTGAGTTGAGCGGCCTCCTCGATGTCAAGCTTCCTCCTCTTGACGGCCTCCTCCATGTCAAGCTCCTTCGTTTGAAGATCTAGGTATATCTTCATTTGCTCCTCCTTCCCTTTGCTCCTCCTTCCCTTTGCTCCTCCTCTCCTCACGCACTTCCTTTTGGCTCAGCATGTTCTCCAAAGTTCTTTGCAAGGCTATAGAAGACGCATCATGCTTCTCGTCAGCCTTCGAGCTTGTCTTGCCCCTCGGCCTCTTGAGCAAGTCTCCCTAATTAGTCACGGCTTCCTTCTCTCCTTTCTTCTTACGAGCGGCATATTGGTCTTTGAACTTGGGGCAATCTTTAATAAGCACCCAACAATGCGTGAGAGTAAACGGCTTGTTCTTGTGTGGGGCCTTGAAGGCCTCCAAAGATTGGAATGCCTACACAATCAAAGATGCGGCCACAATTGTAACATGAAAGGATACAAAATGCATCAAACATAAATGGCATGCCAACATGAATGGACGCATGACGAATAAACGAAAGGTTCATACCAAGTCACCAAGGCCTAGGCCGCTCATGAGACGGGCTTGAATGCTCTCAAGCGCGAAACAATACTTGTTGCACTCTTGTTGGATGAACCCCCATCTCTTTTGGATTGAGTTGATGACGCGTGTGCTCGCAAATTGGTAGGGGGCAAACTTCCTTCGCTCATGAAAGTTCTTGTGAACTCTTATCCAAAAGACAAATCCTTTTTGCTCGGCACCTTTCATGGGATCTTGGCCTATCTCCATCCAACTCTCGCAAATCAAAGTGTCCTCATCTTGGGTGTACAATCCTGTGTGAATGCTTTGCCTCCTCTTTTGTGCCTCGTCCCTTTGGGTGAGCTCATCGATAAACACCAATGGCTCGGTAGAAATGTTGACCTCTTCTTCCTCATCTTCACAAATACAAGTCATCATCTTCATGCCAAGAGTTGCCATGGTCGTCCTCATCTTCATCATGGCCGGCGAATTGAGTGTCTTCATCGTGGCCGCGACCATCCTGGCTTTGGGTGGCGTAAGGATCAAAAGCTTGGGCATGGTCGTTGACGTGGAAGGCCCCACCACGGCCCTCGAAGATGACGTTCTCCATGAACGTCGAGTACTCAGGGTCGTCGACCGTGGGCGTCGGCATTGGCATTTCGTCGAATAGCCTGCGAGCACCGGCCATGTTAGCCGAAGGGAACGACTGGGGATGCTTCCTTTGCGTGCCGTCGGACGACTGGCCAGTACCGATGTACCCCGGAGTGATGTTGAGGTCGATGACGCCCGCGGGCGTGGCAAGAGAGACCATGTTGCAGTCCGGCGAGGTGGAGAACCGTGTCTGCCCATGGCCGTGGAGCGGCGGCCCACGATATGTCTCGGGCATGACGGACGAGCTCGGGAAATGGTGTTGCAGAGGACGAGCGAGCAACGAGCCTGTGCTGGCCATGGCTATGGCAGCGACTGGGAGGATGGCCAGCGGGGGTCGGCACAACCCTAACATGAGGAGGGCGTGCGCCTTGGCAATGATGGACTCCTTGTCATCGACGTCCTCCTGGTGCTGCACCACACGCAGCGCGGCGGCCTCGGCGGCGTAGCCCGCAGCGACCTTCCTCTCCTTGTCCTTTGCCCGTCGGTTCCTCCTCTTGGCCGATTCGGCGTCGAGCTTGGCGCCCTCTACCGACATGAGCTCTGACCATGGCTTCTTGGTACCCTTCTTCTTCGCCGCGGGGTGCGCGGTCGCGGCCGAGTCACCGGGATTCATCGGGTTGCTGACCATGGTGGACAAGGAGAGGCGGGAGAGGGCGCGGGAGAGTTTTGCGCAAAATGGAGGGAAAGTGTGGGCGGTCGTGTGAAAGGATCGAGAAGAGGGGTCTAGAGGGGGTGATTAGACCCTCAAAAGTAAAAGTGGCAATTTTTTAAGTTCTTCAAGTTGAGATAGAGTTTTAGCACAAGCTCAAGCATTCACAATACATTTCAAGCAAGCATGACAAGAGTATATGCAGCGGAAAGAGTAAGTATGCTAATTGCAAGAAAGTAAAGGGATGGGATTGGAGTGCGCAAACGCAATGAAGACACGGACATTTTTGGCGTGGTTCCGATAGGTGGTGCTATCGTACATCCACGTTGATGGAGACTTCAACCCACGAAGGGTAACGGTTGCGCGAGTCCATGGAGGGCTCCACCCACGAAGCGTCCGCGAAGAAGCAACCTTGTCTATCCCACCATGGTCATCACCCACAAAGGACTTGCCTCACTCGGGTAGATCTTCACGAAGTAGGCGATCTCCTTGCCCTTACAAACTTCTTGGTTCAACTCCACAGCTTGACGGAGGCTCCCAAGCGACACCTAACCAATCTAGGAGACACCACTCTCCAAAAGGTAATAGATGGTGTGTTGATGATGAACTCCTTGCTCTTGTGCTTCAAATGATAGTCTCCCCAACACTCAACTCTCTCTCTCTCTCGCAGATTTGGATATGGTGGAAAGATGATTTGAGTGGAAAGCAACTTGGGGAAGGCTAGAAATCAAGAATCTTGTGGTAGGATTGGAATCTCTTGATCTCAACACATGAGTGGGTGGTTCTCTCTCAGAAAATGTATGCTGGAAGTGTAGGCACGTTCTGATGGTTCTCGCACAAATGGAGAAGGGGGTGGAGGGGTATATATAGCCTCCACACAAAATCCAACTGTTACACACATTTGACTCAACTCGATCAGACCGAATAGATGAACTCGGTGAGACCGATTTAGTTCAAAATTTGAACGTTAGGAATCTCGATGGGACCTACTGGAACAACTCGGTGGGACCGATGTGCTAGGGCTTAGGGCAAACCTCATCTCGATGGCGCCGATTGCATCAACTCGGTGAGACCAAAGTGAAGCAATAAGGCAACAGAGAATTGGTCAAGCCATCTTGGTGAGACCGATTGCAATTTCAGTGAGACCAAAATAATTGCAACTGATAACAGGGAGTTGGCAAGGCCATCTCAGTGAGACCGAGATCCGTATCGATGTGACCGAACTATTAGGGTTTCTGGCAGTGGCTATGTCATGTGAACTCGGTGGCGCCGGGTAGAAAGAATTGGTGGGGCCGAGTTGGACTTTGGGATTTTGACATATTTGGATGGAGAAAGTGGTTGAGGGTATTTGGAGCAATATCACTAAGCATTTGAGCAAGCAAGCCATTAAGCAACACCTCATCCCCTTTTAATAGTATTGGCTTTCCTATGGACTCAATGTGATCTTGGATCACTAAAATAGAAATGAAGAGTCTTGAGCTTTTGCCAATATGTGTCCTTGACACCTTGAAGGGGTTCCACATCCTCTTGTCCTTTCCACGCCATTGTTGAACTTGTCTGAAATACACTAGATAGAGGCATTAGTCCAACAAAAGATATGTTGACATTAATTACCAAAATCACCCAGGGAGCACTTGTGCTTTGAATCTCCCCCTTTTTGGTAATTGATGACAACATACATCAAAGCTTTAGGTAAATGATATGAGGAGTAACAAGTAAAGCTTTGGAGGAACATGTAACATGCATAAGCTCCCCCTACATGTATGCAGTCATGTTAAGATAGAATATACTAACATTTGAATGCATGACATGACAGAGTAAGCAAAGAGATACATGCATCTTGGCTATATGCATCAGAGTAAATGATATGGTTAAGAAATGTACCTTCATGTTTATCATTTCCTCTTGCAAACAATATGTACAACAACAAGAGATCATCATGCACATGAGTGTGATGCATATACTTACCTTGTGGTTTTGAGCTGACTTTGGAAAGAGTAGACTTGAGAAAACAGGGTTAGATAACACAAGATCACTCTAAGTAAAGCAGTTTTAAGGAACCACAAGAGTACCAAGACTAGGATGACATGTAATGGGTGAATACTAAGTACTTCATTTAGATATTGACATGTCCCCAAAGATTTAAAGATGTGCAATAAGTTTCAAAGATTTTTCTCCCCTTAGGTATAGACTCTTTCTCCTCCTGAATCTGATATTGGATAATGGGAGAAGATAGGGTGAGATAAAATCAGAGCAAAATAGGATAAGAGCAATTAAAATCAGAGCAACAATAACATTCAATAGCAATAGCTAGGATCAAACATATTGACATGTCTTTCCCCTCTTGAAGACATGTGACTTCTCTCCTCTTTGTTAAAGGGCATCTGACGAAGAGCTTAGATGTGCTCATATGATAAGCTTTGATGTGCTCTCTCTCCCCCTTTGACATCAATTTCCAAGAAGGGTATTTCTGGAGCATGAGCCAAATGTGTGTGGTCCTTGAGAGTCACTACAAAGCAGTAGGTAGTTTAAGATGCTGATAGAGGAAAGAATCATTGAGTGGAGCTAAAGAGGATAGGCTGTAAATAATGGCAAAAGATTTTCTCAGTGTTGAAATCGATGACGCCGATTCGGTTGCATCGGTGATTCCGAGATGACAGAATCACGGATGGTGCTTATCGGTGAGACCGATCTAGTCCGTGTCGGTTGTATCGATGATCTATATACAAGTGAATCTTGTATTTCGATCGAGCCGATAGGTTTGGATCGGAGGGACCGAGTTCAACAAAGAGTAAAGATTTTGTCAACTCAGCTCACTTGGCAAATGAAATCTCACAAGGATTTGCAAGGAATAACCAGAAAGATTTGCAATGAATTAAACACTGATTAAGAGCAGAAAGATAAAAAGATCTAGATGAAGTTTTTTTTGTTTTTTTTTTTGAAAAAGAGGGAGACACAAAGGCAAGAAAAACATACAAATGAAAAAGAAATCAACTGAGCAAAAGAATACTAGAGAACTTCATCTGGAAAGGGTCGGCGACAAAGTCACCTATGTTAGAGTATATTGACTGAGGAGTCAATTGAAGCACTTGATCGTAGGTCATACTCATCGTTTAAGCTCAAAATGGGGTTACCATTTTTCGTTTAAGCATTTTGATGTATTCGCATCTTATTGAGTTGCTTTGGCTCATGTCTTGGAGTAAAACTTCTCTAAGATGGAATAACATACCTTGGGTTGTGGTGTTGATCTTGATCTTGATCATGTAGTTCAACTTGTTTTGGATGCTCAAGGTTGATGTTGTCCATCAAGAGTTGGAAGCACCACTAGTAGTTTTGAGTTCATCTTCCTACATGGGTTAGTCTTGCAAGGAAGAGCACTTGTGTTTCCAAATTGACAATCATGAAATTTGACATATGGAAGTAGTCAAAGGATATGTATAGTGAGTTCATGCTTCCTTGTAATCAACAACCAAATCATAGGAACTTGGTGATGTAGAAATTGCTCATAATGTGAGTGGCTTGCAATCTCATAGATTTGGGTTCATCCAATTACCTACAAGGGTTAGATAACATGCAAGGGTACAAGTATAGATCCATCACATGTGATCATCATCATAAGAGAAACATCAAGGATTAGTCATAAAAGGCTCATGCCTTGCATGTATCCGAATGGAGTTTCTACTCCAAGTTTGAGGCATCAATGATATTCAATTCACCTCTCAAACGGCAAAATACTTTCTCATCAAGCGGTTTGGTGAATATATCCGCCAATTGCTTATCGGTTCGAACATGCTTAAGATTGATGTCTCCTTTAGCAACATGATCTTGAATGAAATGATGACGAACTTCAATATGCTTAGTTCGAGAATGTTGCATGGGATTGTGAGCAATCTTAATAGCACTTTCATTATCATAAAGCAATGGAACATGTTTCACATGTATCCCATAATCCTTAAGGGTTTGGGTCATCCAAAGTAATTGAGCACAACATGATCCGGTGGCAATGTATTCCGCTTTGGCTGTAGATAAGGATACCGAGTTTTGTTTCTTGAAGGGCCAAGATACAAGGGATCTACCAAGAAATTGGCAAGTACCCGAAGTGGACTTTCTATCAACCTTGTCACCGGCATAGTCCGAATCGGAGTAGCCAACAAGATCAAAATATGACCTCTTAGGATACCAAATGCCAAAGTTTGGTGTATGAATTAAGTATCTCACTATCCTTTTTACGGCCTTAAGATGATACTCTTTAGGGACCGCTTGATATCGTGCACACATGCACACACTTAGCATAATATCGGGACGGGAGGCACATAGATATAACAATGATCCAATCATAGAGAGGTAAACCTTTTGGTCAACCGGTTTGCCATCCTTAGTCAAGTCAAGATGTCCACTAGTAGGCATGGGTGTTTTCATACCTTTGCATTCTTGCATGTTGAACTTTTTGAAAAGATCCTTGGTATACTTTGTTTGAGAAACAAAGCTACCCTCCTTAGTTTGCTTGATTTGCAAACCAAGGAAAAATTTGAGTTCACTCATCATAGACATCTCAAACTTCTCCGACATTAGCCTTCCAAACTTTTCACTAAAATGGGGGTTAGTAGAACCAAATATGATATCATCCACATAAATTTGGCACACAAATAGTTCACCATTAACCCTTTTAGTAAAAAGTGTAGAATCAATCTTCCCAATCTCAAAGCCTTTTTCTATAAGAAACTTGGTCAAGCATTTATACCATGCTCTAGGAGCTTGTTTAAGACCATAAAGAGCTTTGTGAAGTTTGTAAACATGATTAGGTTTCTTGGGATTGACAAAGCCAGGAGATTGTTTAACAGAGACTTCCTCCTCAATTTCTCCATTTAGAAAAGCACTTTTAATGTCCATTTGGTATAAGGTGATATCATGATGATTGGCATAAGCAAGTAAGATGCATATGGACTAAAGTCTAGCAACGGGGCATATGTCTCACCATAGCCCATACCTTCGACTTGAGTGTAGCCTTGAGCGACGAGACGGGCCTTGTTGCGTAGAACTTGTCCATCTTCATCTTGCTTATTTCAAAACACCCATTTGGTTCCAATGACATTGTGCTTGTCGTCGGGCTTTTCAATCAATGTCCACACTTGATTCCTCTCGAAGTTGTGTAGCTCTTCGTGCATAGCATTCACCCAATCCGGATCCTTAAGAGCTTCTTCTACCTTCATAGGTTCAACACTAGAAATGAATGAGTAGTCTTCGCAAAAGTTAGCCAAACGTGTTTTAGAGTGAGTGATTCTCCCGGTTTGAATATCATCAAAGATTTGTTCGACGGGATGGTCTCTTGTGACTCTTGCTCTAACTCGTGAGAGCTTTTGTTTGGGTTGGGGTGGAACATCCTTTTCATTGTCTTCTTCTTCTCCTTCTTCATTGTTGTTGGCGTTATCGTTCTCTTGTGGAGGTGGAGAGGAAGGTCGAGGTGGTTCGTCTTGTTGTAGTTCCTCATTTTCTCTGTCTTGATGTGTTCCACTTGTGGATGCCTCCAAGTCAACTTGTGGTTCACCTTGATGTGAAGTTGAGGCTTCCACTTAAACGGAAGAGGTACTCTCCTTCACCTCCGTTGGACGAATCTTGCCAATGGACAAATCTTGGATTGCTTCTGAAGGATCCTTGTCTCCTACATCAAGTGGCAATTGCTCTACTTGTGAGCCGTTAGATTCATCAAACTTCACATCTACCGTCTCTTCAACCTTTCGGGTGAAATTGTTGTAGACACGGTAAGTGTGAGAGTTTGAGCCATAACCGAGTAGGAAACCTTCATGAGACTTAGGAGCAAATTTTGAGCGACGATGCTTATCAAGAATGTAACACTTTGAGCCAAATACTCGAAAGTATCCAACTTGGGGTTTGTTACCGGTGAGAAATTCGTATGCCGTCTTGCCGAGAAGCTTGTGAAGATATAGTCGATTCGTAGCATGGCAAGCTGTCTCAAACGCTTCCGCCCAAAAATGTCCTGGCGTCTTGTATTCATCAAGCATCGTTCTTACCATCTCGATAAGTGTCCGGTTCTTCCTCTCAACAACTCCATTTTGTTGAGGCGTGTACGTAGCCGAGAACTCATGTGAAATCCCTTCTTCGTCAAGAAAGGTATCCACATTGGCGTTCTTGAACTCCGTTCCATTGTCGCTTCAAACCTTCTTGATCTTCACTTCAAATTGGTTTTGGGCCTTCCTAGCGAAGTTCTTGAAGATCTTTTGGACATGCGATTTATCATCAAGAAAGAACACCCACGTAAATCTTGAAAAATCATCAACAATGAGCAATCCAAACGAGTTACCACCGAGACTCTTGTAGGCGTTGGGACCAAAAAGATCCATGTGTAGTAGCTCAAGCGGTCTTCTCGTGGTCATGATGTTCTTCACGGGATGACTTCCTCCAACCTGTTTTCCTGCTTGACAAACACTACAAAGACTATCCTTGTCAAATATGACATCTTTAACACCAAGGATATGATCACCTTTAATAAGCTTATCAAGATTTCGCATGCCCACATGACCTAACCTTCTATGCCATAACCAACCTTTAGAAGATTTAGCAATTAAGCAAGTACGAGGTTGAGCTCTCTTAGTAGAATCAACAATGTATAGGTCACCTCTATGAATACCGATAAAGACCATATTATGATTATCTCTATGAAACACTTGGCAATCTACTTCAGTAAATAGAACATTGAAACCAAAGTCAGCTAGTCTAGATACAGAAAGGAGATTGTAACCAAGAGATTCAACGAGCATAACGTTTTGGATAGAGCTATCATTGGAAATGGCCACCTTACCAAGGCTAAGTACCTTGCCCTTGGAGTTACCTCCAAAAGTGACATACTTGCGTGGACCGTCGTTCTTAGCAAGCTCACGGAACATGTCCTTGTCTCCGGTCATATGATCAGTACATCCACTATCAAGAATCCATTCTTTCCCTCTGGCCATGTAACCACGAAGGTTAGCCATGAGTCCAAAGTGTCTCATTGACTCATCAAGGTCAAAGTCACTATCTTCATCCTCATCATAATATCCATGCTCAACATCATCATGTAAATGATCATCACCTAGAGAGAGTGATTCATTAGATTTATGACCATGACAATGTGCATGTTTATGAATTCTAATAGTTTGTGAGATGATTCTACTAATGACTCCAACATCTCCTTTCGCACGCATAAGATCACGGAGCTCAAATAGACATTCATCAAACTTAGGATCACTAGAATTCATGTTATGAAAAGCAATAGACTTTTGAAGAATATCATCTAGATTTTTCTAGGAATAGTTTGGAACGCGCTCCTCAAGATATTTCCATATAGTTTGAGCACATTCAAAGGTAGGCAAGCATACAAGCAAATTTCTAGGCAATCCTCTAATGATAAGATCAATAGTTCTAAGATTGCGAGTCATGTCAAGATACTCATCGGGGGTAGGAAGCAAAGGATCAATGGGGGGCACATAAGGGCTAGTAATATACTTGTTCAAATCATATTCATTGAAAATCTCAAGCATCTCATTCTTCCAAGAACTATAGAACTCTCCGTCAAGCACAGGCACTCTACGTCTAATACTCCCAATCGTAGACTCATCCATCTTCCTCCAATGGTGATTAAACCAAAGCAATGGAGACCAATGCTCTGATACCAATTGAAAGGATCGAGAAGAGGGGTCTAGAGGGGGGTGATTAGACCCTCCACAAGTAAAAGTGGCATTTTTTAAGTTCTTAAAGTTGAGATAGAGTTTTAGCACAAGTTCAAGCATTCACAATACATTTCAAGCAAGCATGACAAGAGTATATGCAGCGGAAAGAGTAAAGCATGCTAATTGCAAGAAAGTAAAGGGATGGGATTGGAGTGTGCAAACGCAATGAAGACATAGAGATTTTTGGCGTGGTTCCGATAGGTGGTGCTATCATACATCCACGTTGATGGAAACTTCAACCCACAAAGGGCAACGGTTGCGCGAGTCCACGGAGGGCTCCACCCACTAAGCGTCCACGAAGAAGCAACCTTGTCTATCCCACCATGGCCATCGCCAACGAAGGACTTGCCTCACTCGGGTAGATCTTCACGAAGTAGGCGATCTCCTTGCCCTTACAAACTTCTTGGTTCAACTCCACAACTTGACGGAGGCTCCCAAGCGACACCTAACCAATCTAGGAGACACCACTCCCCAAAAGGTAATAGATGGTGTGTTGATAATGAACTCCTTGCTCTTGTGCTTCAAATGATAGTCTCCCCAACACTCAACTCTCTCTCACAGATTTGGATATGGTGGAAAGATGATTTGAGTGGAAAGCAACTTGGGGAAGGCTAGAAATCAAGAATCTTGTTGTAGGATTGGAATGTCTTGATCTCAACACATGAGTAGGTGGTTCTCTCTCAGAAAATGTATGCTGTAAGTGTAGGCACGTTCTGATGGCTCTCTCACAAATGGAGAAGGGGGTGGAGGGGTATATATAGCCTCCACACAAAATCGACCCGTTACACACATTTGACCCAACTCGGTGAGACCGAATAGATGAACTCGGTGAGACCGATTTAGTTCAAAATATGAATGTTAGGAATCTCAGTGGGACCGACTGGAACAACTCGGTGGGACCGATGTGCTAGGGCTTAGGGCAAACCTCATTTCGGTGGTGCCGATTGCATCAACTCGGTGAGACCGAAGTGAAGCAATAAGGCAACAGAGAATTGGTCAAGCCATCTCGGTGAGACCGATTGCAATTTCGGTGAGACCGAAATAATTGCAACTGATAACAGGGAGTTGGCAAGGCCATCTCGGTGAGACCTAGATCCGTATCGGTGTGACCGAACTGTTAGGGTTTCTGGCAGTGGCTATGTCATGTGAACTCGGTGGGGCCGAGTAGAAAGAATTAGTGGGGCCGAGTTGGACTTTGGGATTTTGACATATTTGGATGGAGAAAGTGGTTGAGGGTATTTGGAGCAATATCACAAAGCATTTGAGCAAGCAAGCCATTAAGCAACACCTCATCCCCTTTTAATAGTATTGGCTTTCCTATGGACTCAATGTGATCTTGGATCACTAAAATAGAAATGAAGAGTCTTGTGCTTTTGCCAATATGTGTCCTTGACACCTTGAAGGGGTTCCGCATCCTCTTGTCCTTTCCACGCCATTGTTGAACTTGTCTGAAATACACTAGATAGAGGCATTAGTCCAACAAGAGATATGTTGACATTAATTGCCAAAATCACCCAGGGAACACTTGTGCTTTCATCGTGTCCCCGATAGGTGGGCCAGGGGAGGACAAGGGCGCGTGTCCCGCCCGTCCGCGCGCTATCCGTTCGGCCGCAAACGTGGCCCAACTTTGGGCCGGGAATGGGTCGAAAGCGGAGAAAAAACGGACAACGGTCCATTTTCTCCCGCGCGTTGGGAGGCATGTTCTATTCGTTTACCCCTAAACGGACGCGGCCGAACCAGATGGAGTCTAGCATTGGAGTTGGCCAACTCCAACGCACGACCCCAAATCATCCGGATGTGTCCGTTTTGGGCCAAACGGACAGGTGAGGTGGCCCAACGCGTGACCCCATCCTCAAATTATGTATGTTTCTTGTTCGGTTCAACCCATTCCAGGCGCAAAGTTGATTCAGCTTTGCGGTCGAACGGACACGGGACGGATGCTTTCTGCGTCCTCCGCGTCCGTTGCAAGTGAGTCCTGGCCCATCTGTCATCGAGACCAGAGGAACCCTGCTACTTCTTGAGCTTGCGTTGGTTTTTCCCTTGAAGAGGAAAGGGTGATGCAGCACAGTAGAGGTAAGTATTTCCCTCAGTTAAGAACCAAGGTATCAATCCAATAGGAGAAGAATGCACAAATCACCAACACCTGCACAAACAATCAAACACTTGCACCCAACGCGATAAAGGGGTTGTCAATTCCTTCACGGTCAATTGCAAAAGTGAGATCTGATAGAGATAGATAAACAAAAGATAAAATATTTTTGGGTTTTTTGGTATATAGATCTAAAAATAAAAGATTGCATAATAGTAGATCGGAAAGTATTATGATGGAAAATAGACCCGGGGGCCATGGATTTCACTAGTGGCTTCTCTCATGAAGGCAAATAATACGGTGGGTGAACAAATTACTGTCGAGCAATTGATAGAAAAGCGCAAAGTTATGACGATATCCAAGGCAATGATTATGCATATAGGCATCACGTCCGTGTCAAGTAGACTGACTCCTGCCTGCATCTACTACTATTACTCCACACATCGATCTCTATCCAGCATGCATCTAGAGTATTAAGTTCATAAAGAAAGGAGTAACGCCTTAAGTAAGATGACATGATGTAGAGGAATTAACTCAAGCAATATGATGAAAACCCCATCTTTTTATCCTCGATGGCAACAATGCAATACGTGTCTCGCTACCCCTACTTTGTCACTGGGTGAAATCACGCAAGATTGAACCCAAAGCTAAGCACCTCTCCCATTGCAAGAAAAACCAATCTAGTTGGCCAAACCAAACCGATAATTCGAAGAGAAATACAAAGATATTAAATCATGCATAAAAGAATTCAGAGAAGATTCAAATAATATTCATAGATAAGCTGATCATAAATCCACAATTCATCGGATCTCGACAAACACATCGCAAAAGGAGATTACATCGGATAGATCTCCAAGAACATCAAGGAGAACGTTGTATTGATAATCAAAGAGAGAGAAGAAGCCATCTAGATATTAGCTATGGACCCGTAGGTCTGAGGTAAACTACTCACGCATCATCGGAAGGGCAATGGAGTTGATGTAGAAGCCCTCCGTGATCGATTCCCCCTCCGACGGGATGCCGGAAAAGGCCCCAAGATGGGATCTCACAGGAACAGAAGGTTGTGGCGGTGGAAAGTGTTTTCGTGGATGCCTCTGGTGGTTCTGGAATATTTGTAAATATATATGAGGAAGAGCTAGGCCAGGAGGTCACCGAGGGGCCCACAAGGTAGGGGGGCGCCCCCTCCACCCTTGTCGCCGCCTCGCGGCTCTTCTGACTTGGACTCCAAGTCCCCTGGGTGTCTTCTGGTCCAAGAAAAATCATCGTGAAGTTTTATTCCGTTTGGTATTCCTTTTCTGCGAGGCTCAAAAACAAGGAAAAAACAGAAACTGGCACTGGGCTCTAGGTTAATAAGTTAGTCCCAAAAATAATATAAAATAGCATATTAATGCATATAAAACATCCAAAACAGATAATATAATAGCATGGAACAATAAAAAATTATAGATACGTTGGAGACGTATCAAGCATCCCCAAGCTTAATTCCTGCTTGTCCTCGAGTAGGTAAATGATAAAAACAGAATTTTTGATGTGGAATGCTACCTAACATACTTATCCATGTAATTTTCTTTATTGTGGCATGAATGTTCAGATCCATAAGATTCAAAACAAAAGTTTAATATTGACATAAAAACAATAATACTTCAAGCATACTAATAAAGCAATCATGTCTTCTCAAAATAACATGGCCAAAGAAAGCTATCCCTACAAAATCATATAGTCTGTTTATGCTCCATCTTCATCACACAAAGTACTCAAATCATGCACAACCCCGATGACAAGCCAAGCAATTGTTTCATACTTTTGATGTTCTCAAACCTTTTCAACTTTCACGCAATACATGAGCGTGAGCCATGGACATAGCACTATAGGTGGAATAGAATATGGTGGTTGTGGAGAAGACAAAAAGAAGGAGATAGTCTCACATCAACTAGGTGTATTAACGGGCTATGGAGATGCCCATCAATAGATATCAATGTGAGTGAGTAGGGATTGCCATGCAACGGATGCACTAGAGCTATAAGTTTATGAAAGCTCAAAAAGAAACTAAGTGGGTGTGCATCCAACTTGCTTGCTCACGAAGACCTAGGGCAATTTTGAGGAAGCCCATTATTGGAATATACAAGCCAAGTTCTATAATGAAAAATTCCCACTAGTATATGAAAGTGACAACATAGGAGACTCTCTATCATGAAGATCATGGTGCTACTTTGAAGCACAAGTGTGAAAAAAGGATAGTAACATTGCCCCTTCTCTCTTTTCTCTCTCTTTTTTTTTTGGTAGGCTTCTTTGGCCTCTTTTATTTTATTTGTGGGCTTCGTTGGCCTCTTTTATTTTTTTCCTCACATGGGACAATGCTCTAATAATGAAGATCATCACACTTTTATTTACTTACAACTCAAGAATTACAACTCGATACTTAGAACAAAATATGACTCTATATTAATGCTTCCGGCGGTGTACCAGGATGTGCAAGGACTCAAGAGTGACATGTATAAAAATTATGAATGGTGGCTTTGCCACAAATACTATGTCAACTACATGATCATGCAAAGCAATATGACAATGATGGAGTGTGTCATAATAAAACAGAACGGTGGAAAGTTGCATGACAATATATCTCAGAATGGCTATGGAAATGCCATAATAGGTAGGTATGGTGGCTGTTTTGAGGAAGGTAAAAGGTAGGTGTATGGCACCGGCGAAAGTTGCGCAGTACTAGAGAGGCTAGCAAAGGTGGAAGGGTGAGAGTGCGTATAATCCATGGACTCAACATTAGTCATAAAGAACTCACATACTTATTGCAAAAATTTATTAGTCATCGAAATGAAGTACTACACACATGCTCCTAGGGGGATAGATTGGTAGGAAAAGACCATCGCTCGTCCCCGACCGCCACTCATAAGGAAGACAATCAATAAATACCTCATGCTCCAACTTCGTTACATAACGGTTCACCATACGTGCATGCTACGGGAATCACAAACTTTAACACAAGTATTTCTACAATCCACAATTACTCACTAGCATGACTCTAATATCACCATCTTTATATCTCAAAACAATCATAAGGAATCAAACTTCACATAGTATTCAATGCACTTTATATGAAAGTTTTTATTATATCCCTCTTGGATGCCTATCATATTAGGACTAAATCTATAACCAAAGCAAATTACCATGCTGTTTAGAAAGACTCTCAAAATAATATAAGTGAAGCATGAGAGTTCAATAATTTCTATAAAATAAAACCACCGCCGTGCTCTAAAAAGATATAAGTGAAGCACTAGAGCAAAATTGCCTAGCTCAAAAGATATAAGTGAAGCACATAAAGTATTCTAATAAATCACGATTCATGCGTGTCCCTCTCAAAAGGTGTGTACAGAAAGGATGATTGTGGCAAACTAAAAAGCAAAGACTCATATCATACAAGACGCTCCAAGCAAAACACATATCATGTGGTGAATAAAAATATAGCCTCAAGTAAATTTACCGATAGACGAAGACGAAAGAGGGGATGCCTTCCGGGGCATCCCCAAGCTTAGGCTCTTGGTTGTCCTTGAATATTACCTTGGGGTGCCTTGGGCATCCCCAAGCTTAGGCTCTTGCCACTCCTTATTCCATAGTCCATCAAATCTTTACCCAAAACTTGAAAACTTCACAACACAAAACTCAACAGAAAACTCGTGAGATCCGTTAGTACAAGAAAATAAAATCACCACTTCTGATACTGTTGTGAAATCATTTTTTATTTATATTGGTGTAATACCTACTGTATTCCAACTTCTCCATGGTTCATACCCCCCGATATTACCCATAGATTCATCAAAATAAGCAAACAACACAAAGAAAACAGAATCTGTCAAAAACAGAATAGTCTGCAAAGATCCGAATTGTTCTAATATTTATGTAACTCCAAAAATTCTTAAAAATTAGGACAACATATAAAATTTGTATATAAATCTCTTGTAAAAACTTCATGGTTTTTCAACTCTCCAGTGAATTATTAAAATTCTGTGACTGGACATAAAAGTTTCTGTTTTTCAGCAAGATCAAATCAACTATCACCGTAAGCCATCCCAAAGGTCTTACTTGGCACAAACACTAATTAAAACACCAAAACGCATCTAACCAGAGGCTAGATGAAAAATTTATTGAAAAACAGAACCAAAAAAGTAAAAACAAAAATAAAATTGTGTTGCCTCCCAACAAGCGCTATTATTTAACGCCCTTAGCTAGGCATAAAAACACATAGATCTAGGTATTGTCATCTTTGGCCTTAATCCTTTTAATATAGTTATGCTCCGATCCGGGAGGTTCTTTGCGTTTCTCATCATATTCAGAAATCTTTATGTCTAGAGCATCCAACCGCTTATTGCAAAGAGTGATCAACATATTCATGCGCTGGAGGTTTCCACTAACATTTTTGAGAGGTTCAAGAGATTTTTGCAAAGTTTTCTGTAATTCACATAATTTCTCAAAAACTTGTGTTCCCTCTTGGGTAAAATGTAATCCCCCTTTTGTGGGATTGATATTCCTACTACTCCTTCTATTATCTCAAAAGCAATGTTGGCATCAATTTCAATAAAATTTCCTTTAGCAGCGAAATCCAAAAGTTGCCTATGGGACATGGTTAGTCCAACATAAAAATTACGAAGTAGGATCTTAATGTCCCCCTCTATAGTGCAGTTGTGGTAAAACTCTAACATCCTATACCAAGCATCCTTTAAATTTTCTCCTTGTTTCTGTTTGAAGTAAAGAACTTCAAGGTCGGGAGACAAGGGAGGAGTAAAAGTGCTAGTCATAGTAAAAATAAAGACGAGGCAAGCAATCTGACACACGAACAAACAAAAAGCAAACAAAAAAGACGAACGGAAGAAGGACGAATAAAAAGGCAAATCTTTTCGAAAATCGTTTTAGAAGTGGGGGAGAGGAAAACAAGAGGCAAATGGCGAATAATGTAATGCAAGAGATGAGAGTTTATGATGGGTACTTGGTATGTCTTGACTTCGCGTAGATATCCCCGGCAACGGCGCCAGAAATTTTTCCTGCTACTTCTTGAGCTTGCGTTGGTTTTTCCCTTGAAGAGGAAAGGGTGATGCAGCACAATAGAGGTAAGTATTTCCCACAGTTAAGAACCAAGGTATCAATCCAGTAGGAGAAGAACGCACAAATCACCAACACCTGCACAAACAATCAAATACTTGCACCCAACGCGATAAAGGGGTTGTCAATCCCTTCACGGTCAATTGCAAAAGTGAGATCTGATAGAGATAGATAAACAAAATATAAAATATTTTTAGGTTTTTTGGTATATAGATCTAAAAATAAAAGATTGCAAAATAGTAGATCGGAAAGTATTATGATGGAAAATAGACCCGGGGGCCATAGGTTTCACTAGTGGCTTCTCTCATGAAGGCAAATAATACGGTGGGTGAACAAATTACTGTCGAGCAATTGATAGAAAAGCGCAAAGTTATGACGATATCCAAGGCAATGATTATGCATATAGGCATCACGTCCGTGTCAAGTAGACCGACTCCTGCCTGCATCTACTACTATTACTCCACACATCGACCGCTATCCAGCATGCATCTAGATTATTAAGTTCATAAAGAACGGAGTAACGCCTTAAGTAAGATGACATGATGTAGAGGAATTAACTCAAGCAATATGATGAAAACCCTATCTTTTTATCCTCGATGGCAACAATGCAATATGTGTCTCGCTACCCCTACTTTGTCACTGGGTGAAATCACTCAAGATTGAACCCAAAGCTAAGCACCTCTCCCATTGCAAGAAAAACCAATCTAGTTGGCCAAACCAAACCGATAATTCGAAGAGAAATACAAAGATATTAAATCATGCATAAAAGAATTCAGAGAAGATTCAAATAATATTCATAGATAAGCTGATCATAAATCCACAATTCATCGGATCTCGACAAACACACCGCAAAAGGAGATTACATCGGATAGATCTCCAAGAACATCAAGGAGAACGTTGTATTGAGAATCAAAGAGAGAGAAGAAGCCATCTAGCTACTAGCTATGGACCCGTAGGTCTGAGGTAAACTACTCACGCATCATCGGAAGGGCAATGGAGTTGATGTAGAAGCCCTCCGTGATCGATTCCCCCTCCGGCCGGATGCCGGAAAAGGCCCCAAGATGGGATCTCACGGGAACAGAAGGTTGCGGCGGTGGAAAAGTGTTTTCATGGATGCCTCTGGTGGTTCTGGAATATTTGTGAATATATAGGAGGAAGAGCTAGGTCAGGAGGTCACCGAGGGGCCCACAAGGTAGGGGGGCACGCCCTCCACCCTTGTCACCGCCTCATGACTCTTCTGACTTGGACTCCAAGTCCCCTGGGTGTCTTCTGGTCCAAGAAAAATCATCGTAAAGTTTTATTCCGTTTGGACTCCGTTTGGTATTCCTTTTCTGCGAGGCTCAAAAATAAGGAAAAAACAGAAACTGGCACTGGGCTCTAGGTTAATAAGTTAGTCCCAAAAATAATATAAAATAGCATATTAATGCATATAAAACATCCAAAACAGATAATATAATAGCATGAAACAATAAAAAATTATAGATACGTTGGAGACGTATCAAACCCACCCACCCACCCATCCCTCCCTCTCTCCTCCACCATGCCGCAACCATGGATGCCCTGCTGCTGCTGATGCACGTCTCCACCACGCCATAGCCATGGATGCCCCACCGCTGCTACGCGTCCTCCGCCTCGACGTCGTGTCCATTTCCCTCGCAGGACACGCGCGCGACGACCCCGAGCCCGACCTGGAGCACGCCCGGCCGTCGCAGCACCCGAGCCCAACCTGGAGCACCTTGCCGCGCCCTACCCTGGCCTGCCTCCTGGCCCCTCCATCGCCCCCTTGCTGCAACCCCGGCGAGCTGCGGGCGTGGAGCGAGGGTGCGAGCTGCGGGCGCTGGCGAGCGCGGCGCGCGCTGCGGATAGCCGCAGGCGGGCGGGCGCGCGGGTAAGCTCGCCGGCGAGCGCGGCGGCCTGCTACTGCTATTTGCGGACGGGTGAACGCGGCACGCGTGCGGGCGGGCTGGCGAGCGGGCAAGCGGGAGCACGGCTTTGTGTGGCGGGCTGGAGAGCGGGCGCGGGCGAGCGGGAGCACGTCACGGGCAGGAGTGTGCGGCGCGAGCGCGTTGGCAGGAGCTCGCGGGCGCGGCGGTGGGAACTGGCGGGAGCAGTGGCTGGAGCACGAGGGCGCGGGCGCGTCGGCTGGAGCGCACGGGCGAGGGCAGGAGCGCGTGGACATGGGAGCAGTTCGCGGCGGGCGGGCGCGGGCGAGCTTCGAGCATGCTTCAGGCGCGCGCTGGCGGGCGCAACCTTGTCGGTTGTGTGCTCTGGGGGGCGTGGCGAGCGCGCGGGAGCTCACCAGCGACGGTACGGCCACCAGGAGGTCCACGCTCGCGGCAGCGGCCACCAGGAGCTCCACGCTGTGTGCCCAGTGCCTGCCTCTTTGATGTGTTCGAAGAAATGACAAGGCCGGACAAAATCTGACACTGTTTGGTGGGGCGTGTCCGTTTTCGACGAAACGGACGTCTGTTTGGGTGGTGCGTTGGAGTTGGCCTTACTTCTTTGTTAATCAAATCCAAACTGATATCGTAGTTACTCGACCGTCGGATCTCATCTCAAGCTAGACGCAACATTTCAAATTTGGTGCGTCCCGTTCCCTTGGTCACACACACTGCTACAGTACGCACCATCGGCGCGGCGCCATTCTCCGCCACCTCCAATGGATTTTGGCGAAGGCGCCATTGGTGGCGCTGCGGGTGGCGGGCGCTCCCAGAATCGCACGTTCGCCCGGGCGACCAGACTCCTCCTCCTCGTCCTCTCCCTTCCCCTTCCCCCACCCCATGGTGCCAAAAATAGATGGGATTCGCCTCGCCTCTGGTTCGCGCCCCACGTTCCCGCTCCCCTCCCGGCTCCGGCTCCGGCTCGCCCCCCTCCGCCCGCCCGCGCGCTCTCCGCCGGTGCCGGCATCGCGCGTCTCCCCGCACGCGCGCGCTCGATCGACGCGGAACGCACCGGGCTCGGGCTGTTCCCTCCGCCTCCGCGGCCGCGAGGCGACCGGCGAGCGGCCCAAGGGAGGGAGACACCGCCGCCGCCCCGCCTCCGGCCGCCGCCACCGACGCCGACGGCTCGATTCTCCCCCGCACGATCGTAGCATTCCGGCTCCCCCGCGCGTGACCCCATGGTGAGTTGTTTTGCCCTGTTGCTGTCTGACGAATATTTTTAGATCAACTGTCTGACGAATATCGGACGGTGAGATTCCCTTGTTTTGGTTTGGTTTGCACGGCGAGCGCGCGCGCCTCGCTTCCCGTAGTTTTGCATCGTCGTGAATGTGTTTATTGGGCTCCAATTGTGCGTTAAGGGTGCGAGGAAAACTCAGTACATTCAGGTCAGCACGCGCGCGGCGTGTCCCATGCGGTTTGATGCACGCCAGACCGAACTGATTATGTTTGCTAAGTATGGGCTCAATGAACGGAGGATCGATTTTGTGTTGCTGTTTAGGATAACTCAATTGTTTGATGTGTTGGGGGCAGTTCAAAGCTAAAGGACGCAGAGTTTTGTGCTAAAATGCACTTTTAGTTAATTAGCTAGGTTCGTTTTGCTCTACGAGTGTATGTCAGAAGAAGGCCTCTTGTTTTTACATGGGAAAATTGGCTGAATTTGATTAAGCAACCTTGCTTTTCTGGTTCCGTTGGGAGACAAATGCTTATTTCTAGTTATTATCATGTTAAGCTGGGCTTAAGCATGCTGGACAGTATTAGCTGAAATCTAGTTTGTTAAATTATTGACAACGTTGTCTTCTACTCCTGACGACGCTGTTAGTGTACTGGATGTTTTCAGATTGAGTGCGTTAGTTTCAGTTTCATCATTTGACAGGCCATTCTTAGGTTTACTGCACCTACCTGCTTTTCATAAACTATGTCCCTATTGGTGTTTTGAGCCTTCTTGCCAATAAATTTACTGCAGAAACTAAAAGAATTTTTTCTGGCTTGTTTTTCTCTCCTACTTGCCACATGTGCAGGCTGGGACATTGAACATTGTTGTAGGCTCCCATGTATGGCTGGAGGATAAAGATTTAGCTTGGATTGATGGTGAGGTCTTCCGAATTGAAGGCCGAAATGCCCATGTCCGCACTACTAACGGAAAGACGGTATGTGTGGGCGTGTGGGTGATGTCGGTTACAGACTACATGCATCAGTAATGGTTCTCTGTGTTGTCCAAATGTGCGCTTTCCTTGTTCATGATGGGCTACATTTCTTGTTTTATTACCTAAGGCACTCGTTGATTTTTAGGTATTATAGCTGTTTTAGATATCCTTGTACAACACTTGTACCTATAGTATATGTTGGGCTAGATACCTATGTATTCAGTAACAATTATAAGAGCTAGGAGTATAATACATATATCTGTACATACCTAAAACACTTAAATACATATCTTTAGTGTGCCCTTTAAATTGCAGTTTGGTATTATGATATATATTGATATGCTTCTGGTCCTGAAAACTTTAATTTCTCGAAACCAGGTTACTGCAAGCATATCAAACATTCATCCGAAGGACACAGAAGTTCTATCTGATGGAATTGATGACATGACACGATTATCATACTTACATGAGCCTGGTGTTCTGGACAATCTCGCTGTCCGATATGCCAAAAATATTATTTATGTAAGTATTTGTTGTTCACTTGTATCATGAGAGAAGTGTTCATAAGTAAATGGGTTTAATTTTTTTATGTACTTTTTGTTTGAGTTCCAGACCTATACTGGCAATATTTTGATTGCAATAAATCCATTCCAAAGGCTGCCTCATATTGCTGAACCCAGTACTATGGAGAAGTACAGAGGTGCAAATTTTGGTGAGCTTGATCCTCATGTATTTGCACTCGCTGACGTTTCTTACAGGTGAATGCCTATAGTAATATTGATGGATAATTTCTTTAACATATATACTGCATGGGCAGTACCAATATTGATGGTACCTCTTGTGACATTGCTTTGAATAAGGAAACAGGCAAATGATGAATGAGGGAAAGAGCAACTCCATTTTGGTGAGTGGTGAAAGTGGTGCTGGTAAAACTGAAACCACAAAGCTGCTTATGAGATATCTTGCATTTTTGGGTGGACGATCTAAAACTGGAGGGAGGACCGTTGAACAACAAGTTTTAGAAGTGAGTTAGGAATCATAATATTCTTACAGTTCTTTTCTTGTTGCTTATGGTAGTATTCTTCCTGTTCAAAATACAGTGAAGGCGTTAAAAGTTATATGCCATATGTAGTTTCACCTGCAACTAATCTCCTGTATCTATTTTTGCTTCATCGCAGTCAAATCCAGTCCTCGAAGCATTTGGCAATGCAAAAACTGTTCGGAACAACAACTCAAGGTTTGTTTTTACACTGACAGTTTGAGTCTTGGGAGATAATTCATTTAAATGTTATCCACTTTAGGATATTTAATAATTCTTTATAAGCAAGGAACAATGGTAACTGTTCCTAGTCCCCCCCCCCCCCCCCCCCCACACACACACACATTTCTCATGGATATAAATGTATTGTGATTCATGCATCATTTCTGTCCCTTTTCACTCATACTATTTGCTTACTGACCTGTTCACATTTTGGACAACATGGTGAAGTCGATTTGGAAAATTTGTTGAAATCCACTTTGACCAGAGTGGGAAGATATCTGGTGCAGCCATTAGGACATATTTGCTTGAGCGATCTCGTGTTTGCCAAATCAATAGCCCAGAGAGGAACTATCACTGTTTTTACTTCCTGTGTTCAGCACCATCGGAGGTATTTTTCTAACTCAATGTAACTGATCAGCTGAGTCTCTGCAACATTTTTTCATAAACAAACTCCAATGGCAGGACATTAAAAGGTATAAGCTGGGCGACCCTTCGTCGTTTCACTATCTCAACCAATCTTCCTGCATTAAAGTTGATGGAATTAGTGATGCTGAGGAGTATCTTGCAACAAGAAGTGCAATGAATACAGTTGGCATAACTGAGCAGGAACAGGTTTTTCCCTTCTGAATAATTGATATTCTACGTGGATGTCTATGTGACCTCTTCAAGTAACATACTTTATAACGTAGGAGGCTACATTTCGGGTTGTTGCTGCTGTGCTTCACCTTGGGAACATCAATTTTGTTAAAGGGAGAGATGTAGATTCATCTGTAGTAAAGGATGAGAAAGCCAAGTTCCATCTGAATGCAGCAGCAGAGCTCTTGATGTATACCTAATATCTACCCTGTTGTTCTATAATTATTATGCCCAACATTCATACTCTATACATTGTGGAATTCTTCTTACAGGTGTGACCGTGAGAAGCTGGAGAATGCACTGATAAAGAGGAAAATAAATACGCCAGAAGGAGTGATTACCACAACAGTTGATCCTAATTCTGCTACTGTTAGCAGGGATGGCTTAGCAAAACAAATATATTGCCGACTATTTGACTGGTAATGAATATGGCACTGTAATTCATTCCTGGCTTACGTATCGGTCTTTGTGAGTACATATGGTTGTACCTTGTGCAGGCTTGTAAATAGGCTAAATGCGTCGATAGGACAAGATGCACAGTCAGCACGTTTGATTGGGGTGCTTGATATATATGGTTTTGAAAGTTTTAAGACTAACAGGTAAATTCTTAGCAAAAGACTGATTCCAATATATTCCATTGAAGACCATTTATAGAAGTCTCCTGTTGTTATATTTCTCTGATGGAGACAGCTTTGAGCAATTATGCATCAATTTCACCAACGAAAAACTCCAACAGCATTTTAATCAGGTACATGTGGAAGTGGAACACATGCTTGGAAGTTATGATGGTAGACTTATCTTTGCTTCTAGTGTTTGGTAAATTAGGTAGTGTTGTCTTTGCAGAATGTCTTCAAAATGGAGCAGGAAGAGTATAATCGAGAGCAGATCGACTGGAGTTACATAGAATTCGTTGACAATCAAGATGTGCTGGACTTGATTGAGAGGGTATGCGCATATATGTCATTTGTTTTATTTAGGGTGCTTAAGTAGCCTTTATATCATGTATTGCAGTCTTGTAATGGTCGTTGTCAGCAAGCTAAAATACTAGTTTTAAGATGTATTCATCAAGTAGTCTGATACTGTTTGACTTGTAGATTGGCTATTTGGTGTTTAGTCAATTAATGTGGGCATAAACATATATTTTTTGCTTACCAAGTGTCAGTTTAAGTACCCAAATAATCGAACACTGCCTACTGTACTCTTATTTCGAGGCTTGGAGATGTTGCATGTTGGAGTTATTCAGAGTTGTTAACTTATTATGATAAGCTGCTTACATAAGCACCAGTAATTTTGTGCAAGATAAGTGGTTTAGAAATAGCCCTGATGTGTTGTGTCAGCGGGTAATGTATTTTTGTATGCTTCACAGTTGTGTGTCCCATTACCTCAATGTTTGTATCTCCCTCTTTCATTTTCAGAAACCTGGTGGAATTATTGCACTTCTTGATGAAGCTTGGTGAGTTTGAAGTATTCTTGTTGCACTACATGCAACCAGCAGCTTGTAAATAGTTGACCATCATTAATTGTTTCTATTTCTCAATTAATGCTTCTAACTGTGGTTCTTTTGTTTCTTTGTCCTGTATGCATTAGTATGTTCCCGAAATGCACACATGAATCATTTTCTCAGAAGCTGTATGAGAAGTTCAAGAACAACAAAAGGTTTAGCAAACCAAAGCTTTCTCGTACTGCATTTACAATTCAACATTATGCAGGAGAAGTAAGCATTTCTTGGAACACATTACTCTTTGCTTCTGCATTTAATTGAATATACTCATTTCAGTTTCCTGAGTTTTTTTTTTGCAGGTAACCTATCAGTCCGATCATTTCCTGGACAAAAACAGAGATTATGTAGTGGTAGAACATGAAGAATTGCTCAATGCTTCCAAGTGCTCCTTTGTATCAGGGTTATTCCCATCAGTACCAGAGGAGAACACAAAATCGTCAAAGTCATCAATCGCTAATCGATTTAAGGTGTGATTCTGCTAGCTGTTTCCTGTGTACATGTTTCCTCATTGTTCTTTAGGCACTAAGTTTAGGGTAAAGTCCTATTTTAATCCCCGAAGTTTTGTGCACGTAGAATTCTTTGATAGTTTCTTACACTTTATTTATATGCAGACTGTATAATGGGGGTATATCACTGCATATTTGTAGCTTGGACAATCATACAACTACCTTAGTTTGCGCATCAAATCAACATGCAAATATTTAAAAGAGGTGGCTGTACTTCTCAATTTAGTCTACCTCCCTTCCGTCACCATAAAAAATCAAGAACGGTTGTTCTATAACTTGACTATGAATTTAGTTGCAGGTATAAAGAATATTTATGTCATCTTGGGTTTTGCAAAAAATAAATAACAAATGTACTGAATATAGTGAGCAAATGCATATGCATGTCCCAAAAAGGATGAATTAAGTACATTTTATGAAGTGAATGAATATTACTTGGTAGACATAATGAAGCAATCAAGACCATTGCTCCATTGTGCTTCTATTTTTTCATGTAAAATCTTTGGTATGATTTTGACATCTGATTATTCCATGAAATTCTTAGGGGCAACTCCACGAACTAATGGAGACTTTGAGTTCTACAGAACCTCATTACATTAGATGTGTTAAGCCCAATAATCTTCTTAAGCCTGCTACTTTTGAGAACATCAATGTTCTGCAGCAACTTCGATGTTCGGTAAGGAAGCCATTGATCACAAAGTTTCCACATAACTTTTTTGTTTCTTAAACATGTGTCGTTTTGTATTAGAAGAATGTTAACATAGAAGCTCAGTACCACTGTATACTCATGATTCTTCACCCTTTCAGGGTGTTCTTGAAGCTATCAGAATAAGCTGTGCTGGATACCCTACACGGAAATTATTTCGTGATTTTCTTCAACGGTTTTGCATCCTTGCTCCTGAAATTTTGAAAGAAAGGTGTGTAAGTTGTTTGATAATAACAGTAATAATGAATATTCCCCTATGCCTCTAATTATATCACTTGTGGCCTGCTTTTATAACTATTTTCATGATATCTTGATAGAAACGATGACAAAGTAATCTGCCAAAAGATTTTGGACAAAACAGGACTCCAGGGTTATCAGGTGAAGCATGCTTCTACCATAATGAATCCTTTTTTATGTATTCTGTACATCACATTTTTCTTTGATCTGCATCTTGCCGAAAAGACAGGGAACTAAAAATGAGATGCTTGTTTTTAGTTCAATAGTTACCATGTGTGACAGAGGTGATGAATGATGGGGAAATGTGTAGTGAAAACCATCACCATATTTTAAACCTAAAAGCTTTCTTAGCAGGCGATCATAAATAATCTCTCTGAAAAAATTTCATGAAGATTTAGACCATTTGGCAGTAAAACTTAAGAATTACTTAGATATTCTCCTGGTAAGAATGCAAGGTGAGAATACGCATATAGTGTGTAGCTAATGTGTACACCTTTTCGCTCATGTTTTTTTTTCATGATACTGCATGGAAGGAATATATGCATGCATCATTTTCAGAGGGTATATTATACACAGTTTAATCATGATCTTCGTCACAATATTCCAAATAATTTCTGTTTTACAGATTGGAAGAACTAAGGTGTTCCTGAGAGCGGGTCAGATGGCTGAACTGGATGCTAGAAGAACTGAAGTGCGGAGTAAAGCAGCTAGAGTTATTCAGAATAGATATCACACTTATGTTGCTCGGCAGAAATTCCTTGCAATACGCAACACATCTGTATCTTTTCAATCTATTGTTAGAGGTATGGTCACACCATATGACATCTAGAGGGAGATAGTTCTGACCGCAGTATTGCACTGGTGGATGTGTGGAACACATACTTACAAAGAGTTCCATTCTCCTTTGCAGTAATATTGGCTTGTAAGCGGCGTGTATTCCTGAGAAACCAAGATGCGGCGTTGAAAGTACAGAAAAGTGTCCGCTGGTTCCTTGCTTGGAAGTCTTATTCTAAACTGCGATGTTCAGCCATTACATTGCAGGCAGGATTGAGGGCTTTTGGTGCTCACAATGAATATGTTCGCAGAAAACAAAGGAAAGCTTCTATCCATATCCAGGTAGACTATTGATTCATGCTCTCTCTTTTTTATTAAAGGGGAACGTTTGTAGGTTATCATTAAAGCCATTTTACACATCTATGTTAGGATAGACCAATTAATAATCGGTCCTTTACTATGGATAAAAGTTAAGAATCAGTCTCCTTACATCTTATAAGCTTTCTCTGTTCATCTCTTGGTTGTACCATCGGTCTGATAATTGTAACCTGCAGGCTCGGTGGCGTTGCCACAGAGATAATTCAAATTATCTTAAGCTGAAGAGATCAGTGTTGATTTATCAGTGTGCATGGCGAAGACGTGCCGCTAGAAGAGAACTCAGAAAGCTTAAAATGGTACTCAAGCTGTCATACCATATTTGTTTATGCTGATTTCATATTTACCTGTACAGCTTTTTATTTGTGTTGCATAATTTCTGTAGGCTGCTAGAGATACAGAAGCTCTGAAGGTGGAGAAGGAGAAACTTGAGGAACACGTGGAAGAGCTAACAAGCCGTTTAGGTTTGGAAATGAAACTGAGGGTAAATGCTGCCCCTTGAATCAAGGCATATTTAGATACGGAAATAGGATGCCATCTTGCTGATTATCTGGTCACGCTTTATTGACACATATGTCTATTTTCAGGCTGACTTAGAGAACAACAAAGCAGGAGAAATCTCCAAATTACAGGCTGCCCTTCGTGAGATGGAGCATCGAGTAGAAGAAGCCACAGCAGTGCAGGAAAGTGAATCGGCCAAAAGGGCTGTTGAAGAAGCTCTAGCTCAAGAAAGAGAAAAAATCACTATATTGACTAATGAAGTTGAGGGGATGAAGGTACTACTCCCCAGGCTCAACTTATGTATCATTGCAACAGTACAAAATTGGAAAGGTTTAAGTATTGCACCATTCATTGTTTCAACGAAATCAAATGCGGTTGCAGTAGTTGTTTCAGGCTAAAAGGATAAAGAAAACCTGTGTATGACTATAAAATATTCCTGTTTCAACAGAGTACAGTGTTCAAGTAACTTGTTCAGTTATGTCATCATATCTGATTGGATCATGGTTGTGCCCTTGGACAGGTACTACTATCAAGAGAACGAGAAGAAAACACTGCAACAAAGAATGATCTTGCTATTGCTCAGGAAAGATGTGAAGACCTGAATGGAAAAATTGAGGTTGCAGATGAAAACATCAAGCAGCTTAGAGATACTGTGAAAAGGTTAGTTGCTTGGTGACTACTAGATCTTAGTAGAGTAAGTAGCAGGTTATTTTGGTTCCGAATAAAGCTGGTTGAAAGAAAAGAGTCGGGGTGCATATGCTTCATACACATGGATGGATGGTGACGCACTCATGCTTGGTTATTATAAGATATACACATGGATGGTAAGTAGCAGGTTATCAGGAAATGGGTACACAAAGTTCAACCTGGGTTATTATAAGATCATGTTTCTCCAGACATATCTTTAGTAAAGCAATAATAAAAGAAGATCCTTCTAAGACCCCCAGCTGCAGTTATTCACAAATAAGAGCCATGTGTATATTCTTCATGAGGAATTTGTAGAAGGCCTGTGGTTTCTCCCACATGTTTACATGCTGGCGTTTGACACCTTTTAAGTCTACAAAAGTAGTTTTTTGTACAATAGAAAGTTAACATAACCAAGTAAATCCACTTTCATCCAGTCCTACTATGTGGGATAACAACTTGCTCCCTTTCTGCTGGATACAGATTTGAAGAGAATGTGACAGAACTAGAATCTTCACTGATGACGGAGAAGCAATACAACGAGGCAACCAGAGGGGAACTTGGTGAAGCACACCAGAGAATTGAAGAACTACTGAGACAAGTTGCAGATGATGATGGAAAATCCGCCGTACTTCAGTCTACTGTGCAAAGGTCATATTCGTTTTGCATGACATATAATCCTTGTCCAACAGCCACATAGTCTTATAACTGACCAACTTTCAGTGCTGTTATTGGTGTGATATTTCTTGGCTACCAGGTGGTTAATTCATTATCTTATAGTCGTCGTCTTTTCTT
Source organism: Thinopyrum elongatum (assembly GCA_011799875.1). Taxonomy (NCBI): domain Eukaryota; kingdom Viridiplantae; phylum Streptophyta; class Magnoliopsida; order Poales; family Poaceae; genus Thinopyrum; species Thinopyrum elongatum. The sequence goes on from CM022297.1 coordinate 467,130,982, forward strand.
CTTCATGAACACAGGCTGGAAGAAAGTCTAACAGAGAGAGAGGGCACTTTGCTTTTAGAAAGGCAAGAAAGTGAGGCAATCAAGAAATCACTTACTGAAGCTCGTGGAGAAAATGAAGAATTAGTCCATAAAACTGAAGTTTTTGAAAAGGACATTGCTAGGTTCCAAAACAACATCGAAAGGTCTATTGCCTAGTTCCTTGGATTGCTGTTTCCTATGCTTGAAGCTTGATTGCACTTGAAAACCGGCTTTAAGTCTTAACTCATAGTTTTAGACTATCATAATCCTAGTAATATGAATGCTGATTATTCTTGTCAACTGACAATTTGACAGACTTGAAGAAGCTGCAAGAACATTTGAGACTTCATTGCTGGCTGAAAAACAACACAGTGCTGCAATCACGTCACAGTTGGCTGAAACAAAGGAGGAAATTGAAGAACTGCAAAAGAAGTTTACAGATGCCAATAGGACAAATGACATGCTTCAAGATTCTTTGAAGAGGTTTAGCTCTCACGTCGCATTAATTACTCAATGTAATCATACTTCTACTATTATACAGGCATCAGCTGATGTTCCAGTTAACAATATACTGTATCACTCACATTCATCCAAGCTCTAATATTCATGTTTGTTTTTGCAAATATACAATCTTTTTTGGTGAACAAAATGGCAATAAAATGACGCAACAAGGAAAATAATGAACATTTACGGGCAAGGTAGTCAGCATCTCAATGAGTTCCAGTTAACAACCTGACTATTATATCATAATATCATATATTCTTAACATTATCATGCTTCTAGTTTATTCCTACTTATATATATTCTTGGAAAGTAAAGGCTTAAAATTAAGACATGATTTTAAAGATGGAAAAGAACAGTCATGGCCCTGAATCATTGGTTTGTAAAATATAGAGGATAGTGAACCTGTTTGTTCAGGAAATCCTAGAGGATTGGTCATTGCTTGGGATAGGGTGATATATATGTCTATGTAACTTTCTGTCGTCAGATCTATAGCAATATGGCATGACCCATTTTTTTACCTTTACTCCTGCCCTCAGTAGTATGAGCTACCCACTGTTGACATTTTTCTTCACTGGATATAGGCTTGAAGAAACTGCAGCCACAAGGGATGCCTTGCACGTAGCAGAAAAGCAAGAGCATGGTCAAACCAAAGAAGCGCTTTCTAAATCTCAGGAGAGAAATTCAGAATTGCTTAAGAAAGTTGATGAGTCTGAGAAAAGTATAAATAAGCTGATGGAGAATGTCAAGAGGTTCTCGTCTTACTTCCATTATGCATTATTAGCAGCTGACCTTAGCTTTCTGAAAACTATAAGATCATCTCCTCAACTTTGTGAGCTAACATGCATTTCATTTCTTACAATGAATTTAGACTTGAGAAACATGCAACATCAAGGGAGTCATTGCTGTTAAAGACAAAGCAAAATCAGGATGGCACAACAAAAGCACTAGCTGAAGCTGAAAAGAGAAACCAAGAGTTAATGAAAAGCTCTGAAGATTCAGATAAGAAAATCAGTCTGCTTGAGGATTCAGTGAACAGGTTTGATTTCATTGCTTTACAAATATTTATAGCCTTTAAACAACCTAGCAACTATTTCGTGGCCAACTATATTCTTTTGCCAGTTTCTCCGATTACCTCTCATCACAATACATCCTTATTGCACGACCATGTTAAGTGACTCCAACAGTATTTTTCTTTTCTTGCGCATAGACTAGAAGAATGTGCTGCAGAGAAAGACTCTCTATTGGCAGCAGAAAGACAAGAAAACAATGCTACCAAGGAAGAACTAGCCAATACCCAGAAAAAAACAAAGGAATTAGTAAATGAGTTACAACATTGCCAAGAAATCAGAAAGCAACTCGAAGAAAATATCAGGAGGTCTGACACTACTCATCAGTGGATACATGTCCCATATTTTCTCAATATTTTTATTCAATGTGATAGTAAATTCTCATTTTGGTGTTCTCAGGCTTGAACAAGATGCTACTGCCAAAGATGCTTTATTGATATCAGAAAAACAAACACATGAGGCAACCAAAAAAACTCTGACTGAAACTCTGGGGAGAAATGAAGAGTTAATCAAGAAAATTCAGGATTCTGATAAACATAGTCTTCAGCTTCAGCTAACTGTTGAGAGGTTGATAATCATTCTTGGCAGTATGTTCTTATTTTAAGAAACTTTCTGAGATCCTATCAAGTAAATCATTCATCTTATGCTCTGTCCTTCTTAATTAACTAGATAGCTCTTTCATGATTACAGACTTCAAGAAAATGCATCTGCAAAGGAGGCTTTACTGTTGAGAGAAAGAGAGCAAAGTAATACAACCATGAAGGTGCAAGAAGAAAATCAAGAAAGAAATTTGCAATTACTAAAGAGATTTGAGGATGTTGACAAGAAAATTGACCTTCTTCAAGGCACCATACAGAGGTACTTTATGCTGCATTTCGATATGTCATGCATACTAAATCTTTGTATATGTAGATGCTAATATTTGTAATGCTATTTCTTTGTTGGTTCACTTCAGGCTTGGCGACCATACAGAGAAAGACACATTACTGCTATCTGAGAGACAAGAGAAGGATGAATTGAAGAAAGCACTCGCTGAGACTGAATACAAAAATGAAGAATTAACGATAAAAATTGGTGAAACCAACAAAAAAATTGAGCATCTGCAAAACACTATACATATGTATGTACCTTTGATTAAGTTTATGTGGTACAAGTGCATCATCTTAGTTTTTCATTGTTGGGACCTACCTGTCAGTGTCTCATTGTTCTCATCAAGGTGTAACAGAGTGACATGTCTGCTGCTACCTCCGGACCCAACATGTGCTCTCCACCTGGGCAGGCGGTACAGGTGTCCTTAGTTGACACCTTTTTTTCTGCTAGCTTGTGTACCGCATGCCCATGTAGAGAACCCTAGCCATGTCAGATGCTGACGTGGCAGCAACCGTATCACTTCTTTACACCTAGATGAGAGCAATGAGGCACTGACATGTGGGCTCTATCACTCAAACTAACTGGAAACCAAAAATATGGAGTTGTGCAATACATTGTGACTTCAAATGTGGAGTTCTATGAAATTGTTTCCTAAATTTGTATTTTGTGATGGTTTATACAACATATGTAGATTTTGCAAAATTAACTCCATTGGTTGTTAAACCCATGAGATTAAACAGTTGTTTCTGCCCGAAAACAGGCTTGAACAAGACATAGTGGCGAAAGTTGCTTCTTTGGAAGCTGAAAAACAAGAAAATGACGCAATTAGGAAATCTCTTGTTGAAGCTCAGGAGAGAAATGATGAGCTATTTATGAAAATTAGAGACAGTGAATACAAGGCCCACCAGCTCCAAGATACTGTGCAAAAGTTGGTATTTTAACTTACTATCTGGCTTTCTACATTTTTGTGCACTAAGTACAATTCCATCATTATCAGTCATCATGTTGTCCTTTTGGAGACTAACGTCTTCACCGATTAGGCTTCAAGTAGATGCCATATCAAGACTGTCTTCCTTTGTACTGGAGAAACAAGAAAGTGATGCTGTGAAGAAAGCACTTACGGAGGCTCGTGGAAGAAACGAAGATCTAATAAGGAGAAACGAAGACCTCCTCGATAGAAATGATGACCTTATCAAGAAATTGGAAGAGCTTCAGGAGACCGTACAAAAGTATTCCTTTACATTTACAATAACTTTTTCAACTTTGGTAATTTATATGTCCAAATCAAGCGCTCCATTGTGATTACTTTTGATGGAACAACTGTATCCACAACACAGGCTAGAAGGAAAATCATCTAACTTAGAGGCAGAAAACCAAACTCTTCGTCAGCATTCGATTGTGTCGACTCCATCTACCGCCAAATCTCAAGCTTCATACTCTAAAATCAGTATGATCCATGTAATGTGCCTTCAATAGAGCTTACATTCGCATGACTGTTGAATGTTCTCATCTGATTTATTAGATGCATTTCAACAGAGAAGTCAAGAAAATGGTCATATTTTAAATGGCAACGTACCATATGCTGAAATGCGGTCCTCGTTTGGTCCAGCAGAAACAAGACCCTATATGGTAGTTTAACCAAGCACATGCCAGTTTTTTATTTTTATATTGTTTGATTGAGCAGTCATGACTTTGGTTGAAATAATATGGCAGGGTAGTGCCCCTGATTTGACTATCCACAGGGACTATGATACTGGGGAGAAAATGCAAAGGGTACTACTTAGTGAAGCATATCAGGTAGGCTGGTTGATACTTGCTTACCTACCCACCCCTTCCCATTTGCTAAAATGCTTTTTTGCCCTTCTAAACATCAGCAGCCCCAGGATGATCAGAAGTTATTACTTAAGTACATTACCCAACATCTTGGATTCTCTGGGAGCAAACCTGTTGCTGCTCTTCTTATATACCAATATCTTCTTCATTCGAGATCGTTTGAAGTTACAAAGACAGGTGTCTTTGACAGTATCCTACAGGCTATAAACTCAGCAACAGAGGTTTGTAGCACTCTGTTAATTATGTTTAATTACACTATATAATGGTACTTGAGTAGCATCTATCCTGCGCCTTGTAGCATGATACGAGACAGCTTTATGCAGCCAATTTGCCAGTACTGAAATCCAGAATCACTACATTTGCTCTTATATTAACTGACGTTCCTCTTACTTCAAGGCTCAACATGACACGAGAAGCTTGGCCTATTGGTTATCCAACTTATCGACATTATCAGTTCTCCTGCAACGCTCTTTTAGAACCGCTAGGACAGCAACCTCAGTTCCATATAGACGAAAAATGTCGTATGATAGGATTTATCAAGCTAATCAAGCATCTGGGCTTGCTTATTTAAGTGGTCAATTATTGGATGAACCTGGTGCATCGCACCAAATTGATGCAAAATATCCAGCTTTGCTCTTCAAGCAGCAGCTTGTGGATCTGATTGAAAAGGTGTATGGGTTGCTAAGTGACAAACTGAAGAAGGAGCTAAATCCATTGCTTGAGCTGTGCATTCAGGTACCGCCTCTCTCGAGAAAAAGTAATCATCAGCTGTGAAACTTTGCTTGTTGAGAACCCTGTAAATAATGTAAATATTTAGGATCCAAGAACTTCTCAAGCAAAGGCCTCAGTGGCATCTGCTGGCTTGGGCCAACACAACCAACTCACACATTGGCTGGGCATTGTGAAAATCCTCAACAGCTACTTGTATCTGCTAATAGCCAACCATGTACGTGCTAAATTATTACAAAATCACTGCATTATTCTTTTTTATCGATACAGTGCAGTATCAATTTGCAAAGTTGTGAATTATGAGTGCAAGTCCACATTCAATCTCAATGTGCAGGTTCCAACAATTTTGGTCCACAAGTTGCTAACCCAAATATTTTCTATGGTGAACGTCCAATTATTTAACAGGTATAAGCATATGTTTGCCCCCCACTACCAATTTTTTCAAACTTCAAAGGATAAGCTATTCTAACTTACCTTCCTCTCCTTTCAAAAACAGACTCCTTCTGCGTCGTGAGTGCTGTTCATTTAGCAACGGAGAACATATTAGAGCCGGATTAGCTCAACTAAAACATTGGTGCAATGATGTTGCTCAAGAGGTTGCTCACTATCTTTTATTTATTGTTATGGAGGCTATTTTCAGATGCTGTTAGCTTATGTTTTAGTACAGCTTGCAGATTCAGCTTGGGAAGCACTGAGGCATATAAGACAGGCTGCCGATTTCCTGGTGTGTATTTCTTATTTTTTCATCATAAGAAAACCTCGGTGGCTCTCAAGACAAACTGAATTGTAGGTAAGTTGAATTCCTGACATATTTTCTTGCTCTTTTTGTTCATCAGGTCATTTCCCGAAAACCAATGAGGACATGGAGAGAGATACGCAATGAAATTTGTCCGGTAAGTGCTTTTTGCTATGAGCAAGGATCTTGTTTTGTTAATCCTCCACTTTGTATGTTTGATCGTTTTACTCTCTTTCCAGGCTCTCAGCTTACAGCAGCTAGAGAGAATAGTTGGTATGTACTGGGACGATATGAATGGCACAAACATGCTTTCAGCAGAGGTATGTTGATAGGCTGAATCGGCGTAATCAAAACTGTTCGCTGTTTAAGTGTTAACTTCAGCGTTGTTCCCTTCTGTTTGCAGTTCACATCAAGCATGAGAGTAACCTTGCATGAAGAATCAAATAGCCTCTCCAGCTTTTCAGTCCTTCTGGATGATGATTCCAGGTATGTACCACGACCAAACAAGAAGACCCATGGATTCCATTGTTCGCGCCCCTTTGGAAACAACAACCGTTGCTCCCTTTTCACCTCTGTTTGTTTCATTTCTCTTCGCAGCATACCCTTTTCGCTCGACGACATCGCAAAGTCGATGCCGAACATCGAGGACACGGTGGAGAGCGACCTGCTGCCCTTTATTCGTGAAAACCAGAGCCTTGCACTTATATTGCAAAGGAGGGACTGAGTAGTTCGCCGGCCTTCGGTGAACGAGGAGTGCCTCGCTCTAGGGTGTATATATTCCTGTAGCACAGTAGTAGATAGGATGCCATTTTAAGGGTGTTTTCACCGAGAATTTCTAGGCTTCTAAAGCTGTTAATAATTGTTTGGTTAAGCAGTGGTGCGTCTCTTCTCAGGGCATCTTGCCTGCAGCACCCTCTTCTCCATTCTTTGGGTTTGAGTAGAAGCTGTAATTCATCAAAGGTGATAGAAACATGTTAAATCCTACTGTCATCTCAGCCGCTTGGCTACATACAAGTTCACTTGCTGTACACTGACGGCAAGGGACACAACATGCCAGGGCTTAAGGCTGAAAGTGACTGACTGGAGAATATTTCGAACATATGAACGGAAAACGAGGATACGATTAATTAATCATTATAACCCACTAGGTCGAAAATCCATCTATCATATACATGTACAATTCTTGAAACCCAACGAAAAAGGTGGGTCAAGTCTCATTAGAAGACCCAACTGCTAGTATGAATTCAAGTCATGTTAGGAATTATTCTTGGGTTTCCTCCGGGGTTTCAAGTCGACCACGATTACGGTTATATTGTCCTGGCTTCCTTTCTTCAGCGCAAGCCTCGTCAGATAGTCCGCAGCTGCCTGCGCGGCAGGGTCGGTGGACCCATCACCTCCATCTGACGACGATGTTGTGACGCTGTTGTTCTTGTGCCACTGCTGGATTTGCCGGCGCGCAACCTTGCACGCCTCTTCATTTGACACGACGTCCCAAAGCCCGTCGCTGGCCAGAATGAGGCAGTCGTCATCTTTTGCCCGAGGTACAACCGTAACTTCTGGTTTTGGAATGATGTATGGCTTCAAGTATCGGTCACCTGTAACATAAGCAATTCCCAGTTCAAGTTAGCAGATATTGCAATAAGTTTGGACAAATTCTTATCCAAAGCACAGATAAATCAGCTTAGCTATCATAGGTTCAACTAAATCCCTATGATGTTGTCCAAGTATTTTATACATCAGATTTGAGTGGCACAAGAGATGTGAACAGATACAACTAGGACCAGGTATTAGCCATGGTCCAAGCTGCGAATTTTTGTCTTAAAACACCACGTGCTGAGTCGAATTGCTAGAAAAGACCACCTCCAAAATGAATTGTCAAAAAGAACCAGCTACACCGTGGCGGCAGGTGCGCCAGCCGACACGTGACACCTGCCGCCACATGCGGAGGCGGCAGCCCGTGCCGCCACTGACGCAGACGGCATCTTCACTCTCACAGATTTTCGTTTGCGCGGCGCCTCGCAACGGAACGGCTCGGCGCAGGTGCGCCCTGCCGCCATTCCCTGAGGCGGCAGCTACTGTTGCTGCTACCTAGCTTGCGCGACAACGGCGGTAGCTCGAGAACGATATGACGTCCGCCTACAGCCGCGCATGCATGCTCGTGGTACTAGCTTTTTTTTTTAAGGAGAAAGAGAGAGAAAATGTGCTTCTGTAAGAGATGATTTGGTTTCAATGAAAAATGGGGGCGAGGCGTGTGCCCTTTTCTTGTTAAAAAAAAGAAGGGGGCCGGCCTGAGAAGGGACTCTCATCACGGCACATGGCAGCGGTGTGAGAAGATCGAGATGAATGTGGACCTGTGCATCCGTAATTTATGGTCATTGGTTGTTGCCAGGGGCAGTTCTGTGCACCCTACAAAGCTAGCCGCGTCCCGCCTCAATTAAAAAAACAAAGAGAAACTAGTCTCACGGGTGTGCAACGTCCCATCGATCTGAAGGCTGCCGCCTTAGTGAATGGCGGCAGGACCCACCTGCATGGAGCCCTTCCGTTGCGAAGCGCTGTGCGGATGAAAATCCTGTGGGAGAGGAACTGCCGCCTGCGCATGTTGCGGCGGGAGCTGCCGCCTTCGTGTGTGGCGGCAGGTGCGCGTGCCGCCACAATGAAGCTGGTCTTTTTTGACAATTCATTTTATAGGTTGTCTTTTCTGGCAATTCGACTCAGCAGGTGGTGTTTTTAGACAAAAATTCAGCTGCAAGTGCCACTTGCATGACATGAACATGACATAAGGTACCTTTCTTGCTTCCATAAAAGATGGCTTTTCTACTTTGGCAGGTGACTTCTTTCCTTAATCACATCTGCATACTAGGTATCTTCTTTTCTTAAATCACATCTTCATACTTGATTCTATCAGAGCTACATTTAACCTCATTTTGCAAGTTCAACAGCACGATTAGCAGCAAAATTGAGGCAGTCAGCACTTAACATGACAACAGCCAAAAGAATAGAGGGGCCGTCTGGATGGCACCCAGGCCAGCCACGCCAAATCGCGGGCGAGCCAAAAAGTTGGCGATGAAATTGGCCGCCACGGATCTGCCCTGGCGTTGGCGCAGAAAACAAACTAGCGACCAAAATTTTGGCGTAGGCTAGAAAATTTGGTTGCCAACCAAAAAGACACGCACACTGGTGGTCGATGCCCATATTTTGGCAAGGTGAGCATCGGCTGTCACCCAAACAGCCCGAGAGACTTCAGGTTTCCATAAATAGGAATCTTAAAATCGAGGGGAAAAAGTGCTACGGGTTAAGTGTGAATTTTGCCACTGCCTAGTGCGTATCTCACCTAAGCGCACGGAAGCATGACTACGTGCTAGCCGATCTGTTGTCACCTAGCGCCTATGCTTAAAATGGTACCAAGTAACGACTACCGAGAAATAACTCCTCAAGCACAGCTACTTTCCTGGATTTCAAACAAAGCAGCAGCGCGCGAAGACATTTACCAATTACCACCATCACACCGGACCATATGTAGTCATAGCAACATAGATGCAAAATTACTTGGTTCGACGGGTGGTCCTTACTATGACGCATGTCGTATGAATAATCGCAACACATTGTACAAGATAAATATAGCTGCATACCAATGGATCGTGACATAGCAAGTATGCCGGACACTCGGTGTCCATTCCATTGGATGACCTTGCCTCCCGCAGCCTCAATCCTCGCGCGCTCATCCTTCCTGTCAGGCTGAAACAACAAGGCATAATTAATCAGATTAACCCCAAATCATGGATGCTGTACCAATACCATGATGCTCACAGAACCATATCTACCTTCTGATCAATTGAAAGAGCAACAGGCTCCTTCCCGCGCGAGAGCACGATGCGTGAATCGCCGCAGTTGGCGACCACCACATGAGAGGAGCACACCACCACTGCAACCGCCGTCGACCCCACGTTCTCCGCGGCGATAGGGTCTGACCGGGGCTCACCGTTGACGAGCCTGCTTGCAAGCCCTGACACCTCGTCATCCACTGTCTGGAAACACCTGGTGAAGAGGTCGTCCCAGTGCTCCTTCATGTCCACATCGCTCATCTCCCCCAGATCGCTGGGGGGCTTCCTCAGCTCCTTGCTCAGCACGACGTGGAGCCTCTCCCGGCAGTAGTTGGACACCTGCGCCACGACACGGAAATCCACAGATCGTCAGATCACGGGGCTCGCTCGGCTGGGGGGCCGCCGTTGGCGATGAATCCGAGGGGAGGGGAGGGGGTTTCCAGTCCCGGGCGTACATACCTCGGCGCCGCCGTGGCCGTCGAAGACGGCGAAGAGGTGGGAGGGCAGGCGGAGGGCGTCGGCGTCGAGCCCGAGCCCTTCGAGGTCGCGGCGCCGGGCGAGCAGGCGCACGGGCACGTCGGCGAAGCGGGGCACGGCGGCGCAGGCGTCCTCCATCTCCCCGCCGCGTCCCGGCGTGGCGACGCAGCCCCACACCGGCTCGCACTCCATGAGGTAGACGCTCCTCTTGCCCCCCGCCACGAGCGCCGCCCGGCCGTCCCCGAGATCCAGCCGCTCGACCCCGCCGCCCGCCGCCGCGCACTCCGGATCGCGCGGCGCCGGCTCGTCCTCCCCGCAGATCGCCGCCGCCGCCGCCATCTCGTTCGACGCTAAAGAACCTCCGCCCGCCTCGTGAACTGAAAAAGGAACCAGTCAGCAGCCGACTCGCCGACGCGCCGCAGCCAGAGACACGCGCCGGAGGGGTCCCGGTGGGAGGTAGCTATAGGGGCTGCTAGGTGGGGGAGAATGGTGGGTGGAGGGTGGGGGGAGGAGGTCGGATGGATGATGGTGTGGAGCGCGCGCGCGTGTCCGGGGAGGGGAAAGGGAGGTGGGGGGAGGGGATTGGAGCGGGCGCGCCGTACCGGGCAGGTCTTCTTCTCGCTTCCGGTCCGGTGTGTCTGCTGCCGGAGGGGTCCGCGTGGCCGATATTATGTCTTGTCGCCCCGGCCCACGGTTTCTGCTACCTTCACGCCACCCCCCGTACACTTGTTCAGACCCGTGCTGATTTGTCACTTGCTTTTTCTTTCAAGATCATACATTTGTCACTTGCTTCATTTTCAGGAACGTACACTTGTCACTTGCCTTTTTTGCTCGAGGGGAAAATGGATGGTGTTATTGAGAAGAAATGTGGCAGGGCTAACACATGGACTAGTTTCTGGATGCCTTGATACACGTATGCTCTGCTCGTGAAATTTCCCCCTTGTCGATCCTCCCCGCCATTCGGGTTTGCAAGGCAGCGGAGCATGGCCTCCGTTCCATACCCTTTGCACACGCAACATATTGGGCTATCGGTCGATACGATAGTGTAGCTTGAAGTATCGGCTTACTACCAGCGATGCATGGGCCATTCAGGCACGACGTGCGAAAACCGTACACGTGGGCTCCTTCGATTAAGAGAGAGAGAGAGGGGGGGGGGGGGGGGGGGGGGGTCGAGGAATTAGCAGCATTAGCACACAGGCGACCTATGTAGCGTGTGACCAAAACGACAATTATTCTCTCCCGCACCGATTGTCCGTTTCGGAACTCAAACTCTCGATGACGGTTCTCTTTGTTGCATATTGGTTCTGTGTGTTTTGCCCTCCAACCCAGCAGACCCTTTTGAAGGAAGTAATTGTCGTAAAAAAAAAGAGCACCGAAATCGTTATGCATATTACGATTAACATCCCGTTCTGGCGCGACGATGCTATTCCAAGCCACACTGGATTAAAACCGTCCTACGCATGGCATCATTGAAAAAAAAAATCCTATAATTTTGAGACTGGGCAGAGTGAATAAATGATTTGAAGCATGGATTTTAAAATGAAAAACCGGATGCCCGAAATCCGAACGTATCCTCCGATGTTGAAGGAATTAAAGAACAGCAGTACCCCGCGGGGGACCATAGCTAATCAAGCCTGTGGAGCGCAGCACCACGTGTCCGCTGCCGTTGATTTTCTTTCCCTCCCTCGCAGTTTCCCCTCTTTCCGTCCGGCGGCCCCACCCATCCGTGATCCGTCCGTCCCGACACGGTGCCGTCCGGGTCCGTCGCCTTTCTAGGGAAGCGGGGCCCGCGCGCCCCAGCTGGGCCAATGGGGCGGCGCCACTTGACGGCCTCGCCCGGACGCGGCGCGGGTGCAGGAGAAACTGCCTGGCCGGATCCAGGGGGCCGCGCCATGTGTCGCCCGCCCGTGAGAAACTGCCAGGATAGCGTTTGCGTGTCCCAGGTTGCACGCAGCCGGTAGTACTGTCTTTTTTTCTATCTATATAAATAAAAAATAAAAGCTGGAGAGGTTCATCGGAATTGTTTAGCGCAGAGCGGAACACGTAGCAGTACGTACGTGAATGGTGTGAGGTGTGACGACAAGGACGGATTACGCGTACTACGAAGGAGTGGATCGCGATGGCGCGGCGAAAAGGTGGTTTGGAGTGTGCTTTTCTCCCTTGTGCGTCCTAGTACGTACTGGAGTGCGTACGTGGGTGGACGGGCGTTGGTCCGGCCGGGTCGAGCGAGGAGGGTTCGAGATGCCATGCGCTACGGATTTGATTTGATTGTAGAGGTTTGATCGATGGATAGATCAGGCCCGGCGTAGGGCGGGCGGGCGTAGGTGCCCGACCGGATCGGCGGGCAGGCGTGGGCGGGCACATGCGCATGCATGCGCGCTCGCGGCGTGGGGGCGTGTACCGGCAGCGACGTGACGGGCGGCTCCGTCCGTGGCCGGCGCGTGGCGACGGACGTACCCGACAGGGGAACCGGGCGCCGTTCCTTCGGTTCGACGGATCGAACCGAGCTCAGCTGGGCTGGCTGTGCTAGCACGACAGCGCGCGAGCGACCAGGCCACCAGCAGGACCATGCGCGCGCGCGCGGGCTAGAGCCTAGAGCGGGGACGAGAGCTAGCAGATGCATAGTGGGATTTGCGTGCGTGTGTGCGTGCGGAGATGAGCTTGCGGTGAACACTATTCAAAAAATTATTATTATAAAACGACACACACGCACCGTCCTCGACAACACACGAGTTCTTCAACAAACATCCTTAGGAAGGAAACGACACGCAAGCATCGTCCTTGCAGGTTCTAACGATGAAGGGCGGGTCATGGATTTTCACCAAGGAGAGAACTTGTGAGCAATCTTCAAGACAATGCCTTCATCAAGAAACGCGGCACATACGCACCGTCATTGCAAGATGCGACTATCAAATGTCATACCTGGCTAGAATCTTCACCACCGGAGCTCAAAACCTGGTATTCGAAAAAGCATCATCTAGCCAAAGTCACCTTTTGTGTTGCTACAACCACTTGCCCAAGAAAATGATTGATGTTGTCGGGAGGGGCACAACCGCGCCATGGTCACGAGAAATTGAAATCTCAACCGCTCACTAACATGTATGTCCGTCTACAACCCGCCACGCATCTTCTTTATAGACATTAGCACACAACTGAAGACATGCATGCTTGCGAACACGAACCGCCGCACAACCTGGAGAGTTGAATGCCGTCTGTAGCTTCATCCCGCATTCTTCACAACCACTACAGCGAAGATGGAAGATCCCTCACCATCATGTATTAATGGGGTCTACCCCCACGGCGGAAGGAGGAGATCCGGAGGGGAAATATGGCGGCGCCCACCTCTACGGGCAGCCCCTCACGTTGCCTCGGGAGCAACATAAGGGACACCATCCGATTTTTACAGGAGATATTCGTCTCCGTGGTTTACTCGTGTTGTTGTAGAGTCAGATGTAATTTCATCAACAAAATAATAGTAGGATGTCATAAAAATTATATCATAAACTTTTAATGCAATGATAAAGTGCTCACTATAGAGACCGGCAAAATCAAAGTAGTATGCTGGCAAGACGCTAGCCGGCCGCTGTGCCGTGCGTGGACGGAGGCACCTACAGTAGAAAGCAAGCAAGCAGGTTCGATAATTTGGTTCCGGGGAAAGGCAGCTCAGGCCGATAATTGACAGGAGTATTATTTGTGAATGAGTTGTGATTGATCGTCCCGGCCCGCCGGCCGGAACAGATGGATTACTCCACTTGCGACTCGTGTTACGTAGTTGTCACCTCGTTCCGATTTCCCTATCATCAGACGCTTGAAACCCACACACGTGTGCCTACCTACACGAGCTTGAGCTTACGTGCTTCCTTGCCTGGGTAGCAAGAAGCTAGAAATCACTCAATTATCAGCTAGCAGCTCGGATCCATTGGTTACATGAGAGAGACAAGTGAATCTCTCGGTGCTGCATGCCGAAACGTGCGATGATATGCCCCGCGCGGCAACCAAGCTGATGAGGAAGTGAGAGTCGATGACGATGGAGTGGTAAAATGACTTCTGTATTTTTGGCTCACGATGCTCTAGTTAGATTAGACCATCTGTAGCATGGCGTCTCAAAACCGCCTCAAAACCCCGGATGGACGGCCCGGTCACTGACCGGTCGTGAAAAAACGACCAGCCGGACACCTTAAATCGTCCTCAAACGTCCGGGCTGTTGGACGCCTCTCATATCTAACCCAAAATGTAGGATGGATATGGTGCGGCCCGGGCGTGTATGTCACGTCGGTTTGGCCCAGCCTGGCCCACCCGTGCCCCACAAATATCCCTATCTGGAAAACCGTAGACCGCAGTCAATCCGAACTCAACTTCACTGCCCTCTCCGTCCACTCCACTTCCGATTCCATTCGATGACTGGCGACCGAAGCACCGCTGGCTCGGATGGGAATCCGGCGGCTCTGACGACGACTGGGCGAGCCTGTTGCGTGAAGCGGAGCCTGACGATGTGGAGGAGGTTGCCCTCTACATTGCGTTGAGGCGGTCGTGACTCGACCCAGGCGGATCTGGCAGCGGCGGATCAACTTTGTCAGCGCCCGGCACCCGTCGACACAGCGCTGACGACGTCGCCGGCCCGTTCTGCCCGGCGCGCCGCTCCGGCAGCTCCGCTCTGCTCCTTAAGGTAAGCCGTCCACCCTCTGCTCCGGAATTGGTACCCGGCCACCGCTGGGTCCTCGTGACCGCGCTGGAGCCGGCGCTCACGAGGACGCCCGAGTCCGAGGCACGAGAAGCCCGGCGCGAGCGGCAGCGAGCTCGGGAGAGGGTGGCGGCGGGGGAGGCGCTGACCGCGTGCCGGTCGATCCCGAGTCTGCGCTCCTTGTGTCGGTCCACCGTCGCTCTCTCACGACGGCTCCACGTCCGGCTCTGATGATGAGACACCTCCGCACGTCGACGCCTACATGGAGGAGGGGCACGGCCACGTCGACGACCGGAAGGGGAAGCGACCAGTGAGGACATGGTGATTCCTCCGCCCTTCCCCATTTTTATTTATGTTTTACCTATGTTCTAAGTATTTATAGTATGCATTTGCACAGTCCGCCGATGAACTTCGATGAACTATGCTCCTTTTGTCCGGCGATGCAATGGTGATCCGGCACGTTGATCGTGTTTATACGTAGCGTTGCATGAGTTTGAGGTTTCGGATATGAGGGACGCGGATGTGGAAGCTAACATATGAGGCCTGCCCGGTTAGTGCCCACGAATGCGCCTGGATGCGTCCGCAGGCGTTTGAGGGGCCGGATTTGCCAAGTCCGTCTGAGATGCTCTTAGAGCATCTATAGTCGGACTCCTTATACTGATCAGAAGGATGGTCGAGTCAGTGACCGGTCAGTTTTGCCCGACCAAACCGTACTTAAACTATCCCTGCCCATATATGGGGTGGATATGAGGCGGTCCGAACGTGTCCACCAAGCCAGCGCTACTCAACCTTGCCTGCATGGACCCCACTTTGTCCCACTAAAAATTTCTCTCTCTTGGATAGCATGTATTTAGGGGCCTGGATATAAGGTACACGGCTGTAGACACGGGCATTTGAGGATTGACCGATCACTGTCCGCAGACACGCCCTGATGCGTCCGAGGATGTATTAGATAGGTCCGACGGTAGATGTTCTTAGGAGGGGAGTTGTGGCTCATGTAGGGGAGATTCCCTCCATCATATGAAGGTTTTCTTGTTTGTGTTCAAGTTTTTTTTCTCCCTTGACTTGGTTTTATGTGTTCTTGAGTTCTTCATTTGGCTTGTTGACCATAGAAAATTTCCTCAACTTTTGTTGATCAGGCTGGTTTGGCGGGACTCACGGGACTTGCTTGCTTGGACTTTTTTTGACCTTTTGAACTTGTATTGACTGCTATTGACTTTTTTTGACTCGTCTGTTGACTTTTGTTAACCGTCCATGTGAAGTGTCATGTAGGACTCTAGTGAGACCGAGTATAATTTTGGCCATTCCCTCAACAATATATTTCTCTCTCTTTTGTACTAATAATTGTTTGGTACTTCAATGGTTAGAATGTACTATATAAGAGAGTGGTTGGAACCCCAGTCCATCAGACACTAGTAGAAAACAGGGTACTAGTCCCGGTTCTAGAGGGCCTTTAATCCCGGTTCTGGAACCGAGACAAATCACACGGGACTAATGCCCAAAACTTTTAGTCCCGGTTTGCTTACGAACCGGGACCAAAGGAGGGCCACGTGGCCGCTCTGGGGCGCCCAGGGAGGAGGCCAACCGGGACTAAAGGGCAGCCACGCGTCAGCAGCTCCCAGGCTCTGGGGTTTTTGTTTTTTTTTCTGAAGGGGGGGGGGGGTATTAGGGGTTTTGGATGGTTTAATTAGGGGTTTCATATTGTGTTAGCTATAGCTACTACATATAGAGGGAAGTGACCTCTCTTTCTCCGTGCTTGGTCGACGCTAGCTACTACATATAAAGAGAACTCGACGCTACTAAGCAAATGAAGGAACCATTAATTACACAAGATCGTCATGAACATATACAGAGAGAAGTGACCTCTCTTTCTCCGAGATTGGTCGAACAACAAGTTTTCGTATTTCTATCCGACGCTACTACATATATACAATATAACATATTTTACGATCCCTGACATCATCTACCGAAAGTCAGCTTCAATTTCCACATGGTATTCTTGTTGGGGAACGTGCAATTTCAAAAAAATTCCTACGTTCACGCAAGATCTATCTAGGAGATGCATAGCAACGAGAGGGGAGAGTATGTCCACGTACCCTCGTAGACCAAAAGCGGAAGCATTAGCTTAACGCGGTTGATGTAGTCGAACGTCTTCGCGATCCAACCGATCAAGCACCGAACATACGGCACCTCCGAGTTCAGCACACGTTCAGCTCGATGACGTCCCTCGAGCTCTTGATCTAGTTGAGGACGAGGGAGAGTTCCGTCAGCACGACGGCGTGGCGACGGTGATGATGAAGTTACCGGCGCAGGGCTTCGCCTAAGCACTACGACGATATGACCGAGGTGTGTAACTGTGGAGGGGGGCACCGCACACGGCTAAGACAAATCTTGGTGTGCCTTTGGGGTGCCCCCCTTCCCCGTATATAAAGGAGGGAGGGAGAGAGGCCAGCCCTCCTAGGGGCGCGCCAAGTGTATGGAGTCCTACTAGGACTTCCAAGTCCTAGTAGGAATCCCTTTTCCTTTTCGGAGTAGGAGAGAAGGAAAGAGGGAAAGAGAGAGGGAGTAGGAAAGGGCAAGGGGGGCGCCGCCCCCTTCCCCTAGTCCAATTCGGACCCATGGGGGTGCGCGCGCCACCTCCCCTTTGGCCTGCCTCCTCTTTTCCCGTATGGCCCAACAAGGCCCATTACTTCTCCCGGTGAATTCCCGTAACTCCCCGGTACTCCGAAAAATACCAGAATCACTCGGAACCTTTCCGATGTTCGAATATAGCCTTCCAATATATGAATCTTTACCTCTCGACCATTTCGAGACTCCTCGTCATGTCCCTCATCCGGGACTCCGAACAAACTTCGGTCATCAAATCACATAACTCATAATACAAATCGTCATCGAACGTTAAGCGTGCGGACCCTACGGGTTCGAGAACTATGTAGACATGACCGAGACACATCTCCGGTCAATAACCAATAGCGGAACCTGGATGCTCATATTGGCTCCTACATATTCTACGAAGATCTTTATCGGTCAAACCGCATAACAACATACGTTATTCCCTTTGTCATCGGTATGTTACTTGCCAGAGATTCGATCGTCGGTATTATCATACCTAGTTCAATCTCGTTACCGGCAAGTCTCTTTACTCATTCCGTAATGCATCATCCCGCAACTAACTCATTAGTCACATTGCTTGCAAGGCTTCATATGATGTGCATTACCGAGAGGGCCCAGAGATACCTCTCCGATACTCGGAGTGACAAATCATAATCTCGGGGGCAGCGTCGAAGTAAGGATCTTTGTGCCGCTGAGATGGTTGGCCGGTAGCTCGCTGGCTCTCAAGTTCCTCTAGCTTTGCTATTCTTGCATTGAGCTTGCTTCCGCTTTCCTCTTTCTCTCTCGGCTTCTGTAACCACCGCTGTCGGGAAACCCATGCACCCACGGAACGGAGCCTGGTGTGCCTCGTGTTCGTCCAGGGTGCTCAGGATTCCCGAGGGCCTCTGTCAGCTCGTCCTTCTCTTTGTCGGGAATGAACGTCCCTTCCTGCGCTGCCTTGATTGCTGCCTGAAGCTTCTTGATGGGTATTGCAAGTTGCTCGTCCGTCCAACGACACTCCCCTGTTTCTGGGTCCAAAGTTCCCCCAACCCCGAAGAACCAAGTCCTTGAACGATCTGGCCAGTGCAATGTCGCTGGTTGGACCCCTTTAGCAAGCAGGTCTTGCTCAGCTTTGTCCCACAACGGCCGGGCTTTGTAGTAGCCACCTGACCCCGTGTGATGGTGATACAGCTTCTTTGCAGCATTTTTCTTGTTTGTCAGTGACCTTTTCTTACCCTTCTCCGATTCCTTGTAGGCCACAAATGCAGGCCAGTGATCTCTTATCTTCTCATATCGACTGATGAATTTTGGAGTCTTTCCTTTGTCGACAAACTTTGAGTTCAACTCTTTCTTCCAGTTCCTGAATAGTTCTACCATCTTCTTAAGAGCATACGCCTTGACCTTTGGCTCTATAACTGGGTTATTCGGCTCCTCCTCTGGCGGGAGGCTGAAATTTGTCATCAGCGAGGTCCAAAGATCATCTTTCTGTCTATCCTGGACATAAGATACTTCAGGGTCGTCCTTACTCTTATTCCATTGCCCGATGCTGATCGGGACGCTGTCCCTAACAACAACTCCGCACTGATGTACAAATGCGTCCTTGGTCCGCTTGGGAGCAATCGGTTGGCCATCTTTCGTCACTTCTGTGATCGTGAACCTTTCATCCTGGCGCAACCTTTTCTTCGGGCCTCGTTTCCTTACGGAAGTTTGGCTCGATCCGGAGGGCTGAAAGAAGAAAGAAGCGTTAATATATGTACATACCAAAACAATTAATGCATCAAGTCAGCACAGGCTTAATTAATATATATACCTCGCCGGACTTTGCAACAGCTCCCTCCTCCGTTCGGTCACCGGAGCCGTCATCATGATCTCCTTCCTCCGCCATTCGGTCACCGGAGCCGTCATGATCTCCTTCCTCCTCCATTGTTGGATTACCGGAGCCGTCATCCTCTCCTTCCTGACCATCGATGTCGTTGAGAAACGACAAGGGACCAGCACCGGCGAGGATTATATCCCCCAACAATTGTTCTTGTTCTAAGTCTCTTTCCATAGTTTCTGCAAATATTACAACATGGCAATATACAAACATGAGAGATGGATTAGTGGCAAACATAGACCTAGCTAATCACAACAAGGAATCATATGCATATATGAGCAATGGATTAGTTGCGGACCGCCTCTCTCATGCATGTCCGACGTCCCCCCTCATGTCGAAGTTATCAGGCCGGGGTTATACTTTCAGGAGAGGACACTTTGCAAAAAATAATCGCTATGCAGGGAGGGGG
Source organism: Thinopyrum elongatum (assembly GCA_011799875.1). Lineage (NCBI taxonomy): Eukaryota > Viridiplantae > Streptophyta > Magnoliopsida > Poales > Poaceae > Thinopyrum > Thinopyrum elongatum. The sequence continues at coordinate 467,150,595 of CM022297.1, forward strand.
TAGATCGACAACGCTCTTTCTTCTAGGGTTTGGGTGGCCTCGAGAGTTGGTCGGGCGAGCGGACCGGGAGTAAATTAGTAACTTTTAACTTGGTAAATTTGGGTGGCCTCGACAACGCTTCTAGGGTTTGGGGTGGCCTTGACAACGCTCTTTTAACTTGGTAAATTTGGGTGGCCTCGACAACTCTTCTAGGGTTTGGGGTGGCCTCGACAACGCTCTTTTAACTCAATTTACTTGGTAAATTTGGGTGGCCTCGACAACGCTTCTAGGGTTTGGGGTGGCCTCGACAACGCTTCTAGGGTTTGGGGTGGCCTCGACAACGCTCTTTTAACTTGGTAAATTTGGGTGGCCTCGACAACTCTTCTAGGGTTTGAGGTGGCCTCGACAACGCTCTTTTAACTCATTTAACTTGGTAAATTTGGGCGGCCTCGACAACGCTTCTAGGGTTTGGGGTGGCCTCGACAACGCTCTTCCAGTCCCGGTTTGGGTGGACTTGAGAGTTGGTCGGGCGAGAGGGGGTTGATCGACGTCCCCCCTTATATCACCATAGTGAAAATCATCTATATATCATCAATCCATCCATCTATATATATGAAAAAAAATTCTATGAGCATAAAAATTTCTATGAACATAAAAAAAAATCTATACACATCAATCCATCCATCCATCCATATATGAACAAAAAACTTTCTTCTATGAACAAAAAACTTTCTATGAACATCATTGCTCATATATCAATGCATACATCCATGGATCATCATTGCTCATATATCCATGGATCATATATAAAAACTTTCTATGAACAAAAAAAGTTCTATGAACAAAAAACATTCTATATATGAACATCATTGCTCATATATCAATGCATATATAAAACTTTCTATGGATCATCATTGCTCATATATCAATGCATATATAAAACTTTCTATGGATCATCATTGCTCATATATAAAAACTTTCTTGAACAAAAAAAGCATACATCATGGACAAAAAAATTCTATGAACAAAAAAATATTATACATCATGCATACATATCCATGGATCATCCATACATTTGCATACACATACATAACGCATCCATATGTACATACATCAATGACAAAAAATATTATGAAAAAAAAAGCAGAGCAGGCCAGGGCGGCGGCGGCGGCGCGGCAAGCAGAGCGGGGGCACGGCGCGGCAAGCAGAGCAGGGGGGCGGCGCGGGGGAAGGGGGGCTCACTAGGGGCGGCGTCGGGGCAGGGCAGGGGCGCGGGGAGCGGCGCCGGCGTCGGGGCAGGGAGCGCGTCGATGGAGCTGAAGACCGGCGATGATGAGGAACGGGCTCGGGAGCGCACGCGGCGACGGGGAGGAGGGCGCGCGAGGTGGTCTGGGCTCGAGGGCGTCGGTGAGGGCGAGGGCGCGGTTCGGCAGCCTGGCGGTGTCGTGGTGTTCGGTGCGGTGTCGGGGGGAAGAAGAACTGAGATTGGAAAACACTAAGTGTCGGCTTATATAGCAAAGCCTTTAGTCCCGGTTGATGGCACCAATCGGGACCAATGCCCCCCCATTAGTCCCGGTTCATGACACCAACCGGGACCAAAGGTCAGTTTTTGTCAGCCCAAAGGGCGGGAAGCAGAGACCTTTGGTCCCTGTTGGTGAAACGAACCGGGACTAAAGGGGGGCATTGGTCCCGGTTGGTGCCACCAACCGGGACGAAAGGGCTGCGGCTGGCACGACGTCGGGTGGGTGGATGTTTAGTCCCACCTCGCTAGCTGAGGGGCGCTGATAGTGGTTTATAAGCGCTGCTGCGCCACCCCTTTCGAGCTCCTCTCTTATGCAGGCCTACGGGCCTAAACGCGTCTCTCTACGTGTGGGCCTACTGGGCCTGCTGTGGGCCTGCATCCTGGCCCAACTAGCGGGTTGGGTTTCTAGTCATATGCAGGCCGTGGTGGCCCAGTAGGCGGCATTTTTTTAATTTTTTTTCCAGTATTTTTGTTTTGTTTTTGCTTTATTTATTTTCTTTTGTTTCTACTTACAGCTAAATACTTAGAGTTTTTGAGTGATTCTTTTTGCTTTAGGTCACAAAAATTATAAACTTTCTGTTAGTGCCATTAGTTTTCAAATTTGAATAGTTTAAATTTGAATTCTTTGAAATTTGTGTGAATCACTATTTTGTGAATAATTTTATTTTAAAAATAGATTTTTGAGTGATTCTTTTTCCTGCTATTTAATATTAGTGTGTTTTATCATTATATTCAATTTGGTAATTTTTAGGTTATTTTAAATGGTGTTTTTAATTCAAAAATAGATTTGTTATTTTAGTTTGCTATTAAAGTTTCTAACAAAAAATACTTTATGAAAATTTTTTTGCTATTAATGTTTTGAACAAAAATACTTGATAATTTTAGTTGCATAAATTTTATATTATTTTAGTTTCAAAAATACTAGAGGTTATAAAAAGCTTTTTAGTTGATTCTTTTTGCTATTGAAGAATATTATAGTTTTGTTTTGAGTTTTATCATAACAAAATATTTTAATTGATTCTTTTTAGTTCATTCTTTTTTGCTATTAGAGTTTTATAAAAGTTTTCTAGTTCATTCTTTTTGCTATTAGTTCATTCTTTGAGCTAAATGACCCTGAAATTGAAAAACACTACAAATAAACTCTGAAAAGGTTGAAAGTTGGCATGATATCATCATTTCACCCACATAGCATGTGCTAAAAAGTTGAGAGGGTTACGGCAAAAACTGTATGCACTTCATGTACAAAATGGACAATCTCTTTCGAAGTACCAGGGTTTTGGACGAAAACTCATCTGTTATAAAGGGATTTTATTTTTGAACTTATTTGAACTCCAGACTTTTTGTGTGTTCAAAATGCACCATTCAAAGCCACATCATAAATTTTCAACCCTTTCTGACTTCATTTAGTATTTTTCATGCATTTACTGATTTTTTTGAGCTAAATGACCCTGAAATTGAAAAGCACTACAAATGAACTCTGAAAAGGTTGAAAGTTTGGATGGTATCATCATTTCACCCACATAGCATGTGCTAAAAAGGTAAGAGGGTGACGGCAAAAACTGGATGCACTTCGTGTACAAAATAGACAATCTCTTTCGAAGTATCAGGTTTTCGGACGAAAACTCATCCATTGCCAGTTCATCTCCGTGCATTATATATAATTAAGTGTGTCAAAAACCATTACAAAACATCATGAATAGAGAAGTGACCAAATTAATAGAAGTTCATCATCACATTAAAACCAAAGTACAGTAGTGATAAAATGTTATTACTGAAAAAATAAATACATAAATTTCATACATAGTTCTCATTGAACAACATATAGCTCTCTAGAGCATCTAATTAAAACATACATTGAAACTATGTAGACCATTTCAATGCAACAACAAATGCAATCATAATCGCAACTAAGGTAACAATTGATCCAACGGCATAATGATACCAAGCCTCAGTATGAATGGCATATTTTTTAGTCTTTCTAATCTTTAAGCGCATTTTATCCATCTTGATCTTGTGATCATCGACGACATCCGCAACATGCAACTCCAATTCCTTCTTCTCCTCCTCAATTCTTTTCAATTTTTTCTTCAAGTAATCATTTTCTTTTTCAACTAAATTTAACCTCTCGACAAGAGGGTCGGTTGGAATTTCCGGTTCACATACCTCCTAGATAAAAACATCTATGTCACGTTGGTCGGCAGAATTGTCATAAACACTAAATGAAACAAATAGTTGTAAAAGATAATATACTACATCCGAATCATAGACAGGACAAGGGCCGACGGGGCCGGATACCAAAACCATCGCACTATATAATAACAAACAATAATAAAATTAAGAAAATTATACAAGTATCTATCTAAATCATACAAGTAAGAATTTTTTTCTTTTAGAAAGAAGATAAGAAGAAGAGGCTTACCACGGTGGTGCCGGCGACGAGATCGGCGCGGGCGATCGACGGTGGTGAGGACGGGGACGGGACAGGACGGACCGGCAAACCTAGACAAATCTTGAGGAAAATGGAGCTTGGACAAGGAGCTTCGAGAGGAGAAAGCTTAAGTGTGGCTCGGACATTTCATCGAATACCTCATGTGCATAGGAGGTGAGCTAGAGCAACACACACCTCTCCCACGGCCGGCCAAAAAAATAGAGCAGTGGCTCTGTTCGCGGGCAGGGGCGGGGGTATATATAGGGATCTCTTTAGTCCCGGTTGGTGGCTAAAACTGGTACTAAAGGACAACATTTGGTCCCGGTTCCAGCCACCAACCGGGACTAAAGGTGCTGGGTCAGGAGCGAGGCCCATTGGTCCCGATTCATGTGTGGAACCGGGACCAAAGGGGTCAAACGAACCGGGACCAATGGCCCCCGAGGCCCGGCCGGCGCGCCCTGGCCTCACGAACCGGGACTGATGCACCCTTTGGTCCCGGTTCGTGAGTGAACCGGGATTAATGCCCTTACCCAGGCCTCAACCAAAGCCCTGTTTTCTACTAGTGAGAGACCGCAACACAAGCATGAAAACCCTGTGTGTTTCTATAAAGCGACGAATACTCTTATTGTGGCTGTGGGCAATAATGTTTCCCATGATGGTGACACGTCTGTGATAATTTCATTAATTCTGAAGCACCATAAAATCTGCTCTTTTTGTAAGCAGTGTGTGCATTTATGCGTCCATCATTTCTCGAAAAGAAAAGGGAAACAGGTGTTTAGTCGAGACTTGAGAGCGTTCTCGGTGCCTAGACAGGTTCTTGAGTTGGTTCAGTGTTAGACGTAATTTTCTTGCATTGTTCCTTTTACATTAATATAAAGTACCAATCCCATTGTTACATTGTGAGTTTGTATGGAGCCTTCTAAGGGCATGTGCTATCTGGACCGTCGGATAGCGCTTCCAAACAAATCCAGGCCGTCAAATCTCAGATGGAACGATCCGGGCCGTTGGATCTTCGTTGGTGTGACAATCAATGAATAGTGTCCACCCTTTATGCACCGTGCTGCCGCGCTAGGCCTCAATGACATGCGGGACCCAGTCCTGGCGGGCCACGCCTGTCAGCGGTCGCGGAGCGCAGATCTTCTAGTGATTTGTGTTTCTGTTGGAGAGCCGGTGCCACCGCCTGTGAATCTGGCGGCCCGCTGAGGGCAGTATAGTCATTCTCTGGGCGTAAAGATGAGGGGGCACTCGATTGGGTCACAACCCTAGCTCTCACTTGCGCAGCCCCTCGCTCCCTTCCTCCCCTTCCCACGCGCCTCCGCTCTCCTCCTTCCTTCCCTTGCGCCGCCACATCTCCATCTCCTCTCGTCGTCTCCCTGGGCTTCCCTTCCACCACCCCATCACCTTTGCCGGTGGATCTAGGCGAGGAGGAGCAGCCAAGTTCTCCGGCTGCTTCTCTCTGCTGGTGCCTCCCCCAACCGGCAGCACGACCGCGAGATCCCACGCATCTACCTTCTCCTCGCTCACTCGCCCGCCGCCCCGTCGGCTACTTCACCCATCCGGCCGCTCCTCCACCACCGAGCCCCCTACTCTGTCGTGTTCGTCGCGTGCGTCATGCTAGCTCCATTAGATGGCGGCAAGGAGGAAGAGCACTGCCTACCGCCGGTGTAGCACACAAGACGGCGGTGGTCTTCCTCCCACATCCTCCCCTAGCTGTGTTGAATCTCACGGATCAAGCTCGACCTACAGGTGGATCTCTCTCTCTCTCTCTCTCTCTCCAATTTGCTAATCGGGGTCCTGTGTATGTCATTTTTAGGCTAAAATAGGAGAGTTTGGTTTGGCAAGAGGAAGATGATGAGGCACCATGGAAAAGGTTCGGGTTCCTTTCTCCACTAGCTGTACCCCCATTGCACAGACAACCCGACACCAATTTAAGAACAAGTCCTGCCTTCACCTGTTTTGTTTCTAATTTATGCATCAAGGCTCCCTAGATATTGCCTCTGTTCTAAACTAGATCCAGAGAAGGAGGAAAGATAACTGAATCATTATTTTCACTCTGTACATCTTTCGGATGCAAAAAGATGTTCTACTTCTGGACATCTTGCTTGGGATTTATTGGCCCAAAATCATTATTTTCGTTCCTGTGCTTACATCAAGAGTGTGCTTCCTTTAGACCGTTCCAAGTTTCTAGGCACTGCAGAGTAGCGAGGATTGAGGCAGAGTTGTGGCATTTATTTATGTTTGGGTTTACATTTAGATTTATATTTAGACTGGAGAATAGCTCGAGTAGAGTTGTGGCATTTGTTTATGTTTCAGTTTACATTCAGATTGGTTTTGTTTTCTGATTTCGGTTTAACTTGTGTCTACCCTGTATCCACTTGATTTCTATTACACGATTGATTTCTGCATTCGGGTTGGTTATACTGTGGTCATCAGGTTATAAAAATCTGTATTTTTTTTAAAACTTGATCTTGCATTGGTTTGTTTCGGGCTTTGGCAAGGCTTTTATTTTTATAAATTGTTGCATGGAGAGATGTCGATGAAGCACTACGCCTGATGCAGATGTCAAAGTACTCGATCTGATCCAATGATTCCTTACCCGCCGTGTTGCAGCTGGAGGGCTCCAATTTGATCTGATGGTGCCTTAGTCGGCGTCGATGTCGGCGGGCGGCGTGCAGTTCACATTCCAGTTTGTCAAGTGGCTTATCGCCAAGAGAAGAAGCGGTCGTCGGTCTGAGCCATGGTGAGGGTGGTGCTGGTTGTGGCCTCCCGCACCTCTACGTGATCGTAGGCCTGGCCGGCATCTCGACTTCAACAACTACCCGGCTCATGCCCTCCAGCTCGGGCGCACGTACAGTCTTACACTCGCCCTCACTCCCCTCTACTATTCCGATTGCTCGGGCAACTAACTTCCCCCCTAACCTGCAGATGAGATCATGTTGACGGCCTTCAAGTCAAGATGCACCTCTATTCAGAGGGGATCAGTCTCTGCAAACTTGCATCCACATGCACAAGTCCTCTCAGGAACATTACCGAGGTCAACTTTACGTGTATCTACAGGATTCAATATCAAATCATTGTCGGGTGTGCGTGCAGAGTGGCCATTATTGCTGTAAAAATTGCAATATATCACCTTTTGAAGATTAATATTGATCTTGTCAATTCATAGTAGCATATATCAAATGATGCCTTCATATTTTTAATTTCAATGAGATTTGCACTGATGCTTTTGTCTAAAAGCATGTTATATTCAGTGGATTATTTGTGAAACTTATGTCAGAGAAGAGTGATGGTAGTATTAGTTGATGCTTTTGTTTAAAAGCATGTTATATTTAGTGGATTATTTGTGAAACTTATGTCAGAGGAGAGTGATGGTAGTATTAGTTGGACTAGGACAGATTAGTTGTACGAAAGTGAAGTATTACAACTTCTTTCAATTATAATTGTACTTTGATAAATAAATTTCTAGAAATTTCATTTCTACCTGACCAAGTATGGTTTCAGCCTGGAAATTGACGCCAACTTTTTATATTCTATAGTTCATATAATGAGAAATTTTTAATACTAATGTTTGTGCTTTGTAATATAATGGCAGGATATATTGGCCTTCCAGTGTTGATGTATTCTCACTTTAAGTTTATTCCTATGGCCTGGCAATTTGATGGGGAGTTAGGGCTGGAGATGTCAATCATTTGATGGTATGTAGATCATGGTGGCTTGGAACACTTCATCATGGGAAGTTCTTATTTATCTTTACCTATATTTATTGGATTAGGTTATGTTGGCAGGCGAGGTTCTTATATTGAAAGCTTTATTCTATTTTGAGACCACTTCTCCTTGATATGTTCATATGTTCATATTAAAATTGGTGCAGTAGAATTACATTGAACTTGATGTCTGATTGTTTAGAATTTGTGACAATATATTTAGAGAACACTATGGTTGGGCAATGGCTCTTTATATTGTTAATTCCGGCTAATTGGTTGATTAGTGCCGCATAATATGATTCAGAGAACACTATGGTGTTTTTTTATTTAGAGAAAGCACTTGATAGGTGGGGATTCAGAAGAAGCAACTAATAAATAGGGAGCCTTTCATATACATAAAAATAAAATCTTGCTGTGGGTCTCAGGTTTCCTTTTTTGGGTTTGCACACGAGCCCCAAATCTTGCAGTTTCTTTCGAAGTCCCATGTTTGTGTATGTCTAATTTATAGGAGGGGTCTGCCCGGTACATTGTGTAATACTTCTTTTATACAGATTTGTCTGAATTAGTATACTCTGTTTTGATAAGCCAAGAAAAAAAGGATGATCATAACTGAATTTGGATGATTAGAGCCTAACTGAATTAGTTGAATTTAGCCCTTATGATATGGATGAGCATATTATACAAATAAGGGTCAACATTGACTGTGTGTTATAGAATAAGAATAGTCCCATGAAATTGGTGAAAATGTGATAAAAGCTACTTCCTCCGTTCCATATTAAGTGTCGCTGATTTGGTACTAAATTAGCGACACTTAATATGGAATGGTGGGAGTAAAGATTTAAAAAATCAGTCTGTACTATTGCATCCAATCAATGGCTGAAAGATTTAGAAAATCAGCCTACACTATTGCTTTATTGAAACAATATGGTGAACACCTAATTTATTATATAGTTTATGTTTTGTGCTTTATCCTTAATGTAGTTTCAGTCATAGGTCACCCAGGGCACTATTTCTAATGAAGGTCATGTTTCTATATGGTTTTTACTGTTCGGTGGTACATTTAGATTGTTAGCATTGTCCATTGGCTATGTTTGTTTTGTACCCTGTTCTTCCAGGGTGAGCTTTGTTGTGATTTTGCATAAGTAGATGATTGATAGAGATTCAGAGGAAGTAATTGATAGATATAGACGTCGTGGTTCCTATTTCTTCAGGTACTACTTTTCTTGCAGTTTTCTTTTAATTACATGTTTGTGGTCATTTATTTATTTCATTACCAGTCTTTGTTGACTACAATGTAACCATGCATGGGCAGCTTAAGCGGCATAAGTTCTTAATCAGTTAGAAAAAGGCAACAAAAAGAACCAGAGAAATTTTGCTCTCTAAATTTGGCCAGAGTTACTCTACATTAAGATGCCCTCAGAGCAAACTAAGTATGTAATTGTTGTATTCTTGATCGGCCAACATGGTTTCTCTTCTGTGTTCATCACAAATGTATGCAACCTGGAGTTACTATACTATGTATACGCCACTTACCATTTTGCTCTCTATAATTCTATACTCATTTAGTTGAAAATGGTTATGCCGCTTCACTTCAGAAGATATTTTCTACTGATTTAGCTGTGGTGTGCTTTATAATATGGTAGCTTATAAAACATAGCAAGTTTTTTTTTTCTGTTTGACTTTAGTTGTTCCGCTGCTACTGAAGAGATCTAATTTTTTTGCAGAGCCTTCTGATCTTCGTACTATAAAGGCTAGACGCGATGGCCATTGTGCTTACTGTCAAAACTGTAACTTGATGAGCACATTCTGAGCTAATTGAAGATATGTGCTTCCCCCTTTATGAATTATTATACATGCTTCAACAGGAAAAAAGTGTTGAACTACCATGAACATAAATGGGTAGCAGGATGTTAAAACTTCATACATATATGTTGTTGCTAACCGGATAATTGAACTTACCTAACTATAACATGATGGTCTCAGAGTTCCGAACCTATATTAGTCATCATGAGAGTGAGATTTGTAGATTCCACCTTGAATCAGTTTAACACTTTCCCTTTGTTGTACAAACTTTTTTTTCTTATGATGGTACCATGCTTACTAATTATAAGAGGTGCAAATAAACTATTCCTTTGTTTGTATAGAATTTTTTTTACTTTCTATGCATTGAAGAGATGGCAAATCCCTTGCTACATGTACTAGGGTGATGCCCATGTTCAGCAAAGGGTCTCTTCATGCATAAAGAAGAGAGTATATCTTCTAGATTATCAGGTTGTAACTGTGCACATAGTTAAGAGTACCATGGCATAATCATCCACAGTTTCATGACATTTGAAATCCCGTGTCTTTATCATATTATTCATTTTGCACTCGGCTTTCATAGAAGATAAAGGTTTGTTTTGTTTTGTTTTGTTCATACGACCTGTTTCGGCTTTTGAGATTAGTTTCAGGCTCTTGATACTTTGAAGTTTATACTGCACTTCACATAAAATACCTCGGCATATGTTTTTTTATTCAGCAAAGTGAACATCTATACTGAAATAACGATGCTTTTTCCACAGGCATCTCACCGTTGACTTGATTACCGATGGAAGGATCTCCATGCCGATTGCTGTTGGGAATCATTTGCCTCTACACCGATGACCCTCTCATGTTGTATTATACCATGAGCTACCATGACGTCCTCCACTGACCGCTATTTGAACCTCGGTCCAAAATCTTCTGTAAAATGACTCGCATCAAGTCTTTTGCACTTTCTTCTCGACTTTCTAAATGTGGATCATATTAGGTGTTATTGCTTTCTTTGAGATATATCAATGGCCATCGATTTCCTTTTATCTATCATGACCTTCATACCTTTCTATCCTGGAATTTATATGGTGTACTACTGAGCAATCTCAGATTGGTCCTGATTGGGTTGGCATGTGGCATGCAACTAAACTTAATTGTACTGGACCATTATTGTTATACTCCCTCCGTTCCATAATGTAGTGCCTATAGATTTTTGCAAAAGTCAAACATTATAAACTTTGACCATATTTATAGAGAAAAGTAGGTACATCTAGAATACCAAATGCATATCATTGGATACATCATGAGTTATATTTTCAGAATGTACATGTTTGGTATTGTAGATGTAGACAGTTTTCTCTATACACTTGGTCAAAGTTGACAAAGTTTGACTTTCACAAAAATCTATAGGCACTACATTGTGGAATGGAGGGAGTATAAGTATCTGTACCTTTTGGTTAAGGTCCCATCAAAATTGAGGCATTATAGATGTCTAAATTTTTCTTGGTCGGTTCATGGATGGTACTTTTGTGTAACCTCTATCTTGCTATGTTCTATTTTATATGCAATGCTCAAGTTTCTTTGCTACCATGTTGGATATGGCTGCATCCAGCACAGGTGGGCAAGCCGCATTTTCTACCAGGTTCGATATGATTGCACCCCGCAGGGGTGCGGGGCTGCGACAAGCCGCACTTTCCATCTAGTCATAGAGACTAGAGAGTATGAGACTGAGACCGTTGGAAGAGTCGCTACCCCGGACGACACGCGCTGCCAGCCGGCCGTTGTGCCGTGCAGCGACGGAGGCACCTAGAGCAGCTAGCTCCGGCCGATAATTTGCAGGAGTATTCTGCTTGTTTGTGACTGATCGTGCCGGTCGGAACAGATGGATCACTGCACTTGTGACTCGTGTATGTTACATAGCTGTCACCTCCGATTTCACTTTCAAAGGCTTGCAATCCACACACGTACGTGGTTCCTTACGTGCCTGGCAGCAAAAATCTACTACAAATCACCCAATCATCAGCTAGCAGCTCCGATCCATTATTGGCGCCATTGGTAAGAGAAATAGACGGGTGAATCTCTCGGTCGTTGTTGCGTGCCGAAATCTCTTGGGACGGTCGATAAATATGGCGCGCGCGGCAGCCAAGACGATGACGAATGATGGATGGAGTAGAAAAAATGACAACCTCGCCAGCCCCGTTGGAAAGAGAGAGGAGTATTATTTGTGAATGAGTTGTCTGACCGTCCCGGACGGATGGATCACACACCTACTCGTACGTGCGTGCTTCCTTACGTGGGCAGCAAGAAGCTAGTAGAAATTACTCAACTCAATCATCGGCGTGCAGCTCCGATTCATTGGTGAGCGGAATCGGCAAGTGATAATCTCTTGGTGTCAGCTGCATGCCGAAATATATCGATCTGCGATGATATGGCGCGCGCGGCAACCGAAACCGATGATCGAGGATCCATCCGTCGATAGAGTAGTAAAATGACAAGCTATAGCTAGCTCCATTGGAAAGAGAGGAGGAGATGATATGTATTGCACCCCGGGACCGGGAGGCCGGGCCATGGGTCGTTTTCGTTTCACCGGTGGATGGCTACGTGTTATCCTCCTCGCGGCGGCCTCCCGTTGGTCCAGCTCGCCGGGCCAACTTTCGCGCGTGGGAACACGGCGAGGCAGACGGGCATCTTCTTCTTCCTCCCGCGGGGATCATGCGTAGCTTTCGTACCCGTCGCTAGGTAGCATCCCAGTCTGGAATACGTACGTGCTGTCTAAGAGTACGTACGTGCCTGTCTACCATGTCCGGCGGCGAACGCGAACCGGAGGGCCGACGCCTTGTTTTTTTTCCCCCGATGCGAGCGAGATTTTATGGGCTGGACAAGGTGGGGAAAGAGACAGGCTCGCTCGGCCCATCTACACCGGAGCTTGAGGGCGGCTTATTTAATCCCACATGGCTAGCTTACGACCTTGAAGACCAGCGTAAATAGCAATGGGCTCAGCCTTGTCTCGCCGAGCTCAAATGGCGGGAGCATGCAGTGGAGCTAGTTGGGCCGAATGTGCGCGGGCAGCCGTTTAATCAATCTGCTTGATTAAAACCAAGCACACTCTGTGTGGGGCAGCTAGCTCAGAACTGCAAAACACCTATTTTTTTCCCCTATCTTTCTTATTCTGCAATATATGTTTATAACTTCTTTATCTTATTTTTCCGGAATATTTATGTTGCCTCGTTTCAGAACATAAATTGAAATTGTTACCAGAGAGGTGATGTTTTGTAGCATGCAATTATATTTTGTGTAAAAACTATTATAAATTCTCAAAATCTCATTGTATCTTCTGAGTTCTGATGTTGATAAATAGACGTCCTTTATTTTGCTGCAATATATATATTTATAACTTTTTATCTTATTTTTTCGCAATATTTATTTTGACTCGGTTCAGAACATAAATTGAAATTGTTACCAGAGAGGTAATGTTTTGTAGCATACAATTATATTTTGTGTAAAACTATTACAAATTCTGAAAATCTCATTGCATCTTCCAATGTTGATAGATCACCGGCCTTTTTGGGATAGTGACAATGATCAGACAGAACAAATTCAATGAATTACTCTTTCCGTTCTTGAAAAAGAAATATATAAATTTATATGAAGCCAAATGGTGCAAAGTTAATCGGGTTTGATGGCGTATTGAATCTTCCAGTCACTCGATGGCTAGACGGGTTCCATGTTGATCGGTTCTTTTGGCAGTCCGCTGAGGCTGCATATAAGTGATCTACTATGATGGCCTCATTGATGGTAGACGTGTGCTCGTTAAGGGATAGAGACCAGGGGCAAAGGAAAACCAGAGAGAAGAGAAATGACAGATGAAATCCATTTGTGTGGCTGCATTTGAAGTTTTTAAGTCCAAACAAAATGTTCTTTAAGTAAATTTTTAAAAAGAAGAACTTTGTGAATTGATTGATCATCCCGGCCGGAACAGATGGATCACTTCAGTTGCAGCTCGTGTTACATAGCTGTCACCTCGTTTTGATATCCCTACCAGACGCTTGCAATCCACACACTTGTACCTACAGGTGCTTGAGCTTGTGTGCTTCCTTGCGTGGGTAGTAAGAAGCTAGAAATCACTCAATTATCAGCTAGCAGCTCGGATCCATTGGTTCATGAGATAGACAAGTGAATCTCTCTCAACTTTTCTTTTCAGAAAAACAGGGAGGTTCTTCCCATGTTACAAGTGAATCTCTCGGTGTTGCATGTCGAAAACTGTGATCAGTGATGAGGAACTGAGAGTCGACGACGATGGCTCATACAGGGGAGATTTCTGTTGGAAAATCAGGCAAGTTCATGATTAATTCCAGTAAATAATTCATGACTAGAACAGATACTAGCATGCAATAATTTAGCAAACTAGAAGAACAGCAAGACATGCATAACAACAGCGAACACGAAACAATAGCTGTAGAGACAGACATGAACAGATGATGTTGGACGTATTGTTCGTTAGCTATTGTGGGTGCGACGGTGTTGATGACGATGTTGGCGACGATCTGCTGCTGACGGCGATGAAGATGACGATGAGTAGCACCGCCCGATTTGGACGGAAGACGACCCGTGATGACGAATTTGAGCAGTCGCGCAGAGCGCTTCCCAAAAACCTAATTCGTCCTCTCCCGGTGCAGGATCGCAAGGACGAACGGTTCCGGAGACCTGCTCTCCCACGCGCCGATGCACACCGGCGTTTGGGATGAAGTAGACTACGACGGCGGCGCAAGTTGCGAGATGAGGCAAAACCCTAGGTGTTTTTCGGTGTGTCTTTGGCCGCAACCGGTAGCTGTATATATATTAGGACCAGAGGCGGTATTGTGTCGCGATCACAATCCCAAACCGACTCGGTTTCTAATTCGTATACTTACCGGACAAGAAATCAAAAACTTGTCTGCCAAGACATAAAAATAAAACGGCAAAAGGAAGCTGCGCCCCTGCAAGGAGACGGACCGGATTTCGGCGGACCATTCACGCGCATGTCGCACGTACGCGCCGCCTCGCCTCGCCACGGCCCGGCCAGGCGAGGCGAGCGAGCACGCGCGTGTGGTCTTTCCTTTCTCTTCTCACACACCACTTAGAGTGGTGGAGAGAACCCACTATATAAAGAAGTCCAACTCTTCTTCAACTTTCGGGGTGGGACTAAACTTTAGCACCACCACTTGCCATTTTACACATGGGCTTTGAGATTTCAGAAATTGCTATGGGCCTAGCCCATTAATTCTAACAATCCCCCACCAGATCTCAAATACCCATTTAGAGATTTGCCTTCTCTCACCACTTGTTTAATATACCAGTGTTTCAGCAGAGATTGTTAAGTTGAACTTCTGCCTAGAACTTTAAGCTACATCCATTCACAACTTGACAATGGACTATGCCTTGAATTCCTAGTTTTGTGTGAACAGGTTTCACTCAAAGTCTTAACCAGTACCTGATGGCCAGTAGGCTACCCCGCGGTTTGGAGCTTATATGTCATACTCCCTGGTCTCTTCGTGAGCTTACTAGAGATCACCCAAATCTCATAGACTGCGACGTTTACAGTCAGAACTCATATAGGTGTGTTCTTTCAAGACTGCTCTATAGGACAGCATCTTTGCTAATTATAGCCAATAGAACCACATTAAGGCATGTTGCCAACCTGCCTTACAGCTCTGAGCCTTACAGCTCTGAGAGTTTTGCATCTTCACTTAGAGACGGTCATTAGTTATTACTCTCCTCAGTTAACCAATAGCTTGTTCTTCCCAGATTCTAATTCACGGGATCTCCGATCACAAAGGTTGGGTTACTACTATGGTGTAACATCTATGGGTCTCATACCCATCTCTCTCGATGCAATATCTATCACATTTCATGATAGTCCCTTTGTAAAGAGATCTGCCAGGTTTTTGTCTGTTTGAATATACGTAACAGTTATTACTCCAGAGTTTCTCAACTTCCTGACAGACTTCAAACGTCTCTTCACGTGTCTTGATGACTTCGCATTATCTTTAGAATTGTTTACTTTAGCGATAACCGTTTGGTTTTCACAATTCATAAGAATAGCCGGTACAGGTTTTTCAACCACAGGCAAGTCCATCAAGAGCTCACGCAGCCATTTTGCCTCAACAGTAGCTGTGTCTAAAGTAGTTAATTCTACTTCCATAGTTAACCTCGTCAATATGGTTTGCTTGCAAGACCTCCATGACACTGCGCCACCTCCATGAGTAAATACATACCCACTTGTTGCGTAGAGTACATCAACATCGGAGATCCAGTTTGAATCACTATATCCTTCTAGCACAGCAGGATGCCCTAAATAAGTAATTCCGAAACTCATAGTACCTCTCAGATAGCGCAAGACCTTTCTAGTGCATGCCAATGATCATCACCCGGGTTGGACATGAAGCTACTCAGTTTGCTCACAGCAAAAGAGATATCTGGTCTTGTAGCGCTAGCTAAGTACATGAGTGAACCGACAATTTGAGAGTATCTTAATTGATCACTTGTTTCTTTCTTGTTCTTTTTGAGTGTCACACTGGGATCATAAGGTGTTGGAGAAGGCTTGCTATCTATAAAGCCGAACCGGCTCAAGACCTTCTCAACATAGTGAGATTGCGTTAGAGTAATCCCACTCTCATCCTTAATAAGTTTGATGTTTAGAATTACATCGGCTTCCCCCAGATCTTTCATGTCAAAACTTTTTGATAGAAAAGACTTGACCTCATTGATCGCATTAATGTTTGTACCAAAGATCAGTATGTCATCCACATACAAACATAATATGACACTATTGCCCCCACCATGGCGATAGTAAACACACCTATCAGCCTCGTTAATGACAAATCCTGCAGAAGTCAGAGTTCTTTCAAACTTCTCATGCCATTGCTTAGGTGCCTGTTTCAGGCCATACAAAGATTTTGTGACGCCCCCGGCCTAATCGTGCACTAATCATACACGCAAATGCACACGATCAAGCCTAAGGACTCACGGGAAGATATCACAACACAACTCTAAAACATAAATAAAGTCATACAAGCTTTATATTACAAGCCAGGGGCCTCGAGGGCTCGAATACATAAGCTTGCGTACAAGCGTCAGCGGAAGCATCAAATATCTGAGTACAGATATGAAACAGAAACAGAAAGGCCTATAGAAAGGCGGGGCAAAATAAAACACTACGATCGAAAGGCGTAGGCCTCCTGCCTGGGACCCTCCGATCCTACTCCTGGTCGTCAGTCAACTCGTAGTAGCATCCATCCTCTGGGTAGTTGTAGTAGTCGATCGACGGGGCATCTATCTCAGGGGGCTCCGTCCTCTGGTCACGTCAAACTGATATGGGGAGAAAAGGAAAACAAAACAACCGTGAGTACTCAGAAGTACTCAGCAAGCAAGGATCTACACTACATATGCAACATTATCAAAGGGAGGCTGTATATGTGGACTGGGCTGCAGAAATGCAAGAATAGAGAGAAGGCCTAGTCCTATCGAAGACTAGCATCTTCAGAGGTCTTGCAGCAATAGAAGAGAGCAGAACAGATCAATATAATGTAGTAGTATCATTAAGTCTCATCCTCACCCAGAGATCCTTTCTCGACTCCCAGCGAGAAAGCAATCCCAGAGCCATAGTATCCAAGTATCCAGTTCTAAAAATTGTATCAATCAGGATACAACTCCGAGTGTCCTTTACCGTAGGACCGGCTATCGATAGAAGTGTTCTTCCCTGCAGGGGTGCACCAACTTACCCAACACGCTCGATTAACTCCGGCCGGACACACTTTCCTGGGTCATGCCCGGCCTCGGCCAAACGACACACCGCAGCCCTACCTACAGCTCAGCAGAGAGGTCCCCGCCGGTCTACATCCTAAGCGCTCAGGGGTCTTGGGCCATTGCCCTATGCACTCCGGGTCGTTGCGAGCAGGGTGAAGCCAGGCACCCGGAGGGCGCCGGTCCGTCCCGGCCGCAAGGCTGAACTAGACGTCTGACAGAGCTTTCGGCTGATGCTACGATGCAGAACGCCCATACTATGCCCACGTGATGGTTAGTGCTATCAGGCCAGAGACCTGCTTGGATCAAATATCCAAATCGTTAGGACTAGGGGCTTGCGGTAACGAGCAGAGACTCACGAAAGATGTGACCCCGTCGCCCCGTCTCGAGGACTTGCTGCAAGGGTTAAGAATGCCCGACCGCGCCTCGTATTCATCACTCGGGCACCACACTGGCACCCGTCTACTCAACACTCGCCTCTCAGGCGCACGCGGGTACCCCTCAGGGTCGACCCGCCTATCCAAGTAACAGTGTAAAATCCAAGTATCCGTGTGTCCATAACATCAGGGGAATCCGAGGTATCACCCTCGTTGGATTCCTACTCGATGTGTGTGTCAAGGTGAACTCGGAGGATTCACCCTCGATGGGTTCACACTTGATGTGTTGCACGACAGCGTCGTTACCAGAAGTGGTGAAGGAGGAATCACCCTTGATGACCACTACCGAATAGCTACTCTACAGAGTTAACATCAGAAGTGCTACATGAGGTTTCACCCTCGGCACTCGATAGTAACGCTGCAGTGTCATTACCACTAAGGGGGGGTGATGTGCGGTGTCGGGGCCTTGTCTTCAATTCCCGTTGATCGGGTCTTCTGACAATCCAGCGCGGCAGTCAGGATAAGTGGGGTCACTGATAGGTCTCTACCCAGCCTAGACTAAACAGTTTAGGATATGCAGGTAATTATCAACAGCAGGTTACAATGAATAGGCTATGCATCAGAATAGGTAAAGCAGCAGCAGCAGCAATTCTAATGCAAGCATGGGAAATTAGAATGGGCGATATCGGGATGATCAAAGGGGGGGGGGCTTGCCTGGTTGCTCGGCGGCAAGGGCAAGGTCGTCAATGGTGTCTTCGGTCTCCGGAGCTGCGTCGGGATCTATCGAGAGAGAAGAGGGGGAGGAAACAGTATAAATATAGAGCAAACATAAGCAACACGGAGCAGGCCATGCTAACGTGCAGTGCAGGGTTGCCTGAAGACATGTCCAAGTCATTTAGTTATTTTAGGAATTTGTTTGGAATTATTTTATTAAGGTCGTACACTATTCATTTATCTGAAACAGGCAAAAAGTTGCATGTTCAGATAGTTAGAGGCATCCAACAGGTATGTGGGTAGCGTATTCGGATCCATCTCATTTTTCTGATCATTTTTCATATATAAATTATTTTCATCGGAGTTACGGATTAAAAGATATGATTTTCTAAAGTTTTATTGATTTTCTGGAATTTATTTAATTATTTAAATCAACATTATCCGAAACAGTACAGGGTGACATCACTGTGACGTAATGCCGACGTCAGCAGTCAACGGTCGGCTGACCAGGGCCAACCTGACCAGTGGGGCCCACATGTCAGCCTCTGATTAGTTTAAACAGAGTTTATTTTTAACTAATCAACTAATTAGGCTACTGGGCCCACATGTCAGTGACTGATTAGTGTTTAAACTAATTAATTAACTAATTAACAGATCTTCTAGTAAATTAAATTAGTTTAACCGAGTGGGGCCCGCATGTCAGCGAGACAGGGCGGCCACGTCAGCTGTTGACCTGGTCAACAGGTCAACTGGGGCCCGCGGGGCCCCACAGTCAGTGGCCCAGGAGCGGGGCCCATCGGGGCCAGGTCAGCGCCGGCCGCCGGAGCTCTCCGGCAAGCTCGAACGCGGCCCCGAGCTCCGGCGAGCCTGGGTTTCGCCCACAGGGCATCTCCGAGGGCGTGCTTGGGCTCTAACGAATGAGCGCAGCGAGCCGCATCGCGTGGTGGTGGTGGTTGGCCCCGGGGGTGGTCGGAACGACGCCGGCGACGACGGTTGGCGGCGGGGCTCTCGGGTGGTGCACGGGCGCGTGGCTGCAGTGGGCTAGCGAGCAAAGCAAAAGGCGGGGCGGCCTCTACGGCTCACCAGGAGCACGTTGGTGCTGCGGGACCGAGCCGAGCGGCTCTGGGAGCACAGCAATGGCAGCGACAGCGGCGGACAGAGCACGAGCACGGTGGCGGCGAGCTACGGCTACGGGGAGACGCAGGGAGAGAGGGAGGAGGACGGGGGTGCTCACGTAGAGCCTGTAGGTGTGCGTAAGCGAGCTCGGGGAGGGCTTGCCGGAGCGAATCGACGACGGCGCACGGCGGCGATCCGAGAAGGGAGGAGGGCTCGAGGAGGCGCTGCGGTGGCTCCGGGCTTCGGTTAGTTGGCGTAGCCGACGTAGTCGACGTCGAGGAGCACGGTGGGCACGTTCGCGAGGCGGGGCGGTGACGGTGGCCGCGTAGCTCGACCGCGGCCGTTCATGGCAGCGTCGGGTGAGGTGGGAGAGAGCGAGGGAGGAAAGGGGAGGGTGCTAGGGCTCGCCAGGGGGAAGCGGGGGTGGCTCTTATACCCAGCGCGCGCGCGCGCGCGCTGTCGAGCGGCGAGCGAGGGGGGGTCGGGGCACGGGCGTGCGTGCGCGCAGAGCGCTCGACAGCGAGGCGCGGGGTGAGCAGTGGGAGGTGGGAGGGGACGCCGGTTGGGCTGGGCCGGCACTGTGCACTCGAGGCCCAGCACAGTGGGCCTTTTCCTTTTTCTCCGTTCCTGCTTTCTTTTTCTTTTCTATTCTGTTAATTGTTTAGGCCCCAAATGGTTTTTGTAAAAAGGGAGACCTAGTCCATAAATACCAGTGCTTTATACCCTAACACCAAAAACTAGTTTGGGCAAAACATCATTTCATATTTGTTTTAAATAAATTAAAAGGTTACTAAATGTTATTTTCAGCCACTGTTTTAAGTTGTTTGAGTCACTTATCCAATTTTAATAATGTTGTTTACAATTTTAACATAGCCTCTGATTTATCTACTATTTATTGAACATTTTAGTTCTTATGTTGGACAACTTTTATATTCCACTTTCATTTAAATTTGAATTTTGACTTAGGAGTTGAAAAGCAATATGATGCTAATGATGATCATGCACTGTTAAACATGATGACATGGCATCATCAAAAGGGTGGTTACTGTAGTTAACCACTGGGGATGTTACAAATCTCCTCTACTAACAAGAATTCTCGTCCCGAGAATTAAGAGGTAGAAGGAAAAAGTTCGGGGTATTCCGCACGAAGATTATCCTCGCGTTCCCAAGTGGCTTCATCTTCAGTATGATTTGACCACTGCACTTTGAGGAACTTGGTAACCTTTTGACGGGTCCGACGTTCAGCTTCATCAAGAATGCGGATCGGACGCTCTTTATACGATAGATCATCATGCAATTCGAGCATTTCGTGATCCACAGCTCGGTGCGGAGATTCCTTGAAGCATTTACGAAGTTGCGACACATGGAAGACGTCGTGGATATGAGAGAATTGTGGCGGCAATTCCAATTTATATGCCACCTGACCACGTCTAGCAACAATGCGGAAAGGACCAATGTAGCGTGGAGCTAGCTTGCCCTTGATTCCAAAACGGTGAGTGCCCTTCATAGGAGTGACACGCAGATAAGCTTGATCACCAGGTTGATAAGTCAAACCCCATCGTTTGCGATCATAGTTGCTCTTCTGGCGGTCCTGAGCCGCCTTGAGGTTTTCTCGGACAATACAGACTTGTTCTTCGGCGTGTTGAATAATATCCGGACCCACGAGCGGCCGTTCCCCAGTTTCTGACCAATTCAGAGGGGTTCGACACTTACGTCCATAGAGTACTTCGAAGGGGGCCATTTTCAAGCTGGCTTGATAGCTGTTGTTATAAGAGAACTCGGCATACGGAAGAGATTCTTCCCACTTCTTGCCGAATGAAATAACACAAGCCTGAAGCATGTCTTCAAGCACTTGATTGACTCGTTCGACTTGGCCTTGGGATTGGGGGTGATAAGCTGAACTCCAGGTAATATGAGTTCCCATAGCTGTTTGGAAACTTTCCCAGAATTTGGAAGTGAAAAGACCGCCACGGTCCGAACTGATCTCCTTCGGAATACCGTGGAGTGATACGATTCTGGAGATATACAACTCTGCTAACTGACTAGCAGTGATAGTTTCCTTGACGGGCAGAAAGTGTGCAACTTTAGAGAGTTGGTCGACGACGACAAGTATAGCATCGTGACCCTTCTGTGACCTGGGAAGTCCTGTAACGAAATCCATCTGAACATTATCGCATTTCCATAGAGGAATAGGAAGTGGTTGCAGAATTCCAGCAGGCTTCTGATGTTCTGCTTTAACACGACGGCAAACATCACATTCAGCAACATATCGAGCAATGTCCTGCTTCATTCTTGACCACCAGTACCTTTGACGGAGATCACGATACATCTTGGTGCTACCCGGATGAATAGACAGCGGGGTATCATGTGCCTCCTTCATGACCTTGTCGGTCATAAGTTCGAAGCGAGGTACGACAATGCGGTTTCTGAAATACAAGGTTCCATCTTCAGACAGCGAGAAATCCCTGTACTTTACAAGGTGAAGGTCTTTCTTCATGAGATCAATTTCAGCATCTTTAACTTGCGCATCCTTAACAGCTTTCTCAAGATCTGGTTGTATCACAAGGTTATTTAGAGAGCCCTGTGGAACAATACGCAGATTTAGTTTGCGCAGTTCTTCAAAAAGACGAGGTTGAGCTCGCCTAACCATGAGGTTGTCGCAATAGGACTTGCGGCTTAAGGCATCAGCCATCACGTTAGCCTTGCCAGGGGTATAGGATATACCCAAATCATAGTCCGCAATGGCCTCCATCCATCTTTGCTGACGGAGGTTTAGAGAAGGTTGAGTGAACAAGTACTTCAGACTTTTATGATCCGTGTAGATCTCGCAACGATTACCGAGAAGGTAATGTCGCCACAACTGCAATGCATAGATCACATCAGCTAGTTCTAGATCATGTACCGGATAATTCTCTTCATGTGGGCGCAATTGACGAGAGCCATAAGAAATCACTTTACGCTCTTGCATTAGGACACAGCCTAATCCTTCACGGGATGCGTCACAATAAATCACAAAGTCTTTGCGGGTGTCTGGAGGAGATAGTACTGGGGCAGATGTCAGCTTGTCTTTGAGTGTCTGGAAACTTTCCTGACATTTTTCTGTCCATTCAAATTTAACGCCCTTGTGAAGCAGATCAGTCAAAGGCTTAGCAATCTTGGAAAAGTTCTCGACAAATCGACGACAATAGCTTGCAAGGCCGAGAAAACTTCTCACTTGCTTGACGTTCTTCGGAGGAGTCCAGTCAAGAATAGCCTGAACTCGTTCTGGGTTAACGACAATTCCATCTTTGGAAATCACATGACCGAGGTACGTTACTTCGGAGAGCCAAAATTCACATTTGGAGTATTTGGCATACAGCTGGTGTTCTCGAAGTCTTTCCAGTACAAGACGGAGGTGTTCGGCATGTTCTTCCTTATTCTTCGAATATAACAGAATATCATCTAGATAAACCACGACGAACTTGTCGAGGTAATCCATGAAGATATAATTCATCAGACGGGAGAATGTGGCTGGAGCATTGGTTAAGCCGAAGGACATGACCGTGTACTCGTAGGAGCCATAACGAGTAACAAATGCAGTCTTCGGAATATCCTCTTCGCGAACATGGATTTGATGGTATCCCAATCTCAAATCAAGCTTAGAGAATACTGAGGAACCGGCAAGTTGATCATACAAATCATTGATCCGAGGAAGCGGATATTTATTCTGGATTGTAGCTTGGTTAATGGGCCGATAATCCTGAACCAATTGGTTAGTTCCATCCTTCTTCTTAACGAAGAGTGAAGGTGCTCCCCAAGCAGAGGAACTGGGGCGGATGAAACCCTTCTTAAGGGACGTGTCGATTTTCCTCCTTAAGTTCAAGAAGATGATGCGGAGGCATCTTATAAGGGCGCTTCACAATAGGGGTAGTGCCAGGCTTCAAGTCGATGACAAACTCGACAGCTCTAGCAGGGGGTATTCCTGAAAGTTCTTCTGGAAATACATCTTGAAAATCACGAACAACTGGAACGTTCTCGATGCCTTCAAGAGGTGAAGCGTTCAATGCATTCAGAACATATATCTGGCTCTCAGCATCTTGAGCTATTCGGGCTGAGTATTTGACTATCTGGCCAGAAGGGTGTGTGAGCTGGACTGTCTTAGTAGCACAGTCAATCAAATCATTATGGGCTGTCAACCAGTCCATACCGAGAATGATGTCTATGTCGGAAGGTCCAAGAGCAATAAGGGAAGCAGAGAACATCAACCCTTCAATTTTGAACTGATTATTGTGACTTACCATCTTGGTTTGCCACCGGGAACGGGGAGTGATGATTTCTAAAGGAGTGGGTAATGAGCTCATAGCTAACCCATGCAATTGTGCAAATTGCTGGGACACAAAGGAATGTGATGCCCCGGAATCAAAGAGAATAGAGGCTGCAACTGAATTAACTGGCAGAGTTCCCATCACGATTTTAGGTGACTCACGAGCTTCTCCCATATTGACATGAGTGACCTGGCCACGACCCATAGCAAGCGGCCTGGCCTTACGACTTCTGGAATGATGGGTTCGATGGCCCTTCGTACGACCATCCGGAGGACGTGGTGCATCCTGAGGAGAAGCCATAACATTGGACTGTCCACCCTGAATCGTTAGCTGTCTCGGCGGCGAAGGCAGACGAGGTGCAACATATGACGGCCTTGGTGTTGGAGCAGGTCGGTGGTAAACATTGTGGGGAATCCAGACTCGACGTTTCTGAACAGGCTGACCCGAGGATGAGCCAGCTTCACGAGTGTGCTTGAGTGACTCCTGGTACTCAGTCAGAGCTGTTTCACCTTGGAAAGATTTGCTGACAAGGGTTGCGAAATCTGTGAAATCATGGACAGCAAGTGCAAGTTTTATATCCGTACGTAGTCCTTCACGGAATTTCTCCTGCTTGCGTGTGTTGGTGTCGACGTCATCCGCAACATAGCGGGACAATTCAAGAAATTTCCTCTGATATTCATCCACAGTCATTTTGCCTTGTGAGAGTTTGCGGATCTCCTGCTTCTTCTGGTCCATCAGACCTTGAGGAATGTAACATGCACGAAAAGCTGACTGGAATTCCTGCCAAGTGGCTACAGTCTCCGCAGGCAACATAGCCTTGTGGCTATCCCACCATTGAGCAGCTGGGCCCTTCAGGTGGAATGTCGCAAAAGTGACGTAACTGTCAGGGGCAACATTAGCTGACTCCATTTCAAACAGGATGTCACGAAGCCAATCATCAGCATCCATAGGATTGGTGGAGTTGCGGAAAACGAACGGATTGAGGCGCACAAATTCTGGCAGCGAGATCGGTCCAGG
The DNA here is from genome assembly GCA_011799875.1 of Thinopyrum elongatum. Classification (NCBI taxonomy): domain Eukaryota; kingdom Viridiplantae; phylum Streptophyta; class Magnoliopsida; order Poales; family Poaceae; genus Thinopyrum; species Thinopyrum elongatum. Next base: position 467,175,329 of record CM022297.1, read on the forward strand.
CTCCTGGCGAGCCTCGTTGTGTTCCAAACGTCTTACCAGACTCTCGTTGAGCTGACGGTTCAATTCAAACTGCTGCATCATTGCGGCAATATAGGGTGGAGGTGGAGGATCGTCAGCCATCCTGCCAAATCAACAGGGGCAGTTTAGCAAGAAAAACTGCAGGTGTACGGAATGATTCATGAAGTATCACACACAACAGAAGGAAGTGCAATAGATAATTCAGCATATTCGCACCAGACATTCAAAGCCGCACATAGCCTCGGTTAGTATCCGGCATTACGACAGTAGAAAAGGGAGGGCTAGACATTTAGGCGGCGCGCAGGCACGCGGTAGGGAAGTACACAACGAGACATAGCAAAGGCTACATCAACGTCGGAGAAAACTATTGGAGCGAGGAATCTGCAAGTGACAACACAGGGTGCCCTCGATAAAAGGATCCTGTAAGCAGAACCTGGTCCACAATCTCGAAGGAAGGGGGGATATTTCAGAACACCGGGTGGATGTGATCACGAGAACCTAATGTTGGAGTTAGTAAAATTTTAACCCGAATAGAAGAGAAGTCAGAGTCCCAGAGTATAGGTCAAGGAGTAAAAGATCCTAATACCACCCAATTGGCGACGTGGGCCCGTAAGCCACACAGCCAAGTTAGTAAAACAGTTTTGGACCACTAGACTCAACTTCGGCCAAGGAGTTCGAAAGGAGGGGGGTTCCTACAGTCAGTCGGCTCTGATACCAACTTGTGACGCCCCCGGCCTAATCATGCACTAATCATACACGCAAATGCACACGATCAAGCCTAAGGACTCACGGGAAGATATCACAACACAACTCTAAAACATAAATAAAGTCATACAAGCTTTATATTACAAGCCAGGGGCCTCGAGGGCTCGAATACATAAGCTTGCGTACAAGCGTCAGCGGAAGCATCAAATATCTGAGTACAGATATGAAACAGAAACAGAAAGGCCTATAGAAAGGCGGGGCAAAATAAAACACTACGATCGAAAGGCGTAGGCCTCCTGCCTGGGACCCTCCGATCCTACTCCTGGTCGTCAGTCAACTCGTAGTAGCATCCATCCTCTGGGTAGTTGTAGTAGTCGATCGACGGGGCATCTATCTCAGGGGGCTCCGTCCTCTGGTCACGTCAAACTGATATGGGGAGAAAAGGAAAACAAAGCAACCGTGAGTACTCAGAAGTACTCAGCAAGCAAGGATCTACACTACATATGCAACATTATCAAAGGGAGGCTGTATATGTGGACTGGGCTGCAGAAATGCAAGAATAGAGAGAAGGCCTAGTCCTATCGAAGACTAGCATCTTCAGAGGTCTTGCAGCAATAGAAGAGAGCAGAACAGATCAATATAATGTAGTAGTATCATTAAGTCTCATCCTCACCCAGAGATCCTTTCTCGACTCCCAGCGAGAAAGCAATCCCAGAGCCATAGTATCCAAGTATCCAGTTCTAAAAATTGTATCAATCAGGATACAACTCCGAGTGTCCTTTACCGTAGGACCGGCTATCGATAGAAGTGTTCTTCCCTGCAGGGGTGCACCAACTTACCCAACACGCTCGATTAACTCCGACCGGACACACTTTCCTGGGTCATGCCCGGCCTCGGCCAAACGACACACCGCAGCCCTACCTACAGCTCAGCAGAGAGGTCCCCGCCGGTCTACATCCTAAGCGCTCAGGGGTCTTGGGCCATCGCCCTGTGCACTCCGGGTCGTTGCGAGCACGGTGAAGCCAGGCACCCGGAGGGCGCCGGTCCGTCCCGGCCGCAAGGTTGAACTAGACGTCTGACAGAGCTTTCGGCTGATGCTACGATGCAGAACGCCCATACTATGCCCACGTGATGGTTAGTGCTATCAGGCCAGAGACCTGCTCGGATCAAATATCCAAATCGTTAGGACTAGGGGCTTGCGGTAACGAGCAGAGACTCACGAAAGATGCGACCCCGTCGCCCCGTCTCGAGGACTTGCTGCAAGGGTTAAGAATGCCCGGCCGCGCCTCGTATTCATCACTCGGGCACCACACTGGCACCCGTCTACTCAACACTCGCCTCTCAGGTGCACGCGGGTACCCCTCAGGGTCGACCCGCCTATCCAAGTAATAGTGTAAAATCCAAGTATCCGTGTGTCCATAACATCAGGGGAATCCGAGGTATCACCCTCGTTGGATTCCTACTCGATGTGTGTGTCAAGGTGAACTCGAAGGATTCACCCTCGATGGGTTCACACTTGATGTGTTGCACGACAGCGTCGTTACCGGAAGTGGTGAAAGAGGAATCACCCTCGATGACCACTACCGAATAGCTACTCTACAGAGTTAACATCAGAAGTGCTACATGAGGTTTCACCCTCGGCACTCGATAGTAACGCTGCAGTGTCGTTACCACTAAGGGGGGGTGATGTGCGGTGTCGGGGCCTTGTCTTCAATTCCCATTGATCGGGTCTTCTGACAATCCGGCGCGGCAGTCAGGATAAGTGGGGTCACTGATAGGTCTCTACCCAGCCTAGACTAAACAGTTTAGGATATGCAGGTAATTATCAACAGCAGGTTACAATGAATAGGCTATGCATCAGAATAGGTAAAGCAGCAGCAGCACAATTCTAATGCAAGCATGGGAAATTAGAATGGGCAATATCGGGATGATCAAAGGGGGGGGGGGGGCTTGCCTGGTTGCTCTAACGAACGGGCGCAGTGAGCCGCATCGCGTGGTGGTGGTGGTTGGCCCCGGTGGTGGTCGGAACGACGCCGGCGACGACGGTTGGCGGCGGGGCTCTCGGGTGGTGCACGGGCGCGTGGCTGCAGTGGGCTAGCGAGCAAAGCAAAAGGCGGGGCGGCCTCTACGGCTCACTAGGAGCACGTTGGTGCTGCGGGACCGAGCCGAGCGGCTCTGGGAGCGCAGCAATGGCAGCGACAGCGGCGGACAGAGCACGAGCACGGTGGCGGCGAGCTACGGCTACGGGGAGACGCATGGAGAGAGGGAGGAGGACGGGGGTGCTCACGTAGAGCCTGTAGGTGTGCGTAAGCGAGCTCGGGGAGGGCTTGCCGGAGCGAATCGACAACGGCGCACGACGGTGATCCGAGAAGGGAGGAGGGCTCGAGGAGGCGCTGCGGTGGCTCCGGGCTTCGGTTAGTTGGCGTAGCCGACGTAGTCGACGTCGAGGAGCACGGTGGGCACGTTCGCGAGGCGGGGCGGTGACGGTGGCCGCGTAGCTCGACCGCGGCCGTTCATGGCAGCGTCGGGCGAGGTGGGAGAGAGCGAGGGAGGAAAGGGGAGGGTGCTAGGGCTCGCCAGGGGGAAGCGGGGGTGGCTCTTATACCCAGCGCGCGCGCGGGCGCGCTGTCGGGCGGCGAGCGAGGGGGGGTCGGGGCACGGGTGTGCGTGCGCGCAGAGCGCTCGACAGCGAGGCGCGGGGTGAGCAGTCGGAGGTGGGAGGGGACGCCGGTTGGGCTGGGCCGACACTGTGCACTCGAGGCCCAGCACAGTGGGCCTTTTCCTTTTTCTCCGTTCCTGCTTTCTTTTTCTTTTCTATTCTGTTAATTGTTTAGGCCCCAAATGGTTTTTGTAAAAAGGGAGACCTAGTCCATAAATACCAGTGCTTTATACCCTAACACCAAAAACTAGTTTGGGCAAAACATCATTTCATATTTGTTTTAAATAAATTAAAAGGTTACTAAATGTTATTTTCAGCCACTGTTTTAAGTTGTTTGAGTCACTTATCCAATTTTAATAATGTTGTTTACAATTTTAACATAGCCTCTGATTTATCTACTATTTATTGAACATTTTAGTTCTTATGTTGGACAACTTTTATATTCCACTTTCATTTAAATTTGAATTTTGACTTAGGAGTTGAAAAGCAATATGATGCTAATGATGATCATGCACTGTTAAACATGATGACATGGCATAATCAAAAGGGTGGTTACTGTAGTTAACCACTGGGGGTGTTACAAATCTCCTCTACTAACAAGAATTCTCGTCCCGAGAATTAAGAGGTAGAAGGAAAAAGTTCGGGGTATTCCGCACGAAGATTATCCTCGCGTTCCCAAGTGGCTTCATCTTCAGTATGATTTGACCACTGCACTTTGAGGAACTTGGTAACCTTTTGACGGGTCCGACGTTCAGCTTCATCGAGAATGCGGATCGGACGCTCCTTATACGATAGATCATCATGCAATTCGAGCATTTCGTGATCCACAGCTCGGTGCGGAGATTCCTTGAAGCATTTACGAAGTTGCGACACATGGAAGACGTCGTGGATATGAGAGAATTGTGGCGGCAATTCCAATTTATATGCCACCTGACCACGTCTAGCAACAATGCGGAAAGGACCAATGTAGCGTGGAGCTAGCTTGCCCTTGATTCCAAAACCGTGAGTGCCCTTCATAGGAGTGACACGCAGATAAGCTTGATCACCAGGTTGATAAGTCAAACCCCATCGTTTGCGATCATAGTTGCTCTTCTGGCGGTCCTGAGCCGCCTTGAGGTTTTCCCGGACAATACGGACTTATTCTTCGGCGTGTTGAATAATATCCGGACCCACGAGCGGTCGTTCCCCAGTTTTTGACCAATTCAGAGGGGTTCGACACTTACGTCCATAGAGTACTTCGAAGGGGGCCATTTTCAAGCTGGCTTGATAGCTGTTGTTATAAGAGAACTCGGCATACGGAAGAGATTCTTCCCACTTCTTGCCGAATGAAATAACACAAGCCCGAAGCATGTCTTCAAGCACTTGATTGACTCGTTCGACTTGGCCTTGGGATTGGGGGTGATAAGCTGAACTCCAGGTAATATGAGTTCCCATAGCTGTTTGGAAACTTTCCCAGAATTTGGAAGTGAAAAGACCGCCACGGTCCGAACTGATCTCCTTCGGAATACCGTGGAGTGATACGATTCTGGAGATATACAACTCTGCTAACTGACTAGCAGTGATAGTTTCCTTGACGGGCAGAAAGTGTGCAACTTTAGAGAGTTGGTCGACGACGACAAGTATAGCATCGTGACCCTTCTGTGACCTGGGAAGTCCTGTAACGAAATCCATCTGAACATTATCGCATTTCCATAGAGGAATAGGAAGTGGTTGCAGAATTCCAGCAGGCTTCTGATGTTCTGCTTTAACACGACGGCAAACATCACATTCAGCAACATATCGAGCAATGTCCTGCTTCATTCTTGACCACCAGTACCTTTGACGGAGATCACGATACATCTTGGTGCTACCCGGATGAATAGACAGCGGGGTATCATGTGCCTCCTTCATGACCTTGTCGGTCATAAGTTCGAAGCGAGGTACGACAATGCGGTTTCTGAAATACAAGGTTCCATCTTCAGACAGCGAGAAATCCTTGTACTTTACAAGGTGAAGGTCTTTCTTCATGAGATCAATTTCAGCATCTTTAGCTTGCGCATCCTTAACAGCTTTCTCAAGATCTGGTTGTATCACAAGGTTATTTAGAGAGCCCTGTGGAACAATACGCAGATTCAGCTTGCGCAGTTCTTCAAAAAGACGAGGTTGAGCTCGCCTAACCATGAGGTTGTCGCAATAGGACTTGCGGCTTAAGGCATCAGCCATCACGTTAGCCTTGCCAGGGGTATAGGATATACCCAAATCATAGTCCGCAATGGCCTCCATCCATCTTTGCTGACGGAGGTTTAGAGAAGGTTCAGTGAACAAGTACTTCAGACTTTTATGATCCGTGTAGATCTCGCAACGATTACCGAGAAGGTAATGTCGCCACAACTGCAATGCATAGATCACAGCAGCTAGTTCTAGATCATGTACCGGATAATTCTCTTCATGTGGGCGCAACTGACGAGAGCCATAAGCAATCACTTTACGCTCTTGCATTAGGACACAGCCTAATCCTTCACGGGATGCGTCACAATAAATCACAAAGTCTTTGCGGGTGTCTGGAGGAGATAGTACTGGGGCAGATGTCAGCTTGTCTTTGAGTGTCTGGAAACTTTCCTGACATTTTTCTGTCCATTCAAATTTAACGCCCTTGTGAAGCAGATCAGTCAAAGGCTTAGCAATCTTGGAAAAGTTCTCGACAAATCGACGGCAATAGCTTGCAAGGCCGAGAAAACTTCTCACTTGCTTGACGTTCTTCGGAGGAGTCCAGTCAAGAATAGCCTGAACTCGTTCTGGGTTAACGGCAATTCCATCTTTGGAAATCACATGACCGAGGTACGTTACTTCGGAGAGCCAAAATTCACATTTGGAGTATTTGGCATACAGCTGGTGTTCTCGAAGTCTTTCCAGTACAAGACGGAGGTGTTCAGCATGTTCTTCCTTATTCTTCGAATATACCAGAATATCATCAAGATAAACCACGACGAACTTGTCGAGGTAATCCATGAAGATATAATTCATCAGACGGGAGAATGTGGCTGGAGCATTGGTTAAGCCGAAGGACATGATCGTGTACTCGTAGGAGCCATAACGAGTAACAAATGCAGTCTTCGGAATATCCTCTTCGCGAACACGGATTTGATGGTATCCCAATCTCAAATCAAGCTTAGAGAATACTGAGGAACCGGCAAGTTGATCATACAAATCATTGATCCGAGGAAGCGGATATTTATTCTGGATTGTAGCTTGGTTAATGGGCCGATAATCCTGAACCAATCGGTTAGTTCCATCCTTCTTCTTAACGAAGAGTGAAGGTGCTCCCCAAGCAGAGGAACTGGGGCGGATGAAACCCTTCTTAAGTGACATGTCGATTTCCTCCTTAAGTTCAAGAAGATGATGCGGAGGCATCTTATAAGGGCGCTTCGCAATAGGGGTAGTGCCAGGCTTCAAGTCGATGACAAACTCGACAGCTCTAGCAGGGGGTATTCCTGGAAGTTCTTTTGGAAATACATCTTGAAAATCACGAACAACTGGAACGTTCTCGATGCCTTCAAGAGGTGAAGCGTTCAATGCATTCAGAACATATATCTGGCTCTCAGCATCTTGAGCTATTCGGGCTGAGTATTTGACTATCTGGCCAGAAGGGTGTGTGAGCTGGACTGTCTTAGTAGCACAGTCAATCAAAGCATTATGGGCTGTCAACCAGTCCATACCGAGAATGATGTCTATGTCGGAAGGTCCAAGAGTAATAAGGGAAGCAGAGAACATCAACCCTTCAATTTTGAACTGATTATTGTGACTTACCATCTTGGTTTGCCACCGGGAACGGGGAGTGATGATTTCTAAAGGAGTGGGTAATGAGCTCATAGCTAACCCATGCAATTGTGCAAATTGCTGGGACACAAAGGAATGTGATGCCCCGGAATCAAAGAGAACAGAGGCTGCAACTGAATTAACTGGCAGAGTTCCCATCACGATTTTAGGTGACTCACGAGCTTCTCCCATATTGACATGAGTGACCTGGCCACGACCCATAGCAAGCGGCCTGGCCTTACGACATCTGGAATGATGGGTTCGATGGCCCTTCGTACGACCATCCGGAGGACGTGGTGCATCCTGAGGAGAAGCCATAACATTGGACTGTCCACCCTGAATCGTTAGCTGTCTCGGCGGCGAAGGCAGACGAGGTGCAACATATGACGGCCTTGGTGTTGGAGCAGGTCGGTGGTAAACATTGTGGGGAATCCAGACTCGACGTTTCTGAACAGGCTGACCCGAGGATGAGCCAGCTTCACGAGTGCGCATGAGTGACTCTTGGTACTCAGTCAGAGCTGTTTCAACTTGGAAAGATTTGCTGACAAGGGTTGCGAAATCTATGAAATCATGGACAGCAAGTGCAAGTTTTATATCCGTACGTAGTCCTTCACGGAATTTCTCCTGCTTGCGTGTGTTGGTGTCGACGTCATCCGCAGCATAGCGGGACAATTCAAGAAATTTCCTCTGATATTCATCCACAGTCATTTTGCCTTGTGAGAGTTTGCGGAACTCCTGCTTCTTCTGGTCCATCAGACCTTGAGGAATGTAACGTGCACGAAAAGCTGACTGGAATTCCTGCCAAGTGGCTACAGTCTCCGCAGGCAACATAGCCTTGTGGCTTTCCCACCATTGAGCAGCTGGGCCCTTCAGGTGGAATGTCGCAAAAGTGACGTAACTGTCAGGGGCAACATTAGCTGACTCCATTTCAAACAAGATGTCACGAAGCCAATCATCAGCATCCATAGGATTGGTGGAGTTGCGGAAAATGGACGGATTGAGGCGCACAAATTCTGGCAGCGAGATCGGTCCAGGCTCCTGGCGAGCCTCGTTGTGTTCCAAACGTCTTACCAGACTCTCGTTGAGCTGACGGTTCAATTCAAACTGCTGCATCATTGCGGCAATATAGGGTGGAGGTGGAGGATCGTCGGCCATCCTGCCAAATCAACAGGGGCAATTTAGCAAGAAAAACTGCAGGTGTACGGAATGATTCATGAAGTATCACACACAACAGAAGGAAGTGCAATAGATAATTCAGCATATTCGCACCAGACATTCAAATCCGCACATAGCCTCGGTTAGTATCCGGCATTACGACAGTAGAAAAGGGAGGGCTAGACATCTAGGCGGCGCGCAGGCACGCGGTAGGGAAGTACACAACGAGACATAGCAAAGGCTACATCAACGTCGGAGAAAACTATTGGAGCGAGGAATCTGCAAGTGACAACACAGGGTGCCCTCGATAAAAGGATCCTGTAAGCAGAACCTGGTCCACAATCTCGAAGCAAGGGGGGATATTTCAGAACACCGGGTGGATGTGATCACGAGAACCTAATGTTGGAGTTAGTAAAATTTTAACCCGAATAGAAGAGAAGTCAGAGTCCCAGAGTATAGGTCAAGGAGTAAAAGATCCTAATACCACCCAATTGGCGACGTGGGCCCGTAAGCCACATAGCCAAGTTAGTAAAACAGTTTTGGACCACTAGACTCAACTTCGGCCAAGGAGTTCGAAAGGGGGGTTCCTACAGTCAGTCGGCTCTGATACCAACTTGTGACGCCCCCGGCCTAATCATGCACTAATCATACACGCAAATGCACACGATCAAGCCTAAGGACTCACGGGAAGATATCACAACACAACTCTAAAACATAAATAAAGTCATACAAGCTTTATATTACAAGCCAGGGGCCTCGAGGGCTCGAATACATAAGCTTGCGTACAAGCGTCAGCGGAAGCATCAAATATCTGAGTACAGATATGAAACAGAAACAGAAAGGCCTATAGAAAGGCGGGGCAAAATAAAACACTACGATCGAAAGGCGTAGGCCTCCTGCCTGGGACCCTCCGATCCTACTCCTGGTCGTCAGTCAACTCGTAGTAGCATCCATCCTCTGGGTAGTTGTAGTAGTCGATCGACGGGGCATCTATCTCAGGGGGCTCCGTCCTCTGGTCACGTCAAACTGATATGGGGAGAAAAGGAAAACAAAGCAACCGTGAGTACTCAGAAGTACTCAGCAAGCAAGGATCTACACTACATATGCAACATTATCAAAGGGAGGCTGTATATGTGGACTGGGCTGCAGAAATGCAAGAATAGAGAGAAGGCCTAGTCCTATCGAAGACTAGCATCTTCAGAGGTCTTGCAGCAATAGAAGAGAGCAGAACAGATCAATATAATGTAGTAGTATCATTAAGTCTCATCCTCACCCAGAGATCCTTTCTCGACTCCCAGCGAGAAAGCAATCCCAGAGCCATAGTATCCAAGTATCCAGTTCTAAAAATTGTATCAATCAGGATACAACTCCGAGTGTCCTTTACCGTAGGACCGGCTATCGATAGAAGTGTTCTTCCCTGCAGGGGTGCACCAACTTACCCAACACGCTCGATTAACTCCGGCCGGACACACTTTCCTGGGTCATGCCCGGCCTCGGCCAAACGACACACCGCAGCCCTACCTACAGCTCAGCAGAGAGGTCCCCGCCGGTCTACATCCTAAGCGCTCAGGGGTCTTGGGCCATCGCCCTGTGCACTCCGGGTCGTTGCGAGCACGGTGAAGCCAGGCACCCGGAGGGCGCCGGTCCGTCCCGGCCGCAAGGCTGAACTAGACGTCTAACAGAGCTTTTGGCTGATGCTACGATGCAGAACGCCCATACTATGCCCACGTGATGGTTAGTGCTATCAGGCCAGAGACCTGCTCGGATCAAATATCCAAATCATTAGGACTAGGGGCTTGCGGTAACGAGCAGAGACTCACGAAAGATGTGACCCCGTCGCCCCGTCTCGAGGACTTGCTGCAAGGGTTAAGAATGCCCGGCCGCGCCTCGTATTCATCACTCGGGCACCACACTGGCACCCGTCTACTCAACACTCGCCTCTCAGGCGCACGCGGGTACCCCTCAGGGTCGACCCGCCTATCCAAGTAATAGTGTAAAATCCAAGTATCCGTGTGTCCATAACATCAGGGGAATCCGAGGTATCACCCTCGTTGGATTCCTACTCGATGTGTGTGTCAAGGTGAACTCGAAGGATTCACCCTCGATGGGTTCACACTTGATGTGTTGCACGACAGCGTCGTTACCGGAAGTGGTGAAGGAGGAATCACCCCGATGACCACTACCGAATAGCTACTCTACAGAGTTAACATCAAGAGTGCTACAGAGGTTTCACCCTCGGCACTCGATGTAACGCTGCAGTGTCGTTACCACTAAGGGGGGGGGGGGGGTGATGTGCGGTGTCGGGGCCTGGTCTTCAATTCCCGTTGATCGGGTCTCTGACAATCCAGCGCGGCAGTCAGGATAAGTGGGGTCACTGATAGGTCTCTACCCAGCCTAGACTAACCAGTTGGATATGCAGGTAATTATCAACAGCAGGTTACAATGAATAGGCTATGCATCAGAATAGGTAAAGCAGCAGCAGCAGCAATTCTAATGCAAGATGGGAAATTAGAATGGGCGATATCGGGATGATCAAAGGGGGGGGCTTGCCTGGTTGCTCGGCGGCAAGGGCAAGGTCGTCAATGGTGTCTTCGGTCTCCGGAGCTGCGTCGGGATCTATCGAGAGAGAAGAGGGGGAGAAAACAGTATAAATATAGAGCAAACATAAGCAACATGGAGCAGGCCATGCTAACGTGCAGTGCAGGGTTGCCTGAAGACATGTCCAAGTCATTTAGTTATTTTAGGAATTTGTTTGGAATTATTTTATTAAGGTCATACACTATTCATTTATCTGAAACAGGCCAAAAGTTGCATGTTCAGATAGTTAGAGGCATCCAACAGGTATGTGGGTAGCGTATCCGGATCCGTCTCATTTTTCTGATCATTTTTCATATATAAATTATTTTCATCGGAGTTACGGATTAAAAGATATGATTTTCTAAAGTTTTATTGATTTTATGGAATTTATTTAATTATTTAAATCAACATTATCCGAAACAGTACAGGGTGACATCACTGTGACGTAATGCTGACGTCAGCAGTCAACGGTCGGCCTGACCAGGGTCAAACCTGACCAGTAGGGCCCACATGTCAGCCTCTGATTAGTCTAAACAGAGTTTATTTTTAACTAATCAACTAATTAGGCTACTGGGCCCACATGTCAGTGACTGATTAGTGTTTAAACTAATTAATTAACTAATTAACAGATTTTCTAGTTAATTAAATTAGTTTAACCGAGTGGGGCCCGCATGTCAGCGAGACAGGGCGGCCACGTCAGCTGTTGACCTGGTCAACAGGTCAACTGGGGCCCGCGGGGCCCCACAGTCAGTGGCCCAGGAGCGGGGCCCATCGGGGCCAGGTCAGCGCCGGCCGCCGGAGCTCTCCGGCGAGCTCGAACGCGGCGCCGAGCTCCGGCGAGCCCGGGTTTCGCCCACAGGGCATCTCCGAGGGCGTGCTTGGGCTCTAACGAACGGGCGCAGCGAGCCGCATCGCGTGGTGGTGGTGGTTGGCCCCGGGGGTGGTCGGAACGACGCCGGCGACGACGGTTGGCGGCGGGGCTCTCGGGTGGTGCACGGGCGCGTGGCTGCAGTGGGCTAGCGAGCAAAGCAAAAGGCGGGGCGGCCTCTACGGCTCACCAGAAGCACGTTGGTGCTGCGGGACCGAGCCGAGCGGCTCTGGGAGTGCAGCAATGGCAGTGACGGCGGCGGACAGAGCACGAGCACGGTGGCGGCGAGCTACGGCTACGGGGAGACGCAGGGAGAGAGGGAGGAGGACGGGGGTGCTCACGTAGAGCCTGTAGGTGTGCGTAAGCGAGCTCGGGGAGGGCTTGCCGAAGCGAATCGACGACGGCGCACGGCGGCGATCCGAGGAGGGAGGAGGGCTCGAGGAGGCGCTGCGGTGGCTCCGGGCTTCGGTTAGTTGGCGTAGCCGACGTAGTCGACGTCGAGGAGCACGGTGGGCACGTTCGCGAGGCGGGGCGGTGATGGTGGCCGCGTAGCTCGACCGCGGCCGTTCATGGCGGCGTCGGGCGAGGTGGGAGAGAGCGAGGGAGGAAAGGGGAGGGTGCTAGGGCTCGCCAGGGGGAAGCGGGGGTGGCTCTTATACCCAGCGCGCGCGCGGGCGCGCTGTCGAGCGGCGAGCGAGGGGGGGTCGGGGCGCGGGCATGCGTGCGCGCAGAGCGCTCGACAGCGAGGCGCGGGGTGAGCAGTGGGAGGCGGGAGGGGACGCCGGTTGGGCTGGGCCGGCACTGTGCACTCGAGGCCCAGCACAGTGGGCCTTTTCCTTTTTCTCCGTTCCTGCTTTCTTTTTCTTTTCTATTCTGTTAATTGTTTAGGCCCCAAATGGTTTTTGTAAAAAGGGAGACCTAGTCCATAAATACCAGTGCTTTATACCCTAACACCAAAAACTAGTTTGGGCAAAACATCATTTCATATTTGTTTTAAATAAATTAAAAGGTTACTAAATGTTATTTTCAGCCACTGTTTTAAGTTGTTTGAGTCACTTATCCAATTTTAATAATGTTGTTTACAATTTTAACATAGCCTCTGATTTATCTACTATTTATTGAACATTTTAGTTCTTATGTTGGACAACTTTTATATTCCACTTTCATTTAAATTTGAATTTTGACTTAGGAGTTGAAAATCAATATGATGCTAATGATGATCATGCACTGTTAAACATGATGACATGGCATAATCAAAACGGTGGTTACTGTAGTTAACCACTGGGGGTGTTACAGATTTTAACAACTTGCACACTTTTCTCTCTTCACCCTTTACCACAAACCCGTCAGGCTGATCCATATAGATTTACTCTTCCAACTCTCCATTGAGGAAAGCTGTCTTTACATCCATTTGATGAATGATAAGACCATAAGAGGCAGCCAAGGAAAGTAACACTCGAATGGTGGTCATTCTAGCAACGGGTGAATAGGTGTCAAAGTAATCTTCGACTTCTTTCTGAGTGTAGCCCTTGGCCACTAGCCACGCCTTGTACTTATCAATAGTACCATCAGGCTTTAGCTTCTTTTTGAACACCCACTTACAGCCCATAGGTTTACAACCATATGGTCTATCAGTTAGTTCCCAAGTTCCATTAGAAAGAATTGAGTCCATCTCATTATGAACAGCTTCTTTCCAATCATCTACATCCGGAGATGCATATGCTTCTGCAATCGTCTTGGGTGTGTCGTCCACAAGGTATACAATGAAATCATCACCAAAGGATTTTGCAATCCTTTGTCTCTTGTTCCTTATAGGAACTTCATTGTTATCCTTCTCAAGGACTTGCTCATGTGATTGTTCGAAATATTCATCAGTTGTACTAGATTCAGGAATTATCTCAGAAGAAAATCTAGCAATGCTATGCATATATTTCATAGGAAATATGTTCTCAAAAAATGTTGCATCATGAGATTCCATTATAGTATCAACATGCATATCAGGTACTTCAGATTTTACCACTAAAAATCTATAAGCAATGCTCCGTTGAGCATACCCTAGAAAGACACAATCCACTGTCTTTGGTCCAAGTTTGCGTTTCTTAGGAATAGGAATATTGACCTTTGCCAAACATCCCCAAGTGCGCAAATAAGAAAGTGATGGTTTTCTCCCAACCCACTCCTCATAAGGAGTTTTCTCCTTATTATTGTTAGGAACTCTATTCAGGACATGACATGAAGTCAATAGAGCCTCCCCCCACCATGCCTTAGATAAACCAGCAGTGTCTAACATGGCATTCACCAAGTCAGTCAATGTGCGGCTTTTCCTCTCGGCAACTCCATTTGATTGGGGTGAATAGGGAGACGTCCTCTCATGAATAATACCATGTTCCTCACAAAATTCATCAAATACTTTGGGAAAATGCTCTCCACCACGATCGGACCTAAGACGCTTGATCTTTCTCTCTAGTTGATTTTCAACTTCTGCTTTATAGATTTTAAAGTAGTCTAATGCTTCATCTTTAGTTTGCAACAAATAAACATAGCAAAATCTAGTCGCATCATCAATCAAAGTCATGAAATATCTCTTTCCACCTTTTGTCAACACACCATTCATCTCACAAAGATCAGAATGTATGAGTTCTAGAGGTGCCAAGTTTCTCTCCTCGGCAGCCTTATGAGGCTTTCGAGGTTGCTTCGATTGCACACAACTATGGCACTTAGAACCTTTGGCAACAGTGAAATTCGGAATTAAACTCATACTGGATAGCCGAGACATTAAACCAAAATTAATATGACATAAACGAGAGTGCCAAATACTTGCATCATCATTAACACTAGCACAAATTTGGTTTACTGACTTATTGCAAAAATCTGAAAGGGAAAAGCGGAACAAGCCTCCGCACTCATAGCCTTTGCCTATAAATTGTCCAAATCTTGACACGATTACTTTATTCGACTCTAAAACTATCTTAAACCCATCTCGACATAGAAGGGAGCCGCTAACTAGATTCTTGTTCATAGTAGGGACATGCTGCACGTTCCTTAATTGCACGATCTTTCCCGAAGTAAACTTCAGATCCACCGTGCCAATGCCACGAACAGAAGCATGTGACCCATTCCCCATTAGTACGGAAGAATCCCTTGCGACCTGATAAGAAGTAAACAGGGAGACGTCAGCACACACATGAACGTTAGCACCCGAATCAATCCACCATGAAGATGATTGAAATACTGAAAGCACAATAGGTAAATTACCATACCCATCAGTATTTCTAGCGGTCACCATGTTGGCAGTCTTGGAGCTCGTTTTCCCTCTGCGGTCTGCACGTTCAGGGCATTCCTTGGAAAAGTGTCCGGGCTTCCCACAGGCGTAGCACTCTAGCTCAGCCTTGTTGAACTTCTTCTTCTTGAAGGTAGTAGTCTTGGTAGGCTTGTTGAAAACAGATTTGTTTTTCCCTTTGTTCTTGTTCTGTGGGTACCTCTGCACCATATTGGCGGTAGGCTGAACCTCACCTCCTTTCTTAGTAGTGTCTTTAGCCCGAGCTTTTTCTTCAACATCAAGAGATGCAATCAGATTTTCAACTGATATCTCCTGTCTCTTATGTTTCAGAGTTGTGGCGAAATTCCTTCATGAAGGAGGCAACTTTGCAATCATGCACCCAGCCACGAATTTGTCGGGTAGAACACACTTAAGGAGTTCAAGTTCTTTCACAATGCACTGTATCTCATGAGCTTGTTCAACCACAGAACGGTTATTCACCATCTTGTAGTCATGAAAACTCTCCATGATGTACAGTTCACTGTCTGCATTTGTTGCATCGAATTTTGCATTCAGTGCATCCCACAGAGTCTTTCCGTCATCTATGTGCATGTACACATCACACAGACGGTCAGCAAGAACACTCAGAATGCATCCCACAAACATAGTATTGGCTTCCTGGAATTTTCTCTGATCTTCGTCAGACATTCCCTCTGGAGCACCAACACTAACGTGGAAAACTTTCAGAGCAGTAAGCCAGAGCGTGGTCTTCACCTGCCACCTCTTAAAGTGCACACCGGTAAATTTATCCGGCCTCAGTGCATCAGCGAATCCAGCCATAGTTAACTCAGGAAATTGCCTACAATTAGGTTTTTGGATTGTTGGAAAATTAGGCAAGTTCATGATTAATTCCAGTAAATAATTCATGACTAGAACAGATACTAGCATGCAACAATTTAGCAAACTAGAAGAACAGCAAGACATGCATAACAACAGCGAACACGAAACAATAGCTGTAGAGACAGACATGAACAGATGATATTGGACGTACTGTTCGTTAGTTATTGTGGGTGCGACGATGTTGATGACGATGTTGGCGACGATTTGCTGCTGACGGCGATGAAGACGACGATGAGTAGTACCGCCCGACTTGGACGGAAGACGACCCGTGATGACGAATTTGAGCAGTCGCGCAAAGCGCTTCCCAAAAACCTAATTCGTCCTCTCCCGGTGCAGGATCGCAAGGACGAACGGTTCCGGAGACCTGCTCTCCCACGCGCCGATGCACACCGGCGTTTGGGATGAAGTAGACTACGACGGCGGCGCAAATTGCGAGATGAGGCAAAACCCTAGGTGTTTTTCGGTGTGTCTTTGGCCGCAGCCGGTAGCTGTATATATATTAGGACCAGAGACGGTATTGTGTCGCGATCACAATCCCAAACCGACTCGGTTTCTAATTCGTATACTTACCGGACAAGAAATCAAAAACTTGTCTGCGAAGACATAAAAATAAAACGGCAAAAGGAAGTTGCGCCCCTGCAAGGAGACGGACCGGATTTTGGCGGACCATTCACGTGCATGTCGCACGTACGCGCCGCCTCGCCTCGCCTCGCCTCGCCACGGCCCGGCCAGGCGAGCGAGCGCGCGCGTGTGGTCTTTCTTTTCTCTTCTCACACACCACTTAGAGTGGTAGAATCCACTATATAAAGAGGTATAACTCTTCTTCAACTTCCGGGGTGGGACTAAACTTTAGCACCACCACTTGCCATTTTACACATGGGCTTTGAGATTTCAGAAATTGCTATGGGCCTAGCCCATTAATTCTAACAATTTCCTCCATCATATGAATATTTTCTTCTTTGTGTTTGAGTTTCTTTGCTCCTTTGTCTCCACTTTTGACTTGTTTTTTTTATTTTTCTTCTTCTTTTGTTTTGTTGACCATAGAAATATGCTTAAAATATTTTTTGACTTTTGTTGACCGGTGTGGTTTGATGGGATCCATGGAACCTTGCTTGGATTATCGTTGACCGCCTTAATTAGTGTTGACCCCTATTGACTTTTTTACTAATAATTGTTCGGTACTTCGTTGGTCAGATTGGTAGGAATCTAGGAGAGTGGTTGGATTCCCAGTCCGACCACACCGAGCACGAAAGCCTAAGCGTCTTTATAAAGCGTCAAATATTCTTTTCATGGGCAATGATGTTTCCCGTGATAGCGAGACGTACGTGATAACTTCATTAACTTTGAAGCTCCATAACTTGTGTTCTTTTGAAAACAGTGAGTGCGTGTGACGATGGTGTGTGTGTGTTTATGCATCCGGCGTTTCTCGAAAAGGAAAAAAAAAAGGGTGTTTAGTCGAGACTTAAGAGCATTCTCAGCGTCTAGACACAGGTTCTTGAGTTTGTTCACTGCTAGATGTAATTTTCTTGCATCGTCCCTTTTTACACCAATAAAGTGCCAACTATAGAGACGACTAGAGAGTTTGTGAGACTGTGACCGTTGGAAGAGTCGCTAGCCCGGACGACACGCTGCCAGCCGGCCGTTGTGCAGCTAGCTAGCCCCAGCCGATAATTCGCAGGCAGGAGTATTCTGTTTGCTACTGAGATGTGATTGATCGTCCCGGCCGGAACCGGGACATATGGATCACTTCACTCGTGACTCGTGTATGTTCCATAGCTGTCACCTCGTTCCGATTTCCCTATCAAACACCTGCGGTCCACACACGTACGTGCGTGGTTCCTTACGTGGGTAGCAAGAAGCTAGCTAGAGAGCATCCAATCATCACCTAGCAGCTCGGGTCCATCGGCGAGGGAAATCCGCTGGTAAGAGATGATCTTCTAAAAATATCCGTTGATCAACCCCTTCCATCGCCTCCCACTACCGCCGCCGTCGCTGAGGACGCCGCGGGCGAAGCCCCTGTGGTGAGGCGGCAGCGGCGGCGCTGTCCTCGGCCGGCGGTAACGCGTGGGGGCAGTGGCGTCCATCTCCCTCCTCCTCCAACGGCAATGCGCAGCGGGTTGGCGGTGGCCAGGAGATCTCCGGCGGCCGTTTGGCGGATGAGATTTTGGCTGCGATGAGATCTGATCTGGGCCCGAGGGGTTTGGATCGAGATCCACTGCGGCTGCACCTCGTCTCGACAACGGCAAGAGGAGATCCCCCCTGGGTAATCTTCGCGGCACGAGGACGTCCGGGTCTCTTGGCCTGGGCATGGTGGCGGTAGCTGCCTTCTCCACCGAAGGCGGTTGGCCAGGCTGGTAGTGACGGATCTTGGATCCCACTATTAGCACCGGCGGCGAGTTGGGGAGACATAGTCGCCGGTGAAATCCGAGCCGACTCCGGTCATGGCGGGCGATGGCGGCGTCTACGTCGTTACCTTGATGAAGGCATCGTTAAGCAACTATCGTCAACCTGCTCGTGTCGCTCCGGAAGAAATCCTAAGATCACCGGATCGGACGATGGCGGCGCTGCGGTGTCGTGTTCCCTATTGGGGGCATCGTTTGTGGAGCGGTGCTGGATGGAAGAGGCGTGAGATGGTGTGGCGTGCCTTCTCTCGCGTCGACGACGGCGGGTCTCGGCGGCATGGAGCAGCGGGGTCTCGCCGGTGGGCGTGTGATGATGGACGAGCACAGGATGGTGGCGTTGTCTGGCGTCGTGGTGGCGTCGACGGCAGCTAGACCGGGCAAGATAGATGCAGCAGTACATCACTGAAGATGGATTGGTGGCAGGTGGCTGCGGCGGCCTCATACCCGGCAGGCATCCTGGTTGAGGAGTGCGCCGGACTGGTGGGTGCCCCATACCCGGCAGGCGTCCTGGTTGGGACCTCAGGTCTTAGATGTTAGGTTTGGCTGCGAGGTCTGTTTGGTATTAGGCCCAGACTATCAGCATCCCTACATCAACTGGATAGGAGTAGCGACAGATGTTGCCTAGACGGTGGCTTTAGTCTTACTGTTGTATGACTTTGTAAGGTCTTGTGTGAATAATTAATAAAGTGGCTGCATGCATCGTCCAGATGCAGAGGCCGGGGGTCCTCCTCCTTTTCTTAAAAAAAAAATACATGGCTCGTGCGCGGCGACCAAAGACCGAACCGATGAGGATGGATCGATGGATGGAGTAGTAAAATGACAAGCTCGAGACGAGAGGAGATAAGAGGACTGCGCGTGGCGCAGTGGTAGGAGTAGCCAGTGGGCACTCCACCCGCCCGAGTTCGATCCCCAGCGGGGACGAATTCTGGGTGTCTCACCAGGCACTGTTCATAGGAACAGTGTTCAGCGGTACTGTTCATAGGAACAGTACTCTGCTTCATAGGAACAGTATTCTGCTAATAAAATGCCTCTCTCCGCGCCTGTGAGCCCCATGACGATATAGAAATCCTGTACCGGGCGCTCTGGATATAGGTGTATGTCTAGTTTAGGCTCCCAGCAGGGTGTGTGAGTGTGGTGTGCGTGCGTGTGATGTGTGTTGTCTGTGAGTCTGAACAGATGCTACGACTTGTATCCCCTTGGAAAAAAAAAAGAGACGAGAGGAGATAATTTGTATTGCACCCCGGCCGGGACCGGAAGGCCGGGGCCATGGGTCGTTTTCGTATCACCGGTGGATGGCTACGTGTTATCCTCCTCGCGGCGCCCTCCCGTTGGTCCAGCTCGCCGGGCGTGGGAACACGCACGGCTCCCAAGACGGGCATCTTTCTTCTCGGCGATCCGTTTCAGGGGATCCTCGTCGACCGTGGTTGATCCAGAGGTGCAATCTGCTACGCCGTCGACCCCGACTAGGTGCGGCGCCTGGCTCCGGGGACAGGTTACGCAGTGCAGCGCGGCTACCACCTCGGCGGCGAACGCGAAACGGAGGCCCGATGCTTTGGTTCTTTTTCTCCCCCGATGCCGGTAATATTTTATGGGCTGGACAAGGTGGGGAAAGGGACGGGCTCGGCCCGTCTACACCAGAGCTGCGGCTGAGACGCGAGGACGGCTTATTTAGTCACAAACATTTTTTAATTGCTCTAATTTATTCGTACACTACGTTAAGTTTTTCCAAATTTTTAAGTAAATATAATTTTTGGAAGATATGTATTATGTTTTTGTAATACGAGCAAAAAAAAAAAGAATGGACCTGAAGCTAATTGTGTCGGCCTGACTGGACGCTTGTTGTAGGCGGCACTCCGTTCCAGCTCACGGGCGATGTATAGATTGTTGTAAAAAAGACGATTTATAGACGCCCCCTCCCCCATGGGGGCACTTTTCATGCGCATCACGTGTCGCACGCTGAATGCTTCCTCGTACGACCGGTTTTTTTTTCTTTTTTTTCTATGTTCATCCTTTTTCGTTTACCAAGATTATGGATGTGATGTGCTTCCGCGTGGAGTACATGCATGTGTGCTTCCGCGTGTCTATTTCTTTTTCTATTTTTCTCCTTTTTGTCTTTTTTTTTTCATTTTCCTCCTCTTTTGTCTATAGGGAGTATGGATAGTTTTTTTTTTTGCTAATACACCTTAGTTCACTTGGAAGGTGTGCTTTCTCGAAGGAGCACAATTGTGCTTCACCCTTGTGAGATCACAAATTTGTTTACTTGGACGCACAGGTTCGTTTAGTTTGGAAGCACACATTAGTTTAATTTAGAAGCATCTATGAAGCTTTCAAGAGAAAGAATTGGAAGGTGAGGGAGGCCATGAAGCACAACGCTTGGATTCTCAAGATCAACCCCCCTACCAACGTCTCTGTTGAGCACATCACGCAATTCTTCGCTCTATGGATGATACTAAATGAGGTCCATCTTGACAAGCTCAACGAAGATGATATCCTTTGGAAACACACGACCAGTGGGCAATACTCGGCGGCCTCCGCGTATAGGGCATAGTTCCTAGGGATGGTCCTTTCTCCCTTGGACAAAATGGTTTGGAAGGTTTGGGCACCCCCCAAAGTCAATTTTTTTGCTTGGTTGGCCCTTCAAGACAGAGTTTGGACGGCGGATAGATTGGCAAAGCGTGGGTGGCGAAATTGCGATGTCTGTCCTCTTTGCAGGACGGTGCAAGAATGCGGACCTCACCTCTTTTACAAGTACCGCTACACCCGGCGTCTTTGGTCTTTGGTCATTGAGAAATTCCTCATGCACGGGCTTGACACTTCCGCTTGGCCCCTGTTCGACTCGGTGGACGAGTGGTGGGCAAGCACCTGCGCCGATGGTACGCCGAACCGCCAAGCCAAGGCCTCCCTCACTATGTTCGTCTCATGGACGATTTGGAACGAGCGTAATGCAAGAGTGTTTAAACATAAGAGTGCTCCACCGCCAATCTTGCTCTCCTCCATCTCTACCGAGGCCAACCTTTGGGTCATTGCCGGTGCAAAGAAGCTAGGGTCTTTTATTTCACGCGAGTAATCCGCATGCCGTGTTTGTTGGGTGTCTTGTAACAAACTCTTTTCTATCTTAATTAATGGATGAGGCAAAGCTTTTGCCTCCGTTTAAAAATAAAATAAAATTAGAAGCATAGTTTTCATGGATTTTTTTCCATCTAAACATATCAACGCTGGATCTAATTTTGAAGATGTCAATGCAATGAATGCAACGGTGAAAATGGTTTGTAATTTGGATGCACGGTTCACGAGATATTTTGTTAAAAAGAATATCTTAAAAACTCAGTCTTTCTTCCCACATGGGAAGAAAATCCCACCCAAACTCTCTGTTGCAACAAATAACGCACGACCCCAGAGGAGATGAAAGTAACTTTTACAAGGAATACCACTTAATCATTGATTTTGACAATTTTCACGTCCGAGACAACATAAATAGCAACCGTCCGCGCCAGTGGCGGAGCCAGAAAAAAATTATTAGGGAGGCCGAGGGCTGTTAGAACTGGTTGTGGAGGGCCAAATCATTGGAAAGTAGTTTTTTAGCAGCAAATACTCACTAATTGTGCACTGTTCATTAGCTAATTAGCAGCAAATATGAGATGTTAGGGGGGGCCAGGGTCCCTGCTGGTCCCCCCTGTCTCCGCCATTGGTCCGCGCCTCGAATGGTGAGAGCGTGCAGTGGAGCTAACCCGGCCGTATTTGGACGGACGAACGTTTAATGAACCCGAAGCACATCCTGTGTGGGGTAGCTGGTTCATAACTGGACTCTCATCTCAACTTGGGCGGAAAAATATGAGATGAAATTTCATTTGCTACTCTCATCTCAGCCAAACTTGTGGGTGCATTTGAACTTTTGATGTCCAAGCAAAGTATTCTATAAATCAACTTCAACAAAACAACTTTAAACTAGTTTTTTTTAAGTTTCACTTAAAATTGGTTTTGCTCAAACTTGTTCAAAACACTATTTATTCTGTCCCAACAACCACTACATATCTATGTAAGGTAAGGAATATTCTTTTCAGTGGAAGGCAGTGTGTCCAATCAAAAGAGAGACACGCACAGTAACATTGTCGATTTCGAAGCTCCCAACTTCTGGTCTTTTGCAGGCAGTGTGTGGCCGTATGCGTTGGATGATGATGTACGTATGTTGTACTCGCATTTCTAAAAAAGAAAAGAAGTTTAGTAGATGCAAACTAAGCGTATCTTAGATGGTTCGGATCTTTGTGGTGAAACTAGCCCACCAGGGTTCAAGTCGTAGACTTATCATTGAACATGTTTGAATTTTCCTGAATTTATCTCAATCTTTTCGGTGATGTTCATTTAGCGAGAGGAGACTACGAAGCAGGATCTCGAGATGGTTTACTCGTGTTGTTGCAGGGGTAGATGTATTTTTCTTGTATCATTACTATTACAAAGTGCCAATTATTATGAGTCTAGTGCATGCAGCCAGGCAGGCACGGAGGCACGTGAAAAGCAGCTCGGATAATTTGGTTCTTGGAGAAAAGCAGCTCCGGCCGATAATTGACAGGAGTGTTATTTGTGACTTGTTTTACATAGCTGTCAGCTCGTTCCAATTTTCTTACCAAATGCTTGCGATCCACACACGTACGTGCTTCCTTATGTGGGTAGCAAGAAACTAGATATCCCTCAACTCAATCATCAAACGCTTGCGATCCACATACGTGCTACGTGCTCCCTGGGTAGCAAGAAGCTCTAGATATCCCTCAACTCAATCATCAGCTAGCAGCCCCGTTGGTAAAGGGCGACAAGTGATCCTCTCGGTGCTCCACGACGAAATCTCTTGCGACGATCGATAGGTATGTCGCGACACGATGAAGATCCATCGATGGAGTGGTAAAATGACAACAACCTCTCTCGATTACTGATGACTGCTGGTAGAACGAGAGGGAGAGATAATCTCGCGCTCCAGGAGGCCGGGCCATGGGTCGTTTTCGTTTCACCCGTGGATGGCTACGTGCTATCCTCCTCGCGGCGTCCTCCCGTTGGTCCACCTCCGCCGGGCATCTTCTTCTCCCTGCGAGGAGCCGAGGATCATGTGTACCTTTGACCTTTCGTAACCGTAGCTAGCTGGAGTACGTCATGCCCGAGTGTACGTGAGTGCCTCAGCCTGTCTACCCTGGAGATGCTGGGGCCAACAAAAAAGTTGCCGGCGATCTGCACCGCGGGGTCGGCCGTCCTCGACAGTTGCTGGAATAATAAGTTAATCTTCTTCTGGTTCCCCGGCGGGGAATCCACCACACGCGCCTTTGGGACGGCAATGACGGACTTTGCCGGCGCATCGGCGCCGCGCACGAAGTGGGACAGGGCCGGCGCGCGGCACGGAGCTGACCCGCGCCTCTAGAGCTGGTCGATGCCTTTGGAGGTGGCCGTTTGAGGGTCCCATCACCACGAATCTTCTCTGCCGGCGAGGCAGACTAGGCTCAGGGAGAAGGCCCCGCCGTGCAGCGCGGCGACCACCTCGGCGGCGAACGCGTTCCTCCCCCCTCCCCCCCTCTTTTTTTTTTTTGCCGATACGGGCGGGATTGATTTTATTTTTTAAGGGTACAAGGTTGACTTTTAGGGAAAGAGACGGGCTCGGCCCATCTACACCGGAGCTGCGGCTGAGATACGAGGACGACTTTTTAGTCCCACCTGGCTAGTTTTCAACGCCCGCGCCCAGCGTAAATAACAACCGACAGCGCCCTATCTCGCCGAGGCGGGATCCTATTTGGCGCATATGCGCCCGTTCGCAAACGGGCGCCTGAAGCGCTCACGCGCTGGGCCGGCCCATTAGCGTTTCCTTTATTCTCTGTTTTAATCAGCAAAAATACACGCGTTAATGGCCCATTAGCGTTTCCTTTATTCTCTGTTTTAATCAGCAAAAATACACGCGTTAATCGTGATTCGAACCAGGGTCCTCCCTCTCGTATTACAGCATGTGTAACCACCACGCCAACTCGCAGCATCTGCTAGGATTGGACTTTTTCTTTCTTTTCACTCTTTCCTTTTACCTTTTTCGTTTTCGTTTTTTAATTTTTTGGTTTTCTAATTTTTCTTTTTCCTAGTTCGATGAAATGTTTGAAAATACATGAACTTTTCTTTAAATTGATGAACCTTTTCTGAAATTCCATGAATTTTTTTTCAAATCGATGAACTTTTTTAGATTTGTGAACTTTTTTTTCAAATTTGATGAATTTTTTTTAAAAGATCGATGAACTCTTTTCAAATATGATGAACTGTTTTCAAAATCGATGAACTTTTTATAAATTCGATGAACTTTTTTCAAAAAATCGATGAACTCTTTTAAAAAAATATGATGAATTGTTTTCAAAATCAATGAACTTTTTATAAATCGATGAACTTTTTCAAAAAATCATGAACTTTTTTCAAATCTGATGAACTCTTTTCAAAATCGATGATTTTTTTAATTTGATTAATTTTTTTTAAAAATTGATGAACTCTTTTTCAAAATCGATGAACTTTTTTCAAATGCGATGACCTTTTTTTTTAAAATTCAATGAAAAAAATTTCAACTTCGGTGAACTTTTTTGAAAATTTCGTGAACATTTTTTAATTCGTATTTTTTTTTCATTTTTCCTTTTCTGTATTAATCAACGTGAACAAAGTTGTATTATTTACCACACAAAAAAATTTAAAATTTTTAGAATTTTTCTAGTATTTATTTTGATTTTTTTCGTCGGAGCTGGTGCAGCTGAGCCCGGGAGCCAAATTGGCCTTCTATTATTTCCTTTCTTATTGGGAATGAACCGAGCCTTGTGTAGTGGTGTTGGCTCTATGCTCTTGACTTAGACGTGCAGGGATCGATTCCTACTCCCCACAATTTAACGTTAGCTATTTCCTTTCGTGTTTGTTTTTTTCCACAGGTACGTTGATGGTCTCGAGTGAAAGGGTTTTCAGCGTGAAAAGTTTCACGTCGCCGAGTGGAACAACTTTGATGTTTAGGTTATCATCGTCCAACCCCATCTTAGGGGCCGAAACTGTGCTCCGAGTGACAGAATTTAGTGTTCCGACTGATTTTCGGCCTATTACGCCTTCAAGACGACCTCGGATGAAGGAGCACTTTACATGGATTGTCTTCGTCTCATCGAGGCGATCGATTTTCATATATAAATCATCTCAATCCGAGTTCGTATGCAAAAGTTAGAGACAATACACTGCAGACTGAACCTAAACGGAAATATGGCGTGAGGTACCAAACACCTTGTCTGATGGGTCGCGCGAGTCATTTGGCCATCAAGATGGCCTTGAATCGAAAAACCTTCAACACGAAAAAGCTTCGTCTCGTCGAGCCAATTGATTTTCATATATAAATTGTCTCAATCCGAGGTCGTATGCGACCTGGAGAGGAAAATCAAGGTCAGGCTATATTTTCAGTCGAGAAATCCGAGTAAAAAGCTTGTCAGCAAAAAGAAAAGCTTGCCGGCGTGGAAGCTTGCTGGTGTGAAAGCTTGCCGAGGTGGAAACCTTACCGGTGTGGAAAACTTGCCGGGGTGGAAACCTTGCCGGTGTGAAAGCTTGCCGGGGTGGAAAGCTTGCCGGTGTGAAAGCTTGCCGGGGTGGAAAGCTTGCCGAGGTGAAAAGTTTGCCGGGGTGGAAAGCTTGCCGGGATGGAAAGCTTGCCGGGGTGGAAACCTTACCGGCGTGGAAAGCTTGCCCGGGTGGAAATCTTGCCGGGGTGGAAAGCTTGCCGGGGTGGAAACCTTGCCGGCATGGAAAGTTTGCTGTCAAAGTCAATCCGACCAGAAGTTGGAGATGGGCTCGAAAGATTATTCAGACGACCTCGGATGGAAAAGTGCTCTACACAGAAGTTGTGCGTATCGTCAAAACGGTCAACTTTTCTTTTGGAGTCATCATCATCGGAGATAGTATACGGCCTGCATAGTTGTTACAAGACTCAGACAGTTCAGAAATCTGCATAATTGAATCTGACCCACAGTTAAAGATGGGTCCTAAAAGTCATAAAGAAGGCCTTAAAAGGAGAAGTGGCCCACGTTGTATTATGCATATCATCGAGGCGGACAAGTTTGATGTTGAACTCGACTCTATCCGAGTTAGTATGCGATTTCTATAGCCCACGCAAGAAGCAGGACAGAAGTATGGGACAGATCCGAGCCAAATCCGAGTTGGACTAGAACTAGGATTTTTTTAGGACGTGAATTGATGTAATATTCTTGAAAGGAAAGCCTAGATGAATCCTTTACTTGTACGGGAAGTCCAGCTGCCTCTTATATATGTTTGGGGTGACGGCCGATTGAACAACACACAATCGAACAATCAATACACTACTTTTTCATCTACGTTTTATCTTTCCATCGTTTTTCTCTCTCGTTCTTCGTCGTTCTTCGTGTTGGAGAGCTGCGAGTACCGAGGTTCTAGGGGCGAGCGAATCGACCTAGGGCAGCCCATAGCCGCCGCACTCCCTGATGGGGTCCCTCCCGGGCGTGTGGGGTTTCGGGTCCTAAAAGCACCCGCCGACTGTCTTGCGTATCGCGCTGTCGGTCGGGTCTCCTTCGACGTGAGTTGTGGTGCATCACCCCCGGCGTCGAGGGTACACGTGACGTGGTCGTGTGTCAACACACTTTTTGGCGACTCCGCTGGTGACACGAAGCTTCGAACTGTCTCCGACCTGTTCTTGCTACAAGGAGCGTCATCAAGAGGCTGCAATCTACAACGGTAATATGTATCATCAATCTCCTTATGTAGATACAAGTAACCAGTATGTTGGTGTCGCTAGATCTTCCAATAGACATGTCATGTTGGTTAGCCCTAACGAGCAAAGGCCGACTAGTTATTCTATTGGAAAAGCTTGGAATTTACATAATCGCGACAAACAACTTATGGATCCAAACTTTCGTGCATCGGCAATTCCCTTCAATATGACGATGAACAACACGATGGTTCTGAGTAATCAATTTGGGAGACCTCATGTGCAAGAGGATGTCTCAAAATTTTATTCATCGGCAGCCGACTCGCGATATGCGGATCTGTCCCCAAACATGCCGATGAATGAGGGAATCGGCCATGCTTCTACTAGCTATTTGGCCGGTTATTCTCAATCATCATATATTACACCTCGTGAGATTAATTGCTCAGCAACATACGCAAATAAAAATATTCATGACTCGGCTCACCTTCATGGCTATGGCCGAGTAAATGGAGATTCTACAGGAGTGTATGTGCCTAATATTGCAGGAGATGAGGTGGCTTTGGGTGCATTAAAAACCTTAGCGCAAAGCAAGAAGATTAGCGCTCTTTGCCTTGAGCAACATGATAAACGGTTGGTTCCTGATTATGAGGCAATAAGAGCTAGGGTTTTGCAAGAAGACGACATGTTGCCAATTGACCAAATTGGCGAGAGGAAATATGGTTCAACAACAGTACATACGTCTTCATCTATCATTGCAGGATGTTATGCACCTCCTATACAATTGCAAAACTTTGGCAGCATTGACTCATTGCCGAAAGATCCTAATAGTATTGGGGGGCAAGCGGATTCGAGTATGGCCGAATCTAAAGAAAAAGATGTCGCCCGAATGGACAAGATCAAGCCAAAGCTCACAGGGAATTGCGTCAACAATTTTATCACACCAACTCTTGAGGAGTTACCAGCAGAATATCAACAGGCTTATGAAGCGCTCAAGAAGAAGCGTGAGGAGGAATATTTGCAAGAATACGTCAAGTCCTTTTCTCTATGCAGCAACCATGTTAGCCCTTCCACGATGTTGAGGCAAGATAAAACAGAAGCTATGCAAGCCGAACAAAAAAAAAGGATTCACTCGGCTAATCCGGTTGATTCGGTTGAAACCGAGTCAAATATGAGCAAGTCGTCTACAGCTGAGTCGAACGATTCCTTTAAAGCCAAGACAATGATGGATTCGGTTGAGACCGGATTGAGCACCGAGATGGCCAAGGTCGAGTGCATAGAGTCAATATCGAGTGCATCGAGCCAACCGAGTGCATCGAGCCAGTTAAGGCCGAGTGCATCAAGTCAGCCGAGTGCATTGAGTCATCCGAGTGCATCACCGGCTAATGTCGAGTGCATCGAGCCAGTTATTGTCAAGTGTACCAAAACAGATGATGCAAGCTTCACCGAGCAAAGGAACGACAAATGCAGCAAATTGGCCGTGCTTGATTTTTCTGGATGTGAGGGAGCTTACATGCTGCCCTATGAGTTTCGTGCTAAAGAAATTGATGAACATCAAAAACAAAATAATATGACCGAACACAGTTCGGTTAACTATGAACATCAAGAACAAGAACATGTAGCTAAGCAAAGTTCAGCTGACAAAGAGCGTCCGAGTGGAATCCATTCGGATGGTCCGAGTGAAATCTACACAGGAAATCCAAGTGATGAGACACGAGATCTAGAAGAAGAGGAAGGGGCATTGGAGAATTATTTAGAAGTGGAGCAAGATATTGTTCCAGTTATGCAACCACCTTCTCCTCCCAACGTCTTCACAAAGGTACGCCTGGCTGACAGTTTACTCAATTTTCGATCCGGTCAAAATCATATTGTTGATCCACCCGTTAGCAAGATTCTAATTAATTTTGAAAAACCAATCGAGATGAGTAATCTGTTTGTTTGGAATAATCTTGTCACTAATCATGCTGATCAACACATGGCACCATTCACAGAAACTTATCACAACCAAAGTTGTTCCCGTCATGTCGGCTAAACATTATATTCATATGGACAACTTTGTTTGTTTTATGCCTGGCTAACATTTGGTCTCAGATGAGACGTATATTCTGTAATTATTTTGGTTGCAGAAGCATAAAGGCAGGTCCAAAGTCCTCCGAGATAGCCGATTCAAGAGCATCGAGAAAGGAGGACGAAAATCAATGTATAGCCGAGTCGGATGACGTTAAGCCATCACCACTCGGTTGTTTTGTTTTAGAGTCGGTATCACAGTATCAGTTAATGGATGAGCAGTGTACCTTCAGTCCGAGCATAGGTGATCATGTCGTCGGTGCATCACCGACTAATCCTATTATTATAATTGATCACGATGTCGAGCTGTCAAGACAAGAACAAATGCAATGTTCGTTTGAACGCAATGTCAAAGACAACAATGTGATTTATCAAGCCACACAATCGGCCAACAAAGGACGATTGGAGCTCGTTGAGGCACAAGCATACGGCCAGCCGACTCAGATTGGTCTTGATGGCGATCAAGTATTGACTCGGCTACCTCAAGCCGGCTCATCCAAAGACGGACTGGTATATGCTAATGATGATGTGATCAAATCTTCAAGCGAGGTAATCATTCAAGAGTGCATCAGCAACAATATTGAAGACGGGAATTCCATCAAAGCTACAACTGACACATTTACCACTGGGGGCAACAAGAAAATTCAAAGACCGATGCACACACAACCAAAGAAAGAAAAGGCCGCGGTAAGCACAAAGGTAAAAAGCCGAAAGTCACTTTCACGCAGTTATTGGAAAAATATCAGAAGTTAATTGAGGAGAAGAGTGCTTATCGGCCGAGTGAAACAAAGGCATCGAAGTCACCCCCAAAGAATAAATCTGAACACCAGGATTGGCGAAGGAAGAAGTTGACTCCGTATCCTCCTTTTGAGTCACCAATGCCGATGTCATTCATACCTTCTCATGCTGACTATTATTCATATCAATCATGGGATAGGTATAAATCGAGGGCACACCATCTATTTTATTCTAGACCGCCTCGCAAAAATTACGCAGCTCCAAGAGGAACATCGTTTGATCAACATCCATATGTTAATGACCGGCTCAACAAAAAAGAATCTGTCCGGAGCTCGGCGGAAAAGATGGACGCGGTCAAGCAAGTTTACCGAGTGAAAAAGGATGGCCGCAAGTGTGTTGTTTCAGATCTGACTCCGGATGACAAAAAGTCAGCCGAGTCTATGTTGGCTACTAAAGGCAAGGACATGAAGCGTGTAATTTTCAAGGATCCAATTGCCGAATTTCAACAGGCCAAGCCGGAGGTGTCCAAAGCCAGGAAAGAATTGCCAGTACATAAAACAAAATCTTAGTCGGGATGCTCACTCGGCTTATCACATTGGCAAGAGAGACAGTTGAAGCGACTCAAGGCTGAAGAGCTAGAGAAGAGGAATATGGCGTGGGTTCCCAAGGGTAGCCCTCGAGAAGGGAATGATGTGCCAGCTTTTGTTGCGAAGCTGACAAGAGTAAAGGAGGACAAGCGTGAAACCAGCAGGCGAAGCCGACAGCTTTCGTGTCACTATGGGAGACTCCACACGGCGCATCATCCATGTTCTTCAACCATGCCATCAGAGTTTGTGCCCAACAATTTTTCCACAGCTGAAATATCTAGTTTATTTCGGCTATTCACACTTTGGTGGGAAGGTTCCCCAGATCCTTTGAGATGAGGACGCATGGCCGATATTTTGTTTATCGTCCTGAGAATTCATCATGTTGGTGCAACAAGCATTCAGATACTATCTCAGCAGAATTTGAGTGGATCATCACTCGGGTAATATCAATAAAAATGAAGATGGACCTATCAGAACTGTTCAAATAACTTCAGATGGAGTTGATCCAACAAGAGGCGTGTTTTTCACTTCTGAACAGCCTGATGCTTGGTGTAGCCAATTCACATATGACCGACTTATTTATTCACTCGGCTTGTGAGGAAATACGGCTGACTCATCTTTGAATCGGCCAGGAAAGCTACATGTGACCGACTCCTTAGTCGATTCAGCCAGTAATGAAGGATCTAGTGCAATTCAGGAAGCTAACTGGAAGAAATCCGAGTGTCAATCATTTACAGGATCCAAGTGCAGCAAGATTGTTCGGCACATGGCTTAATATACAGTTTGATCTTTGATGATTTGTGTTGCCGAATAGTTGACGGTACTCCTTTAAGGTGCATGGCCATAATCGTTCGGCAGCCAGAACGATGTATCGTCGAACGGTTCTAATATTCCCAAGGAGTACCTGAGCAGATGGCCGATAATAATTGTCGTCCATAGCATGCACAGCCGATGGAGTGTTGACATCGTGCTTAAACATTTCCCTAGGCAAAGTATTTTCTGGCACGCAAGCTCTGCCAGAAAACAGGGGGGGCATGTGTTGACATCAGATTTTGGCACGGCATAAAAAGAAAATGAGATGGTCTCGAGTGAAAGGGTTTTCAGCGTGAAAAGTTTCACGTCGCCGAGTGGAACAACTTTGATGTTTATGTTATTATCATCCAACCCCATCTTAGGGGCCGAAACTGTGCTCCGAGTGGCAGAATTTAGTGTTCCGAGTGCTTTTCGGCCCGTTACGCCTTCAAGACGACCTCGGATGAAAGAGTACTTTACATGGATTGTCTTCGTCTCGTCGAGGCGATCGATTTTCATAAATAAATCATCTCAATCCGAGTTCGTATGCAAAAGTTAGAGACAATACACTGCAGACTGAACCTAAACGGAAATATGGCGCGAGGTATCAAACACCCTGTTTGATGGGTCGCGCGAGTCATTTGGCCATCAAGATGACCTTGAATCGAAAAACCTTCAACACGAAAAAGCTTCGTCTCATCGAGCCAATCGATTTTCATATATAAATTGTCTCAATCCGAGGTCGTATGCGATCTGGAGAGGCAAATCAAGATCAGACTATATTTTCAGTCGAGAAATCAGAGTAAAAAGCTTGCCAGCAAAAAGAAAAGCTTGCCGGGGTGGAAACCTTGCCGGTGTGGAAAGCTTGCCGGGGTGGAAACCTTGCCGGTGTGAAAGCTTGCCGGGGTGGAAAGCTTGCCGGGGTGAAAAGCTTGCCGGGATGGAAAGCTTGCCGGGATGGAAACCTTGCCGGCGTGGAAATCTTGCCGGGTGGAAACCTTGCCGGGGTGGAAACCTTGCCGGCGTGGAAAGTTTGCTGTCAAAGTCAATCCGACCAGAAGTTGGAGATGGGCTTGAAAGATTATTCAGACGACCTCGGATGGAAAAGTGTTCTACACGGAAGTTGTGCGTATCGTCGAAATGGTCAACTTTGCTTTTGGAGTCATCATCATCGAAGATAGTATACGGCCTGCATAGTTGTTACAAGACTCAGACAGTTCAGAAATCTGCATAATTGAATCCGACCCACAGTTAAAGATGGACCCTAAAAGTCATAAACAAGGCCTTAAAAGGAGAAGTGGCCCGCGTTGTATTATGCAGATCATTGAGGCGGACAAGTTTGATGTTGAACTCAACTCTATCCGAGTTAGTATACGATTTCTATAGCCCACGCAAGAAGCAAGACAGAAGTATGGGACAGATCCGAGCCAAATCCGAGTTGGACTAGAACTAGGATTTTTTAAGACGTGAATTAATGTAATATTCTTGAAAGGAAAGGCTAGATGAATCCTTTACTTGTACGGGAAGTCCAGCCGCCTCTTATATATGTTTGGGGTGACGGCCGATTGAACAACACACAATCGATCTATCAATATATCACCTTTTACCTTTACCTTTATCTCTCTCCCTTGTTCTTCTTCTTCCTCGTTCTTCGTTCGTTCTTCTAGTTGCAGGGCGGCGATCCACGAGGCCTTAGGGGCGGTCAGGTCGACCTAGGGCAGCCCATAGCCACCGCGCGCCCTGACGGGGTCCCTCCCGGACGTGTGGGGTTTCGGGTCCTGAAAAGCACCCGTCAGATTGCTTGCGTACCGCGCTTCCAGACGGATCTCCTTCGACGTGAGCTGCGGTGCATCACCCTCGGTGTTGGAGGTACACGGTGACGTATTCGTGTGCGAATAGCTTGCAGCGCCGAACAGGAGCTCCCCTCGCCGAGCTCAAATGACGAGAGCATGCAGTGGAGCTAGTTGGGCCGGGTGAGCGCGGCCGGCCGTTTAATCAAACCAAGCACACCCGGTGTGGGGCAGCTAGCACAGAATTGGACTCCCCTCCAATGGTGCTAGCTGGGCCGTTCTTGCGCGCACGGCTGTTGATTTTAAAACCAAGCACACCCACGGTGTGGGGCAGCTAGATCAAAACCTGCATTATCCTTTTTTAATATTTCATTTATATTTTCTTTTTACCACCGGCTAAACTCAGAATTGTAAAATATTTCTTCCCGTCTTTCTTTATAATATTTTATTTATACCACCACCTAGCTCAGAAACTGTAAAATATTTTATTCCAAACTTTCTATTTCTGCATTATTTTTCTTAGAAAAATATCTTATTTTTCTGAAATATTTATTTTATGTTGGTTTTACCAGTAAAAGATATTATCAAAGAGGATAGGATATTCGTAACATATATTGTTTGTGATAAATTAGTTACAAGCACTCTAAATCCCAACGTATCTTCTGCATGTTAGTTATTGTTCAGGTACCAGAAAATAAAATTACTCTCAGTCAAATCTTTTACCATTCATCAGTATTGCTTTGTGATCCTTGTTCGTGCCCCCTTTGTGATCCATGCTCGTGGATAAGGGCACGTATTTGAGTGACGTTTGTTGTGTTTTCAGTCGATTTTGTAGCCCGGTTGGTTCAGTAGTTGGGCCATTTCAAAGCCTGTTCACTACTACGAAATATCTTATAGGTGAAGGATTAACAGTAGCGAGGGTTAATACACATTGCTACTGCTAATTTGCAGCAACGGGGGTGGCAACACGCGCTAGAGGTAAAACAGTAGGAGTAGCGCGGGCTCGACAACAAGCGCTGCTGATAGGTGGTCTCCATCGTGCCCACCGGTGCTGCCTATAGTAGCAGCACGACCCATGAAACCCCCGCTATTGCTAAATAGAAAGCACACACGGTGTGGGGCAGCTAGCTCAAAAACTGGTTGCCCGGTTGGGCCGTTTCAAAGCCTGTTCACTACTACGAAATATCTTATAGGTGAAGGATTAACAGTAGCGAGGGTTAATACACATCGCTACTGCTAATTTGCAGCAACGCGGGGGGGGGGGGGGGGGGGGGGGGGCAACACGCGCTAGAGGTAAAATAGTAGGAGTAGCGCGGGCTCGACAACAAGCGCTGCTGATAGGTGGTCTCCATCGTGCCCACCGTTGCTGGCTTTTTAAGGGTACGAGATTGACTGTATGGGCTGGACAAGGTGGCGAAAGAGACGGGCTTGGCCCATCTACACCGGAGCTGCGGCTGAGATACGAGGACGAGTTTTTAGTCCCACCTTTCCCTAAAAAACACAAATTTAGTCCCACCTGGCTAATTTTCAACGCTCGCGCCCAGCATAAATAACAACCGACTGCGCCTGCCTCGCCGAGCTCAAATGGTGAGAGCATGCTCGGGCGTTGAAAATAAAATTTGTACTTGAAAATAAAATTTGTCTCAATCAAATCTCTTACCATTCATCACTTTTGCTTTGTGATCCGTGCTCGTGGATAAGGGAACGTATTTGACTCATGCTTGTTGTCTTTTTTGTCGATTTTGTTTTTTCTTGAATTTTACCACCTGCTAAACTCAGAATTGTAAAATATTTCTTCTTGTCTTTCTTTATAATATTTATATTTATTTTTTATATGTTCTTTATACCACCAACTAGCCCAGAAACTACAAAATATTTTATTCCAATATTTCTATTTCTGCCTTATTTTTCTTAGAAAAATATCTTATTTATTGAAATATCTATTTTATCTTGATTTACCAGTCCAAATTGGTACTAGAGAGGATAGGATTTTCGTAGCATATATTGTTTTGTGATAAATGAGTTACAAGCACTCAAAATCCCCACGTATCTTCTGCGCATTAGCTATTGGTCAGGTACTTGAAAATAAAATGTGTCTCAGTCAATCTCTTACCATTCATCACTTTTGCCTTGTGATCCGTGCTCATGGATAAGGGAACATATTTGACTCATGCTTGTTGTCTTTTCTGTCGATTTTGTTTTTTCTCGAATACGCACGAGTGTGCGTATTATATTATATAGAAAAGGATGGGGTAAAGAGCTCCTCCATGTTGGAGTTTACAAATTACATAAACCCAACTCCACTTCAACAAGAAAACACACCTAAGGCTAACTTCTCACTCTAGCCCACTCCACCAGTGCATCAAGGAAGGCACTGACACCCCCCTTGATCAACCCTGCTCGCTTCCATGCTCCGCCCTCACTGGCCACTGTAAGGATTACATGCTTGTTTGAGAGTACACCTGGCCATGGACATCCCGAAAAAGAGATACCTTGTCCACGGCTCGAAAAAGCTCGACCCGGCCCGACCCGATCTTGTCCATGGGCCTGGCCTGGGCCTAGATTTTAAGCCCGAAGGCCGGGCTGGGCCGGGCCTAGGCCTGCCATATTAGCGATTTAACGAAGAGGCACGGCTCAAGGCCCGGTGGGCTTTTACCCTGCCGGGCCGGGCTTGGGCCTGATTTTGAGGCCCAACGCCCGGACCGTCCGGGCCCGGGCCTGAGTTTTCTAGATCGGGCTTGGTTAGGCCCGGCCTGAAGCCCGGCTCGGCCCGAAGGATGGCCAGGTATACTTGAGAGTGATTCCACTTGGTCAATTTTGTAGCCCGATTGTTTTTGTAGATGGGCCGTTTCAAGGCCTGTTGTTGCCGATTAATTTTCTGTTAGTTTACTCTGTACGTAGATAAGCATGCATATATGCTAAAAAAGCATGCTTGGTTGATCGATACCTAGTAGTCCACCACATGACATGTTGTACATTTTTCGAGTGCCATGAAACTAGTTTTTCAAGCTGCGCTATTTTGGTTCTTTTTAAGTTTTTTTCAAGCTAGAAATTAGATTTCCGCTACCATTATTTCATTAGGGATCAACGTACTACAGTACACCAGTTAAATTAGGTATTACACCAATTAAATTAGGATCGCCTACGATTGTTTCATTTGGGAAGGAGGGGCGAGGTATGCCTTTTCACGACGAACACGGGCGTACGCTCAGATTGGTAATACGGGACGAAGAGCCATAGAATATTAGTTGAAAAGTCGGATATACACTTTTAAGGTTTTTTTTTTTAGGGTAAGATATACACTTTTAAGTGGAGGGTCAGGTGTGTTTCGTGCTCCACACTGTTGAATCGTAGATGGGCTTTAGGCCCATATGAACAATGATTCCTGGTTAATCTTGAGGTCATGTATGATATGGCAGGTGGTGGGAAGTTTAGTCCCACCTTGCTAGTTGAGGAGAGTTGAGACCTCTTTATAAGGGCTGCTCTACCACTTGCCATTGGAAGCTTGGGAAGAGGAGTGGTACCCGCGCGCTCCTTCTCCGCCCGCCACGCGCGCGCGCGTGCCTCGGGTTGCGGGAATGAGCCGAGCCGAATCTTATTTTCACTACTTCCCCTGCATCGACACCATGGTCGACGACGACGAGCCTGCTGCTGCCGCCGCCGCGTTGGCCTGGCCAACCGGAGGGTATGATCTGTCCATCCCTCGTTTACTCGTACTTGTACTAGCCGTATATGGTTCGCTTCTATGTTCTGTACGTGCTAATATGCTCAGGTATCGGTATGAGATGCATACCGTATTTGTCATGCTCACTGTTTACTCGTGGATTACTCTAATCGGAAAAGTGCTAATATTTCCAACAATCCAAAAATCTTATTTTAGGCACTTTTCGATTCAAGGCTTTGCTGCTACACTGAAACCGGAAAAGTTTACCGGGACGCATTTTAAGCGTTGGCAGACAAGAACCACCTTGTGGCTCACAGCAATGAACGTGTTCTGGGTTGGTGGTGTGTCTCCCACAGAAACGATTGTTCCTGAACAGGAAAAGGCGTTTAGGGAGGCAACCACCATCTTTGTGGGAGTCGTTCTTACTGTGATCGGAGACAAGTTGGTTGACGCATATCTCCATATGCGCGTTGCCAAAAACTTGTGGGATGCGCTCGAAGCTAAGTTCGGCGCAACCGATGCTGGGAGCGAACTGTATGCCATGGAGCAGTTCCATGATTACAGGATGGTTGATAACCATTCTGTATTGGACCAGGCTCATAAGATACAGTGCATCGCTAAGGAGATGGAGCTCCTGAAGTGTGAGTTACCGGACAAATTTGTCGCGGGTTGCATTATTGCAAAACTCCCTCTTGGATGGAGGAACTTTGCTACTTCTCTCAAGCACTTGAGACGTGAATTATCTGTTGAGGATGTCATCGGTCATCTCAGTGTTGAGCAGAACTCAAGAGCAAAGGACTCACACGTGAAGGGGGCAGAGGGTTCTTCTAGCGCCAATGTGGTGCAGAAGAACTTCCACAAGTTCAAGGGAAAGAACTTTGTCCAGCAGAATACTACCTTCAAGAAGAAGGGTAAGAAGAAAGACAAAAAGAGAGATGACTGCTTTACTTGTGGTTCAGAGGAACACTGGGCAAACAAGTACAAGAAGTCAGGACAAGACTCCAAGTCTGTCAACGTCACTCTGAGCAACAATGATGGGGCATCTGGGTATGGTAATCTGTTTACCATACTTTCAATTTGTCAGTCCACCAATTGGTGGGTTGACACTGGGGCCAATATTCATGTGTGTGCTGATGTGTCTTTGTTTTCTTCCTGCCAGGTCACACGAGATTGTTCCGTCCTGATGGGGAATGGCTCGCATGCTTCTGTTCATGGTGTTGGCACGGTAGATTTGAAGTTTACTTCGGGAAAGATCGTGCAACTGAAGAACGTGCAGCATGTCCCCGCCATCAAGAAGAATCTTGTTAGTGGCTCCCTTCTGTGTAAAGAAGGGTTTAAGTTAGTATTTGAATCCAACAAAGTAGTCGTATCTCGGTATGGACTATTTGTTGGAAAAGGATATGATTGTGGTGGTTTGTTCCGCCTTTCCCTGGAGGATTTTTGTAATAAAGTCGTGAACCAA
The DNA here is from genome assembly GCA_011799875.1 of Thinopyrum elongatum. Lineage (NCBI taxonomy): Eukaryota > Viridiplantae > Streptophyta > Magnoliopsida > Poales > Poaceae > Thinopyrum > Thinopyrum elongatum. Next base: position 467,213,471 of record CM022297.1, read on the forward strand.
ATTCATTCTAATGTGAACGAATCTGAGGTTTGGCATTCATGTCTTTGTCACATAAATTTTGGTTGTATGACACGGCTAGCAAAGATGGACTTAATCCCGAGTTTCACTTTAGCCAAAGGCTCTAAGTGCCATGCGTGTGTGCAAGCTAAGCAACCTCGTAAGCCTCACAAGCCTGCGAAGGAGAGACACCTGACACCGTTAGAGCTCATACATTCAGATCTCTGTGGGATGAATGGTGTGTTGACTAAAGGTGGAAAGAAATACTTCATGACTCTGATTGATGATTCCACTAGATTCTGCTATGTGTATTTGTTAAATACTAAGGATGAGGCTCTGCACTACTTTAAAATCTATAAGGATGAAGTTGAGAACCAACAGTCCGGTCTGATCGTGGTGAAGAGTACTTTTCTAATGAGTTTGATTTATTCTGTGCAGAACATGGTATTATTCATGAGAGGACGCCTCCCTATTCACCCCAGTCAAACGGTGTTGCCGAACGGAAAAACCCTACTCTAACTGATTTGGCTAATGCCATGTTAGATACATCGGGTTTATCCAAGGCATGGTGGGGGGAGGCTGTATTGACATCATGTCATGTCCTGAATAAAGTTCCCACGAAGGATAATGAGACTACTCCCTATGAGCAATGGGAAAAGAAAAGAACTACACTCTCTTACTTGCGCACTTGGGCCTGTTTGGCGAAAGTCAACGTGCCGATAACTAAAAAGCGCAAGTTGGGACCAAAGACTGTGGATTGCGTTTTTCTTGGCTATGTCAAGCATAGCGTTGGCTATAGATTTCTAGTGGTGAAATCTGAAGTACACGACGTGAAGGTCGGTACGATCATGGAGTCTAGGGATGCTACATTCTTTGAGGATATTTTCCCATGAGAGATATGCAAAGCACTTCTAGACTGGAATATGATGAGACTCCTGAACCTCCATTTCGATGGAATACTATGAACATAAAAGTGATGAGAGTACCATGGAGGATGACGAGGAAGCTCCTGTTAGGAGCAAGAGACAGAGGACTGCAAAGTCTTTTGGTGATGATTTCCTCGTGTACCTCGTGGATGATGACACTCCCAGTTCCATTTCAGAAGCTTATGCATCTCCGAATGCTGACTACTGGAAGGATGCGGTCCGTAGCGAGATGGATTCCATCCTGGCTAACGTGACATGGGAGATCACTGATCGTCCTTATGGTTGTCAACCATTGGAATGTAAGTGGGTGTTCAAGAAGAAGCTTAGGCCCGATGGTACTGTTGAGAAGTACAAGGCTAGGCTTGTGGCCAAGGGTTATACCCAGAAATAAGAAGAGGATTTCTTCGACACTTATTCACCTGTGGCTAGGCTGACAACCATTTGAGTGTTACTCGCTTTGGCTGCCTCGCATGGTCTTCTCGTTCACCAGATGGATGTTAAGACGGCTTTCCTTAATGGAGAGCTAGACGAGGAAATTTACATGCAACAGCCAGATGGCTTTGTAGTAAATGGTCAGGAAAGAAAGGTGTGCAAGCTAGTGAAATCTTTGTATGGCCTGAAACAAGCGCCTAAGCAATGGCATGAGAAGTTCAACACTACTCTGACATCTGCTGGCTTTGTTGTTAACGAAGCTGAAAAATGTGTATACTATCGCTATGGTGGGGGCGAAGGAGTTATACTGTGTCTGTATGTCGATGACATACTGATATTTGGGACCCACCTCAAAGTCATTGAGGAGGTCAAGGCTTTTCTATCGCATAACTTTGAGATGAAAGACTTGGGAGTGGCTGATGTTATCTTGAACATCAAGCTACTGAGAAATTCTGAGGGTGGAATTACACTTTTGCAATCCCACTATGTTGATAAGATTTTGAGCCGTTTTGGATATTCGGACTGCCAACCTTCTGCAACACCATATGATCCTAGCATGCGGATTCGAAAGTTCGAAGGCACGGCTGTAGATCAATTGAGATATTCTCAAGTGGTTGGTTCACTGATGTACCTAGCCTGTGCTACTCGTCCTGACATCTCATTTGCTATGTGCAAACTGAGCCGGTTTGTTTCCAATCTGGGAGATGTGCATTGGCATGCTGTTGAGCGAGTGATGTGTTACTTCCAAGGTACTGCGAAGTATGGAATTCACTATTCTGGTACCCGACGGTACTTGAGGGGTATAGTGATTCGAATTGGATATCTGATGCTGATGAGATTAAAGCCACAAGTGGACATGTCTTCACACTTGATGGTGGTGTTGTTTCCTGGAAGTCTTGCAAGCAGACGATCTTAACCAGATCGACTATGGAAGCAGAACTCACAGCATTAGACACATCATGCGTCGAAGCAGAATGGCTTCGAGAGCTTTTGATGGATTTGCCGGTGGTTGATAAACCAGTGCCGGCTGACCTTATGAACTGTGACAATCAAACAGTGATTGCCAAGGCTAAGAGTTCAAAGGACAACATGAAATCCACAAAGCACATAAGAAGAAGATTGAAATATGTCAGAAAATCAAGAAACTCTGGAGTAATAGCGTTGGATTATATCCAGACGGCTAAGAATCTGGCAGACACTTTTACGAAAGGGCTATCACGGATTGTGATAGAAAATGCATCGAGGGAGATGGGTATGAGACCCACGTAAGTTGCCATGGGGGTAACCCAACCTATGTGATCGGAGATCCCGTGAATTAGGACCTGGGAAAACAATCCAGCGGTCAACTGAGGAGAGTATCCTTAATTAACCCACTCCGTTGGAGATGCACTAATACTCTCAATTCTATAAGGCGGGCTGACTTTTGTCTTAATGTGTTCCAAAGCTTATGTAAGCAAGATGCTAACCTACAGAGCATTCTTTGGAGGAACACACCTATGTGAGCCCGACTGCTGGTCACAGTCTATGAGATTGGGTAATCTCTAGGAAGCTCATGAGAAGGTACGAAGTATGACTAATAAGCTCCACCTGTGGGGTTTAGCCTTCGGCAGCCACGTATCAGCTGACAATAGGCGAAACTTCTGCACGCCAAACTGACAATTCAAGGAATAGTCCATTGTTCAGTTGTGAAGAAGTCTAATCCTGTTGCTCTAGGTGGAAGTTCAACTTAACAGTCTCCACTGAAATTTCTGATATATCAAACATTGTTTGGAACAGTCGACAAACTTATGTGCCTCGAGATCTGGTGGGGGATTGTTGAATCATAGATGGGCTTTAGGCCCATATGAACAATGATTCCTGTTTAATCTTGAGGCCCATGTATGATATGGCAGGTGGTGGGAAGTTTAGTCCCACCTTGCTAGTTGAGGAGAGTTGAGACCCCTTTATAAGGGGCTGCTCTACCACTTGCCATTGGGAGCTTGGGAAGAGGAGTGGTACACGCGCGCTCCTCCTCCTCCGCCCGCCTCGCCACATCTCATCACGACGCGCGAGCGCGCCGTGGGTTGCGGGAATGAGCCGAGCCGAAGCTTATTTTTGCCGGTCAGGAACGAATTAATTAATCATAGATTAATTAACGAGTCTCTAACAGGTGGGCCACTGTCCGAGACGTTGGACTATGGACTGGTTTGCGTTCCCGGGATTCGCCGACTCCGTTCGCGGGTGTGCGACCCCTCTCCGGGAACGGCGACTCCCTTCCCGGGAGTGCGTCGACTCAGTCGTGGGCCTCCGCCTAGGCCCGCGACTTTCTACCCGACGGACTATATAAGAAGGCTCCGGCCAGTGGAGTGACCTAGTTCGGTTCACTCCATCTCGCGTAACCTAGCCGTCATCTACTGTTCCTCACTCTGTGCTGCCTCCGGCGATCCCATCCCGACGACCGCCTGCACGGTTGGTCGGGAGAGCAAGTGCCTCCGGAACCTCGTCGTTCGCCGAGGCTGCTGCCGCCGCCGCCGCGTTGGCCTGGCCAACCGGAGGGTATGATCTGTTCATCCCTCGTTTACTCGTACTTGTGCTAGCCGTATATGTGCTGCTCATAGATGGTTCGCTTCTATGTTCTGTACATGCTAGTATGCTTAGGTATCGGTATGAGATGCATACCGTATTTGCCATGCTTGCTGTTTAATCATGGATTAGTCTAATCGGAAAAGTGCTAATATTTCCAGCACACACTTACTTTATGGAGTGCCATTGCATCATAAAGGAGCTCCCACCATAAGAGAAGATCACAAGCAAAACCAACAAAACACATCATGGGACATAGAATCCAAATCCGAAACAAACTACAAGCAAACATAAGACGGTAACAAACAACGACCATTGGAGAACCAAAATAAGACTAGAAAGCGAAACAGCTCGACTAAGTAGCAGCAGAAGAAGAAAGTCATTTTTTCAGTCGTCGATCCACAACACATTGTATATCCATCCTTGAGAAGACTTGTAGACTACATTTAATGCTCGCTCGAGAAGCCTTGCTCCCAACTCTAGCACCTCATTGTTTGTGTCCTTTATCTGCAAAATAGCCCATCCAACAATCCAGTAGCAAACCAGCAAAACCAGAGTCATTGGATCACTGTAATTTTTATGCCCAAAAATCACATTATTTCTGCATTTCCATAGGGTCGAGAAAACAGCTGAAATCTCTACTAGAACCATCTTCTTTTCATTTTTAGGAAAGTTTTTAAGCCAATTCCCAAAGGACTCTTCCAGATTAACTAGAACTGTCTTCAAATCAGAAGTGCATTTGATCAGACTCCAGACCAAAGAAGCAGCAGAGCAATTGAAAAAAGATGATCAACAGTTTCATCTTTACCACAAAATACACAATGTTTGTTTCTTATCGAACCTCTCCTAAGCAGAGAGTCTTCAGTAAGAATACTTTTCCTATTCACTGGCCACAAAAACACTTTTTTTGCTAGAAGCTTAACTTTCCACAAGAACTTCTGTGGGAATTGCAGCCATCAACAATAAGAGACCTATATAAAGACTTGACAACAAATTATTTATCAGCCGCCAAAGTCCACTGAACTCTATATCTACCTGTTCCCATTTCAACTATCTCACACCTAGCTTTTAAGTTGTCCCATAGCTCTAAGGTATCCCCATACAAGGTCCTTCTAAACTAGAAACCCCTCCACCCAATGTGCAGAGCTTTAGCTACAGTGATATTGTGACCAAAGCATAGAGAGTATAGCATGGGATAAGCATCTTTAAGTGGTTTATCATCCACCCAAATGTGTTCCCAGAATCTTGTGGTGTTTCCATCCCCTAGTTTCTCTTTGGCAAACAAATAAAAGATATCTTTAACTTTGAGCAAACTAGCCCAGAACTAAGAATCGCCAGCTTTATGTTTTGTTCTGGAAATGCACCCATCGAGGACATATTTCCCCATCAAAACATTTGGCCAGTAAAGCCTTGCTCATCGTTTCTAGGTTAAGAATTCCCAACTCCCCAATGTCTTTACGCTTACAACAGGTCTTCCAATTCAGCAGATTTTTTTGTCTTGATCCTCCTATCAAACTAACCTAGCTCTATAAAAATCAACTTTCTCAGTAATGCCCACGGGAATGGGATAGAAAGACATCATGAAAAGAGGAATGTTAGTCAGGCAGGCTTGGATTAAAGTAATCCTAATCGATCCCAAGAGTTTACCTTGCCAACAACCATATCCTTTTCAATTTTGTCAACTACCCCCTCCCATGTTTGTTTCTAATTCTATTATCAGAAAGAGACATACCCATATATTTCATAGGCATTTCCCCCATTTTATAAGTAATTCCTTCCTTCCGTTTGTTCTTTTAGATCTGGGTTGTGTTAGCTATCCATGGCGGCGCCCTCATTCCTTGGGGAGAGAAGAGGAAGGAAGAAAAGAAACGACACCCTAGGGATATGTGCGGTGGCTACGACCAGGTGTACGTGAGTGTTAAATGGTCAGTCTACTAGGAATTTCCTAGCGAACGCTTGTTGTGTCAAGTTGTCGCTGATTTGCACACAGGCGAGCGACCTAGCGGCCTAGATGGGCCGGCCCGATTATGACATAACGGACGCGCTACAGTGACCAGTTTTGGGAACCTTCTAGAAGCTTCCTTAACCGGTTTTCACTAGTTTTCTATTTTTCTATTTTTTTCATTTTCCTTTTTCTGTTTCTTTATTTCATTTTTTCTGTTTCTTTTTTAGTTCCTCTTTCTTCTCTTTTTTGTTTTTCAGAATTTCAAAAATTGTTAAAAAAATTCAAAAAATGTTCCTTTTATTATTTTTTGTTCACAAATTAAAAAAATGTTCTTCATTTTCTAAAAAGCTTGCACATTTTCGAAAAATGTTCATAAGTTCAAAAAATCTTCCTATATTAAAATTTTGATCAAAAATAAAAAAATATTCACAAATTTCAAATAATGTTCGCTCTTTCCTAATATTGTACACGGTTTCAAATTTTGTTCATAGATGCAAAAAATGTCTCCTTTTTCCGAAAAATGCTCATGTTTTCAAAAAATTGTTCCGCTTTTGTCAAAATTGTTCACTAATTCAAAAAATTTCCTTTTTTAAATTTGTTCGTACATTCAGAAATTGTTCACATCCTTTACAAACTTGTTCATGTTTGTCAAAAATTGATCAAAATTTAATAAATGTTCCAGTTTTTAAAATTTGTTCACAAATTCATACAGTCTTCCCATTTTAAAATTTTGGTTAGAAATCCAAAATTTGGTCACAAATTTTCCAAAACTTGTTCGTGATTTTTAATATTTTTTCAAATTTTTTAAAAAAGTATTTAGAATTTTCACAAAATGTTTGAAAAAAAGGGAAAATATTCAAAATTGTCAAAATAGTTAGTACTAAATAATTCGCACTGCATACTCATTATTAGTGCTAACCAATTCCACTGGCTAGGTAGATGTGTCTACTAGTGGCGCATCGCGAGTTCGAATTCGCACTAGTGCGCCGCATTCCTCGTTGTTTTTACGCCGCTGGCTTCTCCTACGTGTGCCAGACCATGCGGAGACTGCCTTGTGCGAATCCTCGCCAATCTGCCGCAGAATGCGACAGATAGGAGGTCCCTGTCTACTACTGGGTTATCGATTCTAAGTCGTTTTTTTAGGAATAGCAACTTAGTATTATACGGAGGCCAAAGCCATCATATATAAAAGTATATGTGGGAGGCTAAAACACAAAATAGAGAAAGCCAAAGGGCACCATAAATATAACTCTAACCACCCCCTCCCTCCTTAAACTCATGATGGATCCATAATACTGAGTTTGGAGAGGTAAAATTCATGTTACGCTCTAGTACGAGACTTCGTGAAGAAGTCCGCCAGCTGTAACTCGGAAGGCACATACTGAAGAGCAATAACATGGTCCTGCATACTAGCTCATACAAAGAAAGTATCAATACCAATATGCTTGGTAAGCTCATGCTTTACCGAGTCCTGCGCAATACTTATAGCACATGTACTGTCTGACAATAGTTTAGTAGGTATATTAAGAGTGCGGTGTTTTGGTGCCGAGGCTCATCTTCACCCGGTTAGAAAAAAATTCAAAACAAATACTAGAAAAAATCCAAAAAAACTGTGTGGTAGGTAAATTGATGCGTGAGGTCCGCTACAATTTTTAACTCATTTGGACATCTGAGCAGCTCTCGGCAAAAAAGACAAATCGAGTCAGAACTGTGCGTGAACAGTAAACATTTTTACAGACTGATGTGGTCACCTATTACAGGTAGGGTCAAGGGCCCATCATTTGGGACCCACATGGGGCCCATCACCATCATAGGTAGGTCCCTGGACCATGCCGGCATTCAGATGCATACATCAGGAGGATCACTCGGACGGCTCTACAGCACTCGGACAACCACACGTCACTCGGCGGACGATCGACCACTCGGACGTACAGGGCAAGAAGGCGTCGTGGGAGCTGCAACGGTCGAGGGATCCTAAGTTGTCCACTAAATAGAGTTATAACTACAGTTACCTGTAACTGCTGTAGTATAGGCTCATTACACTAGTAACTGCCTCATTCAATGACATTAATTGCTCCGGCGGCGTGGGAGACATGGGGCTGCAGCGTACTCTATATAAGCCGCACCCCTCTCCATAGCCGGGCACGTTCAACCTTGTAATCTTATCCATCAAATCAAAGCAAGCCTCAGGGCACGAGACGTAGGGCTTTTACCTCCACCGAGTGAGGGGCCTGAACTCGTTAAACACCGTGTGTTACACCTACACCGTAGCTAGTCTCTGCCCCCTTATTCGTACCCCTAGCACTCATTGTCAGGATCATAACCCCGACAGTTGGCGCCCACCCTAGGGCTAGGCCTCTAGCAAAATTTCACGGTGTAGGTGGATTCCTTCATCATCATCATCATGTTAGTCGGCAGCGAAATCCGCTTCGGGACGATCTCCTTCATCACCGACGACTCAGTGTGGCTGTGCGAGGCCCCGCTGGACGTGGAGGCGTTGGCCACCCGTGGCGCGACACACTTCCGAGCCTCTTCCTATGGAGTCCTTCTCCGACAGCCCTCGGCTCCATACCGAGTGGTTGCCCATCCCACCGCTGTACGCCGTCGCAAGCGCTTCGGGCGTTCACGGCTGCAGCGTTGGATCAAGCACGCTGTCGCCACTCAGGCAGCAGCGGAACAAGTGGCGGCTATCGAGTTCGACGAGCCCGCCCTCGACCTCTCGAACGGATCACTCGGTGATTCCTCAGAGGATTCCGAGTCCGAGAGCATCGAGTCGACCGCCGAGATTCTTATAGCAGATAACTCCGAGCACCGCGTACCCTCGGGCTACCCGAAGCCCAAAGACGATCACGCGGGTGCATCCCACGTCAACACCAACGGAGGCTTCCCTGGGCACGAGCCGTATGTGCCTCAAGCTCTCACTTGGGAGTATACCTGGACATGGGCAGCCCGGCCCGGTCGGCCTGACCCGACCCGGCCCGACGCTCCTCACGGGCTGGGCCTGGGCCTAGATAGTGAGCCCGAAGGCCGAGCCCGGGCCCGTCATATTTGCGAGTTAACAAAGAGGCCCGGCCCGAGGCCCGGCGGGCTTTTACGTTGACGAGCCGGGCTTTGGCCTGATTTCTAGGCCCGACACTCGGGCCGGGCCGGGCCTGGGCATGGGATTTCTGCATCGGGCTTGGTCAGGCCTGGCCCGAGCGATGGCCAGGTATACTCGGGAGCAGCGGGACGCGCTCCGTCACCGGAACGATCAGCTACTGAATACTCCCATCATCGGAACGACTCCCGAGGCGTTAGCCATGGAGTCGACTCGCCTGGCTACTTTGGCCGAGCGCGATCGCCTCGAACGGCTTCAGAGGGAGCTGGATGAACGCGAGCGCCGTCAATCCAGCTCCAGTCGGCACAAGCGTCGGCTCCATTCGAGTGACCAGCCTCGTAAGTATCAAGTTCTTAGTACTCTGTTGCAAAATCTAGCGGCCGCCACTCGGATCGCGGATTCCATTCAGCCTCCGGCTCTTCGGCCAGAGAAGGGATTCGTCAGATCCAAGCGCTTCTTAAAACAGCACTGTCGCAGAATGCGACGGTGTCCCAATCCAGAGACCGGATCCATAGCGCATCCATGCATGCGGAGACCGTCCAGTCGGCTCATAGCCCACTCGGCTCGGGCAGGCACCGAGCCACTTCTTCCTCCAGAGATCATCATGAAGATCGGAGACACGATCGAGTCGCGTTGCCCTGGTGTAACGACGACTACGATCGTGCACTGATGCCTCCACCCCGGGATGTCGCGTACGGGCGCCAGCCCTACGACGATAGGCGGACGCACGACGGTGACCGCAGGCCGAGTCCTACTCGTCCGTCGAGGGACGCTCGAGACCCGCTGTTCAACGCGAGATCCGTTCTCGCTCAGAACTTGGTCGACAGAGGCCCGGCCTTGCGGGAGGGCCAAGAGCACAATGTGCCGAGTGGTTCCATACCATCAGGTCCCGAATGCTTCAGCCGTTATATACGAGTGGCTGAGATTTCCAACAACTTCAGGTTGTCCACGGGGATTAGCAGGTTCACCGGCGAATCCAAGCCCGAAATTTGGCTAGAAGACTACCGAGTGGCAGTCCAGATCGATGGCGGCAACGACAATGTAGCCATGAAGCATTTGCTGCTGATGCTAGAAGGCTCCGCTCGGGCTTGGCTGACACAGCTCCCGCCGAGTAGTATCTTTTGCTGGGATGACCTGGTGAAAGTGTTCATCAAGACCTTTGAAGGCACGTACAAGAGAGCAGGAGGTTTGACCGAGTTGCAGCATTGTGTGCAAAAGCAGAATGAAACTCTCCAAGAGTACATCCAGCGATGGACCACTCTGCACAACATGGTGGAGAACGTCACCGAACACCAGGCAATCTACGCCTTCAAGGCCGGAGTCAGGTACCGGGAGCTAAACATGAAGTTCGGTCGAACTGAGACCCCGACTCTCAGTCGGGCTATGGAGATAGCCAACCGGTATGCCAATGGTGAAGAGGAAGACCGACTGAGGAGCGGCAAGAGCTGAGCAGGCGACGCACATCAGTCGGAAAACAAGGGCAAGAAGCACAAGCGGAAAGCAGATGCCGGAGGGAATGCCGAGGCCGCGGCCCTGCCCAGCCAAGGCAAAAAGAATTCCCAAAAGCAGAAGAAGGATTGGAAAGGAAAGAAGCAGGTCACCATGAAGAGCGACATCCTCGAACAGCCTTGCCAGATCCACACGAAGAAAGATGAGGAAGGCAACTTGATCTTGCCCAAACATACCACTCGGGAGTGTCGACTCCTGAAGCAAGAGATGCGGCAGGATTCTTCTGGAGAAAGAGATGACGACGACGAAGACGGAGGCAGAGGTACTTCTGGGTACCCCAACGTTGAAAATGTCCTCATGATTTTCGCTAACATCGAAAGCAAGAGCCGCCTCAAGGTGATCAACTAAGAGGTCAACATGGCAGTTTCGACTGTCACCAAATATCTCGACTGGGCCAAGACACTGGTAACTTTTGATCAGTCAGACCATCCGGCTCACATACCGACCCCCGGCCGGCAGGCCTTGGTAGTGGATCCAGTCGTGGGAGGAGTCCGATTGCGTAAAGTCCTAATGGACGGCGGCAGCGGGCTTAACATCATCTACGCTGACACCTTAGAGGTGATGGGCATCCCGATGACCCGGCTCAGCAAGAGCAATATGCAGTTCCACAAGGTAATCCCCGGGAAGAAGGCCAAGTCACTCGGCCAGATCGCTCTCGACGTCGAATTCGGCGAAGAGAAGAATTTTCGAAAGGAACGACTGACTTTCGAATTGGTAGACTTCCAAAGCGCTTACCATGTCATCCTGGGTAGGCCTGCCTACGCACGTTTCATGGCCCATGGCCCGTTCATGTTACGTGTACCATAAACTCAAGATGCCAGGGCCTAAAGGCGTGATCACCATCATAGGCAATCAAAAGTTGGCCGAAGAGTGCCTCCAGAAGGGCTCCCAGATCGCTGATGAGCAGATGGCGATGGCCGAGTTGGACGAATACAAGAAGGCGGCAAACCCAAGCGAACTTTTGAAGTCCAAGAAGCCCACTGTGGAATCTTCTTTCCAGTCGGCAGGAGAGACGAAGCCGGTGCACATCCACCCTGAGGACCCGAATCCTGCCCCGACCAACATCTCCACCACCCTGGACAGCAAATAGGAAGCCGCACTTGTCCAGTTCCTCCGTGAGAACTTGGACATCTTCGCATGGAAGCCTTCTGACATGCCGGATGTTCCCAGGGAGCTGGCCGAGCACAGAGTCCGTGTCGATTCGGCGACGAAGCCTGTCAAAGAGTATCTTCGGCGATCTTCAACCAAGAATTGCAAGGCAATTGGTGAGGAGATAGCATGGCTCTTAGCCGCCGAATTCATCCGAGAGGTGTACCACTCCGAGTGGCTCGCTAACGTCGTCATGGTGCCGAAGAAAGATAAGACTCGTCGAATGTGTGTAGATTTTAGGCACATCAACCGGGCCTGCCCGAAAGATCATTTTCCTCTCCCTCGCATAGATCAGATAGTAGATTCTACTGCTGGATGTGAGCGGTTATCATTTCTGGATGTGTACTGCGGGTACCACCAGATCTGACTGTACGACCCCGATGAAATAAAAACAGCGTTCATCAACCCATTCGGGTGTTTCTGCTATATCACGATGCCAGTTGGGTTGAAAAATGCTGGGGACACATTCCAAGGTATGATCCAGAAGTGCTTACGGAAGCAAATCAGTCAGAACATAGAAGCTTATATGGATGACATTGTGGTTAAGTCCAGGAAAGGTTCTGACCTCCTGATCGACCTCGCTGAGACCTTCACGAATTTGTGAGCTTTCGGCATCAAGCTCAACCCAACTAAATGTACATTCGGCGTACCCGCAGGCAAGTTACTCGGTTTCCTCGTTTTCAAACGAGGGATCGATGCCAATCCTGAGAAGATAGGGGAAATCGTCCGAATGAAGCAACCGGAACGTCTACACGACGTGCAGCGCCTCACAGGCTGCCTAGCTGCCCTGAGTAGATTCATATCGCGACTCGGTGAAAAATCCATGCCGCTTTATCGATTGATGAAGAAGTCTGATAGGTTCGAATGGACTCCAGAAGCGCAGGCTGCGTTCCAGGAACTTAAAGCCCTGCTTTCCACCCAGCCGGTGCTAGCTGCTTTGAGCAGCAAGGAGCCCTTGCTCTTATACATCGCAGCCACGAGCCAAGTTGTTAGCACGGTCCTCACTGTGGGACAGGAAGAACAAGGCAAAGCCTTCAAGCTCCAATGACCAGTCTACTACATCTCTGAAGTCCTCACGCCTTATAAGCAAAGGTATCCGCATTATCAGAAGCTAGTATACGGAATTTATCTGACTGCAAAGAAGGTAGCGCATTATTTCCAAGAGCACCCGATCACGGTGATAAGCGACGCCCCTCTATCCGAGATCATGAACAATAGAGATGCCACTGGCCGAGTGGCCAAGTGGGCCATTGAGCTCCTCCCGCTGGACATCAGGTTTGAAGCCAAGAAGGCCATCAAGTCACATGCCCTAGTAGATTTCTTGGCCGAATGGATTGAACAAGAACAGCCTGTCCCGAGTGTTCCCGAACACTGGACGATGTCCTTTGACGGATCCAAGATGCTCCGTGGCTCTGGCATCGGAGTGGTATTGGTGTCTCCTAAAGGCGTTCGTCTCAGCTACGTACTACAGATCCACTTCGACTCCTTTAACAATGAAGCTGAGTACGAAGCCCTCTTGTATGGACTGCGGATGACAATTTCTCTGGGAATTCGCCGATTGATGGTCTATGGCGATTCAGATTTAGTGGTGAATCAAGTCATGAAAGAATGAGATATCCATAGCCTAGTGATGACCGGCTATTGGAATGCCATCAGAAAGTTAGAGAAACACTTTGAAGGGCTGGAGCTTCACCATGTACCACATCTCAAGAACCAAGCAGCTGACGACCTGGCCAAGATGGGCTCCACTCGAAAGCCAGTACCCAAGAATGTGTTCCTGGAACACCTACACTCGCCCACGATCAAGGAATATCCTTTTGTGGAAGAGCCCCGCAGCCATTCGGGCCTTCCAATCTGACTGAAGTAGATATTCCGCAGTAATTGATCTGGTCCAAGAGGTATTGGTCATCACTCCCGAGTGGACTGAACCGTATCTGGTATACTTGCTCCGGCAAGAGCTCCCAGAGGACGAAGATGAGGCCCGCCAGATCATCCGCCGATCCAAAGCTTTCACCGTCATGTGAGATCAACTGTACAAGAAAAGTACGACTGGAGTCACTCAGCGATGCATATCCCCAGAGGAAGGGCAACAAATACTGCAAAAAATTCACTCGGGAACATGTGGACATCATGCGTCCTCTTGGACCCTGGTCGCCAAAGCATTCAGAGCCGGATTCTATTGGCCCTGAGCCAACGAAGCCGCCCGAGAAATAGTGGACCAGTGCGTCGGATGCCAGTTCTATGCAAACCAGTCGCACAAGCTAGTGTCTTCCCTGAAGACTATCCCCCTCACTTGGCCATTTGTCATCTGGGGACTCGACATGGTCGGCCCTCTCCGGACTGGGGCTGGTGGCTTCACGCACCTGTTGGTAGCAGTGGACAAGTTCACCAAATGTATCGAAGCCAAGCCCATAAAGAAGCTGGACTCGGCCACCGCGATTCAGTTCATCAGGGAGATCATCTTCAGGTTCGGAGTTCCACACAGCATCATCACCGACAACGGGTCTAACTTCGATTCAGACAAGTTCCGTGAGTTCTGCTACACCTAGGGCACTCGGGTTGACTACGCCTCCGTGGCACACCTGCAGTCGAATGGATAAACCGAGAGAGCAAATGGACTCATACTTCAGGGATTGAAACCTCGCCTCATGCGTGATCTGACTCATGCAGCAGGTGCATGGGTGACTGAACTACCGTCAGTCCTCTGGGGCCTGCGAATGACCCCAAATCGATCCATGAACCATACCCCATTCTTCATGGTGTACGGGTCGGAGGCGGTCTTGCTGAGTGATCTACTCCACAATTCTCCCTGGGTGGATCTTTACTCCGAAGCTGAAGCTGAGGAAGCAAGGCAGGATGGCCTAGACCTTCTGGAGGAAGAATGTGAGCTAGCGCTTATAAGATCAACGTTGTATCAACAAGACTTACGCCACTACCATGATAGACACGTCAGGGGACGTGCCTTCCAGGAAGGAGACCTGGTCCTCCGAGTGGATCAACAGAAACCTCACAAGCTAGAACCCCCCATGGGAGGGACCATTCGCCATCTCCAAGGTCTTGCATAATGGAGCATACAGACTGTACAACTTCACCAGAGGAATAGAAGAGCCCAGAGCTTGGAATGCAGATCTGCTTCGCAAGTTTTATACTTAGAATAAAATTTCTCCCTTGTAATAGTTAGTCCGAATGAACTTAGATGAATAAAAGTCTCACTTTTTCCATATATCGTCTAGTTCGACCTACGGTCGCATCTCACTCAGGTGATTAATCACATTCGGAAACTAACACACCTCCAGTGGGTGAAAAGGTGAGAGAGCTTAGCTGCGAACCAGCTTTTGTTGGGAAACGTTGCATGGAAAACAAATTTTTTTTGTACACACACGCAAGATCTATCCATGGAGATGTATAGCTATGAGAGGGGAGAGCATCTTCATACCCTTGAAGATCGCAAAGCGGAAGCGTTTATCAACGCGGTTGATGTAGTCGTACACCTTCACGATCCGTCCCGATCAAGTACTGAACGTACGGCACCTCCGCGTTTAGCACACATTCAACTCGATGACGTCCTCGCCTTCTTGATCCAGCAAGACGGTCGAAGTAGTAGATGAGTTCCGGCAGCACGACGGCGTGGTGACGGTGTTGGTGAAGAACAATCTCCACAGGGCTTCGCCAAGCACTACAGAAACTAGACAGAGGATAAACTAGAGAGGATGGGGTTGCTGGGACATGGCTTGGTGAATCTTGATGTGTCTTGGGTGCTAGTCCTGCCCCTCTATTTATATGTTGAGCCATGGGGTCGAAACTTGGAGTAAAAGCCTCCTTAAAGTCGGTTTTTCCCAAAAGGCAAGAGTCCTTCTTGGACTCCAGGGCTAGATGCCAGGGTTCCTGGCGTCTGGCCCCTGGCCTCCGCAAAACTTCCTTTTACACTTTCCAAAACCCTTGTGGGCTTTACCCCTCGGCCCAAATAAAGTGATCTCGTGCCCAAACATTTCGGGAAACATCTGAAACCCCTTCCGGTGAATTCCGGAACCTTTCCGGAGACCAAACAGTATTATCCCATATATCAATCTTTACCTCCGGACTATTCCGGAGCTCCTCGTCATGTCCGAGATCTCATTCGGAACACCGAACAACATTCGGTCACCAACATACATAACTCATATAATACTATATCATCAACGAACGTTAAGCGTGCGGACCCTACGGGTTCGAGAACTATGTAGACATGACCGAGACACCTCTCCGGTCAATAACCAATAGCGGAACCTGGATGCCCATATTGGCTCCTACACATTCTACGAAGATCTTTATCGGTCGAACCTTATGACAACATACGTAATTCCCTTTGTCCATCGGTATGTTACTTGCCCGAGATTCGATCGTCGGTATCTTCATACCTAGTTCAATCTCGTTACCGGCAAGTCTCTTTACTCATTTCGTAATACATCACCTCGTGACTAACTCCTTAGTCATTTGCTTGCAAGCTTATGATGTGTATTACCGAGAGGGCCCAGAGATACCTCTCCGATACTCGGAGTGACAAATCCTAATCTCGATTTATGCCAACTCAACAAACACCTTCGGAGATACCTGTAGAGCATCTTTATGATCACCCAGTTACATTGTGATGTTTGATAGCACACAAGGTATTCCTCCGGTATCCGGGAGTTGCATAATCTCATAGTCGAAGGAATAAGTATTTGACATGAACAAAGCAATAGCAATAAAACTGAACGATCATTATGCTAAGCTAATGGATGGGTCTTGTCCATCACATCATTCTCCTAATGATGTGATCCCGTTATCAAATGGCAACACATGTCCATGGTTAGGAAACCTTAACCATCTTTGATCAATGAGCTAGTCTAGTAGAGGCTCACTAGGGACACGGTATTTGTTTATGTATTCACACATGTATTTAAGTTTCTGATCAATACAATTCTAGCATGAATAATAAACCTTTATCATGAATAAGGAAATATAAAATAACAACTTTATTATTGCCTCTAGGGCATATTTCCTTCAGCTTTCGTCTAAGTTAAAAAACAATCCGAGTGAGGATCCGCTCCACACTCGGGGGCTTAGCCGTGAACCAGCTTTCGCCTAAGTTAAAAAACAATTTGAGTGAGGATCCGTTCCACACTCGGGGGCTTAGCCACGAACTAGCTTTCGCCTAAGTTAAAAAACAATCCGAGAGAGGATCCGCTCCACACTCGGGGGCTTAGCCGCGAACTAGCTTTCGCCTAAGTTAAAAAATAATCCAAGTGAGGATCCGCTCCACACTCGGGGGCTTAGCCGTGAACCAACTTTCGCCTAAGTTAAAAAACAATCCGGGTGAGGATCCGCTCCACACTCGGGGGCTTAGCCGCGAACTAGCTTTCGCCTAAGTTAAAAAACAATCAGAGTGAGGATCCGCTCCACACTTGGGGGCTTAGCCGCGAACCAGCTTTCGCCCAAGGTCAAACAAAACACAAAGCAAATAGAAGCGCAAAGGGTTTCAAATTAAAGTCCTGATTCGTCCGAATGTCTCCAAGGCAAAACGAGCCCAAACACTCGACAAAGTATTTCATTACATCAACCACCCAGCATTCCGGGGTAAATTCAATCAAGTGTTTTTAAGCTTCAGGCAGAGGGCTGGCTGGATCAACGAAGGTCTCCAGATCGATCCCATCGGTGATGTGAGTGGCGGCTTCAACGAAGGTCTCCATAAAATCCTCAAAGTTGAGGTTCTTCTTGTTCATCACTCAGAGGTTCTTCAGCTTCTCTTCGTCCATGTTCTTGCAATGAACGCGGACGAGTGACAGCGCCACATCAGCACCACTCCGGGCGGCGGATTTCTTCCAAGCTTTCACCCGAGCGGGAACATCGTTCAACCGCATCAGGATTGACTCCAGGTCCTTCTGAATCTCTTCACCCCGCTGCAACTCCTCGTCAATCCGACACACCGCACCTTTTGCCCGAGTGATGAAGCCTAAGGGAGTCCTGGATTAAGGGGTCCTCGGGTGTCCGGGCTATGTAATGTGGGCCGGACTGATGGGCCATGAAGATACAAGACAGAAGACTCTCTCCCGTGTCCGGATGGGACTCTCCTTGGCGTGGACGGCAAGCTTGGCGTTCGGATATGAAGATTCCTTTCTCTGTAACCGACTTTGTACAACCCTAGCCCCCTCCGGTGTCTATATAAACTGGAGGGTTTAGTCCGTAGAGGTAATCATAATCACAATCATAATCAGACAGGCTAGACTTCTAGGGTTTTAGCCATTACGATCTCGTGGTAGATCAACTCTTGTAATACTCATATTCATCAAGATCAATCAAGCAGGACGTAGGGTATTACCTCCATAGAGTGGGCCCGAACCTGGGTAAACATCGTGTCCCCCGTCTCCTGTTACCATCGACCTTAGACGCACAGTTCGGGACCCCCTACCCGAGATCCGCCGGTTTTGACACCGACATTGGTGCTTTCATTGAGAGTTCCGCTGTGTTGTCGCTAGAAGACTCGATGGCTCCATCAATCATCCACAACGATGCTGCCTTGAGGGAGGTCTTTCTCCCCGGCCAGATCTTCGTATTCGGCGGCTTCATGCTGCGGGCCAACTCGCTTGGTCATCTAGAGCAGATCGATAGCTACGCCCCTGGCCGTCAGGTCAAGTTTGGAAGCTTGAACTATGTTGCTGATATCCGCGGAGACTTGATCTTCGACGGATTCGAGCCCATGGCAGCCGCTCCCTGCCACCGCGATGAACATGACCTAAATCTGTCATCGGACCATACCCGGGAGATAGCTCCTGTAACTGCCCTGGCCCTAGATCCGGAGCAGATTGCGCCATCCGAGGACGGGAAGCTCAACCCCGCCACGGAAGCCGCAGGCTCAGCGGCGTTGGAGCCGCACACAGACCCAACTTCGAACAAGATCTGTGTCACCGGAACCTTGGACTCGTCTCCGGCAACAGGTTCCGAACCGCGTGTGTCTGCGCCCGTCGAGCTCAATCGGGCGCCGATCGTCGAGTTCAGCTCCGCGGACATCTTCCAGCACTCACCTTTGGGTGATGTGCTTAACTCATTAAAAACACTCTCCTTAGCGGGGGACTCGCAGCCGAACTATATCCGGTTTGAACTGGGGGCTGAGGACGGAGAATTTTGCTTCCCACCCACCGCCCACTTCATTGCCACTGTCGAAGATTTAACCGACATGCTCGATTACGACTCCGAAGACATCGACGGTATGGACGCCGATGCCGGAGAGGAGCAGGCCCAAAACCCGCCGTTTACTGGGCGCTGGACAGCCACCTCCTCGTATGATGTGTACATGGTGGATACCCCCAAAGAGAATAACGGCGATAACAAGAAAGATCCAGTCGAGGATACACCTCCTGAGACACGGCCAAAGTGCCGACGTCAGCGGCGCCGCTCTAAATCACGTCGTGGAAAAGACAGCAATACCGGCATGAGAGAGAACAATACTCCGGATGAGGCCAAAGACAAAGAAGATCCCGTCGAGCTGACTTTCGAACAGGATGATAGGGAAGATGGGCAAGCCAGCCCTGATGAACGGGCCATAAACGAAGACTCGGAGGACAGCAACTATCTTCCACCCTCCGAAGATGAGGTGAGCCTCGGCGATGAAGACTTTATCGTGCTTGAGGAACCCGTCGAGCAGGAGCGCTTTAAGCGCCGGCTAATAGCCACCGCGAAGAGCTTGAAAAAGAAACAGCAGCAGCTTCAAGCTGATCAAGATCTACTCAACGACAGATGGACTGATGTCCTGGCAGCTGAGGAATACAGACTCGAGCGCCCCATTAAAAGTTATCCGAGGCGTAAACTGCTACCCCAGTTCAACGACGAGGCACTTAAGCCCATGCCATCAACACATAATGCGGCTGACCGACCACCACGTGGCCGGGACAAAGCGGCAACTCAAGCCGAACACCAGCCCATACTACCTCGCCGCAAAAGCAGAGACATAACAGCCCGGGGTCATACATATGACCTGCGGCAGGACCTGGACAATAGAGCAGGTCAGTCCAGATCAATCTACGGATCGCGGGGGCATGCCCTGGCGCGCGACGACGGCTATCAAGCCAGACGTGACAAACATAACCACGCCCGGGCCGAAGACTGCCGACGAACTCAATCCGAGCTACGTCGCGACGTGGCCCGATATAGAGGCGCCGCACACCCCCTCTGCTTCACTGATGAAGTAATGGAGCACGAATTCCCAGAAGGGTTTAAACCCGTAAATATCGAATCATATGATGGAACAACAGATCCCGCGGTATGGATTGAGGATTTTCTTCTCCATATTCATATGGCCCGCTGTGATGACCTTCACGCCATCAAATACCTCCCATTAAAACTCAAGGGGCTAGCTCGGCACCGATTAAACAGTCTGCCTGAAAACTCTATTGGCAGCTGGGAGGACTTAGAAGACGCCTTCCGCGACAACTTCCAAGGCACATATGTACGACCTCCGGATGCCGATGACTTAAGTCACATAGTTCAACAGCCTGGAGAGTCGGCCAGGAAATTCTGGACTAGGTTCCTAACTAAAAAGAACCAGATCGTCGACTGCCCGGATGCCGAAGCCCTAGCGGCCTTTAAGCATAGCATCCGCAACAAATGGCTCGCTCGTCACCTCGGCCAAGAAAAACCGTAGTCCATGGCAGCCCTCACGGCACTCATGACCCGCTTTTGTGCGGGCGAGGATAGTTGGCTAGCTCGTAGCAATAACACTGCAAGCGATGCCGGTACCTCTGAAGCCAAGAATAGCAATGGCAAGCCCTGACGCAGCAGGCACAAGCGCCGAAGCAATGGTGGCACCGCCAATGACACGGCGGTCAACGCCAGCTTTAGTGGCTCCAAGTCCGGCAAGCGGAAGAAGCCATACAAAAGAAACAATACGGGCTCATCCAGCTTGGACCGCATACTCGATCGTCCATGCCAGATCCACGGCACCCCTGATAAACCAGCCAATCATACCAACAAAGACTGTTGGGTTTTTAAACAGGCCGGCAAGTTAAAAGCCGACACAAGGAGAAGGGGTCGCAAAGCGAGGACGATGACGAGGAGTCCCATCCGCCGAACACAGGAGGGCAGAAGAAGTTCCCTTCCCAGGTTAAAACGGTGAACATGATATACGCCACTCATATCCCCAAAAGGGAGCGCAAACGAGCGCTCAGGGACGTCTACGCGATGGAGCCAGTCGCCCCAAAGTTCAACCCATGTTCTACCTGCCCGATCACCTTCGATCGCAGGGACCATCCGACCAGTATTCGTCATGGCGGTTCAGCCGCACTGGTCCTCGATCCAATTATTGATGGATTCCATCTCACGAAAGTCCTTATGGACAGCGGCAGTAGTCTTAATCTGCTCTACCAAGACACTGTCCGCAAAATGGGCATTGACCCTTCACGAATCAAGCCCACCACAGCTACCTTCAAGGGAGCAGTGTCCGGCGTAGAAGCTCGCTGCACGGGCTCAAGTACATTAGAAGTTGTTTTCGGCTCGCCGAACAACTTTAGAAGCGAAGGCTTGACCTTCGATATCGTCCCGTTGCGCAGCAGCTACCACGCACTACTCAGGCGTACCGCTTTTACTCATTTTAATGCGGTCCCACATTACGCCTATTTCAATCTTAAGATGCCCGGTCCACGCGGCGTCATCATGATAAATGGAAATACGGAATGCTCCCTCCGTACAGAGGAGCGTACCATGGCTACTGCAGCCGAAGTACAAAGCGGCCTTATCAAGCCGCGTACCTCATCGGCCGTCAAGCCGCCGGTCTCTACTAGACAGAACCGATCAATCTCAGAGCTGGATTAGCAGTTCGGCCTTCGTCATCCGCCCCATATAGCCGCGAAGTTTATACCGCGCATACATAATTATGCACTTAAAATACCATGGTCATCGGCGGAGGCACAGTACGGACAGGCCTACAATGCGGTCCGCACCCTCATAGTCTTTTTACTTTTTCTAACTATTTTTTATCTTTTACAACAGGTGATTCAAAGCCTGGTCATCTTACGGACTCTTTCTAAAGTTCGGCTTCGTATAAATAACCAAAGGCTATTCCTCCTAAGGAGTCCTTTAACTGAGGCAAGGCAGCGCAGACGTGCGACAGGAGGTCCTAATGATTTTAGTAAGATCGCACTCTTTATTTTAAACCTGTAAAGTGCCTTTTTTTTCCTCAGCCCTCGGCCCCCGGCTTGTTAAATAACCCGGGTAGGGGCGTTATAATCTGTAAAAATTGCGTTTGACGTGTCAATCAGATTCCAGTGAACATAACCCGTATTCAGTATTCGCTTTTTCTACGTACTGAATTTTGCTTCTTCGGTTCTTTCACGAACGCACCTCGACACAAATTGCCAGGGGCTCGATACGGCAACACATGAGTTGCCGACAAGTCCGAACAGCTTTTCAGCATACTTCGGCGTCACGAGTTTTGGCCTTATATGCATCAGCTCCGAATCATGTCTTTGGTCAATAGTTGGGTTGCCCGGCTCCTGTGCTTACTACCTTACGTTCCGCTATATCGGCTAGGGTAGTAAAGGGAGAACTACTGCGATTGTGTCCTGGCTTATCCGGATGAGCACCTCAGTAGTGAAAGCCGAAAACTGGCTATCATGATGCGGCGAGAGCTGGTCAACCACTCGATGACTCATCAGAATCTTTCGCGATTCTTCCCATATTACACGAAGGACCGTTCTTCTGGTCACCTATGTAACGCACCGTATTTGGGTAAACGCGTACATACCAGGGGCTATATCATAGACCCGCCGTCAAACTCCTATGGCTAAGTGAAAGTGTTAAAGCCCTATAGTCCGATTGCCTAGTTCGCCGCATTGACACCTCCTTCATGGACCAAGACGTTGGGTTAAGAGTGATCAATTGCTTTTCCGAACACCCCCGTATTATATGCGAGGAGGCTGAAGCCAACGACTGGCAAACTTTCAGATTACACTACGAACGGCCGCACAGGAGGCACCAAAACTTTCAGGCAAAAGTATAAAATATGGCCTTAATATATCATAATATTGTCTTTACAAATTTGGTATACTCACTCGAACATCATATTTTTCGAGCACTGACCCTCTATCAAGCGGGCACCCTCTAGGACATCCTCAAAATAATGCTCTGGCGTGTGATGGTCCTTGCCCTCGGGTGGACTCTTTGCTGCAATATCGATGGCCTTCATCTTCGCCTAGTACGTCTTGACGCGGGCAAAGGCCATTCATGCACCCTCAATGCACGTTGACCGCTTAACAGCGTCGATACGCGGCACCGCATCAACAAGTCGCTGCACCAAACCGAAATAACTATTCAGAATTGGCTTAGTCGGCCACAGCCGGACTACGACGTCCTTCATGTCCGATCCGGATATCTTGTGGAGTTCGGCCCACTGGGCCATCTGTTCGTTCAGTAACAGCGGACGCTTCGGCATGCTGAATTGCGACCAGAAAAGCTTCTCCGTCGCATGTCCTTCTTGCGTTTGGTAAAACTGTGCCGCATCGGAGACACTCTTCGGCAAGTCCAAGAATGCGTCTGGAGAACTCCACATTTGATTAAGGGGGGCATACTTCGGATCACCAAATTTAGTCTGTAATAAGAAAGGCTTACCAGCCGCTATCTCCCCAGCTTGCCGGATCTCTTCCCGAGCCGCTCTAGACTCGGACCGTGCTTCTCTGGCCTCTTGTAAGGCCTTGCCGAGATTGATCGTTCTGGCTTTGTTATCCTTCTCGAGGAATTCGCATCGAACATTGGCATCCTTTAGCTCGCACGTCATGGTAGATATTCTCTCCTCGTACTGGCGCCGAGCAGCCTGTTCGGCCTTTAACTCAGCAGCTGCCTTCTTGGCAGCCGCTTCACTCGTCCTGCCTTGCTCCTTGGCCCGGGCAAGCTTAGCCCGTAGGGCCTCAACTGCGGCAGCATTATCTATAGTTATGCATATCTCAGTA
Organism: Thinopyrum elongatum; assembly: GCA_011799875.1. NCBI lineage: Eukaryota > Viridiplantae > Streptophyta > Magnoliopsida > Poales > Poaceae > Thinopyrum > Thinopyrum elongatum. Next base: position 467,237,042 of record CM022297.1, read on the forward strand.
TACAATTTTCAGCGTCATGCACACATTATCATACTTACATATACTGACTGCCCTAAACACATACCTTGCGCCTCGTCGAGCCACCTGTTAATCAGTGTGAGGTCGTCATCCGCCACATCAAGTTTCTGCTTCAGCCTTGCAACCTCTGTAGCTGGGGCAGTCATGATGGATGAAACAGCCTGTGTGCCAATTCATAAGATTAGTTCCTGGGAATATCTTTTTGATCCTCTGATCGCCTCCCTTCGGACGCCAATCAGAGTCTCAGGCGCTACTATCTATACACAGGTGCATTTTGCACGTAGAAGTGTAATTGAGGATATTACATTACATACCTCGAAGCCACCTAGCAGGCTCATGAAGGATTCATTCAATCCGCTTTTCGCGGACAGAATCCTCTCAACTATCGTACCCATTAAGGTACGATGTTCCTCTGAAACGGACGCACGTTGCAGGATGCCCGTCAATGTATCCGGTGCCCCCGGATCCCTGGGAGCGGCCGTGGGAGTACGGGCTTCCTTCGGAAGAATATGTTTAACCGACTCTAGAGTCGTCCCCGGCTGCAAACCGGATAGCCCGGGCCCTTTATTGTTGATCCCCATAGGGTCCGCATGCCCCGGACTCTGGACGGCCGAAGTATCACCTTCGGGCGTAGTTTTCATTATCCCTCGCACCGCTTGTTGATCGGGAGAGATCCTCCAGGACGACACCTCGGCGTCGTCCGCCCTGTCGGGCGAGAAGGTCTGTGGAGGCGTATCGCTTTCCATCATCTCTGGAAGAAGATCCCCCGAGGAGGAGGACTGTTGAGGAAGACTGCGTGCCGGACTGCAAACACATATATTTTAAATGTTACCCTGGTAACTGGAAAGCAATGGGATATGTTTCGGACACCCCTGTTCACTTAGGATTCGGCTAAGGGCTTGTCCTTACGGAGGAACTGCGCGACAACGTCGTCTTCGGAACCCGAGCCACCTGACAGGGACATCTTCCCTCGCTTAAGAGCCTTTGCTTCCAAATCTTCGGAGGCGGCCCTCTTCTTCCCATCGGGAGAGGGGGTGTCAGTTTCTTCTTCTCTTTTGTCTTCGGAAGAGGGAGTTTCAACCTCCCCGGACATAGCACCTCTGCAATAGAGGTCACCTTTGGCCTTCTTCCTCTCCTCTTTGTCCCCCTTCGCCGACACTTGGTATGGCGCCGGAGCCAGCATCCTTGTTAACACAGGATCTGCTGAGTCTTCGGGAAGAGGGGCCGAACACCTAATTCTTTCCACCTTCTTGATCCAGCCCTGGTCGAAGATGGTTTTCTCAGTATATTGTTACAAGATATTTAACTAAGCTGTGTTCAGAGAGTCGAGGGCCTACCGAGGTATCCGGATGGTTGTAGTCGAGGCCGATGTCCTCGGTAGTATCCGGCCACTGTTTTCGTGTCTCGAAGAATAACTTCCACATTCCTTTGTGCGTCGTGCCAAAGAAGTGCTGAAGAGTCCGTGGTCCTTCCGGATTGAACTCCCACATGCGGAGGGGCCATCGCTGGCACGGCAGGACCCGGCGGACTAGCATTACCTGGATTACGTTGATGAGGCCGGTGTCCTTCTCAAGGAGGCTCCGGATGCGGCTTTGTAGCGTCTGCACTTCGTCCGTTGATCCCTAGTCCAGCCCCTTATTAATCCATGATGCGAGCCGTAATGGAGGGCCCGACCGGAACGCAGGTGTAGATGTCTGCTTGGTGCCACGGGGTTCAGTGATGTAAAACCACTCCCGCTGCCATAGGTTGGAGGTTTCCGTGAAAGAGCCTTTTGGCCAAGGTGTATGGATGAGTTTGCTCACCGTAGCACCGCCGCACTCCGCTTGCTTCCCATCGACCACCTTCGGCGTCATCTTAAAGGTCTTGAGCCATAAGCCGAAGTGTGGAGGAATCCGGAGAAAGGCCTCGCACATGACGATGAACACCGAGATGTGAAGAAAGGATTCCGGAGCCAGATCATGAAAATCTAGCCCATAATAGAACATGAGTCCGCGAACGAAGGGATGGAGAGCGAACCCTAGCCCTCGGAGGAAGTGAGAGATGAATATGACCCTCTCGCCAGATCTGGGAGTAGGAATGACCTGCCCTTGGGCAGGGAGCCTGTGGGGGATTTCTGCGGTCAGGTATCTTGCCGCCCGGAGCTTCGCGATATCCTCCCCTGTGACAGAGGAGGCCACCCACCGGCCTTGAAGGTTGGGTCCGGACATGGCTAGGAGGCTCGGAACCAATAAATTGAACCTTGGGTGCTAGAACTCGAGGTTGGAAAAGATGAGGAAGGGGAAAGCATGGAGGAGAAAGACGGGTCTGTGCCCCTTTATAAAGGCGATGAATATAAAAAACGCCTCCTCCTAGGCCTCAAAACCTGCCTATTCCCAAAGAATCATACCAACAGGACGGTTGGGTTAACCACGCCCGTATTGATGAGAATCCCGTAATAAAGGGGACACGGTCTCTGCTTCGACAAGACGTGCCAATAAAACCGCTTCTCGAAACATGGAGCGGGAGGCTAAAGGAAAAAAACGGTTCAGAATAATGACCGTGCAGGAACGTGGTGTTGCGTTACAGAAAGTTGTCAGCAGATTGGACTCGTGAAATATTATACTCTCTGCGGTTGTGTGTGGTACTTGTTTTGTAGAGCCGGACACGTTTTCTGTGCTCGAAGTCTGTTTTGGAGTATTCGGAGGAGGAACCCGCCTTGCAATGCCGAAGACAATCTGCGCGCCGGACACATCGTCATTGAAGCCTGGTTCAGGGGCTACTGAGGGAGTCCTCGATTAAGGGGTCCTCGGGCGTCCGGGCTACGTAATGTGGGCCGGACTGATGGGCCATGAAGATACAAGACAGAAGACTCTCTCCCGTGTCCGGATGGGACTCTCCTTGGCGTGGACGGCAAGCTTGGCGTTCGGATATGAAGATTCCTTTCTCTGTAACCGACTTTGTACAACCCTAGCCCCCTCCGGTGTCTATATAAACCGGAGGGTTTAGTCTGTAGAGGCAATCATAATCACAATCATAATCAGATAGGCTAGACTTCTAGGGTTTTAGCCATTACGATCTCGTGGTAGATCAACTCTTGTAATACTCATATTCATCAAGATCAATCAAGCAGGACGTAGGGTATTACCTCCATAGAGAGGGCCCGAACCTGGGTAAACATCGTGTCCCCCGTCTCCTGTTACCATCGACCTTAGACGCACAGTTCAGGACCCCCTACCCGAGATCCGCCGGTTTTGACACTGACAAAGCCCAATGCATTCTCCAAGCGGTCTTCAAGCCGAAGGATGGCAAGGGCGGCGTTGTCAGCGACAAGCGACCTAGAAGGGTCCAGATCCCTCTCTATCCTCTGTAGCTCCAGTTCCTTGTTATAGCAATGCTCTGCGTCAAAAAGGATGATCTGTGAGCGGATGATCAAGGAAAGTTTGGCAATATGCAGATTTCACTCGGCCGAAGAAAAACTTACCAACGAGCTTCTCACTAAACTCTTCACATACGTCTTCGATGTGCTTCTCCAGGGCATCCTTCTTGTCAGTCAGCTGGGTGACCTTCTCGTCCAGTTTGACCTTCTCCTGAGCGAAGACCTTGGCGGCAGCCTTAAGTTTCTTGATCTCCTCCTCCAACTTGCCGACTGAAGCCAGCTTCTCGTCGGCGAGTTTGGCCTTGGTCCTTGCTTCCTTTTGGGCCAGCACCAGGTCCTTGTCCTTGTTCTCCAGCGCCTGCTTCATGGTTTCTAAAGAAATAGAAGTCCTGAGCCTCATTACGAGTTGGGCATTCTCGCTACGAACATCTGTCGGAGCGAAATGATTCGGATCAAGAGGGAAGAACAACATTTAGCTATCGATCGGAGGAAATAGCTTACCTCCCATGGCCTTCTTCTCCTGCTCCAGTTGGGCGCTCTTGAGTTTCTCAGCCTCCAAGTCAAGTCGAAGGGATGTCACCTCCTTCTCCATCGCAACATAGTGGGATCCCATCTCGCAAGTCCTCTGCAACATACAAAAACAGTCAGTCGGAAGATCCTGAAGGGAAATTAAAAGCAGTAACTCACAAACATCTGGGCATGCGCCGCTGGAAGGAACAAGCTCGATCAATATTAGATCCTGAAGTACCCTTGGATTACTAAGCGGACTATTCACTCGGTCATCACCCCAAGAGGAACAAGCTTGACCAGTACCAAATCCTCAAGTATGTTCTGATTACCGAGTTGCCCGTGCACTACCGAGGGGAACAAGCTCGACCTATACCAGATCTTGAAGTAACTCTGTTCCATCCTCACTCGGCTGGCCCCTGAGTCGACGATGAAGAAGATAGAGGACAACAACACAAGATGACCTACTTCACTCGGCCGACTCCCGAGTCGGTAGTGAAGGCAATCTTACTTATCATCTCACCAGTGAACGAGTGTCATAAGGCGCCCCGAACGCCTAATAACAAGTTCTAAAGGCTACCACCGATCGCCAGCGATTAACGGCAGCCTCGGGGACTACACCCAGTGGGTGCACTCAGCGTGCACCCACTGGAAAGTGACTCGTCGATGAGCTTAAAAAAAGCTCTAAGACTACCGCCGACTGCTCCAGTCAATGGTAGCCTCGAGGACTACACCCAGTGGGTGCACTCAGCGTGCCCCCACTGGATCATGTCCATTCGACTACGCTCTGGCTAGACTCTGAGTGGACATAAGAAGATTCTACGTACACTCAAAGACTCCTACCAACTGACTCCAGTCGACAGGAGCCTCGGGGACTACACCCAGTGGGTGCACTCAGCGTGCCCCCACCGGATCATGTACACCTAGTGGGTGTGCTCCGTACAAACCCACTCGCAGAAATCCTACTACAATCCTATTACGAGAAAAGAAGAAACTTCGACTGGAAATTATACTCACAAAGTCACAATGGTACTTACTCGGACATTGGTCTCCAGTGCCGCGCTGGCGTTGTAGGCGTCCTTCAGTCGGCTACACATAAAACCCACCTGGATCAACGCTTCCTTACTCGCCCCCACCTGATCCTCTAGGACATGGTACAGGGGGAAAGAAGTAGCTGGAGCTGACACAGGTGCAGGAGTTGGCCTCGGGGCTGGGATCACCGCCGTTCCACTCGGAGGAGCCTGGGTAGACCCTGCGGGGGGCACCATGATAACCCACAAGTATAGGGGATCGCAACAGTTTTCGAGGATAGAGTATTCAACCCAAATTTATAGATTCGACACAAGGGGAGCCAAAGAATATTTGCAAGTATTAGCAGCTGAGTTGTCAATTCAACCACACCTGGAGATTAATTATCTGCAGCAATATGATCAGTAGCACAGTAATATGATAATTTTGATAGTAGTGGTAACAGTAACAGTAACGGTGACAGTGATAGCAATAATTTTGTAGCAGTTGTGACAGCAGCAATAGCAATAGTAACTTAGCAGAAACAATATGTGGAAAATTCGTAGGCATTGGATCGGTGAATTCGTTGGATGATATTCATCATATAACATTCATAACCTAGGGCGATACGGCACTAGCTCCAGTTCATAAATATAATGTAGGCAATGTATTCCGTAAATAGTCATACGTGCTTATGGAAAGAACTTGCATGACATCTTTTGTCCTACCCTCCCGTGGTAGCGGGGTCCATAAGGAAACTAAGGGATATTAAGGCCTCCTTTTAATAGAGAACCGGAACAAAGCATTAGCACATAGTGAATACATGAACTCCTCAAACTATGGTCATCACGGGAAAGTATCCCAACTATTGTCACTCCGGGGTTTACGGATCATAACACGTAATAGGTGACTATAACTTGCAAGATCGGATCTAGAACATAGATATAATGGTGATAACATAAACAGTTCAGATCTGAAATCATGGCACCCGGGCCCAAGGTGACAAGCATTAAGAATGGCAAAGTCATAGCAACATCAATCTCACAACATAATGGATACTAGGGATCAAGCCCTAACAAAACTAACTCGATTACATGATGAATCTCATCCAACTCCCTCACCGACCAGCGAACCTACAAAGGAATTACTCACTCCCAGTGGGGAGCATCATGGAATTGGCGATGGAGAAGGGTTGGTGATGACAAAGATCGAAGATTCCCCTCTCCGGAGCCCCAAACAGACTCCAGATCTGGCCTCCCGAGGAAGAACAGGAGGTGGCGGCGGCTCTGTCTCGTGAAACGCGATAATTCTTTCTCCCTCATTTTTTCTCCGGAAATAGGATTTTATAGCGTCGGAGATAGGGTCAGCGGGGCCACCAGGTGGGCACAACCCACCTGGGCGCGCCAGGAGGGGGGCGCGCCCTGGTCGGTTGTGCTCACCCAGGGGCCTCCCTCTGGTGGTTCTTGGCTCCAGTATTTTTCTTTTATTCCATAAAAATTCTCCAAAAAGTTTCGTTCCATTCCGAGAACTTTTATTTCTGCACAAAAACAACACCATGGTAATTATGCTGAAAATAGCGTCAGTCCGGGTTAGTTTCATTCAAATCATGCAAATTAGAGTCCAAAACAAGAGTAAAAGCATTAGGAAAAGTTGATACGACGGGACATATCAACTCCCCCAAGCTTAAACCTTTGCTTGTCCTCAAGCAATTCAGTTGATAAACTGAAAGTGAAAAAGAAAAACTTTTACGAACTCTTTTGCTCTTGTTTACATAAATAAGCTTAAGTAGCACCCAGGTTTTCAGCAAGGATTATAACTAACCATGTCAACAATAACTCTTAGAAATTATATTAACTCATATCAATGGCATAAGCAACTAGCGAGCAATAATAAGATATCTCGAATGACAGCACTTTGTCAAAACAATCATGATATAATATGACAACAGTGGTATCTCGCTAGCCCTTTCTGAGACCGCAAAACATAAATGCAGAGCACCTCCAAAGTTCAAGCAGTGACTAAACATTGTAATTCATGGTAGAAAAGATCCAGTCACGATGCATCCAACATTAGCTATACATAATGCATGAGGATGACAATAGTGCTCTCAGATCTGGTGCTTATTTGAGAAGGTGATGACACAACATAAAATTAAATAGATAGTCCCTTCGCAGAGGGAAGCAGTGATTTGCAGTGGTGCCAGAGCTCAGATTTTTAAAACAGAGATAAATGAAATTTTGAGAAATGTACATTTCCTGTTTACTTCACGACCATTAGTTATCGATATCTTCCATGCTAAACACATTAGTGGCGGTTCCCAAGCGATAAAAGTAAAGGTTTACTCCCCCTCCACCAACAAACACACTCCACGGCTAGCCGAATCCACGAGTACCGTCCATACCAACATCAGTCCTGGGGGAGTTTTGTTTAATTATTTGCAATTTTTGAATTCGGGACTGGGAATCCCTATTACCGCCCTCTCGTGCGAGGACGAGTGAATAAACACTCATCATGAGAATAACCCGCTTAGCATGGAAGATATTGACTACCTCCTGTCACTCCATTAACAATCCAGGCACACAAAAACGGATGTTTATTTGAAGTTTTTAGAGGTGGCACATGCAAATTTACTTAGAACGGCAGGGTAATACCGCATATAGGTAGATATATGGTGGACTCATCTGGAATAACTTGGGTTTAAGGATTTTTTATGCACAAGCAGTTTTCCGCTTAGTACAGGCGAAGGCTAGCAAATAGGTTGAGAAGCGGCCAGCTAGAGAGCGAAAACGGTCATGAACATGCATTATGCATAAGTAACGTTGGATACTAGCATTAGTAGGATATGAACACCATGAACATAAATATCATCGAGGCTATGCTGGTTTTGATTCAACTACATGCATGAACATGTGCCAAGTCAAGCCACTCGAACATTCGGAGGAGGATACCATAGCATCATACCACATCACAATCATTTTAATGCATGTTGACATCCCAGATAAATCATTATCCACTCCTAGCTACTTAAGCATGGCATGAGAAACTATAATCTCTAATTGTCATTGCAAACATGTTTGATCATAATAGGCTGAATCATGGATACTAGGTTAAACATATTTACAAAAACAGAACAAGTTGAGTTCATGCCCGTTTCTCTCTACCACAGCCAGTTCATCAAATATCGTCATTATTGCCTTTCACTTGCACGACCGAATGGTATGAAAATAATAATAGTGCAAGAATGTCGTGGACTAAGCTGGAATCTGCAAACTTTTTATTCAAGAGGAGAAGACAAGGCAATTTGAGCTCTTTGTTAGATCAACAATAATGCATACGAGAGCCACTCAACATTTTCATCGTGGTCTTCTCCTCGGTATGACTCAATAAAAGGAAAAGAATTTCAGAGAAACACACTGAAATATTTTTGGAGTTTTTAGTTTTTCTTGAACAAAGCAAATTAAAGAGAAAAACAAAAATGAGAAAATCTATTTACACGGGAGAGCTCCCAACAAGCAAAAGAAGAACAAGGAAATCTTTTTGGGTTTTCTTTTAAATACTACAACTAACTAAACTAGAAAGAAAAACTGAAAATAAGCAAGCAACTTTTTTTTGTGATTTTCTCAAAGTTTTTCAAACACACAAGAAGAAAGCGAGAAAATAAATCAAGAATGGATAATACAATGAAAAAGTGTGAACACCGACAACTGGAATGAAATGTGCGAACATGAAGGAAATGTCGGTGGGCATACGTACTCCCCCAAGCTTAGGCTTTTGGCCTAGCTTGGTAATCACCACTCGTAGTAACCCTCAGGTCCCATGTTGAAGTGCTGTGGAGCGGGCACCTGAGCATCCCACTCCTGAGGCTCCTCCTCAGCCGCCGCCTGATTGTTCCGGTAGGAGATGATGTCATCTGGCATGATCCTGTATCCACCCCTGGCAATAGAATCAAACAAAGCAGGTGCAGACAACGGAATAATATCACGGGTATTCTCACTGAAAACCAGGTTGTAAGGAATATAAATAGTAGTGTTCTCGCCATCAATAAATTGATGAGCTACCATAGCCTGGCGATCTAAATAAACCTTGGTTAAATGATAATCATGTTGGCGAATCTGAATGTTAAAGTGACTCGCTAAACGAGTCGCATAAATACCACCATGAATTTTACCCTTGGATCTGTTAAGGTGCAGGTGACATGCAATGATAGCTCCTAGGCTATAAGTGTTATCGCCGTATAGTGCATGGCGTAAGACATCGAAATTGGGGGCACTAAGTGCACCAACCTTCTCTCTAGCAAGTAAATACTTCGCAATGAATAGAGCAAAATACTGCACAGAAGGAAACTACAAGCTAGTGGCGGTGACACTTGATACCCCTCTCTCATCTCCCACTAACAGAGTGCGATAAAAGTCCTCAAACTCTGCAGGCCTAGGCTCTCTCATTTCCCCGTCAGAAGGGATCAAGCATATATCACAAAATTCAGTAAGTGGTATCTAACGGGTTTCAGCATATAAATTAAACTGCACCTCAGGAGGGTTATTCCTACTTAGGAAATGAAAGCTTTGCACAAAGGAATTTATAAGGAGATGGTATTGTTCACACTCAGCTGCGATGAAGTCGGTGAGACCAGCATTAGCAGCAAATTGTGTGAACTCTTGACGGATCCCGGCTTCATCCATGAAGGGGTTGTGCGGCCATTCGCATGGCCGCACCTCTGCTATTCTCTGGGTGCGGAGATCATTGTCCGATGACTCCCCAATGACTCCCTTGGAGCTCTTCTTGGAAGCAAACTTCCTAAAGAAACTCATCTTATTCCTATGAACAAAATTCTAAAAAATTTAGTCCACAAAATTTTTGTCAACAAAACTTCACAAGATTGATAGCAACTACTCATAGAGATGTATAGAGGCCATATTGAGCATTCAAACTACTTAGAACTCTAAGAATTCAACATGCAAGCTCATCTATAGCAGCACCAAGAGTAGCTAATTATTCAAAATATAATCCACTAAAGCAAAAACTAATTGGACCAATGGAAGAGTCACATACCAAGTAGCTGTTGGGGAACGTTGCATGTGAAACAAAAAATTTCCTACGCTCACCAAGATCAATCTAGGAGATGAACATCTACGAGAGGAGAGATTGCATCTACATACCCTTGTAGATCACTAAGCGGAAGCATTAAGAAACGCGGTTGATGTAGTCGAACGTCTTTGCGATCCAATCACGATCCGTCCCGCGAACTCCTGATCCAAGTGCCGAACGGACGGCACCTCCACGTTTAACACACGTACGGCTTGATGACGCCTTCACCTCCTCGATCCAGCGAGCGATGGTGAAGTAGTAGCTTGAGTCCTCTGGCAGCACGACGGCGTGGTGGCGGTGGTGGTGGCAGAATCTCAGCAGAGCTTCGCTAAGCACTACGGAGAGGAAGAGGGATACGAGGGAGAGGAGAGGCAGCGCCGTGGCGTAGAGATGTGCTCAAAGGGGTGCGGCTGCCCTCTCTCTACCTCTCTATATATAGGGGAAGGGAGGAGGGGGTGGCGCCCCTAGGGTTTCCCCTAGGGGGGGGCGGCGGCCAGGGCAGATGGGATCTCCCCTAGGGTGACTTGCCCCCCAAGCCGGGTGGAGGGAAACCCTAGAGGGGGGCGCCCCACCTCTCCTGGTCACATGGAAAAGGGTGAGGGGGCGCACAGCCCCTTAGTGGGCTGGTTTGCCCCCTCCCCTTGGCCCATGGGGCACCCTAACACTTGCCGGGGGCCCCCGAAACCCCTTTCGATCATGCTGGTCATCACCCGGTACCCCCGGAACACTTCTGGACTCCAATACCCTTCGTCCAATATATCAATCTTCACCTTCGGACCCTTCCGGAGTTCCTCGTCACGTCCGGGATCTCATCCGGGACTCCGAACAACCTTCAGTAACCACCATAATGACTCAACTATACTTATATCGTCACCAAATGTTAAGTGTGTAGACCCTGCGGCTTCGAGAACTATGCAGACATGACCGAGACACCTCTACGGTCAATAACCAATAGCGGGACTTGGATGCCCATATTGGTTCCCACATATTCCACGAATATCTTATCGATCGAACCTCGATGTCAAGGATTCAGCTAATCCCGTATGCAGTTCCCTTTGTCTATCGGTATGTTACTTGCTCGAGATTCGATCGTCGGTATCTCCATACCCAGTTCAATTTCGTTACCGGCAAGTCTCTTTACTCGTTCCGTAATACAAGATCCCGTGGCTAACTCATTAGTCACATTGCTTGCAAGCTTCTTGTGATGTTGTATTACTGAGTGGGCCTGAGATACCTCTCCGTCATACGGAGTGACAAATCCCAGTCTTGATCCATGCCAACTCAACAGACACCCTCGGAGATACCTGTAGAGCACCTTTATAGTCACCCAGTTACATTGCGATGTTTGGTACACACAAGGTACTCCTCCGGTGTCTGTGAGTTGCATGATCTCATGGTCATAGGAACATATACTTGACATGCAGAAAACGATAGCAACAAACTTGATACGATCACATGCTACGTTTATAGTTTGGGTCTTGTCCATCACATCATTCTCCTAATGATGTGATCCCGTTATCAAATGACAACTCATGTCCATGGCTAGGAAACCATAGCCATCTTTGATCAACGAGCTAGTCTGCTAGAGGCTTACTAGGGACATGTTGTTGTCTATGTATCCACACATGTATTTGAGTTTCCGATCAATACAATTCTAGCATGGATAATAAACGATTATCATGAACAGGGAAATATGATAATAACTAATTTATTATTGCCTCTAGGGCATATTTCCAACAGTCTCCCACTTGCACTAGAGTCAATAATCTAGTTCACATCACCATGTGATTAACACCCAATTTAGTTCTGGGGTTTGATCATGTTTTGGTTGTGAGAGAGGTTTTAGTCAACGGGTCTGCAACATTCAGATCCGCGTGTACTTCACAAATTTTTATGTCATACTGTAGATGCTGCTACCATGCTCCGCTTGGAGCTATTCCAAACGGTTGCTCCACTATACGTATCCGGTTTGCTACTCAGAGTCATCTGGATTGGTGTTAAAGCTTGCATCGACGTAACCCTTTACGCCGAACTCTTTATCACCTCCATAACCGAGAAACTCTACTCAGAGTCATCCGGATTAGTGTTAAAGCTTGCATCGACGTAACCCTTTATGCCGAACTCTTTATCACCTCCATAACCAAGAAACATTTCCTTATTCTTCTAAGGATAATTTTGACCGCTGTCCAGTGATCCACTCCTGGATCACTCTTGTACCCCCTTGCCAGACACGTGGCAAGGCACACATCAGGTGCGGTACACAACATGTCATATCGTATAGAGCCTATGGCTAAGGCATAGGGGACGACCTTTGTCCTTTCTCTTTCTTCTGCCGTGGTCGAGCTTTGAGTCTCACTCAACTTCACACCTTACAACTCAGGCAAGAACCCCTTCTTGGACTGATCCATTTTGAACTTCTTCAAAATCATGTCAAGGTATGTGCTCTGTGAAAATCTTATCAGGCGTGTTGATCTATCTCTATAGATCTTGATGCCCAACATGTAAGCAGCTTTACCCAGGTCTTCCTTTGAAAAACTCCTTTCAAACAACCCTTTATGCTTTCCAGAATTTCTACATCATTTCCGATCAACAATATATCAACCACATATTGTTATCAGAAATGTTGTTGAGCTCCCACTCACTTTCTTGTAAATACAAGTTTCTTGCAAACTTTGTATAAACCCAAAAACTTTGATCACCTCATCAAAGCGTATGTTCCAACTCCGAGATTCTTGCTCCAGTCCATAGAAGGATCGCTGGAGCTTGCATACGTTTTAGCATCCTTAGAATCGACAAAACCTTCTGGTTGTATCACATACAACCTTTCCTCACGGAAACCGTCAAGGAAACTTTGTTTTGACATCCATCTACCAGATGTCGTAAATGAAAATGCAGCAACTGCTAACATAATTCCAACAGACTTTAGCATCACTATGAGTGAGAAAGTCTCATCATTGTCAACTCCTTTAACTTGTCAGAAACTTCTTTGCAACAAGTCGAGCTTCATAAATGGTGACATTACCATTAGCGTCTGTCTTCTTCTTAAAGATCCATTTATTCTCAATGGCTTGCCGATCATCGGGCAAGTCCACCAAAGTCCATACTTTGTTCTCATACATGGATCCTATCTCGGATTTCATGGCTCCTAGCCATTTGTTGGAATCCAGGCCCACTATCGCTTCTCCATAGCTCGTAGGTTCACCGTTGTCCAACAACATGACCTTTAAGACAGGGTTACCGTACCACTCAGAAGTTGTACGCACCCTTGTTGACCTACGAGGTTCGACAGTAACTTGATCTGAAGCTTCATGATCATCATCATTAGCTTCCTCTTCAACTGACGTAGGTGCCACAGAAACATCTTTCTGTGCTGCGCTACTCTCTGGTTGAAGTAAAGGTTCAACAACCTTATCAAGTTCTATCTTCCTCCCACTCAATTCTTTCGAGAGAAACTCTTTCTCGAGAAAGGACCCATTCTTAGCGACAAACACTTTGCCCTCGGATCTGAGATAGAAGGTATGCCCAATTGTCTCCTTTGGGTATCCTATGAAGATCCATTTGTCCGCTTTGGGTTTGAGCTTATCAGGCTGAAGCCTTTTCACATAAGCGTCGCAGCCCCAAACCTTAAGAAACGACTACTTAGGTCTCTTGCCAAACCATAATTCATACGGTGTCGTCTCAACGGATTTAGATGGTGCCCTCTTTAAAGTGAATGTAGTTGTCTCTAATGCATAACCCCAAAACGATAGTGATATATCGGCAAGAGACATCATAGAACACACCATATCCAATAAGGTACGATTACGACATTCAGACACACCATTACGCTGTGGTGTTCCAGGCAGCGTCAGTTGTGAAACAATTCCACATTGTCTTAAGTGATTGCCAAACTCATAACTCAGATACTCTCCCCTTCGATCATATCGTAGGAATTTGATCTTCTTGTTACGATGATTCTCAACTTCACTTTGAAATTGCTTGAACTTTTCAGACGTTTCAGACTTATGCTTCATCAAGTAAATATACCCATATCTACTCAAATCATCGATGAAGGTGAGAAAGTAACGATATCCACCGCGCGCGTCAACACTCATCGGGACGCACACATCAGTATGTATGATTTCCAATGAGTCAATTGCCCATTCCATTGTTCCGGAAAATGGGGTTTTAGTCATCTTGCCCATGAGGCATGGTTCGCATGTGTCAAGTGATTCAAAATCAAGTGACTCCAAAAGTCCATCAGCATGGAGTTTCTTCATGCGCTTTACACCAACATGACCTAAGCGGCAGTGCCACAAGAAAGTGGTATTATCATTATCAACTCTACATCTTTTGGCCTCTATGTTATGAACATGTGTATCACTATGATCGAGATTCAATAAACCATTCACCTAGGGTGCATGACCATAGAAGGTATTATTCATGTAAACAGAATAACCATTATTCTTTGACTTAAATGAATAACCGTATTGGAATAAACACGATCTAATCATGTTCATGCTCAACATAGACACCAAATAACATTTATCTAGGTTCAACACTAATCTCGAAGGTAGAGGGAGCGTGCGATGGTGATCACATCAACCTTGGAAACACTTCCAACACACATCGTCACCTCGCCCTTAGCTAGTCTCTGTTTATTCCGTAGCTTTTGTTTCAAGTTACCAATATTAGCAACTGAACTGGTATCTAATACCTAGGTGCTACTAGGAGTACTAGTAAGGTACACATCAATAACACGTATATCAAATATACTATTGTTGAAGTTACCAGCCTTCTTATCTATTGGGGTAGTTCTGCTACCAGTGATCGTTCCCCTTACAATAGAAGCACTTAGTCTCGGGTTTAGGTTCAACCTTGGGTTTCTTCACTGGAGCGGCAACTGGCTTGCCATTCATGAAGTTTCCCTTCTTGCCCTTGCCCTTCTTGAAACCAGTGGTCTTGTTAACCATCAACACTTGATGCTCCTTCTTGATTTCTACCTTTGCGGCCTTAAGCACCGCGAATATCTCCTGGATCATCTCCATCCCTTGCTTGTTATAGTTCATCACGAGGCTCTAGCAGCTTGGTGATAGTGACTATAGAACCCTGTCAATCATTATCTTATCTGGAAGATTAACTCCCACTTGATTCAAGCGATTGTAGCACCCAGACATTCTGAGAACATGCTCACTGGTTGAGCTATTCTCCTCCATCTTGTAGGCAAAGAACTTGTCAGAGGTATCATACCTCTCAACACGGGCATGAGCCTGAAATACCAATTTTAGCTCTTAGAACATCTCATATGTTCCATGGTGTTCAAGTTGCCTTAGGAGCCCCGATTCTAAGCCGTAAAGTATGGCGCACTAAACTATCAAGTAGTCATCTGAACGTGTTTGCTAGATGTTCACAACATCCACAGATGACGCTAGAGGGGTTGGCACACTGAGCGGTGCATCAAGGACATAAGCCTTCTGTGCAGCAGTGAGGACAATCCTCAGACTACGACCCTAGTCCGCATAATTGCTTACAATATCTTTCAACTTAGTCTTTCTCTAGGAACGTATTGAAACAGGGAGCTACAACGCGAGCCATTGATCTACAACATAAATTTGCAAAGGTAACTTAGACTATTGTTCATGATAAATGAGTTCAATTAATCATATTACCTAAGAACTCCCACTCAAATCAACATCCCTCCGGTTATCCAAGTGTAACACGATCCAAATTCACCAACCCAAGTCCGATCATCACATGAGATGAGGTGGTTTCAATGGTGAACATCTCCATGTTGATCATATCTACTATATGACTCGTGTTCGACCTTTCGGTCTCTTGTGTTCCAAGGCCATGTCTGTACATGCTAGGCTCGTCAAGTTTAACCCAAGTGTTCCGCATGTGCAACACTGGCTTGCACCCGTTGTATGTGAACGTAGAGTCTATCACACCCGATCATCACGTGGTGCTTCGAAACGACGAACTTTCGCAATGGTGCACACTTGGGGAGAACACAATTTTATCTTGAAATTTTAGTGAGGGATCACCTTATAATGCTACCGTTGTCCTAAGCAAAATAAGATGCATAAAAGGATTAACATCACATGCAAATCATAAGTGACATGATATGGCCATCAACTTGTGCTTTTGATCTCCATCTCCAAAGCACCGGCATGATCTCCATCGTCACCGGCATGACACCATGATCTCCATCATCGTGTCGCCATCAGGGTTGTCATGCCAACCATGCTTCTACTACTACTGCTACCGCTTAGCGATAAAGTAAAGCATTACATAGCGCTTAATGATTGACACGCAGGTCATACAATAATTAAAGACAACCCTATGGCTCCTTCCGGTTGCCGTATGCATCGACATGCAAGTTGATATAAACTATTACAAACATGATCATCTCATACATCAAATATATCTCATCATGTCTTTGGCCATATCATATCACAACATACCCTGCAAAAACAAGTTAGACGTCCTCTAATTGTTGTTGCATGTTTTACGTGGCTGCTATGGGTATCTAGCAAGAACGATTCTTACCTACGCAAAGCCACAACGGTGATATGCAAGTTGCTATTTAACCTTCTACAAGGACCGCCTTTGTCGAATCCGATTCAACTAAGGTGGGAGAGACAGACGCCCGCCAGCCATCTTTATGCAACAAAGTCACATGTCTGTCGATGGAACCGGTCTCATGTACGTGGACATGTAAAGTTGGTCTGGGACGCTTCATCCCACAATACCGCCGAATTAAGAAAAGACCAAGGAAGGAAGCAATCTGAATATCAATGCCCACAAACTCCTTTGTGTTCTACTCGTGATGTCATCTACGCATAGACCTAGCTCTGATGCCACTGTTGGGGAACGTTGCATGGGAAACAAAAAATTTCCTACGCTCACCAAGATCAATCTAGGTGATGACCATCTACGAGAGGAGAGATTGCATCTACATACCCTTGTAGATCGCTAAGCGGAAGCGTTAAGAAACGCGGTTGATGTAGTCGAACATCTTCGCGATCCAATCATGATCCGTCCCGCGAACTCCTGATCCAAGTGCTGAACGGACGGTACCTCCGCGTTCAACACACGTACGTCTTGATGATGCCTTCACCTCCTCGATCCAGCGAGCGATGGTGAAGTAGTAGCTCGAGTCCTCCGGTAGCACGACGGCGTGGTGGTGGCTGAATCTCAGCAGAGCTTTGCTAAGCACTACAGAGAGGAAGAGGGATACGAGGGAGAGGAAGAGGGATACGAGGGAGAGGAGAGGCAGCGCCGTGGCGTAGAGATGTGCTCAAAGGGGTGCGGCTGCCCTCTCTCTACTTCTCTATATATAGGGGAAGGGAGGAGGGGTGGCGCCCCTAGGGTTTCCCCTAGGAGGGCGGCGGCCAGGGCAGATGGGATCTCCCCTAGGGTGACTTGCCCCCCAAGCCGGGTGGAGGGAAACCCTAGAGGGGGGTGCCCCACCTCTCCTGGTCACGTGGGAAAGGGTGAGGGGGGCGCACAACCCCTTAGTGGGCTGGTTTGCCCCCTCCCCTTGGCCCATGGGGCCCCCCAACACTTGCCGGGGCCCCCCGAAACCCCTTTCGGTCATGCTGGTCATCACCCGGTACCCCCGGAACACTTCCGGACTCCAATACCCTTCGTCCAATATATCAATCTTCACCTCCGGACCCTTCTGGAGTTCCTCGTCATGTCCGGGATCTCATCCGGGACTCCGAACAACCTTCGGTAACCACCATAATGACTCAACTATACTTATATCGTCACCAAACGTTAAGTGTGTAGACCCTGCGGGTTCGAGAACTATGCAGACATGACCGAGACACCTCTACGGTCAATAATCAATAGCGGGACTTGGATGCCCAAATTGGTTCCCACATATTCTATGAAGATCTTATCGGTCGAACCTCGATGTTAAGGAATCAGCTAATCCCGTATGCAGTTACCTTTGTCTATCGGTATGTTACTTGCCCGAGATTCGATCGTCGGTATCTCCATACCTAGTTCAATCTCATTACCGGCAAGTCTCTTTACTCGTTCCGTAATACAAGATCCCGTGGCTAACTCATTAGTCACATTGCTTGCAAGCTTCTTGTGATGTTGTATTACCGAGTGGGCCCTGAGATACCTCTCCGTCATATGGAGTGACAAATCCCAGTCTTGATCCATGCTTACTCAACAGACACCCTCGGAGATACCTGTAGAGCACCTTTATAGTCACCCAGTTACGTTGCGACGTTTGGTACACACAAGGTACTCCTCCGGTGTCAGTGAGTTGCATGATCTCATGGTCATAGGAACATATACTTGACATGCAGAAAACGATAGCAACAAACTTGATACGATCACATGCTACGTTTATAGTTTGGGTCTTGTCCATCACATCATTCTCCTAATGATGTGATCCTGTTATCAAATGACAACTCATGTCCATTGCTAGGAAACCATAGCCATCTTTGATCAACGAGCTAGTCTGGTAGAGGCTTACTAGGGACATGTTGTCTATGAATCCACACATGTATTTGCGTTTCCGATCAATACAATTCTAGCATGGATAATAAATGATTATTATGAACAGGGAAATATGATAATAACTAATTTATTATTGCCTCTAGGGCATATTTCCAACAGTAGCAATCCCCCAAAACAGTTTCGAAAATGGAGCTTCGAGCAAAGAGATCGAAAATCCGCGGGTTTGAGAGCAAGAACACGAGAGAGAGAGCAATGGTGATTTTTTTTCTGGAGGTAGATCATGACATGGGCTAAAGAGATAAGTGAGGGGGCCCACGTGGGGACCACAACGCACCAGGGCGCGCCTGGGGCTGCTGGCGCGCCCAGGTGGGTTGTGCCCACCTGGTGCACCCCCCTCTGATGTTATTTGCATAAAAAATTCTTAAATATTCAGAAAAAAATCGTGTCAAATTTTCAGGGCATTCTGAGAACATTTATTTTTGAGTCATTATTTATTGGACGGCAAATTCAGAAAACAGACAAGACATAGCATTTTATTTTATTTAACAAAGAAAAATAGAAAACAAACGTTGGAAACAGAAAGTTGTGCTTACTAAATTCATCAACTTCATACCTCTAAAAAATGATCCATTAATAAGGTTGATCAAGTCTTATTAACAACCACTTTCGATTAGCATGAAACCGAAAAACTTTCGTAAAACACTAAGTTACCTCAACAGGGATATGCATGTCCCCCACAATAAGCATTTCATATTTCTTTTTGGTAGTAGGTAGAGGTAGTTGAAAACTTCCAATAGTGAGTGTCAGAGATTTCTCAATAACATTAATACCATTCACTTGGAATTGTTTCTTCGGAAAGTGCACCGTATGCTCATTACCATTGATATGAAAAGTGACCTTGCTTTTATTGCAATCAATAACAGCCCTTGCAGTATTCAAGAAGGGTCTACCAAGGATAATCGACATGTTGTCGTCCTCGGGCATGTCAAGAATAACAAAGTCAGTTAAGATAGTAACATTTGCAACTACAACAGGCACATCCTCACAAATACCGATAGGTATGGCAGTTGATTTGTCGGCCATTTGCAAAGATATTTCAGTAGGTGTGAGTTTATTCAAATCAAGTCTTTTATATAAAGAGAAAGGCATAACACTAGCAACAGCTCCTAAATCACACAAAGCAGTTTTGACATAATTTCTTTTTATGGAGCAAGGTATAGTTGGTATTCCCGGATCTCCATGTTTTTTAGGTACTCCATCCTTAAAAGAATAATTAGCAAGCATAGTGGAGATTTCAGGTTCCGGTATTTTTCTTTTATTAGAGATGATGTCTTTCATATATTTTTCATAAGGGGTCATCTTTAATATATCAGTGAAACGAGTGCGCAAAAAGACTGGCCTAAGCATTTCAGCAAAGCGTTCAAATTCTTCGTCATCTTTCTTCTTAGTTGATTTAGGTGGAAAGGGCTTGGGTTTTTGAACCCATTGATACGTCCATTTTGCATCATGTTTTCCTACTGTTATTTATATTGTTTTTAGGTATAATAATGCTTTTTGGATTAATTCTAATGCCTTTTCTCTCATAATATGCAAGGCTCACACAAAGAGGGAGAATACCGGCAACTAGAATTCTGGACCTGAAAAAGCTACGTCAGGCCACCTATTATGCACAACTCCAAATGAGCTGAAACTTCACGGAGAATTTTTATGGAATATATAAGAATTATTGGAGCAAATAAGTACCAGAGGGGGCCCACCAGGTGGGCACAACCCACCTGGGCACGCCGGGGAGCCCAGGCGCGCCCTGGTGGGTTGTGCCCTCCTTGGCCCACCTCTGGTGCCCCTCTTCTGGTATATAAGTAATTTTGACCTAGAAAAAATAAGGAGAGGACTTTCGGGATGAAGCGCCACCGTCTCGAGGCGGAACTTGGGCAGGAGCACTTTTTCCCTCCGGCGGAGTGATTCCGTCGGGGGAACTTCCCTCCTGGAGGGGGAAATCATCGTCATCATCATCACCAACAACTCTCCCATCTCGGGGAGGGCAATCTCCATCAACATCTTCAACAACACCATCTCCTCTCAAACCCTAGTTCATCTCTTGTGTTCAATCTTTGTACCGGAACCTTAGATTGGTGCTTGTGGGTGACTAGTAGTGTTGATTACATCTTGTAGTTGATTACTATATGGTTTATTTGGTGGAAGATTATATGTTTAGATCCATTATGCTATTTAATACCCCTCTGATATTGAGCATGATTATCATTTGTGAGTAGTTACTTTTGTTCTTGAGGTCACGGGAGAAATCTTGTTGCAAGTAATCATGTGAACCTGATATGTGTTCGATATTTTGATGGTATGTATGTTGTGATTCCCTTAGTGGTGTCATGTGAACGTCGACTACATGACACTTAACCATATTTGGGCCTAAGGGAATGCATTGTGGAGTAGTTATTAGATGATGGGTTGCGAGAGTGATAGAAGCTTAAACCCTAGTTTATGCGCTATTCCATAAGGGACCGATTTGGATCCAAAAGTTTAATGCTATGGTTAGATTTATTCTTAATACTTTTCTCGTAGTTGCGGATGCTTGCGAGGGGGTCAATCATAAGTAGGAAGCTTGTTCAAGTAAGAACAACACCTAAGCACCGGTCCACCCACATATCAAATTATCAAAGTAGCAAACACAAATCAAACCAACATGATGAAAGTGACTAGATGAAATTCCCGTGTACCCTCAAGAACGCTTTGCTTATCATAAGAGACCGTTTTGGCCTGTCCTTTGCCTCAAAAGGATTGGGCTACCTTGCTGCACTTTTGTTACCGTTACCGTTGGTTGCTTGTTACAAATTACCTTGCTATCAAACTACTCGCTACTTATAATTTCAGTGCTTGCAGAGAATACCTTCCTGAAAACTACTTGTCATTTCCTTCTGCTCCTCGTTGGGTTTGACACTCTTACTTATCGAAAGGACTATGATTGTTCCCCTATACTTGTGGGTCATCACCCATGGTTCTCTTTCTTTTCCATGTTTTCTAGCAACGAAGTCTCTTTTATCATATCTTTTATTTTTAGGTTGTGGGTTATCAAGATCAACAGCTGGTTCTATGTCAACATCATTATCTGGTTGTTTATCATTGTCTGGTTGAGTATCTTCATGAACATCATCATTATCTTTTTCATTATCACTAGGTGAGTGTTCATTACCAGATTGAGTTTCAACATCCACTACAGGAATCAGCTTCTTTGCCATCTGCCATGGCAGACGGCAAAGGAACCAAAAGCGGACGGCAAACCTCTTTGCCGTCTACCACCGACGGCAAAGCTGCCCGACAAAGAAAGAGACGGTAAACAGGTTCTTTGCCGTCCACTTCCTCAAAGCGGACGGCAAAGGACCTTTGCTGTCGGTGGCAGACGGCAAAGAATGTGGACGATAAATAACAGGCGTTAGCCATGTTAGGTGGCTAACGATAGCCTTTGCCGTCCGCCAGCGGATGGCAAACATGCCCTCCCCTTTGCCGTTTGCTATCTGACGTCAGCCACGCGTCATGCCCTCGACCCCTCGGCGATGAGGATTAAAAGCCAAGTTTTGAAACTTCAAACAACCAAACTGACAAAAAATCAGGGCGTAGAAAGAGAAACAAAAGACGAAATAGTACATAGTGAGAGGTTGTGCAACTAGGATGATTTTCTGTACCAGCTTTTTTAATGAATTGGAGAGGATGATGGCGAAGAAGTCGAAAGACACCAATGGCTTTCGAGTTCTTCACCATCATCCTCTCAAATTCATTAAAAAAGTTGTTACAGAATATCATCCTAGTTGCACAACCTCTCACTACGTATTGTTTCATCTTTGGTTTCTCTTTCTACGCTTTGATTTTTTGTCATGAGTCAGTTTGGGTGTTTCAAGTTTCAACACTTGGCTTTTAATCCTCGACGATCATCGACCCCTCGCCCCTCGACCCCTCGGCGATTGTCGACCCCTCGGTGACCGTCGACCCCTCGACCCCTCGGCAATCCTCGACCCTCGACCCCTCGGTGGTCCTATCGAACACCTTCACTATGAGCATGGTGCGGCTGTTGTCGTAGCTTAAGATGCGGACATGCCCGAGCTGAAGGTCATCAGCGCGGGCGAACTGCTTCCATCCGTTCTTCGCGCACGGATGGAAGCAGTTCACCCACGCTCATGACCTTCAGCTCGGGGACATCCTCATCTTAAGCTACGACACCAGTCGGTCAGCACTCGGACCAAAAGATCCTCGACCATCGACCCCTAGACCCTCGACCCTCGACTCCTCGACGACCCCTCGGCGACCCTCGACCCCTCGGCAACCGGCGATCCTCGACCCTCTGCCCCGACCCTCGACCCCTTGGCGACCGGCGATCCTTGACCCGGTTCCGTCGGTGCCGACGCACCCCTAACCTCAACCCAGTTCCGTCGGCGCCGACGCACCCCTAACCTCCTCCTCTTCTTCTTCTTCTTCTTCTTCTTCTTCTTCTTCTTCCTCCTCCTCCTCCTCCTCTTCTTCTTCTTCTTCTTCTTCTTCTTCCTCCTCCTCCTCTTCTTCTTCTTCTTCTTCTTCTTCTTCTTCTTCTTCTTCTTCTTCTTCTTCTTCTTCTTCTTATTTTCTTTTTTTTTCATCTTTCTTCTTTCTTCTTAACTAAACCTAAACTAAACTAAACTAAATCTAAACCTAAACCTAACAAAAAAAGAAAAAACACTAAACTAAACATAAACTAAACTAAATCTAAACCTAAACCTAAAAAAGGAAAAAAACCTAAACTAAACCTAAACTACACTAACTAAACTATACTAATTAACATAGAAAAAATTGAAAAAAAAGAGAGGGGGAGGGGGCTCACCGGAGTGGGGGAGGTGGAGGAGGCCGACGCCGGCGGTTCGGGGCGGCGGGGCGTCGGGGGGCCGGGCGGCGGGGCGTGGGGGGGGGGGGGGCCGAGGCGGTGGGTGTCGAGGAGGCCGGGGCGGCGGGGGGTTGGGGGTGTGGTGCTTCGGCGGGCCCGGAGCGGCGAGCGTCGGGGGGGCCGGCGGCGGCCGGGGCGTGTGCCGGCGCGGCGGGGCTTTGGGGGGGTGGTGGCGGAGCGGCGGGCCGGGGCGGCGTGCAGAAGCGGCGGTGGCAGCGGGCGGCGGGCCGTCAGCTAGCGTGTGGTCGGGGGCGGGTGGCGGGGTGCGGTTGGGGGCGGTGGCGGGGTCTGTCGGGGAGAGAGAGAGAGAGGAGGGGGGTGGGCCGTTAGGGCCGTTAGGTAGTGGCCTCTTTATCGTCAGCTAGCGGACGACAAAGAGGTGGGGGTGGGCCATTGCAATAAGCTGGCCTCCACTGGACCCCACCCCCACCTCTTTGCCGTCAGCTAGCGGACAGCAACATTTCTTTGCCGCCTGCTAGCGGTCGGCAAGGAACTGGCTGATGGCAAATAATGTCTTTGCCATCAGCTCATTCATTGCCGTCTGTTTTTTGTAAGCAGACGGCAAATGCCTTCTTTGTCGTCCGCTAGCAGACGGCAAAGAACTGGCTGACGGCAAATTCTCTGACTTCAGTAGTGATCAGAGATAGAAACATCATTATCATTATCGGGAGGTTTTTCTATTTCAGGTTCACTAGAGGCATGCAAAGTCCTATCATTTTTCTTTTTCTTCTTCTTTTTAGAAGGACTAGGTGCATTAGTGTTAATTCTTTGAGAGTCTTGTTCAATTCTTTTAGAATGTCCCTCAGGATAAAGTGGTTCCTGAGTCATTTTACCTCCTCTAGTTTCTACTCTAACAGCAAAGTCATTTATATTATTATTCATTTCAGCTAGCAACTCTTTTTGAGATTTAGCAACTTGTTCTAGTTGAGTTTGAACCATAAAGGCATGTTTTCCTACACCTCTAACATCATTGGAGATTCTAAATAACAAGTAACTCAAGCGAGCAATCATATCAGAATTATATTTCAATTGTTTCATAATATTTTCATTGAAGTGATCATGCTTTCTAATGTAATTATCAAACTCATAAAGACAATGACTAGGATGCATATTATAAGGATTGTCCCTTTCATTAAATTTCATTAAAGAATTTACCTCTACAACCTTGGGTGGTGGTGTGTTAAGGCCATGTATCTCTTCAATAGGAGGTAAATTTTTAACATCCTCTGATTTAATACCTTTTTCCTTCATAGATTTCTTTGCCTCTTGCATATCTTCTAGACTGAGATATAAGATACCCCTCTTCTTTGGAGTTGGTTTATGTGGTGGTTCAGGGAGCGTCCAATCATCATAATTTTTCAATATATTATTCAATAATTCCTCAGCTTGTTCAACAGTTCATTCCCTGAAAACACAACTAGCACAACCATCTAGGAAGTCCCTAGAAGCATCGGTTAGTCAATTATAGAAGATATCAAGTATTTCTTTTTTCTTAAGAGGATGATCAGGCAAAGCATTAAGCAATTGGAGAAGCCTCCCCCAAGCTTGTAGGAGACTCTCTTCTTCAATTTGTACAGAGTTAAATATTTCCTATAAGGCAACTTGTTTCTTATGAGTAGGAAAATATTTTTTAGAGAAGTAATAAATCATATCCTGGGGACTACGCACACAACCAGGAGCAAGAGTATTGTACTATATCTTAGCATCACCCTTTAATGAGAATAGAAATAATTTGAGAATATAGTAATAGTGAGTTTTATCCTCATGAGCAAAAAGGGTGGCTATATCATTCCATTTGGTAAGGTGTGCCACAACAGTTTCAGTTTCATAACCATGGAAAGGATCAGATTCAACCAAAGTAATCAACTCTGGGTCGACAGAGAATTCATAATCCTTATCATCAACAAAGATAGGTGAAGTAGCAAACTTAGGATCACATTTCATTCTAGCATTCAAAGATTTCTCTTTCAGTTTGCATAATAGTTTCTTAAGATCATCTCTATCATTGCAAGCAAGAAAATCTCTAGCTGTCTCCTCATCAATAACATAACCTTCAGGTACCTTAGGCAATTCATATCTAGGAGAGCTAGGTCTAATAGGTGTTTCAAGATTTTTCAGTTTCAGGCATTTCATCAGTTTCAACAACTTCATCAATTTCAGCATTCTCAATATCTTTAGCTCTAGCAATTTTTTCATCAAGAAAATCACCTAGTGGCACACCATCATCAAGCAAGGTACTAGCATCATCATGAGTAGTATTTATAGAAGTAGCACCATCAATAACTTGTGACATATCAGGATTAATAGCATGTGGTGGTGTTGCAAGTCTACTCAAAACAGAAGGTGAATCAAGTGCAGAGTGTGATGGCAGTTCCTTACCTCCCCTCGTCCTAGAGGGAACGATCTTGGTTTTTGTATCCTTCAGATTATTCATGGTGATAAATTGATAATAATCCCAAGTGACTCAACAAATATAGCTATGCTCCTCGGCAACAGCGCCAGAAAAAGGTCTTGATTACCCACAAGTATAGGGGATAGCAACATTTTTCGAGGGTAGAGTATTCAACCCAAATTTATAGATTCGACACAAGGGGAGCCAAAGAATATTTGCAAGTATTAGCAGTTGAGTTGTCAATTCAACCACACCTGGAGATTAATTATCTGCAGCAATATGATTAGTAGCATAGTAATATGATAGTTTTGATAGTAGTGGTAACAGTAACCGTAACGGTGACAGTGATAGCAATAATTTTGTAGCAGTTGTGATAGCAGCAATAGCAATAGTAACTTAGCAGAAACAATATGTGGAAAATTCGTAGGCATTGGATCGATGAATTCGTTGGATGATATCATCATATAATAGTCAGAACCTAGGGCGATACGGCACTAGCTCTAGTTCATAAATATAATGTAGGCATGTATTCCGTAAATAGTCATACGTGCTTATGGAAAGAACTTGCATGACATCTTTTCTCCTACCCTCCCGTGGTAGCGGGGTCCATAAGGAAACTAAGGGATATTAAGGCCTCCTTTTAATAGAGAACCGGAACAAAGCATTAGCACATAGTGAATACATGAACTCCTCAAACAACGGTCATCACCGGAAAGTATCCCGACTATTGTCACTCCGGGGTTTACGGATCATAACACGTAATAGGTGACTATAACTTGCATGATCGGATCTAGAACATAGATATAATGGTGATAATATAAACGGTTCAGATCTGAAATCATGGCACCCGGGCCCAAGGTAACAAGCATTAAGAATGGCAAAGTCATAGCAAGATCAATCTCAGAACATAATGGATACTAGGGATCAAGCCCTAACAAAACTAACTCGATTACATGATGAATCTCATCCAACTCCCTCACCGACCAGCGAGCCTATGAAGGAATTACTCACTCCCGGTGGGGAGCATCATGGAATTGGCGATGGAGAAGGGTTGGTGATGATGAAGATCAAAGATTCCCCTCTCCGGAGCCCCAAACGGACTCCAGATCTGGCCTCCCGAGGAAGAACGGGAGGTGGTGGCGGCTCTGTCTCGTGAAACGCGATAATTCTTTCTCCCTCATTTTTTTCTCTGAAAATAGGATTTTATAGCATCGGAGATAGGGTCAGTGGGGCCACCAGGTGGGCACAACCCACCTGGGCACGCCAGGAGGGGGGCGCCCTAGTGGGTTGTGCTCACCCAGGGGCCCCCTCTGGTGTTTCTTGGCTCCAGTATTTTTCTTTTATTCCATAAAATTCTCCAACAAGTTTTGTTCCATTCCAAGAACTTTTATTTCTACACAAAAACAACACCATGGTAGTTCCGGTGAAAACAACATCAGTCCGGGTTAGTTTCATTCAAATCATGCAAATTAGAGTCCAAAACAAGAGTAAAAGCGTTAGGAAAAGTAGATACGATGGAGACGTATCACACCACCGCTGACGAAGATGCCGAACCGCCCTGAGCCAGAGGGCTTGGCCTTGCAGTCTTGGCAGCGACCTTCGCCGGAGAAACACGGGCCATCTGGCGAGGAGAGGCGTCCGTCATTGGCATGTCAGCACTCGGCACTCCCCCCCCCCCTGACAGTGCCCAGATTCAGTGGGTCAGCTCTCACTTCATCATCCAGCTGGATGATGTCGGGCGGGGCTGCTTAAATCAGAGAAATCATCAAAGTTCAGTCAAATAACCATGTGAATCAATCAGTACGACATACCTTTGGAAGTGGCGGCATCTTCCGCATCAGCATCACTCGGGCCGGGCTTGCGGGCATGAGGGTCTGCTGAAGTTGTCGAGGTGCCGTTGCTTCAAAGACGAACCAGCACTCGGTCAGCAACCGAATGGATTCAAAAATGAACGAGGAGTCAGTGAGAATGCTTACTTCGAGGCCACAGGCACTGCCACCCGGATCCGCGGCACGGAAGCCTTCCGGGGCTTGGAGGATATCTGCTTGGGCAGCTTGGGCTGCTTCTCCGCCGAGCTCTCAGCCTCGGCGTGAGCACGCTTGGAACTCCGAGTCGCCCGACTAGAAGCAGTCGGTTGTTGAGTTTCTCCCGCTTTGTCCTTGGGGTCGTGCAGTGCATTGGAGCGGGGTTCTTTATGGGCCTCATAAGATGGAGAGGACTCCGCCTCATCCCCCTCCTCCGAACTCTCATCATCATCGTCTTCGCTCTTGTCACCATCAGACCTCTCCGAGTACTGTTGCTCGGTGTCACTCATCACATCTTGAGGCAAGTGGTCCACCATGGGGATCCGGGAGATCAAGTTCTGAAAGTCCTGAGAAGCAAACACATGCAAACGTGAGGTTCAATCATACAGAAGACAATCTACAATTGAACTGACTGAAGCAGAGACAAATACCTTGATGGCTGGCAGGTCCTTGTGAAATGCTGACACCAATCGAGTCCCCCGTGGATTGTCACGAGCGCAGGTGATGGCCTTGATCTTGGCGCCCACGTCCTTCTCGGTGAGATCTTCAGGATGCACCCAAGTGGAGTCACCCGACCCCTCGTACAACCACATAGGGTGAGCCCTGGCCTGCAGCGGTTGGATGCGCCGACTGAAGAAAGTCTCCAGCAAGTCCATACCATTCAACTTAGCGTTCACAACCCCGATTAACGCGCTGGATAGGATGTCGATGCCCACCTTCTCTTCCTTCTCCATGATGAGGATTGGCGGAGCTCATACCCTCTCGGTCGAGTACGGCGGGAGGCCTGAGTGGCTGTTGGCACTGGGGACGTCCTTAACGGAGTCGGGGAAGCTCATCTTGGGGAAAGACCTCCCCCCACGAACCTGGATGCCCAGAACCCCGCATAGCTAGGTGACATGGGTTTTCTCACCAGTCGACGAGTCCTTCTTCACTGACATCGACCGACAGGTGAAGATATATTTGAAGAGGCCCCAATGGGGGTGGCAACCCATGAAGTTCTCACAAAGGAAAATGAAGGCCGAAAGATAAATAATGGCGTTGGGAGGAAGATGATGAAGTTGAGCACCAAAGGAATCGAGGAATGCTCGAAAGAAAGGGTGGGGAGGCATCGAGAAACCTCGCTCGACGTGGGTGACGAGCAGGACGTGCTCGTCCGCCTCAGGCACCGGTTCGATCTCCCCCGCGCCCGGGTGACGCCACCCGTCGTTCGGGATCAGTCCCTCCTCCACCAAATCCTCCAGTCGCCGAGCGGAAAGCCATTCCCCTGACGCGTCGCCGGCCGCCGCGCCCGAGCCAGAAGAGGTGGCCTTCCCCGCCTTCTTCGCCCTCTCCTCCTTCGCCGTGGAGCATTTCGACATCGCCGCACACTCGAGTGGAAGAAAGAAGCAGGGGAGTCGGGAGGGGAGAGGGGGATCTGAGGCCTGGAGCACTGTCGCCGAACCTTTTATACCACTGGATAAAATCCTTGACCGGATCTCTCACCGCGAATCCCTGGATCGACGGCCCGCGCAGCAAGCTTTGCACAGGGCAAGCGCGGCACGTGGCGGGGATCGTGCACGCAAATCGAGGAGCCACACCCCCCACTTTCCCACTGACACACAACGTCACCACTTCCGCGCACGAACACGCGAATTCAAATCCTGAGATTTTTGGGACGAATCAATCCGATTGATTTCAAGGGATTACTTTCCTAAAGGACACACGTCAGTCCGAATGACCACTCTCGACGGGGATCCGTGCACTCGGCCACGTTAAACACCCGACTGAAGTCTTCTTCAGGATCGTTATGTGACGAGCTTGACGCCCCTCTGCGGGTTCACTTGGCCCTCTCGGTAGGCTCCAAGGCGCATGACTCGTAAACCTGGACTTGTAGAAGGCCCGCGCTGGCGTTCCCCTAGGATAAGGAGTGGCATCTCTCTGGAGAGTCAGACCACGCGCCGGCGTCGCCCCTCGAGTTGTCATGGCATGCCCTCACTCGGGCCCCGAGTCTATCTCTTCCGAGAGACGAAACAAATGCCACCCAGTTTTTTCTCGACGATCAACAACAACCGGTCATCTGGGTAAAATTAAGGTCCAAAATCCATTGGGTTTTCGTCCAAGGAAGAACGAATCATGACTCGGAAACATATTCTGAGTGGCCCTGCAGCACTCGGATCAACCGAATGATCGATTCGTCTGTTCTACGAAATCCCAACCGATTCGGGGGCTAATGATGTGGTCACCTATTACAGGTAGGGTCAAGGGCCCATCATTTGGGACCCACATGGGCCCATCACCATCATAGGTAGGTCCCTGGACCATGCCGGCATTCGGATGCATACATCAGGAGGATCACTCAGACGGCTCTACATCACTCGGACAACCACATGTCACTCGGCGGACGATCGACCACTCGGACGTACAGGGCAAGAAGGTGTCGTGGGAGCTGCAACGGTCAAGGGATCCTAAGTCATCCACTAAATAGAGTTATAAGTACTGTTACCTGTAACTGCTATAGTATAGGCTCATTACTCTAGTAACTGCCTCATTCAATGGCATTAATTACTCCAGCGGCGTGGGAGACATGGGGCTGCAGCGCACTCTATATAAGCCGCACCCTCTCCATAGCCAGGCACGTTCAACCTTGTAATCTTATCCATCAAATCAAAGCAAGCCTCAGGGCACGAGACGTAGGGCTTTTACCTCCACCGAGTGAGGGGCCTGAACTCGTTAAACACCGTGTGTTACACCCACGCCGTAGCTAGTCTCTGCCCCCTTATTCGTACCCCTGGTACTCATTGTCAGGATCATAACCCCGACACAGACCTCGAATTTGTCTTTTTTGCCGAGAACTGCTCAGATGTCCAAATGAGTTGAAAATTGGAGCGGACCTCACGCATCAATTTATCTACCACACAAGAAAATTGGCATTTTTTATTTTTTTTTCTCTAGTATTTATTTTGATTTTTTTCGTCAGCACGGGTGCAGCTGGGCTCAGAAGTGGATTATCGGTATAGTAACAGAAACACCAAAATCCTTGAGTAACCAGTGTAACCAAGTCACCTCTGTCGTGAGAAGAGGCATAGCTCGCAACTCTTCCTTTGCACTCGAATGGGAAACCGTGGTATGTTTCTTCATCTTCCAGTTAATGAGAGAACCACCAAGAAAGACACGGTAAGCAGAAAGTTAACAGCGATCTGAAGGATCATTAGCCCAGGTAGCATCTGAATAGGCCTGGAGCTGGAACGAGGAAAGAAAAGATGGTGAGAGATCGTGCCACGAAGATAACGTAGAACATGAAGAAGGTGACTATAGTGAACCGAAGTGGGAGAAGAAACAAAATAACTTAAGATATGGATGGGATAGGAGATATCCAGACGAGTGACAGCGAGATATACAAGACTCCCAACAAGATGACAATAACGAGTCGGATCAGACAAGGGCTCACCATCAGAAGCACGAAGGTGAACATTAAGCTCCATAGGAGTCTCAACAGATCGCTCATCACTAAGAGCTGCACGAGCAAAAAGATCCTGAATATACTTTTCTTGGGAAATAAAAAATCCATCGGAGGTGGAGGAAATATCAATCCCAAGAAAGTAATGAAGAGGACCAAGATCAGACATAAGAAACTGCTCACTGAGACGGGCCTTGAGAAAGGCAATGTACTCAAGATCGTCGCCGGTGACGATCATGTCATCAACATATAGAAGAAGAGTGCCACCACGAGCAGAAAGGTGGACAAACATCGCTGGATCATGAGCATTGGGAGAAAAACCAGCTGCAGTCACCACAAAGGCAAAATGCTCAAACCAAGCGTGGGGCTTGCTTAAGCCCATAGAGAGAGCGACGAAGACGACAAACCATGCCATCAGGAACAGAATACCCAGGTGGTGGTTGCATATAAACTTCCTCACGTAACTCACCATTAAGGAAGGCATTCTTAACATAAAGTTGAGACACAAACCAATGGCGAACAGAGGCCGCAACAAGAAGTGTGCAGACAGTGGTCATATGGGCCATAGGAGCAAATGTCTCATTGTCATCATGACCATGCTCCCGTTGAAAGCCACTAGCCATGTGATGAGCTTTATAACGCTGAAGAGAACCATCAGAGCGAGTCTTAATCTTATAGACCCACTTACAAGTGATGGGACGAACACGGGGAGGAAGAGAAACTAGATTCCACGTGCCAGTGCGCTCAAGTGCAACAATCTCCTCTGCCATCGCAAGCTGCCATTCAGTATGAATAACAACATCGCAATAATAGGTAGGATCAAGTATAGCCAAAAGACCATATCAGGAAGGAGAATAACGGTCAGGAGAAGGACAAGTCCAAGCCCAAAGACCATAAGTCGGCTGAGAAGAGGAAGACGGCACACCAGAAGTAGATGGCACATCAGTGGACGCATCCAAAACATATGGACGGCAAGTGTAATGGAAACAAAAAGAGGGACGAGTAGGAATCACCGTAGGTGAAGACGGTGAAGACATCAGAGATGAAGGTGAAGAGTGATGTGACAAGGAAGGAGAAGAAATAGTGGGAGAGAACGGCGCCATATCTGCAACAACGAGGGGATATGGGGTAGGAATATGGGGCTCGGAGGAAGGTGTATAAAGAGATGTCCTCCATAGAAAAGTTGAGGAGGATGGACGCGGCTAGAAAGGACAAGAAATTTTTTTTGAACATAGAAAGGACAATACTCATCAAAGTCACATTCCAGGAAATACGTATTTGTCTACCGACGGATCTCAACACCGATACATCGACAGACTCAACATCAAAGTCTCATTGTTGTATGCATGTATCCTAAAAAGACACACTCTCGTTTGTTTTTTATTGTCTTCAGATCTCTGGGCCGGGTTGATCGACTGACTCGGAATTTGGTCAGTCGGTTCAGTTCACACTTCACACAGAAGTTGGTTCTGGTCTTTAGATCAGAATCCAACGGCAGATCAGAATTCAACTCACCCAAATTCTGAATTCAGTGCCTATAGCCAATACTGCCAATCCCTTTCATAAAAGAAAACTGGAATGAATGGACCTTCTAAATTTACTATTTGAATCCTAGGAGAAGCAGTAAAGGGTAACACAAGTCCAGAAAGTGAAGTGGAATTCTCTCTTATTTTTACGTGAACAAATGAACATCAACCTTCCTTATGCTTTACTCGTGTTCATGGATGACCGGCCCGGGCGCCCAGCGGTGCTAGTTTCTCAGCATCGATCGTCCCTGCCGGCCTACCAGTCAGCCATGGCATTGAAGGTGAACTCCGACCCTTGGAGTGCTGAGTAAATAGGCAATTTTTCGACTAATTTAATCCATAGATAAATCACTAGCATGGCATTGACTGAATTAATGACATACTGACTCTAATCTAAACATGCACGTACTAAGCAAACAGTAGACACATCTACACATACTGCTAGTACTGCTAATACGGAAATAAACAGGAGCGGGATAAATGTGTTATACCCTCCAGTAGGCCAGGCAGAAGCCGCGGCGGCGGTGGCAACAGCAGCGGCGGCCTTCTTGTCGGCCTCGAGCTTCTCGATGGCGGCACGTTTGGTGTTTGTGGACATGGTGATGACGAAGATGACGCGGACGTAGAGGAAGTAGTGGAT
This sequence comes from Thinopyrum elongatum, assembly GCA_011799875.1. Lineage (NCBI taxonomy): Eukaryota > Viridiplantae > Streptophyta > Magnoliopsida > Poales > Poaceae > Thinopyrum > Thinopyrum elongatum. The sequence goes on from CM022297.1 coordinate 467,270,414, forward strand.
CGGAGGCGAGCAGTCGCGTAGTCGCTTCCCAAAAACCTATTCGCCCCTCTCTCGTACAGGACCCGGAGAGGCGGGGTTTCGGAGACCTGCTCTCCCGTCGACCATGTACACGGTGGACGGGATGGAGTCACCGGCTGCAGCAGCAGCAAAGGAACGACGGTGGGCATGCGCGTGGAGCAGATGTGATCTGTTCATGGCGGCTAGGGTTAGGAGACACCACACACTTATATAGACGCAGCCGCGTGGAGAGACGTGGGCTCGACCCACGTCCAAGTCCGTGACAGCCCACGATCCGACGTCTCAGATTGTGGCCCAGCTGTCAGAAAACTCTCCGTTACTGACTGGCAAAAATAAGCGCGTAGGTGTGAGCTCGGCTCGGCTCATTCCCGCAACCCGCGGCGCGTCGTGACGAGGCGTGGCGTGGCGAGGCGGGCGGTGGAGGAGGAGTGCGCGAGGGCCTCTTCTCTTCTCAAGCTCCAATAGCATGTAGAAGTGAAACCCTTATAAGGAGGTCCAACTCCTCTCCAACTTCCAGGGTGGGACTAAACTTCCCACTACACCTAGTGCCAACTAAACCCACATGGGCCCTTAGAGATTTTTAGAAATTGCTATATGGGCCTAAAGCCCATCCCAAATTTCAGCAATCCCCCACCAGATCTCGAGGGCCCATTGTGTCCTCTGTTCCAATTGCTGTTTCGATATACTAGTGTTTCAGTGAAGACCTGTTAAGGTTGAGCTTCACCTAGAGCAAGTAGCTACACTCCTTAACAACTGAACACTGGACTATGCCTTGAATTGTCAGTTTGGCGTAAAGAAGCTTCACCACATGTCTTACTAGTACTAGGCTGCTGAATGCTGACCCCTCGGGTGGAGCGTATAAGTCACACTCCTGGCCCATTCATGAGCTTACTAGAGATCACCCCAATCTCATAGACTGTGACCAGCAGTCGGGCTCGTATAGGTGTGTTCCTCCAAAGATCGCTCTGTAGGATAGCATCTTGCTTACATAAGCTTTGGAACACATTAAGACAGTAGTCATTCTACCATACAGTATCGAGAGTATTGCATCTCCGACGGAGTGGGTTAGTATAGTTACTCTCCTCAGTTCACCACTGGCTTGTTTTCCCAGGTCCTACTTCATAGGATCTCCGATCACATAGGTTGGGTTACCACCATGGAAACTCATGTGGGTCTCTTCTTTTGCATGAGATATAAATAAGGAATTCCAGACATCTCGTAAACAAAAAACAGTCTAAACAAAAAAAGGATTTCCAAAATAGATCATAGATAATTCTAGCAATTGCCAATAAATCGAGGCTTCCAAAAAAATAAGTCGAAGATAGAAGAGCCCAGATTCCAAATGAAGAAATGGAAACTCGAAAAGGATTGAATATGTTTTGCCTTTCCCCGATGGTTCCGCATTCCTATGTGGGTAGGATTCGCCAGGGAATTTTCTTGAATATGTCCTTGAGTTTATTCGAGACTTGAGCAAAACTCAGATTGGCCTCATTTTGGTCAACCCGCTGTGGAAGCCTTTACTCGAGGAGGTGCTGCTGGTCCAGTGAATATTGCTTATTCTGGAGTTTATCAGTGGCCTTAATGCATATATACTTTGCAAATTCCATAATATAGTCTATTCTATTCTCTCTCCTACAACTCTAGGCTATATATTCATACGCATGTTGAAGTAGATTCTTCTTTTCTCTCAAAAAACCCCTTCCCAAACTGTACAAGCTTCTTCCAAAGCATACGGCTTTCTAGATGTATATGATAGCATGACAACTAGAACATCAAGCCATGGTAAACTGCCAAAGCTTCTGCTGTAGTGTAGCACCAGGGTTCAGACTCTAGGCAAGAAAAGCTTTATCAGATTCTCTTTTCCGAAGTTGCTAGAAATCGATCACTGATCCAATTTGACTACCTCTACGGGATAGACCTCAACAGAAAACTGTTGAGTAATTTTTTCTTTTCATTTTGGATTTTAAAACATATACGTAAAACACAATCTACTAAATTAATTCTTTGATCTAAATTTCGCCTACTCCTTTTTTTTTTTAATCCTACCATTCCATTACGGAATTTAGTTCTTTTTGAAGATTAAGAAAGATCCGAAATAGCTTGAAATAAATAATAATTGTTCCAATAATAATTGTTCCGATTGATGCAGCCTCAGATGCTTCAATTGTAGATTTGAGTATTGAGCGAAAGGTTACACCACCTATAGGTTCTGTATTACAGCCCAATCCTACTCCACCGTTTTCACGGTTTAGGCTGCTCCCATTTCGCTCGCCGCTACTACGGGAATCGCTTTTGCTTTCTTTTCCTCTCCATTAGCATCTTCTGGAACTTTTCTGGAACGAATCCACTTTTCTAGGAAGATGGAACATTTTGGGATAATGTACCCTGGTTAGCCAGAAAACACAATATGCGTACCTGCCACACCTTCATAACTCCAAATACCCGGATTTGTTACAGTTCCTCGCCTACGAAAAGGTTGTTTAGATTTACGAAAAGGTTGTTTGAATTTACGAAAAGTTTGCTTGGATTTACGAAAGGGTTGCTTGGATTTATTAAAAGTTTGCTTTCCTCAGGCATGGACATAGACACCAGATCATTTTGATCGAGGACCCATTTTTGGAATAAAAAGGATAGAGACCAGACGTAGTCCAATCGGAAGGTCGTGCTTTAGAGAGCCAGAGGAAGAAGTCCGTCTTGTTAGCGAGTTAGCGAGTAGTTTCCTTTAGACGATTTCCGCGAGCATACTAGCTTTTCACGAACGGATATCTATATGATCCGATCGATTGCATAAGACCCGCGGTAGCAATAGAACGGGGAAAGTATACAGAAAAGACAGTTCTTTTCAATTTCGGCTATTTGTAATTCGCGATTTAATCACGAAACGCGCCACTTCTAATGTAAGGATTGCTAAAAGGAAAATTTGGGACAGGCCCAGAAAAAATTACCCCTTTTTCGAGAACCTTTTAGAAGTTCTGATCCCTATTTGCATTTCAGTGGGTTGGTCTGGTATGAGAAGTTTTGGGAAAGAGTATATTACAGCATTTCTAATTCGTCCGAAACTCTCTTAACTGATATTCAAGAGAAAAGGATTCTAGAAAGATTCATAGAATTAGAAGAACTTTCTCTCTTGGACGAGATGATAAAAGGGAAACCCTGAGGAAAAGAATTGGGTTTCCACCGAGCTGAAACAATATGCGGATGGTTCTAGTAAACCAAAACTATCGTTTTTTAGCTATTTGGCTTCCTTATTCCTTAATTTTAACAAAAGAAGATTTAGTTACGATTGGCTTTGGAAGAAGCTTGTACAGTTTGGGAAGGGGTTTTTTGAGAGAAAAGAAGAATCTACACTAAAAATTCAAGGTAATACAAGAAATAGGATAGGATCCTTTACTACGTCTTTTGGGGCTAAAAACACTTTTGCCTATCCGCATGAAACGGGAGAAGAGATGTCAACCGGCAACCGTATCTGGAAACAACGTCCATTAGCATCTTCTGGAACTTTTCTGGAACGAATCCACTTTTCTAGGAAGATGGAACATTTTGGGATAATGTACCCTGGTTTTTCTCGGAAAACTAAAGAAAGAAAAAAAGGAGACCCATGCCATGATTTTCAAATCTTTTCTATTTAGTAGTCTAAGTTTCTCGATGAGGATAATTAATTCGGCGATATTCTGGTGTCCTAGGCGTAGAGGAACCACACCAATCCATCCCGAATTTGGTGGTTAAACAGCCAAAGAGGAATTCTTCCAGTAGTATCGGCCATTTCCCCTACTTTCAAGGTTTAGTTACGGAAGCCCTACCCAATGGAATGTTCCGCGTTCGGCTAGAGAATGACACCATCATCCTAGGCTATATTTCAGGAAAGATCCGGCAAATAGGAGATTAGAATATAATTGATCCTTTCTAGAATAGAATATAAAGAGAAGCTTGTTCCGCAGTATTTACAGAAAAAAGTCTTCGTTTATTGGGAAAGAATCAATATACTTTTAATGTCGGAGCTTTTTGTACGCCGTATGCCTACTTTTTTTGAAACATTTCCGGTTGTTTTGGTAGATGAGGAGGGAATTGTTAGAGCGGACGGTTTCTTACCTCCAAACAAAATATTTACTTGTTACTAATAAAAAATCAAAAAGTTTAGCCTACATTCTTCCTTAGATCCCCGTTTGGAAATTTCCCGAAAAGCTAATTATAGGTTCTTCTCTCCATCGGAACAATAGGGCCGTTATGCTTATTACTAAACTTGTTGAAGAGATGAAATAGAACCATCTTCCTCGATGCACTATCTATCACAACACGTGATAGCCCTTTTGTAAAGGGATCTGCCAGATTCTTAGCCATATGGACATACTCCAACGCTATCACTCTGGAGTTTCTTAATTTTCTGACAGCTTTTATTCTCATTCTTATGTGTTTGTTGGACTTCATGTTGTCCTTTGAACTCTTCACCTTGGTGATGACAGTCTGATTGTCACAGTTCATAAGGATAGCCGGAACATGTTTATCAACCAATGGCAAGTCCATCAAAAGATCTCGAAGCCATCCTGCTTCGACACCAGATGTGTCTAATGCTATTAATTCTGCTTCCATTGTTGATCTCGTTAAGATCGTTTGCTTGCAAGACTTCCAGGAAACAGCGCCACCTCCAAGAGTAAACATATACCCAGTTGTGGCCTTCATCTCATTAGCATCAGAGATCCGATTCGCATCACTATACCCTTCAAGTACCGACGGGTATCCATAGTTCATAGTACCTTTCAGATAGCGCATAACTCTTTCAACAGCATGCCAGTGTACATCACCCGATTTGGAAACAAACCGGCTCAGTTTGCTCACAGCAAAAGCAATGTCAAGCCTCATTGCGCTTGCTAGGTACATGAGTGAACCAATGATTTGAGAGTATCTCAGTTGATCTTTAGCCATGCCTTCGAACTTTCGAATCAACACGCTAGGATCATATGGTGTTTGAGATGGTGTGCAGTCCGAATATCCAAAACGACTCAACACCTTCTCAACATAATGGGATTGCAGAAGTGTAATCCCACCGTCATCATCTCTCAGTAGCTTGATGTTCAAGATAACATCCGCCACACCAAGGTCTTTCATCTCAAAGTTCTGAGACAGAAATGACTTGACCTCCTCAATGACTTTGAGGTTGGTTCCGAATATCAGTATGTCATCAACATACAAGCACAGTATAACTCCTTCGCCCCCACCATGGTGATAGTATACACATTTGTCAGCTTCATTAACAACGAAGCCAACAGATGTCAGAGTTGTATTAAACTTATCATGCCATTGCTTAGGTGCTTGTTTCAGGCCATATAAAGATTTCAGCAACCTACATACCTTTCTTTCATGACCATCTATCACAAAGCCATCTGGCTGTTGCATGTAGATTTCCTCGTTTAGCTCTCCATTCAGAAAAGCCGTCTTAACATCCATCTGGTGGACGAGAAGACCATGTGAGGCCGCCAACGAGAGTAATACTCGAATGGTGGTCAGTCTGGCGACAGGTGAATAAGTATCGAAGAAATCTTCCTCTTCTTTTTGGTCATAGCCCTTGGCCACAAGCCTAGCCTTGTACTTTTCAATCGTACCATCGGGCCTAACACTACTAGGGAAAACCTTATACACAGAGGTATAGCAGTAGCGCTGGTTAAAAGAGAGCGCTACTGCTACTTAGTAGTAGCGCGCGTCAATAAAGAGCGCTACAGCTATGGTTATAGCAGTAACGTGTCTGCTGGAAAAAGCACTACTACTATAATTCCCACCCTATTGCCGGTAGGCTAGGAATAGTAGTAGCGATGCCGCAAAAAGCACGCTACCGCTAAGTGCCTTGTAGTAGCGCATTTCCTGTATAGAGCGTTACTGCTAAAAAAGAAAATAAAATGGAAAAGAAATAGAAAAGTAAATGAAAATGAAAGAAGTAGAAAAAGGAGAAATGAAAAAAAGAAAATGTAAAGATAAACAAAAGAAAAAGAAAAATAAAGGAGAAAGGCATAGCAGTAGCGCTTGTTTCCACAAAGCGCTATAGTTACTCTAGCAGTAGCGCGTTTTATAAGCCCGCGCTATAGCTACGTTCCTTAGATAAAAGGAAAAGAAAAAGGGAAATAAATAACTACTTCCTATAGCAGTAGCGCGTTTTGGTAGAAAGCGCTATAGCTAACTTAGCTATAGCGCTTTTTTCCTACCAGCGCTACTGCTATTTTGACTTAACCCCGTGCGGGCTCAAAATTTTGCTAAGTCCTTTCCCCCCTCTCCCCCAACTCCTCTGTCGCTGCCGTCGATCGCCCTGCCCGATCGAGCACGCCCTCGACCTCACCGCCGCCGCCCGAGGCCACCCTCGACCTCACCGCCGCCGCCCGAGGCCGCCCTCGACCTCATCGTCGCCGCCCTCGACCTCACCGCCGCCGCCCGAGCCCGAGCCCGTCCTCACCGCCGACCGTAAGGCTCTCCCTCTCCTCTCCATTGCCCTCATCTCTCTCTCTCTCTGCTGTGATGATGTTCATATGAACCCTAGGTGTTCATATGAACCCTAGATTTGTTTAGGGCAGTAGGCATTTTTTAGCATTTAGGAAAAAAGATTAGCAATTTTTTTTAGGAAATTAGCTAGGGCAATTTTTTATGAAAATGCCTAAACAGTAATTCCATTTAGCTTTAAATTAACAGAGGGTATATAAATAATACTAGCATTTAGCTTTAAATTAATAGAGGCTATAAACAAAAAACAGTAGCATTTAGCTATAAAAAATTATTTGGACTATGGACCTGAATATGGTCCAAATTTCATTCAAATGAAATTTGAATTATTTGGACTATGGACCTAAATATTTTTGAAGAAATTAGGTGTAGGTACTAAGGTCCTTCTGTGGAAATTTTGGTGAGGTCAGAAGGATTAGAGAAAATGGAGTTCCTTTGCAATTTCTAATAAGGTCAAGTATTGTTGGAATATTTGCTCTAAAACAATTTGGATGAAAAGAAAATAGTGTGTGTGTGTGTGAGAGAGGAATAGCTAGAACATAATTTGGGTTCTGTCCTAGGTAGAGAAGTGTTCATTTGCATATTCCATTATTGTTGATTATATCTTTTCACTGAAGTGGTCATGTTATATGCAAATTCCTCAATAGTGTTTGCTCATGTTATATGCAACATTGAAGTGGTTCGATTGTGCCCAAGTGGCCTTTTGTTGTTTGCAGGGAATGATTCCGAGTGGCCTATGTTTTGCCGGAATGTTGATTCATTTCCGTTCCGGAAAATTTCAGGCGCTCTATTTGTCCAGTTTGTAGCAAAGGTCATGCCGAAATTTTCCGTGAATTTCGGCATGACTTGTGCTACAAACTAGGACATATCGAGTGCCCGGGATTTGCCGCAACGGGAATGAATCAACATTCCTGCAAAACATTGGCCTTTTTTATGTCATTATTCATTTTATTAGGTCTAGAATTAATTGACTAGATTTAATCGTAGGAAACATGGCTAGCAACGATGAAGGACAGGGTTCTGGTGATTGCAACGTCTATGCGGCGGCAGACGCCTATTTGAACCTTCTCAATGAGCAACGGTTGTTGCAGGGCCCACCTGTCACATCCGAGACTAAGACCGACATCGAGACCGGCGCTGAGACTGACACCGGCGCCGAGACCGGCGCCGATACCGGCACCAAGACTGGCGAAGCCGTTATAGAACCGAGACCAAAGAGGCAACGACGCCCAAACCAGCTCATCACTACTAGACTGGTGGTCATGGAGGTGGACTCCGGCAATTTTGAGCCAAAAGAGCCTGCGGAAGCGCGCGCATGCTACAGCAATCAAATAGGCTGCATCCTACGGGCAACCGCCACCATCAACGATGAGAAACTAAAGAAGATACCAGATATGAAGCACTCCCTCCTAACTAAGCTGCACTAGGTATTCTTGTTCCCGGGCCGGGATGAAATCAAATATACTGATCCAGATAAAGACCCGGCAATGAAGAAGATAAACAAACGCGCCATGGGTAAGTTTAGCAGCGCGTTGTCCGCCTGGAAAGTAAGGGTGAAACATCGGATCATTGCCAAAAAGGAACCCTACTCCGAGATTGTAAAGGATAATCCGACAATTACGGAAGAGCAGTTCAAAATATTCAAGAAGACTTGTGTTGCCGAAGATGTCAAACAAAAGTCGGAGTACATGAAGGGGCTCCAAGAGAGGAACATGGGGTGCCACCACCTCGGAAGCCGTGGTTACGCGGGGAAGAGGCCCATATGGGCCAAGGAGGACGCGGAACGCGAAAGTCTGGGGATCCCAGGCCCCTTGGCGGAGTTCACCATCCCGCAGGAGAGTGACATCATCAGGGCCCGGTACCGTTGGGACCCAGTCAACAAGGTTTTCGATACGGACGCGGGCACGAAGGAGTTCATGAGACTGCTGGTAATTATTAATTTACCCCCTAATTTTAGCTTCTGATCAATTCGACAGCACGTCTAGTCACATTTGTAAACGATCCACGTTCCTTTTGCAGAAAGAGCAGCACAAGATTGCGGCCGAAAGTGACTCGCTGTCTGAGGCATTGGCGAGGCCCAAGTGGGACACCCCATTCAACCGGGCCTTGAACATATTGAAACGACTCCCGGTGGACACTCGGCTGTCGTATGGACGTGTGCACAGCGTCGGAGACGGCGCCACGTGGAAGAAGTACTACCGTGAGACCACGGAGGAGAGAAAGGAAAGACGGAGGTTAAATGAAGAAAACATCGACAAGAAGGTTGAGATTGCGGTTGAGAAGAAATCAGCTGAGACAGTCAAAGCAGTGGTAGCTGCCGCAAAAGAGGAGATGGCAGCTTCGTATAGTGTCTTGGTTCCGGCTATCGTCAGTTGGACCAAGCAAAATACAAATAAAGAGGCAGCAGACTTTCCCCTTTCCAACTTATTTGGGAGCAGCTCGTTTAGCGCACCTGCTCCCGCACCCGCTAGCAGCCCGTCCTCCGTCTCTGGCGTGCTCGGTGGGGCTTCGTCTTTGGCTGAGCTTGACGCCCTCACGGTACCTGTCACACCGGCCCTCTTCAATATATGTATAATCTCCCGTTTCCGTTGCCTTTCAGATGTCTCACGTCGCAGACATGTCTTTGCAGGCCGACGTAACCCCGTGCACCATACTGTACACCATCGACGGCCAGAAGGTGGACGTGGGAAAGGCAACGATAGTGAAGCCGAAGGAACAATTGTTCCACAGCCGGCCGATCCCCCCTGATGTCTTCAAGGTTTCCGTGGCCAGTGTCGAACCGGGCCACGAGAATTTGGCTCCTCCAGTAGCACTAGGGGGAGATGACGACGAGACCCCGCGGCGGCTTGGCGATTGCAAGCATTGGGTCCTGTTGTGGCCAAAGAGTCTGCTTCGTCTAGTGGCGGCCGGGAGCACACCCACGACCAAGCAGCCTCAGCAAGGTATGAACACCAACACCCCACCTACCCAATTAGCGTCGCCTGTCGTGCCGGGTGAGGAAGAGGCTCCATTAGTGGCTGATGACGTCGCCGCCGTCAAAGAAGCAATGCATGATGCCATCGATGAGGATGATGATGACCCTCTACAGTATCTCAATACTGGCGCCTATGACGACGGAGGATTGATGGCTCAGCAGTATGAGTACTCAGGGTTTGAGCATGATGAGTCGGTGCCTGAATTGCCGGAGGATGAACGTATTATAGGCGACCTTCCAGTAGCAAAGAAGCATAGGAAGAGATCGAGGAAAGGCAACAAAGCTGCTTCTATGATCCAGCCGCCTCAACAGCCTAGGGTTCAAGACTGTATACCTATCCCCGATGTGGCAAAATGTCATATCCCCGGTCATTCGATCCTACCTAAGGCAGCGGTAGAGGCCATATACGGCGATCTAAGGAGACTTCATGACAATGTGCTACGGAGAGAGAAAAGCCTGGCCGCCTCAAAAAATCCAGGATACCCGCTCTACGTGGTTAACGTGCCGCAGCAAAGGTTGTACGTTGACACATTCCCCGCAGAGAAGTTCTTCCTTCGATTCGATTACATCTTCGACATGTTTCACTTGAAAAAGCTGGATTTTACGTTTGTCCGCCTTTTTGCCTTGTACATGAACTACATCATCAGGATTGAGCAGATACCTTATATCTGTGTCGCTGACCCATACTTCATGCACGAGGGCTTCTTGGCAGTCTGCCCAAAGCACCATGAATACGCGAGTAACTGTATCGCCGATTTCATGGTCGGCAATAAGGACAAGGAGACGATTCTCGTGCCTTATCATCCCATGTAACTCATCCGCGCAGATATCCTTCCTTCGATTTCAATCATTCATTTGCACGGTGGAGGCTAATTTGAGGTGTACTTATTTTGCGCGGCGACGGGCGCGCCATCCTCATCATCCTTTACCCCCAATTCTCTCACGCTCTTTACTTGGACTCATCGAAGAACATGAACAAAAAGTATTACACCCACATCAAGTCTGTTCTTGACAGTGCTATCTTTAGCTACGGCCTACGGGGTGGAGAGATCAAGATTAGGAAGACAAGGAACCGCGCCCGCCTTCGGCCATAAGACCGACTTCTGCTGCATCCAGCAACCGAGTGGTACTCTTAGTGATGGATTCTATGTCCTCCACCACATGCTGGAGTACAGACGGGATCAGCAGAACCTTCACATGTCACCTAGATCCGGCGATGCCCATATTCTGCAATGGGCAAAGAACCTAGGAGATATCCCGGATCATCGACTTCGAGCTGAGTTCTATCACATCCAGCGTGAACTTGCCCAAATCATCATGAAGGAGGTCGTTGAAAAAACAGGGATGTTCTACGAAAAAGGGCAAATGTCGCGGGAAGACGTTCGAACACGCGTATCAGCTCAGCGTCTCGACCTGAAGCCTTTCACTGCGCTCGGGGACTATCTCCCTGACTTGGATGGATGGCACGACATGTTGGAGTGATTGACGATATATGACAAAGTGTCCTTTTAGTCCATACTTTCTCTATGACGAAACTTTGAGTTATGCACGACAAAACTTTATTTGTGATGTAATTAAACCGTCCTCCTCAACTAGCAAAGATCACTCTAGTTAGGGCATTTTGGGTACTATGAACTTTGTTATTTATGCTTATGAGATTTTGCTTCTATTTTTGCCAAGTCTGTCTCTTTCTGTTGCTCAACTATATATGTTGCATATTATCGACTCATGTGACGATGCAGGTACATAGATCATCGATGGCGAAGAAGTGCTACGCCAGGAGTATACGATGAGTGGCCGGAGTGTCAGGCCCAGGTGTACCGGTTTCCGATCGATAGCCAAAGAGGGTTAGATAGCAGAGCCGAAGCAGAAAGTAGTTAGTTTAGGTTCACGCTAGTGCAAGAGAGGGATACTAACCGGTGCCTCAAGAAGTAATACATTATGTATGATGAGACATGCCATGTAACTTGTATAGCTATATCATGATTATGATGTGACCACATGATTTGTGTTGGATGATATGATGAGACTATTATGTGTATGATATGATGAGCATATTGCCAGTTTATGATATGATTAGAATACTGTATAAAATCTGTACAAAAACATCACAAATACGTAGCAAAAAAAAGATATGTGAAAATATAGTAGTAGCGCTCTTTAGCGCTGAACAGGAAAACACTACTGCTAAGTGGCTTAGCAGTAGCGCTGGTATGGACAGCGCTACTGCTAAGTAGCTATAGTAGTAGCGCGGGCAGAAGAGCGCTACTGCTAAATGTTAGCTGTAGTGACGTATCAGTAGCGCGGTGCCCCGCGCTACTGATAGCCCTTAGACCCGCGCTACTGCTAGGCTTTTCCCTAGTAGTGTAAGCTTCTTTTTGAACACCCACTTACATCCCAATGGTTTGCAACCATAGGGACGCTCAGTGATCTCCCATGTCCCGTTAGCCATGATGGAATCCATCTCGCTATGGACCGCATCCTTCTAGTAGTCAGCTTCTGGAGAGGCATACGCTTCTGAAATAGAAGTGGGAGTATCATCCACGAGGTACACGAAGAAATCATCACCAAAGGTCTTTCCAGTCCTTTGTCTCTTGCCCCTTTTCCAGTCCTTTGTCTCTTGCCCCTACCAAGGGTTTCCTCGTCATCCTCCTCAGGATTTTCATCATGTGTTTGTTCATAATAATCCATAGGAATGGCAGGCTCAGGAGTCTCCTCAGATTTCTGTCTAGAAGTGCTTTGCATATCTCTCATAGGAAAAATATCCTCGAAGAATGTAGCATCCTTAGACTCCATAATTGTACCGACCTTCTGGTCAGGTACCTCAGATTTCACTACTAGAAATCTATAGCCAACGCTATTCTTAGCGTAGCCCAAATTAACGCAGTCCACAGTCTTTGGTCCAAGCTTACGCTTTTTGGGGATCGACACATTGACTTTCGCCAAACAGCCCCAAGTACGCAAGTACGAGAGTGTTGTCCTTCTCTTCGCCCATTTCTCATAGGGAGTGATCTCATTATCCTTTGTCGGAACTTTATTCAGGACATGACATGCCATCAATATAGCCTCCCCCCACCATGCCTTGGATAAACCCGAAGTATCTAACATGGCGTTAACCAAATCAGTTAGAGTACGGTTTTTCTGCTCGGCAACCCCGTTTGACTGGGGTGAATAGGGAGGCGTCCTCTCATGAATAATGTCGTGTTCCGCATAGAAAGAATCAAACTCACTCGAGAAGTACTCTCCACCACGACCTGATCGGACTCGTTTAATTTTCTTTTCAAGTTGATTCTCAACTTCTGCCTTATAGATTTTAAAGTAGTGTAAAGCCTCATCTTTAGTATTTAACAGATACACATAGCAATATCTAGTGGAATCCTCTATCAATGTCATGAAGTATTTCTTTCCACCTTTAGTCAACACATCATTGATCTCACAAAGATCAGAATGTATGAGTTCTAATGGTGCCAAGTGTCTCTCCTCTGCAGCCTTGTGAGGGTGGCGAGGTTGCTTAGCTTGTACACATGAAAGGCACTTAGAACCTTTGGCTAAAGTGAAAGTCGGGATTAAATCCAACTTAGCTAGCCACGTCATAACACCGAAACTAATGTGACAAAGACGTGAATGCCAAACTTCAGATTCATTAACACTCGAATGAATATGGTTCACGACTTTATTACAAAAATCTGCGAGGGAAAGGCGGAACATCCCTCCGCTCTCATAACCTTTTCCAACAAATAGTCCATATTTAGTAACAACTAATTTATTAGACTCGAAAACCAACTTAAACCCTTCTCTACATAGAAGGGAGCCACTAACGAGGTTCTTCTTGATGGCGGGGACATGGTGCACGTTCTTCAGCTGCACGATCCTTCCCGAAGTAAACTTCATATCGACCATGCCAACACCATGAACAGAAGCACTCGCACCGTTCCCCATCAATACGGACCCGTGGCCTATGACCTGGTAAGAAGAGAACAATGAAATGTCAGCACACACATGAACACCTGCACCTGTGTCCACCCACCAATCGGTGGGCTGAAACACTGAAAAGACAGTAAATAAATTACCGTACCCAGATGCATGCTACTTCTTGAGCTTGCGTTGGTTTTTCCCGTGAAGAGGAAAGGGTGATGCAGCAAAGTAGAGATAAGTATTTCCCTCAGTTTGAGAACCAAGGTATCAATCCAGTAGGAGACAACGCACAAATCACCGAATACCTGCACAAACAATCAAACAACTTGCACCCAACGCGATAAAGGGGTTGTCAATCCCTCACGGTTACTTGCAAAAGTGAGATCTGATAGATATAGATGAAACTAAATAAAAGATAAAGTAAATATTTTTGGTTTATAGATCGGAAAGTAAAAGATTGCAAAACAGTAGATCGGAAACTAATATAGTAGATTAGAAACTTATATGATGGAAAATAGACCCGGGGGCCATAGGTTTCACTAGAGACTTCTCTCAAGATAGCAAATAATACGGTGGGTGAACAAATTACTGTCGAGCAATTGATAGAAAAGCGCAAAGTTATGACGATATCTAAGGCAATGATCTTGAATATAGACATCACGTCCGTGTCAAGTAGAACGACTCCTGCCTGCATCTACTACTATTACTCCACACATCGACCGACTCCTGCCTGCATCTAGAGTATTAAGTTCATGAAGAACAGAGTAACGCATTAAGTAAGATAACATGATGTAGAGGAATAAACTCAAGCAATATGATGTAAACCCCATCTTTTTATCCTCGATGGCAACAATACAATACGTGCCTTGCTGCCCCTACTGTCACTGGGAAAGGACACCACAAGATTGAACCCAAAGCTAAGCACTTCTCCCATTGCAAGAAAAACCAATCTAGTTGGCCAAACCAAACCGATAGTTCGAAGAGAATTACAAAGATATCAAATCATGCATAAAAGAATTCAGAGAAGATTCAAATAATAGATAAGCTGATCATAAATCCACAATTCATCGGATCTCGGCAAACACACCGCAAAAAAGTATTACATCGAATAGATCTCCAAGAACATCGAGGAGAACATGGTATTGAGAATCAAAGAGAGAGAAGAAGCCATCTAGCTACTAGCTATGGACCCGTAGGTCTGAGGTAAACTACTCACGCTTCATCGGAAGGGCAATAGGGTTGATGTAGAAGCCCTCCGTGATCGAATCCCCCTTCTGCAGGGTGCCGGAAAAGGTCCCTAGATGGGATCTCACGGGTACAGAAGGTTGCGGCGGTGGAAAAGTGTTTTCTTGGATGCTTCTGGTGGTTTGGGAACATATGTGAATATATAGGCGAAAGAATTAAGTCAGGAGGGTCACGGGGGGCCCACAAGGCAGGGGGCGCGTCCTCCACCCTTGTGGCCGCCTCGTGGCTCCTCCGACTTCATCTCCAAGTCTCCTGGGTGTCTTCTGGTCCAAGAAAAATCATCGCGAAGATTTTATTCCGTTTGGACTCCGTTTGGTATTCCTTTTCCACGAAGCTAAAAAACAAGGAAAAAACAGAAACTGGCACTGGGCTCTAGGTTAATAGGTTAGTCCCAAAAATAATATAAAATAGCATATTAATGCATATAAAACATCCAAAACAGATAATATAATAGCATGGAACAATAAAAAATTATAGATACGTTGGAGACGTATCAATGCACCATTCTCATTGTTGCCCACAATCATGTTGACAGACTTGAAGTCTTGTCCTGACTTCTTATACTTGTTTGGGCACTTGTTGGCCCAATGTTCAACTGAACCACAAGCAAAGCAGCCCTCATCCTTCTTGTTCTTCTTGAAGGTCTTCTTGCCCTTCTTCTTAAAGTCGGTATTGTGTTGGACACCGTTCTACCCCTTGGGCTTGTGGGAGTTGAAGTTCCTCTGGTAAACCATGTTGGCGACAGAAGTCCCTTCGACCGCTTTCCCGTTCAAGTCCTTTGCCCTTGAGTTCTGCTCAACACTCAGATGGCCAATGACATCCTCCACTGAGAATTCACGCCTCTGATGTTTCAGAGTAGTGGCAAAGTTCCTCCAGAAATTAGGGAGCTTAGCGATTATGCAGCCCACGACAAACTTGCCCGGTAACTCGCACTTAAGAAGCTCAAGCTCCTTAACGATGCATATTATCTCATGAGCTTGCTCCAGTACAGGACGGTTTTCAACTATCTTGTAATCGTGGAACTGCTCTATAATATACATTTCGCTCCCAGCATCAGTGGCCCCGAATTTAGATTCGAGCGCCTCCCACAAGTCCTTGGCAACATGCACATGTAAATATGCGTCGACCAATTTATCTCCGATCACGCTAAGAACTGCTCCGAAAAACACGACGGTGGCCTCCCTGAACGCCTTCTCCTGTTCAGGAGCAATCGTTCCCGTGGAGACACCGGTGACCCAGAACACGTTCATAGCCGTGAGCCATAAAGTGGTCTTAGTCTGCCAACGCTTAAAGTACGTACCGGTAAACTTATCCGGTTTCAGTGCAGCGGTAAAGCACCTTGCCAAAAAATTCCTACACATAATAGGTTTTTGGATTGCTGAGTAAATAGGCAATTTTTCGACTAATTTAATCCATAGATAAATCGCTAGCATGGCATTGACTGAATTAGCGACATACTGACTCTGATCTAAACATGCACGTACTAAGCAAACAGTAGACACATCTACACATACTGCTAGTACTGTTAATACGGAAATAAACAGGAGCGGGATAAAACGTGTTATACCCTCCAGTAGGCTAGGCAGAAGCCGCGGCGGCGGTGGCAGCAGCAGCGGCGTCCTCGGCGGCCTTCTTGTCGGCCTCGAGCTTCTCGGCGGCGGCACGTTCGGCGTCGGTGGACATGGTGATGACGAAGACGACGTGGACGTAGAGGAAGTAGTGGATCGGAGGCAAGCAGTCGCGTAGTCGCTTCCCAAAAACCTATTCGCCCCTCTCCCGTACAGGACCCGGAGAGGCGGGGTTTCGGAGACCTGCTCTTCCGTCAACCGTGTACGCGGCGGACGAGATGGAGTCACCGGCGGCAGCAGCAGCAAAGGAACGACGGTGGGCGTGCGCGTGGAGCATATGTGATCTGTTTGTGGCGGTTAGGGTTAGGAGACACCGCACACTTAGAGACGCAGCCGCGTGGAGAGACGTGGGCTTGACTCACGTCCGAGTCCGTGACAGCCCACGATCCGACGTCTCAAATACTCTCCGTTACTGACTGGCAAAAATAAGCGCGTAGGTGTGAGCTCGGCTCATTCCCGCGGCGCGGCGCGGCGCGGCGCGGCGCGGCGCGACGAGGCGCGGTGGGCGGCGGAGGAGTGCGCGAGGGCCTCTTCTCTTCTCAAGCTCCAATTGCATGTAGAAGAGAAACCCTTATAAGGAGGTTCAACTCCTCTTCAACTTTCGGGGTGGGACTAAACTTCTCACTACACCTAGTGCCAACTAAACCCACGTGAGCCCTTTCGAGATTTTCAGAAATTGCTATATGGGCTAAAGCCCATCCCAAATTTCAGCATGGAGTGCATCCTCGACAATCTTGTCCAGCCGCACAGCCATCGCCGGCGTCATGTGGTTCCTCCAGTCCCCGGCGACCCCCTTCCGGAAGAAGGACTCGTTCTTCACGTACGATTGACCACCGTCCTTGTTCACCTCCATGTTCTTCAAGGCGTCGATGCTGCACAGCTCCACGATGTCCCGCACCACCCCCGCGGCCTCCTCCTCGTCGGAGAACGCAAACCCCATGAACTCCGCCAGCTTACTTACGTTGCCCGCCGGGTCCCGAAGCATGTCCTCGTACCGGAGGAAGAGCACCTTCTCGGGCCGCCTCCGGCTCGCCTCCCAATAGCCGGCAACGTGGTGCCACTGCGGGCCGCCCATAGAGCGGCCATGGCAGTAGAGCTCGAACGCGTCCTCGATCGTGAACGGCGCTGGAGGTGGCGGCGGGTCGCCATTGTTGTCGGCGGCGGCGGCGGCGGCCTCCATCATCTTGTTGGCGAACATCCACGTGGAGACGAAGGCGTCCTTGGGGTCGCGGCAGACGTACACGGCCTTGCATCCGGCGCCCTCCGCGGTGACGCGCTCCGGCAGGAGGGAGTAGGGGATGTGGGTGGCGATGACGCGCGGCGAAGGGTGCGCCGCGAACACGTCTCCGCCTTTGACCGGCGACGGCGAGAGCGCGAAGAGCCCCTCCAAGAACTCAACACAGTCGTGGGGGTTGCGGCGGCGGAGCGGGTGGCCGGGGGCGCGCGGCGGGTGGTCGGCGCGGTGGAGCGCGGCGAAGGCGAGGGCCTTGAGCCAGGTGGTGCCGGACTTGGGGAAGCTGGCGAGGAGGACGTCGGACGGCCTCGGCTCGAACCGCGCGCGCGCGGCCACGACTCCCGGGAGGATCGGCTCGGGCCACCAGAAGCCGCCGTACTGCCTGAGCGGCGACGGCGGGCACCGCGTCTCCAGCGGGAGCTCGGCCATGTCGACGTCGTCGGCGTCGGGGGACGCTGCCATTGGTCGCGCCGCGCCGTGCCCCGCGCGTGTGCGTCGTGCTGCCGGTGATCAAGTAGAAGTAGGGCGTGTTAGGTATATGTATGTTGGTGTTGCTCTCTGCCATCTTTGTATGCTCTTTACAAGATGAGCTGTCGCTCTGAGTGGTTTAACATTTCTGAACAGTATGATTGAGCAGAGGACGACAATTATGTCCCCGCTGACAATGATGCGATCCAGACGGGAAATGACAACACCCATGTGGCCTGTGTGATGTAGGTCGGGCCTTAATGCGACGTTTAATTCGAAGAAAACTCTGTTTATCAAAATAAATCACACGTGGAATTGATCGCATTTCCCACATTCATTAACCAACAATAATAAAGTTCAAGTATTACACCACCCAGAAACGCAACCTCGCAAGCCTGAATCCGTCAAGAGGTACATTTCTGAAAATACAATGCAACTATGGCTTGCTGTGAATATGTTTAGATACATGTTTTTTCAGTTGAGAACCTTGGGCCTTTGTATGAAAAAAGAGAGCATTTTCATGTGAGAAGTTTGCCCAGTACTGTCTATATATACACACTCAATGTGACCTTTTTCATCGATTTGGACCGCACGTGAAATCTGGATCTTTTACCAAGTTGATAGTACGCTCAGGATTTGGACCGTGCAGTTCAAAGATTACCTGCCAAAAATAATGAAATGTAAGAGCATGTGTCACTTGCTAATAGCATTCCTGCCAAAGAATAATAGAAAAGGATTCTGCCGAGCCATGGCTATTGCAAAATACACATGTGTGCATCTTTGTTGAACTAAATTTCTCTGTGCATTTGAGTTCTGGGCTCAGTGTATGGAAAGTATCTCTTCGCCATATGACATAATAAACAGCCAATGTAGAAAATTCATAGTTAGAAAGTACATACAACAATGTTGTCTCCAGATCTGAGGATTGGAGCAGGAACATAAAGAGCACACTGTGGTCCCATTACCTACAAAAAAGGCCCAATTTCAGATCACTTTTGAGCGTAACAAAAATTCTTTGTAGAACTGGAATTCATAAAAACAGTTTGTCAGATGGAGGTCTTGGTATTTTACCGGCCAGAACCTTCCGATGTTGAAGTTGTTCACAAAAGCAACCCCTTTGTTCCAACCACGAAATGATATGAATGTATCCTTTATCGTGCTATTGGAGTGAATGTGGAAATGGCCTTCATAAAATTCTGGCTCTTCTGAATTGCCTTGTCAGAATACAATGCAAAGATATTTTGAGTAGTGGTGCGGTATATTTTTCAAAAAACTCATCGGATGTGCAATCAAAGTACAAATGCAACACTGGAACATGTGCATTACCGGCTATGAAAAGGTCAGCACAAAAATATTAAAATTGAAGATGCAAACTTTTGGTTAGAGCAATTTTCAGGCAGCAACAATATTGATGTAAAAGGAGAGCTCCAAAGATCCACTAACTTTTCCTGAACTAGCAACAAATATGACAAATAAGGCAAATGTTTCCAGGAGATTAAGTGCAATTTCGAAGCCAGTTATATCATGGGCCATTTTAAGTTTTTAACCAACTGACGATGACTACATGGGAATCAGTTATGCCTGACTTCCCCATGAGCATAACTGCACCGGAATCAGTTATGTTTAACTATTTAAAAGGACCATATACAGGGGCTTACCATTTAGATAGAATGACAAATCACGTAGCTTATTTTGTGAATCACGATGACTGGACACTTTGCTAGCTCGGGCATCAGTGATCTGCTGGATTGGTTGGAATTTCGAAAGGTTGTCCAGTAAATCGAACGATAACGGATACATTCTCCAGTGATGGAGAGTAACACCATCTATTTCAACGGTAGATAATATCCCCTGTATTTGTCAATTCGGTAATGATCAGCACAAGAAGCTTACAAGCATGGTCCATGAGGATACTGCAGCATGAGTGAGGTTATGTGGGAGTGTGGGACTTACCTTCTGGTCAAAAATGTATGGCCCATAATTTACACGGCCCATATTTTCTACCTGTAGATAGAACGCATATATATGTAGGTAATGCAGAAAACATGAATTAATAATATTTATTCGAAAGGAAGGTTGTAAAAGTAATAGCTAATTGTACTCTGATACTTATAAGTATACTAAGTAACAGTAGTTTATTGTGTTATCTTTTTTTGGCTAGGCTGATACTTTCAACATGTGCAGATCTCTAAGTGTTAGTTGAATTTTAGGCTATCCAGTTGTGCAAGTCGAAATGTTACAGAAGCATGCCATGCCTCCAGTAACGGATGTATACAGAAGGTTTAAACTGGGATCGTGCAGTCATCTTTTACCAAGTCATTGTCATGCATGGCTGTACACATTAACACAGGCACAAGCCAAATCGGTCTTCTACCAATACATTTTTCAGAGTCTCTACCAATCTATTCCACATCTCAAGATTCACTGAGTTTGATTTGAACTAAGTAGAGTAGCATTAGTAGACTGTGCAACAGTTTCCTCGAGAACATAAGAATAAGAGCAGGATTATGTAATATTGTGTCAGCTAACAGCAACAGTGACATCTACGGAAGCAAGAAGATTTTCCATTTTATACTTTACAAAAGAAATTCATGACTATTACCAGGATAGATAAGCGGATATTAGAAGAGCAGTTTAAGGTTGGTATCTGTAGGGTTTTAGTAGACCGTCTTTCAATAACGCCAGCATATCTTTGATTTCTGACGCCATCAAGTGAGCATGACACAAACACCTGGGCTCTGTCATGTACCTACAGCATAAATTAGATCTAAAAGCAATAAACTTGAATGCATGTCAACGAAAGAAATGATGAGTAGGAACACCTTTGGAATTGATAGGATGCTGTAAGGACCTTTTCCTTGGTATTCCGACACATACAGTAGAAACCCAAACATCTGGAATAACAGAAATGTAACCATGAACATACAAAAAGTGAACCTGCTTGACCTGCAAGGAAACAGAGTCCAGAAATATACTTGGATAGGTTCCTACCTGGCCTGTCATTTCCATAGACAGAGGCTGTTCTGAAAAAGCCACTTTCAGTGGATCACAGATCTTATCAAATATGTCAAAGAAAGAAGCAACCTTTTGTAATTTCACAAGCCCATAACTTGCTCTTTTAATGTCGGCAGGAAGTGGATGCGGAGGAGTGCCAGTGCATTCATGTATTACTCTTCTCAATGCTGCTTGATACCACCAAGTTGTAATCAGAAAAACATAAACAAACAGTAGTTTAAAAATACATCTCAAATATAAAATTTCTCTTCAAGACTTCTAGAAATTTATTAACTTTTGTCTGGTGCTAATTCTTGTTCTCGTAGTAGCTCTAGGACCTTCTTTGTTACTTTTATAGCTTTTAGTCTTTTCCTTGTTCAGTTTTGCAGGTTTAGCATAGTTCTTCTTTTCGCCTTCTTGGCTTCCTGTAACTCTGCGTTATTTCGACGCGTACAAAATTACACGCATTTCAATGTGTGGTTGAGAAAAATACTTCAAACTGGTGATTACTACACCTGCTCGTCAACTATGGCATACAGATGATGCAGAGATTTAGGGTATGCTATTCAAGACCTATTGCGTGTTTTTCATTTTAACTCGTGGTGATAGCTGGCAAGCAGGGCCAAAAAAGAACAAACAAAACAGTTATGTTTTCATATTGAGAACTGAATAACTAAGGCAGCTATTTTAGGAGAAACTGGAACTTCTGATAGAACCATCATGCTTCAAATAGAAAAGTTCAGATATAATATAGCATGCCTTTGTATTTGGGATTATGCACATCTCCATGCTCCTTAATTGGCGCATCCTGGTCGAAGACATTATATAAATATAAGATACCTCCAGAAATGGTTTAAGAAATGAAAGAACCGATTTGGCGAAGTACTTGCATAATCATAAGATGTGAGGTCTGCCTTATACTCGAATTCAGTTTGACCAGTATTTGCTCCATTGTAAAACCCAAAATTTGTCCCTCCATGAGCCATCTGGAAACAGATCTCGTGAAAAACAGAATTAGTAAAACTAAAATGTGAATGAAATGGAGTGATAAAAGGGTTCTCAGTACAGACATAGAGTACAGCAGAACCATTGCGGCATAGAATACTTTTAAGAGCTTTAGCTGTGCTGCTGGCAGCTGTTGTTGCAATACTCTCACCCCAGTGTGTTAGCCATCCGGTATAAAATTCCCTGAAAAGTAAAGAGGAAATATCAGTAGTTCAAGTTACACCCGAAAAAATAATAAATGAGTGATATGATATTAATCATGGTGCACAGAGCCACAGACCACTTACGCACTTAAAGGGGCTGATTTTCCCGGTAAGTTGTATTTCTTCTGTAATCTGAATATTGGCCATGGATCATCACCAGTTGAAAAATCAACAGCTGCACTTGAATTATAATTATTTAGAAACTGATGACTGAGGAAAACCAAAGGCATACTACTTGTAATAATTATGAAGTTAAGAAGATAGAATTATTTTCTGCTTCAAAAGTCTTAAGAAACCATACTGAAGTGGATATCAAATAATCTTCATAATTTTTTTAAATCTCAACAGAAAAGTCATTGTACACATTAGCATTTAGCATCGCACACCATGCATATAGTAAAAAATGACAGTGCAGTCTCAAGGATTACATAGATAGCAAATTTCTGTGTGGGTGGGTGGGGGGGGGGGGGGGGGGGGAGGGGGGGGGGGGGGGGGGTGTGAATATATGGTTATTTACTGAAAGAAACTTGACTGTATCACCCTAATCCCTCATTCAGTACCACATAAGCAGTTATATTGAAACCCTTTTGGGTGAGCTGGGACCAAAGTCCACGTGTTGCTACGCTCATGACCGCCAAACATGTGGGTGAGAAGCTTTAAGCGAATTTTGGGTCTAGGGTGTTTACACTAGCATCCACGTCATATTTTTTTACAGAAGAACATTCACATCATCATAAAAGTCATTTAGTTTAATTTACCAGCGAAGACATCATCTTGAAGAATTGCTCCATTCTTTAAGGTATTAGTAGTGCCCCCGTCAGTTGTATACCTAAAAGATTATTTGTGAAACTCATAATCACGACTTTGATAACCACTGTTTACAAAGGAACAAACAAACATATTGATGCTATCTTTCAGAAGCTTTTCTCTAAACTTAAAATAAACAAATTAATAGAAAGATCAATCAGATGAGAGCATCACAGTGATTTTTTATCGACTGGATATCTTTTGACTCTCTTCTTATTCTGGTTTGTCAATGCAGAATGCAAGTACGTTAATCTAATGTAAAGTGTCAACAAAAGGTAGGTCTTGTATTAAATGTCTTCATACAAATTATCTGTGTAAAGATTATTTGAGCATATATCTAATCTTGCTTATTATAAGAGGAAACTGATAAGCAGGACAAGAGTATTATTTCAGCCAATTCTGAATGCAAAATAAAACAAATAGAATTAGACTGTAAACACAAACATGGTGCTAGTAAATGATATTTGTGCAGTTAAGGTTTATAACCTCCCACAAAGGGCACTGCTAGCAAGGCCAATCTCAATGTTATATGAAATTTCACCACTACCATGCCTAGTAAGTATGCAAAATTACAGTTATACCCTAAATGACTTTGTACATAATCTATAGAATAAGTAATAAATTTAGCAGACAGTACTAGGCCTGGCGCAGTGGTGAAGTCCTCCCCACTTGTGCCAAGAGGTCCTGGGTTCGAACCAGCCTCTCTGCATTGCACTTTGCAGGGGCAAGACTAGGTTCCTATAATCCCTCCCCAGACCCCACCTTGTGTGGGAGCTTCTATGCACTGGGTCTGTCCTACTAAGAGGTAAAAAATATGAGAAGGGAAACTGCGTACAGAACAATGTCATTCCCCAGATATCGTCTGGCCAACTGAACAAGGTAATGAAGGTAATTCTTGTCATCTCCAAATGAACCAAATTCATTTTCAATCTGCTAGACAGGGAAAAAAGATTAGTTACCTGTTAGCAGGATAAAACAGAAATGAAAAGGGATATGATGTGGTTAACCGATTTAAACTATGACGGACTTGCCTGCACCATGATAATTGGACCTCCATTCTCGTATAACAGTGGTGCTACTTTTGGGAGCAAGACTCTCCACCATCTCTCTACCTATAGAACTAGCTAACCTTGGTCAAAATATCTCTAGAAAATCCCAAAGCAATGATGGCAGTATCATACATAAAACCCTAAAACTGGTGATGTTTTGGGCAGCTTACCAAGGAAAGATAGGTTGAGTCTGATGATCGCAATTTAAGGGCTGGTTCTATGGTGAGCAACCATGGTGGAAATCCCCCTAAATCCCATTCTGCATGACAGCTTCAAGAATTCATAGATCACATCGGCAAAAAGCTCAACCAAAGGGTATGAACTATCACAACCCAATCAACTCCAAACTCTGAAACTACATGGAATCTGTACTAATACAAAGAACTTCTGAACCGGGTATAACAAGTTAGGAACTAATCGTAGTAAATTAGCATGAGGAAATGATGGTTTCTGTTCTTGATTAAGTGGAGGCATTTTACTCTCTGCCTCATCAGATAGGGTCACAGAAAACATCAGAAATGGGAACTGACACTACGACTATTGTTAGTCCTTCGACTTTTACAGGGTTAATTTGTAAGTAAAAGAGCTAGAAGGCCTTATCAGCCATAAAATCAGAAGACTATGAAATACATATTTCAGAGGATGAAGGGGTGACTATTTCGATTATTTAGAATATTTGTCTGAAGTTTATAAATTTGCTTAGCCATGTCCTTGATATTCTCAGTACACTGATACGATTATTTTGATAGTCATATTGACATGCAGAAATGGTAAAATTTCAATAAGCTATGAAATTACCTCCACAAATATATGGACCTACACGAAGCATGACAAGCATTTCTAATTCTTGAGCAAGTCTTAGATACGATTCAATGTCAGCGAAACCCTTGAATTCCCAGCTCTGTGGTGCCGGCTCGTGCAAATTCCAAGGAACATATGTTTGAATTGTGTTCAGGCCTAGTGCCTTAGCCCTTAAAAGGCGATCTTTCCAGTACTGCACACAGAGAATATAACGTGCATGTAAGCTCGCAATAAGATATATGGAGGAACATAAGCTTATAAATGGGCCATGGCTCTAGATACAAACCCAGATCAGAAAGATAAACAGAAACATTTGTTTCTCTGTCAATAAAACTAAAACAAATTCATCTCGGGTAGCTTATTCAATCATTTTATAAGCTGGGTGTAGCAAAAAATAGACTGTGAGTATGACAAAAAAAATGCTACTCCCTCCGATCCATATTAATTGTCACTGTTTTAGTACAAACTTTGTACTAAACCAGCGTCAATTAATATGGATTGGAGGGAGTAGTAAAATATTTCAAAGAGAAGTCGCAATTTCGTCAATCTATGAGAGCCATGCAAGCTCAAGGTCACCCGATTTGTTGAATACAGTCTGTGATAGATTGAACACGCTGTACAGAATTATTAGTAAACTAGTAGTAGTACAGAATTTCTGAAATGCGCCAAAATTCTATACGAACATGTACAGAATTCAATTTCTGTCAGAACTAAACCTACAACACATGTACAGAACTGACTGAATTCGTGATTACTAGTACTCTGAAATGCGCCAAAACCACCAATCTATCAGTCGAACCTCACTTGTCATGGCGAATTTACGGACTGAAGCAGACCACTCCAGCAGATTGAAGTGCCATGTAGTAAAACAGTCGGAAGAGGGGAGGATTCATTCACCTCGGGGACAATGCGGAAGTAGTGCACGTCGCCGCCGACGATCTGGAACGGCGCCCCGTCCTTCCAGAAGGCGTCGTCCTCGATCCAGAACCTCCTCGGAGCCTCGCCGTGGACCTGGCGACACCCGCACCGCCACGACGAGTCAGGCGCCACCAAAACCAAATCAATTCAAAGCCCGAACAAACGAAGGATCGGTCGGCGCGAGGGAGAGCGCGCGTGCGTACCGTGGAGGAGAGCGCGGAGCAGAGCGAGAGCGCGAGGAGAAGAGAGAGCCTCCCGAAGCTCCCGGCGGAGGCCATTGCGGGGGCCCAGTGGCCTCCGCTCACCCGCTGCTGCTGCTGCTGAATTAGTGGACTCCTTCTAGCTCGTGCCGCGGGGAAGCGTGAGGCGCTGGGCGGCGGCTCGGTTTGGCGACGGGCACGGGGAGGAGGAGCCCGCGAGCTCGTTGCCGGAGTGATGGCAGTCTCCGGCGCTGAGGTGGTAGGTAGGGGATGGGAGGGGAGGGGCGCGGCTGCGGTTGCCTGACGCTGACGGAGGAGCGGACTGGGACTCTGTCATTTTCTTCAGTAAATAAACTGTTGTGCTGTGTCGTTGTCGTTGCCTGGTGGGAGATGCTGTTTATCCAGAGATTTTCAGATTCTTTCGTATATCAACGACGTGACGGCATCTCAGCTTTTTAGTGAACTATGAGCCGCGATAAACCAAGTTGCTTTTTTATGCATGTCGAAAGGGGTAATATCACCGGCAGTCACGTAAGAGCATCTCCACTCGCCCTCCAACAGGCCCCTCAGGGCGCCTTTTTTAGCGCCGGCGGCGAAAAATCGGCTCAGTCGCATCCGTAGGTCCTTGTTTTTCGTCGGATTGAGCCGAACCCAGCCCCCCGGGGGGCGCCAGCCGAAGCGAAAAGACGTGTGGGTCTGCTCTGTCGGCGACAAACAGGCCTTTTCTCGCCGTTTTCCCTCTTTCCCTCCATTTTCTCATTGCTTCCCCCCTTCTGCCCCGCCACTCCAGCCATTCTCCTCCCGCTCCCTGCCATCCGGCCGCCATCCCGCCATGCCGCCGAAGAAGTATTCGGCCCCTCGCTCCGCCGCCGCTGCCGCTGTCACCCAGCCGAAGCAGAAGAAGCCGAGGGCGCTGATGGCAAAACCACCTGGCATGTCCAACGCCGAGTGGAGGGCGGAGGTTCAGCGCCGGGAGGTTGTCACCACCGATCGGCGGAACAGGCTCAACGCCAAGAAGGCCAGGGACGCGGCGGCGGCGGCGGCGGTGGAGCAGGCAGAGGCGTCTCGCGCGGGGATGATGAATCCGCCCGGTGGACACTGCCCGCAAGCTGCGTGGAGTCAACAGAGCGGATGGGAACTGGATCGCCCCCAGGGCGAAAAAACCGCCGGCGCATGGGCCAAAACGCAATCGCCGGGTGCGCTGGGGGGCCGAACGAGTGGAGATGCTCTAACTTACGCTCGATGTTCAGTTTGGTATTAGAATTTTGAAAAGGGCACCGCTAGGCGCCGGCGCGCCGGCCGAACGTTTCGGCCAGTCCAGCCCTAGCCGTTCGATGTGAGCCGCGCGGCCGTTGGATCTGGAGCAAAAAAAACTCGGCCCAGCTTCTTCTTCCTCGGGCTCGATCCCCCCGCTCGGGCTGCGCGGCGCCGCGCCTCCTATCCCTTCCGGTGGCCGTCCTCGTCACCGGTCCATACCCTCGCCGGCCATCCCATCGTCGGTCCCCACCCTCGCCGCCCGTCCCTGTCGCCGCTTCCAACCCTCGCCAGCCGTCCTCATCGTCGCCGCGACGCATGAAACAACTGCATCTGCCGTTGCAGCTTGCAGCGACGACGCTTGTAGCTCTCCCTGGTTGTAGCTCTGCCGCCGCCCCTCGCCGTTGATGCTCGCTGCACGAAATTGCGTCGACGACGGCCACCAGGCCATCAACTGTGATTGCAGCTCCGGTGGCAACGCACGCCGGTGGAAGCTTTTCGCAGATACGATTGAAACTTTCTCTACAACGGATGCAACTTTTCTGATTATGCAGTGTATGGTTGTAGCTTTCTCTTTCAATGGTTGTGGCTTTTTTCATCTACGGTCGAAACTTTTCTATCAACGGTTGCAGCTATTTTTCTTTGTAGCAGCCTTGGTTAATGCTTTCTCTATCGTTTCGGTTGAAGCTTTTTTCATCAAGGGTTGTAGTATTCTATGTCAACGGTTGTAGCATTCCGCCATGGCAATGACTGCTTGCAGCTTTTTATATATCTGGTTGAAGCGTTTTCATCTCGGTTTGAAGCTTTTTGGTTAGCGGTTGTAGCATGAGGGCGTGCAGCAGGTTCTGCAATGCCTCCGCCACCGTCCAGTCGAGGGTCACCAGAGTTGCAAGGCATGGGAGATTTAATTGAAGTCGGGGGACGCCGAAGTTGCAACAGGTGGGCTCGAAAAATCTGTTCCCGGTGGACGCCTCGCCGGAGAAGCCGTGGCGCTCGCCGGCAGCGCTTGAGGTCACGGGGGGTGGGGGGAGGGGAGGATCAAAGGATAAGCTGGGGAGGGAGGTCGAGTGGTGGAAGAAGATAAGGCAAAAGAAAAAAACTGGGAGGAGGACGCGCGAAGACGACGCTGGATCCAGGAGGATCGAACGCGAGCGCCGCGACCGGCCGAACGATTCGGCCGGCGCGCTGGCGTGAAACGTTTTTCTTTTGAAAATACGGGATTGCAGCCATTTAACTTGACTCAAACGTGCACATACGGTCATAAAATGTGTATGCAGACGTATTCATGTGTATAACCCTACGTGCTAGTGAGTGAGGGCTCTAGGTCGATGCATTTTTGCACCGAACCCTTTACAATATCTTTGTTTCCAAAAAAGCAAGCATCACTGTACTGCGAAAATAAAGACAAAAAATGGGGGCGCCCGGACTCAAACCCACCACGCAGATTTAAAACAGTAGTCAGTCTAGCATTGGACGAATCATTTCACATGTCCGAAACGGATAACAACTTAATATGTACTTCTTCCGTTCGAAAAAACTTATCCCTCAAATAAATGTATCAAGCACCAAGTTAGTGCTAGATACATCCATTTGAAGAACAAACTTGGGACAAACTTTTTCGGACGGAGGGAGTAGTAATGAGAATGCATATGGAACTTAAATGGGCTGTAGATACTGCAGGCCATTTTGCACAAGCAATTTTTATATATATTTACAAAACATAAGTTCTTTAGCCAAGGGCGCCATGTTGGCTAGTTTCTTTACCAGAGATTATTTGTATTCCTGAGAACATTGTTATAATCCAATAAAGTACTTTGCTTCCTCAAGAAAATGTAAGTAAAAAATGTTTTGTTCAAATATTTGTGTGTTAAAAATACAATAAACCTTTGTATTATACAGTATGAACAATATTTAGTTAATACAGACATTAAATAGTCTATTACATAAATATGTCTAATAAATTCATAAAAAGTTATACATTCATGGCTCATATTTAAATTATACAAAATGATGAAAAAAACATTTACTAAATATTTTGAATATTCACTTGTGTATAATTTTTACTCATGACTTATATTAAATAATATACACAATTGAAATTCATAACAAAAGTTTAAATTATAAATTATGAATATTTTTATTTATACAAACATTTTTTATAATTCATGAATATTATTTTAGTGATATAAATATTTTTAAAGACAGGGAGAATTTTAAAAGTTGGTTATTATTTTTATTACTGAAATTATAATTACATACTATATACAAATTTCTAAAAAAAATAACAGGGGTAAAATGGGCTGCATTGGCCCATAGCCCATTCCAGCTCCACGAGCGCCTTTATTCTAGTACAATTTTCCTTAGTCATCCATAGTGAACATGTAAATGGGCACGTTGCATTGGCTAGCGCCGCTTCTTTTCTAGGGTCTGGTTGTAGGTTCGTGACCTGGCTTCTACTTTTTTTGTGTGTTATTTTTTATTCTGAAATAACATTGTGGGCCATTATTCCCAGCCGAGACTGCATCGGCATGGGCGAAATCTTGTTTTAAAAGCACAAATTCGACGGAGTTCTGTCACGTTTGGACAAATATAGGCGATTTTATTAATATTTGGCAAATTTTTACATAGATAAAAAGCATAAAAAAACTACTCCTAGTTCATGACGAGGAGTTTGTAGAAGGCGGTGTAGTCGTCGTCGTCGTCGTCGCCGCCGTCGCTTGGCGGCCCGTCCTTCGGGGCGCCGTCATTGCTGCAGCCCTGCCCTGGGTCGCCGCTGCGGACCGGCTGGTTCGGCGCAGCGACCTCGTCGTCGCTGTCGGAGAGCACGACGACGACGCCCTCGTCGCGGCCGTGGCGCCGCGCAGCGATCTCTTCCAGAGCGCGGCGCTGACGCTCCATCTCCTGCACGACGTAGTCCTGCCGCGACCATAGGAGGCCGCTCTCGACGTCGGCGGCCATGGCCTCGTGCTCCTTCTTAACGGGGAGGAGCGCCGCCGGCTCTTGCTTCGGCTTGACGAGGCGGGACTGGCCGCGGAAAGGGGTAGGGACGCGGCCGCCCTCGTTGATGACGATGCCGCCGCGGGTGCGCCGACCGAGCGGCATCTCCCACGGCTCGGGCTTGACGGGAAGGAGTCCCGCCGGCGCCCACCCGGAGGAGCGGGAGCCCGAGGACAGCGTGTCCATGCGCCTCGGCGTCCAGGAGCTTCCCCGGCGGCGAGAGAAGGAGGTGCCGGGTACTCGAGCGGCGGCTCATTGCGAGCACGGCGGTGACAGTCCGCCGCGACGCGCCCCACCATAGATGGCGGCCCTCTGCGTTGTGGCGCCCCCCCAGTGCCGGGGCGCCATTGGTGGACGCCAGCTTCTCGGCGCGGCGCCACTCGAAGTACGCGGACTAGAGCGCGTGGTTGTCCGCCGCGTACTTCGGCTACTGGCGCGCCTGCTCCGGCATGTTCGCCCGGATCGCCGCGATCTCGGCGCCGCGTTCCGCGCCGGAGGGCACCGGAGGCATGGAGACGCCACCCACGCTCAGCCGCCATGCGCCGGGCACACGCATGTCGGGCGGCGTCGGGTAGTTGGCCTCCTGCAGAAGGCGCGCCTACTAGTCATGCAGCCAGCGGCGTCCGAAGCCGTTGGCCGCCGCTCCGTCGCCGGGGAACCTCTCCGCCATGGGTGAGTGCTTGACGGTGAAGGAGAGAGGGCAAGAGCAAGGACGGCGAAGGAGAGATGGTGGTCGGCGCTGGAGGCAGGCGGGAGAGAGAGGGATGGCTGTGGTGAGTGTGCGACGAGCGGCAACGAAGGCTGGCTTTTATAGCGGCGAGGGGGCGGCAGCAGTGTGCTCGCCATCACTACGCCGCCCGTCAATCAATGGAAGGTTGACCGGCGGCAGCCTTGGCATTGAAACGCGCGGGAGACGAGGTGAGACAATGAGGACGACGATGCCCAGTCGCTGATTCGGCGGGCCCACGGGGTGGGAATCTGGCGCGGGAAGTTTTGGCGCCATTTTTCTTTCCCCCGGCGCCCTTGGTCGGCCCCTAGCACGCTGGGTTCGGCCTGGGTCCGCCGGCACCAATTTCGGCCCAAACCGGCGAATTTTGGGCCCCTGGGAGCGCGACTGGGAGTTTTTTTTTACGTCGGCGCTGAAGAAGGTGCCCTGGAGGGGGGGCTCTTGGGGCTCTTAAACATAGGTCGCCGATTTGACACCCAGCAGCTCCATTTTGGCGTTAATTTTTGCAGCTTTTTTCGAATAAAAAGATATAAGGGTGTTTTATGTAAAATGCGTCATTTGAGTGCTTCCACTCACTTACAGGTGGTCCATAAACACGGATACACCTGCATATGTATTTTGTGACCGTATGCGCATGTTTGAGTCAAGTTAAGTGACTGCAATTCCGTATTTTTAAAGTTCTACCACCAAACTAAACATTGAGTGCAAGTTCTATAACTTCCGGTGATATTACCTCACGTCGAAATGTTGGGGCATTCCACCTAAATATTTACGGATGATAATTAGACCTGAGTTCCCCTCTAAAGAAATTAGACCTGAGTTGTTTAATTTTTTCCTTTTACATTTTTTCACGTTTACAAAAAAAACTTTGGAGGACAGGAGCAAATGCTCCCCGGAGCTGAACTGAATATCCAAATATGAGACGGATTGAATATCGGTGATATACTGCCTACCGTACGAAATTTGAAGGCTTTGACTTTAGCATTGCATGCAAGAGGCCGATGACAGATGGCTCATCAAGTTTAATTTGTCGGCATATTTCAGTTAGCGGCACTTAAGTTACTCCAATTAAATTGGTGCTATTACTATAAATTCACTGTTCATGTTCTTATATCTTTTCATAAATTTTCCATGCAATACACAATGGGCAAAAAGTTGAGCTCAACCATATTGAGATGAAGCTCACACTCAACAATTATTTATGAATTTCCTTCCCATATATTCTCATAAAGATGTTTAAACATGATTGGCACTGCTACTGAGAGCATATCCAATAGAAGATGCAAATTTGGAGATGTAAAACAGGAGATGTAAGAATTTACACAAAAAATGCCTTTTGCATTTTCAAAAAAGTGCCAACTCCAACAGACGATGCAAAACGGAGATGTAACACCTACTTCAACAGAAGATGCAAACTAGAGACGTAAAACCGGCTGCCGGCCGCGCGGCCATTGTTCGGTTGTTGTCCAGCCACTGCACAGCCGCATTTGCACATTGAATTTTCATAATTCTAGCAACAGAAATGCATCATCAACCATAGTTTTAAATCCTACAAGAAAAAGTCAATTGTCTCAAACGAAGTTGTTGGTCCAACAAATGAAAATGCACATAGACATCACTCAATTTGCGTCCTCTCTGTTGTCACTAGTGTCATTGTGGACGGTGGTATGGTCATCATCAATGGCTTCTTTGTCGACATTTTCTTGCTTTGAAGTCTCATTGCCGCGAACTCCTCCGGAAGCACCTTCATTGCCACCTCCCATGCCGCTCATGTTGCCACCGAAGCCACCTCCCATGCCACTCATCATGTTGCCGCCAAAGCCACCTCCCATGTCACTCATCATGTTGCCGCCAAACCCATCTCCCATGCCACTCATCATGTTGTCGCCGAAGCCGCCTCCCATGCCACTCATGTTGCCGCCGAAGCCACCTCCCATGCCACCGAAGCCACCATCCATGTTGCCACCAAAGCCACCTCCCATGTTTCCACCAAATGCACCATTCCTGGCACCACCATCATATTCATGTACCCTCCCATTCCACCTCCCATTACTCCCATGGCACCTCCCATTCCTCCTCCCATCATGCCTCCCATGAGCATTTGCTTCTTCAAGAGCATTTCATTGCGACAAAGTTCGACATGCGCCTTTGCCTTGGCATCAAGAGTAGATGTATCCATGAACATAAACTTGAGTGCCTTCTCCTCGACCATCTTCATCTCCTAGGCCGCCGCCTTTCTTTCCTCAAGCTCAACCTTTCTCTCTTCGGTTGTTGCACTCTTCTCCTCGGCCGACGCCCCCCGTCGCTCGGCTTCACTCCTCTCCTCCATTTCTTTCAGCTTCAACAATCTTTTTTCTTCCGCATACTCTTTCCTCACCATGACGATGGCATCAAATCCTTCCTTGAGATCATTGTCTCCGGCCTTGGTTCCCTTCACTTTTTTAGTTCCATCGGGCCTATATGATTTAGTCGCCGAGTGAAGGGTGGGGCTCCTTCTCTCATCACCGGGGACATCTTCTTCATCCTCCACCACCACACTCTTCTTCTTCGAAGCATCGAAAACTTCTCTAGTTTTCCACTTCTTTTGATCCTTGAGCTCTGAAGCAATGATGGAAAGTGAAAGCTCTTCCTTTCTTCTTCCTCTTCTCTCCTTTGTTGTTCCTCTCTCAAAATAAGCCTTGCGCAATCATTTTCTACAAGAAAACAATCAACATGTCATCATCAAACTAGTCAATAGTTCAACAATTGCGGAAAGTAGAGAAAGCACACATAAAGATTGTCATCACCATATTGTGGAGTTTCATATTCTTGCGATGCATACTCATGTGAATAATCATCATTTGTCACATTTGTCGCGCGCATGAAGGCTTCATCACGAACGTACACGCAATCAACTTCACATTCTATTGCAATCGACAATTGAAACAACAAAGAAATGCACAAACATTTTTTTTACCTTTGCGGCATATCATCGAACACGTTGGATGCGGTCGCTGTCGACGTGGACACTTCTTCCTCCATGGCTGGCGGCGGCGGAGGAGCTCCATGGCCGAAGGAGGATGCCAAGGTCGGTGGCGGTTGCAAATCGCCCGCAGTAGCCACGTCCGACTTCGAGATTTTGGCCGGCCGAGGTTGGTTCCTCGCCGGGTTGCGGCCCCGCGCCGCCGGCCGCTTCACGCCTCCACCGCGTGGCTTGGCGGCCCGCTGCTTCTTTGCAGCCTCCGGCGCGACGGCAACCAGTCGGGGTGGGGCTAATCCAGGGCGGCAGCATGGAGGCGGAGTCGGCTGCATTGGGGCAAGTTGGCATGGAGGCGGCGGCCGCGGCGAGGTGGGTCAAGGCACCGGCGGCGGAGTCGGAGAAAGTGGCGGGGTCATCGGTGTCGGCCATGGCGGCGGCGGGCGAGAGGTGGGGGCCGGGAGTCGGCCGGCGGCTGGTCGCATGGAAGACAAATCAACGACAGTTGGTGGGTTGGTGGGCGGTTGCGTTTTTACATCTCCATATGGTGAAGATGCAAATTTGCACTGCGAAGTGTTGTAGTTTACATCTCTGGGAGGCAGAGATGTAATGTTTTTTTACATCTACATCATCTGTTGGACAGGTGTTTTTGAGCCTCAAAGATGCAAAAGGTAGTTATTTTTGCATATACATCTTCTATTGAAGATGCTCTAATTAACTGATAATCAAACACAATAAGCGTGGCGTAAATGGCGCTAGCTCACGTACTCCACCTGCGCACTTTTACTGTGTCGAAGTTTACTGCATCGAACTAACAAAGACATAAAAAAATGAATGATTTTCCCCTCGCACCCAGTGTCTCCTATTCTCTATTTTCCTCCTAGCTAGGAGCTAGGGTTGCCTCCGCCGCCCACCCCCACGCTCATGGCCTCTCCTTGTTCTGCCCCGGGCTCCATCTCCTCCAGCCCCTGCCTGTGCTCTGTCCCTTCCTCCTCGGAGGAGCAGCAGCGGCCGACGGTGGTGGACGAGATCGGCACGTCACGGAAGCGGATACGGCGGCCGTCGCGGGCAGAGGAACGCGAAGCCGGCACGGCGGCCGAGCAATCTGGAGAACTGGTGGGCGGTGGTGCCCGATATGGGCTGGCACGAGTTGGACGCGAAGTGACGACGTTGACAAGGAGGCCGTCGCATATCCGCGACGGAGGTGCTCGAGGAGGAGCTTCTTCTCGGGACGCCATGGAGATCGTGAAGGTGCGTCCCCACTCCCCCTCTCCCCTGTTTGGGTTTGCTAGGAGCGCGCCCACTGCCCACGCCCGGCCTCGCCGCCGGACCGCATCTTGGCGGAGCTCCCACCGTAGGCCTCCACCTCCTCTGCCAATGCAGGGTACCGTCACACCCATCCCCACCCAAGAGCGCTCTAATCCTCTCAACAACAATGCTCACCACAGTTGCCGTTGGAGGCGTGGAAGTCGATGTCCCATACCAAGGAGGTGCAGATATGTTTTTTATTATGATTGTGAAAGGCAGACAATTATGGTCTGCCATCCAAAATACTGAACATGTTCTGATTTTACTAGAAGATTGATGTGGGCATTCATGTTATTGAAGAATTTTTTGGAAATGCAAAGCTGAAGGCTGAATGTTTTTCCATTAATATTCTGCATGTGCTGCTATAGATTGGTCATACAGCTTGATGAAAGCCTCAACCACTGGAAGCACAAAAATGTGGAACTTAAGATTCCCCACTCCCTTTTCAATCTCCGAGGATTTCTTAATGGTGAGCATTTTGCTTTTGTTTCTCTTGTTCTAATCTCTACCTCAAGATGCAATAGTTCCTATTGTACTGCTTGGATTGTTCTCTCATTGTAGTCACTACTGTTATTTAATATAATAATTGTCCTATATTTTCTCATGCAGGAGCATTTGTTTAACACAAATAAGCCTTTTAAGTCGTTATATGGTAATATGGTGATAGGTTGGAAAGTTTGATCACCGAGGACTGGGGATTACTGTCACATGCTATCATACCTCTTGCTGGTGCCTCCACTGAAAGTTGTGCATCCCTGTGCAACCATATATCTAAGTTTGCCTGTTCATTCAGAAGATTGTATTATTTATTCAATTCATGGTTCAACCTTTGAATATACAGTTTTGGCTTAGTAGTTTGAGTTTCTATTGTGCAACCGAATCATGATAGTCATCTAGACCAGTAGCTGTATTTTATTTTATTATCTTTTTTAGAAACTAACACACTGCCTTTATGGATTAAACTGGTTGTCTAATTAAATGATAAATTTATTATAAAGATTTTTTTCTTTGACAGTTATATGACAAAATGAATGAACATGTGACCGCTATCCATATTAGTCAGGCCATCTTGCAAATAACTGTGGGATACATTACTGATATTTTCATGTTGGGTGCCCATTTATATACATTACTAATATTTTCATGCTGGATGCCCATTTATGGTCCTTTTTTCCTTGTTCTTGCTGTACACACTACAAATAAGTTCCACGAATTTCTGATATGATTGCTTCAATGATGATTTTTGCAGAAGCACATGCTGATGGTGCACTTGCCTTTGAAATTAATGAAGATCAGCTTACAACACTGACGAGAGATCATAATTACTCTACTCTACAGCAGTATGAAGGGTGAGCTAATTCTATTGTCACTGTGCTTCACACTTCTCGGACAGCACTGCTCCTTCCCCGACAGCATGGCGGGTCGTTCCATGACCATGTGCAGAGGAGAAGTATCCGCATCCTGGGCCACCGGTGGCGGCACCGCTTCTGCAAGATGCTCGCCAGGAACACCCCCAAGGTCAAGAATCTTCTAGGTCGTTCACTTTCGCCATTGCTCATGTAGCTTAAACTGGTGACCGAAGACTGACTGAGTGTGCTTGCAGTTCGAGGTGGAGTGCAAGGAGGAGGACACCCGGGTGGAGATCTACTGCGCCGCCAAGCCAGGGCTACTGTTGTAGCCGGAGAGCACCCTGGACACGCTGGGCCTTGACATCCAGCAGTGCGTCATTAGCTGCTTCAACGACTTTGCCATGCAAGCCTCCTGCTCCGAGGTACCAACGATTCCATCCATGAATTCGTCACTTCACCAACCAACATTGATGGATTCATCTTCTTTAGCTAGATCATCAGTTAAATCACCAATTCCAGCTGATTGATTCGAGTTTTGTATGGATAGGATACATGTTATTTTTGTTACTTGTACCAAGGTTCAAGACCTTGATGAGTTGGTTGATGAACCATGTAGTTTTGACTTACCTTGATTTGAATATGTATGTCAGTATACATTATTAAGCAATGGCTAAAAGACCGGGGTTGTATATGTCATCTTTAACTGAATTTAGATGTTTATTCAATCTGAATTTAGATGTTTTATCATTCGGCCTGTCTTTGCCTATGATTTCATTGTAAACTGTAATTACTCATCTTTATCTCTTGTCTATTATCCTACATCTGGGCTCATGCACTTGGAATTCTTCGCCGCCTGATAATTAATGAAGGCAGTATATCTCTGGATCATAATTGGAGCACTAATGCTTCTAACAGCTAGGTGAGAAATTAATGCTTAATTATTGGTTTTTTAACTTTATGCCATCACATTAGATTAGTTGGTGAAGCACATGTTTCATCTTGCATTCCCTACCTCTGCATACTGCAGACGTACAGTACATTAGCTCTAATCTCAGACCCTGATTAATTATCTATATTACTAAAAGCCTGCTAATTACGGGGAGCTGGTAGTACTACTGGCTTACTCTTTGGAATCTTCTGCTAATGAAGCCATCTATGGTAAAGATTTACTACCGGTACTACATTTTTGTGTAGGTCCAAAAGTTCAACAACACTGGGACTGAACTTGTTGATCTATACATGTGTAGCAAGCTGCTTTTCTCCATGGGGCATTTTGTGTAGATACGTAGAGATGTTGATTAGGATCTTAGTGGGGAAGATCTACTCTATCATTGATCACAAGTACTACTAATCTTATGTTATGACTTTTGAGTTTTGACAGTCAGTAAAATAGGCCACTTCCTTTGCAGGAGAAAAAAGATTAGCTTAGTTTAGTCAACCCAAGGAGACATGAGAGATTGCTCATTTTTGATACTCTGTATATAGATATTAAACAAAAACTTCAGTTACATTACGCCGCACCCCCCCTCCCCGTAGCCAGCAGGAAGATGTGCATGTGTTAGGCCTCCAAAGTTGACCTTGTTAACCTCTGCTTGTCCCTAGTAGAATGTCACAACTGCTGGATTAGATTAGAGGCAACAAAAGTACTACCAGATGCATAATTAAATGGGGTTAGCATTTGGCAAGCTGTGTCGACAACAATCATAAGGCTGAGAAAATAGTCAATAAAATTGCAAGTAATTACTGCTCCCTCCGTTCACTATTATAAGATGTTCTAGCTTTTTTCAAAATTGGATGCATGTAAACACATTTTAGTATTTGTTCACTCATTTTAGTCTGTATGTAGTCCATATTGAAATATCTAAAACATCTTATAATAGTGAACGGAGGGAGTACTTATTGGTAAATTTGGGCTGCATGATTTTGAATTAATGTCTGATCAGGCCTCAACAACGGTAGAGTCAGTGTCCTATATTAGGGTCTAGAGTTAGGCACTGACAACACAAGTTATATGATTCCATCTTCAACCGAATTATGACTGAATTTAGATGTTTAACTGAATTATGCCTGTCTGTATACACTATTAAGTAATGTGTACAAGATCGGGATGTGTATGTGGAACACTTTAACAAAATTTAGATGTTTCATTAGGAGGAGGATGATTTCCTATTATGTAAACTGTTATCTTAGATTTTGAGATTTATCAAAATACTAAATTAAAACGTCACTAGAGGGAAACAATTGCTCCTCATATTTCATATCTGCATGATATTGTTGCTTAAATTCAGTTGTACTTGAAAGAATTCCAGTTTCCATTTGAGATTCTTTTCCAGACTACTTCATCATTATGTTTTATGTTGGATAGGTTAGTTTTTTTTAACCAAAATGCACTTTTCATTAGGACACCGGAATGTTAAATCCTGCATTACTGGACTTAGTACTCAGATCTTTAGGTGTTCCTATTGTTCTTTTAGGTTCGGCAATGCAAGGGGTATTTCGTAGACATACAAGGATGCTGCCTCTATATGTAACTGGTATAGTAGTATTTCCTTGCTTGGATAGTGATATGTCCATTTTGCATCATGTTTTCCTACTATTATTTATAGTGTTTTCATTCAATATAACA
Source organism: Thinopyrum elongatum (assembly GCA_011799875.1). NCBI lineage: Eukaryota > Viridiplantae > Streptophyta > Magnoliopsida > Poales > Poaceae > Thinopyrum > Thinopyrum elongatum. The sequence continues at coordinate 467,309,570 of CM022297.1, forward strand.
CTTTGTGGAGTAATTCTAATGCCTTTTCTCTCATAATATGCAAGGTTTATACAAAGAGGGAGATTACCGGCAGTTGGAATTCTGGACCTGAAAAAGCTATATCAGAGATACCTATTCTGCACATCTCCAAATGAGTTGAAATTTTACGGAGATTTATTTTTGAATATATAAAAAATATTGGAGAAAAAAAATACCAGAGGGGGCCACCCAGGTGCCCACTAGGCACCAGGGCATGCCTACCCCCCTGACGCGCCCTGGTGGGTAGTGGGCCCCCTGGCTAGCCTCCGCTGCCCATCTTCTGGTATATAAGGTCATTTACCCTAGAAAAAATAAAGAGAGGAATTTTGGGATGGAGCGCCGCCGTCTCGAGGCGGAACTTGGGCAAGAGCACTTTTGCTCTCTGGCGGAGCGATTCCGCCGGAGATACTTCACTCCGGGAGGGGGAAATCGAAGCCATCATCACCACCAACAACTCTCTCACCTTGGGAGGAACAATCTTCATCAACATCTTCACCAGAACCATCTCATCTCAAAACTCTAGTTCATCTCTTGTGTTCAATCTTTGTATCAAAACCTCATATTGGTACTTGTGGGTGACTAGTAGTGTTGATTACATCTTGTAGTTGATGCTAGTTGGTTTATTTGGTGGAAGATTAAATGTTCAGATCCATTATGCTATTTATTACCCCTCTGATCTTGAGCATGAATATGATTTGTGAGTAGTTTGCCTTTGTTCTTGAGGACATGGGAGAAGTCTTGTCATAAGTAATCATGTGAATTTGGTATTCGTTCAATATTTTGATGATGTGTATGTTGTGATTCCCTTAGTGGTGTTATGTGAACGCCGACTACATGACACTTCACCATCTTTGGGACTAAGGGAATGCATTGTGGAGTAGTTATTAGATGATGGGTTGCTAGAGTGATCGAATCTTAAACCCTAGTTTATGCGCTATTCCGTAAGGGGCTGATTTGGATCCATATGTTTAATGCTTTGGTTAGATTTTATCTTAATTCTTCTTTCGTAGTTGCGGATGCTTGCAAGAGGGGTTAATCATAAGTGGGAGGCTTGTTCAAGTAAGAACAATACCCAAGCACCGGTCCACCCACATACCAAATTATCAAAGTAGCGAACGCAAATCAAACAAACATGATGAAAGTGACTAGATGAAATTCTCGTGTGTCCTCAAGAACGTTTTACTTATTATCAGAGACCGCTCCGACATGTCCTTTGCTACAGAAAGGATAGGGCTACCTTGCTGCACTTCTGTTACTGTTACTGTTACTTGCTCGTTACAAATTATCTTGCTACCAAACTATCTGTTACCAACAATTTCAGTGCTTGCAGAAAATACCTCGCTGAAAACCGCTTGTCATTTCCTTCTGCTCCTCGTTGGGTTCGACGCTCTTACTTATCTAAAGGACTATGATTAATCCCCTATACTTGTGGGTCATCAAGACTCTTTTCTGGTGCCGTTGCCGGGGAGTGAAGCGCTTTTGGTTAGTGGAATTTGATAAGGAAAAATTTATATTACGTGCTGAAATTTACTGTTAGTTGTTACTAGGGAAAACAATCCTTTGAGGGGTTTGTGCAGGGTATCTTCACCTCGATCGGAAGCACAAAAAGTTGCTCCTCAACCTACTTCACCTACTAAAAATATTGGTTATGAAATTCCTTCGGGTGTGATAGAGAAATTGCTAGCTAATCCTTATGCAGGAGGTGGAACACTACATCCTGATATGCACTTAATCTATGTGGATGAAGTTTGTGGATTATTTAAGCTTGCAGGTTTACCCGGAGATGAGGTTAAGAAGAAGGTTTTCCCTTTATCTTTGGGTGTAAAAGCATTGACATGGTATAGGCTATGTGATGATATTGGAGCTTGGGACTGGAATCGATTGAAATTGGAATTTCATCAAAAGTTTTATCCTATGCATCTAGTTCATCATGATAGGAATTATATAAATAATTTTTGGCCTCGTGAAGGAGAAAGTATCGCTCAAGCTTGAGGGAGGCTTAAATACATGATGTATACATGCCCCAATCATGAGCTCTCAAGGGAAATTATCTTACATAATTTTTATGCTCGGCTTTTTCATGATGATCAAACCATGCTCGATTCTTCTTCGACTGGCTCTTTTATGAAGAAAACTATTGGATTCAGGTGGGACCTTCTTGAAAGAATTAAACGCAACTCTGAAGATCGGGAACTCGACAAAGGTAATGAGTCAGGTATAACACTTAAGTTCGATTGTGTTAAATCTTTTATGGATACTGATGCTTTTCACAAGTTTAGCACTAAATATGGACTTGACTCTGAGATAGTAGCCTCTTTTTGTGAATCATTTGCTACTCTTGTTGACCTCCCTAAGGAGAGGTGGTTCAAATATCATCCCCCTATTAAAGAAAAGATTGAGGAGCCAGTTATAGTTAAAGATGAAATTATCATTTATAATGTTGACCCAGTTGTGCCTACCGCTTATATTGAAAAACCACCTTTCCCTGTTAGGATAAAGGAACATGCTAAAGTCTCAACCGTGGTTAACAAAAGTAATATTAGAGAACCTAGACCCTCTAAACAAATTAAAGTAGAACCTAGTATTGCTATGGTTAAAGATCTCTTGGTCAATAATATTGATGGGCATGCTATTTACTTCTGTGGTGAAGCTCCTAGAATTGCCAAACCAGATACTAAAGATAAGAATAAACCCATTGTTGGCATGCCTGTTGTCTCAGTTAAAATAGATCATTGTTATCATGGCTTATGTGATTTGGGTGCTAGCGTGAGTGCTATCCCTTTTACTTTATATCAAGAAATTATGAATGATATTGCACCTGCTAAAATAGAAGATATTGATGTTACTATTAAACTTGCAAATAGAGACACCATTACACCACTTGGGATTGTTAGAGATGTTGAAGTCTTGTGTGGGAAAATAAAATACCCTACTAATTTTCTAGTTCTTGGTTCTCCACAAGATGATTTTTTCCCCAATATATTTGGTAGACCTTTCTTGAACACTGTTAATGCTAAGATAGAATGCAATAAAGAAACCGTCAGTGTCAATTTTGGTGATGTGTCTTATGAGTTTAATTTCTCTAAGTTTTGTAGACGTCCTCATGATAAATAATTGCCTAGTAAGGATGAAAAATTAGTCTTGCTTCTATTGCCGTACCTCCTACTGATCCGCTAGAACAATATTTGCTAGACCATGAAAATGATATGCATTTGCATGAAAGAAATGAAATAGACAAGATGTTCTTTGATCAACAACCTATTCTTAAACACAATTTGCCTATTGAAACTCTAGGGGGCCCTCCTCCACCTAAAGGTGATCTTGTGTTCAAATTAAGGCAATTGTCTGATACTTAGAAATATGCTTATCTTGATGAAAAGAAGATATTTCCTGTTATTATTAGTGCTAACCTTACAGAGCATGAACAAAAGAGATTGTTAAAAACTCTGAGGAAGCACCGTGTTGCTACTGGATATACCTTGAAGATCTTAAGGGCATCAGTCCCACTCTCTGTCAACACAAGATTAATATGGAACCCAATGCTAAACCAGTTGTTGATCATCAGCGACGATTAAATCCTAAGATGAAGGAAGTGGTAAGAACTGAAATACTAAAGCTTCTGGAAGCAGGTATAATCTATCCCATAGCTGATAGTAGATGGGTAAGTCCTGTTCATTGTGTCCCTAAGAAAGGAGGTATAGCTGTTGTTCCTAATGATAAAAATGAACTTATTCCATAAAGAATTGTGACTGGCTATAGAATGGTAATTGATTTCAGAAAATTAAACAAAGCCACTAGAAAAGATCATTACCCTTTTCCTTTTATTGATCAAATGTTAGAAAGGTTGTCAAAGCACACACACTTTTGTTTCCTTGATGGATATTCTGGTTTCTCACAAATACCTGTATCGCAACTTGATCAAGAGAAAACCACCTTTACTTGTCCTTTTGGAACTTATTCTTATAGATGGATGCCTTTTGGTTTATGTAATGCACCTGCTACCTTTCAAAGATGTATGACTGCTATATTCTCTGACTTTTGTGAAAAGATTGTTGAGGTTTCCATGGATGATTTTTTCGTTTACAGAACTTCTTTTGATGATTGCTTAAGCAAACTTGATTGAGTTTTGCAGAGATGTGAACAAACTAATCTTGTCTTGAATTGGGAGAAGTGCCACTTTATGGTGAATGAAGGTATTGTCTTGGGGCATAAAATTTCCAAACGAGGTATTGAGGTGGATAAAGCTAAAGTTGATGCAATTGAGAAAATGCCATGCCCTAAAGATGTTAAAGGTATAAGAAGTTTCCTCGGTCATGCTGGCTTTTATAGACGGTTTATTAAAGACTTGTCTAAAATTTCTAGGCCTCTTACTAATATCTTGCAAAAGATGTTCCATTTGTTTTTGATGATGATTGTGTAGAAGCCTTTGAAACACTTAAGAAAGCCTTAACTTCTGCACCTATCGTTCAACCACCTGATTGGAACTTACCTTTTGAAATTATGTGTGATGCTAGTGATTATGCTGTTGGTGCTGTTCTAGGACAAAGAGTTGATAAGAAATTAAATGTTATCCATTATGCTAGTAAAACTCTAGACAGTGCTCAAAGAAATTATGCTACTACTGAGAAAGAATTTTTAGCAGTTGTGTTTGCCTGTGATAAATTCAAATCTTACATTGTTGATTCTAAAGTAATTGTTCACACCGATCATGCTGCTATTAAATACTTTATGGAAAAGAAAGATGATAAACCTAGACTAATTAGGTGGGTTCTTTTGCTACAAGAATTTGACTTGCATATTACTGATAGGAAGGGAGCTGAGAATCCCATAGTTGATAACTTGTCTAGGTTAGAAAATATTCTTGATGACCCACTACATATTGATGATAGCTTCCCCGATGAACAACTAGCTATCATAAATGCTTCTCGTAATACTCCTTGGTATGCAGACTATGCTAATTATATTGTTGCTAAATTTATACCACCCAGTTTTACATACCAACAAAAGAAAAAAATCTTCTTTGATTTAAGACATTACTTTTGGGATGACCCACATCTTTATAAAGAAGGAGTAGATGGTATTATTAGACTTTGTATACCTGAGCATGAACAGAAACAAATCCTATGGAAATGTCACTCCGAAGCTTATGGAGGACATCATGCGGGAGATAGAACTGCACACAAGGTATTACAATCTGGTTTTTATTGGCCTACTCTTCAAGGATGCTTGTAAGTTTGTTTTATCTTGTGATGAATGTCAAAGAATTGGTAATATTGGTAGACGTCGGGAAATGCCTATGAATTATTCACTTGTTATTGAACCATTTGATGTTTGAGGTTTTGATTATATGGGACCTTTTCCTTCCTCTAATGGGTATACACATATTTTGGTTGCTATTGATTATGTCACTACGTGGGTAGAAGCTATTCCAACTAGTAGTGCTAATCATAACACCTCCATTAAAATGCTTAAAGAAGTTATTTTCCCGAGGTTTGGGGTTCCTAGATATTTAATGACTCGTGGTGGTTCACATTTTATACATGGTGCTTTCCGTAAATTGCTTGCTAAATATGATGTCAACCATAGAATTGCATCCCCTTATCACCCTCAATCTAGTGGTCAAGTTGAGTTGAGCAATAGGGAAATAAAATTAATATTGCAAAAGACTGTCAATAGGTCTCGAAAGAATTGGTCTAAGAAACTTGATGATGCACTTTGGGCCTATAGAACAGCTTATAAAAACCCTATGGGTATGTCTCCATATAAAATGGTCTATGGAAAAGCTTGTCATTTGCCTCTTCAGTTAGAACATAAGGCATATTGGGAAATTAAAGAACTCAAATATGATTTCAAACTTGCCAGTGAAAAGAGGTTATTTGATATTAGCTCATTAGATGAATGGAGAACCCAAGCCTATGAAAATGCCAAATTGTTCAAAGAAAAAGTTAAAAGATGGCACGATAAAAGAATCCAAAGACGGGAATTCAAAGTGGGTGAGTATGTTCTATTGTACAATTCTCATTTTAGATTTTTTGCAGGAAAACTCCTCTCCAAGTGGGAAGGACCATATATCATTGAAGAAGTTTATTGTTGTGGAGCTATTAAGATCAACAATGCCGAAGGCACTAATCCAAAGATGGTCAATGGACAAAGAATTAAGCACTATATTTCAGGTACACCTATTAATGTTGAAACTAACATTATTCAAACCATGACACCGGAGGAATACATAAAAGAGACCTTCCAGAACACTCCAGAACCCTGAAAAGGAAGAGGTACGTGATACGGTAAGTAAACAGACTCCAAAAATTCCACAAAAATATTTTCTTTCAGTTTTGGAATATTAGAAAAATAAAAAATATAAGAAACACCCGAGAAGGCAACAGAGGTGCCCACTAGGCACCAGGGCGTGCCCTGGTGGGTAGTGGGCCCCTCGGGAACCTTCCCAACTCCGTTTTCCTATGGTATACTTGTTTCCCAAGATAAAAATTCTTTATATATACCCCCGGATGATTTTACCACCGCATCGTGGAAATATCCTCTATTCTTGTTTCGTGCTATTTTTCTGACAGACCTAAATTGCCATGGCTCCACCAAACTCTTCCAAGGACAAGTTCTACGAGAAAGTCATCAACCCCTACCTACCAGAGGTGATGAAGCACCCTCAATCCATTGAGATGCGTGAAGGGTGCTCCACATCCGGGATGTTCAAGGTCCCAACAAGATGGGGAGCGTGGAGGCCAGGCTTGAGGCATTGGAGCGTGAGATTTTCAAGTGCCAAGGGATGGTGGAAAGTGGACTGAGTGCCAACCACTCCATGATCACAGAATTTACCCGTGACAACAAAGTGGATGGCCCGCCAATGAAGGACATCGTCTTCCAACTCAATGAACGCATTGATTATCTCCAAGGCCAAGTTTATGATCTTCAAAACCAAAATTTTGAGTACGAGGCAAGATTCAAAGGTATGAGTTTAACTGCAGGTTTCAGGGCTCCGGAGACTCGTGCATCTTATTGTGACGGTGAACCTATGCCATGGAAGCCGGAGGACAAGCCCACCACTTCATCATCATCACCAAAGAAGGAGACTTGAGTACACGGGTATGGGCACTCCCCTTGGCTTTCGCCAAGCTTGGGGGAGATGCCCCGGTATCGTATCACCATCACTTTTATTATCTTCATCAGTTTTTTAGTTTGATCCTTAGTTATTTCATGATTTAGTTGAATAAAAGTTTAGCATGATCTATTTTTGAGTGCTAGTTTTGTGATCTATCCATCTATGTAATCGAGTTGGGAGTTATATAATAAAGTTTAGTTTGAGTATATGCTTCTTTACTTTCATGTTTCAATCAAAATAAAGAAAATAATGAAAAAGATCATATGCTAATGTTATGGAAAGTAATGACATTACATAAGGAAAAGTGTAAGTGGTAAAATTTATTGAAGGTTGACAAACATAGCATTGGTCAATGATGCAATTCATGAAAGAACTAATAAGGGAAGAGAAGATTCACATGCAAATATACTATCTTGGACATCTTTTATGATTGTGAGCCCCCATTAAGTATTTTATGTCAAATTGTTGACGTTGGACAAGGAAGACAATGTAATGATTTATGTTTGTTCATATCCACATAGAAGTTATATTGTCATAGATCCTCCAACATGTGGTGCTTGCCCAATATCTTTGCTAGCCAAAAATCCGCACCAAGTAGAGATACTACTTGTGCATCCAAAACCCTTAAACCCAATTTCATGTTATGAGAGTCTACTATACCTACCTATGGATTGAATAAGATCCTTAAAGTAAGTTGTCATCGGTGCATAAGGCAATAAAAATTGCTTCTAAATCTGTTTAATCTTTTAGTGTAAGGGAAAATAAGCGTTGTACAAACTTGTGATGGCAAAATAATAAAAGCGACGGACTGCATAATAAAGGTTGCTATCATAAGGGGCAATATAACATGACGTTCTTTTGCATTAAGAGATTGTGCATCCAAAACCAAAAAGCACATGACAACCTCTGCTTCCTGATGTCTACTACGCAACCTTCTTATTGTAGACTCGTGTTGGGCCTCCAAGCGCAGAGTTTTGTAGGACAGTAGCAAATTTCCCTCAAGTGGATGACCTAAGGTTTATCAATCCGTGGGAGGCGTAGGATGAAGATGGTCTCTCTCAAACAACCGTGCAACCGAATAACAAAAAGTCTCTTGTGTCCCCAACACACCCAATACAATGGTAAAATGTATAGGTGCACTAGCTAGTTCGGCGAAGAGATGGTGATACAAGTGTAATATGGATGGTAGATATAGGTTTTTGTAATCTAAAAATATAAAAACAGCAAGGTAACTAGTAACAAAAGTGAGCAAAAACGGTATTGCAATGCTTGAAAACAAGGCCTAGGGTTCATACTTTCACTAGTGCAAATTCTCACAACAATGATAACATAATTGGATCACATAACAATCCCTCAACGTGCAACAAAGAATCACTCCAAAGTTTCTATCAAAGAACATTGGACGAAAATGTGCATCAACCCCTATGCATAGATTACCCCAATGTCACCTCGGGAATCCGCGAGTTGAGTGCCAAAATATACATCAAGTGAATCAATAGAACATCCCATTGTCACCATAGATATCCCATCGCAAGACATACATCAAGTGTTCTCAAATCCAATACTCAATCCAACGTAACGAAACCTCAAAGAGCAAGACTCAATTCATCACAAGAAAGTAGAGGGGGAAGAATACCATATGATCCAATTATAGTAACAAAGCTCGCGGTACATCAAGATCGTGCCAAATCAAGAACACGAGAGAGAGAGAGAGAGAGAGAGAGAGAGAGAGATCAAACACATAGCTACTGGTACATACCCTCAGCTCCGAGGGTGAACTACTCCCTCCTCATCATGGAGACCGACGGGATGATGAAGATGGCCACCGGTGATGGTTTCCCCCTCCGGCAGGGTGCCGGAATGGGCTCTCGATTGGTTTTTCATGGCTACAGAGGTTTACGGCGGCGGAGCTTCCAATCTAGGGTTCTTTTCGGAGGTTTCTATATTTATAAGAATTTTTGGCGTCAGAAACAAGTCAAGGAGGTGTCCGAGGGGCCCACAAGCCCCCAAGGCGCGCCCCGGGGGGTAGGGCGCCCCCTGGCTTGTGGACTCCTCGGGACTCTTCTGGTCCAACTCCGATGCTTCGGGGGTCTTTTTTGGTCCATAAAAAATCACCGTAAATTTTCAGCCCATTCCGAGAACTTTTATTTCTGCACAAATAATGACACCATGGTAGTTCTGCTGAAAACAGCGTCAGTCCGGGTTAGTTCTAATAAAATCATACCAAAACCATATAAAATTGTTGTAAACATGGCATGAATACTTCATAAATTATAGATACGTTGGAGACGTATCAGCATCCCCAAGCTTAATTCCTGCTCGTCCTTGAGTAGGTAAATGATAAAAGAAAGAATTTATGAAGTGTGAATGCTACCTATCATATTTATCAATGTAATCTTTTTATTGTGGCATGAATGTTCAGATCCATAAGATTCAAAACAAAAGTTTAATATTGACATAAAAACAATAGTACTTCAAGCATACTAATAAAGCAATCACGACTTCTCAAAATATCATGGCCAAAGAAAGTTATCCCTACAAAATCATATAGTCTGGCTATGCTCCATCTTCATCACACAAAGTATTTCATCATGCACAACCCTGATGACAAGCCAATCAATTGTTTCATACTTTTAATGTTCTCAAGCTTTTTCAACTTTCACGCAATACATGAGCGTGAGCCATGGATATAGCACTATAGGTGGAATATAATATGGTGGAGGTTGTGAGGAGAAGACAAAAAGGAGAAAGTCTCACATCAACTAGGCAAATTAATGGGCTATGGAGATGCCCATCAATTGATATTGATGCAAGTGAGTAGGGATTGCCATGCAACGGATGCACTAGAGCTATAAGTGTATGAAAGCTCAAAATGAAAACTAAGTGGGTGTGCATCCAACTTGCTTGCTCACGAAGACCTAGGGCAATTTGAGGAAGCCCATCATTGGAATATACAAGCCAAGTTCTATAATGAAAAATTCCCACAAGTATATGAAAGTGACAACATAGGAGACTCTCTATAATGAAGATCATGGTGCTACTTTGAAGCACAAGTGTGGTAAAAGGATGGTAGCATTGCCCCTTCTCTCTTTTTTCATTTTTTTGTTTGGGCTCTTTGGCCTCTTTTTTTTAGTTGGGCTCTTTGGCCTCTCTTTATTTTTATTTTTTTTAGTCCGGAGTCTCATCCCAACTTATGAGGGTGTAACATCTCAAATTTTCAATTTGGAATGTTATACATAGATCATTCATGCATATCATATTTTATTGCACTTTCGTTTTGCGATCCTCGAAATTCTAAGCAACTCAAGGACCCTCGGAGAGAGTTGGGTATTTCACCGTTTTTGTATTTGAATTTTATCAGATATCGAAACGAGGATTATTTGTTTTAATTATTTTTCTCTCCGAAAATATTTCATATTAAAAATATACGAGAGGGAATAAAATGACTTTCCCAAAATAATTGAAATATTGGAGGAAAATATTAAAAACAAATATATTTTTTTTTGGGATTTTATCGCTATTTTATTTGCCTAGGAAAAAAAATATACGCGTTTTTCAAAATTGCATTTTAGGCCCAAATAAATGTTCATCTCGTCCGGCATATTTTTAGAGGACGGGGAAGATTTATTTCGGGATTTTTGGAGTCCGTTTAGTATTTCTTTTCTTACTTTTTCTGCACGTCTGAATTTAAAAAAAAAACGCGCGACCGACTTAGGGCCGTACTCGGCCAGGACTTCTCGGGCCAGGCCTTTATAAGCTGCCGCCCCAAGGCCCGTTACCGCCGCCACCACCCGAAACCCAAACCCTAAACCGCCGCCGCCGCCGCGCCGCCTCGCCACCGCCGCCCCGCCGCCCGCGCCGCCCCTCGCCGGAGCCGCCGCCGCCCGCCGGAGCCACGCCGCCGCCGACCCGCCGACCCGCCGGACCCGAGGTAGCCGCCTCGGTTTTCGCGAGAAAACCTTTCGGTTTTTTTTCGAAACCCTATATCCGATTTTTTTATCCGGTTCGGTTTTTTTTTCGGTTTAGTTATTTAGCGGACGTTCGTCCGTACGTTCGTTTTAACGAACGGTTTTCGTGAGTTAACCGCAGACAGCGAACGTTCGTTCGTTAGCCTGTTCGTTAGTTTTTCTTTTTCTCGGATTTTCCGCGATTATTTTTTATCGCGATTTCTGATCCGATTTTTTGTTTTAGTTTATCTTTTCGCTCGTTTATCGGAATCAGGCGATTCAAGCGCCTAGATCTTCGTCTCGAAACCCTCTTTCTGTTTAACCAACTTAAACAAGTTTTTGCTACTGTAAAATTTGACTTTAGTCCAGATTAGTAATCGAAGCGTGTTTCTTTCGCAGTTTGAGTTTCGTTGCTCCGTTTGATTTGATTCTTTTTGCAAACCGGAGTTCTTCAGTTGAACTTTCTGGTTAGGTCTTCTTATCTGGGTTTTACCCGTGCATCTTCGCTTGATTACTTATGTATGCTATTGTTTGTTTGCGATAGAGTTTCCGGAGTGCGAAGCGTGCTTCTACGAGTCCCTAGGTTTTGCGGATCGTCAGCAAGGCAAGTTCACACTTTGATCATATTCCTTTATTACCCAGTTTTTATGCATTAGTTTCACTCCTCAAACACTGCATGATTAGGATGTGATTAACTTGTGGGTACTGGGAAGTAGATGATGAGGTAGAACCTATTGCCCTTTATTATCAAACCTTGGGAGTTACTTCTACGCTATGCTTATATTGCCATGCTATGCTCGTAGACGTGGATTGGGTTTGAGTGTATCCATGACAGATGTGAGCATTTTAATTAATGGTTCAACTTAAGGTGGCAACTTTAATACACATCTGGGTGGATTGCTTGTATGGGCACCTGGGGATATACCAGTGTTGTCCTAGGAGATCCCGGGGATATACCGTGTGATCCTCCTACGGTCCGCCACCCAGGCTCAAAGGGATCATAAGATTATTCATGCTAGAAACTTCCGTGTGCAGCCACAAGCTATTATGGGCTCTAGCATAGTTGAGTATGTTACATGACCTCTTTCAGTGGTAGGCTAGCAGATGTAGGGGAAAGTAGGTGTAACTGTCTACCCAGAGTAAAGAGTAAATGTTTCTGAAAGACTGTGTCTCGGTCATCCGTTTCTCAAACACCATGTAGTGCGAGAAATCCAACGGAGGAGATCGAGTCTTGTGGGGAAAAGTGCACAAACCTCTGCAGAGTGTACAAACTAATCATGATTAGCCGTGTCCCCGGTTATGGACATCTTGAGTATCTGGTTCTTGGATTATCATATTGAATCCCATCACTCTAAATTAATTTGTTGGGTTTAATGATTACTTTTAATTGGGATTGAGAGGGGGCTTTACCTTCTCAAGGTTCAACAACCACCATGATAGTTAAATAAAATATATTCCTTTGTTGTAGGGAAAAATTGGCTTTTCGCAAAACAGTATAACCCTAGAGCTTTTCCACCAGCCAAATATGCATGTAGTATTAGCATTTATTCTGTTCATTGCTCTACTGTGTTATATTGCCAGCATATTCCATGTGCTGACCCGTTTCGGGCTGCAACGTATCATGTTGCAGACTTTTCAGACGAAGAGTAAGGTGCGCTAGGTCATTGTCGTGCACTTGGCTATGCCGTTGGAGTTGATGGACTCACTTTATCTTCCAAGCCTTCCGCTGTTATCTTATTTAGATGGCCTTAAGCCATATTTATTGTAATCAGTTCTCTTTTGAGACATTCGATGTAATAAGTGTGTGATTGCTACTCTGTTATAAATCCCTCAAGTACTGTGTGTGTCAGCATTACCGATCCAGGGATGACACTTGAACACAGAGATTCGATCCATTCGGGTCGGGTCGCTACAAAGATGGTATCAGAGCACACGCTGACTGTAGGACACGACCACTAAGAAAAGCCATAGGTCACTCTTCTCTACTCATTTCTGACTTCTCTCCATCTTCTATTCTCTAGGATGGCGGACTCAAGGAACAAGTTTACACAACCGGATGAAGACACACCTTTTGGACGACACTTGAAGGAAGTCACTAGGTACCTGAACATCGGAATACCAAGCTTCACCGGGACCTACACCACCACTGTACCAGAAGAGGAGCGTTGGATGATTCGAGTTCAAATTCCAGGAAGGACATTCACGCCAGTTACGGAGCCCATAGAGTTTTCCTTTGATGCACCAACCTGGAGTCTAGGAAAGAGCATGGCAGCCCACATCGCCATGGGACGCATCGGCGAAGTGTATCACAAGGATCTTAAGGACACAATCTACCAGTTATGTGGTCGCCGAGATGAGCAATGGGAGATGATCAGCAGCCGGAGGGACAGGTCCATTGCAGCTTTCATCCAGGAGTTAAACCAGCACATTCGTCGACAGGAGAACCAGATGTGTGCAAGCATGATAGATTTGAAGAAGGTGATGACCAGGAACATGGAGCTAGAAGAGGAACTCAAGTCTACACGCGATGGATACGAGGAGGAAATCGCAATACTAGTGGAGAAGAATGACGACCTGGCAAGGAAGCTAGGAGTATTCATGGGAGACCCCGCGCCAGGAGGAGAAGACGACGAACCCGAGGAAATTCGTTCTGAAGACTACATCATCATCGACGACACCGACTCCGACCCCGATAGTGGTGATGATGATTATGAAGACGAAGCTGGAGCGGATATCATGGAGTCGTCCACCGATCAAAATTTCTAGACGACCACCATATGATCAGTAGTATTTTCCCCATGTAAATAGTAATAGTCCGAGCACTTTTGTAACGATAGTTAGATCGTTTGTATGCCTTGCTTGAATTGATGTTTGGTGTGATATGAATGTGTTTGTCTCATATGCATATGGGTAGTGTTTCCCCTTAGACCTCATTCTATTCTAATCTTTTCCCTCTAAACCCATCAGATGCCTCCGAGTCGCGACACCGGATTTGTTTTCCCACCGGAGCTCACTCAGTTGATTCAACAGCAGAATACCCTGATGCAGCTACTAGTTCAGAACCAAGGCAACAACAACAACCCACCGCCACCACCACCAGTTGATAACTTAGCCCGTTTTCTGAGGTTGCAGCCGCCGGTGTTTTCCAGTAGCACCGAGCCAATAGTTGCGGATGACTGGCTACGCAGGATTGGAAGGGAGTTGACCACCGCAGGATGCACAGACGCTGAGAAGGTGCATTTTGCCGCACATCAATTGGATGGACCCGCAGCCTCATGGTGGGAGAATTACACAGCCACATTCCCTATAGCCAATGTCACTTGGGATCAGTTTCAGCAAGCTTTCCGCACTGCACATGTCTCAGCAGGAGCTATGAGCATGAAGAAGCGTGAGTTTCGCAACTTACGCCAGGGAAACCGTACCGTGGGGCAGTACGTGGATGAGTTCAGTAAATTAGCTCGCTATGCCCCGGATGATGTGGCCACTGATGCCGCGAAGCAGGAGAAGTTTATGGAAGGGTTGAATGATGAGCTGAGTATGCAGTTGATGGTGGCAACATTCAACAACTACCAGGAGTTGGTAGACAAAGCTCTTATGATTGAAGGGAAGCAGCAGCAGATTGATAGCCGCAAGAGGAAGTATGGACAAGGGAAGTTCAACTCAGGAGCTCAGCAGAAGCCCCGGTTCACCCCGAACTCAGGAGGACTTGTTCATAACCATGGAGGTCATAACCACAATGGAGGAAGTTCGCACAACCATAATGGCCACAAGAATGGAAATGGAAATGGAGCAGGCAGCAATCAGAACCGCTCTAACCCAGCCACACCCGCCAAGAAGGATCAAAGCCACATTACCTGTTTCAAGTGCGGGAAGACTGGACATTATGCCAACGAATGTCCAGAATTGAAGAACGGCAATGGTAATGGAAGCGCTGGGAAGAAGCCCAATCCATTCAACCGAGGACAAGTGAACCACGTGAACGTGGAGGAGGTTGAGGAGCAGCCTGATGCAGTTATCGGTAAGTTTTTGGTTAAGTCTTTTACTGCAATTGTTCTTTTCGATACTGGTGCATCGCATTCATACATATCAAGGGGATTCGTGGATAAGTATAAGTTGCCCACTAAGGTACTTAGGACACCCATGTTAGTAAGATCACCCGGTGCGGAGTATATGGCAAGACAAGGATGTTTTCAGATGCCATTGATCATTGGAAGTCATGTTTTCCCCTCAGACCTGATAGTTTTGAAGTCACAAGGATTGGATGTGATACTAGGCATGGATTGGCTATCGATGTATGGAGGAAGCATCGATTGTGCGAGTAAGTCAATTTTGCTTACCACCCCGGAGGGAAAAAGGATCAAGTATGTATCTAGGCATGTGCCTAGAAGGAGCCAAGTAAATTCTCTCACGGGAGTTGTTCAGGAGGAGGTGCCTGTTGTGAAGGATTACCCAGATGAATTTCCAGAGGAGTTACCAGGCATGCCGCCGGATCGAGACATTGAATTCTTGATAGAGTTGTTGCCAGGCACCGGACCAATATCAAAGAGACCATACCGGATGCCCGCAAATGATTTGGAGGAGATTAAGAAGCAGATCAAGGAATTATTGGAGAAAGGTTACATTCGACGAAGTTCATCACCGTGGGGAGCCCCAGTGCTCTTAGTTGAGAAGAAGGATGGATCCTTGAGAATGGTTGTTGATTATCGCGCATTGAATGAAGTGACGATTAAGAACAAGTACCCACTGCCAATGATTAATGATTTGTTTGATCAGTTGCAAGGAGCTAAAGTGTTCTCCAAGATCGATCTGAGATCAGGGTATCACCAGCTGAAGATCCGAGAACAGGATATACCTAAGACAGCCTTCACCACACGGTATGGGCTATATGAGTACACAGTTATGTCATTTGGATTGACTAATGCCCCTGCCTATTTCATGAGTATGATGAACAAGGTGTTCATGGAGTTCTTGGATAAGTTTGTCGTGGTGTTCATTGATGATATCTTGGTATACTCAAAGAATGAAGAGGAGCACAAGGAGCATCTACGTTTAGTTCTCGAGAAGCTCAGGGAACATCAGTTGTATGCCAAGTTCAGCAAATGTGAGTTTTGGTTGAAGGAAGTTGGATTTCTTGGACATGTTATATCGGGCGAAGGTATAGCAGTAGACCCCACTAAGGTTCAGTCTGTCACTGAGTGGTTGGCACCCACCTCAGTGGGGGAGATCCGCAGTTTTCTTGGACTTGCAGGATATTATCGGAGATTTATCGAGAATTTTTCTAAGATTGCGAAGCCTATGACGGAGTTACTGAAGAAGGACACTAAGTTCAAATGGACAGATGAATGTGAGGCAAGTTTTCAGGAACTGAAGAAACGTTTGGTTACAGCCCCAGTTCTGATTCTGCCAGATATACGCAAGGATTTCCAAGTGTATTGCGACGCTTCTCGCTTAGGACTGGGAGGAGTACTTATGCAGGAAGGAAGAGTTGTTTCATATGCCTCACGTCAGCTTCGGCCGCATGAGTTGAATTATGCCACGCATGACTTGGAGTTAGCAGCCGTAGTTCATGCACTTAAGACTTGGAGACATTTTCTTATTGGGAACCGTTGTGATGTGTACACGGATCACAAGAGCTTGAAGTATATTTTCACTCAGAAGGAGCTGAACCTCAGGCAGAGGAGATGGTTGGAACTTATAAAGGATTATGATATGAAGTTGCATTATCATCCAGGAAAGGCCAATGTCGTAGCAGACGCTTTGAGCCGGAAGAGTATGTCAATACCCTCAAAAGCGGAGGTTTACCAAAGGGGTTATCCGAAGATCTCAGGGAGTTTCGTTTGGGGATAGTCCCTAGAGGTTTTGTCGCAGTTATGGAAGTTCAGTCAACATTATTGGGAAGGATTCGAGAAGCTCAGAAAGATGACAAAGAAATTGCCGAGATAAAGGAGAGGATGAACAAAGGAAAAGCCAAGGGTTTTTGTGAGGATGAGCATGACACTTTATGGTTTGAGGACCGTGTTTATGTACCCAATAACGCGGAGATCAGGAGGTTGAAACTACAGGAGGCGCATGACTCGCCATACTCGATACACCCCGGAAACACCAAGATGTATTTGGATTTAAAAGAGCGTTTCTGGTGGACAGGTATGAAGAAGGACATTGCCGAGTATGTAGCTGTATGTGATGTTTGTCAGAGAGTAAAAGCAGAACATCAGAAGCCAGCAGGATTACTGCAGCCTATGCCAATACCCGAATGGAAGTGTGACAAACTTGGCGTGGATTTCATCACCGGATTACCCAGGACCCGATCGAGATATGATTCTATTTAGGTAGTAGTGGATCGTTTGACCAAAGTGGCTCACTTTATCCCAGTAAAAACCACCTATACGAGTGCAAAGTTGGCCAAGATATATATGACCAGGATCGTATGTCTGCATGGAGTTCCGAGGACCATCGTATCAGATAGAGGAACATAGTTTACTTCAAAGTTTTGGCACCAGCTGCACCAGACTCTGGGTACCAGGCTAGAGTTTAGTACAACTTTTCATCCGCAGACAGATGGACAGACCGAGAGAGTCAATCAGAGCCTGGAGGACATGTTAAGAGCTTGTGTGCTAGATTATGGATCTAGTTGGGATGACAATCTGCCCTACGCGGAGTTCTCATACAACAACAGCTACCAAGCCAGTTTGAAGATGGCCCCTTTCGAAGCTTTGTATGGACGGAGGTGCAGAACACCGTTGATGTGGGATGAAGTTGGAGACCGACAGTTGTTTGGACCGGATTTGATTAAGGAGTCCGAAGAGAAGGTTAAGCTGATTCGAGATAGACTGAAAGTAGCCCAGTCCAGGCAGAAGAGTTATGCAGATTCAAAACGTAAGGAGGTAACCTATGAAATTGGAGACAGAGCATATCTACGAGTATCACCCTTACGAGGAGTGAAACGTTTTGGAGTTAAAGGAAAGTTAGCCCCGAGATTTGTAGGACCGTATCGTGTTGTGGAACGGATGGGAGAAGTTGCCTACAAGTTGGAGTTACCCGAAGGACTGTCAGGAGTTCATGATGTGTTTCACGTTTCCCAGTTGAAGAAGTGCCATGCAGAGATGGCTGATATTCCTCTGAGAGATACAGTGCCCCTAGAAGCAATTCAATTGGATAGTGATCTGACCTACGAAGAGAAACCCGTCAAAATTCTCGAGTTTGCCAGCCGAGTTACACGCAGCAGGGTCATCAAGTTTTGCAAAGTCCAGTGGAGCCACCATACCGAGGATGAAGCCACCTGGGAACGAGAGGATGATCTCCGCAAAGACCACCCACACCTGTTTTCTAGCCAACCCGAATCTCGAGGGCGAGATTCATCTTAAGGGGGGTAGGTTTGTAACATCCCAAATTTTCAATTTGGAATGTTATACATAGATCATTCATGCATATCATATTTTATTGCACTTTCGTTTTGCGATCCTCGAAATTCTAAGCAACTCAAGGACCCTCGGAGAGAGTTGGGTATTTCACCGTTTTTGTATTTGAATTTTATCAGATATCGAAACGAGAATTATTTGTTTTAATTATTTTTCTCTCCGAAAATATTTCATATTAAAAATATACGAGAGGGAATAAAATGACTTTCCCAAAATAATTGAAATATTGGAGGAAAATATTAAAAACAAATAATTTTTTTTTGGGATTTTATCGCTATTTTATTTGCCTAGGAAAAAAATATACGCATTTTTCAAAATTGCATTTTAGGCCCAAATAAATGTTCATCTCGTCCGGCATATTTTTAGAGGACGGGGAAAATTTATTTCGGGATTTTTGGAGTCCGTTTAGTATTTCTTTTCTTACTTTTTCTGCACGTCTGAATTTAAAAAAAAAACGCGCGACCGACTTAGGGCCCTACTCGGCCAGGACTTCTCGGGCCAGGCCTTTATAAACCGCCGCCCCGAGGCCCGTTACCTCCGCCACCACCCGAAACCCAAACCCTAAACCGCCGCCGCGCCGCCTCGCCACCGCCGCACCGCCGCCCCGCCGCCCGCGCCGCCCCTCGCCGGAGCCGCCGCCGCCCGCCGGAGCCACGCCGCCGCCGACCCGCCGACCCGCCGGACCCGAGGTAGCCGCCTCGGTTTTCGCGAGAAAACCTTTCGGTTTTTTTTCGAAACCCTAGATCCAATTTTTTTATCCGGTTCAGTTTTTTTTCGGTTTAGTTATTTAGCGGACGTTCGTCCGTACGTTCGTTTTAACGAACGGTTTTTGTGAGTTAACCGCAGACAGCGAACGTTCGTTCGTTAGCCTGTTCGTTAGTTTTTCTTTTTCTCGGATTTTCCGCGATTATTTTCGATCGCGATTTCTGATCCAATTTTTCGTTTTAGTTTATCTTTTCGCTCGTTTATCGGAATCAGGCGATTCAAGCGCCTAGATCTTCGTCTCGAAACCCTCTTTCTGTTTAACCAACTTAAACAAGTTTTTGCTACTGTAAAATTTGACTTTAGTCCAGATTAGTAATCGAAGCGTGTTTCTTTCGCAGTTTGAGTTTCGTTGCTCCGTTTGATTTGATTCTTTTTGCAAACCGGAGTTCTTCAGTTGAACTTTCTGGTTAGGTCTTCTTATCTGGGTTTTACCCGTGCATCTTCGCTTGATTACTTATGTATGCTATTGTTTGTTTGCGATAGAGTTTCCGGAGTGCGAAGCGTGCTTCTACGAGTCCCTAGGTTTTGCGGATCGTCAGCAAGGCAAGTTCACACTTTGATCATATTCCTTTATTACCCAGTTTTTATGCATTAGTTTCACTCCTCAAACACTGCATGATTAGGATGTGATTAACTTGTGGGTACTGGGAAGTAGATGATGAGGTAGAACCTATTGCCCTTTATTATCAAACCTTGGGAGTTACTTCTACGCTATGCTTATATTGCCATGCTATGCTCGTAGACGTGGATTGGGTTTGAGTGTATCCATGACAGATGTGAGATTTTTAATTAATGGTACAACTTAAGGTGGCAACTTTAATACACATCTGGGTGGATTGCTTGTATGGGCACCTGGGGATATACCAGTGTTGTCCTCGGAGATCCCGGGGATATACCGTGTGATCCTCCTACGGTCCGCCACCCAGGCTCAAAGGGATCATAAGATTATTCATGCTAGAAACTTCCGTGTGCAGCCACAAGCTATTATGGGCTCTAGCATAGTTGAGTATGTTACATGACCTCTTTCAGTGGTAGGCTAGCAGATGTAGGGGAAAGTAGGTGTAACTGTCTACCCAGAGTAAAGAGTAAATGTTTCTGAAAGACTGTGTCTCGGTCATCCGTTTCTCAAACACCATGTAGTGCGAGAAATCCAACGGAGGAGATCGAGTCTTGTGGGGAAAAGTGCACAAACCTCTGCAGAGTGTACAAACTAATCATGATTAGCCGTGTCCCCGGTTATGGACATCTTGAGTATCTGGTTCTTGGATTATCATATTGAATCCCATCACTCTAAATTAATTTGTTGGGTTTAATGATTACTTTTAATTGGGATTGAGAGGGGGCTTTACCTTCTCAAGGTTCAACAACCACCATGATAGTTAAATAAAATATATTCCTTTGTTGTAGGGAAAATTGGCTTTTCGCAAAACAGCATAACCCTAGAGCTTTTCCACCAGCCAAATATGCATGTAGTATTAGCATTTATTCTGTTCATTGCTCTACTGTGTTATATTGCCAGCATATTCCATGTGCTGACCCGTTTCGGGCTGCAACGTATCATGTTGCAGACTTTTCAGACGAAGAGTAAGGTGCGCTAGGTCATTGTCGTGCACTCGGCTATGCCGTTGGGGTTGATGGACTCACTTTATCTTCCAAGCCTTCCGCTGTTATCTTATTTAGATGGCCTTAAGCCATATTTATTGTAATCAGTTCTCTTTTGAGACATTCGATGTAATAAGTGTGTGATTGCTACTCTGTTATAAATCCCTCAAGTACTGTGTGTGTCAGCATTACCGATCCAGGGATGACACTTGAACACAGAGATTCGATCCATTCGGGTCGGGTCG
Organism: Thinopyrum elongatum; assembly: GCA_011799875.1. NCBI lineage: Eukaryota > Viridiplantae > Streptophyta > Magnoliopsida > Poales > Poaceae > Thinopyrum > Thinopyrum elongatum. The sequence continues at coordinate 467,330,682 of CM022297.1, forward strand.
CTACAGAGGGAATCATAGCTTCCATCGTCCTTTTCTCACATGGGACAATGCTCTAATAATGATGATCACCACACTTTTATTTAATTACAACTCAATAATTACAACTCGATACTAGAATAAGATATGACTCTATATGATTGCCTCTGGTGGTGTACCGGGATGTGCAATGATCAAGAGTGACATGTATAAAAAATATGAACGGTGGCCTTGCCACAAATACAATGCCAACTACATAATCATGCAAAGCAATATGACAATGATGGTGCGTGTCATAAAAATGGAATGGTGAAAGTTGCATGGCAATATATCTCGGAATGGCTATGGAAATGCCATAATAGGTAGGTATGGTGGCTATTTTGAGGAAGGTAAATGGTGATTTTAATGCACCGGCGGGAATTGCGCGGTACTAGAGAGGCTAGCAATGGTGGAAGGGTGAGAGTGCGTATAATCCATGGACTCAACATTAGTCATAAAGAACTCACATACTTATTGCAAAAATTTATTAGCTATCGAAACAAAGTACTACACGCATGCTCCTAGGGGGATAGATTGGTAGGAAAAGGGGGACAATCAAAAAATAAATCATGCTCCGACTTCATCACATAACGGTTCACCATACGTGCATGCTACGGGAATCACAAACTTTAACACAAGTATTTCTACCAATACACAATTACTCACTAGCATGACTCTAATATCACCATCTTTATATCTCAAAACAAATGCAAGGAATCAAACTTCTCATATTATTCAATGCTCTTATATGAAAGTTTTTATTATATCCCTCTTGAATATCCATCAAATTAGGACTAAATTCATAACCTAAGCAAATTGCCATACTATTTATAATACTCTCAAAATAATATAAGTGAAGCATGGGAGTTCATCAATTTCTTCAAAATAAAACCACCGCCGTGCTCTAAAAAGATATAAGTGAAGCACTAGAGCAACTGACAAACTACTCCAAAAAGATATAAGTGAAGATCAACGAGTAGTCAAATAATTAAGTAACTATGTGAAGACTCTCTCTCATCTAAGAATTTTAGATCTTAAGTATTTTATTCAAACAGCAAGCAAAATAAAATAAAATGGCATTCCAAGGATAGCACATATCATGTGAAGAAGCAAAAACTTAGGCTCAACCGTTACTAACCGATCATTGTTGATGAAGAAAGGTGGGATGCCAACCGGGGCATCCCCAAGGTTAGATGCTTGAGACTTCTTGAAATATTAATTAGGGATGCCTTGGGCATCCCCAAGCTTGAGCTTTTGTGTCTCTTTAATTCCTTTTATATCACGGTTTCCGTAAATCTTAAAAACTTCATCCACACAAAACTCAACAAGAACTCATGAGAAAAGTTAGTATGAATCAATGCAACACCTTATCATTCTCTACTGTAGAAAATCACTAAAATTAATATTTGACATTGCATACTAAATTCCTCTGCATATTTAATACTCCTATCCTTAAATAGAATCATTAAACAAGCAAACATATGCAAACAATGCAAACATAACAGCAATCTGTCTAAACAGGACAGTCTGTAAAGAGTGCAATTGTACTCATATTTCCCTAACTCCAAAAATTCTGAAAAACGACCACACTTTAGAAAATTTGTTGTAGCTCAATGTGTAAAAATTTCAAGATTTTATCATGTTCTGACTATTCACAAATATTCAAAACATAACAACAAACTTTCTGTTTTCAAACAGCAACATATAGACTTGCAAAATAAGCATGGTAAAGGCTATACTTGACACCTTTATTGAAATAAAAAGATGCAAAACATTAATCTAAATAACATCAAGAAAATCCTAATAAAATAAAATGACACTCCAAGCAAAACACATATCATGTGGTGAATAAAAATATAGCCTCAAGTAAATTTACCGATGGATTGAAGACAAAAGAGGGGATGCCATCCGGGGCATCCCCAAGCTTAGATGATTGGTTGTCCTTGAATATTACCTTGGGGTGCCTTGGGCATCCCCAAGCTTAGGATCTTGCCACTCCTTATTCCATAGTCCATCAAATCTTTACCCAAAACTTGAAAACTTCACAACACAAAACTGAACAGAAAACTCGTAAGATCCATTAGTATGATAAAACAAATCTTCACTTTTAGGTACTGTCAAGACAAGATTCAAAAATTTTCTCACATGATTCCTACTGTACTCTATCATTTCTACAATTTATATTGAGCAATATAAGCCATAGAAACTAGAAAACAAGCAAACTATGCATTGAAAACAGAATCTGTCAAAAACAGAACAGTCTGTAAAGATCTGAATTACGCTCATACTTCTGTTACTCCAAAGATTCTGAAACATTAGGACAGCGTAGAAAATTTCTATGTCAATCCTTTGTAAAAAATTCAGAGTTTTTCCACGTTCCAGTGAATTTTAACAATTATGTTACTGGACGCAAAAGTTTCTGTTTTTGCACAGAATCAAGTCAACTATCAACCACACTATCCCAAAGGATTTACTTGGCACTTTATTCAAAAAAAGCTATAAAATATGATTACTACAGTATCTTAATCATGTGAACGCACAAAAACAGTAGGGGTAAATATTGGGTTGTCTCCCAACGAGCACTTTTCTTTAATGCCTTTTAAGCTAGGCATGATGATTTCAATGATGCTCACATAAAAGATAAGAATTGAAACATAACGGGAGCATCATGAAGCATATGACTAGCACATTTAAGCCTAACCCACTTCCTATGCATAGGGATTTTGTGAGCAAATAACTTATGGGAACAAGAATCAACTTGCATAGGAAGGCAAAACAAGCAAAACTTCAAGATTTTCAATACATAGAGAGGAAACTTGATATTATTGCAATATGTAGAAGCATATGTTCCTCTCTCATAATAATTTTCAGTAGCATCATGAATGAATTCAACAATATAACTATCACATAAATCATTCTTTTCATGATCCACATGCATAATTTTTTTATTACTCTCCACATAAGCAAATTTATTCTCATGGATAGTAGTGGGAGCAAACTCAACAAAATAACTATCATGTGAGGCATAATCCAATTGAAAATTAAAATCATGATGACAAGTTTCATGGTTATCATTATTCTTTATAGCATACATGTCATCACAATAATCATCATAGATAGCAACTTTGTTCTCATAATCAATTGGAACCTCTTCCAAAATAGTGGATTCATCACTAAATAAAGTCATGACCTCTCCAAATCCACTTTCATAATTATTACAATAAGATTCAATGTCGGCGTTCTGGGAACCAGGGTACCCAGACTTGCCTGCCTGTGGCCCATGACGTAGCTCCATCGACGGCCTCGTACGGCCCATCTGCAACACCTTCAAGGCAAGGCCCTCGCGAGGCGGGCGATTCCAAGACCTCCGGACGGAGCGGCCTCCCTAGGCTGGCTCCCGAGGAGCGGAGATTTCTATGCAGGTACCCATCTCATGAGGTGGGGGTGACGCAAGCCATGACGACCAAGGCCAGGCGGGCGCCAGCGGGCGCAGAGCAGTAGGTTTCCTCTTTGGTGCTAAGGAGGCAAGCGCAGGCGCGGGGTCCCGAGGAATCACCCAAAGGTTTCCATTCCCGTGCAACGAGACCAGGACCGCCAGGGCGGCAGGACGGATGTCATCACCGAGCCCACCGCGACGTCACGACCAGAAGCTTTGCAGGCAAAGACCATCTTTCGTCAGGATAAGATATACTACTTGTCCCCCTTCAAATTTGGCCGTTGTGGAATCCCTTCCCGCCTTTGTTTTTCGGGGAAGAGGACCAAGGCCACTATAAATAGGTTAGCCACCACCATAGAAAAGGGGCGGACCCAGAGTTCACATCCTCACCAGAGCAAGCCTCGCGGGATTGTTCATCCTCTGTACTAGTTCATCCTCAGCCCCCCGTGAGGCAAATCCACCCCAAAGCAGGAGTAGGGTATTACACCGCAAGGTGGCCCGAACTTGGGTAAATTGCCGTGTCCTTCTTCTTCCCTGTTCTTCGAGCTAGGCTATAGGGCGGTGATACGTCCATTTTGCATCATGCTTTTATATCAATATTTATTGCATTATGGGCTGTTATTACACATTATGGCACAATACTTATGCCTTTTCTCTCTTATTTTACAAGGTTTACATGAAGAGGGAGAATGCCGGCAGCTGGAATTCTGGGCTGGAAAAGGAGCAAATATTAGAGACCTATTCTGCACAACTCCAAAAGTCCTGAAACTTCATAGAGAGTCATTTTGGATTTAATAAAAAATATTGGGCGAAGAAAGTACCAGAGGGGGGCCACCTGCCATCCACAAGGGTGGAGGGCGCGCCCTACCCCCTGGGCGCGCCCCCCGTCCTTGTGGGCCACCTGGCAGGCCCCCGACGCCCATCTTCTGCTATATGGTGCGTTTTGACCTGGAAAAAAATAAGAAGGAAGCTTTCGGGACGAAGCACCGCCGTCTCGAGGCGGAACCTAGGCAGAACCAATCTAGGGCTCCGGCGGAACTGTTCTGCCGGGGAAACATCCCTTCGGGAGGGGGAAATCATCGCCATCGTCATCACCATCGATCCTCTCATCGAGATGGGGTCAATCTCCATCAACATCTTCACCAGCACCATCTCCTCTCAAACCCTAGTTCATCTCTTGTATCCGATCTTTGTCTCAAAACCTCTGATTGGTACCTGTGGGTTGCTAGTAGTGTTGATTACTCCTTGTAGTTGATGCGAGTTGGTTTATTCAGTGGAAGATCATTTGTTCAGATCCTTAATGATAATTAATACTCCTCTGATTATGAACATGAATATGCTTTGTGAGTAGTTACGTTTGTTCCTGAGGACATGGGAGAAGTCTTGTTATAAGTAATCATGTGAATTTGGTATTCGTTCGATATTTTGATGAGATGTATGTTGTCTTTACTCTAGTGGTGTTATGTGAACGTCGACTACATGACACTTCACCATGATTTGGGCCTAGGGTAAGGCATTGGGAAGTAATAAGTAGATGATGGGTTGCTAGAGTGACAGAAGCTTAAACCCTAGTTTATGCATTGCTTCGTAAGGGGCTGATTTGGATCCATATGTTTCATGCTATGGTTAGATTTATCTTAATTCTTCTTTCGTAGTTGCGGATGCTTGCGAGAGGGGTTAATCATAACTGGGAGGCTTGTCCAAGGAAGGGCAACACCCAAGCACCGGTCCACCCACATATCAAATTATCAAAGTAACGAACGCAAATCATATGAGCATGATGAAAACTAGCTTGACAATAATTCCCATGTGTCCTCGGGAGCACTTTGCTTTATATAAGAGTTCGTCCAGGCTTGTCCTTTGCTACAAAAAGGATTGGGCCACCTTGTTACACGTTGTTTACTTTTGTTACTTGTTACCTGTTATGAATTATCTTATCACACAACTATCTGTTACCGATAATTTCAGTGCTTGCAGAAAATACCTTGCTGAAAACCGCTTGTCATTTCCTTCTGCTCCTCGTTGGGTTTGACACTCTTACTTATCGAAAGGACTACAATAGATCCCCTATACTTGTGGGTCATCAAGACTCTTTTCTGGCGCCGTTGCCGGGGAGTGAAGCGCCTTTGGTAAGGAAACATTTATATAGTGTGCTGAAATTTACTGTCACTTGTTACTATGGAAAGTAATCCTTTGAGGGGCTTGTTCGGGGTATCTTCACCTCAACCGGAAGAGCAAAGAGTTGCCCCTCAACCTACTGCACCTACTGAAAATATTTATTATGAAATTCCTTCAGGTATGATAGAGAAACTGCTAGCTGATCCTTACACCGGAGATGGAACATTACATCCTGATATGCATCTAATCTATGTGGATGAAGTTTGTGGATTATTTAAACTTGCAGGTTTGCCCGAGGATGAAGTCAAGAAGAAGGTCTTCCCTTTATCTTTGAAGGAGAAGGCATTGACATGGTATAGGCTATGTGATGATATTGGATCATGGAACTACAACCGATTGAAATTGGAATTTCATCAGAAGTTTTATCCTATGCATCTGGTTCATCATGATCGGAATTATATATATAATTTTTGGCCCCGTGAAGGAGAAAGTATCGCTCAAGATTGGGGGAGGCTTAAGTCAATGTTATATTCATGACCTAATCATGAGCTCGCAAGAGAAATTATTATTCAAAAATTTTATGCTCGACTTTCTCATAATGATCGATCCATGCTCGATACTTCTTGTACTGGTTCTTTTATGAAGAAGACTATTGAATTAAAATGGGATTTATTGGAAAGAATTAAACACAACTCTGAAGATTGGGAACTTGACGAAGGTAAGGAGTCTGGTATAGACCTTAAGTTTGATTGTGTTAAATCTTTTATGGATACCGATGATTTTCGTGATTTTAGCACTAAATATGGACTTGACTCTGAGATAGTAGCCTCTTTCTGTGAATCTTTTGCTACTCATGTTGATCTCCCTAAGGAGAAGTGGTTTAAATATCATCCTCCCATTGAAGTTAAATTAGTAGAACCTATTAAAGTTGAAGAAGAAACTATTACTTATAATGTTGATCCTATTGTTCCTACTGCTTATATTGAGAAACCACCTTTTCCTGTTAGAATAAAGGATCATGCTAAAGCTTCAACTGTGGTTTGTAAGAGTTATACTAGAACACCTACACCCCCTGAGCAAATTCAAGTTGAACCTAGTATTGCTATGGTTAAAGATCTCTTGGTTGATAATATTGATGGGCATGTTATTTATTTCTGTGATGAAGCTGCTAGAATTGCTAAACCCGATAGTAAAGATAAACATAGACCCGTTGTTGGCATGCCTGTTGTTTCAGTTAAAATAGGAGATCATTGTTATCATGGCTTATGTGATATGGGTGCTAGTGTGAGTGCAATTCCTTTTTCCTTATATAAAGAAATTATGAATGATATTGCACCTGCTGAGATATAAGATATTGATGTTACTATTAAGCTTGCCAATAGAGATACTATTTCACCAATTGGGATTGTTAGAGATGTTGAAGTCTTGTGTGGGAAAATAAAATGCCCTACTGATTTTCTTGTTCTTGCTTCCCCACGAGATGACTTTTGTCCCATTATATTTGGTAGACCTTTCTTGAATACTGTTAATGCTAAGATAGATTGCGAGAAAGATATTGTTACTGTCGGTTTAGGGGATATGTCTCGTGATTTTAATTTCTCTAAATTTCGTAGACAACCCCATGATAAAGAATTGCCTAGTAAGGATGAAATTACTGGTCTTGCTTCTATTGCTGTGCCTCCTACTGATCCCTTAGAACAATATTTGCTAGACCATGAGAATGATATGTTTATGAATGAAAGAAGGGAAATAGATGAGATATTCTTTAATCATGGGCCTATTTTGAAACACAATTTGCCTGTTGAAATCCTTGGGGATCCTCCTCCACCCAAGGGTGATCCCGTGTTTGAGCTTAAACAATTACCTGATACTTTGAAATATGCTTATCTCAATGAAAAGAAGATATATCCTATTATTATTAGTGCTAACCTTTCAGAGCATGAAGAAAATAAATTACTGAAAACTCTGAAGAAGCACCGTGCCGCTATTGGATATACTCTTGATGATATTAAGGGCATTAGTCCCACTCTATGTCAGCACAAAATTATTTTGGAGAATGATGCTAAACCAGTTGTTGATCACCAACGACGGTTAAATCCTAAGATGAAAGAAGTGGTAAGAAATGAAATACTAAAGCTTCTGGAGGCAGGTATAATTTATCCTATTGCTGATAGTAAGTGGGTAAGTCCTGTTCATTGTGTCCCTAACAAGGGAGGTATTACTGTTGTTCCTAATGATAAGAATGAATTGATTCCACAAAGAATTATTACAGGTTATAGAATGGTAATTGATTTTTGCAAATTAAATAAAGCTACTAGAAAAGATCATTACCCTCTACCTTTTATTGATCAAATGCTAGAAAGACTATCCAAACATACACATTTTTGCTTTCTAGATGGTTATTCTGGTTTTTCTCAAATACCTGTGTTAAAAGATGATCAGGAAAAGACCACTTTTACTTGCCCTTTCGGTACCTTTGCTTATAGACGTATGCCTTTTGGTTTATGCAATGCACCTGCTACCTTTCAAAGATGTATGACTGCTATATTCTCTGATTTTTGTGAAAAGATTGTTGAGGTTTTCATGGATGATTTCTCCGTTTACGGAACTTCTTTTGATGATTGCTTAAGCAATCTTGATCGAGTTTTGCAGAGATGTGAAGAAACTAATCTTGTCTTGAATTGGGAGAAGTGCCACTTTATGGTTAATGAAGGTATTGTCTTGGGGCATAAAATTTCTGAAAGAGGTATTGAAGTTGATAAAGCTAAAGTAGATGCTATTGAAAAGATGCCGTGTCCTAAAGATATCAAAGGTATAAGAAGTTTCCTTGGTCATGCTGGTTTCTATAGGAGGTTTATTAAAGACATCTCTAAAATTTCTAGGCCTCTCACTAATCTCTTGCAAAAAGATGTTCCTTTTGTTTTTGATGATGATTGTGTAGAAGCATTTGAAATACTTAAGAAAGCCTTGATTTCTGCACCTATTATTCAGCCACCTGATTGGAATTTACCCTTTGAAATTATGTGTGATGCTAGTGATTATGCTGTTGGTGCTGTTCTAGGGCAAAGAGTTGATAAGAAATTAAATGTTATTCATTATGCTAGTAAAACTCTAGACAGTGCCCAGAGGAATTATGCTACTACTGAAAAAGAATTTTTAGCAGTTGTCTTTGCTTGTGATAAGTTCAGATCTTATATTGTTGATTCCAAAGTAACTGTTCACACTGATCATGCTGCTATTAAATATCTTATGGAAAAGAAAGATGCTAAACCTAGACTAATTAGATGGGTTCTCTTGCTACAAGAATTTGATTTGCATATTATTGATAGAAAGTGAGCTGAGAACCCCGTTGCAGACAACTTGTCTAGGTTAGAAAATGTCCTTGATGACCCACTGCCTATTGATGATAGCTTTCTTGACGAAGAATTAGCTGTCATAAATACTTCTCGTAATACTCCATGGTATGCTGATTATGCTAATTACATTGTTGCTAAATTTATACCACCTAGTTTCACATACCAGCAAAAGAAAAAGTTTTTCTATGATTTAAGACATTACTTTTGGGATGACCCACACCTTTATAAAGAAGGAGTAGATGGTGTTATTAGACGTTGTGTACCTGAGCATGAACAGGAACAGATCCTACGCAAGTGCCACTCCGAGTCTTACGGAGGACACCATGCTGGAGATAGAACTGCACACAAGGTATTGCAATTTGGTTTTTATTGGCCTACTCTCTTCAAGGATGCTCGTAAGTTTGTCTTGTCTTGTGATGAATGCCAGAGAATTGGTAATATTAGTAGACGTCAGAAAATGCCTATGAATTATTCACTTGTTATTGAACCATTCGATGTTTGGGGCTTTGATTATATGGGACCTTTTTCTTCCTCTAATGGGTATACACATATTTTAGTTGCTGTTGATTATGTTACTAAGTGGGTAGAAGCTATTCCAACTAGTAGTGCTGATCATAACACTTCTATTAAGATGCTTAAAGAAGTTATTTTTCTGAGGTTTGGAGTCCCTAGATATTTAATGACTGATGGTGGTTCACATTTTGTTCATGGTGCTTTTCGTAAATTGCTTGCTAAGTATGATGTTAACCAGAGAATTGCATCTCAATATCATCTGCAGTCTAGTGGTCAAGTAGAATTGAGCAATAGAGAGATTAAATTGATTTTGCAAAAGACTGTTAATAGATCTAGAAAGAATTGGTCTAAGAAACTTGATGATGCTTTATGGGCTTATAGAATTGCTTATAAAAACCCTATGGGTATGTCTCCATATAAAATGGTTTATGGAAAGGCTTGTCACTTACCTCTTGAACTAGAACATAAAGCTTATTGGGCAATTAAAGAGCTTAACTATGATTTCAAACTTGCCGGTGAGAAGAAGTTATTTGACATAAGCTCCCTTGATGAATGGAGAACCCAAGCCTATGAGAATGCCAAGTTGTTTAAAGAAAAAGTTAAAAGATGGCATGACAAAAGGATACAAAAGCGTGAGTTTAATATAGGTGATCATGTTTTGCTACACAACTCTTGTTTAAGATTTTTTGCAGGAAAACTTCTCTCTAAATGGGAAGGTCCTTACATTATCGAGGAGGTCTATCGTTCCGGTGCCATAAAAATCAACAACGCCGAAGGCACAAATCCGAAGGAGGTAAACGGTCAAAGAATCAAACATTATATCTCAGGTACTCCCATAAATGTTGAGACCAATATAATTGATACCGTAACACTGGAGGAGTACATAAGGGACACTTTCCTGAACATTTCAGACTCCGAAAAGGAATAGGTATGTGGTACGGTAAGTAAACTGACTCCAAAACATTTCCAATGATAATTTTTCTCCGTTTTGGAATATTTAAAAAATTAGGAAAATTAAAAGTAGTCCGAAAGAGACACGAGGCGACCACAAGGGTGGAGGGTGCGCCCCCCGACCTTGTGGCCACCTCGTGTGCCCTCCGGACTCCGTTTTCTTGCACAATACTTCTTTTGGTCTGTAAAAATTCATTATATAATCTCCCGAAGGTTTTGACCACCGTACCACGACAAATCCTCTATTTTTGTTTTGAGCTATTTTTGCAGCAGATTTAGAGCAAGATGTCTTCGCAAGAGTCGGTCGGGGAGAGTCATGTATCTCACCCGACACCGGGCCCAAGAGCATACAGCGAAGCTGACCACTTTGGGCAATCAACGGAGGAAGAGATGGAGGCTAACTTGAAAAGGGTGGATGCCATGGAGGAGGATCAAGAAGTCACCTCTCGTCTTCAAACCGGATTTATGCTGGAGGAACTTCATAGCTCAGCAATACCAAATTCGGTCATTCCTCCCAATGCTAGATTTCTCTCTTATGAAAATATGAAAAAGATGTGATGCCCCCGACTCAATCGTGCACTAATCATACACGCAAACATGCACGATCAAGCACAGGGACTCACGGGAAGATATCACAACACAACTCTAACACAAATTAACGGAGATCCACAATATTACAGGCCAGGGATCACGAGGATCCGAATACATAAGTCAGTCATACAAATATTATCTGAGTACAGACATAGTTAGACAAGTTTTGCCTTAAGAAGGCTAGCACAAACAACGACACTAGATCGAAAGGCGTTGGCCTCCTGCCTGGGAGCCTCCGATCCTACTCCTGGTCGGCTGGCTCGATCCAGTAGTACGTGCCCTCTGGACCCTCCTGGTAGTAAGCTCCTGAGGTGGCATCTGGCTCCGGGGCTCCATCGTCTGGTGTATCATCAAGGTGGGGTATGGGGAAAAGAGAAAGTAAAGCAACCGTGAGTACTCATCCGAAGTACTCAGCAAGCAAGGATCTATACTACATATGCAACATTATCAATGGAGAAAAGGCTGTATATGTGGACTGGGCTGCAGAAATGCCAGAATAGAGAGAAGGCCTAGTCCTATCAAAGACTAGCATCTTCATGAAGCCATCATCTTGCAGCAGTAGAAGAGAGTAGAATAGCATTTTATTTAGCAAACATGTTGAAGCAAGCCTAGAGATCCTTCCTCGACTCCCAAGCGAGGAAGTGATCCCGAAGCTTCAATTAAGTAACAAGTATCCAGTTCAAGTAGTAGATCGGGATACACAAATTAAGCGTCCTTTACCGTAGGACCTGCTATCGATAGATTATTCTTCCCTGCAGGGGTGCACTACTGTTACCCAACACGCTCGATCAACTCCGGTCGGACACACTTGCTGGGTAATGCCCGGCCTCGGAAGATCAACACGAAGCAGCGCCCTACCTAGGCTCAATAGAGAGGTCAGCACGCCGGACTAACCTATGCACCCAGAGGTCTTGGGCCATCGCCCTGGGCACCCTGCGCATTGCGTGGCTGGCCGGGGTGTAGGCGCGACACTGAACTCGTCAGTGAAGTATCCAGCCCATTCCCGGCGATCAGCCCGCACGGTGAATCGTGACGTCTGAAGAGCTTTCGGGAGAAACGTATGACGTAGAGGGCCCCATAACCATAATCCCGCGTGGTGGTAGTGCGTATAGGGCACGTCGACCCACTCAGATCACACACCCAAATCCAATAGGCTCATTTAGTGTCACGCGGAGACAATCAGAGTCTCTGAAGCTCCGCCACAATATCACACTCGATTGCCCTTCCGACACACTCGACATCATAGATCCCTAGCGGGTACCCACAAGGGTGGACCCACCTGTAACAAAGGTCAAGTAATCGTGTGGTCATAACATCAAGGAGGAAACCCGAGGATTCACCCTTGGTGGATTCCACTCGATGAAATCATCAGGGTGAACATGTGAGGTATCACCCTCGAGGTTCACACTGAGGGGTTGCGCGACAGAGTCGTATCGGAAGTGGAGAAGGAGGAATCACCCTCGATGACCACGACCGAACAGCTACACTATAGAGTATTCATCAGGAGTGCGTTACGAGGTATCACCCTCGGCACTCGATTATAACTATGCAGAGTCATACAACTAAGGGGTGTGAAGTGAGGTGTCGGTCTCTGATCGACGATCACGTTGATCGAGTCGTCGATGATCAAGCAGGGGAAACAAGGGAAAGGTGGTGGGGTCACTGATGGTTCACTACCAACCTATACTAAACAGTTTATCATAGGCAGGTAAGGTAACAATGAACAGGTTACGAAAATAGGCTATGCATCAGAATAGGAACATACATTAACAGTAGCAAAATCTAATGCAAGCAGGAGAAATGGAATGGGCGATATCTGGATGCTCAAAGGGGGGGCTTGCCTGGTTGCTCTGGCAAGAGAGAGAGAGGTCGTCAACGGGCTGCTCGTCGGTAGTGTAGTCGTACCCAGCTGCAGCGTCGTCGGTCTCGGCGTCTATCGAGAGAGAGAAGGAGGGGGAGAGAAACAATAAATTCACGACAATAATGCAATCAGTATGTATGACATGCCTAAATGATATGCTGGGGTGTTCTACTGCCTAACTAAATGATTTAGTTAATTTAGGAATTTATTCGGATTTATTTAATTAAGGTTGGGCACTATTCATTTATCAAAATCGGTCTAAAAGTTCCACGTTCATATAGCTAGGGGCATCTGACAGGAATACGGAGGACGTATTCGGGTTCGTATCGAAATTCTGAACAAGTTTCATGTATAAATTATTTTCATCGGAGTTACGGTTTATTTAATATGATTTTCTAAAGTTTTTATTAATTTCTGGAATTTAATTAATTATTTAAATTCAACATTATCCGGAACAGTGTATGCTGACGTCATCATGATGTCAGCATGACGTCAGCAGTCAACCTGATAGGTGGGGTCCACCTGTCATTGACTGTTTAGTTAATTAGGGTTTAGCTAATTAATTACTGTTTAATTAAACTAACTAACTAATTAGACTAATTAAGAAGGATTAATTAAACTAATTAATTCACTAATTAATTAATTAATTAACTAATTATTAATTAACTTTTTTAATTATTATTTTTTATTTTTATATCGTTCAGGGGCTAGGCCCTACATGTCATTGGGCTAGGCGGACACGTCCGGGTCGCGCCCTTTCGGGCGCCGGACATGTCCGGCGTGCCGAATGCGCGCGCGCGCGTAGCAGAGACGAGGCCAGGGCCCAAGCGCGGCGGTGGGCGGTGGCGTGGGGCAGCGGCAGTGAGGCAAGGCCGGGCTTGCGGGCGTGGCAGCAGGGAGGCGAGGCCGTGCGCGGGGCGACGACGAGGCGAAGCGGGCGGCGTAGGCGGAGGGCGCAGGCGAGGCGCGCGACAGGGGGCGATGGTGAGCGCAGGCGGGCGCAGGCGGCTACGGCGTGGCTAGGCCGCAGCGGGAGTGTGGTCGGTACGCGGCCATGGACCATGGCAGGGAGCCGGGCACGGCGAGCGGGAGGCCGCGGGGCGAGGGTGCGGTGACGCGCGTGTGGCTCGCGGACAGGGCACGGTGTCCGCGTGGTCGGCGCGGTGAGAGCGCAATGGGGGCGGCTCGGCGAGCGCGCAGCAGTGAGCAGCAGCAGCAGCAGAGCGTGCGCGAGCGCGGCGGAGGGCGAGCGCGGGGCGGGCGGTGACCGAGGGGAGAAGGAGGGGGCGAGGCGACGGAGGCCGTGGCCTCACCGTTCGTTGCAGGGGAGAGGGGGCGGCGAGGCTCGGTGGAGCTCGTCGGGGGAGAGGACGAGGAGGACGGCGAGCGGCGACGGGGCACGTCGGAGACGAGCGCCGGCGACGGCGTCGGGCGCCCAGGCGCGGGCGTCGGCTCGTGGGGGGGGGGGGGAGTCGATCGGTGGGGGTGAAGTGGGGATAGGGTTAGGGTTTCTGGGGGTCCAGGGGGGCATGTAGACCAGGGGGATAGGGGTGGGCCGGCCGGCTGGGCTGTGGCCCATTTAGGCCAGGGGGGTTTTTATTTTTATTTTTTGTTTTGTTTTCTTTTATCTTTTTCTTTTACCTATTCTTATCTTTCTGTTTTGTAATTAGTTAGGCCTCAAAATGATTTTTGTAAAATATGGCATTTGCTCCAATAATTACTAGGTATCCTCTACTACTACCAAAAATTGGTTTGGAGGCAATTGGAGTCCACACAAATTTTATAATAAATAAAATGCATTAAACCTTGCTGTTTTGGTAATGTTAGAGCCACCTAATTAATTTATTAATTGTTGGTTACAATTTTAGAATAGCCTCTGCAATATTTGTTATTTATTGAACATTTTAGTTTCTATGTTGGACAACTTTTATTTTCCACTTTCATTTAAATTTGGGTTTTGACTTAGGAGTTGAAATGCAACATGATGCTAATGATGATCATGCACTGTTAAACTTGCTGACATGTCATTATCAAAAGTGATTACTATGGCTAATGACACGGGGTGTTACAATTCTCCTCATCTATCAAGAATTCTCGTCCCGAGAATTAAGAGGAAGACTGAAAGAAAGCGGGGTATTCTCCACGAAGACGATCCTCGCGTTCCCAAGTGGCTTCATCTTCAGAATGATTTGACCACTGAACCTTGAGGAATTTGATTGACTTCTGACGAGTTCGACGCTCAGCTTGATCAAGAATACAGATGGGATGTTCTGGATAAGACAGATCTTCCCGTAATTCAAGCATTTCGTGATCCACAGCTCGAATAGGATCCTTGAAGCAGCGACGGAGTTGGGATACATGAAAGACATCATGTACTTGTGAAAGATTAGGCGGCAATTGCAATTGATATGCCACTTCTCCTCGACGGGCAAGAATACGGAACGGGCCAATGTAGCGAGGAGCTAACTTGCCTTTGATTCCGAACCGATGAGTGCCTTTCAACGGAGTGACCCGGAGGTAAGCTTGTTCGCCAGGCTGATAGACCATTTCCTGGTGCTTTCAGTCATAGTTGCTCTTCTGACGAGACTGAGCAGTTTTCAGATGTTCTCGGACAATGCGAACTTGTTCTTCAGCTTGCTGAATAATGTCCGGTCCGACAAGTGAGCGTTCCCCAGTTTCTGACCAATTCAGAGGGGTTCGACACTTACGACCGTATAGAACTTCAAACGGTGCCATCTTCAGACTAGCTTGATAGCTATTGTTGTAAGAGAATTCGGCATACGGGAGAGATTCCTCCCATTTCTTACCGAAGGAGATGACTCAAGCTCGAAGCATATCTTCGAGCACTTGATTAACTCGTTCAACTTGACCCTGAGACTGAGGGGGAAAAGCGGTGCTGAAAGAGAGATGAGTTCCCATAGCTTCTTGGAAACTATTCCAGAATCTGGAGGTGAAGAGGCTGCCACGATCAGAACTGATCTCCAACGGAACACCGTGGAGTGACACAATTCGGGAAACATACAAGTCTACTAACTGGCTACCAGTGATTGTCTCCTTAACTGGCAGAAAGTGAGCAACCTTAGAGAATCAGTCAATGACGACAAAAATAGCATCATGACCCTTCTGAGATCTGGGAAAACCAGTAATGAAATCCATTTGGACCTTGTCCCATTTCCATTCAGGAATTTCAAGGGGTTGCAGAGTTCCAGCAGGCCTTTGATGTTCTGCTTTAATGCGTCGGCAGACGTCACACTCAGAAACATAATGAGCAATGTCTCGCTTCATATTAGGCCACCAGTATCTCTGACAAGTGTCACGGTACATCTTTGTGCTACCAGGATGAATTGACAGAGGAGTGTCATGAGCTTCCTTCATAACGTGTTCCCTCTCATCCTTGAACTTGGGTACGAAGAGACGGTGTTGGAAAAATAGGATCCCATCCTTATCAAGATGGAATTCCGATGGCTTTCCTTTCTTGAGGTACCGCTTGATCCTTTCAACTTCAGAGTCATACCGTTGCATAGTCTTAATGTTGTGTTCTAAATCTGGTTCAACAACCAGGGTATTGAGATAACCTTGTGGAATAATATGGAGGTTCAACTTGCGAAGCTCTTCATGGAGAAGAGGTTGCGTTTCCTGAACCATAAGATTGTTGCAATAAGCCTTTCGACTCAAAGCATCGACCATTACATTAGCCTTGCCTGGGGTGTATGAGATATTCATATCATAATCGGCAATTGTTTCGAGCCATCTTTGTTGACGAAGGTTCAGATCCGGTTGAGTATATAGATACTTCAAGCTTTGATGATCCATGCATATCTCACAACGATTACCGAGAAGGTAATGTCGCCATAGCTTCAGGGCATAAATAACCGTAGAAAGTTCAAGATCATGCACTGGGTAATTTTCTTTGTGAGGACGCAATTGTCGGGAGGCATAAGCAATCACTTTGCGCTCCTGCATTAGGACACAACCTAATCCTTGACGAGATGCATCACAGTATATCATGAAATCCTTTTGGGAATCCGGGGGCGCTAATACTGGGGCAGATGTCAGTTTATCTTTTAGTGTCTGAAAGCTTTCTTGACATTTTTCTGTCCACTCAAATTTAACACCTTTGTGAAGCAGATTTGTCAATGGTTTTGCAATCTTGGAAAAGTTCTCAACAAATCGACGGCAATAACTAGCAAGTCCAAGAAAACTTCTGACTTGCTTGACATTCTTCAGGCGAGTCCAGTCAAGAATAGCCTGAACTCGTTCCAGGTTAACAGCAATTCCATCCTTGGAAATCACATGACCAAGGTAAGTTACTTCAGAAAGCCAAAATTCACATTTGGAATACTTGGCATACAACTGGTGTTCTCGGAGCCTTTCCAGTACCAGACAGAGGTGTTGAGCATGTTCTTCTTTATTCTTAGAATAGACCAAAATATCATCTAGATATACCACGATGAACTTGTCGAGGTAATCCATGAATATATAATTCATCAGACGGGAGAATGTAGCTGGGGCATTCATTAGGCCAAATGACATGACGGTGTATTCATAGGAGCCATAACGAGTGACGAATGCAGTCTTGGGAATATCCTCTTCACGGACATGGATCTGGTGATAACCCAACCTCAAGTCGAGTTTAGAGAACACCGATGATCCAGCAAGTTGATCATATAAGTCATTGATCCGGGGCAGTGGGTATTTATTTTGGATTGTGGCTTGGTTAATGGGCCGGTAATCCTGAACCAAACGGTTAGTTCCATCCTTCTTCTTAACGAAGAGTGAAGGTGTTCCCCAAGCAGAGGAACTGGGGCGGATGAAACCACTCTTAAGTGACTTGTCGATTTTTTCCTTAAGCTCGAGAAGGTGGTGCGGAGGCATCTTATAAGGTCGCTTCGCAATAGGGACAGCGCCAGGTTTCAAGTCAATGACAAACTCGACAGCCCTAACCGGGGGTATTCCTGGGAGTTCTTCCGGGAAGACATCCGGAAAATCTCGAACGACAGGAACGTTCTCGATTCCTTCCAGAGGTGAAGCGTTCAAAGCATTCAGAGCATATATCTGAGCTTCAGCATTTCGAGTAATGTAGGCGGTATAATTCACTATCTCATCGGTGGGGTGAAGAAGTTGGATGAATTTAGTGGCACAATTGATCGAAGCAATGTGAGCTTTCAACCAATCCATTTCGAGTATGAGGTCTATGGTGGAAGACTTCAGGATAATAGGTGAGGCAAAGAATTCGAATCCCTCGATTCCAACAGGGACATTGTGTGCCATCATAGTGGTTTGACATTGGCCTCAAGGGGTGCGGACAACTACTGGCAGGTTCATCTTTTCGAATGCAATGTCATGAGATAATGCAAATGCTTCAGACATGAATGAATGCGATGCTCCTGAATCAAATAATACAGAAGCGGGTACTGAATTAACAAGAAGGGTACCCATCACAGTAGCAGGTTGATCCTGGACTTCTTCAATATCAATGTTGTAAGCATGTCCACGACCATGTGCAGCAGACCCCGTATTATAGTTGCGGGTCTGATTGTTGCCATGACCATTGCCACGGCCAGTACGAGGAAAGGCCAACTGATTCTGAGTCTGGCGGCAGTCTTTAGCCTGGTGACCTGGTTTGCAGCACTTGAAGCACAGACCATCTTCAGGACGAAGAGGAGCATTGTTTTGAATAGCTTGAGCTCTTGGCTGCCTCGGTGGTGGAGGAGGCAGACATGGTGCAACATAGTTGTTCTTTGGCGCAGAGGTATTGGGACGGAACGCATTGTTGGGAATCCAAACTCGACGCTTCTGTGTTGAGCCCGAAGATGAGCCAGCATCACGATAGCGCTTCTGCGAGTCCTTGTGTTTCATCTGAGCGGTCTCAACAAGAATAGCCTTGTTCACAAGAGTTGAAAAATCGTTGAAGTCTTGAGCAGCAAGGGCAAGCTCGAGGTCTGGGTGGAGTCCATTATGGAACTTCTCTTGTCTGCGAGCATCCGTGGCGATGTCTTCTTCAGCATAGCGGGAGAGGTCAAGAAATTCCCGCTGATAAGCTTCGACAGTCTTGTTGCCCTGAGTGAGGTTGCGGAACTGGGTCTTCATGCGTTCCATAATTGCCTGAGGGATATAACATGCACGGAAAGCAGCCTGGAACTCATACCAGGTAATGACTGTTCCAGCAGGCAGTGTACGCTTGTGTGTGTCCCACCATTGAGCAGCGGGCCCTTTTAAGAAAAAGGACGTGAAGGCGACGAAGTTAGCAGCGGCGACATTAGCAGACTCCATCTCGTGAGTGATGTCGCGGAGCCAGTCATCTGCATCCAGTGGCTTGTCAGAGTTGCGGAAGTGAGTGGGGTTAAGTCGCATGAACTCCGGCAGAGTTATTAAAGGAGGGTTCTGGTTCTAGTTCTGGTTGTTCTGATGCGGAAACTGAGCCATGATCCCAGTCATGAACTGGCGGTTGAGCTCGAATTGTTGCATCATAGCGGCCATATAGTCTGGCGGTGGTGGGCGTTCATGGGCACGACCACGACCACGACCACCTGGTCTAACCATCCTGCTAAGTATCAACATGGGGTAGTTTAGTAAAAGCAATTGCAAGCGTTTAGGGACAAGCATGATGTAACACGACAATACTTTAAGCAGTGTAACAGATACATAACAGTAGTCGATTAAGACATACAGATCCATACACTGAGTTGGGTACATGCGGACAGCATAACGGCGCAAATTTAGAACTAGACATACTAGGCGGCGCGCAGGCACGCGGTAGGCAAGTACACAACAAGACATAGCAAAGGCTACATCAACGTCGGAGAAAACCACTGTAACGGGGTAACTGCGAGTGCGGACGATGAATGTTCATCGCGGTAGGATCCTGTGCTCCATGTGCACTCTGATGCAGAACCCGGTCTCGAGCTGTAAGAAGAGGTCCACGTGTAGGTGTGTGACCTCCAACAGCAGGCCAATCAATACCAGCATACATCTGAGTCCTCCGCGGGTAAAGGATGTGCTTCGGATGTATCCCTGCGCGAACAGCGGGTAGCAACTGCATCATAGCATCATAGAGACGTGCTCGAGTGGCAACCAACTCGACGGCAAGAGCCCAAACAGTGCGATCCAGAGCCTGAGTGCACTGAATCAGAACGCGCGGGTCGTATCGGCGATGCTCGTATGGGGCACAGATAGCTGTGTAGTATCCAGTAGCATCTCCAGCAGGGGCATACAGAATGTATCGGAACTCAGAGTCATCCAAGATATCACTGAACTGTCCTCGGAGATGTGCGACAGCAGAGTAGGCGGCATCATGGACTGCCATCTCAATCGTCACGCCGATACCGTGGAAAAGGTGTAGCTCAGTGTCTGAGTCATCTTGCCGATCATAGATACGAACATCAGCATGGTATTGCTCCTGATTGAACTCGCGGTAATCCTTGTAAACCATGTACTTAGGGTACCAGCAGTAGCCAAGTCTGGTCATGAGAGTGATCAGGATAGCTGGAAACCCAGGGGCATCACGAGCCCAAGTGCGAAGCACAAGCTGTGTCGTAGGACGCGGTGGAAATAGACGATCCATCTGAAACAAAGGAAATTCAGGTTTGTCAAACGACAATGAGAAGTTTAATACAACTCGGAGAGAAAGGTTAAACAAAACAATGGAAAGGAAAATGATCATCAGACTAATCAGATCAATGACAGGGAAATCGCACAGATATCCAGCTCTCCTGGTAGACATGAATTGCGAGATCCTAATTGTCGGCGTTAGTAAAATTTATTTAACCCGAATAGAAGAGAGATCAGAGTCCCAGAGTATAGACGAGGAATAAAAGATCCTAATACCAGCCAGTTGGCGACGTGGGCCCGTGAGCCACACAGCCAAGTTAGTAAATTAGTTTTTTCGGTTTCTAGACTCAACTTCGGCCAAGGAATTGGAAGGGGGCTTCCTGCAGGCAGTCGGCTCTGATACCAACTTGTGACGCCCCTGACTCAATCATGCACTAATCATACACGCAAACATGCACGATCAAGCACAGGGACTCACGTGAAGATATCACAACACAACTCTAACGCAAATTAACGGAGATCCACAATATTACAGGCCAGGGATCACGAGGATCCGAATACATAAGTCAGTCATACAAATATTATCTGAGTACATACATAGTTAGACAAGTTTTGCCTTAAGAAGGCTAGCACAAACAACGACACTAGATCGAAAGGCATTGGCCTCCTGCCTGGGAGCCTCCGATCCTACTCCTGGTCGGCTGGCTCGATCCAGTAGTACGTGCCCTCTGGACCCTCCTGGTAGTAAGCTCCTGAGGTGGCATCTGGCTCCGGGGCTCCATCGTCTGGTGTATCATCAAGGTGGGGTATGGGGAAAAGAGAAAGTAAAGCAACCGTGAGTACTCATCCGAAGTACTCAGCAAGCAAGGATCTATACTACATATGCAACATTATCAATGGAGAAAAGGCTGTATATGTGGACTGGGCTGCAGAAATGCCAGAATAGAGAGAAGGCCTAGTCCTATCGAAGACTAGCATCTTCACGAAGCCATCATCTTGCAGCAGTAGAAGAGAGTAGAATATCATTTTATTTAGCAAACATGTTGAAGCAAGCCTAGAGATCCTTCCTCGACTCCCAAGCGAGAAAGTGATCCCGAAGCTTCAATTAAGTAACAAGTATCCAGTTCAAGTAGTAGATCGGGATACACAAACTGAGCGTCCTTTACCGTAGGACCGGCTATCGATAGATTATTCTTCCCTGCAGGGGTGCACTACTGTTACCCAACATGCTCGATCAACTCTGGTTGGACACACTTGCTGGGTAATGCCCGGCCTCGGAAGATCAACACGAAGCAGCGCCCTACCTAGGCTCAGTAGAGAGGTCGGCACGTCGGACTAACCTATGCACCCAGAGGTCTTGGGCCATCGCCCTGGGCACCCTGCGCATTGCGTGGCTGGCCGGGGTGCAGGCGTGACACTGAACTCGTCAGTGAAGTATCCAGCCCATTCCCGGCGATCAGCCCGCACGGTGAATCGTGACGTCTGAAGAGCTTTCGGGAGAAACGTACGACGTAGAGGGCCCCATAACCATAATCCCGCATGGTGGTAGTGCGTATAGGGCACGTCGACCCACTCAGATCACACACCCAAATCCAATAGGCTCATTTAGTGTCACGCGGAGACAATCAGAGTCTCTGAAGCTCCGCCACAATATCACACTCGAGTGCCCTTCCGGCACACTCGACATCGTAGATCCCTAGCGGGTACCCACAAGGGTGGACCCACCTGTAACAAAGGTCAAGTAACCGTGTGGTCATAACATCAAGGAGGAAACCCGAGGATTCACCCTCGGCGGATTCCACTCGATGAAATCATCAGGGTGAACGTGTGAGGTATCACCCTCGAGGTTCACACTGAGGGGTTGCACGACAGAGTCGTATCGGAAGTGGAGAAGGAGGAATCATCCTCGATGACCATGACCGAACATCTACACTACAGAGTATTCATCAGGAGTGCGTTACGAGGTATCACCCTCGGCACTCGATAGTAACTATGCAGAGTCGTACAACTAAGGGGTGTGAAGTGAGGTGTCGGTCTCTGATCGACGATCACGTTGATCGAGTTGTCGATGATCAAGCAGGGGCAACAAGGGAAAGGTAGTGGGGTCACTGATGGTTCACTACCAACCTATACTAAACAGTTTATCATAGGCATGTAAGGTAACAATGAACAGGTTACGAAAACAGGCTATGCATCAGAATAGGAACATACATTAACAGTAGCAAAATCTAATGCAAGCAGGAGAAATGGAATGGGTGATATCTGGATGCTCAAAGGGGGGGCTTGCCTGGTTGCTATGGCAAGAGAGAGAGGTCGTCAACGGGCTGCTCGTCGGTAGTGTAGTCATACCCAGCTGCAGCGTCGTCGGTCTCGGCGTCTATCGAGAGAGAGAAGGAGGGGGAGAGAAACAATAAATTCACGGCAATAATGAAATCAGTATGTATGACATGCCTAAATGATATGCCGGGGTGTTCTACTGCCTAACTAAATGATTTAGTTAATTTAGGAATTTATTCGGATTTATTTAATTAAGGTTGGGCACTATTCATTTATCGAAATCGGTCTAAAAGTTCCACGTTCATATAGCTAGGGGCATCTGACAGGAATATGGAGGACGTATTCGGGTTCGTATCGAAATTCTGAACAAGTTTCATGTATAAATTATTTTCATCGGAGTTACGGTTTATTTAATATGATTTTCTAAAGTTTTTATTAATTTCTGGAATTTAATTAATTATTTAAATTCAACATTATCCGAAACAGTGTATGCTGACATCATCATGATGTCAGCATGACGTCAGCAGTCAACCTGACAGGTGGGGTCCACCTGTCATTGACTGTTTAGTTAATTAGGGTTTAGCTAATTAATTACTGTTTAATTAAACTAACTATTTAATTAGACTAATTAAGCAGGATTAATTAAACTAATTAATTCACTAATTATTAATTAACTTATTATTATTTATTATTTTTTTATTTTTATATCGTTCAGGGGCTAGGCCCCACATGTCATTGGGCTAGGCGGACACGTCCGGGTCGCGCCCTTTCGGGCGCCGGACATGTCCGGCGTGCCGAATGCGCGCGCGCGCGCGTAGCAGAGGCGAGGCCAGGGCCTGAGCGCGGCGGCGGGCGGTGACGCGGGGCAGCGGCAGCGAGGCAAGGCCGGGCTTGGCAGCAGGGAGGCGAGGCTGTGCGCGGGGCGACGGCGAGGCGAAGCGGGCGGTGTAGGCGGAGGGCGCAGGCGAGGCGCGCGGCAGGGGGCGATGGTGAGCGTAGGCGGGCGCAGGTGGCTACGGCGTGGCTAGGCCGCGGCGGGAGTGTGGCCGGTACACGGCCACGGACCATAGCAGGGAGCCGGGCACGGCGAGCGGGAGGCCGCGGGGCGAGGGCGCGGTGACGCGCGTGTGGCTCGCGGACGGGGCGCGGTATCCGCGTGGTCGGCACGGCGAGAGCGCAATGGGGGCAGCTCGGCGAGCGCGCAACGGTGAGCAGCAGCAGCAGAGCGTGCGCGAGCGCGGGGCGGGCGGTGACCGAGGGGAGAAGGAGGGGGCGAGGCGACGGAGGCCGTGGCCTCACCGTTCGTTGCAGGGGAGAGGGGGCGGCGAGGCTCGGTGGAGCTCGTCGGGGGAGAGGACGAGGAGGACGGCGAGCGGCGACGGGGCGCGTCGGGGACGAGCGCCGACGACGGCGTCGGGCGCCCAGGCGCGGGCGTCAGCGCGTGGGGGGGGGGGAAGGGATCGGGGCAGAGAAGTGGGGATAGGATTAGGGTTTCTGGGGGTCCAGGGGGGCGTATAGACCAGGGGGAGTGGGGTGGGCCGGCCGGCTGGGCTGTGGCCCAGTTAGGCCGGGGTTTTTTTATTTTTATTTTTTTGTTTTGTTTTCTTTTATATATTCTTATCTTTCTGTTTTGTAATTAGTTAGGCCTCAAAATGATTTTTGTAAAATATGGCATTTGCTCCAATAATTACTAGGCATCCTCTACTACTACCAAAAATTGGTTTGGAGGCAATTGGAGTCCACACAAATTTTATAATAAATAAAATGCATTAAACCTTGCTGTTTTGGTAATGTTAGAGCCACCTAATTAATTTATTAATTGTTGGTTACAAATTTAGAATAGCCTCTGCAATATTTTTTATTTATTGAACATTTTAGTTTCTATGTTGGACAACTTTTATTTTCCACTTTCATTTAAATTTGGGTTTTGACTTAGGAGTTGAAATGCAACATCATGCTAATGATGATCATGCACTGTTAAACTTGCTGACATGTCATTATCAAAAGTGATTACTGTGGCTAATGACATGGGGTGTTACAAAAGAGTGCTGCCTTTTCTCCCGCGGCTATAAAACATCCATGGGTGAATGGAGCTCTAGCCGTCACGGGTAAACTTCGCAAGGAAGTAATGGAACTTAAGTAGCAAATTAATAAGCTCGAGGAAGAGAATCGCATCCTAAAGGGCATCATCGCCAAGAATATCACATCATCACCTCCGAAGAAAGAGACATAAATACATGGGTATGGGCACTCCCCTTGACAACTTCCAAGCTTGGGGGAGGTGCCCCGGTATCGTATCACCATCACACCTTTACTTTTATCGTTTTTCTTAGTTCGATCCTTCTGGTTATATCTTGATCTAGTAGAATAAAGTTTTAGTATGATCTAGCTTTGAGTTTTGTTTTGATCTCTATCTATGTAATCGAGTCCATGAGTTATATAATAAAGAGTAGTTTTGAGTTGAGGGCCTTGTTTTCTTGCTATGATCTTGAGGGAATAAAATAATAAAAGAAATAAAAAGATCATATATTGATCTTATGGAGAGTAATGACTTCACATATAAAGAGTATGATGAATAAAATTTATTGGGAGTTGACAAACATAGTTTTGGTCATTGTTGCAATTAATAGGAAGTAATAAAGAAAGAGTGGCTTCACATTTAAATATACTATCTTGGACATATTTTGTAATTGTGAGCACTCATTAAAATATGACATGCTAAGAAGTTGATGTTGGACAAGGAAGACAACATAATGGGTTTTGTTTCCCTATATCCGAATAGAAGTTATAATGTCATGGATCCTCCAACATGTTGAGCTTGCCTTTCCCTCTCATGCTAGCCAAATTCTCTGCACCAAGTAGAGATACTACTTGTGCTTCCAAACATCCCTAAACCCAGTTTTGCCATGAGAGTCCACCATACCTACCTATGGATTGAGTAAGATCCTTCAAGTAAGTTGTCATCGGTGCAAGCGATAAAAAATGCTCTCTAAATATGTATGATCTATTAGTGTGAAGAAAATAAGCTTTATACGAACTTGTGATATGGAAGAAATAAAAGCGACGGACTGCATAATAAAGTTCTTTATCACAAGCGGCAATATAAAGTGACGTTCTTTTGCATTAAGATTTTGTGCATCCAACCATAAAAGCGCATGACAACCTCTGCTTCCCTCTGCGAAGGGCCTATCTTTTACGTTTATCTTCTACCCTTATACAAGAGTCATGGTGATCTTCACCTTTCCTTTTTACACTTTTTTCCTTTTGGCAAGCACTATGTGTTGGAGAAAGATCCAGATATATATATCCACTCGGATGTAGGTTATCATAAAGTATTATTGTTGACATTACCCTTGAGGTAAAAGGTTGGGAGGTGAAACTATAAGCCCCTATCTTTCTCTGTGTCCGATGGAAGCTTTGAACCCATAAGTATCGCGTGAGTGTTAGCAATTGTGAAAGACTAAATGATAGTTGAGTATGTGGACTTGCTGAAAAGCTCTTATATTGACTCTTTCCGATGTTATGATAAATTGCAATTGCTTCAATGACTGAGATCATAGTTTGTTAGTTTTCAATGAAGTTTTTGATTCATACTTTACCTTGTGAACGAATTGTTACTTTAGCATAAGAAATTATATGACAATATATGTGCTATTCTAAAGATGATCATGATGCCCTCATGTCTGTATTTTATTTTATCGACACCTCTATCTCTAAACATGTGGACATATTTTTCGATATCGGCTTTCGCTTGAGGACAAGCGAGGTCTAAGCTTGGGGGAGTTGATACTTCCATTTTGCATCATGCTTTTACATCAATATTTATTGCATTATGGGCTGTTATTACACATTATGGCACAATACTTATGCCTTTTCTCTTTTATTTTACAAGGTTTACAAGAAGAGGGAGAATGCCGGCAGCTGGAATTCTGGGCTGGAAAAGGAGCAAATATTAGAGACCTATTCTGCACAACTCCAAAAGTCCTGAAACTTCACGGTGAGTCATTTTGGATTTAATAAAAACTATTGGGCGAAGAAAGTACCAGAGGGGGGCCACCTGCCATCCACAAGGGTGGAGGGCGCGCCCTACCCCCTGGGCGCGCCCCCAGTCCTTGTGGGCCACCTGGCAGGCCCCCGACGCCCATCTTCTGCTATATGGTGTGTTTTGGCCTGGAAAAAATAAGAAGGAAGCTTTCGGGACGAAGCGCCGCCGTCTCGAGGCGGAACCTAGGCAGAACCAATCTAGGGCTCCGATGGAGCTGTTCTGCCGGGGAAACATCCCTCCGTGAGGGGGAAATCATCGCCATCGTCATCGCCATCGATCCTCTAATCGAGAGGGGGTCGATCTCCATCAACATCTTCACCAGCACCATCTCCTCTCAAACCCTAGTTCATCTCTTGTATCCGATCTTTGTCTCAAAACCTCAGATTGGTACCTGTGGGTTGCTAGTAGTGTTGATTACTCCTTGTAGTTGATGCTAGTTGGTTTATTCGGTGGAAGATCATTTGTTCAGATCCTTAATGATAATTAATACTCCTCTGATTATGAACATGAATATGCTTTGTGAGTAGTTACGTTTGTTCCTGAGGACATGGGAGAAGTCTTGTTATAAGTAATCATGTGAATTTGGTATTCGTTCGATATTTTGATGAGATGTATGTTGTCTTTCCTCTAGTGGTGTTATGTGAACATCGACTACATGACACTTCACCATGATTTGGGCCTAGGGGGAGGCATTGGGAAGTAATAAGTAGATGATGGGTTGCTAGAGTGACAGAAGCTTAAACCCTAGTTTATGCGTTGCTTCGTAAGGGGCTGATTTGGATCCATATGTTTCATGCTATGGTTAGATTTATCTTAATTCTTCTTTCGTAGTTGCGGATGCTTGCAAGAGGGGTTAATCATAAGTGGGAGGCTTGTCCAAGGAAGGGCAGCACCCAAGCATCAAATTATCGAAGTAACGAACGCGAATCATATGAGCATGATGAAAACTAGCTTGACAATAATTCCCATGTGTCCTCGGGAGCGCTTTGCTTTATATAAGAGTTCGTCCAGGCTTGTCCTTTGCTACAAAAAAGATTGGGCCACCTTGCTGCACCTTGTTTACTTTTGTTACTTGTTACCCGTTATGAATTATCTTATCACACAACTATCTGTTACCGATAATTTCAGTGCTTGCAGAGAATACCTTGCTGAAAACCGCTTGTCATTTCCTTCTACTCCTCGTTGGGTTCGACACTCTTACTTATCGAAAGGAGTATGATAGATCCCCTATACTTGTGGGTCATCAGGCGGCGCGTTTTATTGGCTGGTTAGGTTGAGTCCTTCGCACACGCCCCAGAGTTCGAACCTCCTTTGGGTCTGCGGAGCCCTGAATCCGACATTTGGCGCGCCAGGTAGGGGCGTGTCGAAGTCTCTCTCTCCCACCGCTCATTCCACCACCGTTCCGCTGTTTCGATGGCTGACGCTCGCTGTGTTCGCGCCGAGCGCCAGGCCGCTCGTGTCGCCCAGACGGCACCCGCAGGCAACATCGTCCCTCACCGCTCCGCCTCCCCGGTGGCTAACGCCGCCACCGACCCTGCTGCCCGCGAGCAGCAGGACTCGTCGCTGCCGCCGTCCGTGCAGCACGACGGCCGCACCACCACTTCGTCACCCACTCCAGCCACAGTGTCGTCCTCCCATGGTCATCGTGGGCCGGCGAACGCACAGCCCACGCTGCTCATGGCGTGCGAGCTTCTGCGCTATCGTCCAGCCAACGACCTCTACGATGATTGGCTGGCCCACATCACTGAGCTCATCAACGCCGCTGGCGAGGCCCCTGCACCGTCTCATTCGCTTCGCCCTACGCCGTCCCACGCGGGCGATGTGGCCCACGGCACACCTCCTCCCCCTCCGCTGCACGGCGAGGGCCCCGAGCCGAGGCGTGAGGCTCCCTGGCGCGACCCACCGCGCAGGGCGTTAGCGCGCGATGAAGAAAGCTGCCAGGTGGTGCAGCGGCCCCAAGGAGAAGCGCGTGCGCTCCCAGCACTGCCACGTCAAGACCGCATACCACCAAAGGCGGCCATGCACGGGCATCAAGATCAGGCTCCTCCCCGGCGGGTGGCCCCAGTGAATGCGGCAGGGTGCCGTGCTTTCACTCCGGAGCTGCACCGTGTTGTCTGGCCCGACAAGTTCAAGCCGGATCTGCCTCCACGCTATGACGGCACCCCCGACCCTGCTGAGTTCCTCCAACTCTATGAGCTGAGCATCGAGGCGGTGAACGACAACGAGAAGGTCATGGCAAATTGGTTCCCCATGGCCCTCAAGGACGGCGCGCGCTCCTGGCTCCTGAACCTTCCGGTGGGCTCGATCTCCTCCTGGGACGAGCTCCGTGAGCGCTTCATCGCCAACTTCCAGGGCACTCGCGACCGTGCTCCTGGCGCAGGCGACCTATGACGCATCAAGCAGCAGCCAGGTGAAACCTTGCACAAGTACGTACAACGCTTCACCAACGTTCGCCTCAAGATCCCAAAGGTGTCGGACGAAGCCATCATCACGGCGTTCTCTGAGGGCGTCCGGGATGTCAAGATGAAGGAAGAGCTCGCCATGCATGAAGATTTGTGCTCGGCTCTAGAGATGTTTAACATGGCCACCAAGTGCGCGAGGGCGGAGGAAGGTCGCCTCTCCCTCCTGGAGCTTCCAGAGGTCGATCCTGAAGACAAGACGGCCAAGGCTAAGGACGTGAAGCGCAAGGGTTGTGCTCGTGGCTGAACCTGAGATGAAGCGCGGCTGCGACCACCCCGAGTCATCCAAAGGCAGCCGCCCGTTCTGTGTCTTCCATAACGTCCACAGCCACAACACCAACGACTGCCAAGAGCTCAGGGCGATCCGCGACGGGCGCTTCGGCCGCCGTCCCGAGCGCAGTGACCATGGCTATGGCCACGGAGGAGGCCGCGGGGGTGGCCGCTGGGACAACCGCGACCCCCGCCAGGACTGGCGCGACCAGCCTCATGATGACCGTCCTCAGGGCAACGCCGGTCTCCCTCCGCTGCCGCCGCCGTCAAGGAGGAATGACGACCACCGCCAAGACGATGGGGCCGGGGGCTTCCAAGAGCCTCGTGCCCTTGCCTGCATCCTGGGTGGCGCTCAGGCCCCCGCTTCTCATCGCATCTTCAAGCAGTTCGCTCATGAGGTGAACGCGGCCCTCCCCAAGCTCGAGGCGTCGCGCCCCCTCATGTGGTCCAAGTACGCCATCACCTTCGACTCTACAGACTAGGTCAAGTGCTCAGCCGCCGCTGGCGCGCTCCCAATGCTCTGCTCACCAACCATCAGCAACGTCCTCGTCACCAAGACACTCATTGATGGCAGCGCGGGGCTCAACGTTCTCTCCATTGAGATGTTCGAGACGCTCTAGGTACCGTACGACCAGCTCCTCCCCACCAAGCCTTTCTCAGGAGTGACCAATGGCTCCACCACCCCCATAGGGCAGATTCGCCTCCCTGTCACCTTTGGTTAGCGAGACAACTACCACACCGAGCTCATCGACTTCGATGTCGCCCACATTCGCCTCCCGTACAATGCCATACTCGGGTATCCAGACCTCGCCAAGTTCATGGCGGCGACTCACGATGGCTACAACATCCTCAAGATGCCAGGAAGCGGCGGTATCATCACGGTCACCTGTGACGAGAAGGCAGCGGTGTGCTCCCTCGAGCACGCCTACCAGGCTGTGGCAGTCGAGAATTCTGACGACAAGGGTGCAGTTCGGCCTCCTGAGGCCATCCCCAAGAAGAAGAAGCAGCTCCTCCCCAAGGGTCGCCAGGAGGTTGGTGCGTCCGACAATCGTGCCTCAGGCCCCGCGCCCTCTGCTGGGGCGCCTTTCCCCCTCGCATAGGAAGGCGCGCCTGGCGCCCCTCTCAGGACGGGCTCGGGGGCTCTCCTCTGGAGGGCCTCTGACCTGACCAGCGTCACGAGGGAGGCGTTCGGGCACCATGTGGAGGCGTGCTTCAACACGCGCCTCCATGAGCAGGGCGCAGGGTGCGAGGCGCCAGGTGCTCAGGAGTTCATCACAAGGGTAATCGAGGAGCTCCAGGAGGCGCGAGCCATGCGTGGTGAGAGTCGCCCCGCACCACCTGGCGCAGCTGCCGCCCCTGACGAGGGTGGCGAGCTGTGCGTCTGCGTCAACATCCCAGGTCTCAACAGGGCCGCTTCTCAGGAACTCTACTGGCTGTCCTGCGTTGGACGGAGTGGGGGCTGCCCTAGCAGCTACATCCGCATGCCGTTCAGCCTGCTGAACATGGCTGCCTCGCACTAGCGCTACATGCAGGGCGTCTCGGCGGCTCGCGAGGCCCGGCATCAGGCGATCCTGACAGAGGAGGTGCTGGACCCCCGCGAGCTCCCCGGGCCTCCAGAGCCTCACGAGTCAGCTGGATCATGAGGATCGATGCTACTTCTTGAGCTTGCGTTGGTTTTTCCCTTGAAGAGGAAAGGGTGATGTAGCAAAGTAGAGATAAGTATTTCCCTCAGTTTGAGAACCAAGGTATCAATCCAGTAGGAGACAACGCACAAATCACCGAATACCTGCACAAACAATCAAACAACTTGCACCCAATGCGATAAAGGGGTTGTCAATCCCTTCATGGTTACTTGCAAAAGTGAGATCTGATAGATATAGATGAAACTAAATAAAAGATAAAGTAAATATTTTTGGTTTATAGATCGGAAAGTAAAAGATTGTAAAATAGTAGATCGGAAACTTGTAGATCGGAAACTTGTAGATTGGAAAGTAGAAGATTATATGATGGAAAATAGACCCGGGGGCCATATGTTTCACTAGAGGCTTCTCTCAAGATAGAAAATATTATGATGGGTGAACAAATTACTGCCGAGCAATTGATAGAAAAGCGCAAAGTTATGACGATATCTAAGGCAATGCTCATGAATATAGGCATCACGTCCGTGTCAAGTAGACCGAAATGATTCTGCATCTACTACTATTACTCCACACATCGACCGCTATCCAGCATGCATCTAGAGTATTAAGTTCATAAAGAACGGAGTAACGCATTAAGCAAGATGACATGATGTAGAGGAATTAACTCAAGCAATATGATGAAAACCCCATCTTTTTATCCTCGATGGCAACAATACAATACGTGCCTTGCTGCCCCTACTGTCACTGGGAAAGGACACCGCAAGATTTAACCCAAAGCTAAGCACTTCTCCCATTGCAAGAAAAACCAATCTAGTTGGCCAAACCAAACCGATAGTTTGAAGAGAATTACAAAGATATCAAATCATGCACAAAAGAATTCAGAAAAGATTCAAATAATATTCATAGATAAGCTGATCATAAATCCACAATTCATCGGATCTCGGCAAACACACCGGAAAAAAGTATTACATTGAATAGATCTCCAAGAACATCGAGGAGAATGCGGTATTGAGAATCAAAGAGAGAGAAGAAGCCATCTAGCTACTAGCTATGGACCCGTAGGTCTGAGGTAAACTACTCACGCTTCCTCGGAAGGGCAATGGTGTTGATGTAGAAGCCCTCCGTGATCGAATCCCCCTTCGGCAGGACGCCGGAAAAGGCCCCTAGATGGGATCTCACGGGTATAGAAGGTTGCGGCGGTGGAAAAGTATTTTCGTGGATGCCTCTGGTGGTTTGGGCATATAAGAGTATATATAGGCAAAAGAATTAGGTCAGGAGGTTCACGAGGGGCCCACAAGGGTGGGGGGCGTGCCCTACCCCCCTGGGCGCGCCCTCCGTCCTTGTGGCCACCTCGTAGCTCCTCCGACTTCATCTCCAAGTCTCCTGGTTTCCTTCTGGTCCAAGAAAGATCATCACGGAAGTTTTATTCCGTTTGGACTCTGTTTGGTATTCCATTTCTGCGAAACTCAAAAACAGGGAAAAAACAGGAACTGGTACTGGGCCCTAGGTTAATAGGTTAGTCCCAAAAATAATATAAAATAGCATATTAATGCATATAAAACATCCAAAAGAGATAATATAATAGCATGGAACAATAAAAAATTATAGATACGTTGGAGACGTATCAATCAACCTCTGCAGCGTGCGTCTTCAGCTACTCCAATGCTTCTACAACGACTATGCCAGGTGACTTTTTGGTTTGTCCAATTGAGGGCGCCCCTCGGGCTGCATTATCCTCAAGCTGCCAGGGCCTGCACCTGCAGCATGTATCATTTTGCACATGTATCAGAACTAGCTTTGCCCTTCCATGAATTGCTTAATATTATCACCTACATGTCCGGTGCTTCACCACCATGAATGTTGTGCACCCTCACGAGCCTGCCCGTGACCGCCTCATGATTAAGGACTAGCACGGCGTCTGTGCTCGGGTCCGTCCCTGCAGCGTCGATAAACCCAAGTGGCTGAGCTCTGTTTCGCGGGCTAGATCCCATGCACGTCACCTCCCATGGTCCTTGGTGCCTTGTTCTCGCATGAGCTAATTGAGAGCAGATGAGTTAGGGCGCGCGACCCGATGCCTCGCCGCCGCGGGAGCCGCGCGCCGGTTGTCTTTCTTTAGGGTTGTTGCATGAGAAGACTGGGCATGACGTCTGTGCTCGGGTCCGTCCCTGCAGCGTGGATAAACCCAACGGCTGAGCTCTGTCTGGCGGGCCAGTCCCGTTCACGTCACCTCCTGGGGTCGTTGGTGCTCGTCCCTCTCATGCGATGTCCTCCGGAGATTCACTCGGCGCAGGCCACCCCAACATCTCTTGCGATTTTTGCAGGCCCCCCGTAACAAAATTCAGGCGCAACCCGCCTTGAGGTAAGGCCCCGTGAGTCCCGCGCTGGCTCACGGGTGCCCATATACACCTCCTCTAGTTCGTTCGTGTAAGCCACATGTCCAGACGGGGCTATACATGCCCCGGAGTCTCCCCTCAGAGGGAACTCCCACCCACGCACCAGTGGAAGCCCCATGCTCCGCGCTGGCAGACGACACGGTCGAGGCGCGGCTATGCCCACACACCAGTGGAAGCCCCATGCTCTGCGCTGGCGGACAACATGGTCGAGGCGCGGCTATGCCCACGCTGAAGTGGAAGCACCATGCTCCGCGCTGATGAATAAACAACCGAGGGCGCCCTAGCGGCTGCAATAACCTCAGGAGAGCCAATAGGCTCACTGTCCGGCCTCACCGCGCCGCTTTCCCTATGGGAGGGTCATGCGAGGGGGCTGGGCAGGGGGGCTACGCTCAGGCCCCGCCTGGCATACGCCACCTCACCAGGTCTCTCGCACCTGGTCTTCCCATGTCCCTCCCAGGCAAAGGCTGGAGAGCAAAGGTATGAAGGACTCCGGATTACCTTGTACCACTGCTTGTTTTTCCTTCATGAGGGCCGTTCGCACGTCAAGGGGGACCCCTGAGCATCGCGACTCAGGGGCCTCACTAGTCACGTAGCCCCTTGCCCCTTGGTCTCGTCCTGGTGATCTGGACGCCCCAACGGCGGACATGGTATGCGTGGGACTGGGCCCTGCCGACGCAGAACACTGGCAAACGCGAAGGAAACCGAGCACGAAAGAGAAATCGCGGAGTCCTTGCAAATTATTACAAAGCATAATGTCTCATAAGTTCAAATAGAAGTTCTCATGCCTCCACAAGGTACGATGCATGTTGCAGGGTCAAACTAGGAGGAAGCACCGCCATCGTCTTGGTTGCCGTTGCTGCCCACCTTAGGGAGCCCGTCGTTGATGACGCTGCCACCATCTTCGCCACTGGCTTCTGTCGCTGCAGCTGCAGGGTCGGGGACGCGGAGGAACTTCCCCAGTAGGGCCTCCACTTGCTTTCACACGGCTTCGGCAGCAATGGTGCGGGACTCAGGAGCTACCAGTTCGATCAGCGCCCAGAGGTCAAAGTTTGGGTCCCGGAGGTGGAGGTGGCTGAAGACACGCGTTGCGGCCGAGGTGAAGAGTGCGCGGCACTCTCCCTCCACTGCGGAATCCATCCCAGCGGCGACGCCCTCAAGCGCCTCCGCAAGCTTGGGGAGAAGCCCAGCAGGGCCATCCTCCGGAGTCGCCAGCGGCTTCTCGTACCCTTCCCCGTAGAGGGAGCACAGCGCCTCGCGAGACTTGAGCTCGAGGGAGACGAAGGCTTTGCGTCCCACGGCCGCCATCTTCTCAGCAGCGGCGAGGGCCTTCTCCCTGGTCTCCAGCCTGGCTGTTGTCTCGGAGACGAGCTGGGCGTGCGACGCCCGGGCCTTGTCCACCTCTTCTTTCAGCTTGCCTAGGCGGTCCCGTTCTGCGGCTTGGTCCTTGGCCGCCTGGGCCAGCTTGGCGTTGCGATCAGCGAGCATCACCTCCCGGGCCTTGAGCCCCTCCTCCTGCTCTTGAAGCCTATGGGTGTGGGCAGCCTGCTCTTCGCGAAGGGCCTTCAGCGCAGTCTTCGCCTTGCCGCAGCGCTCCTTGGCGGACATCGCGTCGGCCCGCGCCGCGTCGAGGGCCTTGGTGGCTTCGTTGGCCTCCCTCCTGCTCTCCGCGGCGACGCCTCGGCCCGGCTCCAGGTCGTCCTGGCGGACGCGTCGGCTTGGAGCCCCACCGAGACTAGCCCGAGCCGCTCCTTCACCGTGCACCTGTCGGCGTCCTGGAGATCGGTCCAGAGCTGGTCCAGCGTGGAGAAAGCTTCTTCCAGAGCACCGGGCCTGGCAAGGGGGCTGCAACCCGCCAGCGCGAGAGCCTGGGAAGAGGGCGGCACCGTCGCATGAACTGGCGACGCCGCAGCAGCAAGGGCAGTTTGGGGCTCTGGAGTCTCCGAACCCCCCGCAGGTGTGACGGGGACAGGCGGCTCCGGAGCCTGTTGGCCCATGGAGACGGCCTCCTCCTGAGGCTCCGCCACCGTGCCTTGAGGGGCCTGCTCAGTCGCGGGGGTGAGCGCTAGCCTTTTTGCTAGCCTAGAGCAGTTGTTGAGGCGGCGTGGGCAAGTGGAGACACCCACGTCCCATCAAGCGCCACGTGTTGGCTCGGTCCGCAGACGATTGGGGCCCGCGGTGCTTCGCCCTTGCCCTTTGGCTTCGCCTCGAAGCCAAGTTCGAGTGCGCCTTGGGCCCGGGGGCTACTGTCGGCGTTCTGGGAACCAGGGTTCCCAGACTTGCCTACCTGCAGCCCACGACGTGGCTCCATCGACGGCCTGGTACGACCCATCTGCAACACCTTCAAGACAAGGCCCTCGCGAGGGGCCAAGCCTCGCGAGGCGGGCGACGCCAAGACCTCCGGAGGGAGCGGCCTCCCTAGGCTGGCTCCCGAGGAGTGGAGATTTCTATGCAGGTACCCATCTCATGAGGTGGGGGTGACGCAAGCCATGACGACCAAGGCCAGGCGGGCGCCAGCAGGCGCAGAGCAGTAGGTTTCCTCTTTGGTGCTAAGGAGGCAAGCGCAGGCGTGGGGTCCCGAGGAATCACCCAAAGGTTTCCATTCCCGTGCAACGAGACCAGGACCGCCAGGGCGGCAGGACGGATGTCATCACCGAGCCCACCGCGACGTCACGACCAGAAGCTTTGTAGGCGAAGACCACCTTTCATCAGGATAAGATGTACTACTTGTCCCCCTTCAAATTTGGCCGTTGTGGAATCCCTTCCCGCCTTTGTTTTTTGGGGAAGAGGACCAAGGCCACTATAAATAGGTTAGCCACCACCATAGAAAAGGGGTGGACCCAGAGTTCACATCCTCACTAGAGCAAGCCTCGCGGGCTTGTTCATCCTCTGTACTAGTTCATCCTCAGCCCCCCGTGAGGCACATCCACCCCAAAGCAGGAGTAGGGTATTACACTG
Source organism: Thinopyrum elongatum (assembly GCA_011799875.1). NCBI lineage: Eukaryota > Viridiplantae > Streptophyta > Magnoliopsida > Poales > Poaceae > Thinopyrum > Thinopyrum elongatum. The sequence goes on from CM022297.1 coordinate 467,367,113, forward strand.
CAAGGTGGCCCGAACCTGGGTAAATTGCCATGTCCTTCTTCTTCCCTGTTCTTCGAGCTAGGCTGTAGGGTGGCACCTTCGGTTGACTGGTTAGGTTGAGTCCTTCGCACACGCCCCAGAGTTCGAACCTCCTTTGGGTCTGTGGAGCCCTGAATCCGACATTCAACACCCTCCAAAATAGTGGGATCATTAGTACCTAGAGTTGACACTCTTCCAAACCCACTTTCATCAATATAATCATCATAAATAGGAGGCATGCTATCATCATAATAAATTTTCTCATCAAAACTCGGGGGACTAAAAATATCATCTTCATCAAACATAGCATCCCCAAGCTTGTAGCTTTGCATATCATTAGCATCATTGATATTCAAAGAATTCATACTAACAACATTACAATCATGCTCATCATTCAAAGATTTAGTGCCAAACATTTTATTAACTTCTTCTTCTAACACTTTGGCACAATTTTCCTTTCCCTCATTTTCACGAAAGACATTAAAAAGATGAAGCATATGAGGCAACCTCAATTCCATTTTTTTGTAGTTTTCTTTTATAGACTAAACTAGTGATAAAACAAGAAACTAAAATATTCAAATGCAAGATCTAAAGATATACCTTCAAGCACTCACCTCCCCGGCAACAGCGCCAGAAAAGAGCTTGATGTCTACTATGCAACCTTCTTGTAGACTCGTGTTGGGCCTCCAAGCGTAGAGTTTTGTAGGACAGTAGCAAATTTCCCTCAAGTGGATGACCTAAGGTTTATCAATCCGTGGGAGGCATAGGATGAAGATGGTCTCTCTCAAACAACCCTGCAACCGAATAACAAAAAGTCTCTTGTGTCCCCAACACACCCAATACAATGGTAAATTGTATAGGTGCACTAGTTCGGCGAAGAGATGGTGATACAAGTGTAATATGGATGGTAGATATAGGTTTTTGTAATCTGAAAATATAAAAATAGCAAGGTAACTAGAAACAAAAGTGAGCAAAAACGGTATTGCAATGCTCGAAAACAAGGCCTAGGGTTCATACTTTCACTAGTGCAAATTCTCTCAACAATGATAACATAATTGGATCACATAACAATCCCTCAACGTGCAACAAAGAATCACTCCAAAGTTTCTATCGGAGAATGTAGGACGGAAATGTGCATCAACCCCTATGCATAGATTACCCCAATGTCACCTCGGGAATCCACGACTTGAGTGCCAAAACATACATCAAGTGAATCAATAGAACATCCCATTGTCACCACAGATATCCCATCGCAAGACATATATCAAGTGTTCTCAAATCCAATACTCAATCCAACATAACGAAACCTCAAAGAGCAAGACTCAATTCATCACAAGAAAGTAGAGGGGGAAGAACACCATATGATCCAACTATAATAACAAAGCTCGCGGTACATCAAGATCATGCCAAATTAAGAACACGAGAGAGAGAGAGATCAAACACATAGCTACTGGTACATACCCTCAGCCCTGAGGGTGAACTACTCCCTCCTCGTCATGGAGACCGCCGGGATGATGAAGATGGCCACCGGTGATGGTTTCCCCCTCCGGCAGGGTGCCGGAACGGGCTCCCGATTGGTTTTTTGTGGCTACAGAGGCTTAGGGCGGCGGAACTGCCGATCTAGGGTTCTTTTCGGAGGTTTCTATATTTATAAGAATTTTTGGCGTCGGAAACAATTCAAGGAGGTACCCGAGGGGCCCACAAGCCCTCAAGGCGCGCCCCTGGCTTGTGGACTCCTCGGGACTCTTCTGGTCCAACTCCGGTGCTTCGGGGGTCTCTTTTGGTCCATAAAAAATCACCGTAAATTTTCAGCCCATTCCGAGAACTTTTATTTCTGCACAAAAAATGACACCACGGTAGTTTTGCTGAAAACAGCGTCAGTCCGGGTTAGTTCTAATAAAATCATACCAAAACAATATAAAATTGTTGTAAACATGGCATGAATACTTCATAAATTATAGATACATTGGGGACGTATCACTTCCCTCTGCGAAGGGCCTATCTTTTACTTTTATGTATTTACTTTTTATGCAAGAGTCAAAAGTGTTCTCCTCTATTCCTTTTATTTTTCTCTTTTGCAAGCATCATGTGGTGGGGAAAGATCTTGGTACATATATCCAGTTGGATATGAGTGATCATGAGTTATTATTGTTGACATCACCCTTGAGAGCTGAAACATTTTGCTCCATATATATGTTGTGAGTGTTAGCAATCATAGAAGACTAAATGATGGTTGAGTATGTGGACTTGCTAAAAATCTCCGACATGAGACCCTTCCTGAAAATACGATGAATTGCAATTGCATTGTTGACTGAGAACATAGTTTGTTTGTTTTCAAGAAAGTTTATGATTTATACTTCGATGTTGTGATGAATTGTTACTTGCTCATGAGAAGTTTTATGATAAAGTTTATTGCTGTTATAATAATGATCACGATGCTGCTATGTCTGTAATTTGTTTTTATCGTCACCTCTCTCTAAACATGTGGACATGATTCTCGATATCGGCTTTCGCTTGAGGACAAGCGAGGTCTAAGCTTGGGGGAGTTGATACGTCCATTTTGCATCATGTTTTCCTTTGTGGAGTAATTCTAATGCATTTTCTTTCATAATATGCAAGGTTTACACAAAGAGGGAGAATATCGGCAGCTAGAATTCTGGACCAGAAAAAGCTATGTCGGAGATACCTATTCTGCATATCTCCAAATGAGCTGAAATTTTACGGAGATTTATTTCAAAATATATAAAAAATATTGGAGAAAAGAAATACTAGAGGGGGCCACAGAGGTGCCCACTAGGCATCAGGGTGCGGCTACCCCCCTGGCGCGCCCTGGTGGGTAGTGGGCCCCCTGGCCAGCCTCCAGTGCCCATCTTCTGGTACATAAGGCCATTTACCCTAGAAAAAAAGATAAAGAGAGGACCTTCGGGACGGAGCGCCGCCGTCTCGAGGCGGAACTTGGGCAGGAGCACTTTTGCTCTCCGGCTGAGCGATTCCGCCGGGGATACTTCCCTTCGGGAGGGGGAAATCGAAGCCATCGTCATGACTAACAACCCTCTCACCTTGGGAGGAACAATCTGCATCAACATCTTCACCAACACCATCTCATCTCAAAACCCTAGTTCATCACTTGTGTTCAATCTTTGTATCAAAACCTCAGATTGGTACCTGTGGGTGACTAGTAGTGTTGATTACATCTTGTAGTCGATGCTAGTTAGTTTATTTGGTGGAAGAATAAATGTTCAGATCCATTATGCTATTTATGACCCCTCTGATCTTGAGCATGAATATGATTTGTGAGTCATTGCTTTTGTTCTTGAGGACATGGGAGAAGTCTTGTCAGAAGTAATCATGTGAATTTGGTATTCGTCTATATTTTGATGATGTGTATGTTGTGATTCCCTTAGTGGTGTTATGTGAACGTCGACTACATGACATTTCACCATCTTTGGGCCTAAGGGAATGCATTGTGGAGTAGTTATTAGATGATAGGTTGCTAGAGTGACAGAAGCTTAAACCCTAGTTTATGCGCTATTCCGTAAGGGGCTGATTTGGATCCATATGTTTAATGCTATGGTTAGATTTTATCTTAATTCTTCTTTCGTAGTTGCGGATGCTTGCGAGAGGGGTTAATCATAAGTGGGAAGCTTGTTCAAGTAAGAACAACACCCAAGAACTGGTCCACCCACATATCAAATTATCAAAGTAGCAAACGCGAATCAAACAAACATGATGAAAGTGACTAGATGAAATTCCTGTGTGTCCTGAAAAATGTTTTACTTATTATCAGAGACCGTTCCGGCCTGTCCTTTGCTACAAAAAGGATTGGGCTACCTTGCTACACTTTTGTTACCGTTACTATTACTTACCCGTTACAAATTATCTTGCTACCAAACTATCTGTTACCGACAATTTCAGTGCTTGCAGAAAATATCTTGCTGGAAACCGCTTGTCATTTCCTTCTGCTCCTCGTTGGGTTCGGCACTCTTACTTATCGAAAGGACTACGATTGATCCCCTATACTTGTGGGTCATCAGATAGCACTATCTTTATTTTCTCTCTCTCTCTCTTTTTTCACTTATTTAGGACAAAAATGGTCTTACACATCTTTACCATTTTAATTATATCTCCAGAAACTCACTAAAACTATCATAATCTGATAGTTTTTGTTTTTATTATTCTACCAATATAACTCATGTGATAGATCTAAATGTCTGCATGCATATTTGTCGCTAAAGTTTTAAATGGTTGAATGTGTATATATTAATAAAAGTTACATGTACAATGAGTGGAGTTACTAATGAGGGAAGGTGTATAGTTAAACCAAAACTTGGAAAATAAAACCGCGACTATGTAAGCAGTCCCATCGAACATATATCTAGTGATTTTTATATCCATACACTAATCTTAGTCAAAGTAACATTATTTTCTACAGAGGTGAAATGTAATGTGAGGTTTGATTAATGTGCAGATTCCTTAGGAAGAATTTCTTCCATACCACAACATAGCCTTTTTTTTATGATTTGGTGAGGTTAACTCTCTTTTGTTAGTGTGTGATGTGCTTACTTATATTTGAATCTTAAAGCATTCAGGTGGTTGTACTACTAGTTCTGATCATATTGTAATGTATGCCCTTGCAGGCCAACAACATGGTTGGTGTTGAGGCAAGAAGCAGGGCATGACCTGGTAACTCCGGCGAGCAGCACGAACGCCACACAACAAAAAGACAGCTAGTAACATGACCATCACTGTGGATGATGAGTTGATGACTATGGGCACGGTGTGTCTGACATGGTGAGACCCCGTGGCGGGCTCGCTATTGGTCCACATATTATCCATCCTATTTTCGTGTATATTTAGGAAAATATACTTAATTGTTTCATTTGGTTTAGGAAGTTTTGAGAATTCCTGCTTCTGGATTCTTGCTGTTTGTTGTGTGCGGACCAACATAAAAAGAAGTATATTTAGGTACTTGTACGTCTTGACTACACTCTCACTCATATATATACTTGTGTGTGCATATATAAGCATGTTTTCCTAATGATCGTTAACCTACAAAGGCACCGCAAGGAGTAAAGCAGGAATGTTAATGTGCATAGAACAATACAGAAGAACGTAAAGTGGATGCACACGCTGAGCCGAGGCACTCAAACAATAATAGTGCGCACAATCCCGCTTCAAGAGGCGCCACCAGGTGGCGCCCCAGCCACTAGTTACGTATAATGAGCCATCCGACTTTAATTGATCGTGTACAAAATAAACAGTGAATAAGCAACATGGCAAGATGCGCTAGTGGACGCAGCTGTCGACTAATGCTACACATACGGAGGCTTACGAGCCATTTTTAGCATCAACAACTTTATTCCTCGTATGATGGACATATCGTTTACGACTTAAGGAAAAATAAAATCAAAGCCTAGTAGTCTTCCAGAAAAGGCTTGCGGGTTTTTACGAGCTGATTAGACGTGGTTTAGTATAGATGGAACTATCTGTAAAATTCTTGTAACTGAGTGTAGGTCTAAGAGCATCTATACCCGGACTCAGTAAATCCGGCCCCTCAGACACCCGTGGACGTGCCCGGGCGCGTCCGCGAGCACTGACCGGGCACCCCTCAAATAATGTAATCCACATCCGGAAACCTCTATTATCATATCTCAAATCCATACAAACTCATGCAACTACATCGATGCATACACATCGTCCGGCTACTCCATCACTACTAACTAAACATGTCATCGGACTATCAAAATTTGGCATGTTTGGCTATGGTGGAGTTCATTCACGGCTGCCCTTGCCCTTCCCGGCGCCCTTGTTGTCCTTCTCGCGGAAGTACCGGTCGAAGACCCAGTACGGATCGAGCCGGATCTACTCGTCGCCAGAGCTGTCCTCGCTGTCACTGTCCGCCTTCTCCTCCTTCGGTGGCAGTTCGGCCATGGCACAGACCGCCCGATTCTGCTCTCGGGCGAGGGCACGTGTGTTCCTCCGCTGTCGTTTCTTCATAATACGGGGCGGATGGCTTTCTCTTCTGCGGCCGCCCGCGCCGTCGCATCAGCCCCCTTCACCGCCACTATTTCCACCGTAGCCTCGGTGGCCCTTATCCTCTCCTTCCCACAGCGGGCCACCCGTTCCTGGTGGGACTCATAGTCTGCCCGACCGGTGATGGGGAAGGAGAGGGATTCCAGCCGGGACCGCGAGGATCCAGCCCCAGAGGACCCGAGCGCCCAGTGAGCCGACGCTATGGAGTCGCGGCGGACAGATTCGTCCGTCGGCCGGGCGCTGTCCTCCCAAGAGTGGTGGAGTGCAATGCGAACTGCCATTGCCTCCTCCAACCCGAATGGGATGACACCCCAGTCGACGGATCCGGACTGGTCGAAGTCCGATCTGCTGCCTGCCATGCCAGAGAAGGCCGGAAACAGTCGGAGGTGAGCTCGGGTGGCAGAGGGGAGTGGAGTGAAGTGGCTAGGTTTTGCTCCGGCGAGCAGATGGGGACGAATATATGTGGGGTCTGGTGGGCCAGCATGGGCCGGGTCCGATGTGACGGGTGTGCCCGGGCGCCCCCATATCCGCCCCATATTTAGGCTGGATATGAGGGGTGCCGGTCAGCCCGGGCGTTTGAGGCCCGTTTGAGGCGTCCGTCTGGGTCAAAAAATCATGACCGGTCAGTGGCTGGACGGCCCGCCCGGGCATTTGAGGAGGGCTTGGGGTGCCCGGCTGTAGATACTCTAACATTTTTAGTGTCACGTGGGCGCTAGCTAGCCCCGTTATGTGCTCGTATCCTATCTCCGCATCTGGCCATTAGAGCATCTACAGCCGGACTTGGCAGCGACCCCTCAAATGCCCGCGGACGCGCCCGTGCTTGTCCGCGGACAGTGACTAGTCACGCCTCAAAAAATACATTCCACATCCGGATACCTCAAATTAGAAACCTTAAATCCATATTATTACATGCAACGCAGCGATCTTTGAGTGGAGCTTCGTCCGGTTCACTCCCCGCTCGCCCGGCTCTGCCCTGGCCATGTCCGACGGCCGGCTGCGCCCCTCAGAGTGGTCGTCCGATCACCGACAAAGTAGAGTAGAGGATGAGACATGAGCCGGCTCACGGGACTCAAGGCACCGCCGTCTCCCATGCCCTACTCTTCCTCGTCGGAGCCCGGAACCCGAACGGTGCCGGTGGACATCAGATTGATAACGGATCCGTCCTGGGACGAGCCGCCGCCGTCCACCACATTGCGGTTGCGACGCCCGGACTGATGCACCATACGGGATGCCAGGCGGACTGCACCACCTCTGGCGAGGCAGATACGGCTGGCCTAGCGCTGGATCCATATGCCATTTGGGCGGACGCAATGGATTCCCGATGGAAGGAGTCCGAGCGCTATCGTGCACGTGCCTCCTCCCGTGTGCGGCAGAGTGCAAGCTGGACGGCCACCTCCTCCTCGGGGCCGCGTGGGAAGAGTTTGGGGTCGTCGGATCTGGAGGTGAAGGACTCGGATCTGCTGCCTGCCATGCCGGAGATGGCCCGAAGGCGCCGGAGACGAGCTTGGGTGGCGGAGTGTAGTGGAGGGCAGTGGACTAAAGTGGCTAGGGTTTGGTCCAGCGAGCGGACGGGGAGGAATATATGTGGGCTCGGGTGGGTGATGACCCACAAGTATAGGGGATCTATCATAGTCCTTTCAATAAGTAAGAGTGTCAAACCCAACGAGGAGCAGAAGGAAATGACAAGCGGTTTTCAGGAAGGTATTTTCTGCAAGCACTGAAATTATCGGTAACAGATAGTTTTGTGATAAGATAATTCATAACGGGTAACAAGTAACAAGTGTAACAAAAGTGCTGCTAGGTGGTCCAATCCTTTTTGTAGGAAAGGACAAGCCTGGACGAACTCTTATATAAAGCAAAGCGCTCCCGAGGACACATGGGAATTGTTGTCAAGTTAGTTTTCATCATGCTCGTATGATTCACGTTCGTTACTTTGATAATTTGATATGTGGGTAGACCGGTGCTTGGGTGCTGTCCTTACTTGGACAAGCCTCCCACTAATGATTAAACACTCTCGCAAGCATCCGCAACTATGAAAGAAGAATTAAGATAAATCTAACCATAGCATGAAACATGTGGATCCAAATTAGCCCCTTACGAAGCAATGCATAAACTAGGGTTTAAGCTTCTGTCACTCTAGCAACCCATCATCTACTTATTACTTCCCAATGCCTTCCCCTAGGCCCAAATCATGGTGAAGTGTCATGTAGTCGACGTTCACATAACACCACTAGAGGAAAGACAACATACATCTCATCAAAATATCGAACGAATACTAAATTCACTTGATTACTTATAAAAAGACTTCTCCCTTGTCCTCAGGAACAAACGTAACTACTCACAAAGCATGTTCATGTTCATAATCAGAGGGGTATTGAATATCATTAAGGATCTGAACATATGATCTTCCACCGAATAAACCAACTAGCATCAACTACAAGGAGTAATCAACACTACTAGCAACCAACAGGTACCAATCTGAGGTTTTGAGACAAAGATTGAATACAAGAGATGAACCAGGGTTTGAGAGGAGATGGTGCTGGTGAAGATGTTGATGGAGATTGACCCCCTCTCGATGAGAGGATCGTTGGTGATGACGATGGCTTTGATTTCCCCTCTTGGAGGGAAGTTTCCCCGGCAGAACAGCCCCGCTGAAGCCCTAGATTGCTTCTGCCTAGGTTCCGCCTCGAGACGGCGGCGCTTCGTCCCGAAAGCTTCCTTATGATTTTTCCAGGTTAAAACCCTTCATATAGCAGAAGATGGACACCGGGGACCTGCCAGGGGGCCCACAAGCCCTAGGGGCGCGCCCTCCAGGCTTGTGGCCTCCTGGTGGGTCCCCCTCTGGTATTTCTTCACCCAATATTTTTTATATATTCCAAAATAATTCTCCGTAAATTTTCAGGACTTTTGGAGTTGTGCAGAATAGGTCTCTCAGATTTGCTCCTTTCCGGTCCAGAATTCCAGCTGCCGGCATTCTCCCTCTTTGTGTAAACCTTGTAAAATAAGAGAGAAAAGGCATAAGTATTGTACCATATTGTGTAATAACAGCCCATAATGCAATAAATATCAACATAAAAGCATGATGCAAAATGGACGTATCAACTCCCCCAAGCTTAGACCTCGCTTGTCCTCAAGCAGAAGCCGAAATCGATAATCATGTCCACATGTTTAGAGATAGAGGTGTCGATAAAATAAAATACGGACATGAAGGCATCATGATCATCTTTAGAACAACAACATATATTGTCATATAATTTCTTATGCTAAAGTAACAATTCGTTCACAAGGTAAAGTATGAATCAAGAATTTTATTGAAAACCAACAAACTAAAATCTTGGTTACTGAAACAATTGCAATTTATCATAACATCGGAAAGAGTCAATGTAAGAGCTTTCATATAGCAAGTTTTGCATACTCAACCATCTTTTAGTCTTTCATAATTGCTAACACTCACGCGATACTTATGAGATCAAAGTTTCAATCGGACATGGAGAAAGATAGGGGCTTATAACTTCACCTCCCAACCTTTTACCTCAAGAGTAATGTCAACAATAATAGTTTATGAATATCTACATCCGAGTGGATATATATATCTGGATCTTCCCCAACATATGGTGCTTGCCAAAAAGAAAAAGTATAAAAAGAAGAGGTGATGATCACCATGACTCTTGTATAAAGTTAGCGGTTAAATAAAAGATATGCTCTTCGCAGAGGGAAGTAGAGGTTGTCATGCGCTTTTATGGTTGGATGCACAAAATCTTAATGCGAAAGAACGTCACTTTATATTGCCGCTTGTGATAAAGAACTTTATTATGCAGTCCGTTGCTTTTATTTCTTCTATATCACAAGTTCGTATAAAGCTTATTTTCCTCACACTAAAAGATCATACATATTTAGTGAGCAATTTTTATTGCTTGCACCGATGACAACTTACTTGAAGGATCTTACTCAATCCATAGGTAGGTATGGTGGACTCTCATGGCAAAACTGGTTTGAGGGATTTTGGAGGCACAAGTAGTATCTCTACTTAGTGCAAAAGATTTGGCTAGCATAGGATGAGAAGCAAGCTTAACATGTTGGAGGATCCATGGCAATATAACTTCTATTCAGATATAAAGGATCATAACCCATTATGTTGTCTTTCTTGTCCAACATCAACCTTTTAGCATATAATATTTTTAATGAGTGCTCACAATCACAAAAGATGTCCAAGATAGTGTATTTATATGTGAGACCTCTCTTTCTTTATTACTTCCTATTAATTGCAACAATGACCAAAACTATGTTTGTCAACTCCCAACAAATTTCATTCATCACACTCTTTATATGTGAAGTCATCACTCTCCATAAGATCATTATATAATCTTTTTTACTTCTTTTATTCTTTTTCTTTTACTCAAGATCATAGCAAGAAAGCAAAGCCCTCAACTCAAAACTAATCTTTATTATATACTCCCTCCGTTCCATAATGTAGTGCCTATAGATTTTTTGAAAAGTCAAACCTCACAAACTTTGACCAAGTTTGTGGAGAAAAATATTTACATCTAGAGTGCGAAACATATATCACTAGATTCATCATAAGATGTAGTTTCACATTATATATTTTTGCTATTGTAGATATAAATATTTTTCTCTACAAACTTGGTCAAAGTTTACAAAGTTTGACTTCTCAAAAAATTTATAGGCACTACATTATGGAACGGAGGGAGTAACTCTCAGACTCGATTACATAGAGGGAACACAAAGCAAAACTCAAAGCTAGATCATACTAAAATTTTATTCTACTAAATTGAGATGTAACCAAAAGGATCGAACTTAGAAAAATGATAAAAATAAAGATGTGATGGTGATACGATACCGGGGCACCTCCCCCAAGCTTGGCAGTTGCCAAGGGGAGTGCCCATACACATGTATTTATGTCTCTTTCTTCGGAGGTGGTGACGATGAGGTTTCTGTCAGCTTGATTAAGCTACCCTTCAGATCCTGCAATTCTCGGAGTACACATTGTAGCATATTTGCATTCTTCTGAATTTCCTCTAAAAGATGCTTATTGTTAGGCCACCATGAGCTTTTCCCTGCACCACTTTCACTTGGACGGGATATATCCCAATTGGAGGGTATATGTGTACGAGGAGTATTCTCCACTCCATAATTATGAACCAAATTATGAAAGTTGTTCCGATGTAACCTATGTAAGGGCCTCCTAGGGGGAAGTCCTTCTTGTATCTCTTGGCCTTCATGGTTGCTTGTAGTCCCTATTGCTTGATGGGGATTTGGAATAGTGGAGATGCCAGCCAGAGTGCCTCTCTCTGAAGCTGAAGGGTGGACCTCAAGCGAATCCCCTTCATCTTCTTCCATCGTGACTTCCTCGGCCTCCGCCCTCCTGAGTTTCATCTGCATCAACCAAGCATCGTCATCCACATTGTTGGAGGAGGAGGAAGACATGTTGCCTGGCCTTGAAAACTCTGGCAGAAAACAGCTCAAAATGAAAATAGGGGATATTGTCGTGGTACGGTGGTCAAAACCTTCGGGAGATTATATAATGATTTTTTACCGACCAAAAGAAGTGTTCTGCAAAAAACAGAGTCCGGAGGGCACACAAGGTGGTCACAAGCCTGGGAGGCGCGCCCCCAGGGCTTGTCGCCTCCTCGTGCACTTTTCGGACTACTTTTTATTTTCCTAATTTTTAAATATTCCAAAACGGAGTAAAATTGCTTTTGGAAAAGTTTTGGAGTCGGTTTACTTACCGTATCACATACCTATTCCTTTTCGGAGTCTGGAACGTTCTGGTAGATATCCCTTATGTACTCCTCCGGTGTTATGGTATTAATAATATTGGTTTCAACATTTATGGGAGTACCTCAGATATAATGTTTGATTCTTTGCCCGTTTACCACCTTCGGGTTATTGCCTTCGGCGTTGTTGATCTTGAAGGCACTGGAACAATAAACTTCCTTGATAATGTAAGGCCCTTCCCATTTAGAGAGAAGCTTTCTTGCAAAAAATCTTAAACGAGAATTGTATAGCAAGACATGGTCACCTACATTCACTACTGCATGATGCTGCTAACGCGACACTACGACCAGAGACCCTTCAACAAAACTGTGTGCGATGCATTAATCGCAAACGGTGATGTAAAAAAAGTCAAAAAAGATGCAAAACGTTTGCGATGGCGGATACATCAAACACGGTTCAGATTTTAGTTGCGTGTGTGATGAGGGGCATATGATTCAGTCCAATGGACTATTTGCGATGAGGCAGAACAACAGAAACGGGCAGCCAGATGAAAGTGTGTGCGATATACGGCATACAATTCACTCGGATTAACTGTTTGTGATTACGCAACACAACATAAATGGTCAGCCAGATCAAGGTGTGTGCGATTGACGGCATACAGTTCACTCGGATGAACTGTTTGTGATTAGGCGGAACAAAAGAAACGGTCAGCCAGATCAAGGGGTGTGCGATAGAGGGCAAACAGTCCACTCGGATGAACTGTTTGCGTTGAGCCAAGAGAACAGAAACGGTTCAATTTAACAAGATGTGTGTGATATGCGGCAAACAGGTCTGTAATCAGAAATGTGTGCGAAGACCGATAATAACACAGACGATTGCTGCTAATAAGACGTGTGTGTTGTGCTATGGGATTACATACAGAACAACACAGACAATTTCGACAAGGTTCTTGCAGGCCAAGCCTGTAACCTTGAGCGATTTTACATCGTCAGAGGTTTCCACCGTAGCGAACTTGTAGTCGGTGGTGTTGACAAACCTGGCAAAATGGTCGCAAGGCTCTGTGGCCATGCAGTAGTGGTAGATGAGGACATGATGGCGCACGCACAACTGGGCAACGACAACCTTCTGATCTTTGCCGGGACGACCGCCGGTGTACTGGAGGTCGATGCCGACCACCATGTACATGTCTCGAGCAAGCAACTGCTCCACGGTGTTGATGTAGTCCTTCACCACGGCCGAGTCGATGGTGTACACCACCGAGAGGTCCGTCTCCCTCGCGTGGGTCTCCACTTTATGCTCACCGAACTCCATTGGAGCGCCGCTAGATATCCTCTCTGTATGTGTCGTCGTGGGTTTGCTTGTTGTGTTGTGGGGCGAGATCGAAAGGTTGAAGAGACTAAGGTTATAATGGCCGCGGGAATTAATGGGGAAGCCGGACGGCATGGAATATCCGCACGCCCGGATGGCAGTTCTAATTTGCAGCGCGTAACTCCATCGTGCCGCACGTAACTGCATCGTGGCGACGTGCGCGGCGCAACCGCATGCATATGGGCCCCCAACATGATCGTGCGCAGGCCCCAACCGCTGGCAGAGCGTGCGCGCAGGGACGCGAGCAGAGCGCTCCGCGGTCGCCTCAACGGCGAGCAACCATATATACGCATATAGCAGTTGAACACGCAAGGAAAAGCTGTCCACAAGCCGAGCGCGTGGAGGTACGCGAGCAGAGCGCACCGCGGCGCCTAACGGCGAGCACAGCGTGCTGCGGCACCTAACAGCGAGCAGAGCGCGCCGAGGGACGTGAGCAGAGGCTGGCACAGTGATACATGGCAAATAAGACAAAATGTGCGAGCGATGGTAGAGGCGTCAAGCACGAATTAGATTAGAGTTGCGTGTGCGATATGTGACATACAGTTGATCCATCCGAGCTGTTTGTGATGGAATAAGCCGTGTGTGTTGTGGGCAAACACTTGCTGGTATACAACCGTTTGAGATTGATGAATTCATCACCGACGGGTTCCCTAGTGTGGTCCGTGTGCGATGTGATATGCTCTGTCTGCACAACATCTATGCTTTGTGTACAGAAGAACAACATATATATACTTATAACAGGACATGATTGCAAAACCAAATTAAACATCTAATTACGTTATATAACAAATACCACAAATATTTCAAGGTTCAAATTCTAGCATTACAAGGCCCAAATTCAAAGATTACAAGGTTCAAACTATTCAGACACATAAAATTCATCTTCTTCAGAATCTTTTTCATGCACTATTTCTGCGAAAGGATCAGCCACCAAGAAGTCATATAGCGGCTTGATACAGTGACTTTCGAATAATCTGTCATATGAAGTTACAAACTGAAATTCAGCTTGTGCAGAGCCTTTTCCATTCAGCTATAGGCGCCTGCGCTCTTTAGCAATCCATTCACTTCTGCGCAGTAAATATAGGGCAAACCTCATTACCTTGAGCAACCTTGCTTTCTCAACAAAGAACCTATTGAATTTAATTTTTGGTGTGTTGCCTCGGTACTCGTTAAAAGTAATTTAAGTGAGATGAAGATCAAGGCATTCAATGGGATTGTTATACTCCCCAACATTTTCTACTTTCGGGCCTGCTAGTATCTGCAAAAGAAGACAACATATTAGTGCCTAGCTGCAGATTTGAACACTTCGGGCCTCTTTGATTTGTAGGATTTCTAAAATACACGAAAAGAGTGAAATGCCACCTTCAATCTTTCACGATAAACTTTTATCACGAAAGCATGTCGGGCGAAGGAATAAAACGCGTACAACACTAGCATCTCAAAAAATATATGTATTGAAATCCTCCAAATTTCCCTTAGAAATCATTCTACATTTGTCATTGTAATCATGGGTAAAAGTAACAAAAAATTGAGCTCCGTTGTGGTTAACAATTAACAGGAAAGGAGCATCACCTCGATGTATAGCCTCTCCATTCAAGGAAAGCATCTAAGGAATCTAACAACTTCATCCAGATCGGGGCCGACAGATTGTAGTGCCAAGATCTTCACTGTGCTCAAAGGCCGGGTCAAGCTTGTGGGAATCATTTTCTAGATGACAGGCGAACATATAGATCAACAACAATTAGATAAAATGTGCTGTCCAATAATATATAAGAAGGAGAAGAAGAAGACTGTTGTACCTGAACGGATAATGATCCAGTAACAAGTCCGTTGAATTCATCACACGAATAGCCCAACACTGTCAATTTCAGTGCATGAATGACCCTGATTCTTGCTGGACCTAATTTATCAAGTACATACAATCTCTCGAGGAAAGGCGCATTCTCAATGACAATATCGTGAAACACCTCAACCGATAGCCTTGGGCGGCGCCAGCAATGCACATAAATCGCATGGACATTCGTCGAGGTGATGTGGAGGCTACTGAACCCATCCATCGCATGAAGACGAAGGTACTCGAGCGCTGTACAGTCGACGAGCAGGCGCTCCAAATCCTCCTTCGAGATGCGGATGGCAATGAGCTCGAGGTGCTTAAGTTTAGGGAGATGAAGAGCGCACGTGGCATCGATCCGGGTGCGAGGCACAGCACGGACGGCGGCAGCGAGCAAGGACGTCCATCATGAAAGCTGAGCTCCTCGAGCCGATCCAGGGCTAGGGATAGGAACCAGTAGTGCAACCTGGGTTCGGTCTTGTTGTGGGGGCTGAGCCTGCCGATAGCAAGGCATCTGACCGGCCCAGGGTGTGTGGCGAGGACGTGGGACAATGCGTCCAGGCGTTGCTGCTCCCCGCTGCAGAACTCGTGGTCGACGATGAGGTCCACGGGGGTGGACTGTCAGAGGGGGCACCACCACCGCGAGAGGACAGTGGTCCGTGCGCCATATTTGATGGGGAGGTGGGATATGATGGTTACCAACATCTCGTCGGGGAGGCTGCTGATGAAGTCCATGGTCGTCGGAGGCTCTTGCGCTTCTGGCTCGACCCGCCCCTGCTTGTTGGCCAGCTCGTCCTCCATCTCGCATCAGGCGGTGATCCTCGGCGGCGGTGCTTGTAGATGAGAACGGAGGACTGTTCTACGTACCTTCCCGAGGCGGCCGAAACAAAAGTCCAAAACCA